>JAUJYP020000848.1:2766291-4149437 GCA_030674075.2 Linum usitatissimum
CCAGACCCTGATGATTGATTGTTGTACACAAACTCTGGTAAACCTTCGGTCTCTTTCAGCAACTGTTGGTAAGTCTCATGAACACGCTCAAACCATATGTCATTTCCCACTCTTCTATTCATAATGGATACACACATGGTGGACCATTTCCTCATCCTTGTAGTGCACAACATTCGTGAATCTGCAGTAGGTCTGGTGGGGTAGAGGATCTCAAACCCATGTTTTGCAGTTCTAGTCCAATGCTTGAGAACTTATTTTTCCGGTACATACATATACCTGATATTGGGGCTTCTTTTATGCAACATATACAATGATGCTATCAGGTGTTTGCACCACTAGGCATGAAATGAGAAGGTCTTACACATGCACTGAAAAGTCAAGCTGTCTTCCTCGATGAGTAATGCCCTTCAATCAATTTGTAACCCATTTTGTCCATCTTATATGATGTGTATGCCTTTTGTTCACCATCATCCTTTGATTAATCTCTCTCCATGACATAATCTACATGCTGTTTGTGCTCTTCTTAAAATTGCTGGAAAATCTCAGGTGTATACTTGTTGGCTACATCCTTCACCATTTCATTATTATATGTAGTTGTTGTATCCCTAGTCATCATTTGGGTTTAAGGTTTAGGGTTTAGAGTTTAGTTTTTGTATCTCTTCATCAAATGTCCTCTTATTTTCTATAATACGCATGAAATGTTCGAAGAAGCTGTAAAAAGCATTGTCATCAGGTTAGCTAACTGATAACAGGACATGATAAAATGTTATGATAACGGGTTATGCTAATCGATAACAGGTTATAATAATAGGGTATGTTAACTGATAATAGGTTATGATATGTAATAAATATAACCGGTTATAATAAGTTAAATAATCAGTTATATACATTTCTTATAGACATATACTTGGAGGTGTTTAGGATACTAACCTTGGCATATTATCTGTTGAATTCAAATGCCGCCTAATGTTGCAGTTGCAACATTCGCTCATTTGAGTGTTTTTCATAACAAAGTAGAATTGAGTCCTTACCCATGCCCTCTACTACTTTCGCCTCATGTTATATATGGAATTTTTCCAGTTTCTTTTAACTTGCGGACACCTCATCATGAGCTCATTCCAGTGGTACTCAAATTCCTCCTTATTTTCGACGTTGAACATCACAAATCACAACAATTTTCTGGCTTTTGGATTCAACTTCCTTCCTAGATTTTTGGCAGCATTGTGGACAATCTGGAAGCTGCATAGGCGGTGGTACAATGTTGTAAACACCTTCTTGATTCTTGCTGCGATTACCGCACATTGATCCAAAAAATCGTTATCGATTGTTGGGATTTTCTCGTCATCTAGCAAGGATGCTCCAAAGACGCACAACTTAGCATGGTTCTTCTTCCCAACAAATATTGCTATAGACATTAAATAACATGTTATGGTAATAGATAACATGTTATGGTAACTTATAACAGGTTATGATAACTAATAACAGGTTATGGTAACTAGTTATAAACATTAAACGGCAGGTGAACGAGTTACATACCTAGTGGACATGCTTCCTTATTTGTTCGATATGTCGTGTTGAAATTGATGCATTCTCCGAAGTATTGATAGTCCATTCACATCCGTGCATCAACCCAAAATACACTTTCTATGTGGTTATCTACGTCACCTTTCATCTTGTGGAAGAATCCTTTATTACTGTTTGCTTGAGCACTGAAATATTTATCAAGAATGCAAATGCACCTTCGTCAATCATTTTCCTCTTCCTTTTTTATATGTGGTTGCAGAGATCCAGGTGGGTAAACCCCAATCGGTTCCCACCTCTAACATCGATTCGTATCGTCATAGTTCGACCTCGCTTTGACTCCATCATCCATATTTATGTCAGCAATGATTTTGTATGTTTGCGGAATCTGCCTGTTGCAGTAATGTCTTTTTTTCGGAGGGAACATGTTATTTATGTGCTCATCTATAAACGTATCAATAATGAGGAACGTTTCTTCTTTATTCATCCTCAAGATCAATCCTGTCCAACATTTTTCCTTTGTACTAGATTCTTCAGTAGCTAGTTGTTTCTTGGATTTCTTTTAACTTCTAAATTCCCTGCACACCATTAGTTTGTAGTACACTACAACTGATCCAAACTCACGTTGTGAATACTGCTTATAGAAGGGTAGACCTTCTCCAGGTGTCTTAAAACTTAAATGCTTCCAAGTGCACGGATATTCGGCAACAATGGTATCTGGACAAAAAATACAGAGGATATATAACTGGTTATCGTAACTGATACCAGGTTATTATGGTGAATACTAACATGTCGTGATAACAGGTTATGGTAACTGATAATAGGTTATGATAACTAATAACAGGTTATGATAGCAGGGTATGGTAAATAATAATAGGTTATGATAGTAGGGTATGGTATTGATAACTAATGGCAGGTTATGATAACAAGATTGAATATATTTGAAATAGTTACCAAACAAGATTAAATTAATACTAACCTATGTCAACAGAGTTCCAATCCTGATATTCTTGCTATTGTTGAGATTGTGTATCAGAACCAGAGTCAGCTGTGTCATTGTGATGATTCGGATCAAAATCCAAAACATCGTTGAGATTAAGAAAATCGAAAGAAGTGTCGTTCCGATCAACTGATTCAGAAAATGCGAAGTAGAACCCAGTTGTACAATGTCATCTTTCAGAATGGACCCAAATCTGTCATACTTAGATAGTTGGATTTCCGGGTGCATGTTTCGTATCATCCAATTCACATCCAATTTTGAAGTTGTGATACCAACACCGGCAGATTCAGAACCTGTAATGTTGAGATTGAGATTCATCTTCATTTTTTGAGTCGGAGCCAAACAGAGCTAGCGATGGTGAGAGAGAGAGATAGATAGAGAAAAGGAAAAGCGGCGAGTACAGAGTTTTTTTCTGAAGGTTTTTTATAGAATCGGGAAGGTGTTGGATAGAACGGGGAAGAAAAATTTTGAATTGAATTTGAATTAGGAAAGACTACTGCAAATTTCCCTCCCTTTCTACCCAATACATAAATCGTCGCGTTTCAATCTTTCTACTGTTAGGAAGATTATACCTGCAGACATTTAGCTTGGCTGAATGCGCTTGAATTAATCATGGTTGAATAAAAATGCCTCCCATTCATACCAACACGATATATTATAATTGACCCACCTAATTATATTCTTCTGGACCGCTTTATTTTTAAAAGTAATCTCAATGATAAGTTTTTAATTTACTTTTAATTTATAATTCAAAATTCAAATAATAGAATTATCACTTTACTTAGTTTGAATCAACATTATCTTTTGATTTACTTTTATCTTGTTATATTGAAACTAGCTTAGTACTCGACCGATTGACCGTATAAATCTTTTCGTTGGGTTACATATTCAAACTCAAGGTGAAGATCTTAATATTCATCTCTACCTTTTATTGTAAACCGATAACCGTATTATTGCTTAACTTTATTGTGTCATGGTGGGAAAATCCATGACACACCCACCCCAATTTCTGATGGACCTGTAACTTGTTAACCCACGACCCATGGACCCGCAATTGAAAAATTTGCAAGCTAATGAATTTGTGACCCGACAAATCAGCAACCTGACTAACTTGACTCATGACCCGCCCAGCTCGCCCATTTAGTACAAAGAAGCATTTTATAAAATTTTAATCGTTAGTTTTATATATATTTGACATTTTGTGAATTTATTGTGACACGATGGCCAATACATGTCAGTCTGGTGACCCGTCCATCCCGGGACCTGATGAACCTACAACCTTATAGACCCACCACGACCCCTAATGGACCAGCAACCTAATGAACTTGCAACCCAATTAACTCTTAATTGAATCACTTGTAAATGAATTAAAACTTTGCAACTCAACGAATCCACAACCAAACTAGCACGACCTCTGACCCACGCAACCCACCCGTTTGATAAGTATAAGTACCCTACAATGAAGTTAGCTTACCGTTCCTATAATAAGCAACGTTGGATAGCTAATTCAAAAATATAATATTTTTATTACAATAAAGTATTGTAGAAAAAGTGAATTGGAATTCCCACATATTTGCACCTTAAATTAAATCTTTAGTTTTTAGTAGATACAATTTCAAATCTTTATTGGGATCTCCTGAATTCAAAATCATCCATATGTTGATATAAATTCTCACTATTTCCTTAACATCTTCAAAAAAAATTCCACCTCTTATGTCGTACAAAGCTGTCCAAAATTAAAGACAATGGATACAAACTTAGCTCCCTTCTCGACCATTTCCATATGTTCTCCTTTCAAAACGCCTTCGGCTTTATGGGGGCAGTCTCCTACGATCACCACCCCTCTTCTTCTAGATCGATTGCTCACTAAATTCTCAATCACACTGACCACATCTTCTTTCCTAATTGGGTCATCAATGATAAATTTTGCATGAATCACCTAAAACTCATAGCACAACTATATTTTATATGAGGCTTAATTCTCTCTCAAACTTCACAACATATTTATATTTCTCATGAGGCCTATTTCTCTTTAAAAAAATTTGAAATCATGGAATGATTATATTTGATATATATTTTAACATGAAATTATTATAATTACAAAATCCATATTATATATTTGATTTTTATAATAGATTTTGTAGGAGGAGAGAATAATTTTTTTTTACGCTGCCCTAGTTACTTCTAGCTGCTCATCTTGGATAGAGGCTTCATTCCCGACGGCTGCCGTCAAGAACTCCAAATAATCAAACATGAACCTCCCCCGCCAACACCAAATCACCCATCTGACCTAATCCTCCCCCGCCAACACCAAATTTCGTCCATCAACAACCGTACAAGATCAGGAGCAGCTACACCTCCGTCAACTCAACGCAGAACGATAATGCCAGGGGTCACCTCCACACCCACGATCGACGAGACGGATGGTTCGGCTACGGGTTAGTTGCGATTTACCATGCCATCGACGCACGGGCATGCGCCGTCAAGGCTTTCAGACTTTCCGCCGCTGGCTTCAATGTTGCGGTCCTCATCACCCTCGCCGATGAAATCCGGAAGCCAATCACCGAGAAGAGGCACGACGGGTACCAGGAACTGACTAGAAATCCTTGTTCCATCAGATCTCCCCCTGGTCTCGAAGGCTCCTAACTAAGGTAGAAGGGAAGGATAGCCATGAGACTAGCCTTATGGTGATTCTAATAAGGACCGATAGTTTTCATAGCTACTTTTTACTTTAGTCGTGTATCTGTGCACTTTTGCTTATTGTTTCTGGTAACTATATTCTTTACCATTGTCCGTATGTGATGACAATCAATTTTTCATGTTCATCGCCCTTGTTGAAGCAACATTTCATGGATATTCGTATAGTGTTGGGTAGAAGTTTAGGGTGTTTCGTGCATTTCTAACTTCTATCTCGAGTTAGTGTCTCGGACCCGTTTGGGGTCCATTTGATGTTGTTTGTAGTGTTTTTCTCAATTTCAGGCACACATTGACGTCGGGCACTATTGGGAATTGTATGACCTGAAAAGAGGAGCTAAATGCATCAAAGAATGAATAAATCACAAAGTTCATGCGATATATAGTGTTTGGGGACAAGCAGTAACTAAGACGGATGATTTAAGTTACTTGGAGCGGATGGTTGCTGAAATTCAAGAGGAACACAGAGTGTTCCTAGAGAACACGCCCTACACAACGTTAAAGAACACCCACCGTGTCCTTTTCCCTGGAAGTTACGGCTGAGAAGCGATTTTTAGAGAGCACTCTCATGCCTTTTAGGAACAAAGCGTGTTCCTACTCCAGACGAATTTTCTCAGCAACTTTCCTTCTCCAATTGAGAATAAACGATATAAATACCGGGTTCTCCCTCATTCAAAAACAGACCTTTTGGACGAAATTCAGAGGATAGTTCAGAGACTTCAGAGCGACGAGAAGACATCGACTTCAAAGAGCTCGGATCGAAAGACATAATCAAGATCAGGAATCAAGGTCTTCAATGGGAATCGGCGAAATTAGGTTTTCAGATTTCTTCTTGTAAACCTATTCCAATTTTTTCCTCTGTTGATTTTGATTTGTACTTCGTGATTATGAGTAGCTAAACTCCTTGTACTTAGCTTCTTCTTCTTCTTCTAATTTTTTCTTATCAAGTTTTCAAATCATTAGACTTGGTTTGCAATTATGTTTGGTGACCTCCTCCTGTTGAATCTTTTGATAAACAATATTGTTATATTTTGTTTTCTGATCACTACAACAAGTATTACTGGAATTATTTTGTTTGCTTCCATTCTGATTTGCATTCTATCTTTATTCATTTTTGTGCCATGGTTGAAACTTACTTTTCTCGGCTTATTCGTTCCTTTCATGCTAATTGGGGCGGTGAACATCAAAACCTTGCTTCTTATTTGCAGCAACAAAGTATTGTTTTTCAACAATCTTGTTGTCACACTCTGGAACAAAACGGATTTGCAGAACGGAACCATCATCGCCTCACCAAAATGGGTAGGAATCTCATTCATCAAGCATCTATTACTCTCAAATATTGAACATATGCATTCAGTGCGGCGGTCTATCTCATTAATCGCTTTCCTCGGCGTTTCTTAAACTTTTAGATTTTTTACACTATCTTGTTTAATTCTGTCCAGATTACCCAATGCTCAAAAGTTATGGTTGTCTTTGTTTTCTGTGGCAAAAACCTTATGCCCCACATAAAATTGCACCTAAATATGTTCCTTGTGTCTTTCTTGGTTACCGTCTTGAGCATAAAAGATATTATTACCTTAATCTTCATTCTAACAAAGTCCAAATTTTCCGACATGTAACGTTTGATGAATCTACCTTCCCATTTCAAGTACCATCATAACTCAAAGTGCCACCCATCTCACCTTCCACCGACAACGTCCCTGTTCTTACACTACCACCACCCACAATTATCTAGGAAGTACAACCCCCTATGCCCACTCCAACTCATACTATTACCTTACCAATCCAAAAACCCAACAGCCCACCTCAATCGGCTCACACATCTCCTATACACCCCCCTCCTCCACCTACAGTCCCAAGCACCATTGTATCTCCTATAAACCCAACCATCCAACGGGTATGGTGACCCGATCATAGAACGATAACTTGCGACAACGAATGTTTGCCGTAACACAATGGAGACGAATTTTGAGCCAACTTGCTTTACCAAGGCCAACCAATATGAACATTGGTGAATGGCGGGATTTACTAAATTTGGAGCTCTCTTTCACAATTAGACATGGAATCTCGTCCCTCCATCACCAGATATTAATGCGCTCGACAAAAAATTTGTGCTCAAAATTAAGCGACATCCCGATGGTTCGGTTGCCCGCTACAAAGCGAGACTTGTAACTAAAGAGAATCATCAACAAAAGGGCCTCAATTATAACGAGACATTCAGTAGGATTATCAAATTAAACACGCTTTGATCCGGCTTATTCTCTCCACTGGCCATCTCCAACGCCTTTCTTCATGGAGATCTCTACGAAGTTGTTTACATGGTTCAACCACGGGGATTTGTTGACCCACTCTGGCCACCTCATGTTTGTCTTCTTAAGAAGGCTTTATATGATCTTCACTCAGCTCTACGGGCTTCGTTCTCTTGTCTCTGAGATGCCCTTACAACTCTTGATTTTCAAGGTTCGAAAACTGACACCTCTCTTTTTTATACAACTAATGGCGTTTTTGTGTTTTTTCTTGTCTACGTAGACGACATCATCATCACAAGTGCTTCCTCCACCGCCATCAACACTATTATCACTCAACTCGCCACTCGTTTTCAACATAAAGATCTTGGCGCACTTTCCTACTTTCTTGGTATCAAAGTTCAGCGCAGCCCGAGGGACTTCATTTGTCCCAAGCCAAATATACACATGATTTGCTTCACAAGGTTGGGTTTCCCATCGCTAAACTAGTGTCGCCGCGGTTTATGAAGATTCAACCACTTGATGATTCACTATTTGATTGGCCCACATGTATTTTTTCAACAACTACTCGACGACTTGCATTACCGTCACATTACACGCCCCTATCTTGCATATGTTACAAACAAGTTGTCTCATGCCATGCATCAACCCATGCAATCCCATTGGATTTAACTCAAATGTGTTCTTTGCTACCTCCGTGCACCTTTACTCACGGTATACACATCCGCCCTAGTCCTGTTCATTCTCTAACCATTTATACCGACAGAGATTAGGTCGGTGACGAGATGGATAGGCAGTCCACCAGTGCTTATGTCACCTATCTTGGACGGAACATTATTTCTTGGTCGAGTCAGAAACTATGCATAGTGTCTCATTCATCCACCGAGGCGGAGTACCGGGCCCTTGCTACTGCTTCTTCCGAAGCTCTTTGGTTACAATGTCTCCTTCATGAGGTCGGCCAGCCACTGCAATCCTCTCCCATGATATGGTGCGATAATCTTAGTGCTGTCTATCCCTCACGCAACCCGGTATTTTATTCTTGTTCCAAACATATTGAAATTGAGTTTCATTTCGTTCAAAAACGAGTTGCTAGCAAAAAACTTCACATCTCTTTTATCTCCACGAAGGATCAAATTGCGGATTTCCTTACCACATTGCTCCCCACTCTGCAATTTCATCAGCTAAGTTCCAAACTTCAAGTTCGTCCCTCCTTTCGCTTGCAGGAGGGTAATAATGATCAATAGTGATATTGTTTTTGATTCACATGTATCATATATTGTTCCTACTTATCTCCAAATATTTCATATAATTTTTGGTACTTAATTTGTGATTTCTTGTAATCAACTTGTATCACATATATTCTATAAATACAATATTAGTTGCACACGGTTAGGTGTGGGTAAATATTCCAACTAAATAATTCTATTAAAAACAACATCAAACCATTGAAATTAAAATCTCTGAAAAGTGAAAAACAATAAACATAACCAGTTACATCAAACTCCTAATAGCTACCAAATCGATTTTGCAGTCGAAGCTGGGTCTTTGTCGTAGAGTAGAGAACGAACTCAGAGAATAGCCACCAGTCACCATCCAGCAAATGGAAATATCACTAGGTTAGACTTCACTTTTCATAGTTTATAGGGAGGTTTAAAATTGGGCTCAAAATTAAAGATTGTATTGGATTTTTAAGGTTAAAATTAGATTTAATAGAATTAGGGTTAACAAAACCTAACTCATATTTTTGTGAACCCAATCCAACTCATTAGGGTTGAACTGATAGGTTGGTGGATTTAATTTACAGCCCTAACAACTGGATAAGCCATTGGCCCATGATACCTCTCAAAATTGTCAAAATTTACAAGTTTTATTATATTTCCAACGACAACCATCATCTTTGGCAATATTTACTACTTGGATACAACATATTGGGCAAAGTATGTAATTATGAATGGTTATTTATATTTTTATTATTATGAAGCCGAAATTCAATTTCGGATTGCAAGATGGATTCATAATTATGCTTTTGGCCAAGCCGTAAAGAGCAGTTTATAATCCAGGAAATTTTATTCTAGGATTTCTAAGATTTTGACCGCAGGGACAGTTTTGTATTTCTAAATTTTTTTTTATTTTTTTTTATTTCCAGGTTTCTGACTGCATGGGTATTTTCAGAATCTTATTTTATTTACAAATGGTTTTCTAAGAAATTTTTTTTCCTTAAAATATTTTTATAAAAATAACTAATTATAATTTAAATGATATTAGTTCCAATTTTTAAAAGATATAACTTGTTATTATAATTAGTGATTATAGCTAGTTATAATTTAAAAAATATAACCAATTATTTTTGTAGTTGTAACTGATTATAATTATGACCGGTTATTAAAAAAATATAACATGCTATAATTTAGAAAACATAACTAGTTATAAGCGGGAAAAGTCGTCATTCGGTGACTGGGGTTTCGACGAAAAATCAACTACCGGTGCAACGAGACTCGAGGCTGGCAAAAGTTTCTTAAAAATAAATAAATTATAATAGGTTGGTGTAAAGATTTTATTATCTTTTCTGTACCTGAGATATAATGATCTAGTATTGTCATGGACATTCTAAAATATGTGTTTGCCTGGATTTCAAACCTACTCCCAAGCTGTATACATTATCAAATCTTACGAATGAGTTAAATCAAAGTTTCAGACATGTCGAACTGGTGTGATGTCGTCTGATTCGCTTGGAAAGAAGATTATGTTCGCGTTGCCTTTGATGGACCATGGAGAAGAAAAAATAAAGCGGAAAGAAAGAGATTCATAATTCGAGATCCCCCCTTCCCCTCATAAGTACTCACAACCATCCAAAACGCTTCACTCTCAAAATCACCCGAGACCGAAGTTCACAAGATTGCCTCTGCAGATTGACATTGATCATGGACTTAAAACCATCAAAGATCTAATACTTTTTACTACTACGCAAAGACACGGCCGTCTCCATGCAAAAAAAACGAGTACAGATATAAAATACGAACATGAAGAGGGCAGAAGAACATAGCTACTTAAGTCGCATTGTCACGTGAGGGACCTCGATTTGTGTTCTTCTTCACATGAGTGATTGATCTCAGCCTCTCATACGTATCATAACAGGCATGCGAATAGTCAGACATAGCCCGAAACAACTCGGGTAGACGAATCTTGAGGCTTCCAAGTGACTTCTCCCTAACTTGTAGGCAATGCCTCTGATGAGCTTCAACCTCCTCTTCTAGTGTTTTCTGCAGGCTCTCTACTGCAAATTGCCTCTCTGCAACAGGATCCTTTGGGTTTGCATCTTCAACTCTATCGGCAGCATCCGTCTCCTCAGATGGGGCTCTCCGCATAACATACTTATGGTGCCATTCCTCAAAAGCCTGCCGCTTTCGGATATACTCCTTTCTAGTTTCCTCGCATTTCTCCTTCAGCTTCATCTCTTCTTCCTGGTGGACTTTGATGGCTCTGATTACAGCTGCAAAGGATGAGATTGCCGACTTGGCAAGCTCGTCTGGAAGCCTTTCAAGATGATCGTGCCATGCTTGGAGGAGGGGCTGGATAGGGGGATTCTGGACTCTTGGTGGTGATGACATTTTCTCTTTCAAGCTGCTTTCAATGGGGATAAGGTTTAGCTTTAACCAACTGTTCAAGTAATTGATATATTGCTTTTGATGGCTCACAAGCTTCTCGAAATCTGCATTCCATTTCTCAACCACATCACATAGCTGGGTTGTTTGCTCATGGTGCTGCCTGCTTGTTTCTTTGATCGCATGGGAAACCTCGAGCGATTTGAGGTCTGTCACAATCTTCAGCTGGCTGTCATGGTGTATGGACATGTTTCCCCACATATTTGACATCCTGTTATGCATCAATATCGACTGTGTCATATGCTGACGAGGCATTCTGAAACATATAATTGATCGAGAAACAAGATTTGACAAAAGAAACACAGATATTTGCCAGCAGAAAAACTCACCCTTCAACAAGAGCAACGAGTTTAGGATACAGCTGCTCATCACGTATACGGTTAACTTCTGAAACAGTGGAGTCCATGGACTGCATGTCAACTATATATCTGGTATGCAAATGACTCACAGCAGCCTTCGTCTTCTCCAAGGATTCAGCACTAGCACCTCGTTTCTTCTGCTTATTAAGCAATCCAACCTTCCTTTTGTACTCCAGCTTCATAAGCTCACCTTGCTACTCAACATATAGATAGCACATCTCAGCAAGATCCTGAGTCGATACAAAACATAAAGATACAACTATGGCAAGAAAAGCATGATGACAGACAAATAAGTATAAAATCAATGATGCAATGAAATAGAAAAAAAAATTAACCTTGACTTCATCATAGAGTTTCTTTTCCCATGCCAACAACTTATCTAACACAGTGGCATGAGTTTCAAGATCTTCAGAGTCAAAGTCATCTTTGGCACCTCCTTCTCCACCACCGCTTATGCCCTTGAAAGATCTATTCCAAGTAATAACACGCATAACTCTTGCAGAATGATCGATGTGCCCTGCAGTTAAGGAACCTTTATCAAGAGTCTCACTAGCAAAAACTGGGAATGTTTTTGGCAAAAACATCAACAACTTTCCTCCTTTCCATGGAAAACAAATTAGTCAGATAGATCCTTGGAAAGAAGCCTTAACCAACTAAAGCATTCACAATGTGACATACCGAAGTTACAGAAGCAGTAGATACTCTAAAACCCATGAAAGATCCAAACTTTATTTGTTGGAGTGATAGTGGACAGAGGAATTTGACAGACCTCGATTGTCGGCGAAATTGGAGTCGTAATGAAGGCGAGTTGCTTCTAGCATTTTGCAGACCACCTGAGCACTCTCAGATGCTTTAAGGAAATGATCATCAATCTGACCCAAAACCTCCATCAAGTCCACATCACTCCCAGCCTTCTTCCTAGCCCTCATGAAATCCAATGGCACTGATTGGGCGTGTTCAATCTGTTGCTTCCCGATAAGATCCTCTTCATCCTCCTTGGCCTTACCCTTCTCCGGCGCTGTCTCCGGCGTCTTGGGTTCATCCTCGTCATCCACAACATTAGTGTCATTATTATGGTTTGGCGTCCCAGCCTCCTCGTCATCGTCGGGTTCCAGGTGGGTGGGGTCGTCGTCCACCATGAAGAAATAATCCCAATTCATGCTCTTCGCCTCCGGCATCGGCGGCACCGGATGATTTTCCATATTACTCTTTTTATTTCCATTTCGCACGCCGTGATCCAATCCTTCTTCTTCCTCCTCCTCCTCTCCTTCTTCTGCAATGGCGAGGGAATCGAAATCCCTTTGGGCCCTATGCTTCATAGCGGGCATGCTAATGGCGCGTTTAATTGGAGGGCTAGGACTGGGGGAGAAGCTCGGGAGCGGGGGAGGAGGCGGCGGGAGGTTATCAATAGAGGGCGGAGGAGGAGGCGGCGGCGGAGGCGGTTGTCCGGAGAGCGGAGGCTGCGGCTGCTGCTGCTGCTGTTGGTGGTTATGCTGAAGATGGGGCTGAGAAGAAGGGTCAGCTTCACCGTAAGCGTAATCGCTGAGGGCGGCACCGGTATTCTTCAAGGACATGGCGTAGCCGGAATGAGCGGCGGCGAAGGCGTTCCTGGCAGTCACTGCTTCCTTCATCAGGATTTTGCGGTCCTTGCATCTCGCTACTGATTCCTCGTTATCCACCTTAGACTGCGCGCAACCCATCGAGAGAGAGAGAGAGAGAGGTATATTTTGCCGCTTTAAGGATGAATGTGTGGAATTAATGTTGTGATGGAAAGCTGATCAGTAGTTACAGAGAGGGAGAGAGAGAAAGAGATGACTGAGTGAGTCTGGAAAAAGCAGGCGGAGTCTGTCCTTAGCGGAGAAGAAAATGAGCCATGCCATGCCCTGCCCATTTTGTAAACTTCTCATTTTAAATTAACGGTCATATTTTTAATGAGTGTCGTTTCGACGTGGCATTGAAGGATGAATCAATGGTTTTTTAGACGAATCAAACCGTTTGTAAGCAGTTTGGTATTCGGTTCAGAAAAAACTCGTTTGTTACTCGGCTCGAATTTAAATGAGTCAAGTTTGAGTCCGGGTATGTTCGCGATCGAGTTGGTTCGAGCTTGCATTTGAGAGTCAACTCGAATATGAACTCGATAATATAGCTCGTCGGTAGACTTAATAATGTAACATATATCTTACTTCAAATAATATATATAATAAAATATAAGTAGAAATTTATAAAGTTTAGGTTTGCTTGACTTGTTGATGTGTTTTAGTGTATAAGTTTTAAATTCAACTCAAATTGGACTGATTGAACTCATAATATATTTTAATAAATGAAGTTTGAATTTATCTTTCGTCAATAATAATTAACGAGACAAATTTAAATAATTTCGAGCTCAACATAACTCAAAATTTTCTAACCCAACCTCAGCTAAAACTTAACAATTCAAATTTAAGTATAGTAAATTTCAGCTGGATTCGACCTGCTACGGGCTACGGCCGTGTGCCGGATGGATCATAGATTGGACGTATTCCTTTCTTTGACTGAGATTCTTCAAAGTAAAAATTGGAAGTTATCTTCAGTTTGTGAAAGGTAGTTGTCTCTTTTAGGTTCATAGCC
Organism: Linum usitatissimum; assembly: GCA_030674075.2. NCBI lineage: Eukaryota > Viridiplantae > Streptophyta > Magnoliopsida > Malpighiales > Linaceae > Linum > Linum usitatissimum. The sequence goes on from JAUJYP020000848.1 coordinate 2,780,381, forward strand.
AATTAGATCTGACATGAATGTCGTCACTATATATGAATGAGTATATGACTTTTGAGTATACTATAGACGGTGGCTGCGTGCATGGTAATGGGTTTCATACAAATAATACACCAAAGCCTCCACCTCGGATGACACGTATGGAGACCAAACAAGCAAAATTTGAAGAGTGCAATTTCGGTGGGGAAATTTAATCTGAAAGGACGTATCTTTTTGCCTGTTGTTAACTTATAAATTTATGAGTCTGTATAGAATAGAAAAGTAATTTGAAATAGTAATCGTGAAATCAAATCATAAAATTTTACAATTTTTCAATAATACTAAATATTTAAAAATCTGTCTTAGCATAAGTACATAATTTCATTATCTAACTTCAACTTAAACATAATAATCAATCTCAAAAAAAAATATTTTTATTTATACATTATCCTTCATGTAATACCCCGAACCTCAAATAAAAATGGTTATGAAAGAGTTTTTATATATCTCCAATAAGAACTTGATTTAGATGAGTATTGTCGAGTATTAGTATTAATCAAATAAATAATAGTGTTAAGTAGGTGCTAAGCAGGATTGAGATTTTAATTAATTAGACAGGTTCGATTACCAACAATAAATTGGGAATTGTAAAATTAATCAAGGATTAAATCTGTAGCACAACTAGTAGTGGTGGTTTTAAGTCGCTAACCTTCATCCCCGACTTCGAATCCCATAAGAAGGAAATTCCATTCTCATTTTTATTCTTTCCTTCCGGTGGCTAAATGACAACATGAATCCAGCCCTCCCCATCGTCTTCATTATCTATCTGACTGCCAACCTTTGTTTTATCCGGCGATTCCTGTATCCGACAAGCGAGCTTGTCTGGTGGCTTACCGTGTAATTGAAGATCGTTATCGTCGATATTGTCATTGTAACTCTAATTACGACCTCTTCTCTGTTTCAATCCATGTGAGACGCACCTGAAATGTTGTTCTCTTCCTCCTCCGATTTAACCTCTTCCGGCGCTGAATTGTAAATCTATGTGTCTATACCTCAAATCAAGACCAAACCGTCGCTCGTGAGAAATCGTTTGGCTATTTAAAGTCGTCTAGAGTTAGTATTGAATGGAGGCAAGCCGAATTTTTGTCCCTCCTTTTTTGTTTCCTTCTTCGACGGCGACTTGCGTCGACGAGTTCCGGACCAACCCATGATCTTTAAATACCTTTGTTAAATTCGTATTATCAAGACGAAGCTTTGCATGTCCTTCGATTCGAGTTTGCTCGAGTTTTAGTGGCGATTCAAGGCTCGCCGGAGTTGGGTTCGCCGTCACCGGATTCTGGAAATAAGTCTGGAAAAATGAATTCCCGTCGGTAAATATCCATTTTAGTCCTTGAACTTTCATACTTTCAGTTTAGTACCTAAACTATCTTATTTTGTTCTACGCAGTCTGTAACTTTTAAATTATTTCAGCCGCGGCCCAATACTTTCCAGCTATTGCAGTTTGGCCCTAAAGTGTTGAGTTAAACCATAATTGTTCCGTTCTTGGACGTTTGACCGTATTTCGAGTCAACCCGGTTAATTCCAGGTGGGTTGGTTTAAGGGGGGTAATATCTTCCATTTTAAATGTTTATGTTTACTTGTGTTATTTATGCTTCTTTGAATTACATGAATAATAATTGGATTTTAAAGGTTTTAAATGCATTATATGTGATCCATATATTCTATTATATCCTAAGTGATATATTGCTGATATGATATGTTACATGTAATTGTTTAGTTGAACAAGTTCTGTTACAAGAGTAATATTGGTATTAATTGATCACCTAGTTAGAGCTCATATGTTGACGATCGTGCTTAATGCACTATAGCTACGCGGTGGGCTTCCCACACTAACTGTCGTTGTGGCCTTGGTAGGCGCCACTATATGCGGCCCAATTTGGTGCCACTAACATGTATATGGGTCGTCGGCATATGTGAGCCGAGATCCCAATTAAAATATGCAAAGTAGAGTGAGAGTTGTCCAACGTGCTTTACATGCTATATGGTTATCTTTTTAAATGATTTTCAATATTGATATCTATATGATAACTTCGGAAGACTGACTCCGAGCCACCCACCAGTTCGTGACATGTGATATGGTGTTAGAAGAATTAATAGATGATCTGTTCATTTGCCGCCAGATTGAAGTTGGGATATTGATGAGACTGTATATTTCTGGGATTTGTTTTAAAAGATGGGTCCATTCTATGTTTGACATCAGCTTCCGAAAATAAGTTGTTTGGCGTAATATTCCAGTTTTTCTGCAAAGGTTACCAGTATCGTTTATGTATAATTTTAATTATATTTTGTACTATTTCTAAACTGTGTCATGTGTCCGTCCCGGGACAATTTTTCATTTGTTTCAAAAAGTAAAACTGGGATGTTACACTTCATAAATTAACTATTTAATAAATCTACCACTTCAAACACAAATATGCAATAACAACATGCATTACATCAAAATCGCCGGATCAACATTAAAATGTAAATTAAAATCGTCACAGTGCCCTTCTTCCACATGGCTTTTTCTTTGACTGTCTCTTGCTAGCGTTTGACATAATCACCTTGCCTAGGTGACGACTTCGAGTACGAGCCGAAGGAGAGGTGAGGGAGATGCCGACCACTGCTCTTCCTTGTCGCTGTCAGGCGCCGTCAACTGCTCTTTTGTTATTCAGAGCGACGACCAGCCGAAGGTAGGCCGGAGAGGAAGCACGCACGACGAGTGGTGAGTGTAAGTGTGTGACGGATGAGACAACAACTTCAAGTCTTCGACTTTCAAGCAGAGAAACGAGCAACGACAGATTTTCTTTCCAGAATTCAAACAGACGGCTAACAAATGATTTTGCCCTTGTTCTCCTTCTTCAGCACGCGGGCTACGCAAGGGCATTTTAGTCTTTTTAAGTATCGGATCAGACGACTCAATGCGCGGATCTAGCCCCTCTCCGCTTTTGTTTTAGCCCGAATGTTGGTTGGGTCCAGCTCGAGCTGGAGCCCAAACAAACTAGTAGGCCAACCCTTTTGTTTAAGTTAATTAGATTAGAATTAGTTAAGAATGAGACAAAACTAAACGAAAATGTGTGTAGGATAATAATGAAATTAGAAAATTAATTTCTCTAATTATATTTGGGATTTGGAAATTAAGATTGTAAAAAAAATTCGAATTCTCTAAATACTTATATTCAGTTAATATTTTTATTATCGATAATGTTAATTTAACGATAATAAAATTATCAAATCACTAAAAATATCTGTAACGAACTTATTCAAATATAGTTTCATTTCCCCGTTTAATAGTGTATTTCTAATTTTATCAAATTAAATTAATTAATAAAAAACCAAATAATTTGTCATTAAGCAAATGTATGAAAATCAAGTGTACCTTGAATAGTAAACGTTTGAAATATTACAACAATATTGTACGAATTCTATATCGGAAGCAAGCATTCTGGATCTTACAAAAATTATCAACTAGTCAAACTTCCAACAGCAATTGCCTAAATTACGCTTTTTCTAAAGTACAAAATACGAGCAAGGTAACATAGTTTTTACAATACTAAAAATTACGCGAACTCCTCGACAATTTTTTGAAACAAACTACGTGGACTTTAGTCCCAAAACATTGGGTACGTAGGCGATCATGAAATTCGAGTCCAAACAATCAATTAAAAAATACTCTTCTAAAAATATTATTTATCAATATAAAACGAAATCTCCACAAAAGTAGAAATTCGTGAACACCTCCAATTAAATAAATGTCACATTTTCTAAAAAATTACATAATCTTCTATATTCAAACTAAAATGTAACCAAGCCAGTAAAATAAGAAAATAGACGATAACTTATCGAATTTCGTTGTACCGATTTACTTGGGGTGTTAATCCTTCCCTGCACGTAACCGCCTCACGAACCCGAGATCTCTCTTTCGCAACCCTGATCTAACTCGCGTCCGAAAGGACTTGGGTTATATCAAAAGCATCCAATTCGCTTTAACGACAGATGGCTACTCCGCCGGGAATCGTGGAATTCTCCAAAGGGGGCTAACTCCGCCAGCAGGAGTGGCTGGAGGAATACATGCTCCTCTCCTTTCAAGTAGAACATGTTGTCAATTACTGTGAGGATGATCTAGTTGTGATGGAGAGGACTCTTGTCCTATTTGAGGGTTCTTGGCCAACCAACCCTGCTATTCAATATGACATGTCACGTTGTCACTTATAATGCATTTAGAACATTTAATCCAAATATTATTTTTGTAATTCAAATAAGCATAAATAGCACAAGTAAAACATATACTTTTAAAATGGAAGATATTACCCCCCTTAACCCAACCCATTTGGAATTAAGCGGGTTGACTCGAAATACGGGTCAAATGTCCTAGCACGGATCAAATATGGCTTTAACTCGAACCTAGAGGACCAAAACGCAATATCAGGAAAGTATTGGGCCGCGACTGAAAGGATTGAGAAGTTACAGACCGCGATGACAGGATAATATAGTGTAGGTACTAATCCAGCAATATGAAAGTTCAGGGACTAAACTGGATATTTGCCATCATCTACGTGAATCAAAATGCTAGTTGAGTTCCCATAACCTGGTGAACACCAACTCATCTCTGAAGAGGCAAGAATCACCATCGAAACTCGATCAAGATTAGTTGGAATCAAGAACTTTGATTTCGGTTGAACGAATAATTTTAACTCTGCATTGCTTATTTGATGAATGATTTGTATTTATTAACATGTTTCTAATCCTTTTCTGTTTAGATTTAGGATTTGTATCCTTTTCTATTTAGGATTTGGGAATTGACTTGATTTCTTAATACATTTTAAATTAAGGCTTTGGTCTAAAAAATTAGTATTTTACTAATACAGTCCGTATACAATTGTATTTTTAGTTAAGGGTATATTAGTCAATTTACGATAAAATACGGACTGTATATAGCATCACCCTTAAATAAATGTCACATTTTCTAAAAAATTACATAATCTTCCATATTCAAACGAAAATATACCCAAGCCACTAAACTAAGAAAATAGAGCATAATTTATCGAATTTCGCAGTACCGGTTTACCGGGCGTTGCGGGGGCGCTAATCCTTCCCCGCTCGTAACCGCTTACCAAACCCGAGATCTATGTTTCGCATACATGATCTAACTCTCGTCCAAAAGGACTTGGGTTATATAAAAAACATCCAATCCGCTTTAACGGCGAGATTGGTGGCGACTCCAAACCTAAGCAGAATCCCACGAAGAACGGCCGACATGCGGAGAAACGAGACACCACAGTACGCCGAAGGGGTTGCCGCGCACCGCTGACGGAAACGTTCACGATATAAAGCACTATTTTGTTGTATTGTTGGTTATTCATGACAGACTCACTACAAGGACGAAAATGGCTTCTTGAGGGTTGAGCATCGATATCTCGTGTCTTCTTTGTGATGAAGGGATTGATGATCTCACTCATATCTTCTATGAATGGATTTACATTGCTCAGATTTGAAATTTTTGTTTTAGCTATGCCTTCCCATATGCTTTTAGTTGGCAGGAGGATTTTGATGCTGCAGCTGCCCAGTATTCTGAAAATTCAATTACTGCTGCTTCGTTTCGCTTTCTTTGGAGAGCGATGATTAGTTCTGTTTGGTATGAACGTTGCAAACGAAACGCGAATGAGAGTCTTCTATCCTCTTACCCTTGTTCGATATATTTGTCGGGATACTCACTTTGTACATAGTTAAAGATAGCATATCTATAGTTTCTTTTTCTGTTTCAAATGTTTTGTTGTAACAGATTCTGTCAAGGGACGATTTGGGCGGTTTGGGCTACTTTAATCTTTCTATAAAAAGATGAATAATTATCATATATTCATTAAAAATGTCAATTTTTTGCACCCATATTTTTAACTGCTAGATTTAAAGTATGATTTTTAAACAGCTGCGATTTACGAGCAAACTTATAAACTTATATTATACATACGTATAAACACTTTTATTCTATCTTATAAAATATAGGATGACTAACTAAACTTATAAAATGAAATAACTAAACTTATAAATATAACCACTACTATATCAACCTGTTATATATGGGCCCAACTAGCAAAAAACACTGAAAAAGGGAGGAGGGAGGAGGGACGTTGGTTCTCTGCGTCCGCCAAACACCCCAACCAATTTTGAGGTGAAAATTGAAACTTTTTAAATGGACTAATATTTAATTCCTTATTATTTCATCATTTATAACCACGCGCATGTACTATACAGTTGAGTCTTCCACTTTTCGTTTTTTATTTGCTTTTCTATTTTATAAAGTTAATTAAGGTTATTATTGGTCACTAGTTTGTCTTTCGTACCAATTTCGTTTTGAAATAAGTCGAATTTAATTTATCTCTGAATTTATTTATATTTTATCATAATATTTGTATGAAAGTATATAAAAAATAAAAATAAAAATGTTCGTTTTAATTGTTAGATTTATTAAAAATAAAATAAAAATTTACAAATTTAACTAATTTTGAAGCAGTTATAATTTTTGAAACGATTAAAATGTCAAAACTTTATTTATTAACTTTCTATTATACATGGAGGGTTGCGTATAGCCCCAGGACTTTGTGGATCGGGCCCCGAATGGTACTCTTGCGAGTTGGGACTTGGGAAGGAGAGAGGGACGGGAAAAAGAATACTCAACTCGGGTGCTTTACCGCTTAGCGCAAGAATTTGAATGAGCTCCAGCGAGACTCCCATCTGAGTCTCTGACGCTAGATCAAACCACCGCCTGCAGCAACCAGATAAGGAATTAGGGTTTGCGAAGATTCAACACGCTCCAATTTCCCTCGGTGCGGTCTGAACTCGCTAGTTTCCGCCTCCGCCGATGATGTCTGAGTCTCCCATGACGCGGATTAACCAGGTTTGTTTCTGATGCATCGAATGTACACAGTTTCCACAATGGTAGCTTCGTTGGTTGAAATGCAAATCGTATCCCACCATTGCTTTTCTTCTACATCCTTCTACTGCTTACATTTTAAAACAATTGCTGACCTTTTGGTGCGGTTCAGGATTTAGTACACAGTACACTTACTGCAATATTTTAGAATGTCTTCTTGCTTCTTGTTTTTTCTGGGCAGCTATAAGGATAAAGGTGTACACCTGCTGCTTTTACAATTGTGAACTTAATATGAAACGAAAGCTGAGTAGGAAATGTCAGTATGCCATCTCTTGAAACTTTTGCTCAATGTTTCTCCTCCCCTGCTAATTGAATGCAATAAGATCCTGATTGCAAAAGCGGGCTGTGTCAAAATGCGAGATTATTCAAGACTCAGTTGAGCACTGCGCTACCCAAGTGACAGTTTATTCCGTTCGAGACAGTTGATAACCACACTGTTCTCTTCTCTTGTTTGGTATCACGCAGTTTTATGCTTCAAAGAAGAGAAAACTCTCTTCGCCTGCACTGAAGGTGGGTAGGGCTGAGAAAGGTGCTAGACTTTCTGCAGAAGGATCTCCGATTTCACAAGGAACTTTGCCCATTTATTTGGTGGGTTCAAAGGAGCAAGATCATGTCATCAAGGCTGTTTCTGAAGATCGAGGTCCGAAGGGTGGAGAAGATTCTACTCAAAGACAACTCTTATCAGAGGTCAACAGGTTTTCGAAACAAGACAACAAGGACTTGTTTTCTTCTGTTCGGCCTTCAAAAGGAGATACTACAAGGAAGGAAACTTGTCAGGGTTCTTCTAATGTCGGAAATGTTGCAATTGGAAGTGCTTTCAAAGGTTGCTCGGTTTCAGGTGCCCATGCAGAAAATTTGGAACTTAAACAGTTTGCAACTGACTTTTTGTCTTTGTATTGTAGGTAAGTTCTAACATGATTCTTGGTTGTTCCCAAATTGTGTGATGTTAAGGATAGCATATTCCTCTAACTTGCATGAAGTTGACACAATGATTTATTTCCTACAGTGAACTTCAGTCAACTGCAACCTCGCCGTCCAAAACAAATTTGACTGATAATGAGATACATTCCAATCATTTGTCAGAGGATGGTAAGGATAGAGTGCTGAAGAAGCGGTTATACATACCTAATCAGTTGCATTCAGGGCCTCTTGTTGCTTGCTCTACTATGAACAAGACAGAAGATATGCAGTCATTTACTCCTGAGAATAAAACATACATTGTTGGTGCTTCAGAACAGGTAATTATTGTAATTTGTATTCTCATTCCATGATCAATCTTCATTTTAATTTTTTGTAAGAAACGTTCCACCCTTTTCTCCCCCACATATCTGAGGTTGCTCCATGTATTGATCCCATCCAGCATCCGTCAGGCTTGAAGAAATGTGACAAAAAGTCGAAGTTGACTGTGAACTTGACTGACTGCTGTACACCAGGGCCACCTAGTGTGAAAGCACATCTGCATGAAACCCCTAAGTCAGCACGTGGCAGTTCAATGTTCTCCCCAGGGGAAGCTTTCTGGTGTGAAGCAATTCAAGTTGCTGATGGTATATTTGCCGATACTGAAAATGCTCTTACTATAGTCAGTATGAATGATGGACACAATGGAGAAAATCAAATGGAAGTCTTGTATGAAGCTGAGAGTAGAAGTCAGGTTATGGGCAATGGCAATTACAGGGAGTCAGTTATGAGGAATCACACCAAAAGTTCTGCTGATGAAGTGTCTCCGCTGCCTGTGAAACATCTTAACTTTTTGTTGGATGAAAAAGCCTCGAACTCAAATATCCAATGTGGTGCAACTAAAAGTTTAAAAACGAGCAGAGATGGGAAACAATCAGCATCTGAAATGGCTGGTCTGACACACTCTCGAAAAACTAACGTTCTAAGATCTCTCTGTAAGGCTGGAGCAAACCAGGAGGCTCATGGAGTAAAACAAAATATAGATAGTTCATCGCCCATTGAGGCTAAAGTTTCCGTGTTTAATAACTCTTGTGTTGCATCTGAAACTCCTTCAAGGTTGGCTTCTTGCAAAGATGGACTTGAGATAACCAACTGGCTTCCTTCAGAAGTATGCTGCATATATAGAAGAAGAGGAATCACAAAACTATATCCTTGGCAGGTACTCTTAATCTTTCATGATGGGATGGACTGCTAATTGTATAAAACTATTAGATATGCTATGCTTACATGTTTGTTTTTACGTTTTTTATGCTATCTTTCTGTTTTTTGCGATTGTTGTGAAGCCAGAAGTGTTATTTCAGTGACTTTGGGATTTGTGGCCTCCAACTCAGGCATGGCACGTCACCTGTCTATGTAATGTTGGGACGTCTTGTGGGACTTTGGCTGGAAGTTGATGGATGTTAAATTAGGGGTAGCAGTTGAGTTTACGAATCTTAATCCACTGCTTGTCTAGCCCTTCTCTTTAGGAAGTGAGGCGCATCATCTTTTCATATGGACCGTTCTTGATTTTGGATCACATAAAAGAAATAGTTTATTGGTAGATTAATAAGAAAAACTGTTTTCAGCTAACTTGCATTCATGGATGTGAAAATTGATGTTTGAACTTTGGTTGAACGTAAAACCATGATAGTAAAATTTAAAGATTCTAATGTTTCATAAACATAGCCACATATATTGAATAACTTGACTTAGCAAAGAAGTGATTTGGCACACTTTAACCATTACATAATAACATTATTTTGAGTCAATAAATAGTTTTATTAACTATGACAGACAGTATATAATAATATTAACTGTGTAGTTTAATTCTGAATATTATATAATATAGTGAACATAATTCCAAATTAATCAAAGTAAATTAAACTTCTGTAATCAAAATAGTACAGAACTCATAGGTTCTGTGTAGCTTCTCATAAAATATTAACTTTTTATACTTCAGCGACTTTATCCTAACATTAAAAAGGTTTATAATTTTCTAAGTTCAGATGCAAATCATGATATAACTATATTGCTTGCACTTGAACTTTGACTGCCTTTCTCTACTGTTCCAAATTTGTATAGGCTCCTTGGTCGAGAACTATTTCTCACTTGATTCTCGTGCATGACTTCCTTGTTTTTTGTCCCCTCTTGTGCACGACTGGAACTTGAAATGTTTCAGAAGTAATCCATTTCCACTGGATGGTCCTATTGTTGAATCGATCTGCCAATGATATTGTATTGCACTGGCCCAGTTAGTTGGTAAAGGATTTTGGATCTAACTAAGTTAGGTTGGATACCAATTTTTACATTCTCATTTTAGTAGTAGTTTCATATTTTCTTAATGTACTGTTCCCCTGTTGTTAATCTTTTTGTGATCACTTGGCACAGTTTGTTGATATTCTGCTGGATTACTGTACTAGTTTTTCATACCTATATCTACTTTAGGAACATGTGCCTAGGTGAAATTCAAGATCAGTGAATATAATTATGTTGTATGGTTTGTTTTTAGGTGGAATGTCTGCAGGTTGATGGTGTTTTACAGAGAAGAAATCTTGTATATTCTGCATCCACAAGGTATTTTCTTGTTATCCTTACTGTTAAAATTCACCGAGTTCTTAAGTGGTAGAATGCTGTCGGAGGAACTTTTTCCTAGACTTTCTTCATATTGCTTACTATTTCACTTCATTTGATGCAGTGCTGGCAAAAGTTTTGTTGCTGAAATTTTGATGTTGCGGCGGGTCATATCGATGGGAAAAATTGCAATACTTGTTCTCCCTTATGTGTCATTATGTGCAGAAAAGGTCTTGTTTTTAGCCTTGCCCAAGTTATTCATGTATAAGATACTTTACCTGACCTAAAAAACAGAGTGTTGCCAAACATGTGCTTTATATGTATATGTGTCATGATGTCTTGTCCAGGCTGAACATCTTGAAAGCCTTCTAGAACCTCTTGGTAAGCATGTCAGGAGCTTTTATGGGAATCAAGGTGGCGCAACACTTCCCAAAGATACTTCTGTAGCTGTCTGCACGATAGAAAAAGCAAACTTTTTAATCAACAGATTGCTGGAAGAGGGCCGTCTATTGGAAATTGGAATTATTGTCATAGACGAGCTTCACATGGTACTTTAGATTGTGTGTTCACAGTATAATTATTCTGTACATCTGCTGATCAAATATTCAGTACATAGGTCCATAGTTTACAGGTTGTGCATGCTGTTTTGTTGTACTAGGTTGGAGATCAAAGTAGGGGTTATCTTCTAGAACTTATGCTGACAAAGCTCCGGTATGCAACGGGTGAGGGCCAGTCAGAATCCAGCAGTGGAGAAAGCTCCGGCACAAGCAGTAAGGCTGATCCTACTAATGGCTTGCAAATTGTGGGGATGAGTGCTACCATGCCGAATGTTGGAGCTGTTGCTGATTGGCTGCAAGTAAGTGGAATTACACTTCATATTAAGCTATATTTTCCTTGTGAGTGGTTGTTTGGTTTTCCTTCTGAAAAATAGTAAAATGATTTGGATGTCTGACCACGAAGCTTCCTTTTCATTTTGATGGTGTATGCTAGTTTGCCCCCATTACTTGATCTAGGTATTGTCCAAAATGTCTTCTGCATTTATTAGCTTCCCATCATACTGGATAATTTTTTGCTGGAAGCATTATATGATGTCTAGGGCTTTTCTAGTTTTGCATAATTTTGGATATATTTACGTTGCAGGCAGCATTATACCAGACAGATTTTCGGCCAGTTCCACTCGAGGAATATATCAAAGTTGGTAACACCATCTATGACAAAAAATTGAATATCATCAGAACAATTCCAAAGGTAGCAGAACGAGGTGGTAAAGATCCAGATCACATAGTTGCACTCTGTGATGAGGTAATGAAATCTAATTGTCTAACGTAATGAAGTTGCAGAATCAGCAAGTTGAAAGATTTGAATGTCTATATCAGGTTGTTCAAGAAGGGCACTCAGTGCTTATATTTTGCTCTAGTCGCAAAGGATGTGAATCAACTGCAAGACATGTTGCAAAGTTCCTGAAAGGATTCTCCGTTAATGTTCAGAATGATAGCAACTTTGTGGACATTTTTTCAGCTGTTGATGCATTGCGGAGGTGTCCTGTGGGATTGGATCCAGTATTAGAAGAGACTCTTCCTTGTGGTGTTGCATATCACCATGCTGGGTTGACAGTATGGTTTCTCGCCAATCTTGTTAGATCATTTTTCCAAACAATTATCTATCCCTTGTAGGATAATTATATTTGTTTATCGCTGAAAAGAAAATAAAGTAGCTTCTAAGGAAGATACCAAATTTAAAAGCTGAAACAAATATAGTGCAGTGATGTGTCTAGTTACTGTTGATTTATTGGTTTCTATGTTGCTTCTGTCCACATTGCATGATGTTTGAACATATCTTATCCTCTATTCACTTATCTTTGGTTGTATGCTCTTTCAACCTAGCTGAAATTCTGAAGGTTTTACTCTTGCAGGCTGAGGAGAGAGAAATTATTGAGACCTGTTATCGCAGGGGCCTCGTTCGAGTCTTAACTGCCACATCTACGTTGGCCGCTGGGGTAAATCTACCCGCTAGGAGGGTCATTTTTCGTCAACCCAGGGTTGGGCGTGATTTTCTTGATGGGACAAGATATAAACAGATGGCTGGTCGGGCTGGTCGTACTGGAATAGATACTAAAGGGGAAAGTGTAAGTTTTCCTTCTATTCTGATCTCCACTCTTAAGCAAGCTTGAGAGGCTAAAATTTCTGTTTGCCTTTTAACATAATTTTTGTGGTAGTATATATTGAGTTTATGCGACGATAGAGAGCTGCATTTTATCTTAGAGACTAAGCTATTATTGTAACCAGGTACTAATTTGCAAAGCAGACGAGCTGAAGAGAATCATGGAACTGCTGAATGAAAGCTGTCCACCCTTGCAGTCATGTCTATCAGAAGATAAAAATGGCATGACACATGCAATTTTAGAAGTTGTTGCGGGTGGCATTGTACAATCTGCCAATGACATTCATCGATATGTTAAGTGCACTCTTCTTAATGCTACTAAACATTTTAACGATGTGGTGAAATCAGCGCAGGATTCACTTCGGTGGCTATGCCACAAGAAGTTTATTGAGTGGAATGAAGATACAAAGCTATATAGCAGCACGCCCCTTGGACGTGCAGCTTTTGGAAGTTCTCTCTGTCCTGAAGAATCACTTGTAATTATCTTTATTATTTGTACTGTTACTTGCAACTTCTCTAATGTTGTGTTTTTTATGTTCTCAATTTTTTCTTTTCGGTAAAATATTCTGGATTAAGATGGTCGTAAACCAGTCATTGTCATTGATATTCCTCTATAATGGCGTTTTGTAGATAGTACTTGATGATCTCTCCAGGGCAAGAGAAGCATTTGTGCTTGCATCGGATTTGCATTTAGTGTACTTAGTGACACCTACAAATGTAGATGTTGAGCCAGACTGGGAAGTGTATTATGGAAGGTTTGTGGAACTATCTGCTATCGATCAGGTACAATCCTTTTTAATGGGATGGCAAGTTGATGCTTATCTCGAGCCTCTTTGTTGTCATGACACCATATAGATTATAACCCTCTTGCCATTTCCAACCTTATGATTGGCTGATTGAAAGTAAATAACCTCATGCTGTAGATGTAGCTTTGTGTTTAGGCTATGGCTCATAAGATCTGTCGCTGCTATATGATGTAGTGCAAATTATCACTAGGTGCATCAATCATTTTGAATTTCTAGGCACCCAGTAATGGAATAACAATTCTCAATTCCGTTGCTATTTTCACCTCTTCCTCCATTTTTTACGTCTATTACGTTTTTTCTGTGTTCTGTATCTTATATTATATACTCTTCTCTTCTATGTGAATTTTGTGCAATGAAGTCTGTGGGAAACCGAGTTGGGGTTATGGAGCCATTTTTGATGCGGATGGCTCATGGGGCACCCATGAGACATTCAAAAAAGACTACAATTAATACAGCAGCATTACGAGGAAAGCTTGAAAAACATGCTGGGCTTATTGGCAACAGTAGCCTGTCAGACGAGCAAGCACTTAGAGTTTGCAAACGGTTTTTTGTTGCTCTCTTATTGTCAAGATTAGTGCAGGTACCTTACTTTATTTGCAAGCTGGCTTTTTAATTATCATGGCTAATGCAAGTTATTGCTACTGTTATTATTTTTACTTGATACTTGAATGATTATATATGAGTAGTATTTGATTCTCGTGGTTGGCTGTACGAACTATTTGGATTTGGGATAAAGGAATCACCTGTTGCCGAGGTCTGTGAAGCCTTCAAGGTAGCTAGAGGCACAATCCAAGCCTTACAAGAAAATTCTGGAAGGTTTGCATCCATGGTCACTTTGTTTTGCGAAAGACTAGGTTGGCATGATCTGGAGGGCCTGGTGTCCAAGTTCCAGAACCGTGTTTCTTTTGGGGTGAGAGCTGAGATTGTGGAACTTACTACTATTCCACATGTCAAGGTAATCGCCTGTATGTTTATTGAATACACCGTGGCACTAGCTGCACCTTTTAACGTCTAATTGCTAAAAAAATTGCTCATATATTCACATTATTTCTTCAGGGTTCTCGTGCTAGAGCACTTTATAAAGCTGGATTGCGTACACCTACTGCTATTGCTGAAGCGTCAATTCCTGATATTGTCAAAGCACTGTTTGAGACTTCAACATGGTCTACAGTACAAGGTGTGCTGATGTTTAGGGCAGAAAATGTTGCCTTATGTTTTTTATTATTCTGCACTTAGGCAAGGAACGAAATATATAGCATAAGCTGTCCAGTGTACCCACCATAAGTAGTACACTGTATTACCTATTTAGGAATGCTAGAAAGGCTAAGTAAATAAACCAGATATTCCCTAGCTCAATCAAGATGATACTGTGATATTCACTGTATCTCTACAAGGTGAAATTTGCTAAACTTCACGAAATGTCATCTACCATATGGCAGCTTAACCATGGAGTATTCTCCTTGCTTATTGTTTCTTAATAGTAATATTGTCTCTGACGGATGCTATATACTTCGCCATTGCTTCAAACAATATTGCGCTTCTTCAGTGACTGTTTCCAGAGCTTTTTCCTTTCTCTTTTTTTTCTACATGGAAGTTCATTTTTGGTTTGTTCTAGTTCCAACCCGAGGGGGCAGTAACCCAAGCATAGTGTGGACTGCCATGAAAAGGATCGTTAGGAATCTTTTTTGTGGTTGTCCTTTTTCTTATGGGTTCTTTCTTCATTGTTTTTTAGAAGATGGTTAGTCGTTAAATCCTCCGATAAAAGTCAGCAATTCGTTTGCCATGCATTCTCCAGATAGCCAAATCCTTATCATTATAGGTTGCTTGTCAAAAATATTGTTGAAATGGCAAGTAAGCTTTTATAAAGTTAGTTTCTTATTGAAGGCGGGGTACATTCAACATTCATTGTTCATTTACCTTTTTAATTGTCATTTTAGTTGTCTCTAACAGATAACTTTTTGCTCTATTGCTTTCAATTAGTATCATATTAAATTTCTGTGTTGTTATGTACAGCCCAGAGATTCAGTTCGGCTTACCTTTGGGATTTTATGTACACTGATGTGTTAGCGTAGTGTCTTTTCTCCATTTGAAGAGCCAAATCTTGGCATGTAGTATATGTGGCTATAAGTGCAGTGTCTCAATTTCCGCCTTGTTTTTCTAGAATTTTCTCTTTTATAGTCGGACAGCCACTCTCCAGGATCTATCATATAATGGTGGAATGTGTATTCAGTTTCTGAAAATCCTCTGAAGGGCTACTTGAACTCTATCACATGAAAGTCATACCGTGTAGCTTAAAAAAGTTTAAGTCTTTACAGGTCAGTGCAATATAATGAGAATAGGTTAATGAAAAATAGAAATTGATTTCTATGAAGTCTCATTGTGTTGTGTTTTTGGGAGTACGAATTTCGCTGTGAGTTAGTCCAATATATTCTTGCATGGTTCTTTAATTTATAGGACCATGAAAGACGATGCAATTAAATTACCATGTTTACCTCCTGTGGTGTCTCTATGACATGGATGTTTTGTACAGAGTAGAATGTCGTACATGTCTTTTCTTCTATTTTTTCCTTGTGTACTGAAATATCTGTAAACTTCACTACAGAATGCTCAGCACAAAGACGGTTTCAGTTTGGAGTTGCGAAGAAAATCAATAATGGTGCCCGGAGAATTGTTCTTGAAAAAGCTGAGGAGGCAAGGATGGCAGCTTTCTCAGCTTTCCAGTCACTGGGATTGAGCGTTCCTCATCTTTCTCGACCTTTACTATATGATGATAACCATAATCCTATTGAGAATGGAGCTGTAAGGGATGAGAAAACTGTTATGACTTCTCCTGCAGAACCGGCACGGCTTGTTTCTCCTAAGCTGGCAGGGGTAGCTGGTAAGACCTCTGTTAAAGTTGGATCAAAAGGGGAGGGACACGAGTCAGCAAAAGCACGTGATTTTGGTCCAGCATGCCTTGGAGGAGTAACCTTAAATAACCTGCTGCAGTCTACAGACATAGTAGATCCAACAATACTAGTTAGAAGCTCAATCGTCAAATCCAATCCTGATTGTAGTGCTGATAGGATTAGGAACATAAGTGCGGATGCAGTTGTAGTTGCTCAATTAGGAAGAAACGGTGACCTAATGCAAGGCCATGAGCATATTAGCCATGAATCAGAAGAACAAGATGATCGAAAATCTTTCAGCAGTAAAGAGAAGTTGAGTGTTAAGGGCCCTATAAATGCTAGTAGTGTTTCTGGTGGATTTGATTCTTTCTTGGATATCTGGGATGCTACTCAGGAGTTTTACTTTGATATCCACTATACCAAACCCACGAGAATGAATTCTGCTGCCACTTTTGATATACATGGTATTGCCATCTGCTGGGAAAAGTCTCCTGTGTACTATATCAAACTTCCCAAGGATCTATTGCAGCATGAAGATAAGAAAATCAATGACCCACAATTAGACGAAGTCAGTGAGATGGGTAGCCATATACCTACCAAGAATATGTTGGAAGCAGTTCAGCAGCGATGGAATCGAATTGGTGAAATCATGAGGAAAAGGAATGTCAAAAAATTTACATGGAACTTAAAAGTTCAGATGCAGGCCCTCAAGAAGGCTTCAGTCTCTGCTCGTAGATTTGGCTCGAAGTGTATGCCTACCGAAGATTTGGGGCTCCAAATTTCAGAGACCTCAGACATATTGCTTCCGGCTGTTAATATCAGAGAGGGAGTCGACTTGTGTGTTGTGGCATGGATTCTTTGGCCTGATGAAGAGAGAAGCTCCAATCCTAGTCTGGAAAAGGTTCATACTATTTCACCAACTCTTCTGTATATGTGTTCCGGAACAAACTTCTTTTTTATTATATTGTAATTCGTACAGTACGAACACTTATATGGATCTTTAGAAGTTTCTCGATCACACTTATTCTAATGATGATGCAGGAAGTAAAGAAAAGGTTGTCGAGCGAGGCCATTGCAGCTGCTAATTTGATTAGCAGGTGGAAGAATCAAATGCGCGGAGTCGCACACAATGGTTGTTGCCGTCGTGTGGCTCAAATCCGTGCCTTATCTTCCGTTCTTTGGAAACTACTGATAACTGAAGGGCTTCTTGAACCACTTAATTCCATTGAGAGTCCATTGGTAATATGTGTTGCTTTCTATTTGTAGTTGTTGATTGATTAGACAAATCGTTCACTAGGAGAATTCTGAGTATTTGTTTGTGTATTTTTATTGGTCGCAGGTAAATGTTCTAGCAGAGATGGAGATGTGGGGAATAGGTGTTGACATGGAGGGCTGCATTCAAGCACGTACTCTTCTCGGGAAAAAAATTAGGCAACTTGAGAAGGAGGCTTATGAACTTGCTGGTGTGAAGTTTTCGCTAAATACACCAGCAGACATTGCACATATTCTCTATTCGCATCTGAAGCTGCCATTACCAGAAAGACTTATTAGGGGGAAGCAACATCCAAGCACTGACAAGCACTGCTTAGACTGGTTAAGGTACTGAAGTTAGTGATTTATCATAAGTCTAGCTGTTTAACTTTTGTGGACAAAGTTGATGGTTTCAATCTTGTGCGATTATTTTAATCGTAGCCAATAATATATAAGAAGTTACATGACTTGGCTAAGGGACCTTAGACATACAATTTGGACTGGATTTAAATGCTAATGATGTTTGATGCGTGATTACTTGTGCTCTAGGTTAAGTTCAGTGGTGTAGATGTAATAATTGAAACACTTGTCTTAGATGTTTGTTGGTTTATAATTTTTGGGAATATAGTGAGTGAGATGTATCCCTTAGTACTTGTTAGTTGTTATGAAGTGTTTCAGGAGTTGCACTTGTATAAACATTGCATTACCGTTGCCTTTCCCCAAACGCAGATTGTCTGTTATGTAACAGTTTACCTTGGTCAAACTGACACAATATTTTATGGGGTCCTGCGGGGGTTAAGTTCGACATCTTTTATTTGGCTTCATGTTGATGCTTTGTTATCTTGGCCCCATAAACTGCCGTCTTTTATGTACATCTATCAGATTTGGTTTGGTTGCTCTGGTGGATTTTTCAATTTTATGTAGCTTACTGAATAGTATTTGGTGCGTTACAGACATGAACATCCCATAATACCTATCATCAGAGAGCACCGAACCTTGGCAAAGTTGCTGAACTCAACACTGGGTTCGATATGCTCACTGGGTAAGCTATCTATCAGCTCGCAGAAATACACCATCCATGGCCGTTGGCTTCAAACATCGACAGCAACTGGAAGACTTTCAATGGAAGAGCCCAATCTTCAGGTTGGCAAATCTACTATTTTGTTAGTTGTTGACTCAGGGATCTAAGCATGTTAGTATCCTATGTCACTGCTGTTATACTTATGATTGTTGTGAATCTTTATTTGATTTCTGCAGTGCGTTGAGCATATGGTTGACTTCAAACTGAGGACAGATGAAAGTGGGAGCGAGACTGCTTTTGGTCATTACAGAATAAATGCCCGTGATTTCTTTGTTCCTACGCAGGTAACTGTATTCATAACGCATAAATGGTTTCAATATTAATGCATGTGTATGCTCATAAAATAAGAAAAGTCCAAATAAGAAGGAATACTTATTGCAGATTGGAGTTTGGCTGAAAAGATCTCATTTGAATCATTCATAGGATAATGGGTTGGGCTCTTCTATTCACTATACAAAACGTATTTGACGTTCTTCTTACAATGATTGTAGGATAACTGGGTACTTCTAACAGCAGATTATTCCCAAATAGAGCTCCGGTTAATGGCACACTTTTCCATGGATAATTCATTGATTGAACTCCTTAGCGAACCTCAGAGTGACGTTTTTACAACGATAGCTGCTAAATGGACTGGGAAGTCGGAAGATTCTGTTGGCTTAGATGAGCGAGATCATACAAAAAGGCTAGTCTATGGAATTCTCTATGGTATGGGTGCTAACAGTCTAGCTCAGCAACTGGATTGTAGCCCAGATGAAGCTGCAGAGAAGATTAGAAGCTTCAAACACAGCTTTCCGGGAGTTGCGTCCTGGCTCAAGGAAACAGTTTCTTCTTGCCGTGAAAAGGGGTACTGACCTTGTTTTTCTTCCTGTTGGACACTCTATGCTCTTTCCCTGATGTCTAGATTTGCCTCATACTTTCTTGATTTCTATTCAATAGAGGCTTTTGTTCTATTAACTGTTTATACACCTATCTATTGGCAGTGCCTTATTTTTCATATCTGTGTTCTATGCCTATTTGGGTAAACCCCTGCTTTGTGGAGGCCAAACCTGATATAGTTATGTTCTTACTTTTGACACTCTTTCCAATATGTTGGTCATTATTGTATATAGAATTTGTCCCTGCTGAGCTTCTCTGAACATTTGGCTATTCTTGCACCACTTTCCAGTTTATTTGAAACTTTTCTCTTGTTTCTGGTTAACGCATATGATTATCCATTTTCTACACACTGCAGGTATGTGGAAACTCTCAAGGGAAGAAAACGCTTCTTGTCCAAAATAAAATTGGGGAACAGTGAAGAAAAAGCCAAGGCTCAGAGACAAGCAGTTAATTCAATTTGTCAGGTATCACCTGTTCTTTTAATTGGGCTAGCAGTGGAGCATCGTAAGTGTACTAAACCACTGAATTTGAACAGGGATCAGCTGCTGACATAATAAAGATAGCAATGATGACCCTACACTCAGCAATTTTTGAAGAAACCGACAAGACAGATTCTGATTCTCCCCGTCTGAATGGGTTTTATATGCTGAAAGGACGGTGTCGTATTCTTTTGCAAGTAAAGTTTCGATTCCTTCAACACTCTTGAGTTTTTCGAATATCTTGAAGTTCCTGAATTTAATTTAGTAGATAATTGATCAATGGGGCATCCTTTGGTCTGTTAAAAATTATTCATTTGATGTCAAACTCTGGATTATTATGCATTGGATATGATGCTGTTGATGTTTGTCATTCAGGTACATGATGAATTGGTGTTGGAAGCTGATCCTTCTGTGATTAAAGAAGCTGCTTCATTATTACAAATGAGCATGGAAAATGCTGTGTTGCTTCGTGGTCTGCACATTCTTTTCATTTTCACATCAGTACATGCAACATGCTTTTAATCATTTCATGGACATTCTTTCTATTGACAGTTTTATATGCTTTCCAGTTCCTCTGCTCGTTAAACTGAGCGTCGGGCCAACATGGGGTTCTATGGAGCCTTTCAAAGCTGGAAATTATGCAAATGGTGTTGAAGTTACCGGATCTTGACAGAGTGGTTGTCAATAGTCTTGAGTAAAAATGAAGGATTTAATCAGCAGTTTCTGTTTTGTATAAACGGAGGTGATTAGCTATTATATGCCTATAAATTAGTAATCTTTCCTTGATTTTTATTGTCTGTTTAAGGTTATAAGTTACTGGTCGATCTTTATAGATGTGATATTCATTGTGCATTTATTATTACAATTGTGCAGCATAATTATTACAATTAGCAAGGTGCTGGGAAAGATTGGACATATCCAATCAACTTCAGCCGTCAAGCAGACGCATTAAGATACCTGATGAAAATGCATCAAGTTGGCCATTTTGGTGACAGTAAATTGGGTAAGCCCTCTAGGTTGAATCTCTAGTGTGCCACTATGCAGCATGCACAAATCTGCAAATCTGTCGTCCTTGTACGTACTGCTTCTTGATTGTGAAATTGGGCAGTTTTGGAATTCAACTCTTTGCTTGGATGGCCTCCAGAGTTTATTCCATCAGAGCTAGACTGCTTTAAGAAGGTAATGACTGCTTGTATAGATTGAAGTTGTAAAGAATGCTGAATTTTCAAATATTGTGTCCAATATACAATTCAGTGCAGTTTAATTTTTGGGTCATGTACCTTTCATTTTTACTGTTTACCATTGCCTTCTGTTAGCGAGTGTAGCTCAATCAAGATGTTATATTGAGAAGTTAGTGTCTCCATGTGTCCAGTCCTTAACTTGCTTCAGTGCGTGTCTCAAGTCTCAAATATTGAGTGGACGTGCTCTATGCCTGCCGTTTGTACGTTTCAGGTTAACTTAAGGTATATGATAGATAAATAGCCATATGTGTCAAATTATTAGCGAAAGTTTTCATAATGAGTATTCTTACTAGACGTACAGACTAGTATATTATCCCTGTAAAAACAAACTTTCTAAAGTACAAGATGAAACGAAAAATATGATGTGCTACATTATTTATGCGTACAACCTTACAACAGTAACTATTTTCCGCGAAGATACGTGACTGTCGTAGCCTGGAGCTTTTATGCAGAATTTCTAGTTGTTGGGCACCCAGACAATATGATCCTGAGGAAGGAAATGGCAGATCGGAACAGTTCCTGGTTTAACCTTGAGCATCTGAAAAGCCAAATGCTTGGGGTTCCATTGTGATGTATCGGTATGACAGACTGCTACTGCATTAACCTTTGATCCATCGGCACCTTCCAGAGGAACCATGTACGCCTTTGAGGTTTGGGTTGCGTGGCAGTAAAAGACAGCGTATGCATACTTCTGGTTATGGCATACCACTGATCTGGAAGCTGTCATCTTTGTTACTCCATCTTTGATTTTATATTCCTGGTGCCCAGTATGGTTCTTTACTTCTGTAGAGATTGCGTGGACGTTCCGTCCAAGTCTGGAAGTGCTGAAATCAATCATCGACTCTAGTGAAGTGGCACAGTGTTTCTCCTCTCCTCGGATCACAGGGCTTTCACATTCCTTGATAGTGTTCTTCATCGTCTCGCCCTCTTGAGATTTGGGGTTCACCTCAAACTCGTCGAAGATCTCGGGTAGCTTTTCAGATGAGAATGGTATAGAGTCAGCGATTTGTCGAGGTAAGAAGGTTGCCCTTTGTGGGGTCTCAGTGAAATCCAAGTTCACGATTTTGCCAGGGTGCATATCTTTCTCCAGGAAAAAGATTGCTGCATTAGTGGGATCATGCAGTTGATCCTGAGTGGCAGCATAGCTGTACAAGAAGGGGCTCTTCCCTGGGCTAACTCCAACGTACACAGGCTTCCCCTTGTGTCCTGTGTGTACAGATACTCCACCTTTGCCGACACCAACATTTGTTCTACCCCCAGGCTTTCCAGCTGAGACACCAACGCCGCCTTTGCCGACACCAACGTTTGTTCTTCCACCACCAGGCTTTCCAGTTGTGACACCAACACCGCCTTTGCCGACACCGACATTTGTTCTACCCCCAGTCTTTCCGGTGTTGACAACACCACCTTTGCCCCCAACGTTGACATGTGTGCCACCACCGGGCTTTCCCTTGCCAGTGTTGACGTTCACTCCACCCTTTCCGACGTTGACTGCAGTACCAGAGGGCTTCCCTTTGCCTGCATCGACATTCACACCACCACTTCCAACAGTAACGGCTGTGCTCTTGTCTTCCAACAAGTCTGCAACATGACATGGTTAAACAGGGCCACAATAAAGTAAATGAACTTGGAGGGACTTAATCCTGCTATTAGGTTGGTAGAATGAAGTCTTAGAATTTAACAAGGCTTGGAATGGTTGGTAGAGTAATAATCCGTTTGATGGCTATGAAAACAGAGACTGGAAGCTGAAACTTGTTATTTGAAGTAGTTACCTGGCTGCAAAAGATCAGTGACAGCTTTTGGCATGGGGGTGTTTGGGAGGACTGATTTCCAGTAGAGTTGAGGAGTAATGGCAGCATGGGTAGCGGCAAGGGCAATCTGCAGCAACAAAAAAAGAAAGGTGAAGAAGGTAAGATGGCATCATATAAAGATCAATGAACATAAGAGAGGATTGAACCATGAAAGCTTAGCTTACAGTGAGAAATCCAAGAACATAGAGAGGATTATTGAACTTGTCCATTGCTTTCTTATTAAACAGCAACAGAAATCAAGGAGGGTTTGTCTTTGTTCAATGTGGGAAGGTGATATAATGATGAACTGGAGAAGGACACTAATTGGGTGAAAAGCATTTATAGAAGAAGAAGAAGAAGAAGAAGAAGAAGAAGGGTTTGTCAACTTTGTACGGCTGCAACACTATTATTTACAGTCTCAACTGCATTAGCGTCTGCCATGAAATCTGGTTTGCAAACTTTAATGACAAGGGGACACTTGGTAGAAGAAGAGCTGATGGTTAAGTAGCAATATTAATTGTGCAACGTTTTGATGGGATGCTATTATTTTGCATCGACTTTTTTGTTTCAAAACATAAATAACAAACAACTACCACCCCATTTAATGAAGGGTGCCCCGGCCATCAAACTTGATGTTGTATGGTGTTTGGGTATGATTGAATGCTTCTGTTGTGCTTCTTTCTGGTGGAAGTTATTTGGCGATAGTTGGGTTTGGATTGTTCTGCTTATGGGCGAGTATGACAATGGTTTGATATTTATATTGTTTTTATATCTGTTGAATTTCAACTATTTCCAAATCAATCTATGGCTGACAAAAACATAGGAAATGTGTTCCAGAGACTCTCCCAGCTTGTTTCCATCTAATCTTCATTCGATGGATCAAGAAATGTGTTACTTATGGGTCGTTGGATATAAAAGAATGGGAAGTAGAGGAAATTGGACTCGTTTGGTATAGAGGAATTTAGGAGAGTTTTGTGAAAATTTAGAGTAACAAAAAAACACTTGTTTGTTTAGTTTTAATTGGCCAGTGTTTTACGAAAACACTTTTCCTCTGAGTCCACATTTCCTCTCAAATGTGCATTTTCAAATACATGGTTTTGAGGATGTTTTCTTCAAAACTCTGAGTTTTCGTAAGCAATGGATAGATATTGT
Source organism: Linum usitatissimum (assembly GCA_030674075.2). Classification (NCBI taxonomy): domain Eukaryota; kingdom Viridiplantae; phylum Streptophyta; class Magnoliopsida; order Malpighiales; family Linaceae; genus Linum; species Linum usitatissimum. The sequence goes on from JAUJYP020000848.1 coordinate 2,804,558, forward strand.
CATTATTACCCCCAACTTCCTTTACGGCTATAACGACTATAACAACCGAGGTGGAGAATAAAAGTGAGATATTGGCTTGATTAGCCAAAGCATGTAATATGTTATTGCAATTATGTAATGCATACTTGAAAAAACTATATGATTAGCCATGACATATTATAATATATTGTTGTAGATATATACAAATATTAGTTCTTCTTCCCTGGCAAATACAAGTAGTGGTGAGGTATTGGATTTGTTCTCATTTATAGTTAGTAAAATACGGGACGAGTATGGTACAATATTAATAAGGACAGAGTTCATACATTGTTTCAACATAGCAATACGTTTAAATTTCGGCAACAATTAGAAAATATTAAAATTTTAAAATTAAACGGCTCTACAATAGTATGAGAACGGAAGTTCTAAATGCATGTAGTACGTATATGTGTATTATACGAGTATTAAATGAATTTTTGCTAACTAGAAGATGATGAGTCTTGAAATTGGATTTCAAATAAGGGCATCATGGTCATTGCACAATAAATTCCTAACAAACTGAAAATTGTATTTCAATTGCAAACCTTGTCACCAAACAATATAATTGGAATCACACCATCTCTGATTCCTCAATTCCCTTTTTCTACTTTTCCCCTACTCTTCATCATTCCATACCAAACGAGAAATAAATTCAAATATATTGTTTGACTTTATTGAATTTGAAAACTCTACATTTGAACAGATAATAAAGAAATTAAGAATTATTTGCTCTTTACCAATTTGCCCCTTCTTCGTTTAACTGGTTTGTTCATCTCCCTCCATCTTCGAGAACTTTCTGGAGAGCTTCTCCAATTGCAATACAACACCGCTAGCACATCCTCTTATAGAAAATCTATTGGATCTAATAAATGGATTTTGTTTATTCTAAGAAGAATGGTCATCTTTGTAGTAATTAATTGATTGTAGTGATGGTTGCTAACTTCAACGGTTTGTCTCAATATTTTATTGAGGTCTGAAGTACAATTCATTCGGTGTTGGTTTGTGGTATTCGACATGCGTCTTCGAAGAAGGGTATCTGAATATATAAAGAAATTGTTTTGAATAGTTGGGTTTTTCGAGTTTACAAAAAATTGAAGTAGGTTTGTTGAGTTTAATTGAGGAGCTGAAATATAACGGTGGATAGAGTGGTTTAATGTAAGGAAGAGCAGAAAACCAACTCAGGGAAAGATCATAGCAAGGCAAGAATGAGTTGATGAAACACCGTGTTGTCAAGAAAAACTTTATATAGTGATCGATGAGTAGATCTGAACATTTGGTAAATTGAAGGAAGAACAAAGATTCTCAAAGGTCAAGGGCAATACGGACAACATCTCACCAATTGTTTATTTGGGCTCAAAATCCCAAAGTTTTCACAAAAACATGGTCTTGATCATGTATTTCAAAATTGTATAATAAAGTGAAAATGTGGGTCCAGGAAGAAAGTGTTTTTTCCAATTCACCTTATTATTATAAAAGCCAAGCAAACAAAAGGTTCTTTATCTGAATCTCTATTTGACGTACTAAGTTTCGAATTAAACGACGCCCTAAATTGAGTAAATCACAATATAATCCTTTTGTAAAATCGAAATCCGTATAAGTTGTGTGTATTGACTAGTTCAAATACAATCAAACACTCACAAACACTCTCAAACGTTGATCCGAAGAAGAAATCGAAGATCGGAAGTGAGCGTTATAGGTACGAAATCGAAAAAAGGCTTTTGAAAGGCCCCGACCGGCCGCTCGTTTCGACCCAAACTAGCTGCAGCCGAAAACTCGTTCCGGCCGGCACTAGCTTGGGCCGAAACGAGCGGCCGGCCGGCCCTTTTTTTAATTAATGAATTTAATTATTGTGATTAGTATAATTAGAGAATTTTTAGGGTATGATTAGTGTAATTAGAGAATGTTAGTGAATATTTATAATAATTAGATAATTGTTAGTGATTATTTAGGAAAATTAGGGTTTAGGGTTAGGGTATAGGATTTTTTTAGGAATAATAAGTTAACCTAGTATTGTAGAATCCGAATTTTATTAGAGACGTTCATTTGTTTAAATGCAGTTTAGTGAAATATATGGCGCAAAACGAAAGGCGGAGGTAAATCGCATAGTCGAGATCCGGTAGAGGAAGAAACCGATGGGATCTAGAAAATGAGAGGGAAAGGAAAGCAAGCGGACATTTAAGATCGGATGAAAGAGTGAGTGATCACCGCTTCGAGGCGGAAAGAGGGAGAAGCAGCAAAGAAGAACAAGAAGTATAAAATCTACGGCTCCCCTGACCGGTACCCTCCTGTTACGTACCCGGTTAGGTCGTATCCGGAAGATAATGATGAGGATGAGGGTCCACCGCCGGGGTTTGAGTATGATGACACACAGACTTCCGCCCACATGGCTTCTCTGGACACGACCTCTCCGTACCTCGCTTCTACGGGCTCGTCACATGCCTCCGCGAGTGTTGGCGTGAGAGGAGGGAACCCTAGCCGACTTGCGCGGGTCCGGGAGGAGGAGCCCTCCAGTGGAGTGGACTAGCAGGGACTGAGTCGTACTTGGGAGCTTACTGCAGGGCGTCCAGAGGGTGGATCGAGGACGCCGACAGTGATCCCTAGCTTCGGAGGTCACATTGGACACTACTTGTGGCAGTTATGCGAGGGATACAGGGATCTGAAGGTCTTCAGATTCCTGAAGCGCCCTAAGTAGTGGAACACGGTGAGCGAGTTCGACATCCAGACGAGGACCATTTGGGCGATCATGCAGGAGTCGGGACTTCTTCACTTGGGCCAGGGCATGTCGACCCACTATGATGAGCCTCTTCTTGAGGCATTTGTTGAGAGGTGGCAGCCGGATACTAACACCTTTCACATGTCGTGGGGAGAGATGATGATCACTTTGCACGATGTCTTCCACATTCTCCGGGTCTTGGTGTCTGGACGACCGCTTCATAAACCCCGAGCTCTTGTTAATTTGAGAGTGGATGTACGGAGGCGATTGGGTTTAGCTCCGCTGCTGCGTTGGAGTACCTGGTTAGGGGCGAGACAGTTGGCCCACCGCTGTATCATCACGGCGCCATGCACGAGAATGACATGATCTCCATTGGGAAGCATATAGGGGATGAGACTGCGTATAAGGTATTCATGTTCTGTCTTCTCGGAGGTACCCTATTCTAGGATAGATCGGCAGATCGATCACGCCTTCTGGGTTGGGAGTACTTCATGGGTTCGATGAGTGATGTGCCGGAGTACGGTTGGGGTGCTGGTGCGCTTGCCTGGTTGTACCGTGAGCTGGGGAAGGCTAGCCGTGCGGATGTGAAGGCGATGTCAGGCTGTGTGACGTTGCTTCAGTCATGGATATACGAGTACTTCCCTAGTGTGCGGCCTCCCATGATGGTTCGACAGGAGCGTACGGCAGGCGATGCGTTAGGCGCAGGTGGGACAGTGCAGAGACACCTAGTCAGGGTAGCATAGTCCTACGAGAGAGGTTGGACTACTACCGACGCCTCCTCGATAACATGGACCCTCATTGTTGTGCCACTGCAGGCGAGCAGGCCCCCCGCGATCCGGACCTATACGGTCCAGTGGGCCCCGGCGGAGGATAGGACTTGGTCGGAGCAGAACTTCATCAAATTTCACCGGCTACACCTTATGTTTGAGAGGGCAGTGTCCGGGGCAGATGTTTCTCCAGGGTACATGGACTGGTACCTCGAGCACAGTCACCCGCGCATCGTAGGGTCGACCAACCTCGGTGTAGGCATCCCATCTAAGATTGTAAGTTCGATTTCACCTTCACATTTGACGGGTTTAGAATATGTAAATGTTGTTTCACTAACTCTTATTTTATACTTTTTTCATAGATTACACAGCGAGTCTTCGATGGTACGCTTGGGCGGCAACACGTGGACTCGCATCAGGAGTACTACGATCATATGGAGGGGGTGCGCATGCAGACCTCTACATGGAGTATCGGAGCCAGAGAGAGTGGTCGAGATTAGAGACTGTAGTTGTTGTACTTTCCTTTCCTCAAACGCTATATCTGAGTGTTGTTTTTTCATTATCGTGCTTATTTTTGTAGTACACGCAGTAACTATGATTTCGGGTTATTTTGTCTTATTTTCTCATTTCTGCGCTTTCTTCGACACACAGTAACAATAAGGTATCGGAAGGCCTCGGCGCCTTCCGAAAAAATGAGCTTCCGGCCGGCACTGCTCTTGTATAATTCTAGACTTCTCCTCTTTCCAGGAAAATTAAAATACCATTGGTCTGGCCCATTCACAGTGACTTAAGTTTTTCCTTACGGAACTGTTGAAATCTCGAGCCCTGATCATGGTACGTTTAAAGTTAATGGTCATCGGTTGAACCTCTACCTCGCGAACGACTCTCTCGCCATGCTTGAGGTGTTTCATCTAACTGATTAATGACTTTTCTTGGAAACATATAACTTAAAGACAAATAAAGAAAAGTGCTCCTTAGAAGACAACCCAAGTTTCTTATTTTCATTTAATAAAATCATCCTAAACCCTAAACCCAAAATTATCAATATGGTCTAGTAGTTATGATTAATTTTTGGCTCTAGGATGTGTATTTTTCTTTTCTTCATTTTGATGTATTTTAGGATATTTACATTTTCGAATATATTTATCTTGGATCTGCATTATTGTGTGGTGTGATTTAGTATGATTTTTAGTTGTGGCATTTGCCAAATGTGTTTGAGTTTTATTTTGTTATCACCGTGTGTTACCGTTATCATCCGACAGACAGGTATTATGGACCAGTTTACTTTGGCATTGTCATTCTCGATATCTCAGTATACTCGTTTCACTCTTATCCCTGATTCTTAGTCCATTGAGGGCAATGTACAATTCAAGTGTGGGGTGATGGTGTAACGAGAGGAATTTTAAATTTTGTTCATCATTTCATTCATACTTTACTTTCATGTCCTCACAAACAGTACTAACGCTTACACATCTGCCAATTTAGGGATCACATTAAAACAAGAAGGGGAATGTCACGATTATGGGTAATAAAAAACTCAAAAGCCGAAAGTCTTAATTTGTAATCAAAATCCTAAAATTAGAAAACCTAATTTCTAATCAAAGTTTTAATTTCCAACCGAAACCCTGAAAGTGAACCTGATACAAAACCCTAAATCTAAACACCATTGCTGCAATTTTATTACATAGATCGAAACTTGAACCTTAACGAGTTGAAGAGCAAAGAGTTGGACAAAGATGGAAAAATGTAACGTAGGCGAACGAGGTAATGGCAAAAGCATATAGAAGGGGAGAAGGAGATGCAGGCGGCCGGTGGAAAGGGATTAGCAGCTGTAAAACAACATCAATAGAGGAAGAGTTGGGAGGAAGAATGGTCGGTGAGGCGAAAGAGTTAGGAGGAAGAGTGAAAAATGAGAGAAAAAAGAATAAAAAATAACAGGTAGTTTCCTATGGCTCCGGACCTGATGGGACTTTATGCATAATTTGCGTGCAAAACTAAAATTAGAAAATTGGAAATAGATCTCAAACATCGGCTGAACCGTTGTTAGGTTTAACGGTGGAACATTATTCGATGTTAGAAGGTTGAGTCTAATAGTGTCCCCTCGCCCGCTGTTACCTATAACCACTTTGTTGTCATTACAATGTTGTCGTTACTTTTCTACCGTTTGCAAATGTTGTTTCTTGTAGTGACCATATACAACCAAATAATTAGGAACACTTGTCATTTCTAAGTTGTGATTTTGCACTATCTTATCAAAATTATAGATTGTTTGACTTAATTATACCAACATATTTTTTGAAAAAACATCTAATTTTTTTATATGCAGATGAAAGAGTGTCATTACAAGAGTATCAAATTCGCAATAGCTGCTACACAAGTTGAAAATGCGGGTATGATATGGTTTCATGGTTCGATGTGAGCTCTAATCTATAAAATATGTATTTGTTACTGCAGTTTAGTAAAAGTGATACAGATACCATACAAATAAGTTATTTTGGATTATAAAGTTACGTTGCGAAACGTACAAATAAAATATAAAGAAGTTTTGCTCTTAGTTTTATCAAACTCTTGTTAATTATTTTACTATCCACATTAGAATATAACATCATGTGTACAATATACAACATTAAGATATATAATGAAGCTGACCAAACTCATGTCCAATTTCTATTCTCACTTTATAAAGAGTTACATTAACTACTGATTGATCTCTCTTCTAATTAAACCACATGTGATTGTGAAGAAAAGAAAAAAGAAGCTGAACAAATAGAAGCGATTCTGGAAAGGTCTTAGCCAATTAGTAAGTCATATGTTTGGAAGATGTTACTTTATGTTTGAATGTTGAGTTGTTATGCTTTCTTAAATTTATGTTATATCTCAGATCACGATTCAGATATATTGATTTTGTACATAAGAAAATGAATTCCTATATTATCTATCCAAACGGATTTCCACCCCTTGAGGGAAAAGAGTTTTGGCGAGCCGAATATGAGTTCGCCCCGGGTATTTGCTGAATCGCATTGAATGAAGCGAAAGGGTCCTCATCATCACCAAACCCACCTCCCTGCCATCTGCAACCAAACACAACCCCATCGATAACACATTCATGTACTTTCTTTTTGTTAATTTGCTTCTAATGCTAACATTCATTCATATCAAGTAACAAATTTTGTAATGACCCATAATCAGCACAAGGTTTGGCAAATAATTATAGCGCAAAGAGAGCTAAAGAGATTAACCTAGAAGGCCCATCATTGATATACGCTTGGTGGTCTATGTATGGACCTGAAAGATTGCAGTTGAATGATAAGAATATAGGTAATTTTGTCCAAGTATATGTTTTGAAGAAGAGGATATACCCGAAGGTTTTGTCGATTGAAATGGAAAAGACTGTGAAGGAATTTGCGATGTATCTGAGATCATAGCTGAAGACATGTGACCCATGCTGGAGCTAGGAAACAAGACTGGACGAGGTGGCACATCAAAAACTGCACCTCTCAAATCTCCCGTAGAACCAAACTACAAAAAGAAAATATATCATTAAGCAACACTAAAATTTATAATTTTAGGAAAGTATGCACAAATAGCCTACTCAAAGCATCAAGGAAAAGTAAAGAGCTTCACAATCTTGAAAAACGGTTGATGGATGAAGATATAAAAGTGCATACTGATGGACTGTGTTTCTGGGAATCATCATTGTTGAAGTCAAATGGGTTTGTTGACTTGATGGGATTAGGGTAAGCCATGACCGCCTGTCAAAGAATCCATGTAAAAGAATATTAAAATCTAACATATGTAACTATTTTGGAAAGGAATGTTAATGTTGTCTGGCGTACCATTGGACTATGATAATGTTGTGTACCAAATCCCATGTTGTATGGGTTGCTAATATGCCAATTTGGTGCAGGCCCAGTGTTTGGCATAAAGCTGCTCGCAAAGAGGTCCTATGACAAATATGTAATATAGTTGTACAATTTTGATATGACAAGATTGAAATGAAATGATGGCTATGGCAACGCAATTTACCATTGGAAGTTCCTTCCTCTGAGTAGACTTGGTTTCTGAAGTAGTAGATGGTTTTTTAATTCCAAAATTAGGCTCTTGACGTGCTTGAGAGATTTGTTGAGATGTTTCAGCTGAAGTTGTTGCAGGTTTTCGCTCATTACAAGTTTTTGAGGAAGTACATGGCTGTGAAGGAACACTGTAAGTACAGACCAGGCTAAATAACAAATGAATACTCAAAATATGCAGTTGTAGTGGAAATGTAAGAAAATGAGCCAGACAATCCACTTGATGCTGTTCATGTCAGATTTATAGTATTTCAATAAATAAATAACTAAAGCATATCTATGAAAGTTATCAATCTACCTGGTTTCGTATCTCCCCAACAGCTATAGAAAGTTGATGCCCTTGCCTAGTAGAATTATCAGTTGTGGAAGGCTTTGTCGAAATTTCATCTTGCATCTCAACCTTGTGATTTTTCTGTGCTATAAAAGAGGATCCTCCAATTAGATCAGACGGTGCTTTTGGTAGGCTTCCATTAGAAGGTTCTACATGTAAATTCGTTACTACTGATGGAATTGAAGTGGTATTGAACCCATCAAACAATGATAGTGACTGCTTATAGGCTGTAGCTCCCAAATATCCTTCAGTAAACTTGTTGTTTCCGAATTCAACCGTCGAAGCATTAGTATTGTTGAATGATTCTGAAATTTGTCCTACAGACATAGTTGATGGGCGAACTGTTATGCCCTCATACCTTTCACTTGGTAGGACACTAGTGGGAGCAGGTCCTTGATAGGGTACCACTGACATTTGCTCCAAAGACTCAGTTGTTGGAACATTTTCTACAGACATGTTTCTAGCAGATTCAACTGTTGAAGGTCCATCATTATTGGTTGGCACTCCCTCAGATGTATTACTTGTTGGAAAAACATTGACATCGGTCAAATAGCCTTCTGAAGAAGTCAATGAATGAGTTCTATCCACATCAGAAACATTATTGGAAGATGGTGTGACCGGGGGAATCGATAACTCAAAGAGTAAAAATTCAACAGTATTCGGTTTTGGAGGTAAAGGCTCTTTCTTTATAGAAGAACCAACAGAGTTGTCAGTAGAAGGATGTTTTTCTGCAGCTTGAGGTGGTGTCGCTGAGCCATTGGAGGTAGGATCGTTATTGAAATCAATCAAGCTTTCCGAATTCTGATTTTTTCCCTCCAAAGGAATCTTGTATGTTGCTGCCTTGGTGGAAGAAGGTGTGGTACTCTACAATGTTATAGAACAGTGGGTCAAGGTTCATGTAATGGACTCGAACAAAGTGTTACATGCTTTTATAATTTAAACACAGTTAACTACAAATAATTTTATAGGATGTTATTGAAGATGTTCATCTCATAATATGAGCATCAACAACGTAGAAAATAAGGTGGATTCAGACATGTGAAGGTCACCACCCTTACTAAGGATATAGCTTAGAGGAGAAAGTCAAGTTATCTCACCTTGTTGCAAGCAGAAACATCGGCTTCCTTCTCATCATTTGTGTTAAACCGTTTCTCTACTTGTATCGACGGTACATTTTGAGAGTCATGTGACCTTCTTCCACTAGCAGAACTAAGGTCTTTACGTGACGATCTAACGCTTTCAGGTGGCTTCTCATTTCTACATTCGTCATCTCGATATCTATCATCAACAACCTCAAATCGAACTGGAGATCTCTTATATCGAGAACTTTCAGGCTGATAAGGACTCCTCATCTCATCATAATAATTCTGGAAGTTTATGTCTGCACTTCTTCTACTGGATCCATATCTATCACGAACGTACCTCCTGTCTTCAAAACTCGGACTCCTTGTTACCTCATACCTTGGACTCCGGGTTACCTCATAGCTTGGGCATTTGGTCAAACCAAGACCTGGACTTCTGGTGATGGCATAACTTGGACTTCTCCCATAGAATATACCTGACTTCCTTCCACCATAAGGCTCATCGCTCTCACCCTAACTCACAAGGTATAGAGAATCATTATAGATTAATTATATCAATTTTCCATGACAATATAGTAGTGCCTGCAGCCAACTTTCCGTAGGGGATATATGAGAATTTCGAAAGATATAAAATTAGAGTGTGCACAAGGACTATCTTGGAGCGTTAATTACCACTCTTAGCTTTCTAAGTTTATCATGACTTCGTTCCCCGGTGTACTTTCTTTCGACATAAACATGCTTGATAAAATCTCGAAGCCTGTGAAGGTTGCTGGAAGGAAGTGGAGTATGTGAATGAGAAAAGAAAAATATGGCTCGTAAGTTGCAGAGTTCAAATATATATATATGTATGCAAATCCACCTGCCATCGGGATTAGAATTGCGCTGAGCATCCCATTCTTTGAAATAAATTTGTCTTGCCCTCTATAAACATAGAGTTGAACAGTTAGAATAATCTAATCCAAGAAGAGGGTTAATAGTGAATAGCTGACCTCATTCCCTCCAGCCTGAAGAGCACTGACTTCTTCGGTTGAAAATTTTGCCATCGAAACAGATTTGATCCGATGCGTGAATTCTCGACTGAAAAGAAAGATAGAGACATTACTGCATTTCTAAGATTCCAATAATTATTTCTAAGTTTTTTAATAGAAAAAATAGCAACAAAACGAATGTCTTACTGCACGCCGCTGCAATTTGTGCAAACGAATGTTAAGAAGGTTGTGCACACATACTGAGGCCCCTATAAGAATAAACATAGATAGAAATTAATAAACAAATTACTTGAACAAGCATGCAGCATAAAAAGAAGTTTATAACAATTAGGAGGGTGAAAGAAAGAACATACCAAGTTATTGCAGTTGATGCACCTGCGGTTCTCTGGGAGTTTAAGAAGACTACGGATAATTTTTTCAATTCTCTCATCTTCCTTTTCTTTCTTCACCATTTTTGGTTCTAAAACAAACAGCAGATGCGTCCTTCTTTTTCCTAATCCTTTTCTTTTAGCTATTCAACCAAATTAAAATTTTAAGATTATCTAAGGAACAAAATATATATAAAAAAAGCTAGAATGAACATTAAAGAAGATAAGAAAAACATTAAATAAATTTCGAGGGAAATCCCTTTCAAGAATGAGAATGATAAGGGAAGACAAAGAATAATGGGAAAGGAAATTTGTGTTGGGAACAAATTAACGGTTATTTGGTTTAAGTTAGTTAGTGATGATCCCTTTTAATTTCAATAACTATTTTACTCTTTTTGTTATTCTATTATTTGTGAACTTCCATGTATGTGTACATCTATATGGATAACCCCATTTGGTTAAAGGACATGAAACTATTTCATTCTTAAAAACATCACCTAGATATTATCGATTGAGAAATTTGTCGTTTGGTTCCTTATACTTTACCAATTTGAAAATTGACCCATCGAATTATTAAATTGTTTATTTATCCTTCTACGCTTTTGTCAGTTTACCAATAATATTATTATGTTACGTTTTTCGTCCAATTCTGTCAATAATTTCATTCATTCTAACACGATGGTTAAACATCCTAATTAGTTTAAGCAATAATAATAATAAATGAAATTTTCTAATATACATTAAATTTAAATTATTTTCATATTAGAAAGGAATCCTTTTCCACTCTCTCTCTTAGTTCCTCCCCATAGGATCTCTAATTTCGTCAATTAATTGCTATGCGTCCTATGTTAATGTTGTTGTCCTGCATCAAGGTGGCTCCAAATAAACCATGTTATCCCACATCCCCAGAAACAAAAATGTAAACTACGAGAAAAAATAATGTGTAGAATAGGCTTGGCATCTGGGTCTGGTGGGTCCGAATTAACATCCATTCGGATCTCCATTCAACATCCCGTTCGCCACCCCATTTAACATCCAATATTCAAAATACCTAAACCCGGAGCCCAAACGGGGCTTAAATAAAACCCAGACCCTGATTCGTCGAATCTCCGGATACACAGATAAAGCCCGCCGGTCATTCCGAAAACAAAAAAATTTCCACAACTACAGAAATTGCTTAAACATTTAACATAAACTGTCTTTAACTCTTAAACAGCGGAAACTTAAGTAGTCTATCCTCTTTCGCAATCCATCGTCGATTAAATCCAAATATATTAATATCATCAAACCCAAAATCTATGGAAGCTTGAAATTATAAAAGAGGTAGCCATGGTCAATTGGTCAGCACTAAAAAAGGTAGCAGAATGATAACACCGCAGCAACCGACAAAGACTTAAACAGATGGAAGCTTGTGATTTGTGAGGTCTACATGCGTACTTCCCTCTGTCTTTTAATAGCATTTAGCAAGCAACAACCTGATGCATCTCGATTTCTTGAAACTTGAATTGGGGGTTGCATCTGATGATGAAAGGATCGATATGAAGAACCGGAATTGAAGTCGTCGGCGACTGGAGCGGCATAAGTGAGTTTATCTGCAAGATTAGGATGATGGTTTTGGGAGACCCAAGTGAAAGTGCGAGAAATGAATCTGAAAAGACTCTTTGGAAAAAAAAGGAGCTGCTAAACATCACCCTGATTTTCGAAAAAAATCGCCCTAAAATTTAAATATAATATATAAAATTATGCGAATGCCTTTCATTTTCGTATTAAAAACCGTCGAACAGAATCATTCACCATCACTTTCACCATTGAACAAAAATTTTGCTCCCAAAAAATCAGCCCTATTTGCCGCCGCCGACGCCGCCGCTATTCCTGCCGCCCACACCAGCGCTACCCACATCACCACCGCCCACACCCCCACACCACCGCCGCCACCTCTTCCACCACCAGCCTCTTCCACCGCCGCCGCTCAAACGCAGCCTGCACGATGTACGCCGGAAATAGGTCCAGCCGTCCAAAATGGACTGCCCGATTCAAACCGAGCCGTCCAAATCGGACTGCCGGTTGAAGAACTGGCCGCCCAAACCGGACGGCTGGGCCTTTTTTTTAATTTTAATATTATTTAATTTATGTTATAATTACTAAATTAATACAGTAATTATTAATAAGAGATTGGTTGTTCAAATTAATAAGCTACTATGTCACTATTGGTCTGGGAGATAGACTAATAGAAAACGAGTCAGAGAGATAGAGTGAGGAAGGGTACTCAGTGAGTATGAAGGTAGGAACAACAGGATCTTGAGACTCCACCTCGTCATCACTATCAGAAAGAGAACCCTGCAGCTGGGATGAATGATTAGTGACAGGTAAATTTATATCTGGAGCTACTAACACTGAAGAATTTGAAGAACTAGGGACGTTTGTGGAAGTGAATTGAGGCGATTTCTGGGACAAGGGAATTTGTACATTAACGTTGACATTTGGAGAAACTAAAATTTCCGATTCAATTTGTATATCAGAAGACAAGTTGTCGGATTTGAAAGGAAAAATGTTTTCATAGAAAACTACATCTCTAGAGATGTAGATCTGTGATGTAGTAAGGTCGAGCAATTTGTACCCCTTGATATGAGAAGGAATACCAAGCAGCACACTTTGTCTAGCACGAGGCTGGAATTTACTATGATTTTGAGATAGAGTAGCAGCATAAGCCAAACAACCAAACACCTTAATAAGACTGAGATTTGGGAGTTGATTGGAAAGCATTTCATAAGGAGTCTTGTTCTGGATGGCAGAAGAAGGAGTTCTGTTTATCAAATATACCGAATGAAGTACAAAATCACTCCAATATTTCAAAGGAAGACCATATTGGAACTGTAAAGCCCTGGCCACATTCAAAATGTGTTGATGTTTTCTTTCTACTTTGGCATTTTGCTGTGGTGTTTGGACACATGACATTTGATGAATTATTCCATGTTCAGAATAGAAGTCAGACATATGAAATTCTTTGCCTTGATCACTCCTTATCATTTTGATTTTGGTTTGAAACTGAGTGTGCTCCATGTTGCAGAAAGATTGCAACAAGGCTCTTGCTTCAGATTTGTATTTCATCAAATAAATCCACACTCCCCGTGAATAATCATCAACGATAGTAAGGAAATATAGGAATCCATCGTGTGATTCAGTGGATAACGGGCCCCAAATGTCAACATGAACAAGATCAAAAATAGAAGTGACCGTAGTCTGACTGCTATGGAAAGGAAGACGTTTGTGTTTAGAAAAACGACAGATAGAACAATGATATAGAGTTTCAAGAATAATGTTATTATCATGACTACTTAAAAGCTTCAATTTCTCAGCACTGGGATGTCCCATTCGCCATTATGAATGATTTGACCATGAGGAAGCCTAACACTACCAACATGGCTAACAGACATGGGAGAGGAATCAGGGAGATAGACATTGACTCCTATGATAGATTTGTAATTAATGAAATGTTTCAAGGAACATGTTATGTGGTCAGAAGCTCCAGTATCCAAAATCCACAAGTCAGCTAAATCAGGACATGAACCAACAGACAGAGTAAACTTACCTGAATCATTTGGAACAGTTGGAATCCCCGATCCTGAAATAGAGTCTTTGGATTGCTGGACCGCTTGCAATAATTGCTTGAGCTTAGTCAATTCAACATTCGTTAAGGAGAGTGCAGCTGCCACTATAGGAGTCTGTTGTTGATCAACTGCTCGAGCAAAATGATTTGGAGTTGAGTTGCTTGTACTTTGTGCATTCTGTTCTTGTTGTTTCTTCCACTTCAACTTTCTGCATTCATCAAGTATGTGTCTCTCCTTCTTGCAATATCTACAGAACTTCTTTCTAGCCTAAGTATAGTCTCTGGAATTTCTGGTACTTGCTACCATAACCAGTCTTCCATCAACATTTGATGGAACCGCAAATGCTACATTCTGTGCAGTTGTCTCTTCCAATCACTATGCCACCCTTCAGCTTCTCTTCATGTTGGAGAGTATGATCATAAGCAGAACTGACTGTTGGCAATGGAGTCATCATAAGCAATTGGGTTCTAACAACATCAAAATCTTCATTTAATTCTCTAAGGAAACGAATCAGATAATCTGTGTCTTGCTTCTCCTGAAAAGCAACTACTGCAGCACAAGGCAAAATGCTAGTTGGTGCACAACTACAAGGAACAATGGGTGAAAATTGACTGTATTCTTCCCAAAGTCCTTTGATCACTGTGTAATATTGTGTGACCGACATCTAACCTTGCTTACATCCATGTATTTCATCATGCAAATTAGCTATTTTCAAAGCATTTGCTTGTCCAAACTTGCCTTTAAGTTCTTGCCAAAGTATTTGAGCATTTTCATGATTTAACACACTTCTGCGAATCTCTGGATGCAGCAAATTCGCAATCCAGCAAAGCACCATAGTGTTGCAAGCATCCCAAAGGGAATATCGATCACTAGAAGGAGCAGGTGGAGCTATAGATCCATCGATAAAACCTACTTTATGCTTTGTTTTCAATGCAAATCTTACAGATCTACTCCACATTTGATAGTTTGATCCATCTAAGACTGTGTTGACTATAGATTGAGACAGATTCTCATTAGGATTTAGATAGTAAGGATTACCAAAGCTAGATTAATAGAGTTCATTGATGAAGAATCTTTGTTGCGATGAGTGTTCCTAACAGATCCAAAAATGAATCCTGGAGTGTGCTGCCGATTTGGTTGTTCATCATCTTCATCGTCATCCTCCTGACTTCGAGTCATCGTCGAGCTTAGATAGACGGAAGAGGCTTTGATAACATAACAAATTGATCGGAGAATCGATCGATTTCCAGAGAAGAAGGGAGAAGCAGAGGAAGAATGTTTAAGGCTCTGGAAGTGATACCCGATTTATTCAGCTGGTTGGGTTTTATACCAACCTCAACAGTAACAAGAACAGTAAAAACAAAAATATAAACACGAGTAAAACACGTGTCATCAGTTCTGATGAGCGTATTTTACCCCGCTTTCAAATACCCACTAGATTCCTCTAGTGAGATCGTAATTCTCCCTAGGGTCTTTCTATTCTTATTACTCAAGTTGACAATCAAACTAAACCAAGTAACATATTGAAATTGTTTTTAGATTGTTTTAAACTAACCGATTAACAACGAAGCATGCAATTAAAAGTTAAACGAATTCGAGAGATTTAGTTTCAAATAGGAATGAAGGTTGCTCGGATTCGAATCCACTAAAACTAGCAATGCATGAATGAATGATGAATTATCTCGGTTATTCAGGTTATAACGGCTCGACAATTTCCTAATATAGTTTTAGATCACTCTCGCGCCTCTAAGGATCTATTTCGTCTAACTGTAAACTCCTCTCTCGAGCTAATCTACACCTAAACAAAACACATTAATTATGTTTCACGAAATGCCACAACGATAAACGTGCAAAGAGCCTAAACGATTCGCTCCTCTCTCGAGCGAACGAATAATCTATGGTTCTTCCTAAGCGACCTATTAACCTATGTTCCTGTCGGACCCACAAATCGATGTCGATGACTCAATCAAGACGGCCAGGCAAAATTGAATAAGAAATTAGGTTTTAGGAAGAACGCATTATAAGTCTAAATAAACCCCAATAACAAATCAAATCATCCATACAAAAGCTTAGCTAAAGCTTCATCTCATCCGAACAACACATAAAGTTTAGCTACTAATGGTTCCGGAAAATAAATCACAAGAAAAGAGAAGAAAAACCGGAGAAGACGACATGTTCTTCGTGGAAATCCCAATCTTCGACTTGATGATTTGCCCTTCGCCAGTCGTGGTTGATCCTCTCCCTTCAATCGTCTCTCTGGAACTCTAGCTCTCTCCAAGAGCTTGAAAAATATGTGTATAATGACGTATATCTCGTCCACAGGGGTATCGGTGGTATTTATAGGCTTCTGGACCAAGTTGGAGAAGGAAAAGGACTTGGAAACCCGTCTGGGGTGGGACACGCCGTGTTCCATGAACACGGCTGTGTTCCTAGCCGTGTTCGGCCCCTGTAACTTTCTCGGGCAATTTCAGCGGAGGAACACGCCGTGTTCCATTTGGAATACGTTGTGTTCCTTCATTACACGGAATTTGACCATAGTGTCACATCAAAGTTGTAGAAAATCGAATTATCTTTCCAACGCCGCTGACCTTGCATCAATTGGACTTTGGAGCGATGAGTTATGCTCAAAATACTAAACAATGACGCTTTCTTTCAAAGTCGAACGCTTTGAGTTGTTCCAGCCTCCCTATCATTTCTTGGTTTATCTCTAAACGTCATATGACACCTGAAATATACCAAAAACATACCAAACACCATAATACGGCATCGAGGGGCAAGAGAACCAAACATGTACTCAAAACCCAAATTTGAATACATTTCGACACACAAAAATATAGTTTATAACGGAAAAGGTGTGTCGAAAATACATCACATCAAATCACCCCACACTTAAACGCTTGCTTGTCCTCAAGCAAATCTACTAATCGCTCTCTATAAATAACTCAACATATGGTGATCAGAAGACAAAGCTCAGGTCCTTAATTCTATCATAGTGTTCAGGAATGCAAGTTAATCAACAAACCACACAATTAGGCATGAGACATCGAATCCCTTGAATTAGTATAAGATAGACTCATGCATATGATATAAATGATTTGACACCTATCCACTGGAATGTATCCATATCCCCCAAACACTTATACCTTCTAGTTGCTAGTGGAAGTAACAGACCGACGGCTCGTCCTGGCCGGGATTTCTCTTCCGTCCTGAGGGAGGAGGTGCTTCAATTTTTAATAGCACTCAAGTTATGCTAGCACCTCCCTCTTATTTTGAGTTGCTTACTTGACTATCTAACTCTACAGTTTACTGAAAACAAAGCTTGAATATTTCAATGTTGCTTTTCGCTTCTTTCTTTGCTTTTCTTTCTTTATTGCTCTTTTAGATAGCGGCTTTTTCCAAATGGGGGAATTAATCACAACTTCAGTCGGACTCGGAAGTAACCAGTCTCCGGCCCATGCTCCAAGCCTCATAAAGGTAGGGAAGATGGCAAACCACTAGGGTCGCCCTACGTGTTTCTATTGCAACCAAACCCCCCACGACATTTTTTGCTTAGCAACCTCATTTTGACTCCTCCCTCCTGTTTAAAGCTTCATAACAATCTAGGCAAATTCGTTGGGTAGATACATATACACCCTACTGCAACTTAGAACAAAACAAAATGGAAGGTAACAATTCATTTTTTTAACATATATATGAGTCTATAGTATACTAATTTTGGCAATACGGCAGGTGGTTCAAAAATGATATCCTCCCATCCAAGACATCCACAAATAGAATGAGAACACTAAACATGCGTTTACTAACATCCACAAACTAAGCTCAAGAGGGAGTTTCGAAAATTCAGGAAAGCAATTCACCAAGATAACTCACAAGTTATGTACCCATCAATTAAGAAGCATCCTAATTCACCTCACACTTAAACAGGACATTTTCCTCAATGGACCACACAATCAAGTGAGATAGGGCTAGAAAATATGGTACTAACTTGGAGATCACGATATTGAGCATATGTAGAGTCTGGACGAGGATCGAAACTCCTGTCAGTTGGTGCATGAGATTGAGACATCATCTGAATAGGATCTGAGTTCTACAGCCAAAGAAAAACAAAAGAAACAAGAGAGGATAGGCTAGTGTCAATCTGTTACATCAAACCACAAGAAATAAATGAAAACAAAACAGACTCACAATATTTCAACCACATGACATCAGCAAAAACAAATAAAAGAGAAAGACTCAACGCTCGGGTTGCCTCCCGAGAAACGCTCTTTCTTTTGCGTCTTTGAGCTAGACGATACCTGGGTTAGGCCGCCCAACTTAGAACTGGTTTCTCATCCTCCTCAAGATATATTTGATGCTTGCAGTAAGTGGGGCTGATTCCCTTAATATCCGTCACCTTCCACACAATTGCTTGTTTATGTTGCTTCAAGAGAGCTACAAGGCTGGCCTTTTGTGGTGGAGAGAGAGTCGAGTTGATGATCACTGAAAGTTTTGACCCGTCCTACAAGAACGCATACTCAAAAGTAGGGGGAAGTTCTTTCAATTCCAAATCTGGAGGTTCTTCATAGGAAGTCTTGAACTGTGCTACTAGTGCTACCAAAATAGGTCGATCGTGTGCTGGTACTCCATCCGCTTGACAAATAGTCATGGAAGCTACTTCCTCGTTGATCCTTATACCTGCACTATTATCCTGCATACCAGAAACTATACTCTTCTCTAGCGGGTCATTCCCCACTAGGTTAGTGAAAATAGTAGTCGAGAGAGAGGTCACAGTTTCATCAAAAGAACATAAATCATCATAAGCCATTTGTCTGGTTCCAGCAGAACTCAATCGAAAAATTACACTCTCTAATCCAACCCTAAGAGTGATAGTACCATTACTGATATCAATTATAGCTTTAGCAGTATTAAGGAATGGTCTACCTAGGATCAAAGACATATTAGAATGAGCATCTATCACCACAAACTCAGTTAAGAAAGTATATTTTCCCACAGTTAACTGTACGTCCTCTAAGATCCCTCTAGGCACAGTTGCTGATTTATCAGCCAGTTTAATATTCATGCGTGTAGGCTTAAAGTCTATAAATCCTAGAGAATTAGCCAAGCTATAGAACATCACATTAATACTAGCCCCTGCATCTGCTAAACCATTACTAACTTACGTATTACCAATCTTACAAGGTAGAGTGAACGGACCTGTATCTCGTCGTTTGTGCGGTAGAGTCCCGAAGTCAATTTCGGAATAGCTTGCCGCCATGTCTACTTCTTCGTTCAGCTCTGTGGTTTCCTCCTCAGCGAGAGCTAGCAATTCGGGAAGTTTCCTCTTATTTGTCACTAAGTCCTTCATAAAATTCGCATAATGACGCATCTCTTTTACCACTTTCACAAAAGGCATATCGACATGCACAGTATTCAGCATCTTCATGAATTCAGCAAATTACTTGTCATACAACTCCTTATTTAGTCGAGCAGGATATGGAACTCTCGGCTTGTAGGGATTCTCCACTGGTGGGGGAGTAGGATCGCAAAGAGGAGGTTTCCCTTCTGTTGTATCCGGTATGGTGGTATTTTGCGGTTCCTGTGCAGGAATATCATCTTCATCCAAAAGTGGTGGAGGTTGCACTAATGGTGTGACTATCTTCATCGAAGGATCTTGTAGCCGCCTTCCGCTTCTAGTTTCAATAGCCCCCACGTCTTCGTGTTGTCTTGGATTTGGAACTATTGAACTAGGCATCCCCTTCTACTTTCCAGGGACACCGGTGTTGGCTAGTTCTGCCATCTGTGCCTGCATACTTCGCATTGTATGTTCTCGAGCTTCATCATTAGCCACAAGCCGCTGCAGAATAGCAGCTAATGTTGGCTATTGCTGTTCAGTAGGAAATCCAAGGGGAGCTTGATTAGTTGAATAGGTGATTTGATCCTTGTCCCCATAGCTCTCGTTGACATAACGCTGCTGGTTGTTGTCTGCGTATATCGGTTGTCTCTGGCGGTTCTGCTGGTAATTTCCCTGATTTCTGTAGGTGTTTTGGTTTTTTGGCGGATAAGTACCCGTAGCTCTGTAGTTGCTATGTCCTGGCTGACCTCTGGCTTGATGATTATTCTGGGTTTATTGAAAGTCTGCCCTGATGGTTGGTAGCTACTCTGACCCTTATTGTAGATCTGATTAGGCTGCTGATAGGGATTCTGGTGCTGACCGCCCACATAGTCAATATGCTCTTGTTCCATCCCCTGCTCGAGCTCCTCCATACAGTTGGACACGTCATGATCGGTTCCTCCACATCCTTCACAAGCATATACACAAGCTGTTGGTGTATTAGAAGGTCTTTGGGAATGCAGGGTGCTCTTCTGAGCTAATTCTATGTTGTCCATCTTCTTAGTGAGCAATTGCAGCTCGTCAAGCAGTTGAGCTTGTTGAAACTCAATAGTTGATTAAGATTCTTCTCTTGTCACTCCTGTAGACTTCACCTGTTGAACCTGATTTCTGGGCACATTCAGCTCAATGTCGATTGGGTTGGTGAGGACAAGGGTCCTCATCTTTTGAGCATAGGCTCAGCATGCTTCAAGGGCTTGTGTTGGTGTCAAATCTGTGAGATTACCCGGAATGGACATGCTTGAGATCTTTCTGCTTGTGATAATCCAAACCCTTGATGAAGGTCCGAAATCTAGTATGCACATCCATGTCATGGTGAGGACACGAGCGAAGGAGACTTTGGAATCTATGCCAAGCATCATAGAACGTCTCGTTGGAAGAACTCTTGAACTGTGAAATCCTAGCCTTTAATGCCTCAGTCCTAGATGGAGAGAAGAATTCCTCCAAGAACTCTGTGGCTAATCCATCCCAAGTAGTAAAATACCCTGCTAGGTGCTCATACAACCACTCTTGTGCGTCCCCTTTGAGAGAAAATGGGAACAGGCTGAGTTTGAGATCGTCGACGTAGACTCCTCTTGCCTTATTCGTCTCAGCTAGACGCACAAAATCCCTAAGATGAGCATTGGGATCTTCATCTGGTCACATTCAGCTCAATGTCGATTGGGTTGGTGAGGACAAGGGTCCTCATCTTTTGAGCATAGGCTCAGCATGCTTCAAGGGCTTGTGTTGGTGTCAAATCTGTGAGATTACCCGGAATGGACATGCTGAGATCTTTCTGCTTGTGATAATCCAAACCCTTGATGAAGGTCCGAAATCTAGTATGCACATCCATGTCATGGTGAGGACACGAGCGAAGGAGACTTTGGAATCTATGCCAAGCATCATAGAACGTCTCGTTGGAAGAACTCTTGAACTGTGAAATCCTAGCCTTTAATGCCTCAGTCCTAGATGGAGAGAAGAATTCCTCCAAGAACTCCGTGGCTAATCCATCCCAAGTAGTAAAATACCCTGCTAGGTGCTCATACAACCACTCTTGTGCGTCCCCTTTGAGAGAAAATGGGAACAGGCTGAGTTTGAGATCGTCGACGTAGACTCCTCTTGCCTTATTCGTCTCAGCTAGACGCACAAAATCCCTAAGATGAGCATTGGGATCTTCATCTGGTCCTCCCGCGAATGCCCTTGATTGGATGAGATTGATAAGAGGTACTAGAGTTTGGTAGGCTTGATCTCCCCTGATGGGACACAGAATACTCGAAGCAGCCCCTCCAAGAGTAGGTCGGCCATAGTCTCTCAACGGCCTCTCTTAAGGAATGAGCGGGAGGTGTGCGTTGTGCCCTCCATCGTTGTGATTACGGTGATTGTTGAGATTGTGATTGTGATTATCATTGTGATTATGGTCGTCGTTATTGTTGTCCCCTTCTTCATTAATGTGGAACGCATCCATCTTCACCTCCTCTTCTTTCTTTTCTGGGTGTATAACTGGTGGAGGATGATCGAGAGCAGCTTCTAATACTAACTTCTTGCGAGGGTTGGGACCGAGGTGAGTGTATGAAATTGTCCCCTTGTTAGCTAGGCGTTTACTCTTCCGGAGAGATGTTGAGTCCGCAATTTTGCCTGCACAACAGGAAACAACAAAACCGCATAATATGAAAATGTGGGAGAAGAAGTAGTGATATTATGGATGAAGGAATAGCTATTAATAAAAATTTTCCTAAAAATAGAAATGTTCCCCGGCAACGGCGCCAATTTGATGAGCGGATTTTACCCCGCTTTCAAATACCCACTAGTATGCTCTACTGGGATCGTAATTCTCCCTAGGGTCTTTCTATTCTTATTACTCAAGTTGACAATCAAACTAAACCAAGTAACAGACTGAAATTGTTTTTAGATTGTTTTAAAGTAACCGATTAACAACTAAGCATGCAATTAAAAGTTAAACAAATTCGAGAGATTTAGTTTCAAATAGGAATGAAAGTTGCTCGGATTCGAATCCACTAAAACTAGAAATGCATGAATGAATGATTAATTATCTCGGTTATTCAGGTTATAACGGCTCGACAATTTCCTAATATAGTCTTAGATCACTCTCGCGCCTCTAAGGATCTATTTCGTCTAACTGTAGACTCCTCTCTCGAGCTAATCTCAACCTAAACAAAACGCATTAATTATGTTCGACGAAATGCCACAACGATAAACGTGCAAAGAGCCTAAATGCTTCGCTCCTATCTCGAGCTAACGAATAATCTAGGGTTCTTCCTAAGCGACCTATCAACCTATGTTCCTCTCTGACCCATAAATCGATGTCAATGACTCAATCAAGACGGCCAGGCAAAATTGAATCAAAAATTAGGTTTTAGGAAGAACGTATTATAAGTCTAAATAAACCCCAATAACAAATCAAATCTTCCATACAAAAGCTTAGCTAAAGCTTCATCTCATCCGAACAACACAGAAAGTTTAGCTACTCATGGTTCCGGAAAATAAATCACAAGAGAAGAGAAGAAAAACCGGAGAAGACGACATGTTCTTCGTGGAAATCCCAGTCTTCGACTTGATGATTTGCCCTTCGCCAGTCGTGGTTGATCCTCTTGCTTCAATCGTCTCTCTGGAACTCTAGCTCTCTCCAAATGCTCGAAAAATATGTGTATAATGACGTATATCTCGTCCACAGGGGTCTCGGGGGTATTTATAGGCTTCTGGACCAAGTTGGAGAAGGAAAAGGACTTGAAAACCCGTATGGGGTGGGACACGACGTGCTCCATATGGAACACGCCGTGTTCGGCCCCTGTAATTTTCTCGGGCAATTTCAGCGGAGGAACACACCGTGTTCCATTTGGAATACGCCGTGTTCCTTCATTACACGGAATTTTTGACCATAGTGTCAACATCAAAGTTGTAGACAATCGAATTATCTTTCCAACGCCGCTGACCTTGCATCAATTGGATTTTGGAGCGATGAGTTATGCTCAAAATACTAAACAGTGACGCTTTTTCCAAAGTCGAACGCTTTGAGTTGTTCCGGCCTCCCCGTCATGTCTTGGTTTATCTCTAAACGTCATATGACATATGAAATATACCAAAAACATACCAAACACCATAATACGGCCCCGAGGGGCAAGAGAACCAATCATGTACTCAAAACCCAAATTTGAATACATTTCGACACACAAAAATATAGTTTATAACGAGAAAAGGTGTGTCGAAAATATATCACATCAAGTTCACACATCAACAGAGAAAATAAACGGGAAATGAAACTCGTCGTTTCAATTAAACTCTTCTTCTTCTGTCATTGACGTTGACTGACAGTCTTCCTTTAACTCCGTCTGTTCTTCTCTGCATTCAACAGGACAAGCTGGTGGTAACCTCCACCCGATCCATGGAGCAAGACGCTCTCTCCCCTACGGAGGTAACAACTTAAAATAAAAGAACAGTTCTTTGGAAGTTCGTTGACCCAGTTTCCAAGATTGAATAGGTATGTCATTGAAATCTAAACATGTGGAATCGAACAGGCTGCTAGAGTATTTGAGAGCCAATTGGCAGAATCCATATTGGAGGGTGATGGGCAACTTGCGTTTAAGAAGCTAGCTACTGCAACTCTCGAGTCACTTATGCCAAAAATTGAAGGGAAGGGAAAACTCGGGCATGCTAGATGGAGGCTATTTTATGCTCCACAGATCCCAAGTCTACTCTCTGTCAATCCCATGATTGATCCTTTGAAGTCTCTAGCCGGTACCATATCCTTTGGTGCAGAAGTTGAGGTCCAGCTCGGGAAACGCCTCCAGGTTTGCACTTTGCTTCTTCTGCTCTTTAACTTTTCATTTCATTCATTTCGTTCCGGTACCTGACACTGATTCTTTTCCGGGCTGTGGTCAGGCTTCCATTGTTAGGCAGATGAAAGACTCGGAAATGGCTATGCAATGGACATTGATCTATCAGCTCACAAATCGGCTGAGAGTGCTGCTTCAGTCTGCTCCTTCCAAATGCCTTCTCTTCGAGTACTCTGCAACCTCGCAGGACTAGCAAAATGGTCGGTCTCTTGCGGGCAGTAGTGAATAGTGATTTTGGTTTGGGATGTTAGCTATAAAATAATATACTAGTACTAGGGCTGGGTAGGATGTGCATATATTCTGTTTATTCTTTTGCTCAGAGATATGACTGACTGATCTTGTCTATAGTTTGGCCTTTTGTAGTAACAACACATTTGTTTTCTGCAATGAAATCAAAGCAGTCAGAATAGGATATTCTTTAAAGTCTGTTTACAATACTCTAAACTGATTAGGGTATTCTCAGATTTAAAAGCCTTGAATCAATAATACTGGTGTTGTCAGTAAACCCTAAAGTAACGAGGATACAGCAGAAAATACTCTGAAATCTCTCATCCATTCTACTAAAAAAGTCCCATTCTGGTAATGATATGTTACCAATCGGTTGCACCATCTAAAGAATATACTGAATTAAGATGTATTATGATTTAGAGATAGGGGCCCTTTAGTAGAATTTGAGTATTGGATTGACCATTTTCCTGATTTAGAATAGAACAAAGTTATGAGAAAAGTGGACATCAACATCAACTAAAATGCGATGAAAAGGGTATCTAGTTATTTTCAACTCCATGGGTGACTTGAATTGATCACCAAAATCTCCAAGGGTCTTTGAATGGAGGTACATATTCAGCTGTGGGAGGCAGAAGCCGAAATGAGGACACAGTTCTCTCCAACACATCTCCCATCTGCACAAAGTTAAACCAAACACAAGTCATATGTCAAAAACAACAACAACAACAACAACAATAGTGAAAGTGGGACAGCTGCGTTATGAAATTGGTTTAACGAGGGAGACCTTTCCCCACTCTCTGTTAAGAGTGGAAGCACTCAACGAGTAGAGGTATCCATCTCGTTCAGCTGTTGACGTAACATAATGGCGGTATTCCTGAACCTGCACATTTCACATCACAGCACTTCAGTTAAATAAGCAAAAGCAGCATTTAGATCATCCAGCCCAAAAAAACATGGTGCTTACATCTTTGGTAGGTGACTTGCGAACAAGATACTCGTAGAACCAGTAAGGTTCCCCATCAACCTGACATTGAAACAAATAAGGGAGCAGGTATTACGAGTAATGGGGCTTGACATATTAATTTTAAACAAGGATTCAGTGCTTGCATAAGAATGAATGTGTTGGAGAGCTCACTTCCGTTTTATGTGCATCAAGAAGAGAACTCTCCGCCAGTCGCTGACTTGACGTGACTCGCTGCCAAAAAACAACAACACCAGCAAGTCATTCAATAACTAAATAACTAACTCTCAGTTTGCGCTTGGAAACTGAATTTTACTGCAGACTTGAAGGATTCACTTCATTTCAGCTCAGCTCAGGCTGTGAAGAAACAAGATGTCACTACTTTACCAGAGTAGACTTGTCAGACAAAACAGAGTCAGCAACATCTCTTGCGTTCCAGGCACTCTTGTCCTTTGATTTTATGAACTGAACATTTGGGGGGCCTATCTGAACCCAAAAAATATACATAGAATCATAATCCTTTTCCTTCACATAAAAATGCAACTGCAACAACATCAGTATACTATTGTTACCGAAACAGAAATGATGAGGTTGTCAATGAAATCAACACGCTCCGACACAATCCGAAGCCGAGCATCAGCTGTGTCAAGGTAGGTAACAAAGTGTTTTAACCAGACAATTTCTCAAAGTTCTAATATTCATGAGGAAACAATAAGTAATAACTTACGGGACAATGGCGCAGCTGATGAATACCGTTCTGGCTTTCTGGATTCCGCCCTTCAAAAATTGAGACATTATATTTATAGAGAGCTTTTAATTGACAACAAAATCAAAAGAATTCACTTATTAATACGTAGAAACAAACTGAAAAGATACTGTACCATTTAAAGGCAAACTTCTTGGACTGCAACTCCATTGGATAAGAGTAACTGTATGCATTAATCTCATCAACCATTGAACACAATTTCAGATCATCTTCTGCCAGACACTCTTCCAACAGAACAACCAAGGCATACTATTATACTCAATTCTTCTGAAAACAGCATCAACTAATATAATATATATCATCCCTGAAGCCTTACCTGATAATGGAAAAGCCGCCACAGATAAAGAAGAACAGAGACCAAATACCATCAAATCCCTTCTCAAAACCCCTATCTTCGGACTGGGTCTTGAAGACGAAGACGAAGAAGAAGAAGAAGAAGAAGAAGAAGAAGAAGAAGCAGAAGAAGATGACGATGCTGATGATGGAGAAGACGCACTACAAGAGCATTTCCTCTGGTTTAGCGACATGCTGCTCTCACTCCTATCATTCCATTCATCAAACAACTCAAAAAAGAGGCAGAAAGAATGTAACTAAAAGAGCTTTAGCGATGCAAAAGAGGAAGAAAGAAGAAGCACCTAAAGAAGGAGAGCTGTTGATATCGGGAAGCAAACAGAGTAGGCGAGCAGAGAAACGCCATTGCTATGCTTCTCGAGCCTCCTTCACTTTTCAGTACCAGTTCTACTTGTTCACCTCATCCGTTGCTCGTTTTGGTATACTTTGCCAACGATGCTATTGATCCAAGAGGTCATGAGAGTTGCATCCGACAAATCCTAATCGTTGGATCAGGTAATTTTTTAGCCAACTTTGATCAAATGGTTGAAAATAAGTTAAATAAATTAATTTAAATGAGAATAATTTTGGAACAAAAAATTAAAAACATGTGATTATGTCCTCATTCTTGATTGATTGAATTATAAAGCTAATACAGTAGCTATACTTATACATTGAGGTCTATTTACGAGGAAACTACTCTATTTACATTATTCTGGGAAATATCAGCTAAATAATTAGGGGAATAAATCCCCTTAATCTCATTATTTCCTTCACTCCCCCACAAGCTTGTTATAAATGTTAAGTAGACCAAGTTTGGACTTGAAATGTTCCAGTAATTCTTGAGCTAAGGTTTTTTGAGTATATCAGGAGTTTGTTGTCTTGATGGCACATAGTTGACATCCACAATTCCTTTTTCAACTTTCTTTGTAACGAACTGTTTGTCTATATAAACGTGCTTTGTTTGATCGTGATGGACAAGATTTTTCACAATACGCACCGCTACCTGACTATCGGTGTATATGTACATTTTCTCCTGACCAGGGAGATTTAACTCCTTTGGGACTCGTTGAATCCACATGGCTTCTTGGATGCCGAGAGAAAGATCCTTGTATTCTGCCTCGACACTGCTTCTAGCAACCACATATTGTTTCTTACTTCTCCATGTCACTAGATTTCCCCACATATACGAGCAATAGTTAGTAGTGGACCTTCTCGACGTGACTTCACTTGCCCAACTAGCATAAGTTTACAACACTACTTCTCGACTGTTACCTTTCTTGAATATCAATCCCAGTCCTGGTGTCTTTTTTAGGTATTTGAGAATATGAATCATTGCAAAGTGTTCTTGAATTGGATCATTCATGTACTGACTTATGATTCCAACTAAGAAAGCTATATCTGGTCTCGTGTGAGATAGGTAGATTAGCTTTTCTACTAGTTGTTGATATCTTCCTTTATCAGCTCGTTTTACATTGTCCTCCTTGCTAAACTGAATGTTTCGTTGCGTTGGAGTATCGACAAATTTGCATCATGTCATTTCGGTTTCTTCCAATAAATCAAGGACATACTTTCTTTGAGATATAAGCAGTCCTTGACCAAACCAAGCAACTTCCACCGCTAGGAAGTACTTCATTTCTCCAAGATCCTTTAACTCAAATTCCTCTTTCAACCTTCTTTTTAGCTTCATAATTTCTTCAGTGGCACTTCCGATAACAAATATCTCATCAACATACACAATTAGGATTGATATTTTTTCCGTCTTGTCCATGCTTGATAAACATAATGCCATTAGCTTGGCTTTGAAAATATCCATTTGTTAGCACAGTATGGGAGAATTTATGGAACCACGCTCTAGATGACTATTTGAGTCCATACAAGGACTTCTCCAGTTTACACACCGAGCCTCTGCCAAGCCTGTTCTCAACTCCTTCGGGTATTTCCATGTAAACGTCCTCACTCAAACTACCATTCAGAAATGCGTTCTTAATGTCCATATGAAACAGTGATCATTTACTGCAAGAGACAACAAAAGTCGGACATTCAGTTTTGCTACAGGAGCAAAGGTGTCTTGGTAGTCAACGCCAAAGGACTATGTAAATCCACGTGTTACCAACCTTGCCTTATATCTTGCAACACTTCCATCGAAAATGTATTTCGTGGTAAAAATCCACTTACAATCCACTGTCCTTTTTTCTGGAGGTAACGACACGATTTTGTTGGAACTTCTGAGGGTTACGAACCATCAAGGCAGAACCCTCCACTTGATTTGGTTTTGGAGGCAACATGAATTGTCTTCTGCTTTCTTCCCTCAGAATTTCAGCAAAGACAACATTGATACTGGGGAATGGTTTCAATCCTATCATCCCCCTTGATTTCATCCATATCTAGATTTAGACTAAGTAGAAAGTACAAGGTTCGCTTCTTTTTGATGCACTGCTTGAACTTCTCTTGATCTCAAAGAGTTTCCCAGTCAATAGCCTCGTATATATCCAGGTGCAGCCAGTGGTGTCCGAGAAGATTGAAGTAGTCGGTCACATCAATATCTCCTTGCTTGAGTTGAAAGAGTTGGGTTTCAATTTGAAACAGGGCAGATGTGTTATCAACTGTTGAGTAGGTGGTCTGGGTTGCATCCCAGATGGCCTTGGAAAATGGTTGAAGAAGATAGTTTTCCCGGATGCTTAGTTTCATAGAGTGGACCAGCCATGTCTGAACAAGGGCATCATCATCGTGCTAGCTTTGGTACAAGGAGTATGTTGCCCCGGGCCTTTTGTTGACTTCGGTAAGATATTCTCCTTTGCACCTTGCTGATATGTTTATCTCAAAGTTTTTTTACCAATTCAGATAATTCTGGCCATCTAGTTTGTGAGTAGTGAGGATGCCAGAATAATCTGTTGAAATTGGAACTATAGTGCTCGACGTGTTGTTCGTAGTTGTAGATCCAGAGTTGGTTGAGTGGGTTCAACCGGTAGTCATGATTTGGCCATATTTTTCAGAAGAGAAGAAGTAGAGATGGAAGAAACCGCTAGAGATAGCAGCAGAAATTAGGCCAGAGTAGGCTTTGGTACCATGAAACTTTTGTTGAAGCCTAAGGTTATGTCCTTGTTCCTTGATTGATTGAATTAAGGCTAATATAGTATCCATACTTATACATAAAGGTCTATTAAAGACCTTGTTTCGAACCCTAAAGACGAAGAAAAGCAGGAACCTATGAGGCGGAAAAAGAAGTATTGCTATGGCCGCAATACTCGGAACAAAAAGAATGAATATCGTCTCATCTAGACAAAAGTCTCAAATGTAACAAAACACTTTAAATTTCTACCCAAAGTAATACAAAATATGTATGAAAGGTTGTTTAAATGGGAGAGATGAAGTGGTAACTTAAAGTAACATAAAATATGCATAAAATGTTGTTTAAATGGGAGAGATAAAGTGGTAAATCAAACGCCATTAGGATACAACTCTAGTGTTACATATCATATCATGAACAATCTTTGAGATACACATCTACTACTACATGTAATGAACAAAGAACTACAAGATATAACTCTAGTATTGCGTGTAGTGAACCAGAAACTACGAGTACATGTAATGAACCAACAACTAAATGATACCGCCTCTATTACTACCTGCAATGAACCACAAAACTATAGGATACACATCTACTACTATGTATAAAGAACAAACAACTACTTGATACATCTCTATACCAACGCTACTACGAAACATACCAAACACTATCCCCCACCAAACAAAAAATCAAACAATGTATTAAAAAATGCAACACCTATGCCCAATACATACACCACTAACAACTGATTTCATGTTCTGAACCAAATAACAGCGGATTTCCCACAAAAGATCAAACATAAACAAGGCAAAATATACAAAAACTAAAACAATAAAAACGCAAGCATGAATCCATGATGAAATGAAAGAGTAAACTGTAGATAACAAATTGAAAATCAAAATCTCTGATTTATCACTACCGACGAACAAAGAAGCAAGATAACGGCCAAGCAAACAAGAAATGTAAGAACGACGTCAATAAAAACTGGTAGTAATTAGATTAAGCAAACATAATCGAGCCGCTATAGTAAAGTAACAGTAAAAACGATGTACTGGACCCAAACAGTAGCAAACAAGCCAAAAATCTAGAAAAGTATCCGAAAGGAGTTTGCTGAAATCGAAATAAGTTCCCTCTAAAAGTGAAAAGACATTTGAAATATAACTTTACCCCCTATGTTTGATAATTACACTGTTACATCTATATCATTGATGACAACACTTGATCCAACAACTTCTTTTTTCCGGTAAATAGCTTATTCTCATTAACAAATAACACTAGCAACCCTAACGTTAACACAATATAAACACTAATGTAGTGCAACAAATCTTTACGATATTACTCACAATTCGAATCTAGTACTACTAAGCAATTCATTATAACTCTTTGAACTCTCACCATAAAGTCGAGAACATCTCTCTTTCCAAATACAACTCAATGCAATTCTCCATGCCACCCTCCAATTCTTATCTATAGGGGTACTACTAGCAAACCGAAAAATAAAGTAATCAACATCATCTTTCCATGCCAAAAAGGCCACATATCCTGGAAACAGAGAACTTTTCAAGCAACAGCATAATCACAGACCACAAACAGATGGTCTAAATCTTCATCCGCCAAACCACAAAGTACACACCTCGAATCAATCACAATCCCCCATTTTTGAAGCTTTGATTTGAGAGGTAGTCTATCCAACATCATCTCCCAGCACATAAAAGAATACTTTGGAATTGTTAGATCCTTCCAAACCAGTGTAGCCCAAGTCACCAGATTCGCCCTAACTCAAACAAGATCCCACACAAAAGAGACTGAAAGACGCTCCATGAGAGTACCTCTCCACAACCACTGGTGCTGTAAATTCTGAGTAATATATGGACCAAGCCTATCTCGACATTGAAGGACTGATTTCCAAGCATAAGAAGCAGACACCGAAGGGTTGCCTGGGTCTGTATACATTGAAGGACTAATTTCCAATCAGCTTTGGTGTCTGCTTCTGGACCGGAAAGAAGCATCTCACAATTGATATATACAAACCCAAGCAACCCAGTCCAAGTCAATCAGCTTTTGTTCAAGGACAGAGTATCTTGATATAATTGATTCCCTCCTACCACAATAAACACTTAAGTCATCGGTGTGTCTTGACGATTGATATTAAGAAGGCGTTTGATTATGTACAATGGGATGCTCTGTTCCAAATCCTGGTTGCGATGAAGTTACCTACTTGTTTTATCGATTGAATTTGAGCTTACTTTTTGTCTGCTCATTTTAGTGTGAATATCAATGGGGCCTGTTTGGTTATTTTCCGGCTAAGAAGGGTTTGAGGCAAGGGGATCCATTGTCTCCTCTTCCCTTGGTTGTCATGGAGTTTCTACATTGTATCTCTTTTAGAGGAGCTCAAGCTGGATATTTGACTTTCCATTCAGGGTGCTGTAAATTAGGGATAACCCATCTCTGTTTCGTTGATGATCTGCTGATGTTCTCGGCAGGGTCAGAGTTTGATGTACAACAGGTCTGCCTCACTTTGAACACTTTCAAATCGATCTCAAGACTTGCAGTTAACTCATGTAAATATTCTTTATTCTACTCTGCAAGTGTCTCTAGTGCTGTGAAGTAAAATATGGTGGCATTTTCAGAATTTCAACAGGTTCCCTTCCTATTCATTATATGGGTGTTCCTCTTATCTCCGATAGACTTAGTGCAGGAAATTTTAGAAAGTTGGTTAGTAGAATCACACATCGAGTTCAAAGTTGGCAAGCTAAGCTGTTGAATCATGCAAAAATATCCAATTAGTTAAATCTGTGTTGGCTAGCTTAGCGGATTTCTGATTTTTGCATGTTGATTTTAATTCATTTAATTCACATTGTTCTTGTCTTGCAAGAGGGAGGAGGCTGTATAAATAGAGTTAGTGATGAAGAGTCAAGTACCAATTTCAACAACCAATACTTCTCAGTTCTCACTCCCTTAAAAGAATCCTCTAAAGTCTAAACTTCACTTCAATTCTTAGTTCTTAGTTCTTAGTTCTTTATCTTACGGTAAATATTCTGTGATTATTACGGTTCATTCAGAAATTTGTCGATTTGACACTTTATCATTCTCGTGATTTATTCTAACTTCTGATGTCGTTATTGTTACAGGTATGGAGTTTGGGAATCCCACCAACCATCCTAATGACAATGGTGATGCTGCCCCTGAAATTGGTAATCAGAATTTGAATGATGAAACTGCCCCTCAAGCTGATGTTCCAGTGCCAAATCAAGAGCAACTCGTTCCTATTGAACTGAGTAAGTTGAAGAGTCCTGTCTGGGAACACTTTTCCAAGATTAAGGTTAATGATGCTATTAAAACAAAGTCCAACT
Source organism: Linum usitatissimum (assembly GCA_030674075.2). Taxonomy (NCBI): domain Eukaryota; kingdom Viridiplantae; phylum Streptophyta; class Magnoliopsida; order Malpighiales; family Linaceae; genus Linum; species Linum usitatissimum. The sequence continues at coordinate 2,837,409 of JAUJYP020000848.1, forward strand.
ACTGTAAGAGGTTGTTAGGTGGTCATTCTAGCAATGGTACTTTACACCTTACGTCTCATATTAAGTCTTGCTTGCAAAAAAAAAATTCTGATGGTTATCAAAGAGTGCTTGGTCCAAATTATGCCAGTCAGGGTAAAAAGGAACTAGTTGCTGATTTGTGATTTGAGACTTATTTCATATTTCCTTTGTAATTTCAGGCTTAATGCTTTTGAAGACTTTATGTATTTTGGCTCATTGTTGGAGCAGTTTCAGACTTAGATTTTATGTTCATGTTTGGGATTTCAATCCTATGATTGATCCCTTCAAGTCATACGGATAAGGGAATCAAGCTCTAGGGAGACGGCTTCAGCTTATCCTGATTAGAGGAAAGCTTTCAGAGGTAGGGGATAGGATTATTTTTTTGCTTTATGCGAAGAATTGTAATTAGTTGTCAAGAATCCTGTTTGGATTTTCAAAACTGTACAGTAGCGTGCGATCTACTATACAGGTAGTTGTGCTATGCAGATGAGTATTCCAGGTTGTGTAGTAGCGTGTGATCTACTGCACATACAGTTGTCAGTCGGAGCATAAGCTCACAGCGAGGAACTATGCGTGTGATTCACAGTTCATGTTTAGGATTAAGAACCAGAACTAGATAGACTACGTTAGTCATGTTATACGTTGGTCACCCAACCATGGATTGCGGGATCCGCCAGGGGTCACCCACCCCATGTTATTATGTTTATGTGTTGAGTGAAACCACGAGAATTGCATGGATCAAACCACGTGGTTCAACCGGATCGTCTAGGGGCGGGTTTTACAACAGGTATCAAAGCCTGGTTATTCCCTACTGTGTGATCGAGGTTATTGGTATCGAGGCGTTATGAACCTCAAAGTGACCAGTGATTTTGGGAGGTCACTACTGAATAACATGGGGAGATATTCATGATTGTTAGGCGTCTGTAAGTTCTGTGCTTTTCAACCACGGGCGTAGTGGACAGTATGTCATGGGTGTGGCGTACAGACGACCACGGGCGTGGCTAGTAGTAGATCACGGTCATAGCTTGAGGATGACAACGAGCGTGGTTAGTTAGTAGGTCAAGGGGCGTAGAGGGTCAGTAGATGACGGGCGTGGTCATGAACACCACAGGTGTAGTGACGTAGATCACGGGCGTGGCAGAATGACAGCCATGAGCGTAGTGACCTAGATCACTGGAGTGGTAGGATGTCAGCCACGAGCGTGGTCTAGGATACACCACGTGCGTTGCAATATGTACACCACGGGTGTGGTCGTGTTTTAAAAAGAATTCATGTTTCACGATTTTCACAGAACTCAGAGTTAAACTTTTTAAAAGAGAAGCTAAATAAATTCCTTCTGTTTGTAGTGATCCCGTGGTTTCCGTCGAGAGAACTAAAGATCTTCCTGTGCAGAGGATGGATTTCAAGGAGCTGACTCGTATGGGTGCTATAACTTTTGAGGGGGAGTCCTCAGATCCGCAGATAGCACCAGATTGGTTGAGAGAGTTGACTAATGCGTTCGGGTATCTAAAACCTCCGCCAGAGCAGAAAGTAGTCTTGTATGCCGCCGCCTACCTGTTGAGAGGTATAATGAATGAGTGATGGGATAATCAGCTATAGGTCAAGGGAGACTTTCTGAGTCAGGATTGGGAGGAATTCCTAGTCTTATTCAAGAAGGTGTTCATGCCAGAGCAGTGCAGAAGAATAAGAGAGCTAAATTCATCAATTTCAGGCAGGGTTCAATGAAGGTAGTGGATTAACACAACGCCTTCATCAAGTTGAGTAGGTGGTATAAGGGTCCACCTGAACAGAAGATGTAGCATATTAAGTAGATGTTCCTGGATGGGCTGAGGGCTCACATCCAGATTGGGGTCACCAGCAGTGTATGGTGACCTTGGCAAACATCAAGGCAGCAGCCCTAAGAGCTGAGCACCTTAAGGATGTGACGAAGGGAGAGCGTCAGGCTTGGCAAGAGGAGAATAAGCGGAATGAAGTGCCAGGCGGGTCGCAGCAGATGCCCGCACCCCAGAGGAGGAGAGACATGCCATGTAGTACCCCTACATCGCACACTCACTTCTTTATTTCTATCATCCCGGCAGTGCAACAAAATCAGTCACTACCGGATTTGACCGTAGTGTGGGATGCGGCATTAGGCAGCGTGTCTGAAGAAAGCAGGAGTCTGCTTTCGATGTGAGCAGTACCTTTGGGATAGGGCATGCTACAAGGGAGGAATGTGGAGGCACAACACAAGGTGTACACCACCAGAGCTGAGGCAGAGGCCGCACCAGATATCATCACGGGTACGGTTGTCCTTTTTGGCAGATCTTTTCATGCCTTGTTCCATACGAGTGCCTTACATTCGTTTATCTCTACTCCTGTTGTTCTACTTTTACCAGTATTGCCTATTAGGATGAGTAGACCTTTTAGGGTGAGTACCCTAGTGGGGAAGACTCAACTGGTAGAGTCTTGGGTTGAAGGAGCAGTTCTATTCCTTGAGCATAGAGAGTTCATGACAAACCTCATCGTTCTTCCTTTTGATGAGTTTGATGTGATTTTGGGTATGGATTGGTTAGACCATCATGGAGCCTTAGTAGATTATAAGAAGAAGACGAGCAGGTTCTCGATACCTGAGCAAGAGGATGCAGTCATTTCAGGAATTCAGCAGCAGATTTGGGATTTGGGATTTGGGATTTCAATCCTAAGATTTATCCCTTCAGATCATACCGATCAGGCAATCAAGCTCTAGGGAGACGGCTTCTGATCAGACTCATTAGAGGAAAGCTTTCAGAGGTAGTGGTTAGGATTACTTTTCTGCATTATGCGAAGAATTGTAATTAGTTGTCAGGAATCCTTGTTTGGATTTTTAGAACTATACAGTAGCGTGCAATCTACTGTATAGGTAGTTATGCTATGCAGATGAGTATTTCAGGCTGTGTAGTAGTGTGTGATCTACTGCACAGACAGTTGTCTATTCGAGCATAAGCTACGTTAGTCATATTATACGTTGGTCACCCACCCCATGGATTGCATGATCCGCCAGGTTTCATACAGACTTCATACATACATGACGAGCAAGTCTTGAGTTGCTCTCACGATATTATAGTGTGGTTTCATGGTCTGATCCACCATGGGGATGTCCGCTCATAGCTACGGGTGGCTAAAGTTAGGATGATGCCTATAGGACCCAAGGTCACATTACTAGATAATAGTTCAGTTCTTCATGATCAGGCTCTGCTACTCAGTGCTTATCACTGACCCCGCTACGATTCCTCATGCATGACCAACCTTGGGACTTCAAGAGCCAATGCCGCCTATAAAGAGTGCACGAGCAGCAACACCACCATAGAGTGACTTTGGGAGTTGCATAGAGAGGTATCACGGAGGACCTCATCTATCTCTTTCATTTGTTTTCACATATTTCAGACAGTTTTCATGTTTTCCAAGTGTTTGCAAAACTTTTTTTACAATGGTTGTTTTGCCTTGCTTGGGGTGTTTTCAGTTCAGTTATTGTGTGTCAGTTATCATGTTTATGTGTTGAGTGAACCCCCCGAGCATTGTAAGGATCTAACTGCATGGTTTGATCGGGTCGTATAGGGGCGGGTTTCACAACTATAATCGTAATTTGATATGATACATGTTGTGTTACAATACTGATATATTTGGTTTAACATATGTTTCAAACCATAATAATAATTACTGAATAAATCTGGTAATTAATTGATCACCTAGTTAGGTTCTGTATGTTAGTGATTGGTGGTTATTTTACTTCTGTTATGCAGTGGGCCTTGGTAAGCGCCACACTAACTGTCGGCGTGGGCCTCGGTAAGCGCCATACTAACTTCTCCGCGGCCTGTTTTTGTGCCACTAACATGTACATGGGTCGTCAGCATATGTGAGTTAGGATCCAAAATAAAAAATGAATAAGAGTTAGAATATATGAGTAGGCTTAAGGGAAAAGTATATGGTGACTCTAGAACGCGCATGTGGAGCTCGAGACTTCTGTTTTGTTATGTACTGATATGTGTCCTTACATTCTTCTGATGTAGATTATGTACTCTGTAAAATAATAAGTCATATATGATATCGTGATCGTTTTCTTTATCGACTGGTTCATTTTATGAATAAGTTTAGGTAAATTTTTGGAAACTTTGGAGACAAAATTAAACTGATGAATCATTATATATATATATAGAAAACTCTTCGGTGCATTATTTTTATTAGATCTGGGTCGTCCAGTTTTAGATTGAATCTGAGCCGTCTCTTTTCTTCTTTGTTTAGAATTTTAGAAAATAAGAAAAATAACTTATAAAATAGGCACTCTACTTAAATCCAGTAATTATATATATATTAAATAAGTAGTGTAACACCCCTATTACTGTTCCGATATGTTATTGCAAATCGACTCTGTTTCCAACTGTGTTTAGTAGGGACGTAGTATTTCATTTCAAATCAATCTGTACACAACAAGTTTTTATTTTGCTCCACAAAAATACTTTATGCACAAAGTGATAAAACACGTGCTGCAAATTCATTTAAACAAATATGTTCTTTTTTTAGATTGTAAGCACTAACTATTCAAACATCATCCTTTCACCATGTCACCATCTAACTCATTTAATTTTTTTTATCAACTTTTAAAAATAAATTTAAATAAAAAAATCTGCCCTTCATTTCCATGTGTATCTTTCAAATTCCAACCACAGTGACAAACTCCAACACCTCTTCGGACTCCAATCCTCTACTGAAGTCCTTTTCCGATCTACTCTACTATGACATCCGCCTCACAAAATAATATTCATAAATTTGTCTCTACCTCTTTTTCCTCACTCTTCGACTACTATCGACACATGTTATTGATCCAAGTCTCTCTCGGCTTTCCATGGGGTATAAAGACATGAAGGCTATCCAAGACCCTAATTCCAAATTGACTGATTGACATTGTTCTGTTGTAGAGCTGATGACGAGCGGATTTTACCCTTCTATCAAATACCCACTAGATTGTTCTATTGGAATCGTATTTCCTTAGGGTCTTTCTAATGCTATTACTCAAATTGATTAAGCGAACTAAACCATGTAATAGTGAATGATTGTTTGTATGTTTGTTGAAGTAACAAATTATTAACTAAGAATGTAAATCAAAAGAAAGCAAATGCAAGAGATTGAGTTTCAAATATGGAATGAAGGTTGTTCGGATTCGAATCCACTAAAGCTAGCAATGCATGGTTGAACGATAAGTTATCTCAATTATTCAGGTTATAATGGTTTGGTGATTTCCTATGATAGTCTTACATCACTCTCGCTCCTCTAAGGATCTACTCTGCTCAACCGTAAACTCCTCTCTCGAGCTAATCTACACCTAAGCAAAATGAACTGAAGGTGTTCGATGAAATGCCACAATGATAAATGATGCAAAAAGCCTAAACGATATGTTCCTCTCTCGAGCTAACGAATAATCTAGAGTTCTTCCTAAAAGACCTATTAATCTATGTTCTAACTACCCGTTCCTCTCTCGAGCTAACGAATAATCTAGAGTTCTAACGATAAATTAATGACGATGATTCTATCAATTACGGCCAGACGAAATTGAATAATAAATTAGGTTTAGAAAGAACACATTATAGGTCTGAATAACCTCGATAACAAATCAAAGGGTTAAAACCCCATCATCCATACAAAAGCTAAGCTAAAACATCATCTCATCCAAACAACACGAAAAGTTTAGCTACTCATGGTTCAGGAAACAAGAAAGCTAGTAGAAAGGAAAATAACAGGGGAAGAAAACATGTTTCGTCAAGAAATTTCTGTCTTGTCACCGATCTTCAATCTGTCTCTGATCGTTGAAGTTCTCTTGCTTCAATCGATCTCTAAAACTCTTTCTCTTTCTAAAAACTCAAAATCTGTCTGGAATAAAGCGGGTCTCATCAAAAGGGCTGCTCGGGCTATTTATATCGTTTGTTCTGAATTGGAGAAGGAAAAGTCTAAAAAAATCCGTCTGAAGGTGGGACACGACATGTCCTAGTAGAACACACCGTGTTCCTCCGAACAGAGCTCTCAGATGCAGTTTCCAAAGAAAAGGACACGACCTTGTCCTTTAGGAACATACCGTGTTTCATACGTTTAATTCCAGCAAATCTTCCTCTGAGCAGCTTAAATTTTCCGTCTTAGTTGTCGCTTATCTCCAAACACCGTAAATCACCTGAAATGCATCAAAAACATCCCAAACAAGGTAACACGGCCCCGAGGGGTAAGAGAACAAAACATGTACTCAAAATCCTTTCAATACATTTCAACAAACAAAAATATAATTTATAACGTGAAAAAGTGTGTCGATAATACAACACAAAAAATCCCCCCACACTTAAATGCTTGCTTGTCCTCAAGTAAATCTTCTAATCACTCTCTATAAAGAACTCAACATATGGTGATCAAAAGACAAAGCTCAGGCCCTTAATTCTATCATGGTGTTTAGGAATGCAAGTCAAACAACAAATCACACAATTAGGCATAAAACACTAAATCCCTTAGATTAGTATAAGATAGACTCGTGCATATGATATAAATGACTTGACACCTAACTATCGGAGTGTATCCATATCCCCCAAACACATATACCTTCTAATTGCCAGCAGAAGTAACAGACCGACGGCTTGTCCTGGCCGGGATTTCTCTTCCGTCCTGAGGGAGGAGGTGCTTCTATTTTTAATATTACTCAAGTTATGCTAGCACCTTCCTCTTATTTTGAGTTGCTTTCTTGACTATCTAACACTACATATTACTGTACACAAAGCTCGAATACTGAAATCTTGCTTCTTTTCTTTCTTTGTTTTTCTTTCTTTATTAGTTTTTCTAAGATAGCGGCTTTTTCCAAATGGGGGAAATAATCACAACTACAGCCGGACTCGGAAGTAACCAGTCTCTGGCCCATGCCCCAAGCCTCATAAAGGTTGGGAAGATGGCGGACCTTGAGGGTCGCCCTACGTATTTCGGCTGCAGTTAAACTCCCAAGACATTTTTATTTAGAAACCTCATTCAGGCTCGTCTTGCCTGTTTTAAACTTCGTAAAAACCTAGGAAAATTCGTTGGGTGGATACACATACACTCTTCTGCGACAGGCGGTTTGAAATGAAAACCTAAAATCCAAGACATCCACAAAAAATGAGAACATGAAACATGCATTCACTAACATCCACAAGCTAAGCTAAAAAAGGAGAGGATAAAAATTCAGCAATATTACTCAGAAGTTATGTACCCGAATTAAGAAGCATCCTAATTAACCCAACACTTGAATAGGACATTGTCCCCAATGGACTAAACAGTAAAGGGAGACGGGCTAGAAAAATATGGTACTAACTTGATATCGTGAGAGTGAACCAATGTAGAGCCTGGGTGAGGACCAGGGCTCCATTTGGACGGAAATTGTGATCGAAATTTCCTCGAGATATGAAAAGAGTCTTATAGCCTCAAAGACATGAAAGAAGTAAAAGAAGAAAGGCTACTGCCAATCCATTACATCAATCCATAGCAAAGAAAATAAAAAAAAACTCACATAAGTTCAACCACGAGACACAAAGAAAACAAAAACAAAAGTTCTGGATATGACAAACAAACATCCTGAAACTAATCGAGCGCGCCGCTGCTCGTCCATGTCATGCCGTGGAGATTGATACTAGAAAGAAACAGCTGGAGGGTAATCTGGGTGAGTGAAGGCGTAGTAGCGTTACTGCTCCTGAAAAGTGTACTCCAGATAGGCATAGATCTCAGCAACGGAAGTCTGTAAAGCGCTCCCCTGTCCCGAGAGAGCGTCAACACCCTCAATCAAATACTGATCACTGCGGAGATACCTGAGGAATGGTGGAGAGAGCTCCAAAGGAAGAGTGACATCGCAAACTCTTTACCAAGCGTGTGATGTAAGATCCACCATACATCTTGTTATTCTTCTATGCGGAACAGGTGCACTGATAAATGAGCAATTTGTCGACCAAGGTCGCCAAATGAACTTGCTCCTTCTTATAGACGTTGTACAAGACGAAGAGATCAAGGGAATTGAAGACACCACCGGAGCTCCTTCATTGGGTGAGGGTAGCACGGAGGAAATGTTGTAGGGGTCGGAGGAGTGGCCGCTCAATCGTTGCTGCTTTAGAAGTGCTCGATTTGTAGTTACTAAATCTCCCACCTTTCAACCGCTTCAAGGGTTGAGAAGGAGAAATCTCATGCCAACGGTCCTCGTGAGCAGTGAAAGTAGAACCAGGGTAAACGCTCAAAGGTGGACCGGAAGTCAGCTCATCCTCTGTGTAGAAGCCAAGATGGACACCGAACTCATTCAAGGACCAGGAATGTGGAACTCCACCACATCGTAGCTTGATTGCACCAGCTAGAGATGGGTTAGTGGTCGTCTTGACCTGAATAGTTTGGATAACTTCCTTAGTCGCCCATTCTTGAGCGTCCTCCTTCACATCAAATAAAGTTTGAAGGCCTGCATCGTTAACGGTAGTTGAGAACAGCTCTCCAATTCCTGCTTCCTCCAACTCACCCAGTCAACCCATCCAGATGCAGTAATAGCTTTCTGCGTAGTTTCCTTCCAAGCCTCCTTATCTGTCTTGTCAGTGAAATTGAAACACTTTGCTTTGACCGCATTTTGTAGACCCTTTACCTGAAATGAGGTAGATTGAAGCACACCCTGACCTCTCTTACAAAGAGATTCAATCCTGCAAAATAAAAAACAAAGGTTCCTCGAAGATCCAATCTGAAGCAATCATATTCTCAAGATAAGATCAATAACACTTGTTTAAAAATGACAAACCGCAAACAAGTAGGAGTATAGTTCACAGGACAAGCATCCTCATCCCAATCACAATGTTCTCTGAAGTCAAACAGCAAAAACAAATCACACGACTAGAGCCACTTAATCAAAAACCCCAATTCAAGGGATGGAAAATCAGCAAGAAGAATCATTAAGAAAAATTGGCATGGAAAATCATATGAAATTCAGTTCAAATTCATTCCATAATCCTAACATATCATCAAGTCCAACAAGGTAAGGTCAATTGCACAAAATCGCAAACTTCAAAATTAGGGTTCATGAGTTCATCCTAGATTCGAAATTCTGCAATTGAGAGTATAATTGGAGTCCAAACATCACCAACTTCATCATACAAGCTCACTAAGATACCAATTTCACATATCTAAGGTCAATTTCGGAAAACCACAAATTTGAATTTCTAGGGTTCTTGAGGATAATCCCCAATTTCACCCAATGTTTCGATTTAGTTCGAATTTGGCACAATGATTAAAAAGATACGATCAATAGGGAGTTTAGAGAGTGATTGTACATTGTTTGCGGCCTTAAACTGACTGAAAATGGGAATGTGTGGAAGAACTCGAGTTGGTGCTTCAATGGAGGAGAATGTTTTCTTTTTCAATGGTGGATGGAAACGAAAGAAGAGGAGGTAAAGTGGAAGGAGAGGAGTGTATATGGGTGGTGGAGGGGATGTGGTGGATTGATTTTGGCATGACTTTTGGTGTGAATTCGAAGATTTTTTGTGTGGTGGTTTTGTTGCATCGTCGGACTTGTGGAGAGGGAGGAGAGGATGAATGAAGAAAATCAAAGGAAGAAGAAAGAATAAGGTTGCGTACCTCGAAAGTGAACACGACATGTTCCATGAGGACACGGTGTGTTCAAGGAACATGGTCAATGACACGCACGTCTTCTTTTCTCTACCTATTGCGTCTGAGAGTAGCAATTAAGAGGACACGCCCGTGTTCGAAAGGGACACTGCGTGTTCCAAGGAACACGACCTGTTCCCCAAGGACATGCCCGTATTCTTTTCACTGCCCAATTCGTCCGAGAGCTCCTTTTAAAACTACACGCTCGTGTTCCAAGAGGACAAAGCTTGTCCAAGGAACATGGTGCATTCCTCTGAAACACGTCGTGGTCTTCGTTTCTTCAGCTAAATCAATTTTCTTCCTTTCATCGATACAAATGAACCAATTTGCCACTTCCCCGAATGTTCCAAATGAACCGAAGACAAACCCGAACATTCCAAAATATTTTTTAATATCTAGACTCTAACAACTCAACACTAGACTCGACATGAGACTCGAAAATTGAAAACTTAAGGAAAACAAAAGGACACACAACTCGGGTTGCGTCCCGAGAAGCGCTCGTTTTTATCGTGGTTCAGCTTCCTCGATCTCTGAAAGACCGAGTTTCATTTCTTCCACAACTCTGAGGTATTCTCCAGTAAAATACATCTTTAGACGATGCCCATTCACCTTGAAAGGTTCCTCATCGCGGCGAGTGATTTCCACAGCTCCATGAGGAAAAACTTATGTGACTGTGAACGGTCTAGACCAGGGGGATCTCAGCTTCCCTGGGAAGAGATGAAGGCGTGAATTATATAGAAGCACCTGATCGCCAAACTTTAAGTCCTTACACCTTTCCGCTTTGAATCGTGGATCCGTTTAGTTCGTTCCTTGTATAACTTAGAGCTATCATAAACTTGTTCTCGCCATTCTTCCAGTTGATGTACGTGCATTTTTCTTTCCTCACTTGCAACACTAGAATCCAAGTTAAGTGTTCTCAAAGACCATCAAGCATGATGTGCTTTCTCTATAGTGGTGTAATTCCTCTAAGCTTCATTTAGAGTTTTGTTGGCGTAATAGATCGGTCTGAAACGCTTCTCAACTCTCTGTCCCAAAACTGCCCTAACTGCAAAATCACTCGCATCGCACATAAGCTCGATTGGGAGATCACATTGTGGTATGATAAGGATGGGAGTTTAGGTGAGTTTGAACTTGAGAGTCAGAAACGCTTGGTGACATGTACCATCCACTGGAAGGGAACATCTTTCTCAAGTAGGCGAGTCTTTGGCAGTGCAATCTTCGAGAATTCCTTGATGAACCTTCTATAGAACACAGTATGCCCTAGAAAAGCTTCTCACTGACTTCACTAATGTAGGAGGAGGGAGTTGAGCTATGGTATCAATATTTACTAGATCAACTGCAACTCCTTTCTTCAAAATCTTGTGCCCAAGTATAGATCCCTCTCTCACGATGAAGTAGCTCTTCTCCCAGCTAAGAGCTAGATTTGTCTCATTACAAGCCTCAAGCACTCTCTCCAAGTTCTTCAAGCCCCACTCAAAATAATCTCCTTACATAGAAAAACCATCCATGAATACCATTCATGATCTTGTCGATTAGATTTTCAAAGATGGCCATCATGCATTTTCGAAATGCTGCAGGCGCATTGCAGAGATCGAAAGGAATCCTACGATTGGCAAATATACTGAAAGGACATGTAAATTTCGTTTTCTCCTAATCTTATGGTGCTATAGGAATATGAAGTATCCTGACATCTCATACAGGAAACAGTAATACTCATGTCCTGCCAAGCGCTCAAGCATCCGATCAATAAAAGGAAGAGGAAAGTGATCCTTCCTTGTAGCTTCATTCAACCGTCTATATCAATGCACACTCACCAACCTCTAACAGTTCTAGTAGCAATGAGTTCCCAGCCACATTAGGAACTACAGTTATTCCACCCTTCTTTGGTACACAATGCACAAGACTAATCCACTTATTGTCTGAGATGGGGTAAATAATCCCTACATCCAAAAGTTTCAAGGTCTCTTTTCGCACTACCTCCATCAAAGTTGGGTTAAGATGTCTTAGAGATAGATCTGATGCTTGTAGTAAGTGGGACTGATCCCCTTGATATCGGTAACCTTCCAAACAATTGCTTGTTTATGCTTCTTCAGAAGGGCTACAAGAGTTGACTTCTATGAGGGAGTGAGGGACAAGTTGATGATGACTGAGAGTTTGGACCCTTCTTCTAAAAATTCATACTCTAAGTAAGGAGGAAGCTCCTTCAACTCCAATTCCGGTGGCTCTTCATAAGAAGTCTTGAACTTTGAAGCAAGAGCCACCAAAGTCGGTTGTTCAAGGTCTGGTACTCCTTCGGCCATATAGATTGTCATAACAGCCACTTCAACATCAAGCTATGTACCTGCACTATAATCATGCATACCACAAAATATATTCTTCTCTAGCAGGTCATCCTCCACTAGGTTTCATCAAAGGAACACAGATCATCATAAGCCACATGTCGGATTCAATCAGAAATCAATCAAAAAGTTACACTCTCTAACCTGACTCTAAGAGTGATAGTACCATTACTAATATCAATAATAGATTTAGCAGTATTAGGAGTGGTCTACCTAGAATCAAAGACATATTAGAATGCGCGTCTATCACCTCAAAGTCTGTTAAGAAAGTGTATCTACCCATAGTCAAAAGCACATCCTCTAAAATACCTCTAGGAACAGTTGCAGATTCATCAGCCAGTTTAATATTCATGTGTGTTGGCTTAAAATCTACCAATCCCAGTGAATTAGCCAAGTTATAGGACATCACATTAATAATAGCTCCTATATCAGCCAAACCATTGCTAACTTGAGTATTACAAATCATACAAGGTAGAGTGAACGGACCTGTATCGCATCGTTTGCGTGGTAGGTGCCGAAATTTATATGAGTAGCTTGCAGCCATATCCACTTCTTCATTCAACTCTATAGTTTCTTCCTCAGCAAGAGTTAGTAATTCTGGAAGCTTCCTCTTGTTGGTCACCAAATCCTTCATAAACTTGGCATAATGAGGCATTTTTGTCACCACCTTTACAAAAGGTATATCAACATGCACAGTATTTAGCACTTTTATAAAAGCAGCAAACTGCTCATCATACAACTACTTATTCAATCGAGCAGGATATGGAACTCTTGGCTTGTAAGGATTCTCCACGGGTGGAGGAGTAGGGAAGCCGATGGGAGGTGTCCCCTCCTCTCTATCCAACAAAGAGATCTTATGTGGCTCCTCTACTTGAATATCTTTTTCATCCAGAAGGGGTGGAGGTTTCACTACTGGTTTAACCATCTTCATTGAAGGATCTTACAACTTCTTTTCGCTCCTAGTTTCAATTGCCCTCAAGTCTTCTTCCTTGCCTAGGTTTTGGACAGTTGAACTTGGCATTCCATTTGGCTTTTCATTGATCAATTTGGCTAGTTAACTTACTATGAATTTCCCCAATTTGGTTTTCTATATTTCTGATTGCTGCATTTGATGCAATAATGACCAAGACTCTAAAGAGTGTCTCTTCAAGTCTCTCAACAATTAATATCCCACCTCTCTAAAACCATTTATGTTCTATCTTTGACGTGTTTCTCCGTCTATATATACAAAATTCAGGCTTAGTATTAAACAAGCCGGGAAAAGAAGGCACCATTAATGGAGCCCACCCTCAATCCAGGAATCAACAAAATTCTTGTTGATGTAATAGGCATCTATCTAACCTTCTTACTCATAAAAGAAGCTGGAAAGACAAATATTCTCTCACCATAATGGAGTTCTCGTTCAATAAGCATTCCCCAACTTGTAGTTGATGTTGATTTTGCTACTGCTCACACAAACCTTGACAAAGTAATACATAAATTGTGAAAATTTTAAATGGAATCAAAGTACATAATTACAAACAAAAGCGATTGTGGAAATTTATTACAAGCATAATGTAGAAAAAAAATTAAGAAGAAATGCCAGCGTCAGCTTTTAATTGCTCTTATCAACGACGATCTGGCAGTCGATAGGGGCGCCTTTCACTTCTGTTTGAAGAATCTCGCAAACGGACTAAAGAGGATTTTTGGGTTTTGGAGAGAGAAAATGAGAGGAGATTTTGTGGGATACTGCCGTAAATTTACTATAAGCTTTTCCATTTATTTCAAATTCCTATATATAATTTAATTAGGTAAAATCTTGCACTATAAACAAATTTAAGATTTTAGCCATCAGATCATGTTAGTCAAATCTAATGGATATTAATAGTGTGCTAACGAGTGTCTAAATTGTCAGGACTTTTAGGGGTTTCCTAATGATATTAGATTCGGGAGTTATACAATAATCAAACCAAACTCTGATACCACTTTAATAAACTATATCACGAGTTCTAAATTAAATCGTCGAGAGTAGATCGATTATTGTAACGAATCAAACGCATAAAAGAATAGCAAAACGACACAAAGACTTCTTCACCTAGTGTGTATACCGCTTTCGGTCCAGTCCCATTGTAAAATAATTTATAAAAAGGTCAAAATGAATCGAGTCATTTATCGGAACATAGAATATTTTTGTAAGCCTTCTACGAAACTTAATTTGAATTTGCAGGGGTAACTACACAGTTGCATTCAAATCTGTAAATGATTCGGGACTGGGTTAGGTTTTGAATCGGTTTTGGATATATGAAGCTCAGATCTTTGTGAAATATGACCCAAATTTATAACATCTTGTGGACTAACTTTTGGCCCAATCAGTTGAACCAATTTTGGTTTTGGTACATTTTTTAGTTAAAAGGCAGCTTTGTGAGATTGGGCCAAAATTTGCACGTTATGTTCAAATTGATTCTCAACCCATTGGGTGAACCAATTTTTTCGTAATTCTAAACTATTTTGGTTAATCTAACCCGATTTCCTAGAGTTTGTGTAGGAAATTTTGGTTCAACAATTTGTAACACACTAGTAGTTCCTCAAAGCTTTCATTTATTCCAAGTTGTGATACTGACTATGATTAAAGTAACGACGAAAATGATGATGGGAATGATGATGATGATAAATATGAATACGAGAATGAACCTAGAATGGATGAGGCGGAAGAGGGTCCATAAACTATGCTACATCCAATCACTCTATATTACTAGTGTGAGTTGGAAGTGGAAGGTCTATGTCTTATCTATCTATCAACTTTCATGAGTATGAATTTGTTAGTTTGATGTTGTACTTTGAAGTTTGAAATTCTGTTGTGTATTTGTATTTGAGAGTTATTAATGATTATATGAATTGTTGTGCCACTTATAACAGTTATTGTTGTTTTGTTATAATTTGACTGCATTAGGATTGGAGAATGGAGTCTCGAGAGACTGCAATTAGTGCAACCCTGGAAATACTCTCGAAAACAGGGGATATTCTACCCAATTATTTTTTTTCAATTTGGTTAAATTTGGTGAAAATAGGTTAGAGTCGATCAAAATAAGTTAAACCGGTTAAATAAGTTAATCGGTAAAAGATGAAGATTCGGTCAATTTTTGAGTCGGTCGGCTAAACATAGTTATATTAACCACAAAGATTAGTCAAGGGACGGTTAATTAACCGTGGGAAGGAGGTCGGTCGGTTAAGGCGGTTAACCACCCTTCGACTAGTTCTTGTTTTAACCAATCGAATTTCATTGATTTTTAACCTAGCCGATCGACTCCCATGCCTACTTAAGACATATTTAATTATGAGAATGGGATAATCAACATTGTATTATGAAGTCTTGAGCTAGTTTTTGTCAAAGTAGAATTTGGAGATGTTGGAGGAATGTCTGTTATCTTTGAAATCTCTACCATTTTACTTCTGAAACTCTTACTAAATTTACCATTTTAAACCTATAAATGGAAGTGGAAAGCTCAAGACAAATTGAGAAAAAAAAAAGAACAAGTGAAAAAGTATAACACCCTCATTTTTTAAATATATTATTTTCCTAAAATACCCTTTATAATAGTGGAAAGCTTAAAACTTGATGACGACGTTACAAACTTATAACATTATACTGATTATTTACTAAAATGTCTTGATCATAGTACTTTAAAAATAAAGAAAATATAATAAAATTTGAAATAATAACAACTACAAGTAAATATCGCAATCAATGAAATCAAGTGTTCTTTAAATAGGCTTGGCAACAAAAACCGTCCAACCGGATACCCGTCCAAAACCAATCCGACTTTGACAGATTTTTCCCAAGTTGACCAGATATATATTGGTTTCGGACAAACCTGCCACCCAATTCTAACGGGCACGGGGCGGGGATGGTTTAATACTATCCGGCCCGACGATAACCCATCCCCGGCTAATTATACATACAACGTGTAATTTTAATTTACTTTTACTTTTCTATTCCTAATTTAAATACTTATTAATTGTCAACAACAACTGAGAGATTCAAAATACCTTTAATATGCTCAATTCCCCAAACACTTTCACTATTCCTCATTTCTCATTCTCTACATGTAGACCCTCTTCCTCTTCTTCTTCAGTTCTTCCTTTTCTTCTTCAATTCTTCCTCTATTACTCTTCATCTTCTTATTCCTTTATCTTTTCACTTCAAGACTTCAATAAATTTGAACTTTTTTTTAATCTCTTAATTGAAATATAAACACCTAACCCTTCACACTAATAAACATGCATCAACCCATTATCTATCTTTTTCATTCTCTACGCAACTCAGTTTGACGAAACTCTTTTGTAGTTGTGAGCTCCAATACTGTACTTTAATTAGATAAATCTCTACTCCTAGAATAAATTATTATCCTTTCTACCATCTTCGTATCATCTTCTCGGTCATCACAATCCCTTTCAGTATGCTTTTGGTTATGGATTTCACATGTTTGCAAGGGGTGGCTAACTTAGGGAGAATACCAAATGAATCCCGAGAAGTATTTGGGTCGTTTTGTTCTCAAGGTCCCTTCATTAGACTTTACTCAATGTAGGTTTCACGGTTTAGTTCCTCAAATAACAGAGATAAACTACCACTAAAATACCTAAGATGTGAAGAAAAGAAACAAAGTAGCCTAAAATAACTAGAAACACACAAGAGTGACTCAAAGAGGAATGATGCTACTTGGAAAGGAGTTGGTTCAGGTCGGGAGGGACACACAAGGCTCCTAATATGAAGATGAATCTCCGCTAGACACTTGTAGGAGTTTGTGGCACGGTCATGCACATAAACTACCATCACCAGATTGCTCAATTAAGGCTTGGTCCACTCCCAATCAAGTTGTCTAGTAATGAACACAAGATGTTCGACAAAATGACTAGATGGTTGGAAGACCTTAGGGACCTAAAAATCACTTGAAAAGGGTGCTAAGCCACTATTTGACACCCCAAACATCCTATTCCTTAATTGTGTCACTCAATTGAGTGATATTCGAAATGTACGGCAAGTGTTTGATGAAATTCCACTAAAGAAATCCTAGCACAAGTTGTTGAATTGGGGTGTGGCTTGGTCCATACACACCTTACTTTAATCTTGGATTAACAACCTAATTCAATTCAATCAAAATCAAGCAAGCAAAAGAGTTCACTTGACTTAATTCAAGTCATAACATAAATTAGGTTGAAAACACCGTAATCCAAACACATCATTCATTCAGTCATGGCATCCACATGCCCAACCCTTTACTTTTATGTAATAATCATAGCAATAACGTACATCTTATCCAAATAATAACAAAGAACTAGATACACATGATCATCCAATGAGAAGAGAAGAAAAAGTGAAAACAATCCAAAACCTAATGGTCAAGTTGGGATGTACTTGCTTCGACCTTGTCTTCGATCTTCTATTCTTCACTCCAATGCTCCTAACTCCTTAACCTTCAATTTGATCCTCAATTGTATCTTCTAGGGTTCTTGAAGAGGGGGAAATTGAAAGAAAAATCCCACCCAATATGATGATGAAAGATGGAATGAGGGGTGTAACACCCTCATTTTTTAAATAGGGGATTTGACTAAAACACCCTTAAAGCAGAAAAAATGCTTAAAATATAAGGGTATTATGGTCTTTAACGATAAGTTTAAATAATTACTAACTTTAAAACAAATAAAATTAAAATAAAATAGAGATATTTAATTAAAATTAACTTCATGTTCGTAATCAATAATTTAGAACAATGAGTAAATATCATAATCAATAAAATCAAATGGCCTGTAATCTTAAATAAATAAAAAAATCTCAAATCCAAAAGTCCACCACTTCACATCTCGAATCAACTGCACTTTTCTTCTGCAACAACTTTCAACACTTTGGTAGGTGGTTCGGGGTTGGTTAGTCTATCGTTTTCATATCATAGAAAGAATTCGAAATAAACATTGGAATATAGATCATATTATTTCATAAAAATTATCAATATTACCTAAATAGACATATCACATAAAGGAATCATTTTTATGTAACCCTGACATTGATACAAATCTTAATTAGAACACGTAACAAGTAATCATCAACGTAAGTTGAAACACAACTCAATCAAGTTAGGTTCATTATGAATCATATGATCCATATGATCGTTATTGTAATCATAACGTTAATTCTTATACTTATTTGTAACCTTATCCAAGGTATCTTATTTCTTATGGGACGTACCCTAACTCAACTAGCTAGCCCTACCACCCATTTGTAAGATTCACGAATGACCCGAAGTACGTATCCATCAGACAATAAATCATAAGGGCCCGATTCATTATTCACAAAGGCATTACCGGCCCAATTCATAATTCTTAAGGGAAACTGCTTCTCGAGTCGTGTGGGCGATAGTCTAGGCAGTGAATTCGTATTGTAATCCCCCTATTATTCATCTAGGTGAGGTGTTCTTGTCACTACTACTCGTCGTATCTAAACTTATCATCATCTAAAAGTATAATTAGTCTAGCCTTATCATAACTTAAAGTCACATCAATTTGCAACATATAAGTAGTAACATAAAATAACTACCAATAACATAAAAATAACTAGCAATCGTATATCACATAAAATAACTACCAATCATATAATTTAATTCAGAAATAAAACAAAACATGAAACGTAATACGTAACCCAACTACAACAGCGTAAAAAATGTAACCCTCTTAAACCAACTCACCCTTGAACGTCTTTATTAACCTAAAGACGAGGAGAATCGATCAAACTAAATTCTACCAAAAAGTGGAATGAGCTTAGGGTGATGACTTGGCAATTTGGGAAAGACTACTTAATAATCGATTATGAAATTAAAAAAATATCGATTTAATCTACCAACTTATAGGAAAATAATTTATAATTCTTACTTTACCAAATAACTATTGATCAATTCTATCCATACAAATTCGTAATCATATTAAATTTCCCCTAAAATATATTATCAGTTTATAATCATCATAGTATAAGAATCGGTTCTTATAGACTTAATTTGTATCCAATTAAGAGACCTAAATACAAATTCTCATTAATTACAACCTCTATCCATAATCAAATCATGATATTCTTAATTTATTATCAATTAAAACTATAAGGAATTGTATCTAAGTTCAAACTAATTTACGCTTGATAAATAAACCGGATTTCGTATCATATTGAACTACTCAGAAGGTTATATGGGTTCGTTCTGTCACATTCCTAAATTTACTAGCCGCGGCAGTAACAAGGGGAGGTATATGACTGAACTGGCCGTTTTTAAAAGTTATATATTTGTAAGGTAATTACAGGAGATATAGGTACTCTATCCTTATTACTAAATATGAAATCTTGATCACTGAAAATCCAGTGACTACAATTCAAATCCTATAACTCTTGTGACCAAAACGTGGTTACGAAAATTACCGGGATCGAGACGGTAATTTTTCCAAGTCATCTCCTTATTCCCAGAAACTGGGATTTCGCCCAATCTCTGGTCAGAGCTCGGGATTCCGGCGACCATCGAATCTATCCCAACTTGACAGGAACCAAAAATCTATGACAAGGAAAAGCTTCATGACCTTTGTTCGAATCTATCTCACTGCTTTGGATCATTTGAATCAACCTGGAAATCTAAACGCGACGAACGGAAGGGCGGCAAACGGAGGCGTTATCGACAAGGTTTTTTTATCTGGAAAATAAATCTATGCTTAGCACACTAATCTTGATATGGCTTATGGGACCAAACACTTTGTAAGGGATGGTCAACTAAATCCCCTTACCTCAAGAGAGAAATATGTTCGGTTGGAGGTTCCACCGTCGTTATTTGAGAATGCAGCAGCTTGCCTCCTCCTGGAAATGGGGAGGGTTGACTACAGAATTGCATATGAATATTGAAAGGAGAGAGTTCGAAAGGAAAGCCATCTCGAGTTCTTACTTTGCTCCTGGCCTCGACTTAGCAGATGAGGTTACCGTCGCCGAGTTAAAGATGAAGAATCGGTCCACTCGTTTCCGTCCAATGACAGGAATTAAGAGAAGAGATTCTATTCTTGGAGGGAAAGGAAAGAATATCCCCGACCATCTGGGATTGGGATGAAGAGGGTGATGATGACGTCACCAACGTGTCACCTCATCCATGAGTCCGGATCGCCAGCAAATACAAAGGGTTTTTGCTGGAGAAAATGAATCGAGTACGTGGACATTAAATCCAATAGATCTTATTTAATTAGCGGTATTTTTATGCAGACAAAAAATTTCAAGTTTAAAAATATAAATAAAACAGTAACATAAATTTCCCTTATTTGTTTGAAACTTCATGATCCACAGCTGACAATCAATGAGGCAAGCGTGGTAAGTAATTTGATGTGATATAATAATATTCAATATACTCATCTTTATTTTCTCTCGTCCAAAATTGTTGATGGTGACTTACATATTTATGTTATCAAATTTCATTGCACACAAACCAGTAGAGTAATAATTATTTGTCAAAGCATCAGAATGAAGTACAAAGAATGACAAATACGCACAAATGAGAATGAAAAATAAATACAAATACAAAAAACAAGTACGGAAGCATAAAAACCCAAGTACAATAAATCTAACAGTAAAAATAAAGTAAAATAAACGAGTACACAACCGACACACAACAAAAAAATCAACAAAACTCTAACCCACAGGCCTAACACTAAAAATCACGTATGAGCAAAACAACCTACAACAACAAAAAATCAAGTACATAACTCTAATTCTAAATCGAGTACAAAATCAAGTACAGCAACCTTACAACTAAAAATTAAGTACGAGCAAAATGAGTACACTGTTTACAACAACAAAATCAAGAACATATATAAGCCTACCAGTGAAACCCTGAATTGAGTTCATAACCCTAAGAAAGTGACGACACTATAAAATCAAAATCAAAATCAAAACCCAAAAAAAATCATAGAGAAAATCGATGATGTAGCGAAATCTATAAATCTATATAAGGAAATTAAGAGTCAAAAAATGAAGAAGCAATTGAGAGAATGAGAGTGATGATTCAAAGATACTGAAATTGAATTGACTTTCAAAAAAATAGTTAGAAGTAGAAAACATCAAAACGCCCCTGTACAAGAGAAACCCTGTGATTCGTTAGATGAAACATTTAAATGGATGGTTGGGATATTTCCTTGCTAGCAGCAAAGATCTTCTTTTATTTTCTCCTAACACGGAGTCGTCATCCATGATGTCAGCGACTCGCTAAAATGAGGAAAGAGAAAACGAAAGCGAGCCTTGAACACCTGATATACGGATCAATGGTATAAGTACTTATAACCGTTGAGCCACAATTTATCTTGTGACTCAATTTCGTCAAGCCTATTTAAACACTTAGTCAACCGCAACTATATCCTAGTAAGTTTACTTAAAGGCAAGGAGTTGATCGATCCTAATAAATTTCTACTCGATTTGTTTTAACACATGATATAATAATCATAGTGATAGTTATATAGTCATAATTCTAAGGATAACAATAAAACTAACTATATTTAATTATATTTGTTATAAAACTAAACTCAAAGAAAGACAAGAACAAGAGAAAATGGAGAGGGAGAGAGTTTCTTATTGATGTGTAGATATGATACAATGTAGAGTCCTATTTATAGGCTCATGAAACCATAACCTATACATTCTAATATTAATACAATTAAGAGAGTAATATAATACATGATCAATGCAATGAGAGTTACACAATGAGCATTCAACTACATTTATATAAAATATTCATAACACTCCCCCTTGAATGTCCATTGGGTAAAAATTAGACATCATTATCGAATACACTATTTGATGCTGCCTCGTTAAAAACCTTACCAGGAAAACCCATTGGGAAAAACCATGGTTAAGGGAAAAAGAGTGCAGTGTGTATCGCCTCCCCCTGATGATAACATCGTTCCCCCTCATTGTGATATCAATTGAGATTCTTCATGTCTCGAACTCTCATTGTTAGGACTAGCTTCTCCAAAGTTGATGTATGGAGAGTCTTGGTGATTAAATCAACCAAGTTATCGCTTGAGGGCACTTGTAGTGCGAATATTTCAACTCATTGGAGTTTGTGCATATAATGTATGCATCAATATGATCAATGGTCATCCATAATCAATATTTACAAAGCACTCCCCTTGGATGACCATTAGATGAGAATATGCCTCATTAAAACCTTACTAGGAAAACCCTATGGGATAAAAACCTAGTGAAGGAAAAAGAGTACATAATCATCACATCACGTTGCAACATTTTCTTGCAACTCAAGGATATATGCAAAATAAATATCATGCATGATTTATAAAATCATCTCATGAAATGGTGGTGTAGCTTTATAAGTTGGTTTCACAGCCCACCAAGTGATAAAATTACCACATAAGACCAATTTATGGTCAACCAACACAAATATGACCAAGATTATTACTACAAAACCGAATAGTTTTTGTGTCTGAATAAAGGTCGATTAAAATGGACATAGAGTCACATGGTGATCTTAATACCATCCATGCATTGATAGCCATGTCATATCCATATAACTTTTTGTTGGATATAATTAGTATATCATTAATGATATACGAAAATCATGTTCGAGAGAGATGCACAATTGGCAAGTTAGTGGTCATCTTCCACATCTTTCATCTCGAACTCTATAGCTAATCAATAGTTGATTGCTTTGAGAAACTCTTTACGAGCTCAATAAAGTGTATGTCATCTATGTAACAAAAGATGATCACATCCAATTATGTCAAAATAAAAGAGACACATTTTAAAATATAAAATTAAATTAAGAAAATTTTGGTAAGAATTTTGAAACCATAAAATATGACGAAGATGATTTTTCAAAAAAAATCAACTTGAAATGAAGAAGAAATGATATGCATAAAGAAATGTATGATATGCTAAATGTACCATGTCTCTCAATCTTTCAATTCATATGACGTCAATTGGATATAATTGAATATCGTTCACGTGAACTTGAATTATTTGCTTATAGCAAAATAAATCCTCAAGGGAATTTCATATACACATGTGTATTCTAATTATGAAAACCATACATATAGGTTGCAAGGACATCCATTAGGGGCAAACTCTTTCCCTTCACAAATTGCCAGACTAATCGAATAATAAAAAGTAGTTGCATCCACCACATGAGAATATATTTTCTCATAATCAAAATGTTATAGGTTTGTTGTACAAAACCTTTCAAAAATGAGATGTTTCATAACTTCTCATACTCATACTTTACATCTCAATGTATAAAGACTTGATGTCTTAAAACTTTTCATTTCTCTTGGGAATTTGAATTTGCCTCAAATTGAAATTTTTTTAGCCAATCATTTCTATATGTGCATGCATTTTGGCTAATGATCCTCATTTTCAACTATCATATTTAGCGTTGCACTATACGCAAATATTTCGTCGACGTTGACTTCATTGGGGTTCCAATATTTTCCATCCAAGATATAGATAATTGAGATATATATTGATATCTTTCAAAATTCGATACTCTTCTTGAGCACATTATTTGTTTCTCTTGGTGGCTTTGTTTAAATAATCTTAACATCAATTTGACCATCTTGATATATAGCTCCATTCCAATTTTGAGGATTTTTTCGTTGGAACCGAGTGGTCTATCACGCCTTTGCGGGTTTTAGACTCATTTGTGATGTCAGATTTCCCAATATTGGCATTATTGTTATTGGAGCATTTTGAGTTGGCACATGAAAACTTTACTCTCGTTGGGTCAGTAAAGTGTCTGGCAGATAATGAATTATATATTTTTGAACTTCACGTTCATATTGTTTAGTGCGAGGATCAAAATGATATGATGATTATTCATCGAATCTTTGTGCCAACCTTTGATTTTCTCCACATAATGTTGAGAATTATGATTATATGATTGATAAACCTCCAAACGAGTCATCAAAATTTCCTGACAACGATGTAAATATTTACCATCGATGAACTCGTAATCAACATAATTGCCAAATCTTCATTGAGATTTCATCCTAATAAATTGTGGTGGAGCAATTTAGATGTGTATATCACATCCATATATCCATAGATGGGAAGTATAAGGTTTTGACCCAAAAACCACATATAATGGAGGAATTCATAATAATTTCTTGGCGTAATGCGAATTTGTGTTGTTCATGTAAATGACATGTTCACAATAATATAAATGGAAAATGTTCGTCTTAATGACACATTTTCGTCATTGGATAATCATGAAAATATGCTCATAACCAAAATAGTTGAGCTAGTAATCTTGCAAGCTCTTGATTTCTAGATACATGTGACCATCTAGTTGATGCATCAATTAAGGTAATTGGTCAACATGTCGGGTGTATGGATCCATAAATATCACCCTTACTTTTTGCGTGTAAGAGAAATGATCTTACTTTAGTTGATGATTATCCAACAATCTACTCTATTTGAGAATAAGCAACCCAAAAATGAGTTATGTTGTGTTGGAGATTTACCCAAAAATGGGTAACGGAAAGGTCAAAATGCTTTCCTAGAAACGAAACCTTGTTGACGAACGAGAAAACCGTTCGTGTTCCCGGGGAAGTAGGGGAGTCACAAGGACTACTTAAATCCCTATAACCTTAGGAATCATTTCTTTAGAATACCCAAGTTGAGACCATCATGCACAACAATCTTCAATAGAACATACACTTTAGATCATCGAATCATCGAAATTGACCATAGAGGTACTTATCGATTCGCATCATTATTGAACCGGGATGGTCTCACCGGTTATGCCAAATAATAGTTGTCAGGATGAGTAAACTTATAGTTTACATTTATATATATGTATCTCAATCACAATAACATGTTGGTGAATCGGGAGCATTATTACTCCCCATTGTGATCATCAATTTATTGGAATAAGAATTTGTTCATTGGTAAACAATACAAAATCTCTTCTAGAGGTTGAGATTAATTTTGCCCTACTCGACATGTGATACACTATCGATGAGATTTTTATATCCAAGTATTACGTTGATTCTCATAAGAACAATACTCATGTTGAGGAGAATGTTGGATGGTGCAAATCATAAACAAAGATACTTCATCAACCATCAATTCACCAATTAAGGGATCAACCGTTCTAAAAAAAATACAATCACCATTGTTATGCCCATCCGAATTAAACGGTTCCTTATGTGAACAATGATAATATGTTGTCACTTATGCTTTCAGGAACAATGTAACAAATTAAATGTGTCTTTGCACAATCACTTTGAGTGCTAAATTAACATCATTTTGATATGATCATCAAAATTAAATTGATGGTTGTATCACCTTTCATGTCACTAGAATTTTTCAACATGAATATCAACTTAATCTTTCCACATCTCTATCACCAACGAGATGACCAATTTCCCATCAAACTCGAGAAGTTGTATGAATTTCATCATATAATTATTCGAGATTTTGTTCAACTATTGGTTGAAAAATACTTTCCTTGGTACTATATGCCTATCAAATCCACATTGATTTCCGTATATGAAATAGTAATCATGTATTGTGACATTTTCATCGGAAAATAATATGATATAAGTGTATGCACTTCGAGAAATATGATAGTGTCATATGGGATTTTCTCATCACAATAAATTTGGATGGACTATGACCTTTGAAAGATTAGGTCTTTCTCTTCCACGATAGTGTATTGTTCACTCGTGAGAATATGTATTGTCACCCCATTGACATATGATTACAATCACTCATTTCATGAAGTGATAATTTTTCTAATTGATGATCAACATTAAGATATCCATTTTTCTGAAAATATGAATCTCTTGGAATATTCAATCACCTCAAGCTATCGTGAGTACAACCATTCACTTCAAAGGTTGGTATCCTGTCTTTTGGTACTCATTTTCCAGCCTTTCATTAAGATGATGGCGAGTGAAGAGGAAAGCTTTAGCTTAATCTTGATGAATAATTCGTGTCCGAAACATCATTGTTGATGATTTCACCAAGATCCTTATAAATGGATTTGAGTTTCCAATACCATGAAGAATAACTCTTGCCCGAAACATCAAAGGTAGTGAACTCAAATTTAAAATGTTGAATGTATTAGAAAGATAAATAAATTTAAAATCAATCATATCATAAACTAAAATAATAAATTCATATCAAGAATCAAGAAGGAGACAATAAGATAGAAATTAACATGACAATAAATACATTAAATAATAAATTCATGTTTTTCCTTCATGAATATAGAAATGACATATATTTTCCCGGATGACCATTAAAATAAAAATTAATAAAATAAATAACCGTTAAACAAAATGAAACAAAGTGAAAGAAAAATGAAAGGATTATAACCAATTAATTGTGGAAATCAAATAATAGAAACAACATGATCAACAATAAGAAAACAATATGGTGTACCGAGCAATCTAGGTGTACGAAATTCTGAATAAATAATATACTCATTATGTTTAAATCCAAACAGTACAAACATTATGCCAACCGAATGAAACATAAGCCAATATGAATTTTTTATTGAAAATAAAACACACAAACAACTTTAACGGCAAAAAAAAGAGATCCATGAGATCAAACAAATGAAGTTTATATGGCATAATAATCGGAGTAGAGGCACTAAGAAAGATTTATGAATTTTTTTTTAATTAAAATAAATTGAAATGATAGCTATAAAGCTAAAAGTAATAATAGCAAGATAATGATAATTAAAAAAATGTAAATATAATAATCAATTAAAAGGTGCCTAAATTACTGTCAATCTTTTTATTAAATTGTGTTTAAATATAATAGATATAGCAACGTCTAATAATAATAATGTAATGAATGAGAATTATATAAACAATACATTAATGATAATAATAAATAAATAAATAAAATCAAGGAAAAACACTGAATAGTCATGTCCGAATAAATGATAAAACAAAGACAATGACTATAAACCATTAAACGTATGGTCATAGCCTTTAGAGGCATAATAGATTACTTTGACCTATAAAGACGTTTGGTGGCAATCATCAACAAAAATCGATTTTGAAAACAATATCAAATTTACATAAAAAGGAAAAAGGCTACCATTTTCTATATGATTGAATATAGAAATGGATTCCTTTCTTTAGATTTAGTTTAAAAAAAACGATACTATAAGAAAATTAAGAAATGAAAACAAACAAGATAGAAAAATAAAAATAATAACTTTGGAAAGCAAGATATAGCCAATAGCAACCTTCGTGAAACTTCGAGAAGATAACTACAGCATTCGTGCTGATAACGTGTTATAAAACTAAACTCAAAGAAAGACAAGAACAAGAGAAAATATGGAGAGGGAGAGAGTTTCTTATTGATGTGTAGATATGATACAATGTAGAGTCCTATTTATAGGCTCATGACACCATAACCTATACATTCTAATATTAATACAATTAAGAGAGTAATATAATACATGATCAATGCAATGGGAGTTACACAATGAGCATTCAACTACATTTATATAAAATATTCATAAAAATATTTGAATTTTATAGCTACTTCGATATTCAATACCAAATAGGACTTAGATATTGATCCTAATTAAGATTCATCGGTTATAAATAAAAAGAATCACATAGAATTCAATTTCGTTAGGAAATTTTACCAAGGGTAATCTAGGCATTTCTGAATAGAAATTTTGTCACTAGGATCGGGGTGTAACAAGAGGTTTCTCTTCCCTCTCCTTGATTTTGGACTTATATATGAAGACTATGTTCGGTTTGGTCAACTTCCAAACCGGTCCCAAAATCGTATTCTTCTTGTAACTTGCTCGCCCGACCTCGGATTACCCTTCGATTCATACCGTTGGATTCTTAATCACACCCTCTATCAATGGGATACCTGAAATATCATAAAAAAACTCCATAAAAAAAGTCAAAAGGATCGTGATGGTCCAGTTGAGAGAATGCAAGCACATAATCCCTCTCCTTGATTTTGTTGTTCCTGGTAATAGTTTAACAGCAGATAAATCTGATGTTAAAGTTTACAACGGATTATAACCGCAGTTAAAACCACGGTGGGTATATCCGCTGTTAAACCTAATAGCGGTTATAATCCACTATTAAATTACAAAACGCAATTTCAGTAACAACACCCCTAGTTTCCAATATGCAGTCCTCCAATATCCAAATCACAATTTCCACAATCAGAATTCTAGTTTCGGCAAATACAAATGTAGAATTCAACAAATGTAGTTTTATATCATTCAAACTTTACCGTTACTACATCATTCGAAAGTAAAATATTAATAACATAACAACCTACAATCTACTGACCTACTCATCTTCATCCTCCTCCTCCTAAGCTAGTGGATATTATCGGGACGTCTCGTACCTCTTAAAATGAACATAAGATGATTAATTTTATTGAAAATCGGACACACATATATATATATATACTCTTTCAGCTGCAAAATTAGCAAATGAAGTACATGCCAAATTCACAAACGAGCTAACAATCACATAACAGGTTTACTAACATATCTAAGAACCCATGTCAAGTTGACTAGACTATATTTTTCTTCTAACTACAAACAAAGATGGTTTTAGTAAACTTACCATTGAAGACTTCTTGGCAAATCACATATGACTTACTCTTCTCGACTTCTCTTTTTCATCATAGCATATGCCCACAACATCACTCAGACGAATGTGAGAATTATCAATGGTTGGATCATTGATATGCCTTTCCACTTATTGTTGCATACACAAAGATTCTTGTACTATTCGAACGACGGACTCTTGTAGTGTCAACCCTACCATGCTGTCTAGCAATGCAAGTCAATCAACAAACAACACTATTATGCACGCAATAACGAATGCTTTAGACTAGTAGCACAAACCCATACATATGATGCACATGACTCGATTTCTAATCACCGGAGTGTATCCATATCTCCACAAATAGACAGACGGCTCGTCTTGGCCGGGATTACTCTTCCGTCCTAAGGGAGAAGGTGATAATTTTTTTCTTTAATAATCATAAAACTCAAGTAATGCTAACACTTCCCTCTTATTTTGATTGCTTACTTGACTAGTACTTCTATACACTACTATATACAACTTGCTTTAATTTCGCTTTTCTTTCTTTTTATCTTCTTTTTCTTTTCTTTCTATTCCACTTTTTTGGGTTTTCTCGAGTTAGCAACTTTTTTCGAATGGGGGTAGTGACAAACTTAGCCGGACTAAGAAAGTAATCAGTCTCCGGCCCACGCCCCAAGCTCATAAAGGTTGGGATGACGGTTGAGCTCAAGGGTCGCCACACGTGTTTAGGTTGTAACCAAACGCCATGACATTTTTTATTCTAGCAACCTCATTTGGACAACCTAGGAAACATCATTGGAGTGAATACACATACACTCTACTACGATATAGAATAAAATTGTGAAAAGAAACAATCCATATGCATCATGTATAGTAGTCTCTAGTATAGTAGTTTTAGGTGAAATGACTATTGGTTCAAAAACAAGATCCTAGCATTAAATACAACCACAAATAGATTGAAGCCACTAAGCATTCTTTCACCAACATCCACAAATCAAGTTGAAGAGGGAATTTCGAAAACAAGGACAAGTCACAAATCGCATATACGAGGCACAAAGAAGAATCCCAAACTCGAATTGTATCAACCCCCCCCCCCCCACACACACACACATATCAGCACAACACATTATCCTCAATGGGACCATTCAATAGAGGAAAAGAGGAGTACCAAATGGGGTGAAGAGTGAAGCCGAACAAAGAAAAGATGAAGGACTATGATCGATGACCACCAAGAGAAAGCATAAAGGATGTAGGGAGGGACAATCCGCAATGAGGATTTAAAATAGAATAACCTAAGTCGAAGGGGAGAGAAACGTTGGGGGAATGCCTGAAACATACACACAAAAACATGACAAGAACATAGCATGGAACTGATCTACTATAATACCATAGAGTAGCAAACAAAACCAAAGAAACAGAGGGATACAAACTCGGGTGGCCTCCCAAAAGTGCTTACTTAACCTCATTTGCTTGACATGGTGAAATTGAGGAAGCTAGCAATCACCAACCCATCCAAGAAGTTCCTTGTAGTTCATGTCATCATCGGTCTTTGAGTAGATGTGATTTAGAAAGGTGACTTGAATGGTTCCCCATTGTGGATGAATAAACTCAACAGAGCTGGTAGGAGTAAAATCGATCTTCATCAAGGGACTAAGTATAGGCACATCCTCCTTTCTCTCGGTTTGCTCAACTATAATCAATTATTGGCGACGCCTTTTCCTTTTTGTCATACTTAGGCACTTTCTTTTGGTTGCCTTAGTAGTAAGTTTGGTGTCATCCGTGAATGCATCATTTAAAGAAGAGGTAGATTTGGAATTTGAAGTGGTAGGCTTCTCTAGAACCTTAGGCTTTTGGGTGGATCATGAGTACCATTGACCAACTGAGTGGTGCTAATATTGTTAACTCCACATTTCAAAGGCTCCTCATCTTCTGCACTTTCAAAATAGAAGGATGGAATATCAGCGCCTTCGAACAAAGGAAGAGGACTAGGTGTTTTAACCTCTCTCAACTTAGCCATCAAAGCATCCCCATCGTCATCAATGTAATAGCACAAAAGAGTGATGTGTGGCTTATCTTCTTTGGAGTACATATCGATTTCACCAACGTTCTTAATTTGTCCTGCCACTTTGATTTTTTCTCCATTTTCTCTATGACATAGCCTAGTCTTGTATTCCAATTCAAAGACTACATCGCTAAGGATTTGCACTATGCAGAAAAAAAAATCAATCGACTCTTGCTGCTATAGCAATCTGGCCCCAATCTCTTTTGTGAAACCACTCATCAACTTCTTAACACTTGTTGTTTCCATAATAGCCTAAGAGGGTTGCTGAAGTGAACCATTACTTTCTTATAGAGATGCAAGGTAACTATCATTTTCTTGTTTGAGTTGGAAGGCGATGAAATTGATGGACTCTTGGAGCTCTTTCAAAGATGCGTCTATCTTTGCGTTATGAGCTGCTTGAATAGCTGTATCGACACAAGAGTGAGCTACATTGTCTTGGATTTGCTTGGAAATCTATTTATTAAAAGTGGAGGAACCTTGATTTCCATTCACCGAGTCATGAAACTGATAATCTCCATGTAAACCATATTGGTATTGCCAATTTGAATAACCCGAATCATTTGAATTCTTATTGTCAAAACCATCATAACCATAATCATACTCATTTTGATACCCATAATGAATCGGTGAGAAATCTTGATTTGCATAATCAAACTGCATTTTTGCCTGGTTAACCATACTTAGTCCTGCAAACAAAGCTGAACTATACACAAAAACAAAAAATAGAAAGGGTGAAACAGAAAATGAAAACTACAGAAAAAGAAACAGACTAACTAAGACATCAAATTTCTACAAACAAGAAAGTAAAGACTAAGCGAGCAATCCTACACCTTTCATGAAGTCAAGTAATGTCCCCAACGACGGTGGCAAATTGATCGAGCTCCCGAAAGGGAGAGCACTAAATGAATCCCAAGAAGTATCAGGGTCATTTTGCTTTTGAGGTCCCTTCATTAGACTTTACGGTCTAGTTCCTCAAATAAGGGAGATAAACTATCACTAAACTATACCTAAGATGCAAAGAAAAGAAATAAATAACCTAAACTAAACTAACTAGAAACACGCAAGAGTGACTCAAATAAACTATCACTAAACCATGCCCCTCGGCAGAACGCCCGTGACCTAGAACACCATGCCCATGGGTCACACGCATACCACCTCATGATACACATACATTCCACGTCTGTGACTCACTACCTCACGACCATGACCTGCCGTCCAACCAAGATTGTGGTCTATCACGCAACCCCCCCCCCCCCTCCTCCACGCCTTCATTCTTCCACTAGTTCGTGAGCATTGCCTCAAAATGATTAAATACTCTTAAGACGCTTTGAAATTCCAATCTCAATGTTGAAAACCTTATAACAAGATTGAAACTCCTTGGTCAAACTAGTGAAAACATACCGCTTAAACCTTTCAATACTAAGAGTTTTTGAAATCAGAAATTCAGAATACTATAGTGCCCAACTTAAATGAAGTAGAAAACCGTGTAAAACTTAAATCATGGTACGCCTTGAACTTTTTAAAAATTCCACAAGTTTCTTCAATCACGACAGCAAAATCTTTTTAACAATTTAAGAACACCGTAGATCGATGCTGAAAACTTCCAATTCACCTTAAAGGACTAGAAGCAGAAAAGCTATGAACGTGCATAAATCTACCTTCAAGAAAAGAAACCTTTTTTAAGAAACCAATTATCCTAGAGACAATGCTTAATGTACCATATACTTCCCTTTCTATCACAGCACCATCCCGCATGCCTGGTTACTAAAGTCTCGTGCTCCCCCTCTAGCCAATAGCACCATCATCTTCGAAAAGAAGAAATGACACGCAGTATCATCAGAATATCGGTCAACTTAAAAGTCATATAGTGTCTTGGAAACGACCATGAAGACTCAGTTTACTCCAGCCTCGTAGCACTTAATCCTCTTAACTTCCTCCTAACTCAAATATCATATACCGGCTTCCTTGCTCATGTGGTGAACCATGTCACGCATGTGTTTTTTAACCTCCCACGCCTGTGGTAGACCCACATTCCACAACTGTCTATCCTGCTATCGCGCCCGGTTTTCCTAACTATCGTGCCTTCTGTCACCACACCCATGGCATTTTCTCTTATCACGATCGTGCGTTATGGCACCATGCATATGGAATTTCTAGGGCCTCCTCTCAAAAGAGACATCTCCTTTCATGTTTTCTCCTCATCTACTAGAGTAGCAAATACTTGCATCCTTGCTTTCGAACCTGGTGTACTAGTATCAAACACCAGAAATTCCTTGTCCTCGGTGCAACTCCCTAAGGAGCAAATACAACATCCTTGCTCAGAATTTCTTTCCCAACTAGTGGTCGACAGCCTACTAATCGCTCTAGAGAAGAGTTCAGATTTAGAAGACTCACAGAATCGCATGCTCTGTTTCTCAATACCTTCTTCTCATCTTTTTAGAGCTAACAATGGCTGAACAGAAAGACAAATAGTAAGAAGATCCAAGTAATAATATCGTTGGTTCCTTAACACTTTTTTTTGCCTTCCCGGAGCTAGTGGGAAAGCGGTGTTTCACACATGCCAGAACCTTTGATTGGAAACATTTCCCCGTCTTTTTAAAACTCATTTTCTCCTTGCGTCGTAGCCCACCACCATCGTCCATTCGTTGACTGCTCTCTTCCTCCCTCTCTCTATCTTCGCTTTTTCCATGTCTCTCTCCCTATTTCATCTCTCTCTCCCTCTCTCTATTCCCCCCTCTCTCTCATACACTCCTTCTTCATTTGATGCATTTTCGAGTTGAGTCATGAGAAAAAGAAGATCACTCTCTTCCTCAAAGCTACATACCAACTAGGGTTGGTGGCGTTCTTTAAATCAATTGCCTTCCTCCTCTTAAGGATTACTGAATGCCACGCAATTCTCGGATCAATCTAGCAGGCCAAGCTTACTTTCTTACCACCTCATCAAACTAGCTCAAGGTGCACAACCCAAAAGCCAACCTTCAATAAGTGGCAGCAACTCTCCTTTTTTGAATGGATCAAACCTAACTTTCTTCGCACGATTCATCTTACGATCCACAGCTCTCCAGGTTCATAACTAATAAATTAAAGATTTATCCTCAACTCAGATTTAATGGTCAATTCAACTATTAAATCCAACATCTCTGGTCCATAAAATATGGTGAAACACCCTAGATTTCTAGCATTTAGAGATCAATTTGTTATAAATTTCATACTAACAATTTCATACTAACAATGGTAGTGCAAGGCAATTCTTTATCCCTATTTTGTAATAAATTTCATACTAACAATTTGTTATAAATTATAACTTAAGTCTATTAAGAATCAATTTTATAGTCTAATAATGGATGATAAATAATTAATTAAACTTTGTACAACTACTTAGCAAATTATTTGGGTACATTTTGTCACAACCTGAACAACTAACAATTATGGACTGAACTGTCAGAATCTACAGAGACTTAGGTACTGATTTGCAATACTGGAGCCCAGTGACCATACAGTGATTACTGAAAGTTCCAGGGGCTTCTACTGAAATTTCCCAGAGTCATCTTCTTCCTAAAATAGGGAACAAACGTGAGTTCCGGTGACTAGGCCCGATCTCCGGCGAAGGCTGGATTTTTCCGTCAAACTTAACCGAATCTGAAACTAAACAAAAGGAAGGTTTCAAACCTCGATACAAAGCTACAACACGCCTTAGAAGGTCTCGAATCGGCCTGGTTTCCCACATCTAGGACAAGGTGGAGTTCGGTGATCCGCTGACACCCGAGTCCTGGGAATCGAGCAACAGAAGGAGCGATCAAAGATTGATCTCAATCGAAAAGCTTTGGCACTGAGGTTGGGGATTGAGACATATTTCCTAGAACGAAAGTGAAGCTAGATGGAAGGCTCAAAAAGGAATCATCGTCGTAAGATCTTCATCTACGGCCGTCGATGCCGAGTTTCTTAAGGCCAGAGGTTTTCGTTAATCTTTGGAGGCGGAACAATTAGAGGGATCCACTAGGGTTCGATTTCGGGTGTGTCTAGGATTTAATTAGTAAGGGGGGGATTCAGAGTTTGATCGGAGGGCTAATATGCTCGCCGGAAAAATCGACACATCCGTCGAGCTTGAGAAGAGAAGAAAGGAAGGTGATGCTGTTTTCATTGCCTACGTCATCGTCACGTCACCCATATATGGTTATGTGTCTTCCGCTGATTGGGTTGGCACTCTGATTTTCTGCCGTATCCTCTTTCTCTTTCTTTGGAGAAGCGGACGATGAAATTGATTTAATAAATTAATTAAAAAAACATATTTAAGATGATAGAACATACACCAACGTATTACAAAGTTACATATTTTTAATGATTAGGATTTCAACCAACTAAAATTAGGATGTTCAATTAAATCGTAAAAAACAATGATAGATCGTCACATGGTGTTTGTACGTCGTAAAATTATGCACTAAAGTTTTTTCTATAATTTAAATAGTTTCAAAATGGATGTTGGAATGGAGGTGAGTTTAAATATTTTTAATAAATTAATTACTAGAGTTGTTAATGTTGTTGTGGGGCCAATATTTAAAAATTACTAATTTTTTATTAGGATGGAGATGGTCTTACTCAAATAATAATTCACATTCCTCCAATTATCCAAGATAGTATAATATACCCAATCGATAATCCTACAACTAACCCAACGACTTAGTTCGAAAAAAGTTAATAATACAAAATAGAGATAATAGTTAATCGCAAAAGATCAATTTTCTGAAAAAAAGGATTGATGGTTCAACTCTGATTATATACCTGATGAACCGTATATAATATTAGATAAATAAATATATAAAAATAAATTATTAATAGAAATTTTTTTCGAATAAATTATTCACTGAATTGGATTATAACGGCAAAATATAGAGCAATTAAACACTTTAACCTACCTCAATTAACCACTTTGCACAATAACTCATCTTCAATAACAAATAAACACACAATTTTGATCTGATAACATAAATTTAAATTATAAACACTATCAATTCGTGTTACATACACTTCATTAAGTAATTTGAATACTAAAATTTTGCTTTCTCTCATCTCACACCAATTTAAAAAGCACTTTAAAAATAAAGTATGTAAATATTAAATATTAAAAAATATATTTATGTGATATTTTATATTTTAAGAGCCAAAATATAACAAATCTTGCAATATATACACGTGTGTTTTCAAACTCTACTTATTTTCAGTCATCGTCGAACGATTTTTTTCTCCCTTCTAACATTTTTTTATTGACAAATTTTTCAACATTCAAATAAGTTTCTTTCTCATTATTAAACTCACTTCAAATGAAAGGTATTATTTTGAATCAAAATTAATGAAAATCTTATCAAACTAGATGATCAACTACAACTTTCTTCACTCATACTGATTTACTTCATTAGTGTTCTTTCAAGATGAGCAGGTGAAGGTTGGGACTAGTGGAGGGAGGTGACAAGTGGAGTGTGGTCGTAGATCTGCATCAAGATGACTTGATGACTTCTTTGTTATTTCGACGATCAGACCACCTAAATTTCACGAATGCTCCCAGTGAAATTAATAAAGACGATAAGGGCTATTAGGATATTTCTCATTGGACAATTAGAGGTAAATGCCAATTTTTTCTAAATATCCAACATTCTCCTATTAGGGTTTGACCTGTAAATGAGGTTCTTTTTTATTTCTGATCCCGAAGTGAATGATTCATGGTTTGGGGGAGTAAATGGAAAATAACTCCTATGTTAGAACTCTGTTTGATGCAATGTTTGCGCCTATAGATTCGGGACAATCTGAAGACTCATCTCAGATAGAATTTTGAGATGTTGGCTCGACATATAGGATCAACTGTTCAAATACCTGAAGCTCTTCAATCCGTTAATCTCGAGGTTGATTGCATGATAGGCTCTTTACAAATGTTATGATATGCTCTCTGCAAATGTTTTGATCTGCTACCTACAAATGTTGTAAGTTGTTTTCTACAAATGATATTTATTTGGTGTCTCTAACGATTTTTTATCTGCGATCTTAAATATTTATGATATGTCCTATCTTATTGTAAAGTATTCTTTGTGATCAACTATTTTGTATTCTATGTGTCTGCAAAGCAATTCATGTGGCAACTCTTTCTAAGCCTGACCTGTATTATATGATTGCAAATGTTCTCTATAATAGTACCATATGATGTTGTATAAACTCTCTAACCTCTAACTTGTACTAGTAGGCTAGATAGAGGTGATTTGTACTCACACCCCACTCTTGGTTTGTGGAACCCCTAGGTGTCTTCGCTTTGTTATGCTCTATTTACGATTAGTGGCTCATTACATTCAACATGTGTTGTTGGTTCCTTATAGTTGATCCTTTGAACCATTAGGCTGGTTGCCTGGGTCCCTTCTGAACTTTCTTCTAGGATCTACCAGTACTTTTATGAATCTAAAGTAGATGCATGGATGTGCAAAATCCTATTAGGACGACTTATTATGTTTCTTCGTTCGGCACTCTATCTCGGATCCTCACTCTATTGGTTCCTTGGTCTTTGCTTAGCCCATTGATAGCTCAACTTGTAGACATTAAGTGTGTATCACTAACCCTTCAAGTACTTCTGTATTCTTGGTGTATATTTTGGTTCTTTCTAACAGGCACAAGTATTTGGACTAACATTGTTGGATTCATGTGAAACAGAGATTTCATGGTTGTGCTGTCTTCCGTAGATAAATTGTCATTTTGTATTATGTCTAAGCATGATCATAAAAGTTTAAAATTTATTTCCTAAAGAAACCGTATTGGTAGGAGTCAAACCCCATACCACTTCAAAGACATTCATCGCACTTACCATCTCCGCTACAGAGGCTACTTAATTTATATATGCATACGCTTTTAGTTAAACTATTAATGTGTCCTAAACTTACAGCCTTCTAAAGGGTTTTGTTTCAAAATAAAAAACTTAGTTAATTTTATTTTTTTCTACTCTAACTAAGATTTAAATTAAATTAATTATTTTTTATTTGACATATTTTAAAGTTGATTTCAATATGTAAAATTAGATGAAGATATATTATTTAAGGATAAAAAAAACAGTGAAGTGTTAAACGATACGTTGATGGCATATATAACAATTTGTGTGGTAGATTGGATAAGGAATGTGTTCACTAATTCTTTCAAAATATAAAATCGCTTTGTGGTTTATTGTACACAGTGTGCTTTGATCAATCACTTTGTAGTTGTACGAATCTTATGATTATGATGTTGAATTTTTATTTTGTTGATAATGGACTTTACTATTACGTAGTTAATTTTTTTTTGTATGACGAGAAACACCCCTTTGGCCAAATTGATCAAATTTCTGACTCCATCACTGCCTACTAGAATACTTGGGGACTCTCCTTATGAATTAACCAAGTTTGGTTTTGTGTGATTTTTGTTACATTCTATTAACACATTAAAGATCTTATATGATAAAACAACTATATATTTAATTGTTTCATTTTTTTAGCTTCAAATTATAGATACAGGAAATGTAACTAAATTTAAAATATGTATGATACATGCATTAATGAGTTGGAAATCATAATTAAATTGCCATAGATTTAACTATAGTATGTACATTAAAACACTTACCATATATGTTGTTCCCTGAAAAAATCAGACCCGACAACTCTATAACCAATTTCTCTCCCCACATTAATTTCACCAAAGAACAAATCATCCCACACCCCCTATATATAACACAATGAAGTTTGGGTCTTGAATCACAGTAGCATTAACTAATCATTACAATTCAATCAAGTGCATTGAACAATTTTGGGTCCGCTGCTTCAATCAATAATGCCTAGAAAGAATGTAAATCTAGTGTACATAGCAAACTTATCAGTCAGGAAGGCATCATTCAAGAAGTGGAAGAGCAGGTTGATGAAGAAAGTGAGGGAGCTAAGCACCCTCTGCGGCGTCCAAGCTTGCGCCATCATCAATAACCCATACAATGAGGCGGAACCACCGGAGACTTGGCTGCCAATGCTGGGCGAGGTCCACCAGGTGGTGACCCACTTTAAGAATATGCCCAATATGGATCATAATAGGAATACGGTCAGCCAGGAAGAGTTCTTACTCGACTGAATCAAGAAGACCCGCAAACAGAACAATAACTACGACTTCGAAAACCGCCAAAAGGAGGTCGACCAGGCGGTGATCCATTGCCTCACCGGCCGAATGGAGCTCTAAGATTTTACCATGAATGATCTTAACCTTGTTTACATGAGCATTGACAAGAAAATTGAGGAGATTGACAAGGGCATAGTGGATCTCAGTCGCGGTGACAACACGATTCCACTTCATTTTCGTAGAGCTACCACAAAATTTTATGGTAGTAGCTTGCGCTTCTTCAAGCCAACATCCTGTAGAAACGAATTAAGCCCTCAAAACTCATAGAGAATAAGCATCATGTGATAAGATGAATTCCACATCATTAGTACCTCCAAGGAGCTATATGTCTTAGTCGTCTAATAGTACCTATTTTCACGTGATAAATCTTTAACCAGGTTATCCAAATCAAGCCCGCCTCTGAGATTATATCCCAAATATGTCAATAATGTCACATTCCAAAATTTTCATGTCCTTGATGCCTAATTCCCTCTCCTTTTTAGTGCAACTTCAACTAAAAATCATGTTTGCTCTTTACCTGCCTCCTCCTTCAACAAACTAAAGAAAATCAATACATTTTTCTCCACCTTTTTAAATACTGCTTTAGGTAACAAGAATACAAAAAGTGAAAAATACCCATACTTGTTAAGACTGAACCAACATGTGTAACTCGGAAGCTTTCCCAAAATTAAAGAAACACATAAATACCTCACTCGAAGAGCTCCTTCTTGAAATCTAGAATTTCCCATGATAATTGACTGAACTAAAAGAGAGATAAAATAAGAAAAGAAAATCTCTATCATGTTAGGGTTTAGTTTCATATCCGAAAGGGTGCAAAATGTTTTCAGAACAACACATATACCATATACTCCATGGGAAGACCAATAGTGAAAACGAGCAAATTGTTTGCGAAACAAAGATTAACACATTTGGGTCACTTAGCTTTCTCTTTCCACAATTCAGAAGGCTTGTTTAAAGTTATATGCAACCCTTCGTGTACATTTATTGTAATTTTGAAAAATGCAAACTAGTAAACCCCTCTAACCCACTTTATTAAATACAAGCTAACTAGCTAAATTTGAAAAAATGGATGACTAAACTTACAAACATAAAGAAATATAGCAGCTCCTAAACAAGATTACACTGCGCCCTGCTATGCAAGGGTTAAGAACAGCCATTCTATGTTATTTCAATTTTAATTAGTTTTTTTAGTTTATTTTGTATTAAAATATGTATAAAATAATCCGCTAAAATTGTGAGGCATGATTGCAGAGGGTAAGAAGCATAAATGGTACCATATGCACCGTTAAATAAAATTTCGATAGCATCGTTTTAAAATTTTTGTATAGATATTTTTTTATTTTCCGTCCGTGTCCGCAAAAAGTTTTGTCCAAATTGACAGTTAAATTAGCCACGTAAGCATGCCACGTCAACACTAATATGAGCAATATTTAATTGGGGCGTGTAGGAGTATCATGACGTCCTTGGGTACCCTCGCTCCAAACTGGATTGATTACCTTAATTATGGCTTTCCGAGAGCATGTAAATGTTGTTTTTGCATTCCAGAGTTTGGCATTGCCACTGATGGGTTTAATGAAACAAGCAGATTTTTCATGTCATAAAAAGTGTATGAATACTATACTGTGCCAACATTTTTTCTATCTTTCCTCCTTTCTTTCTACAATCGAAGTATAAATAACATTTCGGTACCATGATTTTAAAATTTATTACATAAATACTTTTTTATTTTCCGTCTGTATACAATAGCAATTTTCATCCAAATTGACAGCTAGACCAACCCCGTAGACAACCCACATTGACACCAACATACAACCACACTCATTTCATGAAATTCAGAACCATTTAAAACCGAACCACTCTCCCTGTTCTCTCTTTACTCTTTCCACCAACCACCATCGGTCTCCTCCTTCTTCCTACCACCTCTCCGCCGCTATCAACCAATATCAATGATCATCATCAATGTTATTGTTCATCATAACCGTCACTGTTATTGTTCAGCAACACCCCGCCATTAAAATTAACACAAAAGTCATGAAAAACATGAAATACTTCCCAATCCACTAATTTTTCTCCCAATAAAGGTCATCTTTTGA
The DNA here is from genome assembly GCA_030674075.2 of Linum usitatissimum. Taxonomy (NCBI): domain Eukaryota; kingdom Viridiplantae; phylum Streptophyta; class Magnoliopsida; order Malpighiales; family Linaceae; genus Linum; species Linum usitatissimum. Next base: position 2,878,331 of record JAUJYP020000848.1, read on the forward strand.
AATTTAGAAGTACGAAGGGGAGGAAGAGAAAGAAATCAGAAAAAGCACTGACCTGAGAAAATTAATTAACTTATAAAAAAACGATCATATTGGTGAAGATTAATTAACTGAGTATAACCCATTCCAATAACCCAAGAATTCAGAACTCAAAAAACAGCCAAGACAAATAAGGGGCAGTCGGTCAATTTTACAATTTGGATATTGGATTTGGCCATTTTAATGGATTGGAGTGATTGTCGATTGATTTGTGAATTATGGATCCAATGAATAGTTAAGTCTTGGAGAAGATTAGATAAAAGAAGACAGAAGAAATCAAAAGATGAAGAATAAGAATTGAAGAGAGGAAGGTTGGAAGATAAAGATGAGAAGAGCTTTGGCCTATTTATTTACAGATTTACATACTTGGAGGCTCACTATTTATTGTTTTTCACCGATTGGGAGTTGATTGGTGGTCTCCCGATCGCCTGTTGGAGAAGATTTGACATTTTTGCTGTCAAAATTTTGGAGAGATGGCCTCCGTGTCGGATAAAAATGATGTTTCGACAACGACGCTAAAGAAAAAGTGCCCTTTGGTACTCCCATTCCTTATGCCGACAATTGAGCTACGTTTTGTGGCAGATCTGGTTGGTGGCAACCGTGGTGGATATGGTTGTGGCAGGTGGATGAGATCGGGAGGAAGGAAGGTGACTGTGGTTGGTGGGGGTGACGGTAGAGTAGTTCGTCTCAAAAGAACGGACTGAGATATTAGATAGGTAGCAAATTAACTGTCTCGAAAGGGTGTGATTTGATTAGAGAAGAGTTGCGACAGTTTATTGAATTTCTCTTATTCGTAATAAATCATGGAATTTGGCTGTCATTTATGAATTTGGATTTCCTATGGGGATTCGAAGTCCAAGTAGTTTAATGCCTGATTGTCTAAATCAAATTCATGCAGTCTTCCAACCCTTAGTGTATAGCAGTTTTCATTTTCATTTTGATTGTTCGATTGGTTCTCGTGGCACCTACACCACACTTCTTGTTACATCGATTAGTACTGATTGCGACTTTGAATAAGATACATAGAGAGACCCTAGGGAGATTTCGACCCTGATTGCTTCGGTGATTAGGTTTATTTTGAAGATTGTAAAAAGCGTTATCAACTACCATCTCATCTTCTCAATGACTGCTTTATCGAGGGAGCATAAGAAACCACCAACACCATAAGAGAAGACTAAGGCAGATGAAGAAAAGAAACAGCCAACACCATGATTATAGCCAAGTCCATGAAGTGGGAGGAAACTCCCATTACAGGTGCTTCTAATGACAGTAACCACCCATGGTTGCATATAAATAAATACAAGAAGGCACCAACGGAAGAGATGCGGCCAAATCACAGCAAGCAGACACTCTGCCCAAATTTCCTTTTCCTTTAATCAAAGATGTAGCATTTAGTTTGGAGCTCTCTCAAAACATAAATAGGAGTAGCAGTAGCTTTTCATTTGGAGCTCTCTTAGAACCTCCAAAGGCGTAGTAGTAGATAGCATAGATAGCCATCATAGACATCAAAAACCGTCGTTCAAACTTTGTTTGAAGAGACGTCGATCGCGTTATGAATCCGTATTCAAGAAGTCAAATAGTGCATTTATCAAGTTCAAACACAAAACTGTTTTCCACCCGAAACAAATTGGAACGCTCAGTGGGACACTTGTGTTTGATTTGATGGCTTCACGAGAGAGACAACAAGAAGTTGATCTTTTACCTGGTTTTATGAGGGAGGAAGTGGCCAAGTTTGAACATGGCCACACAACGAAACGTGTTTCCATTAACAATGGGCTGGTGTAGCCTTTGCCTCCAATTGTTGATGTCACCACTATCGTCACATTATTTCACTTGATGATGGAGGAGCAACACATGTTGATGGAAGAGAACTGCTAGTTAATGGTGAAGACCCGCCAACTCACAGAGGAGTGTTTTGTTCAAATTGAAATAGGTGTATAAATGAGGTGCTTGAGATGATGAACAAAAATAAAAAATCATTTAATGAGTTTCGGGATGTTTTGAATATATTTTCACATTCAAGACCTTTGCCAAAGGATGGTATAGCTCATATGCTAAATAATGGTAGTGGAAGCACACAAATTCCTCGTGACTGGGTCATGGTGCCGAACCACGGCATGAAAGCTTGTCGTCTCGGGTGATAAGTCAACCACCCCTTCAAAGATAGGTTTATAGCGAGAATTTGGCTCTCATGTTCACCATCCACATGGAGAAACCACTTGTAAGCAAAATTAGTCAAGAAAATGACTCAGAAGCTAGGAAACAAATAACACCTGCTGACATTAGGGTTGGTGGAGATCTGATAAGTGTTTTTAGGCATTTTGTTAATAAATTTACCAAATCGAATCTTCATAGGGTCTCTTTTAGTATCCTACTCAAAGTTGTAATTAATATCAATCGAGGTATCAATAAATGTGGTTTAGGTGCCACAAGGATCAATCAATCAATCAAAGTAAAAACGAAATTTACTTTTAAAGTAAATGGTTTGCAAGAATGCACGATAAGAATTTAGACAATCAAAGAGGAAACTGCTTAGATGTCAAATCCCATTAGGCAAATCAAATTTACAAATGACTGCCAAATTCGACGATTTAAACGAAACAGGATAGACGCATTACACTGTCGCAATTTTTCTATAATCAAATCACGCCATTTCGGGTCCGCTAATTGGCTACCTAAACGAGACAAAGATATGAAACCCGCTAGGTGATTTTTCGATTTAGAAATTGCTCACATGACAAACTAGTTAATTCACTCTCGGATAAGGGTTAACGTCTAACCTAGGTATTTGAATTGACATTCTAGATATGCAACCTCTCGCGAGTCTAAAACAAATCTAATAGAGATTTATTCAAGTTGACTAGGCAAGAACAAATCGAAAACAAAATCAAATATGTAATGAAATCCATCCAACTTGCATAAATCATCAAACGTATCAAATCATTTGTTCATAGAAGTTAACTTAGGGTTCATCTAATCTAAGCAAGAGATGTTAAGCTGCTCATTATCGTGAGAGAAGAATCAAAATCAAAAGAGGAAGACATTGAATATAAGTTTACACAAAGTATTATGAAAAACCTAATTTCGCCAATCTTCTCGAAGAACTTGCTTCGCCTTTTTTATTATTTCTTCGATTCCAAGCTCCTTGAAGTTTCCTTTAAGTCGCTCTCAAATCTCTCAATAAAGCTCCCAATTTTATCCAAGCAAGTCTGTCTTAAAATTAGGGAGAATCAGGGTATTTATATCGTCTATTCCCATTTGGAGAAGGAAAATTGTTCAGAAAATTTGTCTGGAGGCAGAACACGCCGTGTCCTAGAAGGACACGCCTTGTACCTAAAAGGACACAAACATGCTCTCCAATTTTAACATCTCGTCCATGACTTTCAGAGAAAAGGACATGGTCGTGTCCTTGAGGAACACGCCGTGCTCCATAGGAGACGCCTTGTTCTCAAGGAACACGTCGTGTTCCCCTTTAATTTAGGCAATCATCCGCTCTGAGCAGGTTAAATAATCCGTCTGAGTTCCCGCTTGTCCCCAAACATCGTATATCGCCTGAACTTCGTGATTTTTCCATTCTTCGATGAATTTAGCTCCTCCTTGCATATCATATAGTTTTGAATAATGTCCCGACGTTGTTGTGTGCATGAAATCGATCAAGAACTCTACAAAACAACATCAAATAGACCCTGAACGGGTACGAGACACTAAATCGAGATAGAAGTTAGATATTCACAAAACATCCTAAAACTCTACCCAAAACTATACAAATAAGCTTGAAATGTCACTTAAATGAGGATGATGAACACGAAAATCGAGTGTCATCAAGATCTATTAAATGTAAATCAATTACCATCACATGGTCATCCACCTCCACCCAATGGGTACGATGGATGCAAACCATTAGAGGGAAAGCAAGGGGGCGTGAAAACCTACTGCATGCCAAGATGGAGGTACATTTTCTAATTAAAGGGCACATTAATGCCATGAAAGTAGGACATAGGGGTACCAAAGAACACCACATGTGGTGTCGGAGAAGGAAAAGCAAGAAGACATGTCTAAGAGACACAACAAGTCCAAGCCACACATGCTTCTAGTGAGCATGCTATGTACTGGTGGCAAAGCACCAACCACAAATAATGGACATGTGGGCATATGCAACAAGGCATGATGTGAGAAAGAAATAAAGAGTTTTCATAGGCTTCAAATTTTAGCTAAGCATAGACAAGAGACTATGTCATTAACCACGTAAGATGGACCAAAAAGTATTTCCGAGAAGCCCCAACATACTCCAGCCACATGTGCTCGTGCAAAGCATCCAAGTATGGTTATGTGTGGACAGGGGGGCATGCTTAGGAGTCTGAAATATACCAAGACCACCAATAGTTTTGAAAATTCAAGCACAATTTGCCAAATATCCCGAATCAGCTCCTTAGTGCTCTAACAACAACTTTCAAACACCCTGGTGGGTGGTACGGGGTCAGACTTTCGTGCTCTAACATTAAAAGTTAATCCAATAATATTGAAATCCAATAACATGTTATTAAAAGTCAATCACAATATAAAAGAATTTCATAACAACTACGACATTAATTCGTCATAGACAAACAAAACATTAACTATGGTTCCTTGAAATTCTGATCATCTCAATCAAGGACATCAACTTTCATCTAGGGCTCCGTAACTCATATACCTATCCCAACCGCCTATTATCAGACTTAAACATCAATGGGACTTGAACCCAATAGGAAAATGGGGACTCGAACCGATGTTAATAAAATTCGGGGACTTGAACCCACGATAATAATAACTTAAGGACTCGAACCCACAATAACAATAAATCGGGGACTCAAACCCACGAAAAGGCTATGGAGCACGTATCCAACCAGCCGTCACACACAGGGACTCGAACCCTTGAATCTAAGCCGACAACTAGTCAAAGTAGGGCCTAGCTAATGAGCTACATGTTATTCATCATCTTATCATTCATATCCTCCATTATTATTCGTCCACCTAGTAGTGCTATTCTAAGGGAACCTCACTTTGTAACATAAAGGTAACAACACATCAATAACTACGTATAAATCATGTAATTCAATTTAGAATTAACACATCACATAGACCATAACATGTAACCTAATTATAGCAACGTAAAGATATCATCCCCTATAAACCAACCCACCTCATTGATTCGCCGACATCTCAGAATCTGATCTGAGATGATTCTTAACCTTGCTTCCAGAAAGCCACAACTTCTGACGGTATGTCGTATGAAGATCAAACGGTCGAGTTAGGGGAGGCAGAATTGTCATTTTACTAAAAAATTTGTTAAACTACAGAGTAAGTCCTCGAAAATTTACAAAAGTAACAAACGGGTCATTTAGCTTTTCCAAGCTCACAGAGTTTTCCATTACATGCAGTTTCATCATCCTTCTTCTACAGCGAAAGCGTCGCCGTCAGTGATAAATCCCCAAAATTCGACTTGCTCCAGAGATCGTGGAACTCAATTCTTTCGCCGCCACCAACATCCACCAGTACTTCCGACACCTCACCACATCGTCACTATGGCCTCATGCCGAATGCGCCCGCCCGAAGACTGCTATCACCTCCTCTCTCACTCCATCTTTTCGGTTTTCGAGAATCTAGCACGATTTCTTCCACAAAAATCAACGCTACCATCAACTCCTCCTTTTCAATCGTGGCGGCGTCAATGTGCACAATTTCGGGGATAAAGGACTCTCCACATCTCTCTCTTTTCACCGCATCAACCCTCAACAAGCTTAGCCCAATAACTCCTACGCGCCACCACTCAATTCTGATGTTGTCGTCGACGACTTGCAGGAAGTTTTAGAAGCTTGATTGATTGTGGTTTCGATCCGTCCGAGGATTTACTTTCGAATCAAGTGTTTTAATTAAACTTGATTTTATTGAGCCCATTGATTACTCTTTTGGTCCACATATTCGTTCATGCTTCCTATTGACTAGATGACTTCCTTCCACTTACGGTCACCAGGTCGACTTCCCTATTGGTCGAAAATATCAAATGGTTTTATTAGGCTATAAATATCTTGTTGCTTCGCATTCATTGTCATCCAGTCGATGACCATGCATCGATGGTCACCCTATCGATAGTCATCTAGTCGACCACCTATCGATGGGCACCCTATCGACTGTTAATCTTCTGTCCAATCCTATTAATGGTGTCTTTTTCCTCATAATAAAAGAGTCGCCTCTAGTCGATTTCCTCCTATCGACTACCATCTCATCTTCTCATTGACTGTTTTTCCGACGGGACATAAGAAACCACCAACACAACAAGAGAAGACCAAGGCAGTTGAAGCAAAGAAATTGCCAACACCATGATCATAGCCACATCCATGAAATGGGAGGTAACTCACATGACCATTTTTTTCTAGTGATAGTAACCACCCATGACTGTCTATAAATACAAGAAACCACCAATTGAAGATAGGCGGTCAAATCACACCAAACAAACACTCTGCTCAAATTTCATTTTCTTTTAATCACAAATGTAACATTTAGTTTGGAGCTCTCTCATAACATCCATAGGAGTAGCAGTAGCTTTTTATTTGGAGCTCTCTCTAAACCTCCATAGGAATAGCAATAGATAATATAAATAGCCATCATAAACATCAAATACCCTCATTTGAACTTTTTTTGAAGAAACATGGATCTTGTTATGAATCCGTATTCAAAAAGTCAAAGAGTGCATTTATTCAAACACAAAACTGTTTTCCACCAGAAACAGAAACAAAGCTTCAAGGGAAACATTTCATTACTCTTGACAGACACAAGTCTCATGGTTGTCCAAAGAGATGATGTCATCATCATCTCAGCTTAGTTAGGGGAGTGTTCAAGATATATATAGCCAACCATGCACCATACCATAAAATGTGTTTTGCAGCCAGTAAGTCCAGGTGGTCTACCATTACCCGAAACCTGTTTCAAATTAAGTTTTTCATTCTCACATGTTTGTGATAAACTATTCTTACTCGATTTGGTTAAAACATGTTACATTGATAGAGGTTCTCTTCTTGTCCGTCTTGACCGCGCCCTTATTAACGAGGATTGGCTACTAAAATTTCCGGATTCAACCAATTTGCACCTCACCAAAATCCAATCGGACAATTGGCCTATCCAGCTTTGTCTTGATAATCCCTCCTCTCAACTTCGCCTTTCCAAACCATTTCGTTTTAGTGCGGCTTGATTTAGTCACGAGGATTTCAATTGATGAATGGAATTACAGAGGAGGTATTGTTTTTTCCTTGCAAGAACTTAGGGATAAACTTATCAACTGGAAGAAGGATATTTTTTGGGAATATTTTTAAGCGGAAGAGGAAATTGGAACAAGATTTTCCAAGATTGAGACTCGAGCCGAAAATAGTTTATCACCTCGTTTGGCTGCTTTGGAGAATAAGGTCCACAAAGAGCTTGAAGTCACCCTTTGGCAAGAAAACATGGTCTGGCTCCAAAAATTAATGGACTTTAGAGGGAGATCATAATACCAAATTCTTCCACACTTCAACCTTGAGACGACGAGCTTTTAATCACATCAAGAGTCTTAAAGGTGATCATGGAGATTGGATTTGGGACCAAAAGGAGTTGATGATTATGTCTCAGTTGTTTCATTCCAGTGATAGTGGCCCCAAGTCCAAAGTCACCCTCTTTATGTCTTTCGTGTCCATTGCAGGTTGTACCCCAGGGTGGTGAAATTGGGGAGGATGCATAGGAGATGCCTTCAGATCTAGCAGGAGAGGAAATGCCACCTGAATCTAATGGTGATGGCATACTGTCTGATCTAAGGCATTCTACAAGGGAGAGAAGGGCACCAATCCATTTACAAGATTTATCATCTTGATAAAGGAGTTACAAAGCATTCTATTACAACCGTGGTTACCTATGATAACCTTTCTGATCATTATAAGTGTTTTTCCTTAATTGTTCTTGTTCAACAAGAACCTACTACTTATACAGAAGCATCTAAACATCCAAAGTGGAACACAGCAACGAAGAAGGAACTTGCAGCATTGGCTAAATATCAAACTTGGGAATTGGTTCCTTTATCAAGAACATTTCATCATGTGGGGTGCAAGTGGATATAGAAGACCAAATTGAAAACAGATGGATCCATTGAAAGGCACAAAGCAAGTCTTGTTGCCAAGGGTTATACTCAAATCTATGGTTAGGAAGGGAAGGATGACTCTGCATAACTGAGAAAGCTCAGATTGGAGGATTTTTCTACAACATACCCCGTAGTTGATTGATTTCTTCAGTAGTGAATGAGCTGAATGCTGCAACAGAGGAACCGGTTGGCTCACTTGTTGGCTCACTTGTTGGCTCAATTTGAGCTAGTGCACCAACAAAAAGGTTGTTATATCCAACATTACTCTCTCCAGCTTGAGTAGCTTGTTCATTTTGCCATTTGATCTTCAACTTCATACATTCTTTGATATTGTGATTCTCTTTTTTTTGCAATAACGGCGGAATTTCTTCCCTGACATCTGATTAGGAGTTGGAGAGGGCCCTTGGCGACTAGAGGCTGCTATAATCGAGCCATCGATGTTGTTGCATTTACTCCAAACACTGCTACCGAGAAGGATTCAATTTTCCTATCGTTATTCCTCCTCTCAGCTTTTCCTCATGGTATAAGGCCTAATCATAAGAGCAGTAGTCGTAGGCAAAGGATTCATCATCAGAATCTGAGTTCTAACAATATCATAATCATCACTTAATCCACGCAGAAATCTAAACACGCAGATAGTATGTATCCTACTTCTCCTGAAATGCAATGACTGTTGGACAGAGAGCAATATTTCCAAGAACGCTCACTATATTCCTCCCACAAACCTTTAATGATGGTATAGTATTGCGTGACAGTCAGAGGTCCCTGCTTACATTTGTGGGTCTCGTCTTGGAGATTTTCCATCTTCAGTGCATTACCTTTACCAAATCGACGCTTAAGTTCTTGCCACAAAGTCTGTGCAACTTCAAGATTCAAAACACTACGCCTGATCTCTGGATGTAAAGAGTTATTAATCTAGCAGAACACCATAGTATTGTAAGCATCCCGCAGAACCAATTGATCGCTTGTAATCGGCGGCAGTAACAACGATCCATCAGTAAAATCAAGCTTGTTGTTAGTTTTCAGAGCAAAACGCAGAAATCTACTCTATAGTTGATAATTTGATCCATATAGAATAGTAGTAACTATCTATTGAGTTAGATTCTCATTTGGATTGAGGTAGAAATGATTACCAAATGTAAGACCGGTAGCGGCGGGAGAAGAGCTGTTTGGATTGTAAAATCCAAAAATGAAATTTCGATTTCCAGAGCTGCGATTCCCCGATGGTTGTTTGGATATTTGAATTCAGCTCAACTACATTGTTTAACGGAAAATAAAATGTGTGCTGCCAGCTGTCTGTTTGAGCTCAAGGCCCTACGGCGTCGCATTGTCCATCCTCACTTTCTTCACTAACGGCGTCTTCTTCTTCAATAAAAGAAATCAGCTTCCAGAAGCCTTCCAGTTTCAATTCCTTTATTCTTTTGTTATGAAAGATTGGTGCTTGATAGTAACAGAATAAATTAAAGTCGAGGCTTATGTTAGACACGGTTTTCTTAAGATAAATTCTTCTTTTATATGAAGTGTCTATCTTTCAGGATACAACGGCAACATCAATTTGTTGCACTATCGAATTTCAATTACGGGTGAGCCCGACTTGATAAGAACAAATTTAAGTAGAGAATCTCCAACCTTTTGAACCAGAATCTGCCCCTTCAATTATTTATGTTATGGAGCGGATAAGAACAAATTTAAGTAGTTACACATGTATACATACAACATTATATTTATCCGTTTCAATCCAGTACAAATTTCCAATAAGGAACTGATTAGCATGCATCATAATTAGTATTCACTGGAACTTAATTAATTAATAAATTAAAATCGTCCTACGACACGAATGATGTTATCAATCTATTCACTGCCTCGGGCGAATCTATGTTGGCGGCATGCCCCGTTTCCTTGAGTACCTCCAGTCTTGCATTTGGCCCCAAATGTCTTACACCCAAACAGAAACAAAATTCAATGATTTATCCCAACATATCTGATTAATTATAATTATTTCATGTGAAATTATATCAAGTTGAAAGAAAATACATAAATTTTCAAAGTAATTAATTTGTTACACTGATCATCTTATCGATTATATATATTATACCTCTCAAGTTGATAGGCTAAATGCAACGGAAAGACTCGATCCTTCTCGCCCCATATTAGCAACGTTTCCTATTCGGTGAATTTTAGCAACATAATATTAAAAAAAAAAAGATACAATTTATTATAGTATGAGAAAATATAATACTTTCTATTTGGACGGACAAGTCATGTCGTTGTTAAATAAATTCTGGTATTGCCAATATTAACATTTTTGTGAATAAAGTCAAGTGATATAGATAGAGAGAGGTAGAAACTACTTCACCTGAATGATGACGGGTGGTTTTGAATCTTGTTTGTTTATCAAGTGATCCACCAGCTCCAATTTCTCAGTCTTGTTTTTATTATTAATTGCCTTTGAAAATTAAAGCAAAGAGTAGGTTAGGTGAGTGAGTTTTCGGAAATAGATGGTCATTAAACGGTCAGTGTCATGCAGTAGATATGAATAAATCATACATAGTAATCCAAAGCCTCCAATTATATGCATACATATATACTACTTATAAGTGGGATTTCCTAAGGTGACTTGAATTAATTCAAAATAAGCTTTATTTAACGGACTAACGATATTTACTTTTATATAATATGCAAAAATAAGTTTGGTATGTAAGGAACAATTATCGTTACGTAAAGCTTAGTTAACGACCTTTACTCTTACGTAACATGCTTATTTTTGCATGTTACGTTAGGAACAACATCGTTACGTAAGCCTTACATAACGACATTTACTCTTACCTAACATGCTAATTTTTGCCTGTTACGTAAGGAACAACTGTCGTTACGTAAGCCTTGGGTAACGGCCTTTACTCTTACGTAACAGATAAAAATAAGCATGTTACGTAAAGAACAACTGTCGTTATGTAAGCCTTATGTAATAGCCTTTACTCTTACGTAGTACGTAACATGCTTATTTCTACCTATTACGTAAGGAACAATTGCCATTACGTAAGGCTTACGTAACGGCCTTTACACTTACGTAACAGACACAATTTTTATTTGTTACGTAAGAAACAACAGCCATTACGTGACGGCCTTTACCCTTACGTAACATAATTATATATCAATTTATTGCTTTACCAAAAAAAATATTTTTTTACTTCAAAATAAGACCAAAAAGATACGTAACCGTAAATGCATTTAATGTAATATGATAAAATATTTTTTTATTGTTCTTTTTGGAGAAAAAACTATTATTTTATTATTTAAAAATGAGATGTGATGATTTGTAAAATCCTACAAAATAGCTATCCAGCAATAACTTCGGCCAAAATATAGGAGTTGATTGTTTTTATAGAAAAAAAATACCAATGGAGCCGTTTGCTGGTACTCCTTATTCGTTTTTTAAAAAAATTTTAATTTCAATCAACGGTTGTAAAACTGTGTGTTTATTTTTAATGGTTTAAATTTAATTTCAATAACTTAAAATCCCCTTATTTTAAATTAAATAAAATCATTATAGGAGATGCTATTATAAAAAGCCTCCTACAATCAAAACAGTTATAGTACTTCATAAAATCTACCTGAACAGTTGTCTACAAATTGTGTATTTCCCTTTTATTTTTTTATAGAAAATCCACTAACCACACCACTACAGTATCTAAGAAGATAAAACTTTGCTTTGAACATTTTCCTCCAGGGCTATTTACACGTTAGTTGATCAACTTGTATATTAATTTGGATAAAGAATATATTTTAAAATATGAAATTTTGTCTTGATTTATTATAAACCGTGTTTATTGATTATTATTTGGTTATTCTGCATAGTTTAAGTATTATATTGTTGACTTTCAGTTATGTTTGAAGTTAATTTTTTAATTATGTGCTTCAATTCTATTGTAGAACGAATTTAGAACCCACTAGGCTGATTTTGCTGGCTCCACAATCATATAATTTGTACGAAGTGTTGTATATAGGTTTGTACACATCAGCACAAAAATATATACACATTTGTGTATGCCTTTTGTACAAAATTTAATACTAAGTATTATTAAATATATACAATTTATATTTTTTTACAAAATGTAATATTAAGTACTATAATTAGTATTATATTAAATTAGGATAATATTTACTTACAAACCAGGTTGTAGGGGAACATGCAATTAACCCACGTGGATACATATTATAGGCCCGCCATTTTATATTATTTTTTCATTTATTTGGTTTTTTAATGCTTTAAAATCTTGGACGGAATTTGTCAACGGAAATTAAAAGTAACAGGCGACATTCTCTCACGTGTGATCTCATAGATTTTTTGTACTATTTTGTATTTACAACTTTTTTGGTTATAAATGTCACATGTATTAAAATAAGAGAGTGAACGGTATATGAAAAAGTATACACTTGAAAAGTAGGGATGAACAGAATATTAGAATATGTAATATGTTGGATGCATATTTTTCATTCTCACAAATATTGATATTGATTTGAATCTTTTGTCTTTATAGAGTTGTTTCGGTATTAGAGTTATATGTTTGTTTGTTTAGTAATTTTTAAATATTGAGTTCGAATCATTTAGACTCTATATATGTATATCAATATAATTTTTATTTTTATATTATATTATATTGACCGAAAAATCTAAATTTTATATAAAAAATTGGAATTCTACATGTATTTTTTTTTTAATTTGAGACTTTAAATCTCTTTTTTAAACCTTTGGGAGTAATAGAGAGAGTAAGGAAAAAAACTCCGTTAGTTTCTTTTTTTCCAGGTTGACAAATTCCGTCCAAGACTGTCAAAGGATTAAAAAACAAATAAATTAAAAGAAAAAGGAAATGGATTGGTTGCAGATCCCCCTACACCCATTTGTCAATTAAATCATATACAACGGTTTAGTGTACACACATTTATATGGCAGTAAAATATTAATTTTATCTTTATATTTTTAGCCGTTATAATATAATTTTTTGACGGTCAAAATTGTTACTGGTTTTGTAGATTAAATGTAGAAGTGATTTCTCAGGCTCCAAATTCAGAGTCTTACAAAGACAGAAAAGAAAAGAATTGGCGAGTAAAAAGCTTAGTAGCTTACCTTAATAAACCCCGTGAGGATAAAATCGGGGGTAAATAGGAAACGTGCAGCCTTATACATAGCAAGCTCAACCATCTTTCTAACATCCTCAGGCTTTTGTGGCACCAAAAGCTGCTCAATCTTGACATCATCCCCAAGAGTCTTCAATTGATCAACCATCTGTTGGTTGCTTTGGTAGATCCCTGAACTTATAATCACAACTTTATCCACCTCCTCCTCGTATACCTGCGCCATTCGATAACCCACGTACCCCCCGTAGCTCAACCCTACAATGCTATACCTCTCTACCCCTAATTTCTTCAACCCTTTCCCTATGCAATCAGCCTGGAACTCGATTGACCTCTCCGACCCGCTCGAATAGGACTTGCCAAAGTAGAGAAGATCTGGGATGTAAACGTTGAAAGGTTGGGAGAGATGTCTAACTTGGTTGTAGAATTGCCACCTTGAGTTCCCTCCGAACCCGTGGATCAACAAGATCGACGGCTTGTTGGCATTCCGGTGGCCCGTGATCCAGAAATGGACGGTTGTCGTTGTGTTTTGATCGTCGTCGTCGTCTAAGTTGATGGTGGATGGAAACATGTTGCATGACATGAAGTATAGGGATAAAAGGGTGTCCAGCAATTTGGCCAACAATGCCATCATCAAGACTGGGAGGCTGGCGGCGGCGGAGGAGAGCAGTGACCGGAGAGAGTGGCGTCGGAGGAACTGCGGGAGACGGTTGTTGTTGATTTCCATCGCAGCTTTGCAATACTTTTTTGTTATAATTTCTTTTCTGTTGAAATATTGCTATATTAGCTCTATTTATAATTAATTGAATTGATTGTTTGTGTATATTGTAAACTGAAACCAACCCAACCGCAACGACGCGAACGTTGTTGGTTTCTTTTGTTATTTACATATTTTTATATATATATATATATATTTGGTTATTAGACACGTGATCAAATTCTCCATGCTCACTTGTACGTAAATTTTAAAGTTGTTGGATCAATTATGGCGTCTTTGTTACGAAAGAGTGACTCTCCATACCATACATAAAAGGCAGTCAGAGCCCCATAACTGGTTCAGAATTCACAACTGTAAGCAGTGCTATTTATAGTCCCATAACTGGTCCATAAGATGAGGTACTCAAATTTATACATAGTTATCCAAAAGAAATTATACAATAATATTTCAAAGTTTTGAACTCTTGTGACTATAGACGCGGATCCAAGATTTTGGTCAAGGGATATTATTCGTTGTATAAGAAAATCAACTATATAAGAAAAAAGTTAACTATCAACGGAACATAAAGTCAATATCATAAAGATTCGTATAATACAAAACAGTAGTTCAAAACATACCGTCTATAACAAACCATAACACGATTTCATATTCTGAAAGCATTGTTCGAACACATTCTTTGTCTAAACTAATACAATAGCGAAACCAGGATAGAAAATGCACAAAGCCGGATTTAAATTCAAAATTTTTATGTGTATCGAGTAACCAAATCAAGAATACATTCTTTTAAACATACTAATAAGTTAAAATATAAAAAAAATATTTGTTGTACTGCTTTTAGTTAAAATATAAAAAATATGTGCCACCAGTAAGTTTTTTTCTATATTAAAATTTTTTAAATTAAATTTATGATGGTTATTTACTAATAGGTTAGTTATAAGTTTAAATTTGATAGATTATTTAGTCTAAACAAATAAGCAGACATCAAAACTTCAAATATCATAAGCAGGGTTACGAAATTATCTAAACTTTACATATAAATTATCTAAACTGTACATATAATTTAATACTCAAGACTAAGAAATAAGATAGTTGAATCTCTTCATATCTCCCTTCGATTCGGACACAACCAAGCACTAAGCTAAGTTTAAAGCTACCCAAAGCCGAAGTTAAAAAATTAAAAATATACCCCTTAAATTAATGGTCGGAATCAAAATTAAGGTAAGCCAAAATTTAAATATCAAGACAAAAAAAGGTTTAAATAAAACAGAATGCCTATAATATCAAGAAATGTCTCCTGCGGAGATTGTTAATGTACTGGTTTTCAATAGATGGTTAGGGTGGGAAATTTTCAGATGCTAAAGCTTTTTGGTGTTAAAGTCTGGCTGAAGCCAATTAAGGCGTGACACCTAATTAGGTAGGGGTATTTTGGGTGTGCTTCCGAAAAAAGTATGCGCGTTTTTATCCAGCTTTGACTGGTCTTTTCACAATTATAATAGGACAAAGGCAAATTGTATGGAGATAGTATATATTTTAATTAGATTATCTAAATATTTTCCCTCACTTTTTATTAAATCTAACAATTAAATTTATTTAAGTAGGTTATCTTAAATCTATTTTTGTACCAAAATTTTTGTTATTCAAAGACGAATCCAACGAGATTAGTCTGGATGCTTTTTGAAGTAAAATGTAAATTAATAATTGTGTACTTTTTCTTCAACCGAAAGTTTATATTTATACATACGAAAGTTCGTGTTATTCATACGAATGCATTTATGAAGACTATGAACGTATATATGCAAAATTTCGCATTAATCATTTAAAAATTTGTATTATTCATACTAATGTATTGATAAAATGTACAAACGTATATATAGGAAAGCTCGTTTTAATCATATGAAAGTTTGTATTATTCATATGAAAGTATTGATGAAATATACAAATGTATAACTTATAGGAAAGTATTGATGAAATGTACAAACGTATAAATTGTATGATACGAAAGTTGGTGTTATCCATTCGACTGTTCATGTTATTCATGGTTTGGATGAATTCATATGTTATCGTGTTATACATTTTTGTTCTTCTTGTCTTAGATGATTTCATATGTTTTTTATAGTGATGAAACAAACCAACGTATATATGGTTCACACGAACGTATAGATTTTATTAGAGAAATTTGGTACTATCCATACAAAGTATACATGAAATGTACGAACATATAGATTGTTCATAGTATTAAATTTATACATTTCATTGATATTAAATATAACAAGATGAGATAATGAATATCATCATAAATCCATAAGTAAAAAACTACAAGATGCACATTCAACCAAACAACCATCTACGATTAACTAAACACAGCATGTCATTTTTATCAAGTAGTCCTACAACCAGAAAAATATTAAAACTTATTAGATATAAGCTCATTAGTTTGAATGAATAATAAATAGATTTGTACGTCTTCTCAGTACTAACGTTCTGCTATGACATGTATTCGTCCCAATGGATCATGATCACAACGTCCGTACTTACAAATGAAAAAATACGCATCGTCACAACATGTGTTTGTCTTGGGGATGTGAACACAATGTTCGTGTCTAAAAATTATACAAATATATAGAGTACCGACATGGCCTGTATTCGTCCCCGTAGGACGTAAACACATAAAACCCATAAAAAACAAATAACATAATGAAGAACAACAAAATCCAGTATAACACGAAGACCAAAATATTAAAAGGAGCTAATCAAAGTTTTTTTGCACTTTTCTACTGTTTCTTCATGTAGTGATCCATCAAAACGAACCTAAATTGACTATTCATTCAAAGAAATCCATAGAGAAAAGTGAGGACAAATAAGACCACTAGAACTTGAGGAACAAGAACAAAAATAAAGATTACTTACATTTTTTTAAGTTTGTTTACACTCTTTTATTATTTTTTTTTTGTGTAAAGATCTATTTTAATAGTGCTAAGGTCCATTTTGAAGAGCAAAAATCGAACCCATAACTAACGGGAAACAAGAGGAAAGTAATGGAAGAAATTTTGAATGCAAAAGTTTGGAATTAGAAAAAGAATGATATGAGTGGGAATGTGATATTTATTACTATTTATTTATTAAGACTATAAGATTCTTATTTATTTAATTTTTAATATTTTCTCTTTTCAATAAGTTACCTTCGTATGTTTATGTAAATAACGACTAAAAATGTACATTTTCTATACCTCCTCTCCTTTTTTTGTCAAAATATTTAATAGGTCTTTCCTCTTTTGTCGAATTATGAAAGGAAAAGTCAAATCAATATAAAAAATATGCATTGATTTGTTAAATTATACTCAAAATACCCCTGAATCATGAAGCATACAAACGTAGTATTTCCTGATTTCGTGTTTTCCCCTATATAATTGGATGATTAAGATTGACTTCAACACCTATCTATAACGGTGTTGAAGCCCACTTCCGCATATGAATTAATTATGTATGGGATTTAAATCCCATCCATGCATATATATGAAAATAACTATCGTACTCCCGAAATATTACATACTCTCACTTGTGTGGACTATCTGATTTATTTATTTTTTCGATCAGATCTGAACTGTTCATAATTTTTTTATGTGCCTAATCATTTAGAATAATTTTTCTTATTTCTCCTTAATTCTAGCAAGAACAAAAAACTCACACTTTGATTCTCTCTACATAAATAAAAAATTTCGTTCTTTTTTCAATTAAAATTTTCCTTCCTGTTTTTAATTAGAAGATAATATGTTTATTAATGAAATTGTTTTTTTCAACATCAATTTTTATTTTTTCGGGCCAATATATTCTACCTTACTTATTAATCTCTTTTATTTATTTAATTTATTTATTTTTACTTTTATAACATTTTATGTGTTACTTTGAACATATTGTGTTTTTTATATATATTTTATTATAATTTTTTCAGCAAATTCTCCAGTATACCAGGTATACTGAAACTTTTGATATGTCCAAATGTTTTTGGTAACCTACACACATCTTAAACGTCCATTTTAAGTTTTCGATCTCTACGATTCATAATTATTCGAATATAAAATCTTTATTTCACAATTTATTTTTTTATCACATACTTGTTTTCAATTTCCAAACTGATCACTCTTTTGAATTCATATATCTCTATCGATACACAAACACAATTCATTAAAATTGCTCCATCCTCCTTCCAGACCTTCAGCTTTCATGTAAGATTCTCTAGTTTCTGGAGTCCGTCTTCCTTACTCCAAATTTGATATTTCTTCGTCCGGTTGAATTAGGATTCCGAGTCAACCAATTGAATCTAGCCAGTCACTGAGCTTATCTCTGAACTAGATTACATGTATTCATACATGTGGATGTTTGTGGTATTGTTGATGGCAATGCCAATGGAATGATAGATAGATAGTATCTCTCTGTTGTATTTCCAGCTTTTGGAAGGTTTGGGAAGTTGGTTGGTATGTGATGTTCTCGAGCATCGTTTTTGTAATATCATTATCTGCTGATATAGATGAAGTTTACTCTCTTCTGCTTTGAATTTATTTCTTATAGGTGGACTAACAATTTGTTAGACAGTACTTGGTAATTCCTGTGAAGCACATTGCTACGGTAAATGATCTGAGAAGAAGAAAAGAGGATTATTCTCTTCATTTGATTGCCGCTACTTCAATTTCGTGGGGTTAGTTCACAGTGTTGTGACAATCTATTAGGTTTAAAATGAAGTTCCTGCCGCCATTGCCGGTTAAAATGAAGTTCTTCCCTTCCAATGATCTGAGAAGAAGAGAAGAGGATTATTCTTCCTGCCGCCAGAGCCTAAATAACCCTAGTAGCAGTCGTTGCCGCCGCCAGGTTCTCGTCCTCTTCTTCTCATTATCTTCTCTTAGACATGACGAGGAGCACGAGCTCTGATGAATCAGACAGTGGCAATGGTGATGCGGTAACCAACACGACAAATCCTACTGCAACTCCCTATAGTATGTCAGCGATATTCTCGCCGATCAGAATTATGGAGAATGGATTAGTGATACTTCGAACGCTCTTCTGGCTAAGAACAAAATGGAATTCGTTGATGGGAAGATCGAAAAACCCATGACTGAAGAAGGCCATCTCAGTGATTGGATCCGTTGCCACGCCATGGTTAAGGGTTGGTTGAAGACCGCAATGGCCAAGGAAGTGTGATGTAGTGTTCGCTTCGCATGCACTGCGCGTGATATCTGGGTCGATCTGGGTGAGCGATTTGGTCGTGGTAGTGCACCTCGAGTTTATGAAATCCATAGCACCGTCATCCTTCTCAGACAAGGAAAAACTCTTTGTATCAGCATTCTACACAAAACTTCGAGGCTTGTGGGAGGAACTGCAGTCACTAGTTCCTGTGCCAACCTGTACCTTTACAAGTTCGTGAGACAAGGGAAAATGAACGTGTCTTCAATTTTCTTATGGGCCTTGACGATGTATTCTCCATAGTCAAATCTCACATTTTATCTATGCGTCTGGTGCCTTCTCTAACCAAGGCATATCAGCTGGTCGCAAATGACAAAAAGCAACGTTCTATTGCTTCCTCACGTCGTCCAATGGTTGAAGCAGCAGCCTTCCTAGTCAATTACAAGCAACATCTGCGTTCCAATGATCATCGATCGGACGGAGACCCGCCACCGCGACCCTTTTGTGACCATTGTTGCCAAGTCGGTCAGCATCCGGATCGATGCTATGATCTGCATCTGGAGCTTCATCTAGGGAATCAGCCAGCTCGGTGGAAAAATCAAGGAGGGAATTCCTTGAAAGCAGCTAATGTTGCCACCGATAGTCCTATTCCGGGCATGAGTGCGATTCAATTCCAACAACTTCTTCAATATATCGGCACCATATCCTTGTCACCCAAGGATGGAAAGACTTTGTCTGCTAATACGGCTGGTATGCTTTCACATCACCATTCTTGGTTATAGATTCTGGTTGCAATGAGCACATTGTGCACGACAACTATTTGTTGGTAGATTGCTCCTTTGCCTTTGATAGTCTTCCTGTTAAAATTCCCAACGGGAATCAGTTGACGTAAGTGGTATTGGTAATGTGGATTTGCAAGGATTGAAGCTTGGTCGAGTTTTGAGTATTCCTAGCTTCCAATGCAATCTCCTCTCTGTCAGCCGTTTAACCCACGATTATGATGCCACCTTGATTTTTCTCCGTGATTTTTCTGTTATTCATGACTGACACTCGAAGAAGCTGATTGGGGAGGGCCGCTTGAGTAACGATTTATACTATATGGAACTTTTTGGTTTGGGAGATAAGCCAGCTTTGGCGACTGAAACTTCTGGATCGCGAGAAGTCTCCTCTTCAGTCTGGCATTAGCGTTTGGGCCATCCTTTCAACCAGAAGTTTCGTCATCTTGGTCACTTCTTTAAGATTGACTTGAGCATTGATCATTGTGTTTCTTGTTTACAAGCTAAACAAACTCGATTACCTTTTCAGCTTAGTACAATTAAAACAACAACTTGTTTTGATTTGATACATTTGGATATTTGGGGTGGCTGTAGTGTTGAATCTCATGATGGATTCTATTATTTTCTCACTACTGTGGATGATTTTAGTTGCGCCGTTTGGGTGAATCTTATGCGTCATAAGTCCGATGCTGACCGCTACTTGTTGATGTTTTTCCATATGGTTCGCACTCAGTTCTCCTCCCAAGTTTGCCATATTCAAACGAACAATGACAAGGAGTTTCAAACGCGCAATATCTTTGTTTATTATGAGGCTAATGGTCTTGTTCTACAAACTAGTTGCCCTCATACTCCTCAGCAAAATGGGGTCGTCAAAATGGGGCCGTCGAGAGGAAACATCGATATATCCTCGATACAGCCCGGGCGCTTCGATTTCATGTGCATCTTCCACTTGCGTTTTGGCGTTAATGTGTTCTTATGTCAGTATACTTGATCATATCGCCTTCCCTCTGTTACGCTGGAAAATCAAACACCTTTTGAGGTCCTCTTAGGCAAGCCACCTATTTATACTCATTACCATGTTTTTGGTTGCCTTGCTTACGCCAAGGACAACCGTAAAGGGTTGTCGAAGTTTGCACCACAGGGAAGAGCTTCCATCTTTGTTGGTTATCTAGCAACTCAAAAGTGGTATCGACTACTTGATTTGGAAACTCATCAAATCTTTACCATGCCTGATGTCGTTTTCCTTGAAAAGTTCTTTCCATAACAGTGTGACGCTTCTACTCCGCAAACCGAGAGTACGGTTGTGGTCCGGATGCCTCTTCTAAAAATGATGATCTACTCCCTCCTCTTCAAGCTTCGATTACTGAAGAAGTATATTTTAATGAGAGTTTAATTCACTTGGGCTCGACACCTAGCTTACCTATTGCTGCATCTAAATCTCCGGGAGAGTCACTTGATACACACCCAGCCGTTCAGGCCGATGTGGCAGGAGTCACACCGCCGCAACCCCCTCCTCGTCGCAGTGGGCGCACTCAAGTTATTCCAACACATCTGGCCGAATATGAACTCGACCAGGCTTCAAAGGTTTCACAGTCTCAATATCCGATGGCTAATTTTCTCTCCTATTATCAATTTAGTCCAACATACAGAGTGTTTCTTATTGCTCTGGCTGCCGAGGTGGAGTCGAAATATTATCATCAAGCTGTTAAATATCAGCGTACAAAGTGTTTCCAGTTGATCTTCTCGCTTGTGGGAGAGGAGGACGTCAGCCCAAAGTTTTCAAATAGTAGTAGAGGAAGAGGCGAAAGCCTCATATCAGCCGGCGATTCCGCAGGGAGTGCCTCTGCCAGAGTTCTCTTCGATTAGCGCTAGGATCCCACCATATCCACCACTTCTACATGAATACCAGCCACCACCGTCAGAGTTTGTTGATATGCTGAGGTTGGTTCAGCAGTCGCAGATCGATTTTGGAGAGGGCAGTCTTCAGTCGCTGCAGCATCATACAACCTGACAGACATTGTTTGACTTGGGGCAACGACCTTCAGAGATTGAGCAGAGGAGAGTGGAGAAGGAGAACCATGACGAGAAGATGCACTATCTCCGACAATACAACAGTAGTGGATCACAGGACCCACCACATTCACCCCGCTCTCTCCTGAGGGATCCCTATTTATTTAGTATCATCGTTCTACATTTTTGTTTTGATTTCTTTCTTTTTGGATCTTGTATCCCTTTTACTATGTGTGGAATTTGGATATTTTTCCTACTCCCTTTTTACTTTTATTTTTGATTTTGTATGTTTGAATCTTTTTCGGGAGTTAGTGTCGGGCCCGAGTTTGAACTTCATGAATCGTGCATCTTGGTTTTCGGGCTCACAGTTTCTAGGATTCCTATGAACCTTTACGTTTTGTTTAGTGATTTGGTCACTGTCCAAACTAAGTGTATGGTGGTTTTGCATAGGATTCATGTTTGCTAGCATTGTTGGGTTGTTGTCTATGAATGTGAGTCATAAACTCAAGCTTGTAGGAACCATCTTTGACTCAGTTACTTGACATGGTTAGAAAACTACCGTGTGATTTATGCACTTGAATTGTTGACTTACCGATCGCCGAAATAACTTCACAGTTAATTCGACAACTCAATCATCGTATGTGTCTAAGGGTTCCTTTCGCTATGTCTCTACTCAAACTCTTCAACACGGTCTAGACTAAAAGAGTTGGGTTTGAATTTTAGTTATTCTAATAATTAATCAACACTAGCAGTTTAAAGGTTGATTCAAAGGGAGAAAACGAGTTATTGGAAGAGATAAGTCATAAAGCTCAACTTTCTAAACGCATTCGAAACAAAAAAATGTTGGACTTGGATTGAATAAAACGAATCCTCCTATCATTCGTATGAATCCACAACATGATCATGCACGCTGATTACCATTACTCGCTTCCCAACTAAGGTAGAAATAACCTTAATCAGGCTAGGCGATCATGAACACCGAGAAGAAATACAAAGTGATAAGGTGTTCTTTCGGAATCAAAAGAAATCACGAGTAATTGGAAATAGTGTTAACCTGGTCCATTAATGCCTAAACTACTGATAACTACACCCAACTTGGTCCATTGGGTGCAAACCAGAGCGCATGCCAATTACAAGATGATAATGATTAAAACTAGAAGAAACACAAAAGGTAGAATTAGGTTATCGGCTTATCCCACCGATAACTTTTCATCTATCCTTGATTGTTAATCTTACGAATTCCTAAGTCTATCAAATAAAGGATTTCATAAATTTGACCTACACCTCAACGAAGTATCTCTATTGATTTAGCTACTTATGATTCTAGAAGGAGACAAATATCCAAAACAATCTTTCATTCATATCCAAATATCCACAATCGTCGTTTCTAAACGTTCAAGACAGGTATCATGGCTCAAATCCTACATCTCAACGAAGTATCTCTATTGATTTAGCTATTCATGATTCTAGAAGGAGACAAATCAAAAGAAACCCTAACTATCATCTTGTCGAAGAGATAACGACTGTTCTTCCTCCAATTGTCGATTTTAGTCTTCTAGCTTCAATCCTAGTTTCAATCTTTGATAGGAACTCTTTTGGATCTTCAATTAACCTTCTAGGGAAGGATTTGTGCTGGTTTTTGCAGAGGAGAGTCGGGGAAAATTGAGGGAAAACGAGTTTGGGGATTGTTTTTCTCTTTTCTCAAAATTTTCCCTTTTATAGGAAGCTGCTGAAACTGGAGGGTGCACGCCGTGCATCTCCTTTTTCCTAAATTTTATGTAGTTGAATGGGAGGAACGACGTGCAGGTGTGCACATCGTTCCCCTATTTTAGGGCCGAGATTTTGAAGAATCCTAGGGGTGCACGACGTGCATAGGTGCATGACGTGCAACCCCTCTGCTCATCCATTTCATTTCTTGATCTTCCGTTCGAGCTCTAACCGTGCTCTACTTCATGTTCACAGCTTCATAACAAGACCAACTATCTCTAGAGTACCCGTGGACAACAAATACTACAAAGAAACACATGAAATGGACCGAAACGGTCCAAATTGACTGGTGTAGGCACATAATGTCAAAACACGAAATCACACGAGAATGAAGCTCAAACAAACTAATAATCACTCAAAAAGCATGCATATAAGGATAGATAACTGCTACAAATTCTAGCCTTATCACTTACATGTGAACCTAGATTCGATAGGAGTTTAGGTGTATGATCAAATCTAATGATTCGTTTTTTTGTGTTGCTTTAATTTGTTATAAAATTACCATCTAGCAGGATAGTCCGAGGCCTAAAAGACCATTTTTGTAGAATAGACAATCTGCTTCACTAGTATATTTGTTCTTAAATTTATTTGAGTGATCTTTTATGTTGGCTATTAATCCGGAACTTGCATGATACCAAACAGAATTCATTCGACACTGATTCACTAGAATGATAGAGACACTTAGAAAATTTACACCGTAAAATATCCATCCCGTGCCTAAATTTCCCCCTAGGTATAACCTAAACATAGCCAAAATTTATTTTCATGTCCCCACATAATATCATATCCCCTTTCTTTTAAGCCTTCATTTGGTCATGTGTCCATTAGTAGCATGTAACTCGGTTGAATCTAGGAGTCAATAAAGTTGCTAAGTTGAGTAATTACAGGATTATCTAGTCTCCCTAAGTAGTAGTTTGTGTACAGTTTTTGTTTATTCGAAAAGAAGAAAATATCAAAAAAGGAAGGAGACAAGAAAAAAATTGGTCTCACACATAAAACGAATAGGAAATAAAAGGAAGAAAAATAAAAGTAGGTTGATATGCAAGTATTGGAAGCGCACCTCAGTGTTGATGATGCAAGCCTTGGCTTTGTCAAAGATTGCGCCTAGGCTTAGGCGTAATATTTGACAACATTAGGTGCCATATGTAACATCAGTCCCCTTATAAGTTGGTTAAAGATTGCGCCTTAGGCATGTAAGAGATTGCGCCTAAGCAAGGTGCAATATTTGACAACGTTTAGATGTAATATGTGACAATCTGACAAAATTTGGGAATCTGGAAATCCTATTTAAATCTTGTCTCTCGTTTATTTCAAATAGAGACCCTTTGAATCAGAGAGAAGTTTATAGATTTCGGTGCAATGAGAAGACATCAACATCAAGGCGCTCGAATCGGCAACGATGAATCGAGATTGGCGAATCAAGTTCTTCGGTGGGAATCAGCGAAATTAAGTTTTTTTCATAATTCTTTGTATAAACCTAGAATCAATGGTTTCTCTTCTTGAATTTGTTTTGTTCATTTAGATAATGAGTAGCAAACCTTTTTTTCATAGATTAGATGAACCTTAGGTGATTTCATTATGAATGAATGATAGATTACCTTTGACGATTTATGTGAGTTGGGTAGCGTATGGTTTATGTTAATTTTGATTAAATCAACCACAATGGTCCTACCGAGAGTGCCAGTTTTTTTGATGAGAAAACCTTCATTGACTAGAAATAAATGTGCTTTTACTTCTCGATCAAGGATTAGATTTATGGTTCAAAACTTCTTAGAACAATGTTGAAATGAGGGTGTTTGATTTTTGGCAAAGTCTAAAACAAACTACATTAAGTTATCACTACTGATATGGAGGTTAAGTTAGAGCTCATAGACCTACGACTATAGCTAAGGTTGCCGAGAATGTGAACTTGCAGAGAGAATAAAACTTGACAAGTGGTGTCAGAGTTATGGTTTTTAGAACCAGTGCTTCTGTCAACGTATTCTTATATTTGTAGCCTCCTCATAAACCAAAGAAACTGGTTCCTCCTTTCTAGCAATGTGGGCCAAGTGACGGTTGCCTTCTTAACTACTCCATATTCCCTTGATAACTTCTCTGATGATACCTTGGTGGTAGCTTCATGTCATGACCTTGTGTTTTCGAGGGTTCTTGAAAATGGCCTCCTAGCCACGAGTTGACGATGACACTCCCTGTTGACTGACGTACCCTACACGACCAACCTAGGGGGTTTCATGATGATGACCTACCTAGGGGCTGTATGTACCATATGGGGGTTGGATGATGATGTGGTGACTTCTTAATGGGACTAAGGAGATGTACCATGATGATATCACTAGGTGATTACCTTAGCGTTGTTGATTGATGAAGTGGTGATTCCTTAGAGGATCGAGGAGGTGTACCACGATGACTTATCTATGAGGGGGGGGGGGTACCCTAGGGTGGTTGATTGATCACGTGGCAACCTCCCTAGGGCACTTAGGACATGTACCATGATGACCTCCCAAGGAAGGTACCCTAGGGCGGTTGATTGATGACGTGGTGACCTCCGTAGAGGGGCCAGGGGTGCAAGTACGGTTGATCTCTTTGATTATAATGGCCCCAAAACACTAACCATAGGGCCCACCTCAAACAGAAGTTATTGATTATTCCTCATTTGGCTTTAATATAGTAGTTTTAAACTTTGAAAATAGCCAATGTGGTATTATATTAATTTTTAGTGTAAACACTAGTAAACCAAAAAGAATAGGTTTGATAATTATAACTAAATCTAACGTCGAAGCTTATAATGTACACAAAAAAAAGATTTAATCACTATAATCTGGCCTGGCACTAGATCTTAGACGAGTACACAAAAAAACTCAAAATCTAATCATTATAACCAGATCTAACTTCGAAGCATACCCAAGAAAACGCTGATCATCTAATCACTATAACCAGGTCTGACGTCTTAGCATATACTAATACACCTAAAACCCCAGATCTGATCACTAGAACCAGATATGATGTGAGAGCTTGTACTAGTACACCCCAAAACCCATATTTGATTGTCAACATCACAATCGTCATATACCTCGTTAGAGGATGTTCTAGTACACACAAAAAGCACCAAATCTAATCACTAGAACCATATCTGACATAGGAGCTTGCACTAGTACACCCCAAAAACCCAGATCTGATTTCATCGCCAACGTTACTCAACGTCACCTTCCTCGTCAAAGCGTACCAAGTCTTCTACCGACCCATCTAGTATTCGTCGAGAAGATCGCTAGATATAAGTTCCTGGACATCACCTTTATCACCAAGAAATTTCAATCCCATATGCTCCTTTTCTGGCCTCCATTCTTCAACACAAAATTAGAACTTCTGCCGCAATTCCAACCCCTTGCAATAGCAACCTATCACCAACATAAAATTAGGTCAACAATCAGGATCTAGGTCGATTGAATAAAAAAAAAATTTAAGAAGAAATACCTTTATGGAACTCTCCACTAGAAGACTCGATCGAACCACCAGTTCAACCCATGCATACTAGCTCGCGACATTCCACTAAACTAAAACATCAATTCAATCCATAAATGGAACTTCAACTTAACTAAATATCCATAGCTCATAATAAAAATCACACCCAAAAGGGCTATTAAACATCTTAAACACTCCTCAACAAGCAAAACATCCAAAGAGAAGTGAAAACTGAAAAGAAACTAGCTTGAAAATGAAAGGTTTATCCCAAGAACACCGGGTCTGAAATCATAAGAAAAACTGTGAAACCATCAATATCGAACATCCTCCAAGTACCTCTCCGTCGGACTGCCGGAGCTTCTGGATCGGACATCCTACACGCTTCATCCCCACAGGAGGCATTGACTCTTGTAAGACCAGAATTGCACATATACATACATCCAGACGGGGTCACTGATAAGCACTAAGTGGCTAGCCATATACCATGCAGAAGTAGTCACTCGTATAATTAAGGATGGAACTTAAATATAGAATAATCATAACATGTTAAGTCCTTATCTAATCATGTGACCCTATTGGTCCTATAATCATGCTACCTAGTATCAGCCATCCTTATCATCATGTGGATGGCCTCATAGTGGATCAGACCATGAAACCACCGTAATTCTTGTCAGCGGCAACTAAAGGCATACTCGACATATCCTTAACATCATTATGACATCACTTAACAGATTGTGCCATCCGGGAGTGGGTGACCGATACGTACGCATCATCATCATCTAGTCTAGCTAGGCCTACCTTATCCTATTTTATACATTACATCACACGCTAACCATTCTGAGCTTCACGGCCAACATCATCATCACATTCATAATAGATCTCAAACTACTATATAGCCATCAAGAGGTTCATGCTCACATCATAATCATCACATGTTAAATCCATTTAATGGATTTTACAACATCTACTATAATTCTACATTCGACAAGTCAAAAACTAAACCTAAACCACCACCTCTCAATAGCTTTCTAGAAGATTATGAGCTGAGTAGCCTTCTAACTCCCTTGTCTCTCTCCCCTAATGGATCCGTAGGAACCAAACCCAAGATGGAAACCTAATTTTAACACTATCAAGAAAAAAGGTATGCAAACCCTTAAACGTTTAGGAACTAAGAAAACGTCGACCATATTACCTTCAATCGACTTAGGGGAAACGTTCTCCTTAACTCCCTAGGTCTCTTCTTGAAGTTTTGGAATAACCCGCCTTTGATTACTCCTTCAATCAATCAGACTCCGAGGAGAACTTTTGTTCGTTATGAAGTTGAGAGAAACGATAAGAAGGGTTTATGTAAAGAAGAATGAAGGATTCTGTCCAAAGTGTCTTAAATATAAGTCCCACCACACCCGTGGTTAATAACTCACCTCGCCTGTGGTCCCTTGACAGCCACACCTGTGGTAGGCATCTGACCACGTTCGTGGTCAAATACCAGCCACGACCATGATGTGCAATCAATCACGCCCGTGAACATCACATCCACGATTCCACATTGTCAGTTCATCCTCAAAGTTTAAGTCTTTAGCCAGCTCTACTTCATGTAGTCAGATCACTTGGTCCGGCTTGCCTACAAAAACTTGAAGCACCCTAGCATGGAATACATTATGGATTCATTCGAGCTCCATTGGCAAGGCTAACTCATAAGCCACTGGTCCCACTCTTCTGGTGATAACATAAGGACCAATAAACTAAGGTGCTAGCTTCCCTTTCCAGCCAAACCGCATCACTCCCTTCCATGCAGATACTCGAAGGAAAACCTTGTCTCACTCTTTAAAATTTACCTCACTACTCTTCTTATCTACATACTGCTTCAGCCTGTTCTAAGCCACGCCTCGATGTGCTCAAATCACTCAGACCCAAGAAGCTGTATCTTGAATAATCTGCAGTCCAGGTAATAACCCTTTCCCCTCTTCATCACAGAAAAGAGGGGTCCTACATTTCCTGCCATGCACAGCTTCGAATGGAGCTACCCCAATACTATGATGGTAAGAGTTGTTGTAAGTGAACTCAACCATTGCTAGAACCTTTAGTCATGGATCCTCAAACTCAAGTACATTAAGAGTGAATCAACTCTTCCAAGGTTATAATGGTTTGTCCTGACTGCCCATCCATCGATGGATGGTATGTCGTAGAGAAGTTAAACTTCACCCCAGGGCAGCATGCAAACTATTCCAGAAATGATAAGTAATACTGAGGTCCTGATATGATACAATCAACTTGGGAACTCCATGCAACCTTACTATGTTCTCCATATACAGTCCTAGTAGCTCCTCCACATCGGGTTTGAGCTGGATGGGTATAAAATGCCCCATCTTGGTCAACTTGTCAACTATTACCCATATTGAATTCTTACCATTCACTAAGGGAAAACCACTAATGAAGTGAATCGTGATATCCTCAAACTTCCACATCGGAATCGACATAGGTTGGAGTGTTTCGCCCGATGCCCAATGATCAAAATTAGACTTTTGGCAAACCTTGCAACTAGATACATGGTTTACCACTTGCTTCTTTATGTATGGCCACCAAAAGTGAGAACACCACGTCTGATACATCTTAGTCTCTCCCGCGTGCATTGGATAACCAGAGGAGTGAGCCTCATCTAGGTTCTCTTCCCTCAGACTGTAGTCGAAATGCAGATATACTCTCCCTTAGAGTAACATAATACCCTCCTTCCAGGTGTAAGGGGCAGTCTCTCCTTCCACTATCTTTCGCCTAGCCTCAATACCTAGTTCATCTACTACACATGCTTCTTTGATCCTGTATAGCAGCAAGGGCCTCACTGCAAGTCGTTCCATCATAAACTTAGCTCAATCGACCTCCAGTTCTGCTCCAACTCAATCCATTAGCTTTGTTAATTTCTCCTTCTTGCTAAAGGCATTAGCCACTACATTGGCCTACCCAGGATGATAATTTATCACACAATCATAATCCTTGAGAAGCTCAACCTATTGTCTCTACCTGCTATTCAACTCTGTTTGTTCCATCAAATACTTAAAGCTCTTATGATCGGCCACGATTCTAAAACTCTCGCCGTAGAGGTAATGCCTCCACAGCTTCAATGCAAACACCACTGCCGTCAACTCTAAATCATAAAATGAATAGTTCACTTCGTGCTTCTTCAGTTGGCATGATCCATAGGTTCTCACCTTGCCATCCGGCATGAGGATACATCCCAACCCTTGTTAGAAGGTGTCATCATAGACCACATACTCACTTCCAATAACCGGCAAAATAAGCACATGAGTGGTATTGAGCCGCTTCTTCAGTTCCATAAAGTTCTCATGGGAAGCCTTGCTCAAAATCAAAAGGCGAATCATTTCTTGTCAACTTGTAGAGGGACACTGCTATCTTCAAGAATCCGTCAACAAACTTCCAGAAATACCCAACCATACCTAAGAAGCTCCTCACCTCGGTCACACAACTGGGTGGCGACCAATCCACACTCACTTCCATCTTCTTAGTGTCCATTTCCATCCGCTTTTCGCTGATTAGATGTCCCAAAAAGAACACCTCTTTCAACCAACTGCTCTTTCCTCAAAGTGGTTAAGACCTCAGATGTTCCTAATGCTCCTCTTTAGTCTTGGAGTATACCAAGATGTCATCAATGAATACTATAACAAAATTGTCTAAGTACCCACAGAACACATTATTCATCATTGCCATGAAAGCGGAAGGTGCATTAGTCAACCCAAAAGGCATCCCCAGAAACTCGTAGTGATCATAGCTCGTAGCTGATGATAACCATACATCAAATTGATATTGGAGAACATTGTTGCCCCTTGAAGTTGGCCGAATAAGTCATCGAGGCGAGATATAGGATACTTATTCTTGATAGTAACCTAATTCAACCGTCGGTAATCCATGCACATCTACATAGACCAATTCTTCTTCTTCAGGAACAACACCGACGCACCCCAAGGTGACATACTAGGGCAGATGATCCCCTTGTTCATAAGCTTCTACAACTGCTCCTTGAGCACCTTCAATTCCATTGGCGCCATCTTGTAGGGTGCATTGGATA
Organism: Linum usitatissimum; assembly: GCA_030674075.2. Classification (NCBI taxonomy): domain Eukaryota; kingdom Viridiplantae; phylum Streptophyta; class Magnoliopsida; order Malpighiales; family Linaceae; genus Linum; species Linum usitatissimum. The sequence goes on from JAUJYP020000848.1 coordinate 2,909,623, forward strand.
TAAGTGTCGTGTCTCACACTAGCTCAATATCAAATGCCACCTCTCACTTAGGAGGCACCTTAGGTAGGTCTCCTGGGAACACATCTGGGAACTCTTGCACACCGGTGCATCTTCAATTCTCCCAAGGCTAAACAAAATGTGAGCTTGTCACACCTTTTTCTTATCAACTTCCTTGCCTTGATGGCGACCATGATGTCGCCAACCCCTCAATCATGACATCACCACATCTTCCTTGCCAGGTGCTGAGAACCTGATCATCTTCAACTTGTAATCCACCAGAGTCCCGTGCCGATCCAGCCAATCCATTCCCAAAATCACACCCAACTCATCAAAAGAAAGAATGATGAGATCAACAGAAATTTCTTTACGCTCACACAACAGGGTTGCTCCTTCTACATAAGACTCTACCAACAAGGTCTTCCCTACATAAGTATGCATGTATAAGAAAAACCAGTAATCGACCCAATCATATTAATGAACCTATCCCAACCCGTATTTAATGGTTAATAATCACGTATGATTGGATTTAGGTAATAATTTGGCAAAGCATAAATATTTTGGTTGGTTATGGTTTTTAATAAAATAAAAACCAACCCAACCCAACAAAAATATGTATATATATCACTAAAATTATATATGATTAATGAATACATAATATTTCATATCAAATATTATGCTCACTTGGTTACATAGCCAAAATCTCAGTATGACCTACATGAAAATTAAATTGGATTTCAATTTTAGAAAAGAATGACAAACCCTTAAGCCCTTACGGCATCTACTTCTCTTTAACTATTGAGTCTAGAAGAATAAATCCCAGTCCCACTCAACAACTCACGACTCTCTTCACCAAAAAAAACAACAACTTATCACTCACAAGTCACAACTCACAAGACAGAGAACTTAGAGTCAATGTAATTCTGATTAACCCCGACCGCCACATAATTGTAAATTTGTTTTGTTTTTTGCTAATCATATAGTCTTGAAACTATGTGATTCGTAGTGTTTATCATATGCTTGGTCTGAGTCTCCATCTCGAGCTCGTTCTCGCTTTCATGATACCTAATGTCCAATCTAATGTCGCCAACACAGGCCGAGGTAACATCTTGCAAGATTTTGAATCATTATTAATTTTTGATAATTCTGGATACTAACTGATTCATTATGTAATATGATGCGTAGGTTGATCAAGAGGTTCCTAGCAATTCCCCTCTAATTCAAGTATATACAACTCTTGTTGATGGGTGGATTTTATGCCGCTATCAAATACCCACAAGATTGCTCTAGTGGGATCGTAAATATCCCTAGAGTTTTTCTAGTTCTATTACTCAAATTGATTTACTAACTAGACCAAGTGACAGTTTAAGATTGTTTTTGAGATCGTTTCAAGTAACCAATTAAAAACTAAGAATGTAAATCAAAGGAAAAAAAATTCAAGAGATTTAGTTTCAGGTATGGAATGAAGATTGCTCGGATTCAAATCCACTAAACCTAGCAATGCATGGATGAATGACAAGTTATCTCGGTTATTCAGGTTATAATGGCTCGACAATTTCCTAATGTAGTCTTAGATCACTCTCGCGCCTCTACGGATCTATTTCGTCTAACTGCAGACTCCTCTCTCGAGCTAATCCACACCTAAAAAAATGCATTAATAATGTTTGATGAAATGCCACAATGATAAACGTGCAAAAAGCGTAAACGATTCGCTCCTCTCTCGAGGTAACGAATAATCTAGTGTTCTTCCTAAGCGACCTATAAATCTATGTTCCTCTCGGACCCATAAATCAATGTCGATGACTCAATCAAGATGATCATACAAGGATGAATGTGAAATTAGGTTTTAGGAAGAACCCATCATAAGTCTGAATAAACCTTGATAACAAATCAAATCGTCCGAACAACACATAAACTTTAGCTACTCATAGTTCGGGAAGTAAGAATGGAAAAAGAAATGAGAACAACCCGGAAAGACAACATGACCCGTCGAGAATTCTCAATCCTGTCGCTGATCTTCGCTCCTTCGCCAATCGATGATAATCTATCGCTTCAATCGGTCTCTGGGACTCTCCCTCTCTCTAAGAGCTCGAAAATATGTGTAGAATGAATGATCAGGAACCCTAGCTCTCTCCAAGAGCTCAAAAAATATGTGTATAATGAAGTATATGTCGTCCACGGGGGTCTCGAGGGTATTTATAGGCTTATGGACGAAGTTGGAGAAGGAAAAGGACTTGAAAACCCTTTTGAGGCTTGGACACAGCGTGCTTCATATGGAAAACGCCATTGTGTCAACATAAAAGTTGTAGACAATTAAATTATCTTTCCAACACCGCTGACCTTGCATCAATTGGACTTCGGACCGATGAGTTATGCTCAAAATACTAAATAGTGGCGCTTTCTTTCCAAGTCGAACGCTTTGAGTTGTTCCGGCCTTCTCGTCATGTCTTGGTTTATCTATAAACATCATATGACACCTGAAATGTACCAAAAATATACCAAATATAATAATACAGCCCCGAGGGAAGAGAACCAAATATGTACTCAAAACCCGAATTTGAATACATTTCTACACACAAAAATATAACTTATAACGGGAAAAGGTGTCGAAAATACATCACATCAAATCACCCCACACTTAAACGCTTGTTTGTCGTCAAGCAAATCTACTAATCGCTCTCTATAAAGAACTCAATATATGGTGATCAGAAGACAAAGCTCAGGTCCTTAATTGTATCATAGTGTTCAAGAATACAAGTCAATCAACAAACCACACAATTAGGCATGAGACACCGAATCCCTTGAATTAGTATAAGATAGACTCATGCATATGATATAAATGATTTGACACCTATCTACTGGAATGTATCCATATCCCCCAAACACTTATACCTTCTAGTTGCTAGTGGAAGTAACAGGCCGATGTCTCATCCTGGCCGGGATTTCTCTTCCGTCCTGAGGGAGGAGGTGCTTCAATTTTTAATAGCAACTCAAGTTATGCTAGTACCTCCCTCTTATTTTGAGTTTCTTACTTGACTATCTAACTCTACAGTTTACTGAAAACAAAGCTTGAATATTTCAATGTTGCTTTTCGTTTCTTTCTTTGCTTTTCTTTCTTTATTGCTCTTTTAGATAGCGGCTTTTTCCGAAAGGGGGAATTAATCACAACTTCAGCTGGACTTGGATGTAACAAGCCTCTGGCCCACGCCCCGAGCCTCATAAAGGTAGGGAAGATGGCAAACCAATAGGGTCGCCCTACGTGTTTCGATTGCAACCAAACCCTCCACGACATTTTTTACATAGCAACCTCATTCGGACTCCTCCCGCCTGTTTTAAGCTTCATAACAACCTATAAAAATTTCTTGGCTAGATACATATACACCCTACTACAACTTAGAACAGAACAGTGGAAGGTAAAAATTCATTTTTAACATATATATGAGTCTGTAGTATACTAATTTTGGCAATACGACAGGTGGTTCAAAAATGATATCCTCACATCCACAAATAGAATGAGAACACTAAACATGCGTATACTAATATCCACAAACTAAGCTCAAGAGGGAGTTTTGAAAAGTAAGGAAAGCAATTCACCAAGATAACTCACAAGTTATGTACCCATCAATTAAGAAGCACCCTAATTCACCCCACACTTAAACAAGACAATTTCCTTAATGGACCACACAATTATGTGAGATAGGGCTAGAAAATATGGTACTAACTTGGAGATTGCGATATTGAGCATATGTAGAGTCTAGACGAGGGTCGAAACTCCAGTCAGTCGGTTGCATAAGATTGAGACATCATCTGGATAACATCAGAGTTCTACAGCCACAGAGAAACAAAAGAAACAAGAGAGGATAGGCTAGTGCCAATCTATTACATCAAACCACCAGAAATAAATGAAAAAATAAAAAAAAGTTAGGAAGTTTGGATTTACTAGGATTTCAGGAGGTTGAAGCCAGATTGGTGTGAATGGAAGGGTTGATGTGTTGCTGGCTAAGGAGATGCCTGAGTTGAACCAGCTCATCCGAAGATAGGGCCAGAGGGACCACGTTGGACTAACCACCAAAAGATTCAGGCGAATCAGTTCCTTGTGAGACATGAGGATGAGATGCACCTCCACAAGTATCGGGTTCAATGACTGCTAAACCTACAAATCCAGTATTGGAATTCGAATTTGACTCTCCATCCATTTGAGACCTCTTATTATTCAGTTTGAGATAATCCTCAATCATATGATTGTCCTTCTTACAATATCTGAAAAACAAAGAGCCTTTAGAGGTAGTTTTTCCCCTTCCGAAATGATTGGATGCTACGAGAGCGATTGAATCTACAATGCTGCTGGTTGCTGAGCCCTTCATCTGTCGCTCCAACTGAACCGCACACTTGAAAGCTGAGTTTATATATGGATGTGAATCCATTAGAAAGAGTTGAATACGAACGACGTTGAAATTAGAGTTGAGGTCTCGAATGAAATGAATGATGTAGTCTTGTGACCGATGGAGAAGGACCTGGCGAATCACTATACAGGGAAGAGCTCCATCATACTTGTTATACACCGGCATCAGACGGTATTGGAGATAATCCTCCCATAGTACCTTGAGGTTGGTGAAGTAATGCGTCAAAGTAGAATCTCCTTGATTACAAGAAGCGATTCGCGCCTGTAGATCTACAATACGAATACCATCGCACTCGCTAAAATGGTATTTCAGATATGACCAAACTGCTGCCACGGTATCGTAGGAGATCAAACTTTATGCTAAGTCATCACTGACCGAGTTCAGACGCCAACTTAGAACCACTATATTGCACCGATTCCACACTAAGAAATATAAATCCGCAATCGCTGGATGCTCAAGCAATCCATCTAGAAAAACTAGTTTTTTTCTTGATACCGAGTGCGAAGCAAATTGATTTGCTCCAAAGGCAATAATTTTCATTCGTGAGTTTCACGGTGACGAGCGAAGTAGTCAAATTGTCGTCAGGAGAGAGATATAGCGGATTTGAGTAGTGATCTGTGAAAACGAAGCTTTATGGTGGCGCTGCGGAACTGATGACCACGTCAGAGGTAGCATCTCCGGTGATCATCTCGATGCTAGTCATTTTGAAGAAGAAGAAGAGAATTTAGAAAGAAAAGAACAAGAACTGGAAAATTGAGAGCTCTAAATCAATGCTTTGATACCATGAGAAATTGTAAATTGGGAGTAATAATTTCTTATCTCATTAACTTACTTAGAAAGGATAAAGACTCTCTATTTATACTATATCTAATACAAGGTACATACTCTCTATTTATACTACATCTACTACAAGAGAAAGATAGGATTGTAACCTAACCAACTTTGACTAAGCTCTATACACGTGCTCTGTACACATCAGCACGAAGACTCTAACAAACTAATCATGTTGACTATCACATTCAGTAACTATATTTAACATTATCTCTACTTTGATCAACAAAATCGACTTAGTACTGGCCGCCAACTACTATCTCCTCTCGAAACTTCTCTTCCTCTTTTGATCTCGCTCCCTCTCTCCATCGTCTGAATCGATGGAACCCACGATGATGAGGGTAATTTTACCTCTTTGGGTCATCGTCGAGATGTCGACCTAGTACAAGGCACTCGACCTCTTCTATGCTTCTTAAAGATTGAGACAGCCCCCGCGGTGTCTTGGGGCTTACCAGACGATAGTCATTAGGGGACAAGGAATATAATGGTAAGGCTCCCCTTATGCACTTCGACTTTTCTTTCTTTCTTAAACCTTTTTATGTCTTGGTTTGTCTCTATCTTTGGATTCTGACCCCCTCACCTTCCCTTTGGCATATCCCAATGACGAGAACCACGCTCAACCCAACAAGATTGATGCAGGTAAGATCCTCCACTCGAGTTCATTTTTCGTTTGTGTAGTCATGGATTCCACCGCTAACCATATATGTTTTCCTTCTCCTTTGAGTTCAGGAAACCCCAGAGACCAAGACGTAGGCTGACTCGACTAAGATTCCTACCGCTAGGATTCCCCTACATAAGACAAAGGTCTAAGATGCCTTTTAATCTTGTTTATATTGCCTGGATTTGTGCTAGGGAGGAATTGATGGACATGAGACCGACACGACGTGGAAAAAAGGACCTCTATCGTTCTCGTCGGGATCTACCTAGGTAAGATTGCACTTCATGGACTCGTCGTTTTTTGGTTAATAGTCTAGAATGATTTCTAATCTTACTCTATTAGGATTTCATATCAGGGAGACATATAGTTGGTTGAGGATAGTGATCGTGGTGGATGGGAAATGGAGATGATGGTTAATCGAGGAACTAAACACTTAGGTATAGACCAACTCACCTTGATCCCAATAACCTATAAATTTTATATTGTGTAATGTGTCTGTAATACCTAGGACAGATTCGGTGTATTGGCTGTTTGGGGTTGGAAATTAAACTTGATCCTTTTTAATTGTCCCGTTCGATTTTCCATAATATAGAACAATATTATCCTTTCTTATCTTGTATTTTTTAAGGTTACTGGTTGTTCACAATACATGGGAATGTTTTATGATCAAGTTGATTTCCATGTTTATCTCATAACCAGCTGATACGTGGATTTTCATCCGCTATCAAATACCCATTAGATTTCTCTAATGGAATCGTTTATTTCCCTAGGGTCTTTCTAATTTTGTTACTCAAATTGATTATCTAACTAAACTAAGTAGTAGTGAATGAACCGTTTGATTGTTTATGTATCCAATTATAAACTAATGACTAAAATAAAACAAATCAAAATGCAAGAAATCGAGATTGAAAGATAAGACGAAGGCTGTGCAGACTCGAATCCACAATAGCTAGCAGTGCATGGATGAATGACAAGTTATCTCGGTTATTCCGGTTATAATGGCTTGGCAATTCCTAATGTAGTCTCAGATCACTCTCGCGCCTCTAAGGATCTATTTTGTCTAACTGTAGACTCCTCTCTCGAGCTAATCCACACCTAAACAAAATGCATTAATAATGTTCGATGAAATGCCACAACGATAAATGTGCAAAAAGTCTAACCGATTCGCTCCTCTCTTGAGCTAACGAATAATCTAGGGTTCTTCCTAAGTGACCTACCAATCTATATTCCTCTCGGACCAATAAATCAATGTCGATGACTCAATCAAGATGGTCAGTCAATAATGAATCTGAAATTAGGTTTTAGGAAGAACGCATCATAAGTCTGAACAAACCTCGATAACAAATCAAATCATCCATACAAAAGCTTAGCTAAACCTTCATCTCGTCCGAACAACAAAGATAGTTTAGCTACTCGTGGCTCAGGAAGTAAGAAGGGAAAAAGAAACGAGAACAACCCGGAAAGACAACATGATTTGTCAAGAATTCTCAATCCTATCGCCGATCTTTGCTCCTTCGCCAATCAATGATAATCTATCGCTTCAATCGGCCTAACTCTCTCCAAAAGCTCAAAAATATGTGTAGAATGAACGATCAGGAACCCTAACTCTCTCCAAGAGCTCGAAAAATATATTTATAATGAAGTATATGTCATCCACGGGGGTCTCAAGGGTATTTATAGGGTTTTGGACCAAGTTGGAGAAGGAAAAGGACTTGACAACCCGTTTGGGGGTGGGACACGGTGTGCGCCATATGAAACACTCCGTGTTCGAGGATCACGACGTGTTCCTGGCCGTGTTCGGCCCCTGTAACTTTCTCGGGCAACTTTAGAGAAGGAACACGCCGTATTCCTTTATTTTATGGAATTGTACCATAGTGTCAACACAAAAGTTTTAGAAAATCGAATTATCTTTCCAACGCCGCTGACCTTGTATCAATTGGACTTCAGAACATTGAGTTATGCTCAAAATACTAAACAGTGGCGGTTTCTTTCCAAGTCGAATGCTTTGAGTTGTTCCGGCCTCCCCGTCATGTCTTGGTTTATGTCTAAACGTCATATGACAACTGACCAAACATCATAATACGGCCTCGAGGGGCAAGAGAACCAAACATGTACTCAAAACCCGAATTTGAATACATTTTGACACAAATAAATATAGTTTATAACGGAAAAAGGTGTGTCAAAAGTACATCACATCACTTGCCAATGTTTTGAACATCGTTGCTTCAATCTCCATCAACAATGCAACTCAGTATCAGGATCACACAAGTGACACTACTTTAAGAACGGGTACTTTTATTCCTCCTTTACCAAAGAAGATGAAAAGAGTTAAAACTATGATAAGTGGAAAACAAGGTGGTTCGACCAAATTTGAAATTTTGGATAAATTTACCATAACTAAGGGTAACAGTAAACAACTAGGAGATAGAGCAGTTTGCAACTATTGTGGAAGGTCTTATATTGCTATTAAAAATGTGCATGAAACTAGTAATCTGTGGAACCATATAGAGAATCAGTGCACAAAGTGTCCTTTCTACAAAGTCTCATAACTGATGCTTGGACTTCCGATCAAAATCTGAATTATATGTGTTTGACAGCGCATTGTATAGATGATGATTGGAAACTGCACACGAGAATTTTGAACATATACACTATTGCTAATCACAAAGGTGAGACTACAGAACAAGCACTAAAAAGTTGTTTGAAGGGTTGAGGGATACAATAAATATTCACGATAACGGTTGATAATGCAAACACTTATTATAGTGCAATTAAGTACATTGTAAGTAGAACCAACGATTATACAGTAACAATACTCAAACATGAGTTCATACATGTTAGATGATGTGCTCACATTCACAATTTGATTCTTCAAGAAGGAATGAAAGAGCGTGATGAGTCCATTGTTAAGATTACACATGCAGTGAAGTATGTCAATTTTTCACAATCTAGATTTCTGACTTGTACCAAGTGCATTGAGATGGAAGGTATACGATACAACGGAAAGATCGGTTTGGATCAAACAGATCAAACACTAATAAAAAAATGAAAAACTACTTGTAGCAAATTTAAAGCAAGACTTGACTTCCCCTATTATTATCCCCTAAGTAAGGTCCAGCTCCCCCTAGCTTCAAGCCTGGGTAGATTGGCACCTTTTCCATTCCTTTCTCCAATGATGGAGTCTCATGAGGAGCATTGAAGCCGTTTTCCCAAGTGATGAGCTAAGGATGCAAAAAGAAATATTTTCCCAGGTCAGTGATTTTCGCAGCCAGTTCTTCATCAGATATTGAACCAGCAGCTCGAGGTTTGAACAACTGGCTTGTTCCTCCTTTCGAATGACTTGAACCTCGTAAGTGAAATTCTCTTTCTTTTTCCTGATCCAGAACCCGATGCATCTTCTGAGCTTTTCTTAGGAGTTTTCACCCTAGACACTTCAGCTCCCCAGCGTTCCTTATCAGCTTTTCGTTCTTGAGGGTTTGGAAAGGATGCCTCGAATGAAGCATTGATTTCAGCAGTGACAGAAGGAGATACTAGGAACTTATTTCAGCAACGACAGAAGGAGATACTATGCCAGCATGAAAATCATTATGTGAAGTAGCAAGGACGTTATTTCCCCATGTTGATCACTATGCCAGCATGAAAATCATTATGTGAAGTAGCAAGGACGTTATTTCCCCATGTTGATGATCCAACGCGAATACGAGCTCTTGTAGCTCTAACTCCTGAGGCTGGATTAGTGATGAACTCTTTTGTCAAATCGTGATAATTTGGAGTTGTATCCTTGTATTCCTCCGGATCTTCCTGTGAGATGTCATCTTCTTTTTCTTCATAGTCCTCATATTCCCTTGGATCATGATGGGTGTTATTGGGTTTTCTCACTCCAAAAGCTAGCTCAAAAGGTGAAGCTATCCTGACTTCTTGCATTGAGTTCGTTAAGCAATCGTGGGATATTGCTGCTTCTCCCCCCTGTGTGTATGATGGGGGTAGAGACATGAGAGATATCAAGGAAGGCAAGGACGTCGCCGACTTGAGTCCCAGTGATTCCAAAGGGATCAAATCTTGTTACTGGCTCAGTCCGGCATAGACCATAAAGATCAAGGCCCATTCTGAAGAGAAGAGATCTGCGGTGCAAAGGGCGCAGGTCTCCTGGGAAGCCTTCAACCCTTGCTTTGAGCATGTGCATTATCATTAGATGCGGTGAGCTAACTGCTGAGAGGTGACGGCAGAGCAGAGAATAAAGAGATCCAGCAGCAGAAGTTGATCCAGAGAGTAACACCTAGGAACAAGGGATCTAGTAACAAAGTAGTGAAGGAGACGAAGTTGTGGTGGTAAGATTCTTACACGAAAATCTATTGGAATCATGAGATTATCCCAACTAGAGTCAACTAGATATCATCATGATGCTAAATGATGATGCCGTGAGTGTTCAGATGCAGCATGTATGCCAATATTGTGGGCGAGATACGAAGATGCTGTCCAAGCACAACAGTGGTCACTGTCCCCGGGAATGCCCTGCTTTTCCCAAGGTTTGAGTAAAATAACTTTGTTGCTAGGGGAACAAAGGATTTATCTCCTTGGAGAAGTGCTGATTCCCATCCAAGATTATTCAGCAGGTCGGAAATATCGAGATTGAATTCCTCAAATGGCTGATCATTTAGGGAAGGAGGTGCTATGATAGAGCTAGTTCAAAATGTGTTTTGATACTCCTGCCTGAAGCTCTCATTGCCGTGCATGAGGCCAGAGTAGCTTCTGAGCAAGAGACGATTCATGATGAAGAGGAGGAGAGAGAAAAAGAAAAGAATTCTCGAGGGGAGTGAGAGGAGGTTTGTGAGAGTGAACAGCCTAAGGGCTGAATGGTAGAAAGAAACAGTCAATAACAAGGAAAAGGGGAATAAGGATATCCTGAGGGTGAAAAAAAGGTAATCAAGGATTTTGGCGACCTTGGTGATTTTTTAAAAAGCAAACCCTATGGGTTTTAGTAACCAAGTCAGACCACTTTTTATTTACTCTGTAGGAAGGACCTGTAGGGAAATCATGTTCAATTCACATCTAATGAAGCAAAACTGATCCTCTCCCAAAGGTTTTTGTGAAAATATCAACCAACTATTCAGTCGAAGGAATGAACTTCAACTGAATAGTTTTATCTTGAACAAGATCATAAATGAAGTGATATCTAATGTTGATATGCTTTGTGCGTGAATGTTGAACTGGGTTTTTTGAGATATATATCACACTAGTATTGTCACAGAATATAGACAGAGTTGTTTAGAAAGCATTGTAGTCTTGTAGTTGCTGTTTTATCCATATTAATTGAGTGCAACAATTGGTAACAACCATAATTCCGCTTCTAAAGTTGATAATAAAACAGAGGATTGTTTCTTACTAAACCACGAGATGAGTGATGAACCGATAAACTGAAGGAAATGGGAGAAAAGGAGTTGTAGTGCGGATACCATAGTTCAAGAGTTGAAGTCCCGCTGAGATAACGAAAGATTCATTTTACTGGAGATAGGTGACTCTTGCTAGGTGATGATTGGAAACGAGCACAGAGGCAGACACTAAACATGATGTCGGGTATGCTTGTAGTGAGATACAGAAGGAAACCTATCATTCCTCTGTATTTCTGTTCATCCACAACAGTTCCACGCTCATCTCTGTTTAGATTAGTGGTAGTTGTCATAGGAGTGGCTGCTGGTTTCAAATTTTGTAGTTTAAACTTTTTCAACATGGTTTCTATGTACTTGGTCTGATGTAGGAAAAGCCGATGTGGGGATTGAATAACTTGTAGTCCTATCAAAAGTTTAAGTTTGCCCATCATGCTCATTTCAAAGTGAGTTTGTATGGCATTACTGAATTTAGAGCAATGGGACTCAGGAGAAGATCCAAAAACAATATCGTCTCATATATTTGAAGTACCAAAAGATGAGAAGATTTCTCTTTAAGAAACAGTGTTGTGTTAAACTATCCCTTGTGAAAACATTGTTCAACCAAAAAATCAGTAAGTCAGTCATACCAAGCACATGGTGTTTGTTTTAGTCCATAAAAGGCCTTTTTGAGACCTTCTTCCTTAATTAGTCCATTTAGAAATGCACTTTTGACGTCCATCTGAAAAAGTTTGAATTTTTTGTAACTAGCAAAATCACATAACATTCGGATAGCTTCTAAACGAGCTACTGGTACGAATGTTTCTTCACGGTCAATTCTTGGTCGTACCCTTGAACAACTAAACGAGCTTTGTTCCTTGTAATTTCACTTTGCTCATCGGTTTTGTTTCTAAGCACCCACTTGGTTCCAAGTGCATTTACACCAGGATGAAGTGGGATGAGATCATCCCAAATTTCAGCTCTCTCAAACTGATGCAACTCATCCAGCATTGCAAAATTCCAACCTTCAACTTTCAATGCTTCTTTGTAATTTTTTGGCTCAAACTTGGAAAGTATACACTGATGAAGAACTGGATTTGCATAGTGGGAACTTCTAGAGCGAGTTCTAAGTCCTTCCTGAACATATCCTATGACTTGTGAGATGGGATGTCTTAAAGCGATGATTCGTGACGGATGCAAATATGAAGTTTAAGAATTCACATTAAGAAGTTCAGAGGTTTCAGAAGAGATTTCTTGTTGACCTATCTTTTTGGAATCAATTTTCTGTTTTGTTATGATTTCTGAAAGATAGCCAGGAAGGAATGAATCAAGGAAATTATAATCTTTCGGGTTAACCACCTTGTGAGGTGAAGAACTCTCATCAAAGATTACATGTACTGATTCCTCTACTTTTCTTGTTCTATGTTGAAGACTCTATAGGCCTTGCTACAATTTGAATAACCAAGAAAAGTACATTTATCAAACTTTGCGTCAAACGTGCCTAGCTAATCTTTAGTATTAAGAAAAAAATATCTACATCCAAAGTGATGGAAATATGCAAGAGTTGATTTTCGACCCTTCCAAATCTCATAAGGTGTTTTTTCTAGAGATTCCCATATCAGTGTCCTATTTAGAATATGGAAAGCCATTGCAACAGCTTCAACCTAAAAAAATTTTGGGACAAGAAAATCATGAAGCATGGTCCGAGAAAGTTCAATGAGAGCTCATATTTTTCATTCAGCTACCTCGATTTCCCTGAATTGTACAGAAATCTTTACTTTTCTAACTCAAATTCACCACCATAGTCACTGCGAATAGAACACACTTTCTTCAATTGCTCTCGTTCACATCGATACACAAATTGCTTAAACTTCTCAAAAGTTTCATCCTTTTGTGAAAAAATTCTACCCATGTGTACCTCGAATAGTCATCTACTAAGAGATACACATAACTTCTTCCTCTCAAACTTTTAATATTTACTAGACCAAGAGATCCATGTGTGTGAGTTCAAGAGTAGAAGAGGTGAGAATTTGTTTCTTTTGTTTGAAGGAGGATTTAGAATGTTTTCCTAAAACGCTAGATTTGTAAAAGAAATCCTTGTCATCTTTGATCTTGGGAAGACCTCTCACTCATTTTAATCTACTTAATTTAGTTATACGAGCAAAAACAATATGTCCTAATTTTCTATGCCAAATGAGCTCAGGCTTCTTCTCAATAGCTAAGAAGTACAAATCGTTGAATGCACCAGAATTATGCATATCAAGTTTATAGATATTATCTCATCTTGTTCCTACAAACAAGATGTGACTGTCCTTAATGCATTCTACTTTGCAGTAGTTGTGTTCAAACACTACTCTATTGTATGTTCCGCATAGATGACTAATAGATAATAAATTATGCATAAGACCATCAACTAAATGAACATTAGTAAATACTAGATTAGGATATTTATCGATAGTTCTAATTCCAATTATTCTTTTTTTTCCGTTGTCACCAAAAGTCACTTTTCCTCCAATTTATATTTAAACTCTGTGAAAAGTGTTGCATCTCCTATCATGTGGTGAGAACATCTACTATCTAGATACTATTCGTTTGTTGGTAATACCTGAACATATATCAAACATTAAATGTTTAGATATCCAGACCTGCTGGGCTACCTCTCTATTGGACATCTAAGCTTATCTAGAATATCCTTGTGACTCCAAATTAGTCTACTAATTTTAACTTCTGTTGAACCTTTTTAGTAGTTTTGCAATTTAAAGGTTTATGTCCTATTTTTAAGCATACCGAGCACTTGACCATGCGTCTAGTGCTGACATATTTCCTAGTTCTACGCTATTAGGATCGTTCTTTGTAACCGGTCTGTATTCTAGTGTTTTATTTTCATAAGTTTCTTGCTTGAGACTAGCTAAAAATAACTAATTTGAAGTTATTTGAAGTTTGCGTTGTAATTTAGCATTTTTATCTGTATCGCTACAAATTTCAGTACAGCAAGGCTATGTTGATTTCATCTGTCAATTTTTTACCATAGTCCTGCTCTTGTTGATGATTTGATTCCTTTAAAGATTCTAACAGATATGCAAGCTCCTTGTTCCATACTGTAACAGCTTTTAAGTTCTTTTCATGTTTTTATATTTAGATCTAAGCTGCTTAGAGTCTTATTGTAACTTAACATAGTTCTTAATTAACTCAGCTACTTCTTGATTGTAAGTGTCAATCATGTGTACCTGATTATTAGTCTTTGGTTCCTGATGACTCTTCTTCTTCCAAGGCCATAAGTGCTTGTGCCTTACTGTCCGAATCACTACAATCTGACTCTGAATCATTCAGAGTAACTATGAGTGCTCTATTTCTATGAGCAGACTTTGAAGGACAATGAATCCTGAAGCGTGCAGGTCTGGTACATATGAAGCAGGTTTTTCCTTCACACTCATCATCTTCTTTGTCTTCTAGCATTTTTTACTTTCCACTCTGTAGCAACTTAGACACAATACGCAAACTTTATCTACCTGATTTCCTACAATTAGACTTATCATAGTGATTCTTATCATACAATCCACTCTTCTGATTCTTTTTAGATTTCAACAACCTTTTAAGTTTGCTACTGAGTAGTGCTATCTCAGCATCTATATCATTATCAAAATCACTAAAAGATGATTTCAGAACATCAGGATTTGAAAGCTATGTTCTTCCTCTTTTTAGCCTCATCTTCAAACATATCAACTTTTAGAACCTGTTCATAACTTATAAAAGATCCTATTAGTTCATTCAGATCTAGGGTCTTAAAATTCTTAGCTTCTTCTGAACGATTTTAGCGAGCAAGGTAGAGGAACAACAAAAGCCCTAGTCGCAGCAAGAAATTGAACGAAAGCTAATCAACCACGACAACAGAATTGATGACGCAGTTCAGGTCACCAAGACCCTACTCTGTGGAATCTAAGTAGGGGAGATTCAACCCGGAAATCCACTAGATCACAATATGAGGAATCCTAGTACAAGAGCAGAAATCGTAAAGGAACAACCAAAACCAACATGCAACAACACAAGAAGGTATAACAGAGTAAGGACTCAGAGAAGAAACAATCCCTGAGGTCTCGAAGCAGCGGTAGAAGCTCCGATGACGATCCGCAGCCAGGAAGCATAAGCGACTCTCTAGAGAAACCCTTTCTTCTCCCTTCTCTCATTGTTCACAGGTCAATAAAATAAGCGTTGTTCCCATGATCTCTAGCTTATGTAGCTGGGCCACGAGTCACCCGCTGGACTAACCCATCGAACGAGTTGACCGGGCTGACGATTCTGGATATTGTGCCTGGGTCATAAGGCCAACATATGCCCCCCTGACTCGGGGAACAATACTCCAGCAGTCAGCTTCCTTCCTTTTTGTGATCAAGTGGATTTTTCGTAGCTGATTTCCTCCTTATTCATCATTGACTCAGGTTCCACATCTCAGCCAACTTCATGGATGTGGAGAGCATACCTGCACAAGACAAACTTATCAGTAGGGACGACTTTAGTTCCAAAATCAGCTGGATTCTCAGAGCCTGCAATTTTGGAGACAGTAAGATGACGCTTTTCAACTTCATCTCTAATAAAATGTAAACGAACATCAATATGTTTCGTCCTCTCATGGTAGACAGGGTCTTTGCACAAGTGTAAAGCACTCTGACTATCCATAAAGAGTGAGGGAACTTAGTTTTTTCCCTCAATCTAGTTCAACAAGCCTCGAAGCCAAATGGCTTCCTTGTAAGCTTCAGTAACGGCTATGTATTCTACTTCAGTAGAAGACAAAGCTACGATAGACTACTATTGAGAATTCCAGGATATGCAACTCCCAGCCCAAGTAAAGAAGTAACCAGTAGTAGACTTCCTGGTATCTTTGTTACCAGCAAAGTCAGAATCAACAAAGCCTACTAGATCATTGTTAGAGTGACCAGAATAGACCAGTCCCAGGTAAGAGGTACACGACAAGTATCTTAGAGTACATTTCATGTTTGTCCAGTGTTTGGAACCTGGATTAGACATAAATCTACTCAAGACACTAACTTCAAAAGCAAGATCAGGTCTAGTGCACAACATGGTATACATGACAGATCCAACAACAACATCATAGGGCACGTCTTACATTGAATCTAACTCAGCAGGGGTAATAGGGCAGTCTATCTTGGTCAATTCTAAGTGAGCTCCCAAAG
The DNA here is from genome assembly GCA_030674075.2 of Linum usitatissimum. NCBI lineage: Eukaryota > Viridiplantae > Streptophyta > Magnoliopsida > Malpighiales > Linaceae > Linum > Linum usitatissimum. The sequence continues at coordinate 2,926,064 of JAUJYP020000848.1, forward strand.
GAACAGGGAAACCTTTGGAATTTACCATGGCAAACTTCTCAAGCAGTTTGAGAACATAATCGGATTGAGACAGCAAGAGAGTTTTGGCCTTTCTATTTCTGAGAATCCTAATCCCTAGAATATTTTGAGCAGGACCAAGATCTTTCATATCGAAATGCTTCTTCAGATTATATTAAATATCAACAATAGCAGACTTATTTTCACTAATAATCAAAATGTCATTCACATATAGCAGCACAAAAAGATGTGCAGAAGCATAATGATTGAAATAGAGGCAAGTATCATATTTACAACGAGTAAAGCCTAAATTTCTCATGCAAGAATCAAACTTAATGTTCCATTGCCTAGGGATTTGTTTAAGACCATATATTAACTTTTTAAGAAGACAAACATGATCAGGTTTATTTCTATCAACAAAACCTTTAGGCTGTCTCATGAAGACAGTTTCATCCAAGTCACCATGGAGGAAAGCCGTTTTCACATCCATCTGTTCCAATTCCCAATCGAACACGGCAACCATAGCGAGCAGCAATCTAAGAGTTTTATATTTCACCACATGAGCAAAAATCTCATTGTAGTCAATACCCTCTCTTTGAGTAAAGCCTTTGGCTACAAGCCTGGCTTTAAACCTAGGGGGATCACCAGGGTTGGTCCCTTCCTTTATCCTAAAAATCCACCTATTATCGACAAGGCTAGAAATCTTAAGTATAGGAACCATGAACCAAGTCTGATTTGCAATCATGGACTGCATCTCTTCGAGAGCAGCATTAAGCCACTCATTAGAGTAGGGACCGCTAATGGCTTGTTCTACAGTTTCATGAACGGTGCAATGAATAAACTCGAAGGCAAAAATAGAGAATTCAACGAGGGACTCAAGAAGAGAAACATAAAACTTTCTATTGGGGATCCTAGTCCTAGGGGCCCTCTCTCTAACCAATTGATAATTGGAAAGATCAGGAATAGAATCAGCAGAGACAAGATCATTTGAGAGACTAGGATTAGAGGGAGGTTGAGTTGGGGAAGATGTACTTACTTCTTCCCCACTTACTCAGCACTCGGGTGAATATCGGATGGACTGCCCTCCGGATTCAGGTGGTCCATATTTGTAGAAGATTCAAGTTGCTGGTTTGAATTTGATGCAGATGGGTCCAAATTCGAGTAAGCAAAGACCTCCTCATAGGAGATCGGGTGCGCAATGTCGAATTCCTCCTCTTGATTTTTCAATCGTGGTGGTCGTGTGTAAAAGTATCCTGCAGGGGGATTAGAAACTAGAGGGTCTTGTGGACCTTGAGGCTCAACAAGAGAATCATTAGAATGCACATTCTTAAAAGGAAATTCACATTCATTGAAAGTAACATCACGAGCAGAGATAACTTTGTAACCACCAGGTTGGATAATCAACAATTTATGCCCTTTAACACCACCAGGGTATCCAAGCATTGCACAATTAAGAGCTCCAGGGTGAAGTTTTCCCTGAGATATCTATGCGTAAGCAGTGCAACCAAACGGACGAATGTGAGACAAGATTGGTTACTTGCCAATCCACATTTCCTGAGGGGTTTTATAGTTGATAGTGGAGGAGGGAGATCAGTTTATGAGGTAGGCAGCTGTGCCCACTACCTCACCCCACAGTAACGGTCTCATACCAGAACTAATCAACATACAAAGAGCCTTCTCAAGCAAGGTATGATTCATCCTCTCAGCAGTCCCATTCTGCTTAGGGGTACCAGGGATTGTAAGATGTCTTTTAATCTCATTTTTAAGACAAAAGGAGTTGAATTTGGTATTACAGAATTCCAAACCATTGTCAGTGCGGAGGCACTTTAGTTTCAAACCGGGTTGGTTTTCAAGTAGGACTTTCCAGTCCTTAGTGGAATCAAAAGCATCACTCTTTGCTTTCAGAAATCTTATCCAGACTTTTTAAGAGAAGTTGTCTATTAAAGAAAGAAAATACTTCCTCCCTCCAATAGTATCAACTTGGACAAGACCCCAAAGATCAAAATGGACATACTCTAGAGGCTACTCAGCAACATAAGCAGACTTACTAAAGCTATGCCTAGTTTTTTTGGCCAAACACACAATCTTCACAAAAAGAAAGATCACTTTGATGTTTCTCTAAGATACCGTGTTTAAACAAATGTAGCAGGCCATGGTTACCAATGTGACCAAGCCTGGAATGCCAAAGCTTAGTGTAGGCAAGATTACCATGCTTGACAGTATTTTCAGACACATTTAACTCAGGAGAACCAACCAAATGGTAAAGACCGTCAAGTTTCACACTGGGGATGACCACAGAACCATGCTTGATAACATCCTTTATACCATTATGGGTGATGATTTGACAATTCAAGTCATCAAACATTGATTCTGAAAGGAGGTTCCTTCTCAAGGCAGGGACCCACCTGACATTCTGAATCAACCTAACCACCCCATCATGCATACGCATGGGGATGGAACCCATTCCCTTGATTTCTAAAGTGGTGTGATCCCCTAACATGACCTCACCCCCACTACACGTAGTTAATGAGCTAAATAGATCACGGTCAGGAGAAGCATGAATATTGCAACGAGAATCAAGTATCCAGTTATTAGATGAACATTTAGAATCAAGCACGAGTAATTCGGAGTATTTAGGACAAGTTTCAAGGAAGTTTATGATTTTAGACTTATTAGACTCTTTTAATTTGCCATCTTTAGCACGTTGGTGAAAATCTTTAGCATAATGACCTTCTTTACCACAGTAAAAACAAGTGACTATTTTGGACTTGGAAGAGGAAGAAGACTTGTCAGTTTTCTTCTTCTTCCAATTCTTCTTTTTATCTTTACCTTTAACAATTAATACTTCAGTCTTAGGTTCAGTTTTAGATTCACCCTTAGGTTCACCTTAAGTTCTAAGCTTCTGTTTAAAGACTCTGAGTGTATCACCCTTTTGGGAAATAGCCTCAACAATCTTCTTTATAGTGATTGCATCCTTACTGTATTGAATAACATCTTTCAAGTTATCAAATTGAGTAGACAAAGAATTAAGAAGCAAAACAGCTTGGTGAGTTTCATCAATGACATCACCATAGCGATTCAAGTCCCGAGTCATCCTAAGAAAGCTATCAAAATTTTCAGACAGAGATACTGAGACATCCATTCTGAATGTAAACAGTTTACTAAGTAGAGAGACTCTATTAGGCAAAGTTTTGGACTTAAAGGACTCAAGGCCTTCCCATAAAGTTTTGGGATCAGTGAACGCTACCACTTGATGAACAACGTCGTCGGCGAGCCGGATCAGAATCTCTGAGTGTGCAATCTCCCGCATTTCTTCCTTCCTTAGGTCAAAGGTGGTGGCAGGCGAATTTTCAGTGACGGCAGGCCATCACTTCTCCTTCACAAGCACCGCTCTCATCTTGATCTTCCAGATCGCAAAGTCGTTGTTTCCGTCGAACGATTTAAGACGGTAGCCCTCTGACACGTTTCAAGAAAAATAAGAGGAGTTACAGCACAGTGAGACCTTTTAAATCAAGACTGGAAAGACACAACGGAAACCAGAATGGAACAGAGCGAACTAGGCTCTGATACAAGATTGAACGATTTTAGCGAGGAAGGTAATCAACCACGACAACAGAATTGATGACGCAGTTCAGGTCACCAAGACCCTACTCTGTGCAGACTCAGGAGGGGATACACAGCCCGGAAATCCACTAGATCATAATAAGAGGAATCCGAGTACAAGAGCAGAAATCGTAAAGGAACAACCAGAACCAACATGCAACAACACAAGAAAGTATAACAAAGTAAGGACTCAGAGAAGAAACAATCCCTGAGGTCTCGAAGCAGCGGCAGAAGCTCCAACGATAATCCGCAGCCAGGAAGCACAACTGACTCTCCAAAGAAACCCTTTCTTCTCCCTTCTCTCGTTGTTCACAGGTCTATCAAAAAAGCGTCGTTCCCACGATCTCTAGCTTATGTAGCTGGGCCACGAGTCACCCGTTGGACTGAAAAATCCAATGAGTTGATCGGGCCGACATATTCAATAGTTGTTAGTTTTTGCATCCACTTACGTGGTAAGCATCTCAAGATTTTACGAACAAGATCAACGTTATCACAAGGTCTTCCTAGGTTTTTTAGCCTATTAACAATAAAATTAAACCTAGAATACATTTCAGAGATACTTTCATTTCAGGGATACGATACTTTCTTATGTTTCTTACTTTCATTTGCTCTCCTAGCTCAAAAACATTTACTCATGAACAGCTCATTTCAAGGATATGAGGTAAATGTTTTTTAGCTGGGAGAGTATCTCGATCTTCGTTTTGAACTCGTTGGTGCCTTGTTGTGACCCTGGATTTAATCTCTTGATGGCCACGTTTACACCATCATTGATTATTCCCTTGTAGACATTGTTGAACCCTCCCACTCCGATTATGAAATCTTTGTTAAAATCCCAGGTAGCAGATTTGATCTCGGTTAGTGAAAATCGACAGCAAATTTTATCGAGGGCAGCATTGATTGAATGAAAGAAAATTTTGCAAACCCGTAGAAGGAGAAGTAGAGCCTCCAACATTTTGGCCCTTAACTTTCCGTTTCTGCCTAATGATGAACAAGAGTAAAAGGGAGAGCATCAGCAAACCTAAAAGAATGCTGCCGGCTACAGTAGCGACTAATTTTGTCCGGTTTCTACCGGATTTTGATGAGGAGGACTGGGATTGAAGTGGCGGCAGGCTAGGGTTGGGTCTGACTACTAGATTTTTGGAGGAGCTCAATTTGTAGATCTCAACTCCATTGAGGATGGAAATTATGTAGGCGTTGTTCACCTCATAAGGAGAAAAAGCAATGAAGAGGTTCTTATTCTTAGCTCCTTCCATTCTCGACAAGTAATCTTTGAACAGAGGGATTTCGTTCTCACCTGCTTCATAAATGACATCCACATAACCCCCATCTGTTTGATTCATGATGTTGTCCCAGAAAGCCATGTTGTCCTGTGTGGATATACTTGGCTATAACTCGCAAAAATGGAGCCGAACGAAATAGCTGAACGAGGGGTCAACCTGAAACATCCAGGTGAGATTGTAGCTGAGGTTTATGGTGATGTTGTCGGACATTCGACAGGCAGTTTCATAGACTGGATTTGAGGCCGCTACCCAATAAATTTTAATGTGTTTATATATTAATTTGGCAGGTCGAAATATCAAAAAAATAAAAATAAAAAGTTTTAGACACGGATGTTATAATAATTAAGACATGTGACTATTGGGTAATTTCATTAAAGATTTTTTACAAAAACGAAAAATAAATAAATAAATAAGGACTATGAAGATTAAATATGAGAAACGGACAGCCCAAATCAAATTCTCTAGAGGAGAGTATTAGTATTTCAGGAATACTGAACATTGTTCCATTTTACCATATGACATTGGAATTTTCTAGCACCTTGAGTATTTACATTGAACCTGTTTTCATGAGTTGGTTGCCTTGCAAGACAAGATTCTTAAGCTTTCAACAAGTGAAAACTCCATGGTAAGCAATATGGCAGATCGGATGAACAAAAAGTTTGTCAAGGATTAGGTGAAAGTTGATAATTTGAATCATTTATTGTATGTGGTTGTAGTGTTAGACCCTAGGTATAGATTGAAGTACGTGAAGTTCTGTTTTGAGGATATTTATGAAAAAACACTTGGTGATAAGCTTAGTTCGAATGTTGAGAATGGTTTGAATCGGTTGTATGACCACTAAGTTATTTTTTCATGTGGTGTAGGAAAAGGGTCAAGTGGTGGTGAAGGAATTGATTCTTCTGTAATGAGAGCTGAAAAGGATCCAGCAAAATTGAGACAGTTAAGGTTTGCAAGATCAATGGAAGAAAGGGATAGTTCAGGAGGAAAAGTTGAGTGCGCCAAGTATTTGACAGAATCGTGGGAGAAGCTAAATGATGACTTTGATGTGCTGGGATAGTGGAAGATGAATTCACTCAAGTTTCCGATCCTTGCTCGAGTAGCAAGAGATGTGTTAGATGTTCATGTTTCAACAGTGGCATCCAAGTCCACATTTAGCACATGTGGTCGAATTGTGAAATCTAAAAAAACTTCTTTAGCTAAAAAAATAGTTGAAGCACTTGTATGTAGTCAAAATTGGCTGAAGTCGAAGTTTTTTTCTGCTTCTTTAGAGGCTGTTCTGGAAGCTAAATTCAATACACAAAAACACGAACAACAAACTGATTGACCGAGGATGAAGGCCTTATTCTGTAATGTATAGATTGACATGTGAATTGGTGTGATATTAATTATATAGATAAGTTAAATCTTTTGTACAGTTTACTAGTTAATAGTTACACTAGTATTGTTTGCAGGTGTCTATTTTATATAGCTGGTTGTATGATGCCGAATTTTGGTAGCTTGGTGTATGGTGTAAAAATTGTGCAGTTTGGATGGTGACAGTTTTGTGTAGCCAACTGAGTTATGCACGTTGAGAGTGGATGGAGCTTCACACTTTCTTAGGAGTAGAAAGAATTTTTTAAATGTATTTATATGCTTATGAGATTGTAAATGTATTTTAACAAACCACTCTATTATTTAGATTTATTAATTATAAATTATTATGGGTTTTTGCTATTGGAAAGATATAAATATATGTATGTTAACCAAATTAATCCGTAACCAAACTGACCCAATGATGCAGTCGACCCGTGGGTTTCGTATTTGACAGTTGAGTATGGTTGTGTTGTTATATAACCGAGAGTTATGATTAGGTTACTGAAAAATGTGATTGTCGACCCAGTTGACCCTCGTAAAGGGCTATATTGGAGTACTCACTCTAAGGGGACTACTCACCTTAGGTGGTAGGATAGGAAAAGAGGAAACAACATGAGCAGAATTAAAAGAGTGTGAATCACCCGTATCAAACAAGGTACACTAGGATCTGTAAGAGATGGTAATCATATCAGTGATAGTATTTTGGAGCTTTTGCTACTCCGGTGGCATATACCAGCTTTACATCTCAGTATTCCATCCTCCCTATGATCTCTGGCTGAATGGCAGTATGTTAGCTTTATAAAATGGAGCTTTGAACCCCCTATTTGAGCCAGACTCCCTACTAGAGCCCGATCCTGATGCATAGTCACCTCATACCCCACCAGACTGTCCTGTTCGGGGCACTTTCAAGCAAAATGACATGTTGGCCACACTTGAAAGACACACCAATCTTCCTCAAGCACACACCTCTTTGCCGAAGCCCACACTCTGGACATGAAGGACGATCAATCCTTGCATTAGACTGCATCTGCTGCCATACCTAAGTATCACGTGTAGAATAGTGGTTCTGCTGGATAAGAGATAGCACCCGTTGTGTCCCTCCTTCGCTGCGATGCTGACCCTGCAGGCACTACTTCTGAGGATGCATCCTTCCTCTTCGTTTCCTCTTACCAAATCTGATGCTCTCCTCTCCTTTTCTCCTCAAGGTGTTCTGCTCTCAAGGCAGCCGCCTTGATGTCTGCCAAACTGTCCATGTCACCACTATTGATCCCACACTAGATGTGAGCTCGCAACCCATCTAGGAACTATTGCTTCAGATCCTCGGTCCTCTTTTTTGTTAAACCCTTGTACCACCTGCTCCACTTGATGAATGAGTTGTAATAATCAATTGATGAACTATTGCTTCATCTCTCGTCTCAGGTTCTGGAACTCATTGCTCTTGTTCTTCTGCCGCTACTCTACCATGAATTCCTTCTTGAAGAGGATCAAGATTTCCTCCCAGCCTTTCTCATATGAATCCTCCTCAATTTCCAACTGGTTGCTCCACCATTCCTTAGATGCACCTGTGAAATCCGATCCTAGACGACTTGGTCAACCCACATGGTTCAACCATGTATTACTCGCGGGTTCACTCATCACATAAATACACATAACATATACTAGTAAATAAAACCTGAAATACATCATAGAATAACTAAACAGAAGCAGAATGAAAATAGAGCTTCTATGAATCTAATGCTAATCAAGAATGAAAAAAAACACCCCAAACATCGAGAGATAAGTCAATCAAAATGACTAAAAATATCCGATCAAACCGGAAACATCAACACATCTAAAAACAAGAAAAGGGATAAATGAGGTCCTCCAAGGTATCTCTCTCTAAGACTCTCTGAGCCACTCTGTCGAGGTGTCACTACTCGTCTAGCTCTCTTAGGCGGCATTTGCTCCTGAGTTCCAAAGTTGATCATGCATAGAAAATTGAGACGGGGTCAGTGATAAGTATTGAGTGGCTAAACTAGACTCATGTAGAACTGAGCTATACTTCTAATAAAGTGACTCTGTGGTCCTGTTGGCGTCATCCTATCATCTCATAGTGGATCATACAATAAAACCATCTCGTAGACCGTAAATATCATGTGAGTAGCGTACGTAGGGATACTCGACACGTTCACCGTGCCCGCAGAAATATCTTTGGGGCCTTGCACAATCCATGGATGGGTGACGAACGCATATCGAGAGCTAATCTTGCTAACCTCAATTATGTCCTAAACATGAACTGTGAATCACAGTTCAAGCGTCATGAGCGTATGCTTGACCTTAACATCAACTTGTACAATAAATCAACGCTACTATACACTCTTAGAGCCGGCTATGCTTCACATCCCCTGTTCAGTAGATCACATGCTACTGAACAGTACTGAGAGTCCTGATGTATATCATAAACACCTGTATAATGGAACATACATATATGTACAGTAGATCACACGATACTGTACATACCTGCAAATTCAATCATTGGATTCCTGACATTCCTAATCTCACTTCTACGCTTTAAGAAGAAAGAAACCCTAACCCCCACCTGAAAAACGCTTCCCTGGTAGAGTCTAATCTGAACAAACCTCTCTAGAGCTCAATCTCGCATTTCGTTTGACCTGTAGAGATCGATCATAGAATTGAAATCCCAAAACCCTAAATCCTAACCTATAAGGATTTTCCTACGTGGGACTCAAATCAAGGTTGAGAAAGGAGGAAGAAGATAGATTACCTTCTAAATCTTCTTAGACAATCTCTAACCCTCCCCTACTGATCTGGGATCGATCGACTTAGTCTTCTCCACTTCCTAAAATCAGTCATCATTTGTCTGAAAAAATTGTGAGTTTTCGGATTTTGTAATCTAAGTTGCAGGTTGCGACTCCGCTTTTATAATAAGTCTGCCACGCCCGTGGCCAACTTACCACCACGTCTATAACTTTCTGGCAACCACGCTCGTGGCCTACTGATGGTCATTTGTGACCCCTTTCTGGTCACGATTGTGACTGATGCTGACCATGATCGTGGTCCATCTGACAACCACGCCCGTTACAGACTGACTGATCCAATGGTTGCTATGCAATCATCTATTTATGAGATCACTGATATCATCTTCCTTTATAAGGTCCCCGACTCAAATCTTTAACGCGTGATGATCCAATTATGTTCTTTGAGTCGGACTATTCTCAACTCAATAGGCTTATGCGATGGCTCGAATTCAATTTCGAGAGCCAACTCGATTACTATATTGAATATATGACGAATTAAGAGACTCAATAATGCAAGCTATATAATAAATCATATGTAATTTGTGATTGTGCTAATGAAAATGTAAATGGTATATTGTTTAAGTTAATAAGAGCTGGTAAATTTTAGGATAGTCTATATTTTAGCTTGACTTGTCGATATTTTTTAATGTACAAAGTTCAAATTCATCTCAAATTGAACTCATAAGAGGATTTTGATGATGGAATTTTAAAGTCCTAAGAATATGAAATCCTGAGATATCTCAGGATTATATTCTCCGCAAGGCTACTTAAACTTCATTACTTAATTTCAGTTTGTTGGCCAGTCAAGTCAAGTTTGGAATGTTTGTACCAGTAACTAGACTAAGGAAATGCCTAGATAAAGGTCCCACAAAGGGTGTATTAATTTTGTTAATATTAAATGAATTCCCATGCAAATTACTTTGAGCTTCATCCATTGGTTGGTGCACCGTTTCATGAATACCGACCTTTAAACTTGGATGCGATGTATGTTCAACATTGCCTTGTAAATCCACATCTTCAAACAGGAAGTTAAAATCTATTAGGCATGCATGGTTCATTCAGGGTAACCTTGCGCTTCCCACCATAACCATTGCATCGGCCCCATTTTACATGTTCAACTATTGGTTTAATTAATTAATTGGACCCTTGTCTAAAGTTAATGAAGCAACCTCTGACCCAATCTAAATAACCGAGATCTTGACAGATTGGGTGGACCAAAGATCAATGAATTAGATGGTTAATCAAAGTCAGTTCGTTACATAAATCACTAACCTCAATCGTGGTATCGTGATGTTTGCTCAGGGGTTGTGCACTGCCTGGAGGTGGGAAGCTAGTACATAAACAAAAATAACTTGCCTAGTAATGCTGGCATGGAATATTGAACGTCAAACTAAGCATTAAGCAACAAAGTATAGAACATTATATTGAGCAATAGGCCCTAGAGCGGAACTTGGTGATCAATTTCAAAGCATAGCATTTATCTTGTAATTTTCTATCATGCAATTCTACAGTACAAACCATTCATGGCTTCACTGAACAGAACAGAAAACCCCTCACCTAGAGTAAACTTTTCCTAACTTGATCCCAAGATGGAGAACCTAAACCCTTTCTTGCACTTTTTACACTCCCTTTGCACTTCTGAACCTCTAGATCAGAATTCCCAACACTATCACGAAAACCTAACTTGAACCTCAAATAAGAGAGGACAAAATCAGGAAAAAAGAATCAATTACCTCCAACAAAACTAGGGAAAATGTTCACCCTAGTGTGTTGATCATCTCTTTGAAGTTTCACGACGACCTGACATCATTTGCTCCTCCAATTAAGACTTATCTGATAGATGTTTCCATTCGTCCAACTTTTCCAGAGAAGAGAGAATTGCAATTATGATTTTTGTTCGTGATTTCTCACTCTAACGGACATATATATTTGACAAGTCACGACCGTGACGTACCATGGTGTGCATATTAGTCATGATCGTGGCCTATATGCATGTCACGCATGTGACGCATCACATCATGCATGTGACATCCTTACATGTCATGGCCGTGATGTTCCTCGGTTGTGATCAACAGCACATCACGGTCGTGATCATCGCTGTGTCATGGTCATGATCATCGCTGTGTCACGGTTGTGACTGACAGTTGGTCACAGGCGTGATGGCAGGTTCATCATGGGCGTGGTCAACCTTTGACCACGGACGTGATGAATTGTGTATATAAGCCATCCATGACCTACAACTCTAAAGTTATAGAAGACCTAAACCTAATTCTCTCAGCTCTTGATGAATGGAGATTCCATCTTAGGATCTGGAAGATGAAGGGAAGAGGCTGTAGCTTATCGATCTGTGGTTGTTGCTAGAGGGTTAGAGAGTCAAGGAGGCTCATTTTGAAGGTAATCAATCTCTCTTCTTTTCTCTAATCCTTTAAGTTGGAAAGCTACATAGGAATCCTGATAGTTTAGGGTTTTTGGAATTCAATTCTTCTTTGATCCCTTCGGTCTATTAGGAGCGGAGGCTTGAGCTTCGGGACGGTAACTTCAATCCAGACTCTTCATAAAACCGATCAAAGGTTGGGGTTTATGTTTACATTTTGCCTTGATAGCGGAGAACTGTGATGGGTTGTTTGAAAAATCTTTCGATAGGAATTCGCATGTGATGATTGATGTTGTGGAGAATATGTATCAAGAGGGAAAAAAAGATAATAAGGTTTTGAAAGGTCAAAGTGCCTTATGATGAAAAACAACGGGAGAAGCGATGATATACTTCTTTGTCTTTGGATATTGATGTTTCCTCCATCTCTTTCAAAATGGCTTATCCTCTACCTTCCATCGCTATTGATTCAAACGATGAGTATGAAGAAGTTACAGCTGCATGGAGCATTATGCTGAAATTATGAGGATCAAATTTGTTGAACGAGTGAGGCTATATAGCTGTTAAAATCCCTATACTATGGGTTTATGAACGACAATTAGCCCAACAGAAACCAAAGCCTATGTGAGTATGATGAAAAAATTGAGTAATAATAATTATATATTTGTAATCAGACCAACCCAATCAAACTCACGACCACTCAATAATCAGTACATAACCAAATCTAAATACTACAGACAAGTTACACCAGACGCATGCTACACGGAAAACTATCAAATAAATTAATTGGATTCCAGCCGAGACTCCTTGGATGACTTTGAATACAGATGGGTCGGTGGTTAACCCGGGTAGCAAGGCTTCTACGGGAGGTGTTTTGGGTAATAGTAACGGTAACGTGCTTGGAGCCTTTACGTGCTGGGAATTTGTAGCATTACCCGCGCGGAGCTGCCTGGTGCTGTTGAAGGGCTTGAGCTGGCATGATTATTTGGGTTCCGTTGTGTTGCTGTGCAGATTGACTCGAGATGTGCTCTTTATCTCCTTGAGTGGACGGTAATGATGATCACAAACACGTTGCTTTACTTGGCCGTTGTCGTGAGCTTGGCTCTTGAAGCCGGCAGTTTCAGCTCACTCACATATTCATGGACGCAAATTCTACTACAGATTACCTGGCTCACATGGGTCACTCGATTCCCTACGGGATCCACCCTGTTTTGCAAACCTCTACTCCTCGTTAGTAGAGCTGGTAAAAACTAACCCAACCTGACGATCCCGCCCAATCCGCTCAATCTAGTCCGATCCGTGACCTATTTGACTACAAAGTCAACAACCCGAAACATGGTTAACTCGTGATCCGATAAGTCCATAACTCGATTAACCCATAACCCAACAACCCGTAGCCCAATTAACTCGTGACCCGCCTAGCCTGCCAGTTTGACCCGTCTTATCATCCGACAAAATATTAACTTCTCTACCAAGTACAATTTATCATAAGTTTTAATAGATAATTAGTCCATAATCTCAATTTAGTTTGATGAAATTTACTTCAATAATAATGAGATCATTGTAAATAAATATTCAAAAAAATTTAACCCAGACAACATGATACTATATTACTTAGTGCTCACTTGTGAGTTGAGAATCATATTCCTTCAAAAAAGTTGATAATATAAATTAATTTATTACATACAACACACTCAATATTGATAACATAAACTAAAAACTAAATTGAGGTTTACGTCGTTTGGGTAGGTGATTTGAAATAGTTTGAGATTTAAAATAGAAGAGATTTGATTGAAACTTGCTATTATCGAAATAGACCGTTTGGATAGGTGATTTGTGAGTGATTTTGAATGAAATTACTATATAAAGAGAGAAAAATAAATAAGTTTGAAGTCGTATATCCCATTCCAATTTGAGCAATGGAGTAAAATGCCAAGTGATTGGAAGAGTAACTGCAAAGCCGGAAGTTTGGGCAATAATATCTAACGTTGGTTAATTTATTTTAAAGTTATGATTGTACTGTCCTCTAATTGATCATCAAACTTTGATAGTGAAACACTATTTTTCTTCGAATTAATAGATTGTCAACAAGGATATATAAAGATTCAATAAAAAAGGATGTCATGACTATCCCAAGTTGTGATTTTTATTTGAGGATACTTTTTTAACGGGAGTTTTTGTTAAGATTGCCGCAACTTCTTTATTTGATGATGAATATGAAAATTGGATTAAGAATGCACGTCATTATGAGGTAAACCATAAAAGCTCAGAAGATACTGATGAAGTCAAAAAAGTGTATAAACCAGTTGTGGGGAAAAGAAAGTGTAAAGTGGATGTAAATGGTTGGAAGAAACCAACGACGGAAGAAGATGGTGATATCAAACATACATTAGCTATTATGGTTGAGAATTCAAAAAAGAAGAATGCTTTTTGAGAACAAAAGATGGCTTTTGCAGATTCTAAAACGGCTAGTCTACTTGAATTTGACAGTGTTTCGAGATATTAAGATTGATGATGTTGAATTTACGAAATCACTTGGCATTTTACAGGCTACATCAAATTTTCGCCAGTGCTTCCTCAATATGAATGAAAAAAGGAGGTTGGGATAGATTAAGAATTTGGACATTGATAAGAGTGTTTGAGATGGGGGAGCAAATACACAATTTCATTATATGATTTCTTAGAGTTTTGTTTTCTTTATGTTGTTTATTGAACTTATATAATTTTTCTTATGTTGCTTTAATGGATGATGTAATTGCTTTCTTTGAGTTTATAAATGTTCATGTTGTTTTCTCTTGAATGTTATCCATGATTTATATTGTTATTTAATTTACCACATAATTTGTATGTCAAATATGAGGAATGAATGAGTTGTATGATTTTGATAGTGATGTTGAGTTTGACACAAATAGCGATGATGAAAAGTGTAATTTTTTGTTGCTCATGTTAGAGTCAAACAAAAATAAGAAGCAGATGCTATGTCGAACTTCAATAAGACAAGGGCATATTTGGGTTCAAGAACTTCTACATCACCATCCGAGAAGAATATATGAGCAAACTACGAATGAATAAGCATATTTGTTTGAGTTTATGTAAGAAACTCAAAAGACATGATTTACAAGCATCTAAGAATATCACAGTTGAAGAGCAAGTTGCAATCTTTTTGATGATCCTTGCACACTCTAACAGTGCTCGAGACAATGCTGGAGACTTTCAGCATTCAGCTACAACGGAATTTAGCAATACCTCAACTCAAGTGCGAGAAATTGCAGAGAAGCGCGATTCACTTGCAAATCATATGTGGAACGATTATAAGATTAATAATTGATTGAATTTAGAATGTCATATGGGTGTTTTTAACTGGATATTTGGGTGTTTTGAATTATAAGCAGATATTATTACCATATTTAAATCATAAATTTTATTAGTAAATACAATTTTGATTTATGTTACCAAATTTAAAATTTTCTCATAAAAACAACTAACCCTATCTCCAATTCCTAATTCTTCTTGTATTTCTATTTCTTCAAATTTCAAATTAGCTTAAATTTTGAATTCATTTGAAATTCATAGCAAACAAGGGCCAAGTTTTTGTGAAGGTTTTTTTTCATCTGAACATTTCACATTCTCAAAATTATAAACTGACGGCCAATCTTTGAAGAGTTTTTTACTTTTTTTTTTCATCCTCCACTTCATAATCTTAAAATTAACATTTCCATTTGTAGTCTAGTTTTTACAATTCTATTACTATTTTAGAATTCAAATTGTAATCTCATTTTCTTAAATTTAAATAAAACCAAATGTCAAAATGATTCTCGAATCTAAATTCTATTTTTGATGATCTAAATACTTTTTAGTGTTATATTTTGTAAATTGATTGGAGCTCAATGGCCTGATGGGCAACCCGAGCCAATCCGTGATCTTCCCGGTCCGAAATCTGATGGACCTGTTATCCGGCGAAATTGTGATCTGATGAACCCGTAATTCGATTAACCTGCAACCCGGAAAACTGTGGTCCAATGAACCCGTGACCAAATAACCCGTAACCCGACTAACCCGTAATCCGACTCACCCGACTGGTAGCCCGCCCAACCCGCCCGTTTGGCAGCTGAAGTTAAATAAATCTCCTTTTCTTTATAAGTGTTAAAACCTATAATGAGTAATTAAAACTAATTTTCCATCCTAATCACCTACCCAGAGTAGTGAAATTGATGATTTAGATATTAAAATCTTACGGTTTTACAATTTTATTGGTGTCTAACAATTTTGATTCCATTCAAAATCGGTGGTTAGTGAAATCACGTTAAATCTCGAGTTAAATCTTAGAATCCTGTGAAATCAACGATTTTTCATATAGTTTACGATTCTACTTTCTAAGTAAAAATTGTCCATTTGTCATCTTGTCTCACTCAGTTTGGTTTAGAATAAAAGAATCTAAGTGTTATTAGTAATTTATTTATTTTGTAGATAGATTTTGATTATTTTAGTAATAAATGAAAATTAAAATAATAACAATAGTCTAAAATTAATGCATTTTCTTCATTAAATTATCAAATATAGAAAGTCGTGAAATTCTACGATTTTACGATTCGATTCTACGTTTTTACGATTCGATTCTACAATTACGATTTCAAGTCATTTTTCGATCTCATGCTGACTGGACGATTTCACTACCTTGCACCGACCCAAATCTCCTAAGCAAACCACCTCTAAACAACCTAACGAAGTCAATGTTTGTTCCTCTGCTTCTCTCATCCTGATTCTCTGTCTCCTCTTCCCAAGGGCAAAGTCGGAAGGCAACCACTGACCAGTTTGAAGTCCCGCTAATTGCGGACCTGTCCGAATCCACCAGTGGTCCAGACTCGAGGTCTTTTATTTTCAGCAAACATATACATGTTGAACCCTGGATTTCGCAATCCATAGGGGTTCCCAAATCTTGTCCTAAGCGATTTTTCGATTCAAACTTCCAATAGCTCCGCCTGCTTAATCGCACAAGTAGGACTTCTCATTTAATTCGCTTAGGAAAGCTAACGACTTTTACAAAAGAGTCTACCAGTGTGCACTTCTACACCTCTTAAACAGTATAGTTCGGACCACTGAACCCAACATTTAGCTTCTTATTAGGGTTTTGATAGGACTATAAAAGTTCAACCTTATTGACGTTTGGTTTGGTTGCATAAGTTCTTGAATTTTGTAACGTGTGCACTCAAGTACGGCTAGTTATATCATATCAATAGTATTTCTATGGATGGCATTGTCCCTAACAATTCTGGAAAATGTTAATGGTTTTGTCGACCTTATGAATTGAGAATTTGTTGACTTAGCAGCCCCAAGTCATGCCCTTTGAGTTGTTTCGTGCAAGGGGATGTCTAATTTATGAAGCTACTATCGCAATGAAAGAGATGGCCGAAGGAGATGAGCAAATGCCAAGAGATGCGAAGATTTTCAAATCACTCTTGAAATCAATGGGTGTTGAAGACTACGAACCTCGTGTTATGCACCAGTTCCTGGAGTTGTGGTATCGTTACTTTATGGATGTATTGACAGATGCTCAAGTTTACTCGGAGCATGCTGGCAAGTCTACTATCGACACTGAAAGTTGTCTCTAGTAGTTCTTCACACCTAAACTTGAGTGACTATGCTGTTGCTGCTAATTGCCAAGTAGACTGTTAGCATATGTATCTGGAAATATAACGGAATAGAATCCACAGGGCGAAATGTCATCAAATGATTAAAACTGCTGAAATTTGTATCAGCAATGAATTGAAGCTAAAGGACTTAATAAGAGTCATGTTAAGGATATCTGTGCTAGCATGTAACATTATCCTTCCTTTGGTTTATCTATAATCATTTGCATAAATCTGAAGCTATTATTTGGAACTCCATGTCGACCAAGATTAGCAATAAGCTTTAGCTTGCTTAGAAGCTTAAATCACTAACAATTGTTCTGCAATAAACAGAATGTTTGGATGGCAAAGGGTGCCATTTCGTACATACCATTCAGTGCACTGTTTGTTTGTCCATTCAGCATGAGATGAAAGTTCAGCTAGATTAACAGATTCATAGATTTCTAATATCTATGAACATTTGTTCCCTTGACCAGATATATTAATGATTTCGGAATTCATGGCTGTGTTGTCTTGAGAATCTGCACATATACTGTTAGGAGGCCACTTATTTTATGAATCTAAGAAGGAATGATGTCTCATATCAGGTTTTGCTGGAGTTCGCGAGGAACATGAGCAAAATCCCGTTGCCCAAGTCTGCGCGGGGACCGGGTACTCCTCTGCCACCTGATCAGGACACATTGATCAGTCCAAATTACCAATTATCTATGCCAAGGAAACAGCTTTCCCAAGTAGAAGAGATGGAAGAGGATGAAGAAAGTGCTGGTGATCCTCTGAATACCTTACAGGAACGAAATCCTGAAACGTCCCAACAGCAGCAAACCCCTCGGAGAGTCTCGTTTCCTCTGGCCAAAGTGAAAATATATTACAATTATACCAGCAAGGATACAAACACTGTACTATCTCTGGTCAATTGGCAACTATTTTATTTTAATTCAGTGATTTAGAGTCATAGTTGAAGAGTGATCTTTTGATTGACTGAGAGCTAGCCACTGTTCCACAAGTCAGAACAGTGCCCCAATTATACACACGGAAGAAACTTGCAACCTTTTTTTCGACAAACACGTATTTACAAGAAACAAGCAAGTAACAGTAGAGCTATTCTTATGCTTCGTCGATGGAAAAGGGGACACATATCAACTTCTACAACCCGCAACTCCAGTGGCTGTGCTTGAAACGCCACTGAGCCCCCTGTTGTACATACGCTGTATCTCTTCCCTGTACTCGGTTAGTGATTTGTCAGAAATTGCAGGGCTTAGCTCCACCAAGTCTCCCATCTTCAGCTTGCAGCTGGGATCACTCACAGGAACATGGTTAAGTTTCGGCCTCAATTCATCCTTCATGTGAAGGAAGCCGTATGGTGAACTTGTATTGCTAACTCCACCAGCTCTTTCCAGCAGGTCCATCATACACGAGTTTGCTGGAAGCTCTTGCACTGACATCTGTTTTCCAAAAAACAACCCACTTGTTTAATCTATTAATATGGAGTCAGGTGGAGTAAAAGCCATGGAAATAAAATGTGTGAATCAAACCTTATCGTTCTCCATCATAACGATAAAGACTGGTCCATCCAGGCTGCAATTAGGTTTACTAGAATATTTGCAATCTTCAGCATGAACGGGGAATGCACAAGGAGGAGTTGCAGAATCAACGCAAGAGATCGCCGACCGGTCTTTATTCATGGCCTCACATTGCCAAGTCACGACCCATCGAGCCCATTCAACCATCTGCAGTACAAATGAAGGGTGCTTGCAATCACCCTCTTTGTACCTCCAATGGGCAGCAAATCCAAACTCGGCCTGCAAATGCATCTCCTTCGTTCTGATCTGGACTTCAAGTGGAACTTCTCCATCACCCAAGACTATTGTGTGGAGAGATTGATACCTGAAAAAACAAACTTCATTTTATAGAGAATGATTTAAGATGATACGCCACAGATAAAAAATACATACCCATTGAACTTGGGGTGACTTATGTAGTCCTTGAACTTTCCAGGCACTTCAGGCCATAACTCATGAACAACTCTTAATGCCTTGTAGCAGTCTTCCTTACTTTCCACAACCAAACGAAGCCCGTGAATGTCATGGATCTCATCCGTCTTCAGCTTTTTCCTGAAAAGATACAACCGTTTAACATTAATCACTTACAGAATACCCAACACAACTAAGGAAGAGAAGCAAATCATAAAGCAAATCTATCAACTGATAAGGTAAACCACAATAGTGTAACATCCTCACAGAAAGGTAACCTCAATCCAGATATGAGATGCTTAGGATATACAACAAATGTAATCTAAATCCAAGCAAATATTCAACTCAAGTGGAAGCTAGTCAAAACTCTCAAGTGTTTGGATTAAGACAGGCATCTTTTCTTGTATAAAAACAGACAGGCATCTTTAACTACTTTCTTTGCCTTTATCTCTACTTTCTCAGTGCCTTATAAAGATGCTTCAGACTGGTCCAGGGGTACAAGTTTAGGAGAGTGATGATGCACTTCAGGAACTCTCTCAGAAACAGAGAGGGCGAACTTACTTCAACATTTTGCGATATATGCTATACAAACTTTTATGTCGACCAGATAGCACATGATAAGATATAGCTTCTTCCTTTAAGGCATGGTCCAATTGCTCTGTCGCGGAAGTAATCACTGCCTCATCAAAAGATTTTACGAGCTGGGATGACAAATCTTTGTGCTGGTCAGGATTCAGATGCCTGAAGCACAAATTTTCAAGCTGTTCTTTCCATGCAGAGATCCCTAAGCGGTTAGCCAAAGGACCAAAGATTTCCAAAGTCTCCTTCGCAAACCTCTGTTGCTTTGGCAAAGGCAATGCATCTAGGGTCATCATGTTGTGCAATCGATCAGCTAGCTTAATCAGTACAGCTCTGGCATCTGCCATTGCTAGAAACATTGTATGTAACCGATCTGCCTCCTCAGTTTTGCTAGCTGTATTGTTCTCGCGCGCAAGCTGACTCAAGTAACTAAGTTTTGACACCTGAATAAGCATAGAAGACAATCCAGTCAGGCCCCATAATTACTGACCAGCAACGATAATTAGATTGGACATCCAAACTAATACAAAAAGACTGCAGTTCAACATGATGGGGACCAGAAAGAGTATAAACTCTTCATTCATTCAATTAGACTCCAGAAAAAAAATTAATCGATATACCCATAGTTCATGTACTGACAACAGACAACATCAACTGAGGTTCAGAAAAACTCCAGTAAGTTCTTTGCAAATCTTCCATAAACATCGGCTGAGGATATGTAAAAAGAAAACACCAAACCTCATTGAGCAAGGTCCTTTACTTGGTAAAGCGTCACTCTTGTAATGACAACAAAGAAAATTCGATATAGCTTGCAATATCAACATTCATGAACTCACACACTCAACATTAAAAAAATTCAAAGGTCAGACTTTTACCCCTTCAACCAAATCAGCCACACCAGCACCAAAGGTCCTGAAAATATAGTCGTAACTTAAGAAAGAATCATCAATAGTATCGTGTAAAAGCCCAGCAGCAACCATGGTGGAGTTCGCACCGATGGTTGCAAGCAACACAGCAGTTTCCACACAATGCTGCAGGTAAGGATCACCGCTCGCCCGCGTCTACAAGAAATATATGAACAAAAAAGACCTTCAAATTTCACATACTAAGAGACACGGAAGAAAAAAGTAATCAATGATCCATGAAGTTCAAACCAACATATGAACAAATACCTGTCCTCTATGAGCTTTCTCAGCCTCGTTAAAAGCCTTGATGACGAAATCCTGGCAAAAGATTTTGTGCCTCAACTGAGCACCGAGCAACAATTCCTTGGCATAAGGCTGATAACCAGGATCGACAAAGCTATCCTCCATATTAAACGTCAACTCATCCACACAAGGAGGAGCTGGAGCCACATCAACATCAGCAGCAAGAACCTCAAAGCTTGGCGAATGGTAGTCAACACAAGAAGAGCCTAATGCATGGCTGACGAAGCGATCAAACAATCGATTACCCCCATTACGAAAGGAGCCGTGAATGGAGGAGCCATGAAAGCAGACATCGCCAGCATTCCTCTCACGAGCTAGCCTCGTTGGAGGACTGCTAGAACATGAGACAGGAACCTGCAATACAGAAACCGGACTTTGATCCTTCTTTAAGGAAGAGGATCCACCACCAACGTACTTAGACGGGGAATAGCGAAACGAAGTGGTCAAATCATCCCCTCTATCATGCCAGAGAGCCCCCAACTCCTCCCGATCACCTGAGAAGGAGCAGTGCTTGACACCGGGAGAGGAGAACAGGCACGTTAGGCCCCCAATACGGGACTTGTGAGAAGGAGAAGCAGTAGATGAGGAGGATCGGGAATTGGGGTCGAAATCATGGCTAGTGTTACCGTTAATCGTGCAGGAATGTGGGGTGGAACATAATGTACCCGTAGGGCTGGCGTAAAGGGCAATCGTCGGGATCGCCATGAAGGAATGAAAAAAGAAAGATCAAATTCTGATCAATACCAGGAAGAAGCAAGACCCTGATCAACCCTGATCAAAATCAAAACCCCCAGAGATGTTTGAGAAGGAGAAAACACACCGCCAAATAAACCAAAAAAAAAAAGGAGGGGTGTTGCAGTTTCTCCTTTAAATTATAATAATATTCACAAAGAGGCTTCAAGCAAAAGGCTGGCTACGAAGCTGTCTATACAAAAACCCTGTGCAAATTTGTTCAACACTAAACAATTAATTGGTTTAGAAATCTGGAAGCAAAATAAAGGGGCCAGGTAACTTTATGAGAGGAAATGTGAAGCCTGAAGTTATGAAAAATTCTTTATAACTTTCACAGAGAAATAGAAAGAAGAAGAAAGAGAGAGAGAGAGAGGGGGGGGGGGGTTATGAAAGGGAAAATTAAAAAATATATTTTCCCCTTTTTTTCAGAAGTTCCTCTCTCGCTCTCTCTTAGCTTTTTTGTTTTTCCACACAATCCGTCGTTTATTTTTCCTACCGATGTTTATCTCATCTCGCGTAGCGGCAAGGGAAAGGAAGGTTGTCTAAATACAGAGTTGCCCTTCTTTACCAAATTAAATAACTGCTTTCACCCACCATGGCTTCTTCTATAGTAATTTTTTTATCGAGTAGAATGTCTTGGCTAATATTTCTATTAAGCAATCAGTACAACTTCATCATTAATGTTAGTTACGGTTACGGCACAGATATTATTCACGTTTATTGTTCTTTTTAAGAAAACCCCATTCACAATTCTTATTAATCGGAGACCTAAAGCTTATAGCGAAGAACGTACATTGTACCTGGATTTATTGTCGTGAAGATATCCCCTTGGTGAGAACGACATTATTAATAGTTATTATATGTAAAGTAGTATGATCTAATGGTTTTGATCTAAAGCTTATTATTGATGTTGGATTGTATCTAATCAAATTAATTTTAGGATTTGAAATCAAGTCAAAAACCTATCACCGAAAACAAAGCAGTACCCCACAAAATCTCATCCCACTATTTTATCTCACTGAAACCCCCAAAACCCTCTGTTTGCAACTTTGGTGACCATTCTCCGATTCTTCATGACTCTCGCCCCTGATCGCCCGATCGATGTTGCTAGGAACGGCTTGGAAGTCGACACCTACCATTATTCCTCATCGAAATTATCTAACAGCGAAAGCCAATTTTATTCAGGCGTTTTTAGTTCAACCAGCACAACTGTCACCAAACACACAGAGGTATTTCGATAAAATATTTAGTTTTTAATAATTAATTTTAATTTCCCCAATTATCGTCTTCTCCGTAGCAGAAGGTTTTTCTCCGCAGCCTCAACTCTGCCGCACTTCAACGACCAGCAACGGTGAAGACCTTCCGCCCTAGATCACTCTAAGGTGCATTCAATCATATAACATTTATTCTCAACATAAAATACATTTGACTACTCCTAAAACTCTAACTCTTTGTTCTATATTTTATTTGAGATCCCGGCAAGCGTATGCTGGACGAATTTCGAACATCATTGGCATTGGGGCACCTGTTAGGGCCATACATATTGAATTGATACCGTTCCCATTTCGGGCACAATAACACATTGCATTGGTGGCACCATAAAAGAACCATTTCATTAAATATAAGTGCGATACGCACATATTGGGATCGCCAGCATACGAGCCCTAACTAGGTGATCAATCAAATACTAGTTGGATCCCCTAAAATAACGGTTTATGTCACTTCAGGTAACTATGCACATATCAACGCAATTCCACCATAACTCATGTATGCAATAGGTAGCAATACTTGCATGTAAGCCTAGACTTTATCAACATTAATTAGTAATAATAGATACGTAAAAGAACGTCTAACCCGGTTGGATACGTAGGGGATCCTCACCAGAATGATCGTTGATAAGATCGATATTAACCTTCCAGTCGAACCTTTAAACCCAACGACCTTCACCCTCGAAACCGTATGCAACTCAAGATTCCACTTTGCTTATGCTTTTAATTTTGTCTTGCTCAACTCCTCTACCACTTGGAATAAAAATATAGCCGCCTCTAAGAATTAATGTGAGCTATCGTTAAGCCGATACATTTTCTTCCTATTAAAAGAAAGAAATGTACGTAAGAATCCTACTTTCCCAACATTCACCAACCCCATTCCCCCTTTTATATTTTGTATCTTAGTTAAATGTAAACATATATACACTATATGTGATATGTTTATCCCATATCAAAATATTTATGTTATCAGGTATTATATAAGGTCTAACGGTATTTTAGTATGACTGATATTGGATGTTACAAACTGGGAAGTGAACAAAATTCCTAGAGGCAAGTTCCAGATCCTGCCGGATCTACCATCCCCATCGGAAGAATGTCCGAAGAAACATAAGTCAATTCTACGATCGAAATCTATGATCGAAATCCATCTATGGAGGTGATGCTTTGGAAAAGATGAAGTGGAGAAATTCAATTTAGTCCTCCACATTTTTTCAAAGTACCGGTCCATAAAGGTTTGTAAATTAATAGCATAATCTGTAACTTTCAACTATGGTCATCCACGACCCGTTAATTTTTTCAGTTCATACAAACTGACCCGGGATAGTTACGAAACTCCGTAAGAAGACTTAATCGGCCTATTTATAAATTATAACATATTATAAATGGTTCTAATCAACAATTTTAACTAGCATGTTATAATTAACATTATAACTGTTATAAGCAAGTAATATGAACATTTATAATGTATAACGGGTTATAAATAATTAATTATAAGTATTTAAGAGCGGATTATATCTAACCTCATGTAGGATCTAAAATTAGTTATAATAAATTATAATTAGTTATAATAAGTTATTATAATCAGTTATAATTTGTTATTATACACCATTGTAACTAGTTAATATAACCGTTATAATTAGTTATTATATTATAACCGGTTAAAATATGTAATTATAATATGTTTATAATTAATTATATGGTATGATTATAAATAGTTATATCGGATGGAGGAAAAGTCAGATCGGATGACGACGGAGGAGATGTCGTCCATCGTGACATTCCTGCAATACCTAAACTAAAAAAGTTATTAAAAAATTAATTTGTGAAATACCTAAACTACACCCGCATTGTTTAAGGGAATTCCTCTTGGTTGAATTTTGTTCAACAGGAAGTGTCCTCACTTCCTTCTAACAGCTCTAAGTCCTCACGATGAAGACAGAAAGTAGGAGTACTCACTTCAGATTTTTTGTATCGCGTCTAACAAGAAGTGTAAATTTCATAAATGGAGTGACATTGATCATGAGTCTAAATTCACACCAACTCTTTTTCTTTTTCAAAATAATTGGTAAGGGGAAGTAGAAATCGAAACTACTAACGAAACAAAACAAACCAAAAAACCAAAAAAAAATAATAAAGAAAAAGTCTGAAGTTAGAAAAAAGACCTAGTTGGATGCGACAATAACATCTTTATTCAAATTACTAAATGAGGTAAGGATTTTAACCGTTTCAATTCTCGACTGAGAAAGCAAGACTAATCGTTTCTGATGGTACATGAATGATGTCCTGGTCGATCATTTTTATGAAAATGTTAGCCAAAACCTTCTTATACAAGAGAAAATCAAACTTTTTTTAAAAGAAAACTAAAAGGATCATTTAGGTTTATTATTAACAATAACGTTTGAATTTTCTACTCATTTTACTACTTGAAAATGATTTTTTTTGTCATATGATATAGCAAATAGAAATTTGACGGTTTTAATACTAACGTCAATTTCAATTTCAAATAAAGTTTCATGAAATTTATCAAGTCGTTGCGAAAGAACAAAATCGAAAGAGTGGAACTTAAATTGCAAAATGACATGTTCATTCGTATATGTATAAACATTAACTCTTCCATTGCATAAAAAATAAACATAGAACTTTCATGATTGTAGCCTGTAGGTACTCAAATTGCCTACTTAACTTTATCTGTTTTTTCTCAACTAGTGAATCGATTCGAGAACCAGCCAAGAGCAAACTGTATTATTATTATTATTATTATCATTGATTATTTTTAATTATTTGATCAATTGATGATGCAGAGTTTTGTTGGTTACATGAAGGAAGTAGTTTACTTCCATACGCAACAGTTTCTTCGGATTTAGATAATGGATAGCAATCTTTTAACTTATTCATAGAAAACAATGTTTCCAATCTTTAACTTAGTAATAATCTAATTATTAAACAAATGCAATAATGTTGTCTAAGTGTGCTGGATTCTAATTCATCATGATATATTATCATGAACCGTGGATCACACGACACAGTTCATCTGTTAAGAGCATAAAATTCAAATTATTTTACATCATCTGTATAGTAGATCGCACGCTACTGCATAACCTTAGAGCTCGAGTCGTGTTACATCACATTGGGAATCGTTTCAAAAAATTCCCTAATCTTTCTATTATAGTTTTACGCTTATAAGGCATAAAGTAATCCTAAATCTCCGCCTCTAATATGATTCATGTTGAGTCTAAAGTTGAAGCTACCTTCTCGAAGCTCAGAACCTCTGTCACGCCCATGATTGTCCACCCGTCAGACCACTTTCTAGATCTCAACCCAACTCGGAAAACGACAGTCAACTCGAAATCGGGATGTCACAACTCTCCCCTCCTACAAAAGGTTTTATTCCAAAACCTGAAATCTGAAAGCTTAATTAACAAGGGGGGAGAAATCTGCATGCTAGCCTCGGTCTCCCACGTTACAACTTCGTCATCCTGATTTTAATCCTCAACTTGTAGACCTTTCTATCCACAATCCGAGCTGACTGCTCTACGAAGGTCAGGTCCCTCTCCAACTCAACCTCGTCTATTGGATTGCCTTATCAGTCTACCAATGTACGCCCGAAGTAGACTCACATGGAATATGTTGTGTATCTGATCCAGCTCTGCAGGCAAAGCCAGCTCATAGGCCACTTATCCTATCCTCCAGAAGATATCTTAAGGAACAATGAATCGAGGAGTCGACTTCCCCTTCCTGCCGAACAGCATCACTCCCTTCCGGGGGGATATCCAAAGGAAAACCTTATCCCCTTCCTTGAACCAAACATCGTAGCCTTTTTAAATGCGTACTACATCTGTCGATTCTGAGCCACACCCAACTGTGCTCGAATCATTCGAACTTGAGAGGGCGTCTCTTGGACGATCTACAGTCCAGTCAACAACTTCTCTCCTTCCTCATCCTAGAATAGAGGGGTCCTATATTTCCTAATGTACATGGCCTCGAATGTAGCTACCCTAATATTGTTATGGTAGGAGTTGTAAGCGAACTCCAACATCGGCAAGACCTTTAACCAAGAGTCCTTGAAATCAAGTACACATGAGCGAAGCAGCTCCACTAAGGT
Source organism: Linum usitatissimum (assembly GCA_030674075.2). Taxonomy (NCBI): domain Eukaryota; kingdom Viridiplantae; phylum Streptophyta; class Magnoliopsida; order Malpighiales; family Linaceae; genus Linum; species Linum usitatissimum. The sequence continues at coordinate 2,952,955 of JAUJYP020000848.1, forward strand.
CAGAATGGTCCGCTCTGACTTCCCATCCGTCTGTGGGTGATATGCCGTACAGAAATTCAGCTTCGTCCCCAAAGTAGCATGTAGGCATGTCCAGAAATGTGAGGTGAAGCTGGGGTCCCGGTCCGATACAATCATCTTGGATAGTCCATGCAATGTCACAATATGCTCTATATTCAGCCCTGCTAACTCTTCATCATCTGTATTGAACCGGATGGGAATGAAGTGAGCCAGCTTGGTCACCCGGTCTACTATGACCCTAACAACATCCTTCCCGTTGACCAGAGGAAACCCATTGACGAAGTGCATCATGATATCCTCAAACTTCCACATCGGAATTGGTAGGGACTGAAGCAACCCTCCCAATGCCCCATGTTCAAACTTTACATACCATATAACTAGCAACATGATGTATCACCTGTTTCTTCATACCCGACCACCAGTAATGGGAGCGTACTATTCGATAGATCTTTATCTCACATGGATTCATAGCATAAGTAGATGAATGTGCTTCATACAAAATGTCCTCTCTCAGTTTAGACCCTTAAAGTACATACACCCTTTTCTGGAAGAGCATCAAGCCTTCCTGCCAGGAGTAAGGTGTAACCTCTTCGACCAACATCCTTCGCTGAGTCTCCAATACTAACTCATCATTGTTGAGCCTCTAATACTAACTCATACTCATTCATCGCTTGAGCCTTGACGATTTGATCCAGTAGCAAGGTTCTCACTACCAGCCTAGCTGGTATCCCCTTCACCAAATCAACCTCTAGTTCCGGTCCCATGCTTCTCATCTCAACCCACTCTTTCAACCTCCCTTTTCTACTCAAGGCATCTGCCACTACATTGGCCTTTCCGGGGCGATAATCTATCACACAGTCACAGTTCTTAACCAGCTCTACCCATCACTTCTATCTATTGTTCAACTCTTTATGTTCCATCAAGTACTTGAGACTCTTGTAATCAGTCTTTATCCTAAAAGTCTCACCATACAAGTAATGCCTTCATAGCTTCGCGAATACGACCGCTGCCAACTCTAAATTATGAACTAGGTAGTTCACTTCATGCACCTTCAGCTGGTGAGATACATACACTACCACCTTTCCATCCTGCATCAGGATGCAGCCTAGCCTCAAATAGGAGGTATCATTGTAGATCACATACTCACCCCCAACAACTGGTAAGGTAAGCAAATGTCCAGTGGTGACCCTCTTCTTCAGCTCCTCGAAAATCTCGTGACAAGCCTTTCTCAAAACAAAAGGAATTTCCTTCCTAGTTAGTTTGTGGTGAGATCCTGCTATCTTAGAGAAGCCCTCTACAAACTTCCTGTAGTACCCTGCCATGCCCAGGAAGCTCCTCGCCTCAGTCACACTGCTATGTGGTAACCAGTTCACAATCGCCTCCACCTTCATCGGGTCCACCTTCATGTCCAGACCAGTGATTAGGTGTCCTAAGAACACACCTCCTTCTGACAAAACTCACACTTCGAGAACTTGGAAAACAAACGTTCCCTCCTCATCATGGTCAAGACGGTCATCATGTGCTCAACATGCTCCTCTTTAGTCTTGGAGTAGATGAAGATGCCATCAATGAATACTATAACAAACTTGTCTAAGTATGCATGAAACACCATGTTCATCATCGCCATGAAGGTTGTAGGGGCATTAGTCAACCCGAATGGCATCACTATGAACTCATAGTGGCCATACCTCATTTGGAATGTTGTCTTAGGAACAGCTTCCCACTGCTACCTTCAATTGATGGTACCCAGACCTCAGATCGATCTTAGAGAATACAGCCGCTTCTTGAAGTTGATCAAAGAAGTCTACTATCTGAGGAAAAGGGTACTTATTCTTGACAGTCAGCTGGTTCAACCTCCTATAGTCTATGCACATCCTCAAAGACCTATCCTTTTTCTTCACAAACAGTACTGACGCACCCCAAAGTGATACACTGGGACTAATGAACCCCTTCTCCAATAGCTCCTGCGACTTCTCTTTGAGCTTCTTCAGCTCTATCGGTGCCATTCGGTAAGGCGCTATGGATATAGCTGTTGTGCCCAACAGGAGCTCTATATCGAAAGCCACTTGCCGCTCAAAAGGCACCATAGGTAAGTCGCCCGGGAATACATTGGAAAACTCCCAAACCACTGGCACATCTTTCATCCTTCCCTCGACACCTAGGAGAATGTGATATAGGAAAGCTTCACATCCACTCATTATCAACTTCTCTGCCTTTAGGGTAGAAAGAAAAGGGTGACCACAATGCTCTCATCCCTGGGTGTCAAAGAACACTACATCGTCCTTCCAACACGTCAAAAACATGATCACCTTCTCCTAATAATCCACTAAGGCTTCATGCTGCTTCAACTAGTCCATTCCCAGAATCACATCGCCCTAATTAAAAGATTGAACGATGAGATTCAGCGTGAACTCCCTATTCTTTTACAGCAGAACTGCTCCCTCTACACAAGACTCCATCAATAGTGTCTTCCCTACTTGAGTACTCACTCTAAAGGGTATATTCATCCTAACAGGCATTACGGGAAGTCAACTACAGATAGTAGCAGAAATGAAAGAGTACGAAGCACCTATATCAAATAAAGCATACAGGGATCTGCCAGAAATGATAACCATACCCATGATTTTTGCCTCGACTCTGGTAGCATCCATCCTGCCACTGCTCTAGCATGAATTCCTTCTTGAAAAGGACTAGGAACTCCTCCCAATCCTTCTCGAAGGGACTTCCTCAACCTCGAACTGGTTGCAAAACCACTCCTTTGCTGCTCCTCTTAGCAAGTAGGCAGTGTACAACACCCTCTGCTCTGGCATAGGATTCAGAAACCTGAACGCATTGCTCAACTCTCTCAACTAGCTGACTGCCAACTGAGGATCTATAGACTCCCCATCAAAAGTGGCGCCTACTCGAGCCAACTCCTAAAAATCCAACCTAGGTACAGGCGGATCCCTCATCGTCACAAATGATTCCTCGTGATCACTATAAACTGGAGGATACTCTTCAACAGGTACCCTCTTAAAACCTTTTCTTTGGTTCTGGAAAACTGAAGAACGGATTTTACCCCGCTTTCAAATACCCACTAGATTGCTCTAGTGGGATCGTAAATCTCCCTAGGGTCTTCCTATTTTTATTACACAAGTTGATGTACTAACTAAACTAAGTAACAGGGTGAAATGGTTTTTAGATTGGTTTAAGTAACTAATTAACAACTAAGTATGCAATTTAAAGTTAAACAAATTAGAGAGATTGAGTTTCAAATAGGAATGAAGGTTGCTCGAATTCGAATCCACAAAAGCTAGCAATGCATGAATGAATAATAAATTATCTCGGCTCGACAATTTTCTAATGTAGTCTTAGATCACTCTCGCGCCTCTAAGGATCTATTTCATCTAACTGTAGACTTCTCTCTTGAGCTAATCTACACCTAAACAAAACGCATTAACTATGTTCTACGAAATGTCACAACGATAAACGTGTAAAGAGCCTAAACGATTTGCTCCTCTCTCGAGCTAATGAATAATCTAGGGTTCTTCCTAAGCGGCCTATCGATATATGTTCCTCTCGGACCCACAAACCAATGCCGATGATTCAATCAAGACGGCCAGACAAAATTGAATAAAAATTAGGTTTTAGGAAGAACACATTATAAGCCTGAATAAACCTCAATAACAAATCAAATCATCCATACAAAAGCTTAGCTAAAGCTTCATCTCATCCAAACAACACAGAAAGTTTAGCTACTCATGGTTCGGGAAGTAAGAAGGGAAAAAGAAATGAGAACAACCCGGAAAGACAACATGATCCGTCGAGAATTCTTAATCCTGTCGCCGATCTTTGCTCCTTCGCCAATCGATGATAATCTTTCGCTTCAATCGGTCTCTGGTATTCTCCCTCTCTCTAAGAGCTCGAAAATATGTGTAGAATGAATGATATGGAACCCTCGCTCTCTCCAAGAGCTCGAAAAATATGGGTATAATGAAGTATATCTCGCCCATAGGGGTCTCGGGGGTATTTATAGGCTTCTGGACCAAGTTGGAGAAGGAAAAGGACTTGAAAACCCGTATGGGGGTGGGACACGACATGCTCCCTATGGAACACGCCGTGTTCCATGGACACAGCCGTGTTCCATGGCCTTGTTCGGCCCCTGTAACTTTCTAGGGCAATTTCAGCGGTGGAACACGCCGTGTTCCTTCATTATACGGAAGTTGACCATAGTGTCGACACTAAAGTTGTAGACAATCGAATTATCTTTCCAACGCCGCTGACCTTGCATCAATTTGACTTTGGAGCGATCAGTTATGCTCAAAATACTAAACAGTGACGCTTTCTTCCCAAGTCGAACGCTTTGAGTTGTTCCGACCTCCCCGTCATGTCTTGGTTTATCTCTAAACGTCATATGACACCTGAAATGTACCAAAAACACACCAAACACCATAATACGGCCCCGAGGGGCAAGAGAACCAAACATGTACTCAAAACCCAAATTTGAATACATTTCGACACACAAAAATATAGTTTATAACGAGAAAAGGTATGTCGAAAATACATCACATCAAAAACTTGTTCAAAACTTGACTATGCCTGTGGGGATCAGCATACCACGACCGTGGTGCATCCTCGGTCACGCCTGTGGTGCACTTGACCACGCCCGTGATAGGCCTTCCCACACCCCAGTCATGCAGTAGACCACACTCATGATGCAGTAGCTACCACGCCTATGAGTAGTGGTCTCTTTGAGGTTGATGACACATTGGTACTAGTAATTGCAATCATGTAGTAGAGAACAGATGAGCTTTGATACCTGTTGTGAAACCTGCACCTAGAAGAACCGATCGAACCACTCAGTTTGACCCATGTATACAACTCACGGGTTCCACTCACAACATGACATAGTATTTATGAAATTCAAGATACTAAAACTAACACATGAAATACTCCTTATAAAACATAACGAACTGACAGTGGAAAAATAGAGCATCAAAGGCACAACAACATCTCATAATCATCCAACATGAAACACAGCAAACCATCCTGAAATGAAGGGGAAAACATCCACCGTGAAAAACAACAGAAAGCATGTTGAAATCCTCAACATAAAGGGTGTACAATGGTTCTCCATAGTACCTCTCTCCATGACTCCATGAGCCACTCGATCGAGGTGTCGGGGCTGCATCTGTCGATCTCTTAAGCGGCATTGGCTCATGTATTTCCATAGTTGTACATATATAGTAGATAGGGACTGAGTGTCTATCGAGACTCGCGTAAAACTTAGACCGAAACCAAGGAAAGATCATAGAAGTCTATCTAGTCACTACTCTATTAAAGTGACCATGTGGTGTTGTAGGCATATCTAGCTTGCACTAACCACCCCTAACATCATGCAGATAGCCTCATGGAGGATTAGACCATGAAACCACCCTGAATCTCCGTATGAGAAGCATCTGTAGGCATACTCGACACGTCCTAAGCATGTTACCTGAATTCCTATGAGATTGTGAAATCCAGGGGTGGGTGTCCAACACAACATAATCATGATCTAGTCTAGCTAGGACAATCCTATCTTATCATAAACCGTGGATCACATGCCACAATCATCCATTAAGAGGTTAAAGCCCAAATCATGTTACATCATTTGTACATTATACCGTACCCAGCTGCAAAACCTTAGAGACCTCGCTCAACATCATGGTAAATCCGATTACAGTTCTACACTTATAAGGTAGAATGTAATCCTAAACCTCCACCTCTGATATGCTTCCTTCTTGAAGCTCAGCCTCCTATCATAAAAGGCCTTCAACCAAGGATCTTCTAACTTAAGTACACATGAGTGAAGCAGCTCCTCCAACGTCGGGGTGGTCCGCTTTGACTGCCCATCTGATATGGGTGATATGCCGTAGAGAAATTCAGCTTTGTCTCCAAAGTAGTATGTAAGCTCTTCAAGAAATGTGAGGTAAAGCTGGGCCTAGTTCTATACAATTATCTTGGGTAGTCAATGCAACGTCACAATATGCTCTATATCCACCCCTCCTAACTCTTCCACATCTGGTTTGAACCAGGTAGGAATGAAGTGAGCCACCTTGGTCACCTGATCTACTATGACCCAAACCGCATCTTTCCCATTAACTAGAGGAAACCCACTAACGAAGTCCATCGTGATATTCTCAAACTTCCACACCAAAATTGGTATGGGTTGAAGCAACCCTCCTAATCCCAGTTGGTCAAACCTAACCTTATAGCATACCCATAGCTAGCAACATGATGTATCACCTACTTCTTCAAACCCGGCCACCCGTAATAGGAGTGGAGTGCTCGATACATCTAGGCATGACAACGGGTCGGATCAGGGATGGTTAGTGCATATCCTAAACCATATTGCTCAAATGCTCGTGTCGAATAAAATCCGCTAGCTCGGATTTTCGGGGATAATTTTTCAACCATCACTAAATCGTACTTGGGGATGGTTATCCGTTGGTGATAGTATAACTGGTCATCTACAACTTAATTTCCTTATGCAAGTTACAATCTTAATTATCTTCTTGTATAGCCGGTGATATTAAAGTTATACTATTATAAGGCAGAAAGTAATCCTAAACCCCCTCATTGATATGCTTCCTGTAGAGTCTGAAGTCGAAGCTACCTTCCCAAAGTTCAAGCCTCTTATCCTGAAATACCTTCTTCTAAAGATTCCCCTAGCCTCTCTAATCCCCAAGCACTGATCAAAGATCAACCAGCTCCACCTTCTCCCCTTGATTGATCTTCTCCCCTTCTAGAGATGTAGAGTGTCGCTCGTTAGTTTAGGTTTTTTGTTTCTCTAAAATCCACCACACTTGTGATGAACTTATCGCCACACCCATGGTTTACCCCCAATCACACCCATGATCTACTGATGGCCATGGCTGTGATGGTGCTGGTGGTCACGCCCGTGACGTACTTCTGACCACGACTGTGATTGCCCTTGCAACCACACTCGTGACAGACCCACAGTTACGTCTGTGATCGTCAACCCGATCAGACCACTTCCGAGAACATTGACCAAACCTAGAAAACACGATCAACCCAAAATCGGGGGGCCACAACTCTCCCCTCCTACAAAAGGTTTCATCCTGAAACCTGAGTTTGAAAGCTTAACAAGGGAGGGAGTAGTTTACCGCTATGTAATTCTCCATAAGCTATGGGTAACGCTCTCGCATGCTAGCCTCGGTCTCCGATGTTGCTGCCTCAACATCCTGGCTCCACCAAACCACCTTCGTAGTCAGCGTCTCCTTAATTCTGATCTTGCAGACCCCTCAATTTATGATTCGAGCAAGCTGCTCCCCAAGAGTTGGGACCTCTCGAACCCAACCTCATCTACTTCGATTACTGATAACGTTTTATGTGTCTCAAAATAAACTTAGATAATAAACTAACTAGAGTCGATTTTCCCTAGGGTGTCTTTATATATTCTACTCGAAGTTGTAAAAAGTGTTAATTGTGTGGTGTATGTTCCATGACCAAATAAACCATAACAGCTTACACGACATACTAGTTTATTCTCTCCAAAATGAGGGTTAATGTAACACCCTCCTAGTAACAGGTTCGTTTTAAAAATAAAAAAGCGGAGCAATAATAGGGGTGCTACGTACTTATACCATATATATCATTTCATGTTGCGAACTCATCCAATTAATTCCTTCCTCATAATCTAGGATTGTGCTTATACGTACCTATATAATTAATCAGTCAACATAAAAAAACTGCTCACAATGTTATATATGACTTATTTATTCTACACAGTATAAAACACTGTACCAGAAGTCTAGAAGGACACATATACATATAGAAAAGAAGTCTCGAGCTTCACAGGCTCGGACCAGAGTACCCACATACTTTCTCTTAAGGCCACTATATTTTACGAAACCATATCTCACATTATACTAGTAGACAACCACTCATAGCATATGCACATGATGAGAGTAAAAGTCTCAGACGAGTTTTAAAACACAAAACGAGGACACAATCTTCAATATCTACCTGGTGTCGTCGCCATGATGGCCGACCCCAGAGCTCGATGATATCATTTTGTAGATTTGTAGTGTGCGAACCGATAAAGCCAGCTGTCGCTCTGAAATGGAAAGTAAAGGTCAATGCTAATCACTGAGTGTATATCTTTGTCCTAGTCACTCTATGGTACACATAATCAAACAGAAAGTAGATAGCATAGCATATAACACATAAGGATAATTCTATAAACTAATTCATATCCATATTTTATTTCGGATCCCGGCTCACATATGTTGATGACCCACATATAGTTAGCGGCACTAAAATGGCCCATGTAGAGTTAGTGTGGCGCTTACCATGGCCCACGAAAATAGTTAGTTGTGGCGCTTACCAATGCCCGCCGCATAACAGAAGTGGAATAAGCACAATCGCCAGCATACGGGCCCTAATTAGGTGATCAATCAATTACCGAATTTATTCACCAATTAGTAATAGCTACTGCTCAGATTAACACATATATATTAAATCAGACATATCAGCAAATTAGCAGAACATGGATCATATTAAGCCATACATATGGTAAAGAAGCATATATACTCTTAGGATTGAACGATGATAACCCAACCATACATATGGCCTTTAATAATAATAAACTCATAATGGAAATTCTAACCCGGTCGGATACGCAGGAGACCCTCACCAGAAATAATCCTTGAGAATACCGATATAAGCTTTTGAGTCGAAACCCTATTCCCAAATGATATTGGAGCATGAACTGTGTATACTACTACCCACTATAACTTCTTCCAAACCCCTCTACCTCTCTCTGTATATCTATGTGTTCTCCTTATTTTGCCAAATAGGCACATACCAATTTATACTGCTCACAAATGGAAGATGCTACTACTAAGGATTTCTTTTACAATAATCCAAAAGGACAAGGACACCATGCATTATTTTTCTTCATTCTAATGATTCTATCCAAGGAATATCAATCATTCATTCATAAGGAAATCACCTAGGATTCATCTACTCTAATCTAAGCACGAGAAGTTTAGCTAGTCATAATCTCGAAGAAGAACACAAATTCAATAAGGGAAAACATTGATTCTAGGTTTACACAAAGATCTACGAAAGACCTCATTTCACCGATTCGTACCGAAGAACTTGATTCATCGATCATGATTCGCGGTTGTCAGTTTGAGATCCTTGAAGTTGATATCTTCTTATTGCTATGAATTCTCTAAACCTCTCTCTAAGTTTCATCCAAAAGGGTCTATCGTGAAATAGAGGAGAGACGACCTTTAAACAGGATTTTCAGATTCCCAAATTCTGTCAGGCTGATTGCGCATCAAGGTTATCAAATATTGTGCCTTTCTTAGACACTATCTTGGACAAGTCTAAGGCGTAATATTTACCCACTTTTCCAAGGGACGATGTTACGTATCAAATATCGACCTTGGTGAGCCACTCCTTGGAAAGGTCCATCCTTTGACCTTGGATGATGTCGGGGCCAACACTATCTTAACATATGGCTCAAAGTCATCCAGATTCATCCAGTTGTCTTGCAGGCCATTGAACTCGATGATCCTAGCAACAAAAGCACCCCCTAGGAAGAACTTCCGCAACCGGGTCCACCTCCGCAGAAAGAACAGTGCCACGAAATTTTGCAGATGCAATGGCACACCTCCCAAGGAATAAGCAACACACCTCTTGTCCTAGCAACTCTGTTGCGTCTTGTAATTGAAAGAATACCAAAGTTCTTAGAGAGGAACTTGCATTGGTGCACCAAAAAGTGTGATGAGCTCTAAACATCCTGCCCTTTGGAGAAGTGCAGCTGCTCGAGCTCCCCAAGTGAGGTTGTTGGCCCGAAGCCCCTCAAGGTCAAAGACTATGGTGGGAGTTGGCACAAAGTGCGGAACCACTTCCAAACTTAATCACTGAGGCGTCGAAGGAAATGAGGGTAGTACCCTACTGAAGGGTCACGTTTATCCGAGACTACCTCAACTTCATTCTCAACTTGATCTTTGTCGGGGTCGACCTCTTGGTGTGCCTTGGTTTCCAAAGATGAGGCTCTTTCTCGACTAGAGGAAGTGTTGCGATGAACCCCAAACCTAGAAAGAAATAACACAACTTGACATGAGTGAGTCTGCCCTAGAAAACATCCACACTTATCTTTTGCCCAAAAGGTTATGCACTTATCAAGTTAGAGCAAAATGCAATTATAATCATAGGCAATACAAGTGATAAGAGCATCAAACTAGGCAATACAAGTGATAAGAGCAGCAAAATCAGGGTTTTGATAAAAAATTGGGCAATAATTGCACGGGCTCAAATCTCAATCAAATCAGATGCAAATGGAGTGGGAAGGTGCACGGATGGCAACAGCGGTGACCGGTGATGGCGGTGGCGGCTGGGGGTTGACCATAGGATTACGGTGGGTGGTGGGTGCTACAGTTGGTGTTTGTTGACCAGTCCTTGCAAGACTGATCGACTGTCTTATCAAGAATCCTCTTAAGCTCAGAATTCGTCACCTCCGCTTGACCACTTTCATGTTGATGGTAAGTGGTCAAGCGATGAGTTACACCTAATTTTTGGCAAACTCGATTGAATTTTCTTTGGAAGTGAGTGACCCTATTCCTAGTGATAGTGGAAGGGTCGCCAAAATGCATAAAACGGCGTTGGATAAACTTTCCCATTGTCCTAGCATTATGATTAGGCAACGGTTTCACCTCCGTCTACTTTGACGTATAATCCACAACAACAATTCCCCACACATCAAACGGTGGGAAAAGGCCCATAAAATCAGTTCCCCACACACAAAACAACTAAATTTCCATAGAAATATTCATGCATTTCATTCTTATTTGAAATGTTACCTGTATCTTGGCAAGCATCACAATTCTTCACTTATCTGCCAAAATCCTTCCAGATCATCCTCTAGTAGAAACCCGTATCCGGAATCTTGCGAACAGTGCAATTTCCACTATAATGTCCCCTAGCGGGGCCGGTGTGGCAAGAGAGCATGATGTTTAGCGACTCGTACATGGTGACACATCTTCTTATTACTCCATCTGAGTCGGAAGTGTAGAGGTAATGATCATCCCATATGTAGTGCTTAGAATCAGAGACATGTTTCTGCCCCGGGTGATGATTGTAATACTCTGGAAGTGTCCTGGATGCAAGGAAGTTGGCTATCTTAGCATACTAGAGGCATTTGTTGGGGTGATGATCTGCGATTTCCTCAACTTCTTGTAATAGTAGCAATTATTCATCCAGGAAGAGTTCATGTATCTCTGGTTTGGTGAATTGACATGGGGAAGGCCCTTTAAGGCGTGATAGGTGGTTAGCTACAACGTTCTCTGCTCCCGCCTTATCTTGAATGGTGATGTCAAACTGTTGAAGGAGTAGCACCCATCGAATCAACCTTGGCATGGAATCCTGTTTCGCTAGCAGATACGTAAGAGCCGAATGGTGAGTGAAAACTGTATTATGGGACAAGATGAGGTAGGAGCGAAACTTCTCGAATGTGAAAACAATCGCCATGAGCTCCTTCTCAGTAGTTGTGTAGTTTCTCAGTGCATCATTAAGCTTCTTGGTCTCAAAGTAGATGGGGTGGAACCTCTTCTCTCTCCCCTATCCTAGAACTGCTCCAACTGCAAAGTCCCTTGCATCACACATTATTTCAAAGGGTGTCTCCAAGTGTAGAGAGACGAAGATCGACATAGTCATCAGCTTCTTCTTTGAACTGTTGAATGTCTGCAACCAGTTATCATCGAAAACACATGACACACCTTTCTCTAACAACCTCATCATAGGCAATGTGATCTTAGAGAAATCTTTAATGAAATGACGATAAAAACCAGCATGTCCTAAGAAGCTACAAACGGTCTTAGCATTAACAAGTGGAGGAAGTTGAGAGATCGTTTCGAGCTTAGCTTCTAACGTAGAGGTAGATGAGTTTTTTCATACCTTGCTAAGACTTTCTCCAAGTTGGTAGGTATCTGGAGAAGGAATCTCCATAAACTGAGAAGTCATCTATGAAGACTTCGACAACATCTTCTAGTAAATGCCCAAAGATCGATGTCATACACCGTTGAAAAGTTGCGGGTGCATTGCATAGACCTTGGGGGATGCGCTTGTATACAAATGTGCCAAAGGTGCATGTGAATGTGGTCTTCTCTTGGTACTTTGGCTCGATCGGGGTCTGGAAGTATCCTGACATCCCGTCCAAGAAGCATTAGTTCTCATGACCTGCAAGGCGCTCGAGCATCTGATTAATGAACGACAGTGGAAAGTGATCCTTCTTTGTAGCGTCGTTGAGGGGTCTATAATAAATGCATACTCTCCATCCAGTAACCGTCCGAGTAGGAATGAGCTCTCTCTTGTCGTTAGGAATGGCAGTGAAACCGCCCTTCTTAGGCACAACCTGTGAACGACTAACTGAATGTCTGTCAGAAATTGGATAAATTATATCTGCATCGAGGATTTTGAATGACTCCTTCTCACAACTTCTTTCATAGCTGGATTCAGTCGCCGCTGAGGGTCTGCAACAGGCTTGACATCGGCCTCCAAATTTGATCTTATGAGTGAGAAAGAAAGGTTGATTCCCTTGAATTGGTTATCTTTGGGATCTTTAGAAGCTCCAATAGTGATGGTGGTATAGAGTATGACTCGAGTTGCTAAAGGGCTTTCGCCTATACCCTTGGCTCCATATAATCTAACAAATCTCCATAGACACCTATAACATAACAAGCATATGAGACAGCTAAAACATTTCAGATTCATCCCAAAAGTCCTCGGAAATATTATCATCCTGAGCCTTAGAGTACTTCATGCCATCTTTTAAACGAAAAAGTGACCTCATCCTGTCCTACTTTCAGAGTTAGACACCCTTTGCAAACGTATATCAATACTTCAGTAATAGGTAAGAATGGACGTCCTAACAGAATATTATAGTCATCTTCATGGGTATCTAGAACTACAAAATTAGCAGGAAATTTAAAAGGTCCAACACAAATTGGCACATTGCCACATCATCTATAACTACCCTAGGTTTCACTAAGGACCTATCAGTAAGTTGGAGAACCATTTTAGTTTGTCTAAGTTCACCTATATCTAGTTTCTCATATAATCTATTAGGCATAACATTTATAGTAACACCCAGATCAGCAAGACTTCGTCTAACTTTAACATTCTTAATCATGTATGGTAAAGTAAAGCTCTCTGAATCTTTTTACTTAGTCGGCCCGACTTGGATGGCTGCTCCTTTTCATAAAGAGTGACTTTTGTGGCATCACTAAGGTTGATCTTTTTTTGAGCACATCCTTCAAGAACTTTGCATATGCTAGAATCTTCGTAAAAGCTTTTAGGAAGGTTAATATGACCACTTGTTTCTTCATGATGTCCATAAATCTCCCAAAATCCTTTGAAAGCTCCTCGGTTCAATCGACTTTGCATCCATGTGCCCTTTTTCCGGACGCTGATTTTTGTTGGGATTTTATTTAGTGTTTCTTGGGAGCTGTCCATAAGGCCTTTGATCGACCTCTTGCACCAAGTATGTTTAAGATGCTTCCATCCTCTGTATCATAGCATGTTGACCCTGCAAAATAGTATACTGATTAGCTAGTTGTGCATGCATGGTCTTCATCATCTAAATGATGTCCTCGTTGATTCCTCCAGTAGATGACGAGTTTTGCTATTGTTGCTTCTGATTTGGCTTACTCAGAAATCCTTGTGGCCATTGATTGTTGCTTCCTTCATTAGGTCCACTAGTGTTGTTGCTTGAGCTCCCTTACTGGTGTGAGTTGTGGCCTTGTTGAGTGTTGTTGTTGTTTTCCTTGTAATCCTCCACTCTAGGCTTGTGAAAGTTTAGGCGTCATCCATGGTGTGGGAAGTTGTACATTCGTGGACGTCCGTCGAAGTTCTCTGCCCTGTAATCTGCATATCCCTGTTGGTTGAAAGGGAAGCCTTGGCTGACGAAATCTACTTCTTCTACCCTCATGGACTTGTTGGTGATGAAATACAAGCACTCTCCCTGACTATCACAAGCACCACACCAAGCACATGTATAAACAGAAGCAGCAGAGGGTTTGAAATTTTAGAAGTAACATCATTTAACATCTTTTCTAACGCCTTGACATGAGCTCTTACGACAATGCTATCTGAGTTATTTGAGGATACTGAATTTTTTGGTTGAATGATGTTTCATGCCTAGTTTCTGGATTTTGCAGCATAGGAAACAAAGTGTGATATAGAGCAGTTACATGGGGAAGGGTAGTAATGTCTCCATTTGCTAGTTGATGTACAAGCACTGTTGTTGCTTGGTCCATATACCTGTTAAAAATGTTTGCCAGCTGACTGTCGGTGTATCCATGATGATAACATTCATATAACAACTCCTGAAATCAATTCCTCAAGTCAGATAAGCTCTCTCCATCTTTCGGATGAATTTGAGAGATTGATTCTCTAAAAACTTCAATTTTTGTCGGTAGGTAGTATTCTTCCACAAATCCTTGGGTGAGATCATACCAATTTGTGTATGTTCCATCAGGCTTGCTAGTCAACCATCTTCTTGTTGTCCTTTTGAGAGACCACTAGAATAGCTTGAGTTTGACAGCTTCATCAGGGAAACCTTGTCGTTTAACAGTTTTGCAGTATGCATAGAGGTCTACAAGATGAGCACATGGGTTCTTGTATGTCCTCCCCTCGAACTTCAGGTTCTGCTGAATTAGAGTGATGAGATTCCCCTTGATCTCGTAGTTAGCATGATCCTGTTCGGGTGGAGCCACAATTAATGTGGAATTCATAGCACTAGGCTTGGTGAAGGTGGCAAGAGTTCGGGTTGGCCTTAGGTGCAGGTTCAGAACGAAGGGAAGTGTATTTTTGATCTGAATATGACTAAAGATTCTTCGTACCAAGATCCTTCTTTGCTTCCAACTAAATCTCATAGAGATTCAGCAAAGTCTCCTTCTTCGTCAGTACGTGAGTCTTGATGAGATTCTTGATTTGATTTGGATCGTGTCACTATTGGTGACATGCAATGAAATCTCACCTACACAAATAAAGAACGTAAAAAGTAATTGTGAAAGCAAAAATTTAAAGCAGAAGTGAATATTAACAATAATTGAACTACTTTAGGATACAATAAAGATTCCCCGGAAATGGCGCCAAATTTGATGACATTTTTATGCGTCTCAAACAAACCTTGTTAATGAATTAACTAGAGTTGGTATTCGACTCAAAGTTATAAAAAGTACTAATCGGTTTTATCAAATTGTGTGGTGTAGGTTCCACGATTACTAAGAATACCAGTTATTCTAAGTATGCAAATGACATGGAAACTAAAAACAAGATTGCAAGGCTACACGTAAGAGGGTTTGAACCAAATGGGAGAAAATGGCTTAGTCTTCGAATTCTGCTAGGCTATTCAAATTCACAAATGAAAGAAAACTTCAACGTTTAAGAAAAACAAGATATATTCAATTCACCATCGCAGTTTTTCTGTAATCAAATCATGCCCTTTAAGGCCCGCTAGTTTACTTCCTATCTACTATCCTAGTCCGCTCTTTCAAGACAAAGATCTGAAATCCGCTAGGCAAAAAAAGAAACGAGACTTCTCACATGATGAACTAGTTTATTCGCTCTCGGGTGAGGGTTAATGCCTAAGCTAGTTGTTTAATTTTGGTGTTCTAGATATCCAAGCTCTTTCGAGACGAGAATAAATCTAACAAGGTTCTATTTAAGTTTATTAGGAAAGAACAGAAAAAAATCAAAATCAAACATAAACCAAACCGTCCCCAACTCGCATAAATCGTTAAAGAATATGAATCATTTGTTCATAAGGAAATCACTTAGGGTTCATATAATATAAGCACGCAGAGTTTAGCTACTCATAATCTCGAAGAACAAAATAATCTAAGCATATCCATCTGGGGAATCTCTTAGCTGTCACCCTCCAGACCTTCTACTTCAACCCTTCCACGAAGGTCCTACCCTGCGGTGCCTACATCACCAAGATCGCGTACCACTTCGTCTTCCTCCATCACTTCACTTAGGTCCACTGCTACCCTCCTTCCCGCATCAGCAAGACTACTTTGTTGAACATGCGGATGTTGCAGATGATCCACCATGGTGACCAGATGCTTCTGGTGGAGGCCAAACCTGTTGAGGCAAACCAACCTGAGGAAGGCGAGAGGGACGCTCTTTTGGCACCACTAGCTCCTGATAGTGGAGGGGCCCTAACTCTAGGGTGCTGACGGCGATTGATTGGTTGTCCACACAGCTGAACCATCACCTCGACTTTTTGGATTCTTGACTCGACTAGATGTAGGTGGGTCTGACTCTAGAATACCCGGACTGGCCCGCTCCTCTTGTTTTTTGCCCCACGTAACCAAGATGTTGTTGGCCAGGAATAGGATGATGAGGAGGGAGACGATGAGTGAGCTCAGATCTTGGTTATCTCGTTATTTTCCCTTTCTGTTGTCGCTTTCCATTTCCTCTTTGATTATCATTGAACTCCTAGAATTTCGAGAGTTGCGGTCGTCTCACATTAATCCTCGTCACTGTCCTACGGCAACTGGCTGAGGCCTCATCCTTGCTCTTTCCCTTCATCATCCTCGAACCCCTAAGGTTTAACAACTAACCTTTGAATGAAATACCAAAAGTACTTCGGCTATTGATTCCACAATTATTTTTCCTTTGTCTTCATGGAGCTGGTGGTAGAGCAATCGTTCAAATCCTGCCAAACTTTTGAGGAAATATTTCCTTTTCTTTCCAAACACGTAATCCTTGCAAATCTTCTTTAAAGTCTTTGCTAAGTTGACTCACCATGTCATGAAACCAGCTAGAACGTCATCTAGTGTCCCTCTTGGAGAGTCTAGTACCATTATAGGTGTAGACTCACCTTCTCCCCTTTTGAGGTTCACGATGGCTCTGAGGAGCAGGTAGCACACTGATAGTGGTAGAAGACAACCAGGCTCCGATACGATTTGTGAAACCCGACCCTAGAACATTCGGTCTAACCACTAGTTTAACCAAGAAACCTACTCAGATTCTAACCTAAAATAACTCGACCCCCGACTACTAATAAAAGCATAAAAACTGTAAAATACTGAAGTGAAACCTCAAATAAACCCTAAATATTGAGAGAAAAGGATCCCAGATACAAAAATACAACACATGAAAAGAGGATATACAACTCCCGTTCATAAAATACGACAAAACATTTATAAAACGATATCAAAACTCCGACTAGCTCTCTCTCCACCATCAACTCCAGTACCTGTGACTGAAATAAATATATGATGGGGTCTGTGATAAGCACTACGTGGCTATCTAGACTCGTGTAGAACTGAGACTGAAACCATGGATACATAGAAGTCTATGTAGTAACTACTATAGTAATCTGACACTGTGGTAGGTTTGACCCTAATTTCTGGTCAATTGTTGGTTTGGGTTTTGGTATGAATTCACTAAATTTTGGTCTGATAGGTGGATGATCGTGGGCGTGACCAATAGACTATCACGGGCATGGTTTTGAGACGGCCCATGATTGTGGTCAGCAGTCATTCACGGGCATGACCATCAAGAGATCAGGGCCGTGACTATTAGTTGGTCAAAGGCGTTATGGTTAGTCCGTCATGAGCATGGTGAAATGAATATAAAAGCAGAGTCGTGACCTGCAACTGAGAAAGACAGAAACTAAAAAAAGACTATGTACGACGATTCTCTTCCAGGAGATGAAAGAGGTTGATCAAGGAGAGAAGTCAGACCTTATCGGTCCAGGATCAATGATAAAGTATTAGAGAGGTTGGGAGGTGCATGAGAAGGTAATAAATCCTTTTCTTCCTCTCTTAATCCTACAGATTGAAACCCATGTAGGAAAAATAGACAGTCGGGGTTTTTGGAGACTTAGTCTTGGATACGTCCCTTCAGGTCAATCAGGACAGGAGGCTTGGGCTCCAGGAAGGAAGTCACAAATCAGACTCTACCAAGCTAATAAGATGTGGGGGATTAGGATTAGTTTTCCGCATATAAGCGTATAACTATAATAAGTTTTCAGGAATCCAATGATCGGATTCGCAGTGTGTTCAGAGCGTGGGATCTCAAGACTACATAGTAGCATTTGATCTACTGTACAAGTATTGTGTTGTGATTCAGAGCGAGGGCTCTCCTGAATGTAAAGTAGCATGTGATGTGGTTTACAACTGTTATGATCTTATTAGAGCGAGGGCTCTCAGGCTATATAGTAGCATATGCTCTACAGACACTTATTAAATTTCACACTTCATGTTAGAATTGTGGCGTGCGATTTACAGTTCATGTTCGGACATGATTAGGTTTAGCTATATTAGCTCCCGATTATGATGCATTGATCACCCACCCATGCATTGCGCATTCACCCACCCATAAATTGCGCAGTCCCCCAGGTTATAACCAGACTCGGACAGGACGTGTTGAGTATGCCTGCAGATGCTGCTCACACCATATTCAGGGTGGTTTCATGGTCTGATCCACCATAATTTTATCTGCTCACGGTTAGGGGTGGCGGATGCTAGGAAGATGCCTATAAGGAACATAAGGTCACATTACTAGATGTAGTGATTAGATAAACTTCTATGTGTTATCCTCAGTTTCAGTCTCAATACAGTCTTAGTATAATCTGGATACAATGTCAATATACTCTTAGTTCAGTCTCAGTTCTAAGCGAGACCAGAAAGCCACTCAGTGCTTATCACTGACCCCGTCAAATGTTTGTTCCCTTTTTTTATCTGTGTATTTCAATTGGAGCTGATGGTGGGGAGAGAGAGCTGGTTGGATATCAGATGATATCAGTTTTGTTTTATTTTTAGAATTGGGGTTATATCTTCTTTTGTTGTGTTGTATTTAAGGATTCAGAATCCTTGTCTGTTAGTATTAACAGGTTTAATAAATGGTTTCATGGTTAGTATTTCATGCAGGTTTTATGCTTGTGTTAGTAGTTTTGACTCGTGCTTGGTGTAGGTTCGAACCCGAGTAGGATTCCTTGGTCGAACCAGTGGTTCGAACGGAACTCCTAAGGTGGGGTTTCACAGTAGGCATCTACCTAGCATCATCCACTCCTAACATCATGCAAATAACGTCATGGTGGATTAAATTATGAAACCACCCTGAATCTCCGTGTGAGTAGTATTTGTAAGCATACTCGACATGTCTTGAGCGCGTTACATGAATTCAAATGGGATTGCGCAATCCATGGATGGGTGACCAATGCAGCATAATCATCATCGAGCTTAGCTAGGCATATCTTGTCTTATCATGAACCATGGATCACACGTCATAATTGATCCGTTAAGAGCTTAAAGCCTGAAGCATGTTAGATCATTGGTACAGTAGATCGCAACTACAACACAGCCTCAGGGCCCTTTCTTAACATCGTGTTACATTCTATTACATCAAAGTATTCCCCAATCATCCTATTATAGTTCTACGCTTATAAGGCAAAATGTAATCCTAAACTCCCACCTCTGATATGCTACCCGTAGAGTCTAAACTCGAAGCTACCTTCCTGAAGCTCAAGCCTCCTATCCTGAAAGACCTTCATCTAAAGATTCTCCTAGCGTCTCTAATCCCCTAGCAGTTATTAGAGATCAATCAGCTCCACCTTCTCCCCTTGATCAATATTCTCCCCTTCCAGATTTGAAGAGTGCCGAAGTTTAGGTTTTTTATTTCTCTGAATTCTAGGTTCTCAGGTTGTGAAATGGGTTTTATAATAACTCCACCATGCCCATGATGAACTTACCTCCACACCCGTGGTTTACTCGCAATCACACCCGTGATCTACTTATGGCCATGGCCGTGATGTGCTGGTGGTCATGCCCATGATGTACTTCTGACCACAACAATTATTACTCTTTTTGCAACCATACATGTGACAGACCCACACTCATGCCAGTGATCGTCCGCCCGGTCAGACCACTTTCGAGAACACGGACCAAACCAAGAACCGTTCGACCCGAAATCAGGGTGCCACACAAAACCCATGTCCAGGGAGAAAATAGTCGAAGGGCGTTCCATTCATGAGGACCAAAATTGTAGCGGAGGAAAGATACTCTCGTATCGGGGGTACCGAGTGAAGGGCAATGCCCAACCAATGGAGAAGGGGGAATAAGGGACCATTCCACATGGTCATTTGCCTTCTCCATATCCATCTTTAGTGCCATAAGGTGATTTTTGTCATAGTATGGCTTAAGGTAATGCATTAGCTCATGAGAAATGAGAATGTTGTTAATGATATAGCGATTGTAGACGAACCCAATATGGGGAGGATTGATAATCAATGAGAGGACCAAGCCAAGACGGGAGGTAATAAGTTTAGAAATTATTTTATAGACCACTATACAAGAGCCTATACGTCTAATTTGTCGTATTATCCACACGTCAGAATTTTTGGGGATGAGTGTTATCGAGGTATGGTTTAGGACAGTTAGCATCCGACCCGAGCGGAAAAGGGTCCATCAAAACAAGTTTGACATCGGAACGCACCAGATCCAGTACCACTAAAATCGAGGCCCTTGAACCCATATGGGCCAGGAGCCCATCAGTATTTACTAGCGTAATAGGAACAAGCAAGGAAGCATTCATTTCGATCGTTAGCATCGGGTCGAGATGGAGCTCTGAGAGATTTGGAGGCTCAGTGCTTTCTGAGGCGAAGAGGTCATCATAATAGCTAACAGCTAGAGCACCCTTCACAACCTCATCCACCACCGTTTTGTTGATTGAGTAGATCTCTTCAATCCTCTTACCCTTACGAGCAGCACATACTGACTGATGAAAATAAGCGGTATTTTGGTCCTCCCTTTAATCAAGCCATTATGACGCTACTGCTGCCAGTACTATTCTTCCTAGTGATGTGCACGAGACCGCTCTCCCTCAAGGTGATGGACTTCCTGCCAGTCCACCTAGGGACAGTAAGTGATGATTGCAGGACATCATTGAGGTCACAGATATGTATGGCGGAGTTCGAGGTGCCCATTTGCTAAAATCAAGAGCCTGTGATGGAAGGACTTTAACTTAGTTATGAACTGGTATTGAGGTGTACCAGTGAGCAGCACCAAGTTTGAAAAGTGTGCGACGAGTTAGGCTACCTCCAGACTCGATGAAAGATGTATTCCAGCTAAATAAGCAAAGGAGTCTAGTTGGTATTCCAAACAAACACAAATTCCATAATGAAAAGAAAAAACCACAACACAAGAATAAGAGGTTTCTCTGCCAAACACAACACCACCATTAGGGTTAGACCCATCACAGTGTTCAAAGGAAGAAAATCCAACATTATTCATAATAGTACTACATTCAGCCGAATCCAAACAATTTTCTAATAAAAATAAAAATTTAGGCCAATGGAGGCGAATAAGTTCTCTGAGGTCTCGAACCGTCGAGTCGCCACCTAGTCCATGACAGTTCCAACCGATTGTACTCATAGCGTCGTGGAAGGCCCGTTCTTGTCGGCACCGCCATCCACCTTCACCAAAAAAGCACCTGGCATAGCTTGAGGCACCACAAGACCATGAGATAATATGACGAGTAGGAACTAGGCAGCACAACTAGGCTCGGTGGGCTAGTTTCAGTGTGCGAGCTAACATCTGGATCGGGCTGGCTGCTCATAGAAGAAGAGATCAGGGCCGAGCCATCTTCAGGGCGGGCCTGGACAGTGCCAACACCACCACAGATGGGCTTGCATTAGCTATTGAGGCCTGTTGCTTGCCCCTTGCCAGAGCCTGCAACAGGAACTCCAAAATGATCCAACCAAGAGATAGGATGGTCAGCCCATAAATGTAAAAAAGAATGGGGGAAAAGCCCAAAGCATAGAAATAATATTGATAGGCTGTGGAAGACACGGTTACCTGAGTTGGCTTTCGGCGCCATCAATGAAGATCCCACAAAGTCTGGACTCACCGGCGCAAGGAGTGTGGCTGGTGGAGGCATCGAACGAGAAGCATTTGGTGGCGCCAGCCAAGGCGACGACGGCGGTGCAATTGAGTCGGTTCATTTAGACGGGAGGTGGGGCAATGACACCAGCAGCATGAACCTCCGGTTGTAGAGTGAAATCGTCCACCTTATGATACGTGCTGGTCGGGATTGCCATCCATGATGCACTGATTGAAGTGATTCCCTAAGGATCCGCATTGGTGGTAGATGACCGGTAGGTCCTCGTATAAGAGACGAACCCAGAACTCATGCCCTTCCTCAGAGCGAGCGCGACGATGGCCATAAAAGGTACCCAAAGCATCAAATTGAACGAAGCCTCTCCGATAATAGCACGGTTCGTCTAGAGAATTATTAACTCATTTGGAATTTGGGAAAATGCCTCGACGTTTTCATTGATCATTGCTACGTTCATATAGAGAGAATGAATGGAAGTAGACGACAAATTGCACAGCTGGTAGCTGGCAGAAAGAGAGAGGGAGAGTCTGAAGCTCTCAACAGAATTTGCAGAAATCAGAGAAGAGGACGATGAGCTGTTGATTAAGAGTGCAATGGTGACGTTTTGTTCTTATCGCTGTTGGGGATGAAGTGCTCCATTTCATTTAAGTGATGGTGTGAAGAGCTTGAAACGCTCCGTTTCATTTAGACGTTGCAAAGGTAGAGATTTGGCGGGAAGGAGATGGAAATGAAAAATCATTTCTTCATCATCTAATACCCCCCCTAAGCTGGTGAGCATAGATTCTGGAAACCAAGCTTGGAGATCACGTACCTGAAAGGAGCTGGAGAAAGTGCCTTTGTTAGGACATCAGCGACCTGAAGACTTGTGGGAACATGGATGAGCTTTATGGCTTTGGATTGGACCTTCTCTCGACCAAAATGACAATCTAGTTCAATGTGCTTTGTTCTTTCATGGAACACTGCATTTTCACCCACATGGATTGCTGATTGGTTGTCACAGAAGATAGTCGATGCCTGGTGGTGTTGCTGCTGGAATTCTGAGAGCAGATAGAGTAACCACTGCAGTTCACTAGCAGTGTGAGCAAGCGCACGGTACTCAGCTTCACAGGAGCTTCTGGAAATGGTGGTCTGTTTCTTGCTATTTCCAAGAGATTGGTGAGTTTCCCAGGAAGACATAATATTTTGTCACGAATCTTCTTGTATCTGGGCACGTAGCCCAGTATGAGTCACTGTATGCTTGCAATTGAAGGCTTGATGTAGAAGACAGTAGAATTCCAGCAATAGGGACCCCTTTTAGATATCTTAGGATCCTTGTAACAGCCTTGTAATGTACATTTAAGGGCCTTGACATGAACTGACTTACTTGTTGAGTTGCAAAACTTATGTCTGGCCTTGTATTGTTCAAGTATATTAGCTTTCCCACTATCCTTCTATACAATTCTGGATTATGGAAATCATCATCACTTGTTGAGGACAAGTGTGTTTTGTAGTCCATTGGGGTGGCAAGTGGCTTGCTTTCCAGCATATCTGCTTCCTCTAGTAGTTCCAACACATACTTTCTTTGACACAGATGTATTCCCGAGACACTTCTTGTGACCTCTAATCCCAGAAAATATTTCAATTCACCCAAGTCTTTGATTTTGAACGTAGTGTGCAGTTCTTCCTTTAGTCTTAAAATTTCTGTTAAATCGTTTCCTCCCACAATCAAGTCATCAACGTAAACCAGAATGGCTATAAATGACATACCTGAACTTTTCAAGAAAAGGGAATGATCAACTTTGCTTTGAGTGTAGCCTATTTGCTGTAACTTGTCTGAAAGCTTGCAATACCACTGTCTTGATGCTTGCTTCAGACCATATAGTGATTTGAGTAATTTGCATACTGGTCTCTTCAGTGAGCTGCTCACTTTCGATCCCTTGTGGAAGCTTCATGTAGACCTCTTCATGTAGGTCACCATGAAGGAATGCATTGTTTACATCTAGTTGATGCACGAACCAGTCTCTTGAAGCAAAGAAGTGCAAGGAAGGTTCTAATGGTTGTCATTTTGACTACTGGTGAAAAGGTTTCTTGATAATCGACACCTTCTTCCTGCGTGAAGCCCTTTGCTACAGCTCTTGCTTTGAACCTTTCAACAGATCCATCAGACTTATACCTGATTCTGTAGACCCATTTGCTTCCAACTTCTTTCTTCCCTACAGGGAGATCAACTATTTCCCATGTATTGTTGGCCTCTAAGGCCCTCGTTTCCTGATTCATCGCTTCATTCCATCTAGGATCTTTAGCAGCCTTCTCGCATAGGATCTTGGTTCTTTTTCTCGCCGTTATACTCAAGGCAAAGTGTCTATGTTCATAATTAAGATCATCATAAGACAAAACAGTATTGAGGGGATGAGCTATCTTTCCAGACTTGTGCATTTTGGGACATACCTTTGGAACATCACAGTTGGGGTCGCTTTGCTGCACAAGGAGCTGACAATGGTAATCCTGCAGGTAGGAGGGAGGTTTGTGAGGTCTGGTACTTTTTCTGTGGTGTGGAGAATCATGAGGGACAGGTGATTGGGGAGGTGTGTCATGTCCATTATCACTGTTATCGTCAGTGCTTGGTATGTACTCATCCTCATTATGAACAAAAGGGTGTGGTTCAGGTTCAGGTTCTGGTGTGGTAGGGATGGAGGTGCTGACTGGATTGGTAGTGGTTGGCGGATCAATGAAGTCCATTTCAACAGAGGGTGATGTATCAGCGGAAGAGTTAGTTTGGTCAGGAATTGGTAACTGGGCATTTTGAGCAATGTTGTGGCTAGTGTTGGAAGGGAAAACGTTTTCATAGAAGCGTACATCTCTAGACACAAAGGTTTGGTGTGAGTCTAAGTCATAGATCTTGTAACCTTTGATTCCAGGTGCAAAACCTATGAAGATTCCTTTCCTAGCTCTTTTCTGGAATTTGGTTCTGTGTCCAGCTAGGGTGCTGGCATAACACAGGCAACCAAAGACCCTCAATTCTTCTAGCTTAGGTTTGGAATGATGAAAGGTTTCATAGGGAGTCTTATTGTCAAGTAGGTGAGTAGGGATATGGTTCATCAAAAAAATAGAATGCTTGACACAGTCAGACCATAAGGTTAAGGGTAGGTTGGCTTGAAATTTGAGGGCTCTAGCAATGTTCAGAATTTGCTGGTGTTTTCTCTCAACCTTACTGTTTTGTTGAGGTGTTTCTACACATGACATTTCATGGAGAATTCAATTTTCTTGATAGAAGACAGGCATTGAGAATTCTTTGCCTTGGTCACTGCGTATGCGTTTAACACTGGTTTTGTACTGGTTTGAGACATAAGAAAAGAAATTTTGTAAAGATGGTCTGGCTTCCGATTTAAGTTTCAGCATCATGATCCATGTTACTCGTGTGAAATCATCAATAATGGTTAGGAAGTAGAGATAGCCATCGTGTGAGGGGCAAGCATTTGGACCCCAAAGATCGACATGGATTAATTCAAAAGGTGCTTTAGTACTGGAAACACTGTGTGGAAAGGATAAACGTTTTTGGCGAGCAAAATGGCAAACATCATAGGGAGCTAAATGAAAAGTCTCTATACTAGGGTGAAGCTGCTAAAGAAAAGGTGTTCTATGATGAGAGACATGTCCTAGACGGTAATGCCATAAATCAAAGGGCTTATTTCGTTGAGTAGAGGCGATGTGACTAACTGGTTTGCAGGTTGTCAGCTTGTAGAGGCCCTTGTGCGGTTCGACTAAACCAATCGTGGTGTTCCTCGATAGGTCCCGCAATACACAATGTGTAGAAGAGAAAGTCAGCCTCAATGGCCGTTGAGCCGTCAGTCTCATTGACCGAGATCGTGTTAAATGCAAAATCGGAACATATAGAGCGTTATGCGGTGATAATGTGTCACTAATCAACACAGTTCCAACGTGAGTGGCTTGCACTTGTTGTCCAGTAGGTAATGTGATCATCAAGGCATCTATCTGCTTGCTTGATGTCATCAGGTTCAATGAACTAACAACGTGATCTGATGCACCTGTGTCTATAATCCAAACAACCTCATCTGATGGTGAATGCACAAAACTACCACAACAAGACTTGCCTGCTGAGTACATCAGTGTAGTTGGCTTATGAGCACTCGGTGTTTGAGAGGTGGCCGGTTGAACTCCTGCATCCTTGAGTCTCACAGCATTCATGAGCTGAGAGAATTGGTCCTGTGTGAGTTGAATGGCTCCTCCTTCACCTGATTGTGTCGCCACATGAACTTGAGGCTTAAAACCTCCCTGGCTTGGAGCGTAGTTAGGCCTGGAACCAGTTGGTTGCCTTGGTCCTGGCTATGGCATGGGCCTAGGGGTGACCCCTGGGGGGAAACCATTTTTGAAGAAGCACCTGTCGACTGTGTGATTTTGCATCTTGCAGAAGGTGCAAAAGAGAGTTCTTCCCTTCTGAGAGCCTGGTCAAAAATTTGCTTGTTGGCCAGTTTGCTGTCCTGCATAGTTGATGCTGGATGATGGAGCCAACATAGTCATAGCCTCACTGGGGCCTTTGAGTTGTGTTCCATAGAGTTGTCTCTCATGTTGTATCATACGCTGGACAACTTTGTCAATGTTTGGGAGTTCATCCTCAAACAGGACTTTTGTGCGAGGTCCAGCAAAGTTTTCATTGAGTCCTCTTAAGAAATGTATGACATTGTTGGTGTCTTCATACACATAGACCTTCCTCATTTCCAAGCAATCAAGGTGATTGGTTGTAGTGCAATCACAGTTGAAAAGGGGTTGATAGTTTCTCAACTCATCCCTTAGTGTAATGATGGATCCATAATACTCAGTGACAGTCTGGTTACCTTGTTTTAAATTTGAAAGCTGTTCCAGGAGTTCTGCAATTCTGATTACATCCCCTTGGCCATAACGAGCTTTCAAGCTTTCCCAGGCGTCCTGTGCATTCTTCAGCCCCATAATCGTCTTTCTGATGCCTGGTTCAACTGATTGTTGCAACCAGCTGAGAACCATGATGTTGCAACGAGTCCAGGGCCAAAACATTGGATTCATGACTTCTGGTTCCTCAATGCTTCCATCAATGAATCCAACTTTGTTTTTGGCTCCAAGTGCATTGTGTATGGCTCTGCTCCAGTCAGTGTAGTTGCTCGTGGTAAGCTTTTCAGTGACCAGTGATTGGCCTGGCTGCTCACTACCATGGAGGTAGTAAGGATCAGCTAGTGGATATTCAGCTGCTGGCATGGTTACTCTCAACCTCGCTCTGATACCATATTAACTCATTTGAAATTTGGGAAAATGCCTCGACGTTTTCATTGATCATTGCTACATTCATATACAGAGAATGAATGGAAGTAGACGACAAATTGCACAGCTGGTAGCTGGCAGAAAGAGAGAGGGAGAGTCTGAAGCTCTCAACAGAATTTGCAGAAATCAGAGAAGAGGACGATGAGCTGTTGATCAAGAGTGCAACGGTGACGTTTTGTTCTTATCACTGTTGGGGATGAAGTGCTCCGTTTCATTTAAATGATGGTGTGAAGAGCTTGAAACACTCTGTTTCATTTAGACGTTGCAAAGGTAGAGATTTGGCGGGAAGGAGATGGAAATGAAAAATCATTTCTTCATCATCTAATAAGAATAGAAGAGGCCGACATCTAGAACTTCCCAATCAAACCTAGGAGGCCAAAGGCAAGGGACGGAGTGTGCAATGCCTCCGGAACATGCTCCAAACGCGCCCAAAGCTTCACAAATCGATGAGTATGGAACATATGCGGAGACGAAGCCTTCTAGTGCCCCGCACTGATTAGAAGGCCATCCAACGCAAGAGGTTGGCTCTTCAGAATGCGATGCATCGTCTCTTTGTATATGAAGAAGAGTTGATGAAGCCCATGGGTTACTTCAATCACAGTCATTTTCCATCGAATGTACTACTTCCCGCATAAGGAAGGTGGATCAAGGGCACAAACTTGGGTTCATGGTAGAAGAATTGAGCAATCAAGCTCGTGGCCCCTTGATCGCCAGCCACCGCTACCGCATCAGTAGAGAAGGAGAGCACCACATTAATAGTTTCCATTGATCCCATCCAATTTCGGGAAGAAGAAGAATAAATGGAGGCACACCACAAGGAGTGTAAGCGGTTATTGTAAGTTGCACATGGCAAGGAGTCGTCAAGACAACCGGAAAGACGCAAGGGCATGGGATAATCGAAGTTCAACAATCAGTAAAACTGCTACAGAGAGAGTAACCGCTGTAGAAAAAATCCCCAATATTTAATTTATAGATTAATAGGAAGTTGTTGGATCAATACATTGAAGTGAGCATGTGTACATCACGTGGAAAACCTCTCAAATTGAGCTGGGTTCTTCATCGCTCGATCGTCGGTGCTAGAAGGTTCTCTATGTGGGTACGCCCCTCTGGGGCCTTGCTGGTACTGAGTGATTGCTGTCGAATCTACGGATCTCTAGCATAGTACCGTTGCTTGGTGAAATTACTTATTTTATTTCTTCCATTTGCTCGGACTGTTATGGTTGACATTGCTGGTTCTTCTCCCACCGCTCCGCTCACTATCGCTATGTCTTGTGTAGATCTAGTTTCAGACTCTGCTTCTAATGTTTGATGTATCCCAGAATCAAGGACTTTAGTGGTTTATGGTGTTCTGAAGATACCACGCTCAGTCACTAATGTGGGTAAATAGCAACTGCAATCCGCTCTGGTAGGTCAGCTTCTTGGTAATATCCTTCTAATTCGAGTTCTTTCATCCATGGCTAATTGGATTTGGGTTTATGAAGGATCTGTGTTTGTTTCTAAGATGACGGAGAATTTCGTTCTCTTTGAATTTAATTCTACCAATCTGAACAAGTGGGTGCTTAATCGCTCTTGGCATTTACGAGGGCTACTATTTGACGCCCTGACTTTCGAATTAAACGACACCCTAAACTTCGTAATGACGAAAGTATCCAAATTTACTAATTCGAAAAACTTAGTATCGACAAAACTATCAACACGTATAATTCGAGAAACTTTGTACCGACGAAACTATGAAAATACTTATTTCGAAAACCTCTAACGGTACGATTTTCGTTAAAATTCGGTGAACAGAAGTCGGAATGAATCAAAAATCGCCACAACAGGACCAGCTACTACTGCGGGCCGGAATGGCCGGCCGGCCGGGGCCCCCTCGGGCCAAAACGAGCTTCCGGCCGGGGCCTGTTGCGGCCGATTTTTTCGATCGAGCCCACCGAGTGGTCCTCCGTCGGAATTTTCGTATATGCCGAAATTTTAAAATCCTAAACCCTAAATTCTAAACTCGAAAATCATATAACCCTAAACCCGGCTAACTCTAAACCCTAAATTCTAAAACTCAAAACCCTTAACCTTAAAATCCTAAACAAGCAAACCCTAAACCCTAAATTCTAAAACGCTAAACCCGTACTTTAGAACCCTAAATTATCAAACCCTAAACCCTAAATTATCAAACCCTAAACCCTAAATTCTGAAATCCTAAACCCTTGATCCTAAATATCTAAACCACCAAACGCTAAACCCTAAACCTAGAATCCTACATAATCGAACCCTAAACCCTAAACCCTTAACCCTAGAACTCTAAATCATAAAACGCTTAACCTTAAACTCTAAACGTTAAACCCTAACTTGATGAAGGGTGGTTGAGACTGGATAGAAAACTTCTATTCCATTTTTGTTTGTATTCCATATAATGGAGTTCGTACAAGCTTTTTGTTGATCTGAAGCTTTATTTTTCTCACCACGGAGAGAAGAAATGGTGGAACAAGCTGGAATGTTGATGTTCAAGGCGAATATCCCTCGTTTCGCGAAGATTATCTTGTACGAGACAGCTCGTACTAGAAAGCTGGTATTTCATCTGTTCTATTTTTTGGTAATATGTCCTGTTTTTCGTTTTCCCAACTGTTCGATGAAAGTCCTCAATGAATATTGTAGAGGATTCCAGCGGTATATGCTGAAGAGTATGGA
The DNA here is from genome assembly GCA_030674075.2 of Linum usitatissimum. Taxonomy (NCBI): domain Eukaryota; kingdom Viridiplantae; phylum Streptophyta; class Magnoliopsida; order Malpighiales; family Linaceae; genus Linum; species Linum usitatissimum. Next base: position 2,982,847 of record JAUJYP020000848.1, read on the forward strand.
GCTGAACTTCCCAACACAGTAGTTCTCAAACTCCTAAATGGCTCGGAATGGGAAGTCGGAGTGATCAGAAGTGGCCGCTCGAACATCTGGTTCAACTCCTATAATTCCAAACCATCCAACGCGAAACCTAATCGGTCCTTCCGATACCTAATTTTCGGAAGGACCGAGGCCTTCCGATACCTAATTTTCGGAAGGGATCGAGGCCTTCCGAAACTAATGTTCGGGAGGCACCGAGGGCTTCGGAAACATCATTTTCATACCCTAAAGCCTAAATTCTAAAACCCTAAACCCTTAACCCTAAAACTCGAAATCATAAAACGCTTATCCGTAAACTGTATCCGCTAAACCCTAACTTTAGTATGCCAAATAATCAAACCCTAAACTCTACATTCTAAAACCCTAAACCCTTAATCCTAGAATTCTAAACCATCAATCGCTAAACCCTAATTTCTAAAACCCTTAACCCTAGAATCCTAAACCATCAAACCCTAAACTCTAAACTCTTAACTCTCAACCTATAACCCTAAAACTCCAAATTCAACGAAACCAAGAACTCGTAAATACTAAATTCCCCAACTGATAATTGGTGAACTATTTGCTTCACCAGTTTACTGTTCATCTACAGTTACAATGATATATCCAAATCGGGAAACTTTGTAGCGACAAAAGTATCAAAATATAATTTCGGATACCCCTCACGGTACGTTTTTCTTACATTTCGGGTATAAAAAATCGGGATGGAATGAAAAATTCTGCCTAATCGGGATGGCCGAAATTTCGTTCCGGCCGGGACCTCCTCACGCCGAAATTTTCGTTCCATCCCGATCTTTTTCCGCCAATTTTTCCGAAATTTGTAACGTTATATCGTAATCATTTTTTCAGGTAATCACATTGTTCACACGATATTAACGTTCCGTTGATGCACTGATTCCGCATGAGCACTTCAGTAAGCGGCCGTACCGTTGAAACGTTTGTAACTGTTCATCGCCGGAACGACATTTTGTCAATAATGATGTGTTCTGTGTTTATAATGTAGGGAGATTCATCGGTTAGTAAGGGTGACGGCATCAATTACACCGAACATTTTTTGTCCGACGATGTTTACAATACAGTTGATGAAGCTTTTGAAGCCGCTAAGCGAATTGCCGAGACGTTTAATTTCAAGCTCACTAAAGGATCGAACAAAATTAATACGGCCGAGCGGGAGTACCGTGTCTATCTTTATTGCTCTCGGGGACCTGTGCGTAAATCCAACTGTTCCACCCCTCCGAAACGGATTACGAAGACAAAAAAGTGTAACTGCCCCTTCAAACTGGCTGTGAGGTGCTGGGTCGTTCGGGGGGATTGGAAGTTCTTCATCGACGGTGTAGGGTACACCAACAATCATACGGTCTCAAAAGGTTACCACAACCATTTATTCGTGCCATACCCCGAAGCTAGCACGGAAAGTAATGCACTTACGAGTGAAGAGAAGGGCGAAATAAGGGACATGCTAGCGACGCACACACAGCCGAACAAGATTAGGTACGCTCTGAACAAGAAGTTCAATTCTCACCATAATATAAATCAGATATACAACGAGTTGTACAAGGTTAGGAAAGAAAAATTAGGAGGCATGAGTTCGACGGATTGGACATTGAGAGCCGCTACACGACTTGGGTACTTTGTTCAGTCTACAGAGGATGACGAACAAAATTTGGCTAACCTATTTCTCTGCCACCCCGAGAGTGCTCAGATGTTGGGGGCTTGGTATTACGTCATTCTGATGGGCGAGCGACAACCAACGGCGTTTGTCACCGATAAGGAGCGCGGATTGGCGGTTGCCTTGTGGACTGTCTTCCCGGATACGCCACACTTACTTTGCGTGTGGCATATGAAGAGGAACATAGCTGCCAAAATTAAATTTGCCACAAGGAGCGAGGAATCTGCAGAGGCCTTCGTGCACGGGAGATGGAACAGAGTGTTGAACGCACTTTCCGGCGAGGAATTCAATGAAGAGTGGGAACGCATGGTTGATAGTGATTGGGCCAGGATTGGAGGGTTGATGGAGTACCTAACTAGTGAGTGGCTTCCGTGCAAGACTCAGTGGGCTCATTGCGATACCAATCAGGTTTTTCACATCGGAAACACGAGCACTAATAGAGTGGAATCCCAACACTCGTCGCTTAAGACGTGGTACAACTCTTCCAATCAAGCTGTCGACTCACTCTTCGAGCGCTACCATGCATCGATCGAGGGCCAGGTGATCGAAGTTCAGAAGGCATTGGATGACTCGTGTGCAAAGGTATTGCCATCCGGCTGCCCTATCTAATTTCATATTTCGTGTCGCATAGTTGTTTTACCTAGTGAATTCATCTTCTGTTTCATGACTGTGTAGGTGTACCGTTACGCGCAGAGACCTCCATTTGTTTATCTCAATAATGCGGTTTCGGCATGGGCGATTGAGCTTTTGACAGAAGAGCTCTCGAAGGGGACACCATGTGACTGTGTAGTGGAGACAACACATGGAATCCCATGTTCTTGTACTTTACACTCTAAGGAGGCCGCTGACGAGGAGCTGAAACCATACCACTTACACAAATTTTGGCGTTCATTGTCGTACACGACCCCGACAGAGCACGAGGTTTGGGCTGACCACGATGCTGCTGATCGCCATATTCTTGACGGGATGGTTAAGACTATTTGCTCCAGATGAGGGCCATCCGTTCGAGCGTTGAGTCGCTTAGTTCGGTCAGCATTTCAACCCGAGTCCGAAGGACTCAAGGAACCGAAGGTTGCCGACGCTCCTAAAGGCCGACCGCGTGCAAGAAAGACCGACCGTCGAAATCCTTCTTGGCATGAGCATGCTAGTGCACAGTGTACACCTCCGAAGAGTAGAGGTAGCTCGACTAGATCTACACCTTCCCAGAAGACTACACCCTCCTCGAAGGCTACTTCTTCAAAGACTGGTATGTTAACTTGTCAATGTACCCGGTCCTATCCCGTAGTATAGAACTATTTTGACTCATGTGTATTCAAATTTTTTTACAGTTCGTTAGTTTCGGAGGTACATCCCGGCGGGTATGCACCCGGTACTTGGTGACGTGTTCCACCCACGTGGGGATGGACATTGCGGATTTTGGTGCATTTCATACATAGTATCGGGCGGTGACGATAGCCAGTATGTGGACCGGCGGAGGCGTCTAATGGAACATGTGACGTTGAACTGGTACGAACTTTACAGTAATGTCTATTCCACTTGCTTGAACGGCGTCATTCACCGGTTGGGTTGGCTATGGGAAACACCATGTGATGAAGCATGGTGGTTTTGGAATGTGGATCTTTTGGTACTCATTTAATTCCATGTGTTTGTGACATGAACAAACGTTCAAAAAAACATATCCGAGGTAATCGGTGCCGGAAATTTAGGAATCGGAAGACCTCGAGGCCTTCCGAAAAAAAATTCGGACGAGAAAGGTTTGGGCCGGAGCAAGGTTTCGGCCGGGGGGGGGGGGGTGTGGGCCGGCCGTGGGTTTCGGCCGGGGGGGGGGGGGGGGGGGGGGGGCTGGGCCGGCGGGATGTTTCGGCCGAAGGGGGACCACTCCGTTCAGATAAGATTTTCGGAAGGATCGAGGCCTTCCGAAACCCTAATTTCGGAAGGATCGAGTCCTTCCGAAACCCTAATTTCGGAAGGGATCGAGGCCTTCCGAAACCCTAATTTCGGAAGGACTTCCGATACCTAAATTTCGGAAGAGAGTCGGCGTGCTGCCGCTCAAGCGTACCATCGAAGTAGGAGGCCATACCATCGAACACTCGCTGTGTAATCTACGAAAAAACATAAATGCAAAATTAGATAATCAAGATGTACATATTATAAACCGCTCAAATGTTGACTAGGAATCCAACTTACCAGCTCAGCCGGGACTCCCACACCGGGGTTAGCCGGCGCCACGATGCGTGGGTGACTATGCTCGAGGAACCAGTCCATGTACCCTGGACCAACATCCGCACCAGCCGACGCCCTCTCGAACATAAGGTGTAGCCGGTGAAATCTGATGAAGTCATGCTCCGACCACATCCTATCATCAGCTGGGGCCCACTGGACGGCATATGTCCGGATAGATTTGGGCCTAATGGCCCGTAGCGGCACAGGGATCGAGGGGGGGACGACCTGTGTGAAGCCAAACTGTCGGAGCACACGATAAGAATCGTAGAACTCCCCTACATCGGCGCAACGGAGGAGACCACGGTAAGTCGTGGCGGGGACCTCAATGTCGGGATGCGGCCCAAAAGGAAGCCAACAAACATCACAGGAATCCATGTTATCGAGGAGGCGACGGTAGTAGTCCAACCTCTCTCGTAGGAACCGGCACCCCGACTAGGTGTCTCCGCACCGTCCCACCTACCGGCTAACGCCTCTCCCGCCCTACGCTCCTCGTCTAAGCGTCCTCGGAGGCCTCACACTCGGGAAGTACTCGTAGATCCGGGATCGAAGCAACGTCACACACCCGACATCGCCCCGGCATCCGCCCCCGCTAGCCTTCCCTAACTCCCGATACAACCAGGCTAGCGCACCAGCACCCCAAGCACACTCCGGCACATCACTGATCGGACCCATGAAGTACTCCCAACCGAGAAGCCGTGATCGATCAGCCGATCTATACTGGAAAAGGGTACCTTCAAGAAGACAGAAGAAGAATACCCTATAAGCAATATCGTCCCCCATATGCTTACCAAGTGAGATCATGTCCCTCTCGTGCATGGCACCATGATCATACAGGGGTGGCCCAACCGTCTCCCCCCTAACCGCGTACTCCAACGCAGCAGCGAGGCGAAGCCAAGCGCCTCCGCTACACCCGCTCTCAAATCAACCGGGCGGGGCTTATGAAGCGGTCGTCCAGTGACCGGGACCCGGAGAATGTGGAAGACGTCGTGCAAAGTGATCGTCATCTCTCCCCACGGCATGTGGAAGGTGTTAGTATCCGGCTGCCACCTCTCAACAAATGCCTCCAGCAGAGGCTCATCAAAGTGGGTCGACATGCATCGGCCCAAGTGAAGAAGTCGGACTCCTGCATGATCGGCCAAATGGTCCGAGTCTGGATGTCGAACTCGCTCACAGTGTCCCACTGCTTAGGGCGCTTAAGGAACCTGAATACCTTAAGATCCCTGTAGCCCTCGCCCGACTCCCACAGGTATTGTGCAATGTGACCTCCGAAGCTCGGGATCACTGTCGGCGTCCTCGGTCCCCCCTCGGGAATCCCTGCAGTGAGCTCCCATGTACGACTAAGACCAAAAAAGTCAACTCCACTGGCGGGATCCTCCTCCCGGACCCGCGCGAGACGGCTAGGCTTCCCTCCTCTCACGCCGACACTGGCGGAGGCATGGGACGAGCCCGTAGAAGCCAGGTGCGGAGAGCTCGTGTGCAGAGGAGGCATGTGTGGAGAAGCCATCGGCGGGGAAATCTGTGTGTCGTCGTACTCAAACCCCGGCGGTGGACCCTCATCCTCGTCATCATCCTCCGGATACGACCTCGCCGGGTACGTAACAGGAGGGTACCGGTCAGGGGAGTCGTAGATTCTCAACTTCTTGTTCTTCTTCGCTGCCTCTCCCTCTTTCCGTCGAGAAGCGGTGACCACCCGCTCTTTCATCCGATCCAAAACACCAACTTGTTTTCCTTTCCCTCTCATCTTCTGGATCCCATCGGTTTCTTCCTCTACCGGATCTCGACTGTGCGATTTACCTCCACCTTTCGTTTTCGCCATATTTCTCACTAAACTGCATTTAAACAAATAAATGTTTCTAATAAAATTCGGATTCTACTAAACTAGGTTCACATCTTATTATTCCTAACTAAACCCTAATACCCTAATCCAAAACCCTAATTTTCCTAAATATTCACTAACAAAACCCTAATTATGGTTCACTAACAAAATCCTAATTTTTATTCACTAACTACCTAAACCCTAATTATTATTCACTAACAAAACACTAATTATTATTCACTACCAAAACCCTAATAATTCTCTAACATTCTCTAATTACACTAATCAAACCCTAAAAATTCTCTAAAACCCTAATCACAATAAACCCTAATTAATTTCATAATTTAAAAAAAATAATAATAATTAATTTCCATCGACGGAAATTAATTCCGGCCTGAGCTAGCTGGGGCCGGAACGGGCGGCCGGCCGGAGCCCCCCGGGCCGAAACGGGCGGCCGGCCGGGCCTATTTTTTTTTCAAAATCGTACCTTCAACGTTTGCTTCGATCGATCTTCGGTCTTCGAGCTTCGATTTCTTCTTCCGTTGGACGTTTGAGAGTGTTTGGGAGTGTTTGCTACTGTTTGATTGTGTTCGGAATAGTGAATACACACAACAACTTATATGGATTTCGATTTTACGAAAGGATAATCTTGTAATTCACTTAAATTAGGGCGTCGTTTAATTCGAAAGTTAGGGCGTCAAATAGGGATTCAGATTCATAACCCTACTCTGTTTTTCCGTCGATGGAAGTCGGGTATTTCTCCTTTTGAAATTTCTGACTCCTCTCCTACTGTTGAGGCAATAGCTGAAGTTACTGAAATAATAGAAGACCCGCTCATTCTTCCTGATATGCTCCCAGAAGGCATTAAAGTTTGGGTTGAAAAGGTTTTCTCCTTTGATGAGGTTTGTGTTGTTGATGAAGAAACGCCTTGTCAGGCACTTGCACTAGTTGATTATTTCTCTTTGAGTCCCAATGGGACTGTCCCATCGAGATCTCAATTGAATGTTTTGGTAGGTGATGAGAATGAAGGTTTGTAGTTAGATTATTCTTCTTTTCCTCCATTCTTTGTTGATAAGCGACGCAGAGTGAAAGGATTATTAAGAAACAAATCCCCTCTCGTAAATGATTGTGTTGAGTTGGAATGTCCTTGCGTTTAATTAACCCAGAAGCAGAAGTTTTGGAGTAACTATGTAGTTAGAAATAATATAGATATTATAGCTTTACTGGAAACTAGAGTTAAAGATAATAAAGCTGCTGTTATAGTCAATAAATGGTTTACAGGTTGGTATTTCTTTTCCAATTATGCTCACTCTCCTTTGGGAAAAATTTGGATTCTTTGGAAAGCTTCAGTGAATCTGTTGGTGTGTTTGCAAGTTCTGCTCAGTTTGTGTCACTTTCTCTGCGTGGGACGGCTGATATTTGTTTTATCTATGCGGCTAATTCTAACCTCCAACGACGAGTTCTTTACTCTACTTTATCAACTCACTGCTCTCCCTCTCTATACATTGGTGATTTTAATGCAATTTGGTCGTCGTTTGATGCCTCTAATGGTGTTACTGGTGGGTCCAACACTATTAAGTTTAATGCCTGAATTGATAGTTTGAAGTTGGTTGATCATCGTATTTCTGGTAGTCTATTTACCTAGATTAACAATTAAGTAGATAACTGATTGCTCGCCGGTTAGATCATGTCTTGATAAATCATGCTTGGTTGGTGGCTTTTCCTGGGAGTACTATTTCAACTACTCTCCCTCATCTCTCAGACCATTGTGGATTGCTTTTAAAGATTGTTGCTCCTCTTTGTAGTCCTCATAACCCTTTTAAGTTCTTCACCATGTGGGCTTCACATTTTACTTTTGACTCTATCATGAAGGGGGGCGGAAGACGGGTAGGTGATCTTATGTTATGGCTGATCTATATTTTATTCTCAAGAGGTTGAAGCAAGAACTCCGTCTCCTCCATAAGAATAACTACTATCATATTACTGGTCGTGTAAAAGCTGCAGAAAAACTTATACTAACAGCTCAAGCTAAGATTGGGAATTGGAACCGAATAATTTATTAAATTCATGAATTTTGACAATGGGACAGACCAGATTTTAAGGACTAAAGATGTTGGATTTAATAGATGAATTGACCATTAAATCTGAGTTGAAGATAAGTCTTTAACTTATTAATTATGAGCTTGGAGAGATGTGAATTGTCAGATGAATCGCGAGGACAAATTTAGACTTAATTCATTCAAAAAAGGGGAGTCGCTACCACTTAATTAAGGTTGGGTCATGGGTTGTGCACCTTGAGCCAGTTTGATGAGGTGGTAAGAAAGTGAGCATGGTCCACCATATTGAACCGAGAGTTGTGTGGGCTTTAGTAACCCTTAAGAGAAGGAAGGCAATTGATTTAAAAAATTCCCTCAACCCTAGTTGGTATGTAGCTTTGAGGAAGGGACTGATCTTCTTTTTCTCACGACCCAACTCGACGACGCATCAAATGAAGAAGAAGAAAGGAGTTTCGAGGACCGTGCTGGGGTGAGAGAGAAGCCGACGAATGGATGATGGTGGTAGGCTACGACGCAAGGATAAATTGAGTTTTGAAAGGACGGGGAAACGTTTCCAATGATTGGTTCCGGCATTTGTGAAAGACCGCTTTCCCATCAGCTACGGGAAAGCAAAAGAAAAATGTTGCGGAACCAAGGATATAATTACTTGGATCTTTTGACTACTTATCTTTCAGTTCAGCCATTGTTAGCTCCAAGAAAATGAGAAACTGAGCATGAGACTCTGTGAGTCTTCTAAATCCGAACTCTTCTCTAGAGCCATTAGTAGGATGTAAATGTTTCTTGACCACTAGTTGGGAAAGGATGTTGTCTTTGCTCCTTGGGGTGTTGCACCAAGGACAAAAGGAATATCTCGTGTTTGATATTAAACCAAGTTCGAAAGCAAGGATGGAAGTATTTGCTACTCTAGTAGATGAGGAGAAAACATGAAAGGAGATGTCTCTTTCGAGAGGAGGCTCTGGAAATGTCGTCCGTGTGGTGCCACAATGCACGACCATGAGAAGAGAAAATGCCATGGGTGTGGTGACAGAAGGCATGACCGTGGAAAGGATGAAAACTACGGGCATGGTAGTGGGATGCATGGTCGTGGCATGTGGGTCTACCACTGGCGTGGGAGGTCAGCATGCTACAGTTGTGGGAGGTTAAAAAACACATGTGTGACATGGTTCACCACATGAGCAAGGAAGTCCATCTATGATATTTTGAGTTAGGAGGAAGTCAAGAAGATTAATTTCTAGGACAGCATGAGCTGGAGTAAACTGAGTTGTTGTGGCCATTTCCAAGACGTCTTGTACGACTTTTAAATTGACCGATGTTTTGATGGTACTGCGGGCATTTCTTCTTTTGGAAGATGATGGTGCTTTCCGCTAGAATGGAGCACAAGACTTGAGTGAACCAGCCATGCGGGCCGGTCTTTGTGATAGGAAGGTCAGTATATGGGACATTAAGTATTGTCTCTAGGATAATTGGTTTATTTAAAAAAAGGTTTCTTTTCTTTGAAGGTAGATTTATGCACTTTCCTAGTTTTTCCTGCTTTTGTTCCCTTAAGGTGAGTTTGAGATTTTCAGCATGGATCGACGGTGTTATTAAACGTGTTTGTGTTAAAATGACTTTGGAGTTGTGATTGAATAAACTTGTGGAGTTTTTAAAAATTTGAGAGGTGTAGCATGATTTAAGTTTCAGTAAGCTTGGTCGTCTTGTCTTGAAGCACGAAAGAACATTCGTACTTTCTCAATAGATTTCTTATAACAAACATTTATTTGAATTTATTTGGGGTTTTGGTTTTTAAGAAAACGAAATATAAAAATAAAAGATATTTACATTGACGGGATTTGATATTGTAGTCCTTCTATAGTAAAACGGGAACTTAACGAGCGAGTCAAAGAGACACGATCGCTCGTTCGTCGTGAGCGGTGGGCCATGAAAATCATAATAGTTTTCGCCTCTCCTTCGTTAATACCCATGAAATTCTAAAGAAACGGAAAAATCATAATCGTACCTCGAGAGACGACATACCTTTTGAACTCTTTTTATATGCGGGGGAAAACTGGTCACTTACCTTCTCAACTACGGTTTCTGCCCAACCTGTCAATTCATGGCACTGTATCGCACGGTGAGGCACCCTTTAGGTCAATATATTAAACATCCGACGGTTCGTGTTGAATGGAGCCAGAGGGGTAATCCTGTCCTTTCATCTTGTGGCCAGACTAAATGTCTAACCCTAGGCGGATATGGGAAAAGTCATCTTCTACTTCTCATTTTGCGGCCTCACTACTATCTCGAAACACCTCTCTTCCCCTAAACATTGTTAAAGATTCCGCCTAAATTTAGGCGCAATAATTGACAAGTTTACGCACAATACCCAGAGAATGTTTAGGAAATTCAACTAGCTCTCCAACACCGCTGGCCTTGGATCAATCGGACTTCAGAGTTATGAGATATGTCTAAAATACGAAACTGCAATGTTTTCCTACCATGTCGAGATCCAAGCTCTTTGAAGATGTCAAAATGCTTATCATTTCCTGCCCTAAATCATCCATCCATGTCATATCACTCAAATTAATGCCTCGACATCAACATGTACCTGAAATCTAGTGTCATCAAACAAGCCCACACTTAAACTTTGCTTGTCCTCAATCAATAAGCTGATAAAAGCTATGGAAGACACCTACAATTGAATCAAGATACTAGCGTGGCAAAGTAAACCATAATCTTCAAAGTAGCCATAAATTTGCTTACATTACAAGTGAACCTCTAAACGAACCCAAAATAGGAAGTAAAGGTCTCACAAGAAGTTCCCTAACTTTCCACACATCATCACACATGTTATAACACCCATCTATACATACTCTCAAGAGATTCGACTTTAAGATGATGCCAAAAGCACTCACTCAAGTGTTTAGGGACAGTTTTATGAGCTCAACATCAACTCTGGGGTGCGCTTCAAACACTTGCATATTAACCTACTTTTACTCATCACATCAAGGCACATCAAACACTAGTCAAAAGGTCTTTTATTCAGGTTGTAATGTGGTGAGAAAAGAGAAGAGAAGGTGAAGTGAATATGGTAGTGGTGTATACAGTGGCGAATGACTCGGTCTAATCTAATATGAAGCTAAGCTACAAATACAACTAATATGATATAATGATTCAACTTTCAACAAGAGCTTCAAACTAACTCAGTTATCTCTAATACAAAATACTTTGAGCTTTTATGCTCGTTTATTCTACTAACTCAAGACCTTTTCAGTCTTCTTTTTGTATTTTGTATTTTTCTTCTTTTTTTTTCTTTTTCTTTTTTTTTATCTCTGAGATTGGGTCTTTTCCTATCTCCTTCCTTTTTTTAGATTTTTTTCTTTTTTGTATAAATAAAAACGGTACACAAATTACTACTTAAGGAAAGTAGATAATTCTGTAATTACTCAACTTAGCAATTTTATTGACTCCTAGACTCGACCGAGTGACATACCACTTATGTACACATGATTAAATGAAGCCTTGAAAGAAAGGGGATATGATATTATGGGGGGACATGACAAGCATTTTTGGTTATCTGTGGGTTGTTCCTAGGGGGGAAATTTAGGGATAAGATGGATATTTTGTGGTGGTGCTTTTTTAAGAACCTCTATCATTCTAGTGAATCAGTGTCGAGTGAATTCGTTTTGGTATCATGTAAATGCTGAGTTAACAGCCAACAAAGAAGACCACCCAAATCAATTTAAGAACAAATCTACTTAGTTTGGACAGTGTCCTCACTGAAACCTATAAGCTATGAGAAACTCGAGAAGCAAGATGCACGATTCGTGAAGTTCAAACTCAACGACGACACTAACTCCTGAAAAAGACTCGAACACACAAAACTAAAAATAAAAAGTAAAAAGGGAATATGATAAGTTTGCAAGTTCCACACATACTAAAATGGATACAAGATCAGGAAAAAAAGAAATAAAAACTATAAAGTAGAACGATGATATTGTATCAGTAGGCATCCCTCGAGGGAGAGCGAGGTGAACATGGTGGGTCTCGTGATCCAATTAAGCTGTACTGTCAGAGATAGTAGAGGTAGCGCATCTGCTCGTCATAGTGCTACTACTCCACCCTCATATGCTTTTTTGTGTAGGTCGCTGCTCAAAGTCGAATGTGCCTATTTGGTTGTGTACTGCTGTTGCTGCCAAGGAAGACTAATCTCTCCAAAACTGATATGCTCTTGCTGAATCGAGCTCAGCATGTCAGCAATCTCTGTTGGTCGTAGATGGTATCCCTTCGGAGGTGGTGGATGTAGTGGGAAACCAGCGCTCAATAAAAAGAACTTTGGTAGAGGCACTCCTTGTGGAATCGCAGGGTCATCCTAATCCGGCTGATATGAGGCTTTCGCCTCCTCCTCTACTACTACCCTCTCCCTAGGCTGACGTCCTCCTCTTCTTTGGGCGAGAGCATTAGCTAGAGGGCCATTGCGGGGTCTCTAACTCTATACTGGTTATCGAACCGGTCAATATCTGCCCTAGTCAGCCACTCCTTGGATAGGTCCATTGATGTCACGTTGTATTTCAGTGCTAGTGGCACCTGCCTTGACTACCTTTTGTTGCTCGTTTCGACGATTTTCGATGGGTTTTGGGTGCCTTGTTGTGATTGGAAGCGATTTTGTGCTTGCATTCTCTTAAGCGGACCACTACTATCCATTTGACTTGTTTTCTAGAGTGTTTATGAGATTTCATGTATCCGATTGATAGAGGGTGTGATTACGAAGCCAACTATACAAACCGGAGGTTAATCCCTTACAAAGTTTTTGGTTTCATAAGCCATATCAAGATTAGTGTGCTAAGCTTAGATTTATTTTCCAGATAAAAAAATCCTTGTCGATAACGCCTCTGTTTGCTGCCCGTCCGTTCGTCACGTTCAGATTCAACTATCCAGAGCAGTGAGATAGATTCGAACGAAGGTCATGAAGCTATTCCTTATCATAGATTTCTGGTTCCTGTCAAGTTGGGATAGATTCGATGCTTGCCAGAATCCTGAGCTTTGACGTGAGATTGGGCCAAATCCCAGTTTCTGGGAAGAAGGGGATGACTTGGAAAAATTACCGTCTCGGTCCCGGTAATTTTAATAACCACATTTTGGTCAGTTCAATCATATACCACCCATTCTTATTGTCGCGGCCAATAACTTTAGGAATGTGACAGAACAAACCCAGATAACCTTCTGAGTAGTTTAATATGGTACAAAATCTATTGAGCGTAAATTTGTTTGAACTTAGATACAATTCTTTATAGTTTTAAGGTAATAATAAATTAAGAATATCATGATTTTATTATGGATAGAAGTGGTAATTAATGAGAATTTGTATTTAGGTCTCTCAATTGGATACGAATTAGTCTATAAGAAGCGATTTTTATTATGATGATTATAAACTAATAATATATTTTATGATAAATTTAATATTAGTAGATATTTGGTAAAGTAAGAATTATAAATTATTTTCCTATAAGTTGATAGATTAAATCGAATCTTTTTTTTCACTTCATAATCGACTATGAAGTGGTCTTCCCAAGTGGCCATGTCATCGCCCTAAACTCGTTCCACTTTTTGATAGAATTTAGTTTGATCGATTCTCCTGGTCTTTAGGTTGATAAAGACATTCAAGCTTTCACGTTTAATCTCGATCCCTCACTTTGGACTCTCAGCGTTTGATTTCAAAGGTGGGTTGGTTTAAGGGGGTAAATTATTTATGTTGTTGTAGTTAGGTTACGTTTATGTTTCATGTTATGTTTTATTTCTGAATTGAATTATATGATTAGTAGTTATTTTATGTTATATATGATTGCTAGTTATTTTTATGTTATTCGTAGTTATTTTATGTTATTACTTTTATGTTGCAAAGTGATGTGGCTTTAAGTTATGATAAGGCTAGACTAACGATAATGTTAGATGATGATAAGTATAGATACAACGACTGAGCAGTGATAAGAACACCTCGCCTAGATGAATAATAGGGGGAATAAAATACGAACTCACTACCTAGACTATCGCCCACACGACTCGAGACGCAGTGGCTCTTACGAATTATAAATTGGGCCGATAGTGCCTTTATCAATTATGAATCGGGCCCTTATGAATTATTGTCTGATGGATACATACTGCGAGACATTTACGATTTTTACAAATGGGCGATAGGGCTAGTTAGTTGAGTTGGGGTACGCCCTTTAAGAAATAAGATACCTAACTTATTTATGAACTATGATATTATGAATCATAATGAACCTAACTTGATTGAGTTGTGTTTCAATCTATGTTGATGATTACTTGTTACCTGGTATGATTGATATTTGTATATATGTTAGGATTACATAAAAATTATTCTATTATGTGATATGTCTATTTAGATAATATTAATAATTGTTAAGAAATAATATGTTCTATATTCCAATGTTTATTTGGAATTCTTCTATAATATGAGCACGAAAGACTAACCCCGAACCACCAGGGTGTTGAAGGTTGTTGCAGCAGAAAAGTGAAGTTGATAAAGATATAGAGTGGTCGACTTTTGGATTTAATATTTATTTATTTATTTAAGATTAAAGGAGACTTGATTTCATTAATGATGATATTTACTGATTGTTATAAATTAGTAATTATTATCTTGAAGTTAGTTTTCATAAAATATCTCTATTTTATTTTAGTTTTATCTGTTTTAAATTTCTTTGGCCGGAATTTTTTAGTAATTAGTTAAACTTGTTGTTAAAGACAGTAATTCCCTCATATAATTTTAAGTATTTTCGCTACTTTAAAAATATTTTAGTAAAATCATATGTTTAAAAAATGAGGGTGTTACACCCCTCATTCCATCTTTCACCACCATTTTGGGTGAGATTTTTCTCCCCACTGACCCCTCTTCAAGAACCCTAGAAGACACAATTGAGGATCAAATTGAAGGTCAAGAAACTAGGAGCATTAGAGTTAAGAATAGAAGATCGAAGAGAAGGCCGAAGCAAATACATCCCAACTTGACAACTTGGTTTTGGATTGTTTTCACTTTTTCTTCTCTTTGGGTGATCATGTGTATCTAGTTCTTTGATGTTATTTGGAAATTAGGGTTCTTCGTCCCAAATCACAATTTCATCAAATCCACTAAATCAAGGCAATGTGATCAATAAGAAGGCTAGAGATAGGTGTCTAGAGGTTGTACATAGTATTCACCATGGTTGGAGGCGAGCAAACAAGCTACAAATAGCAAAACAGGGCAAAATTAGTTCTAACTTGCTCAAATCTCAATAAAAGCGGAAGTAAAGGGAGGGGAAATGCACGGGTGGCGATAGTGGTGACCGGTCGGAGGGTGACGGTGGGTGGTGGGTGTTGGTGGTCGATGTTTGTAAAAGAGAGGAGTGAAAAACAAGTCTTCAAAAATTGACCTATACCCGATTATTGCTGAACCCGTGTCATATATTGCATCGGGGTGTCAAAGATTGTGCCTAAACGAGGTGGAATTTTTGACAACCTAAGGCTTAATGTTTAACTGAAGGTACAAGGAATGTTTTGCAAATTGCACCTAAAACCTGTCAAAGATTGCGCCATAGGCAAGCCACAATTTTTCAAGATTGTTAAGGGCAATCTTTGACATATGTCCCAGAATTTTCAGACTTCAAATGCACTCAACTCTTCTCTTTGAACCGAAAACTTGGGAGTCGGATGGGGTTCAGAATTCATGTTCTAAAGTCGATCTAACACTTAAACATGTATTTTAACTCAAATAAAATGAAAAATACTGACTCCATACATGGTTGTCTCTCATGAAGTGCACTTTTGAAGTCTTTGAACTAGACGGTACCTGGCCTTTCATCCGGCATTTGCGAAGTAGTGAACTTCGACTCCATAGGTAGGCTTGGCATTGAGATATTGCTTGAGACGATGACCGTTAACCTTGAATGTTCCTTGGTCCGGATGTTTGATCTCCACGGTCCTATAGGAGAAGGATTGTGTGACTTCATATGGTTCCGACCATCTAGATTGTAGTTTTCCTTGAAACAGTTGGAGGCAGGAGTTGGAAAGCAGCACCTTATCCCCTTTTTCAAACTCATTGATAGCTTGTAGTTTAGCATCATGGATGTGTTTCATCCTCTCATTGTATAGCCATAAACTCTCCTAAGTATGAAACCTATACTCCTCTAGCTCAAGGAGCTGAGATTTGCATTCTGAAGCTGTGAGACTATCATCCATGTTTAGTAGCTTCATGGCCCACCAAGCCTTATTCTCAAGCACGATCAGTAAATGACAAGCCTTTCCATAAACCATTCAATATGGCAGAGTGCCGATTGGATTCTTGAAAGCAGTTCGATAAGCCCATAGAGCTTCATCGGGCCGAATCGACCAGTCCTTGTGACTGATCGAATATCCTATCAAGAATCCGCTTAAGCTCGCAATTCGTAACCTCCACTTGACCAGTTGCCTATGGAGGGTAAGCAATGGACAACTCGAAGCTACCTTCCCAAAGCTCAAGCCTCCTATCCTGAAAGACCTTGCATGTTTATTTGAAATGTTACCTGTATGTTGGCAAGCATCACAATTCTTCACGTATTTACAACAATTCTTTCACATTGTCCTCTAGTAGAAACCCGCACCCAAAATCTTGCGAGTAGTGCAATTTCCACTATGATGTATCCTAGCGGGGCCGGGGTGGTAAGAAAGGACGATGTTAAGCGAATCATACAAGGTGCCACATCATCTTATTACTCTGTCTGAGCCGAAATGGTAGAGGTAAGGATCATCCCAAATGTATTTCTTGGTGTCAGAGACCAGTTTTCGCAGCTGTTGATGATTGTATCTTCTAGAAATGTCCCAGAGGCAGGAAAGTTGGCTATCTCGAAAAACTAAGGGTGTTTGTTGGGATGATGATCCGAGATTTTATGAGGTAATTTCCATATCTCATTTACTTTGTCATTTTAGCTGAGTTGGAATTAGTGTCCTAAAATGTAGGCACATGTCTAGCTACTTAATTTTTAAAAGAAACAATGGGATGAGCAATCTCATTCCTTATGTTGCATGACTGAATGTATCCCATCACTAAGGTAAAATTCTCCACCTCTACACATGCCAAGGTATTTTGGCCTTATTTCATGCCAGTTTACCACCACTCCCATGGTCAACTTACCACCCCACCCGTGGTAAACAAACAACCACGTCCATGGTGACTCCTGCCGTGTCCACAGTCAGCATCCACCGTGCCCACGGTCAACATCCTCGAAGTAACTAGATTAATTCGGTTTCCAACTCCTGACTTCTACTCAACGAGTAAGATTTTAACCAAACTGAAATTGGAACCGCTGACCTAAATGAGGGTGTCACAATAATTGTCTAGTGTTAGATTCCTATACTTATTAGTACTTACTTATTAGATTCTCGTACCCTACAGTACCATAGGAAATGTCACATTCCCCCATAACATAGTAACTTCCGCCCTTTCTTGGAGGCCGCTAGACTTCTATTGATTGTTGGCCTTGCAATCCTTGCGCCGGATCCGCATCTTATCACGACGTTGGTGGAGGTGGAGGCCGGAGACAAACAGTTTCCAAATGTACCATGGGGAGTGCATGTTAATTTTGGAGGATGTGGCGATGCTGACGAATCAGCCAGTGGATGGCGATGCGGTGTACGCCAATGTCGATCGTTCTGTGCTACAAATGGATCGGGTGGCTGACATCCATGTTCAATGAGCTAGAGACTATTACAGCCAATGATGGGCGTACACTATGATAGTATGCACGAGCATACATACTGCATGTATTGGGGGGTTCCTACTGGCGGATAGGTCGTATGCGTATGTTCACCTATCGTATCTGCTAATGTTGAGAGGGGTGAGGTCGTTCGCTTGGGGGGGGGGGGGCAGCGGTGTTCTTTGGGATGTGCCGAGAGCTCAGCAATTCAACGTTTAGATTGGAGTCTTTTGCTATGAAGGAGGCGGGTGACATAGGTGGTTTGTCTGTACCACTAAATTCTTGGGCATTGGAGAGGATCCCGTCCATAGCGCAGCGAGTCTATGATGACAGGCTTAGAGGACGAGATGCTTCAATCCTTATGGGTCTTACCCGCCCATATCGAGGGAAGAACTAGATGCACGATAGGAGTCGGTACCTCTTACTCCCAGAGTACAAACAGATGTTCGATGAGGGCACATCGTTCGTGGTAAGAGCAAGTGCATCATATTGTTTCTTGTTATTAGTCTTGCAGGATGGTTGGGTCATTTTTCCGTTTGTCTTTCAGTGGGTCCCCTACCACCGCCGTCAGGATTTGGCTATGTCTGATGACGCACACATGGTCATTGTGCCACTGATTACTACCCACATCATAGCGTGGAATCGGCATGATTGCGTTCTCTGGCAGTTCAGGATGTTCCAACCATCCTCACTCGAAAGATGTTAGAGGGCAAGGTCATCTTCTTGCTCGGACTGCGTAGAGGAACGAGACGGCTATGCCCATGACGATGGAGCAATACCTTGCGCATTGGGAGAGCATATTGGGGCACAAGGCAGAGATTGTGGTGGTCGACAATCGTGAGAGGTGGCATTTGCACGACGAGTACATGATGTGGTACCGGCAGTACACTCACAGATGGACTTCGAGGCACGGGATTGTACTTTAGTCGATTGTATCTACTCAAATACTCTGACATCTTCCACATCATACAA
This sequence comes from Linum usitatissimum, assembly GCA_030674075.2. Lineage (NCBI taxonomy): Eukaryota > Viridiplantae > Streptophyta > Magnoliopsida > Malpighiales > Linaceae > Linum > Linum usitatissimum. The sequence goes on from JAUJYP020000848.1 coordinate 3,001,318, forward strand.
GGCTAACATAGTGTTTGTTTTCCTTTTCCAAATGATTGGTTGGAGAACCTATCTGTTAGGGTAGATTCACAGGAGCTGTCAAGCAATCACCTAAGTCGATGATTCATATTTCAGTAAATGCCTACTTCTCTTTTGTGGTTTCAACTAATTTTATCGAAGATGCAATCACCCAAGCCGATGCTTTCATCGACTACAGTTCCCAAAATGGTTATTTTCTCTAGCAGGGTCCATATTTCTCCATGATTCTTCGATTACAGTCACAGATAAGTCCATTCATTGATTCTTTCCTTTCTCCATTCAAATTTCAATTCTTATGATCTACTTTTCTTACTCTTACTACTCTATATATAGGGACATATTTTTTATACTGTATCAGTATCATAGCATTGAGCAAGTATACAAAAACAAAGTAAGCTGATTAGGTGTTTAGACGTTATATTTCCATATATGATTTTCTATATTTAGTGTTTGCAGAAGAAAGTGTATGGTAATAATGCATGTTTCTTGTTTAATTATAGGCTTCCTATTAAGATACTCTCTCTTGCTATCATTTCATGTTTTGAATGTTGTTTTGCTATATTGTTTTGGATTTTGAAATTGAAGTTCGAGGTATCATTTGATTCTGTAATTTAATAGAGTTTGATTTTCATTTTATTCTGCAATTTTGCTAAGTTCAATTTATTGTAAATCACTAATGGTTATTCTTGGGGAACCGATATCCATCATTCGTTGATGGTGATTTGGGTTTGAAATTTGAAATGTTTTGCCGAGCGGGGATTGGAAAAACCACCTACGTCAATGAGCGAGGATCGAATATCCCCTACCCACTCCTAATCCTCCCCAATACCAAGAATATTTCTTTCCTTTTATTATTCTTTTTAGATCTTAAAACATTGGGTTTTTTTAAGAGTTCGTTTTTAGGTGTCCTACTTGCTTTTGTTTTCTAATTTTAGTTAGATTAGTGCTAGATTTTTTGGGCAGGTGATGAATATGAAGAAAATATTACTTTTATGATTGCTACTTCTTTTACTTTTTTGGAGGCATGTGTTATTTATGTTGAGAGTCTTTATTTTTCTTGCATGATTTCTACTTCTTTCATATTTTGTAAGACATATGATGTAATTTATAGTAGGATAATTAATTTTATTGTTCATTCAAAGATCTATACTGTAAAATGTTGTTGTAATAATGTACTGTGATATGAAGATGAGTATTATAAATTTGGGACGTCCATGGAATTGTTCTTGCTGAAGGATACATGTATTCACATAATGGCTGATGAATGTTGTCATTGTACCCATTGTATGGATGATTCCATCTCTGTTAACCCAATTATATCCCGCCACATGGGAAAGCATAGGATTAGGACTTATTATCACAAAGTCACCATCCAAGGATTTTAGTGAATTCGTGAGTAAGATAATCATTGAAAACTCATCCATTCCTTGCATTTGTGGACTACATCCTCTTCACATAGAAAATTATCATGATCAAAAACTTCCAAGCTCTCCATCTTCTCACTCTTTGGAGTCTCGATCTTGGTCTAACTCGACCTTGCATATATATCCAAGTCTTCAATTTATCCCACGTAACCGTTTGTGCAGACTCTTTCATTGCTCGAAGCCAAAATTGAGGTTGTCCTTCAGGTCAAAATGAAGCAATTAAAACTTTATCAGCTTCCCAAGCACAATAAAACTCAAAAGATTCGCCAGTTTGAAAAAATTCATGCAGTCGGATCATCCTCTCGAAAAACCCTTGGAAAATCAATCCTGAATCGAGACTGCATCCCAACTTTCAACTCCTCCTACAGAATTTTCCCACTGAACTCTTTCTTTAATTTTTAAACCCACGACTGCGCTTCTCCATCCAAAAATATTTGTGACATAAAAAACTTGGAAAAATCGTCGGATATGTTGTAAAATGTAAAATACCTCTCAGATTGATAAATCCATGGCCTTCGATTTTCGGTTCCATCGTATCTTGGACAGTGAAGTTTTCTGAGTAGATCGAACAACTCTGATACACGTTATAATGTGCCCATTGCAACTCTTTCATTAGATCGATGAAGGTGATGAATGGTGGATAAAATTAAAAATAAAAACTTAAAATAAAAAATATGAACATAAACGTAAAACAAATAACTTAAACTTTAATTTCTTTTCTTTTGTCTTCTCCATTAATTATAGTTTCCTTTATACACTTTAATTTAACAAAGGATTAATCCCATTGACCAAATAAACAAAGCTACATTCCTAACCCTAATAATAAACAAAACCCAAATTCATCTCCCGTAATAATAATCAAAACTAAATACATCCCGTAATAATATATGAAGCCCTCGAAATCGATAATACATGCACGTAACATAACATAACAATGAAATAAAAAACTCATACAACATACATAATATTGACTTAACTAGTTTGTAAAACGGACGTATATAATTGGTTCGTAATAGGTGATGCATTTGTCTTATGTAACAGACATAATTGTGATATAATTAACCCACAAAATAGACATAAATGTTATAAAGGTAATGTAATATAATTGAGTCATCATGTGGAATTAATAATGATAATAGCCTCATAAATTAGGGTACTCATTCATAGTTACACTAACATAACAATGTCAAAAATGTCTTATGAAGTGGACATAACAAACCTATAATAAACTCATAAAACGAACATATGTTTGAATAGGCTTGGAAATATTATTCGTACGCGAGGGTATTTGACCTTATTTGATTCGACCGGAGTGGAGAATACCCGTATTTAACAAGTGACGGGGCTGGTATAGGGAATCCCCGCTAAAAATGAATAGGGACGGGTCGGGGATGGGTTTAACTACCACGCCCCATACCCATACCCTACCCAATATGTAAAATTACCCTATAACCCTTATCTAATAATTACCAACTAACCCTAAACCTAATATCCCTAAACTTATTTTTAATTCAGAGCGCTCTCCATTCTCCATGATCACGATTTCATGAATCCACCTTTGAAGTTATCCTGACAATTATATGGTAGTCTTATTTTTTAAAATTTTAATTAAGTTGTGGGGATGGGAATAACCATGGATTTGGGGATGTGTATGAATACTGGGATTCAGATAGACATGGGGATGTGAATAGGGATGAATTTTAGGAACCAGGATGGATCGGTACCCCGCCCCATTGCCAAGCCTAGGTTTGAATTTGTTACATCACTTTATGTACACTTCATGTCATATAAGAGGCTCATAAAAATGACATAAAAGCGACATAACATACTTATAAAGCAAAAATAATAGTATAACATAAAGTGGACATAAAAGAGACATAACATATGTGTAATGAGACATATTTGAGGAATAAAAGCAGTGTAATTCTGACATAATTGTCTCGTATATAAAAGAATAATTTTTTTAAATAAGTTACACAACATAATCTTCATAATTATATTATTATACAAGTTATATAATTATGACATAAGAATAACAGAATAATATTCACTTATCGAGACTATCTTACTATATTCAAATTTTAATATTTTTATTAAAATATATAAAAAATTAGTCTCATTAGACTTGAAAAAAATAAAATAAACATTTATGAAGTGAAAATTGTGTTTTGAGCATTGCATAATTAGTTATAATTATTGAATTAAACTTAGGAAAAATAAAAAAATGAGAGAAAATGTCTGAAGAAAAAAGAAAAAGAAAATATAAAATTTCATTTCCTCACAAGTTGGGGTTCCCGCCTACTCAATTTTGACATTATTTTCATTCCAGATTTGCCCCTAAATCAATGTCAATTTACTCATATTTTTTCACCCGTTAGATCCAGCTTGCCCCAAAAGTCGCCCAATCCGACAGTCACAAATCTCTCGAGACGTCCTTATAGACTCATCTCTCGGCTAAATAGCCAGAATGATGAGCCTAAAACTAGCTAAATTTTTGCAGCTTCATAATTTTAGTCTAGTTTTTGTTTGGAAATTTTTTTTATAGGCATGATTAAATTGAAATTTACGTAGACAGTCAAGTTGAAACTTAATTTAGACAAAATGATCATTAGGAGCCCCTACAACTTGCGGCACACCAAAAGATGTGCGGTGCGTCATCGGTTTGATCAAACGGCTATATTGTAGCGGCCTTTACATGACCATTGCAAAATAACCGTTGGATCTCCCCTAGGATATTTTCTCAAACCTATAAGATCTGTTGGTCAAGAGTGGTTGTAATCCTACAGAATGCTAATGGTTGATGCATTTATTCTCCACTTGGAGGCAATATTTTTTCTCGAACATCAAATTTGAGTTTATCGGTGGTCACTATCGGAGAGTGAAGATGAGTTCAACACTGACGTACATCCGAGTGATTCCGGTGTTTCGTAAAAAATGAAGATCCCAAAATATGCCATCCTCCGGAACGTATATTTAACTTTATCCTATAATGACCGGTGCTATTACCAAGACATGCATCCCATGTTCCAACTTGTTTCCGCCGTATCGATGGACCAGAAGATTGGCCTCAACATGGGGGACGAAGATCATCCCTAATCCAGGTCTTCTCCGTGTCCAAGGGCGACCAAAACACACCCAAATCCCCAACGAAATGGATTGGACTGAAGATGTGGAGGCGCACGTTACCGCATGTGGGCAAGACGGTCACAAAAGAGGCCATTATCCGACCGTCCCACCATCATGGATGGTTTGCCCGCTATGCCTCATTTTGGGCCATAATAGAAGGACTTACCCAACAACTCGAAGGCCGACCAGAAACCCAAAGTAGTACGACAACTATCAGTAGAACAACAGAATGTGTACACACTACACAACGCATATCCCATGTCATTTGAATGTTGTTTTATATTATTTTGATTTACGTTGTTTGTGTTTCTTCGAGGATTCCTGGTAATGCCAGTGTTGCTTTAAGTTTAATCCCTTTTAAGTCTTATAAAACATACACCACAGTGGAACAAAAATATCATGGACATAGTACATAAAACATCGATTATATAAGTACATGTACGTAGTCCAATACAACCATACTACAACCATAATAAAATCTTATTACAACCATAATACAACCATACTACAGCCATAAAAGGAGGACATAGTACATAAAACCAAATATGATCAGTTGGAGCCCCTATAATGCGCGGCACATCGTAGGGTGATCGGCTCGTCCTAGGGGAGATCCAATGGCTATATTGCAATGGTCATGTAACGGTCGTTACAATATAGTCATTGAATCATATCTATGACGCGCCGCGCATCCTACGGTGCACCGCGCGTTCTAGGGGCTCCTAATGGCCACTTTGTGTAAATTAGGTTTCAACTTGACTGTCTACGTAATTTTCGATTTAATCGTGCCTGAAAAAAAATTCCATTTTTTGTTAAATGTAACTTTGTTCTGAAAAAGTGTTTACATGTAACTTATTAAAACTTTAAATAATATTTTCAGTATTTTTTATATTGTTTCGTGATAAATTGATATAAACATTTTGATAAAATTTAGGTAAATTTTGAGATAAATTAAATTTTCCATCAATTTATGAATCTTTTATAACCTGTTGCGAGTAAATTGAAATAATATTTATTTAGTTTTCAACTGTCGAAATGCTATTATCGAAACAAAATTAGTGCGGAAGACAAACTAATGACCAAATAAAAACTTTAATTAACTCTGATTAACTTTATGAAACATAAAAGGCATAAAAAACAAACTCAAATATTTAGATGGCACAACACTCGCGTTGGCGACAAATAAGACATGCGCAATATTTAATTAGCACGTGTAGGAGTACTATGTTGGCGATGGGTACCCTCCCTCCAAACTGGATTGAGTACCTTAATTATGGCTCCCCCAAGGGATGTAAATGTTTTGTTTCCATTCCAGGGTTTGGCATTGCCACTGATGGGTTCAATGAAACTAGCAGATTTTCCGTTGTAAAAGAAAGTGTAGGAGTACCACACAGCGCTATCATTTTTTTTTAATCTTTTCTCCTTCTTTCTGCAATCACATTTCGGTATCATGATTTAAAAATTTATCGCATAAATAATTTTTATTTTCTTTCCATATATATTAGCAATTTTCATCCAAATTATCGCAAGACCAATCCGTAGGCATCCCACATCGACACCACACATAAAATCACACTCATTTCATGAAACTTAGAACCACTTATAATCGAACCACTCTTCCTGCTCTCTCCTTACTATTTCCACAAACCACCATCGGTCTCCTCCTTCTTGCTTCCGCCTCTGCACCGCTATCAAACCAACGTCAATGACCACCGCCACTATTATTATTCATCACAACCGTTGTTGTTATTGTTCATCAACACCTCGCTATTAAAATTGACACCAAAAACATGAAAAAAAAATTTATCAAGGATTCTTCTCTCAATCCACTAGTTTTTCTCCCAATGGAGGTCATCTTTTGAAATTTCAAAGTATGAAGAAAAAGGGAAAAAAATCAGAAAAAGCATTGACGTGGGAAAATTAATTAGTTTATCATAAAAACCACCACATTGATGAGGATTAATTAGCTGAGCATAACCCATAACTCAAAAGAAGCTAAGAAAAAGAATTCAGAACTTTGAACAAGCAACGATTTGGGTATTGGAATTTGACCTTTTTAATGGATTGGAGTGTCGATTGGGATTTAGGAATCATGGATCCAATGAATAGTTATGTCTTGGAGAAGATTAGATAGAAGATGATAAAGAAGAAATAAAAGATGAAGAATAAGAATTGAAGAGAGGAAGGTTGGAAGATAAAGATGAGAATAACTTTTTGGCCTATTTATTTGTAGATTTACATAGTTGGAGGCTAACTATTTATCGTTTTTTGTCGGTTGATATTTGATTGATGGTCTCCGCATTGTCTGTTGGAGAAGATTTGACATCGTCTGCCATCAAAATTTTGGGGAGATGGCCTTTGTGCCGGTTAAAAGTTGAGGTATCGACAACGACGCTGAATAAAGAGTGCCATTTGGTACCCCCATTCCTAATGCCGGCATTTGAGCTATGATTTCTGGTGGATCTGGTTGGTGGCATGCGTGATGGATATGGTTGTGGCAGGTGGATAAGATCGGGAGGAAGGAAGGTGATGGTGGTTGGTGGAGTTGATGGTAGAGTAATTTTTGTTTAATTTGGTTCGGTTCATTTTTAAGTGGTTCAGATTTGAGAGGATGAGGGTGATTGTATGTTACTGTTGACGTGGCATGCTTACGTGGCTTATTTAGCTGTCAATTTGGACGAAAAATTTTTACAGATGCAGACTGAGAATAAAAAAGTATCTATGTAATAAATTTGAAAATGATGGTGTCAAAATGTTATTTAATGATACATATGGTACCATTTATGTTTTTTATCCTCTGCGATGATGCCCCACAATTTTAGCGAATTTTTTATACATGTTTTAATGTAAAATAATCTAAAAAGACGAATTGAAATTGAAATAATATAGAATGGTCGTTCTTAAGCCTTGCACAGCGAGATGCAGTGCAATCTTGTTTAAGAACTGCTATATTGCTTTGTGTTTGTAAGTTTAACCATTCATTTTTTTCAAATTTAACTAGTTAGGTTGTATTTAATAAAGTGGTTTAATGGTGTTTACTAGTTTGCATTTTTCAAGTTTACAACAAATATGTACAGGAAGAGTTGCAGACAACTTTATAAGAAGTGTTAATCTTTATTTCGCAAACAATTTGCTCGTTTTCACTATTGGGTCTTTCTATTGAGTTGCTTGTATATGTGTTGTTCTGAAAAAGTTTTGCATCCTTTCAAATTTGAAACTAAATCCTAACAAAACATAAATTTTCTTTTCTTATTTGGTCTCTCTTTTAATTCGATCAATTATTATAAGAAATATTGGGTTTCAAAAAGGGACTCTTCAAATGAGATATCTGGGTGTTCATTTAATTTTGGGAAAGCTTTCGATTAAAGAATATGATAATTGGTTGACCAAATCACCACCAAAATCTCTGATTAACGCAAAGCTTTCGAACTACAGACTTCGTCTACAATTTGTTAGGTCAGTCTTAACAAGTATGACAATTCTAACTTTTTGTCTTCCTGTTACCCAAAACTGTAATTAAAAAGATGGGAAATAATATAGTGATTTTCTTTAGTTTGTTGAAGGAGGAGGTTTTGCATGGAATTTTATAGGGGGTGGTGTTTGTATGAGTTGTAAAAAGTATATATATATTTATACGAATTTGTATAAATAATGTGAACAATTTAATTTGTCGGAAGTTGAGTTGGTTAGAGACACAGTGAGTTGTCAAAAAATGTTTTTAGAAAAATAAAAATATTTAAAAATATAGAGTCGGTGCCTTTTATCACGTGGGTGAAATTGTTTTATCAATAGAATTGGAATCACCGGAAAATTTATCGATAAATTTTCCTATGATCGGAAACGGTGGTCAAGGGACAGAGATAGTTGGGTTACGTCCAAAACAATTATTTAAATGAACACATGACCATATTATTCCTAATTAATCTAGGCACTTAGACCATAAAAGAATTCAAGTGCCAATCAACGGCCTTGATCTATTTTGAAATGGTGCCAATAAAATGTACTTATTGCACCAGAATCAGACTCTTTAAAACCCGACATTGAGTAGTTAGAGACATGTTTTTGGGATTTTGTTTTTGTTTTTAGTGCTTAAGGATTTTCGTTTCCGTTCTCTTGAATTTGAGGATTGGTGCCTTGTTGGAGCGGATTTATGTATCCTTTAATTTCACATTTGTGTTTTTGATGAATGTTTTTTTTCCATAATTGAAGTTACAGACAGTCATAGTTAGTTTACAAATTTTCAGATGTTCCCTGTTGTTATCATAGTAGTCAACAAAATTGAAAGCCTGGATTATAGAGACGTAACTTACATATTAGATCGGGTGTATAGGTTGAGTCAGTAGTTTAACAATTGTTAGTCTAGGATGGGACGTTAAAGTTCTTAACATGCTATTACAGCTTTAAAGACTAATAAGAGGTTTTGGTTTTGAATTTTAGTAACCCCAAATTTGTGCATATGACTAAATTAGATCACATTTTTGCTCTCCAACCTCCAATTCAAGCAAGAATGTCGAAATTCGATGGATTTCATATCTAAGGGAAAATTTGATACATCTCCAAACGAAATTTGGCGGTTAAAATTAGGTGGAATTAAGTTCCCAAATCTGCCAAAATTAGGGATGTCATTCGATGACTGCATATCGTATTATAATTAGCCTACAATTCAAGCGCAAAAAGTTAACTTGAATCTTTAAAAATCTACCTTAACTTTTAAAGGATCTTAAGTTTGAAGGGAGTGTTTCTGTTAATATAAAAACTCATGTAAATTTTTTTCAATAATTAAAATTATTGGAATACAATCAATGTTGACACCATGATCATTATATTAATACTTAACTCTAGTGAGTGATGATAATAATAAAACTAAAAGAAATATCACCACTTAAAAAAACATAAAACTAAATACTTTCACCATGTTTTGAAATCCCGATCATCTTCACCTTACAAATAAATATTCTAAACCCAAAAAAGATCACTAATATTTCACATCGGATTACTATTATTAATTGAAACTGCTTAATATTGGTCAATCAAAAGAAGGTTCACTAATATTCCACAGTCGATTACTATTACTAGTTGAAACTGCTTCAATATTGGAGGAGCTCTCTACAACATCTTTGCCATCAAAACCAGCCCCCTGCTACATCATTATCGATACTATCATCAAGTCATCCTCCACAGCGGCCGCGTGATAATTCATGATCGCCTCCATCAAAATTTGCTACCCTTTCCTATTCGTCACATATTGTTCCCGATTGCCACTACCACCATCACCATGATCAGGAGCAACCTGTAGGAATACCTGAAAATTTCCTATGTTGTCACAGCGGATGAGATCCACCATGCGCTTTTCAATCTCCTTAATTTTCCTGTCAATGCTCATGTAAACAATGTTAAGATCATTCATTGTAAAATCTTAGAGCTCCATTCGGCCGGTGAGGTAGTGGAACACAGCCTAGTCGACCTCCTTTTAGCGGTTTTTGCGATCATACTTATTGTTCTGTTTGCGGGTCTTCTTGATTCGGTCGAGTAAGAACTCTACCTGGCTAACCATATTCCTTTTCTAGTCCATATTGGAGATATTCTTAAAGCGGGTCAGCACCTGGTAGACCTCGCCCTTCGTCGACGACCAAGTATCCGGCGGTTGCGCCTCATCGTACGGGTTGTTGATGATGGCGCAGGCTTGGACGTCGCAGAGGGTGCTAGCGCTCTCACTTTCTTCATTAGACCGCTCTTCCACTTCTTAAATGATGCCTTCCTGGCTGATGAGTTTGCTATGTACATTAGCTTTACTTTCTTTCTAGGCATGATTGATTGAAACAGCGGACCCAAAATGGTTTAGTTTACTTGACTGAATTGTATGAATGATTAGTTAGTATGAGTGTGATTCAACACCCAAACTTCATTGTGTTATATATAGGGGGTGTGGGATCATTTATTCATTGGTGAACTTAATGTGGGGAGAGGAATTGGTTATAAAGTTGCCAAATTTGATTTTTTTAGGGAACAATATATATGATAAGTGTTTTAGTTTACATACAATAGTTAAATTTACGATAATTTAATTATGATTTCCAACATAACTCATTAATGCATGTATCATATATATTTTAAATTTAGTTGCATTTCATACATCTATAATTTGAAGCTAACAAAAATGAAATAATTAAATATATAATTTTTAATCATATTGAAATTCATCTTCCTATAAATGATATTTAATGTGTCAATAGAATAAAACAACAAGCACGCAAAACCAAACTTGGGTGAATTTATAACGAGAGTCCACAACTACTCTATTAGGTAGTGGTGGAACTAGAAATTTAGCCAATTTTGCCAAAGGGGTGTCTTTCCTCTTACAAAACTATCAACGAAATAAAAATTCAACATCATAATCATAAGATTCGTGCAATTACAAAGTCATTGATCAAAGTACACTGTGTAAAACAAACCACAAAGTGATTGATATTCTAAAAGCATTAGTGAATACATTCCTTGTCCAAACTAGCACACAAATTATTGTTATATGCCATCAACGCATCATTTAACCACTCATTTTTTTTGTATCCTTAAATAATATGTCTTCATATAATTTTACACATTAAAATCAACTTTAAAATATGTCAAATTAAAAATAATTATTTTAATTTGGATCTTAGTTACCGTAGAAAAATAATATAATTAATTAAGTTTTTGGTTTTGAAACAACTCCCTTTAGAAGGCTGTAAGTTTAGGACACATTAATAGTTTAACTAAAAGCCGATGCAAATGTAAATTAAGTGCCATGGATGTCTTTGAAGTGGTATGGAGTTTGAATCTTGCCAGTACGGTTTCCTTTGTAAATAAATTTTAAAATATTATGATCATGCTCAGACGTAATACAAAATGACAAATTATCTACGAAAGACAGCACAACCATGAAATATTTCTTTCACATGAATCCAACAATGTTCGTCTAAATACTAGCAAACAGTGAAACAGCTACTGGCAGACAGTCCAGAAGGGACCCATGCAACCAACCTAATGGTTTAGAGGATCAACTATAAGGAACCAATAACACATATTAAATGTAACGAGCCACTAACCGTAAACAGAGCATAACAAAGCATAGACACCTAGTGGTTGCACAAACCAAGAGTGGGTTGAGTCCAAGTCATCTATATCTAGCCTACTAGTGCTAGTTAGAGATTGGAGACTTTGTACAAGCTCATATAGTACTATCATAGACAATATTTGCAATAATATAATACATGCCAAGATTAGAAAGAGTTGTCATATGAGTTGCTTTGTGGACAGATAAAATACAAAACAATTGATCACAAAGAATATTTTACAATAACATAAGACATATCTTTTATAAATATTTGAAGATCACAGATAAAAAATCTTTAGAGCCACCAAATCAAAATCATTTGCAGAAAAAAACTTACAACATTTATAGGTAGCGGATCAAAACATTTGCATAAAGCATATTATAACATTTGTAAGGAGCCTATCATGCAATCAACCGCGTGATTAACCGATAGAAGAGCTTCAGGTATTTAACAGAGAACCACTCACCTATATGTCGAGCCTACATCTCAAAATTCTATGAGTCTTCAGGTTGTCCTCAATCCAAAATTGCAAATAATTTATCAAACATAGTTCTAACATAGGAGTTATTGTCCATTTACTCCCCCAAACTATGAATCATTCACCTTGGGATCAGAAATAAAAAAGAACCTCATTAATAGGTCAAACCCTAAAAAACAGAATGTTAGATATTTAGAGAACAATCGGCATTTACCTCTAATCGTCCAATGGGAAATATCCTAGTAGCTTTCCTTATTGTCTCTATTAATTTCACGGCGATCAGACCAGGTTTTCTCTTTCAGATCTAGATTTTTTAAGGAAGAAGAGAGCTCGACAAAATAACATAGGGAGCATTTTTGAAATTTAGGTGATCTGATCGTCAAAATAATGGAGAAGCCATCGAGTCATCTTCATGTAGATCTACAGCCACCCTCCATTCGTCACCTCCCTCCACTAGTCCCAACCGCCACCTACTCGTCTTAAAAGAACACTAATGAAATAAATCAGTATGAGTGAAGAACACCGTAATTTGAGATTTTCATTCATTTTGACTCAAAATAATACCTTTCATTTGAAGTGAGTTTAATAATGAGAAAGAAGCTCATTTCAGGTTTGAAAGATTAGAAGGACGAAAGAAATCATTCGACGGCGGCTATAGATAATTAGGGTTAGAACACAAGTATTTATATTTCAAAATTTGTTATATTTCAGCCCACAGGGTATAAAATATCACATAAATAGTTTTCTTAATATTTTATATTTAAATACTTTATTCTTTAAAATGCGTTTGAAATTGGTCTGAGATAAGAGAGAGAAAATTTTTAATATCCAAATGAATTAATGGAGTGTATATAATACGGATTGATAATGTTTATCGTTTAAATTTATGCCATCAAATCAATGGAGTTGAATTAATGGAGTTGTATTTTTATTTGTGATAGAAGATGAGTTATTGTGTAAAGTGGTTAATTGAGGTAGGTTGAAGTGTTTAATTGCTCTCTATACTGCCGCTATAATTCAATTTCGTGAATAATTTATTCGATAAAAATTTTACTAAAAATTTATTTTTATATATTTATATATTGGTGAATTCTTCGGTGAACCCAATGCACTTGTGTAATTTTATATGGTACGTTCATTTTTAGAGTCTTATCTTAGCCGTCCATAATAAATTAATTTCATATTTTTAAATAATAAAACATTAAAATAACAAAAAGATCACTATACTTAATTATAATACACATAAAAGTCATAATTTTAATTTACATTGTCATATTAAGATTTGATACTAACAAATTATCTTATGATCACCGTAAAAAGATCAATGTGCATATTAATGACATTATGTTGTAACTTCTTATAATTGAACATAACCCTCATCTTTCATCCATATTCAGGTTAAGTTTGGTCATCAATAAAGCGAACACATCCCACCTAAGCTTCAATATCCTAAATACTCATGAACACTAATCATCCATTTTCTTTTCCCTTCACTTCCCATAGAACCTGAATTAAACCTGAAAAATTGAAGATAGTTAACCTTCCATCTTTCTTCCAGTAGCATCAAACTATCGTCAGGCTTTTTTTGCTCTGTGCAATCAGGTTCCCGTCTACACCTACTCGTGCTTGCCCAAACGCAGCTTCGAAGTTCACTCTATAGTTCAATCAACCCAATGACCCATGGTCATTCTCTGTTTTTCTTCTCTTTAAGGGTTATCCAACAATTTTCTTCGTTTTTTTATCCTATAGAGATGATATTTGACTTACAAAGTCATGCAGCACTCTGATTTCACAGCGCGCTGTTAACCCTTCTGTTTACCCATTTTACATATCTGAGTGGTTTGCTCCCCCAACATTTGATCATCCGTCAGATTCAAAGTTCAATCGATAGTAAACAAAAGGCTGGTGGAAACAGACCAACCACAGACATAATCAAGTCATCATCAGCTTATTGAGGGTGGTCTTTTAGGCAAGTTGAGCTTCTATCTGGGATGAGCTTCCTTGAATCGTTTTCTAGTGAATTCAAGCTCCCTTCAAACTCGAATTGAGCATCCTTTTCAGGCTGAATTCGGCTTGACTAAATTTATTGAACGCGAGCGCAGCTTGATTAAAAATGATTGAACTCGAGCTGATCACCTTAAGCTCAATTTGTCACCAACTATTAAAGAGCCTAGATCATGCTATGCTCAAGTTCTTAATCAGGCAGCTCATTCCGGAGTATAACAAGAGTTACCAAGGATGATGAAAAAGATAAGAAATTCATTAATCCATGTGTGTTTATATGAACTCGGATTCTAAGATAGAACATGAATTATTGGTGTCTTCTTTATGGATTCTGAATGCCCACGGAACACTTCAGTTGATCATCTTCTATAAGCTACATCAGTTGAGTCAGAGTGCGATTCAACTAATGTATACGCCCAGTACAGTTCAGAAGACCTAGCAATAATAGTTCAATGTTAGCTTGAGAAAGCAAATAATATAGAGATACATAAACAATAAATTGATTAGATGCTATAGATTAGTAACCTGACAAAAGGAATGATTGAAAGATAGTTGCACTCTGTTGCAGCGTTCCATACAGTCACCTCCAATGCACTGGTCATCAATTTATTATAAAGCTTCAACTTCTTTGTCACTAACAATCAACAGTTTTAGTCTAAATTCTCATATACGGGTTAGAACTAGTGGCATAGATGGTTTTGCTTATGACCCGTAACTTGAAGAGAGAATAGACACTCATGATGCAGGTAGAGTGCGATCCAATCGACGCATGTCTCTAGAGTTTACATCTTAACAAACCAAACTATTGAAAATTGGAATCCTAACAGCCAAAAAAAGCCTCTAGACGTCGAATTAAAAACCTAAGAATGAAGCAGAACTGTCATAAACACCCAGCTACGAACGAAATTGAAAATCAGACCTGCAAAAAGACAAGAGCCACGATCTAATCGAGATTGAGAGAGAGCTGGCGCCATAGTTTCTTCTAGTACAGACAACAAGGGATTTGTACAACTTGACAAGCTCCAACTATGCACTGGATTGAGATACGAGGATCTAGAAAGCACTTACGGTGGAGAATTTTGGACAAGCGTGAGTAGGTGTGCGCGGGAACCTGATTGCGTCGATAGTCTGATGCTACTGGAAGGAAGAATAATTATCTTCAGTTCTTCGGGTTTAATTCAGGTTATATGGGAAGTGAAGGCAAAAAAATTTTTGATGATTAGGGTTTATGAGGATTTAGGATATTAAAGCTTAGGTGGGCTGCGTTGACTTGACTTTATTGATGAGGGTTATGTTCAATTATAAAAAGTTACTACATAATGCCATTAATATGCACATTCATCTTTTTACTATGATCAAAGATAATTTGTTAGTATGAAATACAATGTAAATTAAAATTATGACTTATGTCTATTAGAATTAAGTATAGTGATTTTTTTTTATTTCAATTTTCCATTATTTAAAAATATAAAATTATTTTATTATGGACGGCTAAGATACGATTTTAAAAATGGACGGACCAAATGAGATCATATAAGTGGGAGTTTCGGTGCACTGGATTCACCAAAGAGTTTTCCTTATATATTTAATACTATATACTGTTCATCATGTATATAATCGCAGTTGAACCATCAATCCTCCTTACACTATTTTTTTCGGTATGGTATCTAATATGGTTTTGAGATAATTGATCTATTACGATCAACTATTATCTTTATCTTGTATTATTATCTTTTTTCGAACTATGTTGTTGGGTTAGTGGTAGGATTATTGGTTGAGTATATATTATATTATGTTGTATATTTGGAGGAATACAAATTATTATTCCACTAAGATCATCTTCATCACAAAACAATAACAGCAATTTTTAAATATTGACCCCACAACAACATTAACAACTTTAGTAATTAATTAATTTAACAATTTAAACTCACCTTCATTCCAACATCCATTTCAAAACTATTTAAATTATAGAAAAAACTCCGGTGCATATTTGTACGGCGTGCAAACACCACGTGATATGGTCTGCCATTGTTCTTGCCTATTTAATTGAACAAAAACCAATTGAATATCCTAATTTTGGCTAATTCAAATCCCGATCACCCAAAAATGTATAACTTTTCAGTATCTATTCTATCTTTTTAAATATGTTTCTTTTAATTAATTTATTAGATTTATTTCATCGTCTTTTTTTCCAAAAGAAAGAGAAGGAGGATGCGGCTGCAAATCAGAGTACCATAACAATCCATTACCGTTGTGAAGTACCAAACACCTCTCCAACGGGCGAAAGCACAAGCGCATCATCATTCTATCTCAATTAGCGTATATGGTCGCAATCAGATGATTTTGTTTGCAGGTTACTGTGAGGGAGGGAATCATAATATAGTATAAAAATACATTGCTATTTAATTAACAGTCTCAGGGACATGTCCCGTATCCGATCCGTTGTTCTTGAAGAAGCTACCAGAGAATCTATTACTTTCTTCCGGGAGTGATAATCTATCGTCTTTTTTTTTGACAATTCCCCAACTTCTTTTTCCAGTTTGTTTTAGAAACTTGCAGAAATCGTCGGTGAGAGAATGTAACACAGAAGAAAAGGAAGAAGGAGATGACGACTTGGGAATTACATGTGAAAATTTGTTTTCACCAAAAATTCTTTTAACTTGGGTGGGTAAAACTCGATGAATATGAATAATTGACGGACAAAACAAACTCGATATTTATTTAAAGTGGATAACGAATGAGGACGGATTTGATAGTATACGTCCAATGGGTGCCCGCTATATATATTATGTCATTAAAGCCCCATTCAGTGTTCAATAAGATCTCTTTTTATTTTCGCGGAAGTCCATTCAAACTATTTTGATTATATTGCTCATTGTCGGATTTATTTCATACAATTTTTTTCTAATATGAGCTACTATATTTTGACCATACAACAATATAAAAATTCGAAATTGATCTATTGTGTCTATTGAATGAGTAATTCATTTCAGTAATTGAAAATTACCCGACTAAACGGTTAAATCTAAAATCCGCAAACTAATAAGTATGATTTAAAAATTATATCTATTTATACAAAATAGATAAATACAGATAAAACCGTTAATTAAATAAAAAATAATAAATATACTAAACGTGTCTTCATATCAATATTTAGATCAAAACAAAAAATTAGTTAATTTAATCAAAAGTTGTAGAACTTGAAGATTTGAAAAACACAAACGGGGAGAACAGAAGCTTATGGTTGCTTTTTCAACTCCAGATTGCGGAAGCAGTCCTCCAACTCCAGATTTCTTGCATAAAAGTTCCTAAATTATTATCTAATTGTAGACCGGTAATCCCAGTATTTAGGACGTACAACACAGTCGCTAAATTTCACAAAAATTGCAATGAGATCACTTATCTTCCTAATTTGCAGATTGGCCATCAATATTCCGGATTTCCAGTCTTGACTATCTGGTCATTCTTCTTCTCCGGCGAGAAGCCTCGCCGCCGGGGAGCCGTGCCCAGATTCTGGCGAGAGGGGAATTCTTTGATTCCGTTTGATCTCCAGAATACTAGAGGGGAGTGGATATTGTCTAGGGATTTAACGCGATGTGGTTTCAATTAAAAGGGCTGGAGATCGCTGATTGATCGGGGAGATCAAATGAAGGGGAAATCGTCGGAAATCTCGGAAGGGGATCGCGTTGGAGAGCGCTGAGAAAAGGCAGGGGATGACTGACGTCATCAATGACGCCATCCACTTGTTCAAACGCCGTCGTTTAGATTTGTTGAAGACTGAGTGAAAATAAACTAAAAATAAATTTTACTCGTTTTCAGTAGGCTATATGTTTTGCAAACGATTAGATAATATTATAGTCATGTACAAACGTTTCTTTACTTGTGTACAATGTTGTGACAAGGCTCTGTACACACTACATAGGAACGAGAACACTACATGAGGGAAGTTCCTTTTGTACTCGTTTTATTCTAGAATGGTACAAACAAGTACATGGCATTGTACGCATGTACAGACTTTTCCGTACTCGTGTACAACAACATGTACACACACCCACGATAGCCGAGGGCAACATCAAACTCCCATTTGTACATGTTTCTACATATCTTACACTTTTGTATATGTGCACGTATCTCCATGCTCGTGTATATATGTTTTGTACAGGAGTATAAACCCATTTTCATGTGTACATGTAACATGTATACGAGTGTATCCATCAGGGTTGTTTAGTTTACTTATATGAATTTAGATACAATTGAACGTTTATAACGTCAAAATTTTGAAGTTCCCGAAGCGATGTTGAGCTAAGTTACAGTGATGGTAGAGAGCTAGGTGGTTGGGGTGGTTACTCCTTTTCCTAGGACGAATTGCCTCACACCTCTTCATGAGATTCAAACTCAATTCTGAGTTGTTTTCCCTCAAAACCCGTATGGCTTCCAACCTTTTAACCACCTTCAAGTCTATCCATAGGGATAATGATTCCACTTGGTGCATGAATTCGTACTCCTTCACCCTTGGACCCTTTGCCTATATAAAGAAGGCAGTTGTATGGGAAAAGAGACAGAAATGGAGACATATATCCTAAGTGACTCCAGTTTCTAAAGTCTAAGAACTCGAGTCAAGACGGTCTTATCCTCGGAAGGGATTTCTTGATACCCAAGCCTTGTAGGGTGGAAATACTCTTTTCGGAAACTGGTGCCTACAGTTTCGTTTTGATCCTAGATCTCTGTACTTATCAAACCTTGAAGTATTTCTGCTTGAAACCTCCCGAACTAACAATCCAAAAGAGTATTTTCCATGTCCAAGGTTGCAGCTATCAAGGAGATAACAACATCATTCGACAAGCTTGAGAAGTTGGAAGGTATGGATTTCCGCCGGTGGCAGAAGAAGATGCACTTCCTTCTCACCACATTGAAGGTTGTGTATGTTCTCTCTACACCATATCCTCCGGAGGCTGAGGAGGAGACATATGAGCAGAAGGAGGAAAGGGTGGGGAGGTAACTGAAGTGGGACAATGACGATTACATATGTCGTGGCCATATTCTGAATGACATGTTGGATTCATTGTTTGATATCTACCAAAATTATGAATCGGCACACGAGTTGTGGGATGCACTGGAGTCAAATTATTTGGCCAAGGATGCTTCGAGCACAAAGTTCATGGTTAATAATTTCTTAAATTATAAGATGGTCGAGAGAGACCGGTCCTGGAGTAATATAATGAGATTCTTAGGATTTTGGGATAGTTTACCCAACATGATATGAAGATGGACGAGGCCATCTCGGTGTCATATATAATCAACAAGCTTCCTCATTCGTGGAAACGCTTAAGCATGGGAAGGAAGAACTGTCATTGATCCAAATTGGAAGCCACTTGCGGATAGAGGAGTATGTAAGGGTGCAAGAAGGTGGGAAACCGAGGGATTCTTCATCTGTTCATATGACAGAAGAAGGAGAGCCATCTGCTCGACGGAAGGGGGAAAAGCGCTCCTGGAACAGCACCAAAGGAGACCCTAACAAGAAAATGAAATTTTCTTGTTGGACGTGTGGGAAAGTGGCTCACTTCAAACGTGACTGTCCCACCAAGAAGAGTCAAAATCACAACAACAAGCAACATCAGAAGCATGGATCAAAAGATCAAGGTGCTTCCACTTCTAAAGGTCGATTCTTGAACGTTGATTTAGATATTGATGTAAATTTTGTATCACTAATATCGGAAGCATTCTATGTGTAGGATGATGAAGTGGCATGGTGGATTGACCCGGGTGCCAATAGACATGTATGCGAGGATCGTCACTGGTTCGAAACATATAAGGCATCGGATGATGAAGTTGTTCTTCACATGGGCAACGAGTCAACAACCCCCATAGTTGGACGTGGATCGGTGGTGTTGGAGCTTAGTTCTGAAAAATACCTAGAACTTAGAGATATACTTCACGTCTCTAAGATTAGGAAGAACTTAGTGTCGGGTAGTATGCTTAATAGATATGGCTACAAACAACTGTACGAATCTGATAGATATGTATTATCTAAGGGTGGTGTGTTTACAGGCTTCAACCATTATAACAATGGCATGTTCATGCTGAATATTAATAATACTACTATTAATCATTATGCTTTCATGGTGGGATCCTCAGACTTTTCATTATGGCATGCTCGGTTAGGACACGTTAACTATAAACGTCTAACAGATATGTCAAAAGAAGGGCTTCTGCCCTCTTTTGATATCAATGCTGAACCATGTAAAACTTGTATGCTCACATTACATGTCAGCCTTTCAGTAACATCCAACAAAAATGAGTGATGCTTGAGTTGATACATAGCAATTTGTGTGACATGCATAGCACTCTGACCATTGGAGGAAAAAAAAAGTATGTCATCGAATTTATTGATGACTACTCTTGGTTTTGCTATACTTACTTGTTGCATTCAAAAGATGATGTCCTTAAGAAATTTCGTGTGTTCAAAACCGAAGTTGAATTACAACAAGGTGTCTTGATCAAAGTGTTTTGAACTGATCGAGGAGGGGAGTTGTATGATCCAACGTACTTCCAAAGTGTGGAAATCATTCATGAAACCACTGTTCCATACACACCACAAAAAAATGGTGTGGCTGAGAGGAAGAATTAAACTATAGAGGAGACGGTAAACTCGATGTTGTCTTACTTAGGTTTGAGTAACGGGATTTGGGGTGAAGCCAAGCATACAGCTTGTTATCTACTAAATCGAGTTCCTAACAGGAAGAACAAGACTAGCCCATACGACTTATGGCACAAGGGGAAACTAAACTTGAGTTATCGTCGAGTTTGGGGCTGTAGGGCTGTTTTGAAGCTCACTGGCCCTAAATGGAAGACGGTAAGAGAAAGAGGCATTGATTGCATCTTTTTTGGGTATGCCAAGAATTCAAAGGCATATAGGTTCTCTGTCATAGAACCTAACGATGCACACTCGATGTATTCAGTAATTGAGTCTAGGGATGCCATCTTTGATGAAAATCGTTTTTTGTCGATCCAAAGACCAAAAAAGGATTTGATGTCGAAATCAGATTTGATGCCGTCATCAAGTGATCCTATGCATGTCCCTCTGGACGAGCAAAATCTGCCTCGTAGGAGCAAGAGGCTAGCCTTGAAGAGTCCGTAGAATACCAACTTCAACGTGTATCTGATGGAGAGATCCAGGATGGAACTAGTATCACAATACTTCTACTGGTATAATATTGACGATGACCCTAGTACATATGAAGAGGTTATACGGTCGCAAGAAGCCGCCTTTTGGAAGGAAGCAGCAGTCAATGAGGAAAAGGGTTCCATCTTGGGAAATAAAAATGGATATTAAAGGATCCCCCGTTGGGATGTAAACGTTTAGGAAGTAAATAGATCTTCAAAAGGAAGATGAAAGTTGATGGTTCTTTTGATAAGTTTAAAGCTCGGTTGTGATTCGAGGATTTAAACAACGATATAGGATTGATTACTTCGATACCTATACTCCAGTGGGTCGGATCTCGACTATTAGGTTATTAATAGCTCTAGCATCTATCCATAATCTAGTGATCCATCAAATGGATGTCAAAGACAGTGTTCTTGAATGGAGATCTCGATGAGTATGTGTACATGGAACAACCAGAAGGTTTTGTTATGCCTGGGAATGAGCATAAAGTGTGCAAGCTAATCAAATCCTTATATGGGCTTAAGCAAGCACTAAAGAAGTGGCATCATAAGTTTAATGATGTTGTCTTGTCAAATGGATTTGGTTTAAATCAGGCAGACAAGTGTGTATATACAAAATTTGATGAATTCGGTAAAGGAGTCATCATCTGTTTGTATGTGGACGACATGCTCATTTTGGAACTAATCAAGAACAAGTTGATAGTACCAAGGAGTTCCTATCATCAAAGTTTTCCATGAAGTACATGGGGGAGGGAGATGTGATTCTTAGAATTACAATCAAACGAAATGGGAAGTAAATTTCGTTGAATCAATGTGACTACATTGAGAAGGTCCTTACTAAGTTTGGTAGTAAGGGATGTCGAGAATTGAGAACTCCATTTGACCCTAGTGTGAAGTTGATGCCTAACACGGGGATGGTTGTATGTCAACTCGAGTACTCATAGCTGTTTGGCTATTTGATGTTAGCAAGTTGAGTAGAAATACATGTAATCCTAGTACTCATCACCAGCATGCAATTAGGAGAGTACTTGGTTACCTTAAAGGAACCATGGATTACGGTTTAACGTATAAGGGGTACCCGTTAGTTATTGAAGGGTACTCGGGTGTAAGTTGGATATCCAATATAGAGGATTACACCTCTACTACTGGATGGGTATTCCTACTTGGAGGAGGAGCGATATCGTGGGCTTCCAAGAAGAAAAATTGCATCACAACTTCAACTATGGAATTTGAATTCATAGCATTAACGGCTTTTGGAGAGGAGGCAGAATGGCTAAGGGACCTGGTCTACGAGATTCAATTGTGGCCGAGACCTATCTCACTGATTTCTATCCTATACGATAGCAATGCTACCTTGGCTAGGTCATATAGCCAGGTCTATAATGGCAAGTCTTGTCATTTAGGGGTGAGGCATAGTACTGTCCATGAACAGATCACTCACAGGACAATCATTGTGCAATATGATTGGTCAGAATAAAATCTAGCTGATCACTTGACAAGGGGATTAACTAGAGATTTGGTTGCCAAATCCGCAAGAGGGGTGGGACTTAAGTCTATCTAGATCTCCAAACATAAGACACCCAATTCCCCTCTAATACAACATTAGAGGGTGAATTCAATGCGGAAAGCCTATGGATGGAAACTAGAGCACAAGGTTTGAAACATCCCGAAGGTATGTGCTCAGAAACCTGCGAGTGATAGAGGTTCAAGATTAACTTCATGTTCCTTGAAAAAGTGTATACGGAGGTACAAGAGAAAGGAATTAACCAATGCGAGCATAGAGTGTAGCCACTTCAAGAAACTTGGACTTGGTTTCGTGTGCACTCGTGAAAGGATTGGGACACATGACGGTCAATAGTGTTAATAGTTATTTCAACTTCTACCATACCTTATGTGTTATGTTCTAATCCTCGACCAAGACCAGTCTGGTTGGTCAGACTAATTCAAGCTCTCAACTCGCCTTAAGTGAAACGGTGTGGTTCACTTTGGAACCCTAGTATATATAACCTCCTATCTCCATTGTTTCATAGCACGACAAATGCACTGGTAAGTGAGGTTCCGTCTTCATGCTTTTTAGAGTCTTCATCCCCCAAAATTCTACTAGGGTTTTGGCATTATGGTGCAATCAAATGCTTATAATGTTGTTTTAATCTCAGGGAGTATTGTTCTTCCCTTTTTCTTTGTGGTGATCTCTTTATTATTGTTGTGTACTAATTGTTCCGATGATTCGAATTGTAGCACCCCAATTCCGGTTTAGTGACTTAAATTTTCTATGCGATTAAAATCCTACTCGTTGAGTAGAAATTGTTGGAAATATGCACCTAGGGTTCGACCTTAGTGTGATGGCAGCACCATGGACTTGACCTTGATACCGTTGTTCGTATGGATGTGTGGACTCACGGGAAACCTCACCTTAGCTTAGAGCAAGCTCGAACTAGCTAGCATCAACTCCTCTATGAGCTAGGTGATGCTAGGGACTGACACTCAAGCTCATCCAGCTCAACTTGAGTTGGATGCCAGTGTCACTAGCTCTGATTCTGAGTTGAGCTACAGTGATGGTAGGGAGCTAGGTGGTTGGGGTGGTTACTCCTTCTCTTAAGATGAATTGGCTCACATCTCTTCACGAGATTCAAAGTCAATTCTGAGTTGTTTTCCCATAGGGCTTTAAGGTAGTTACCATTTAACCACCTTTAAGTCTATCCATTGGGATAATAATCCCACTTGGTGCATGAATTCGTACCCCTTCACCCATGGACCCTTTGCCTATATAAAGATGGCAGTTGTGTGGGAAAAGATACAGAAATAGAGACATCTATCCTAGCCTAGGAGATTCTAAGTGACTCCAGTTTCTAAAGCCTAAGAAGTCGAGTGTAGACAGTCTTATCCTCAAAAGGGATTTCCTAATACCCAAGCCTTGTAGGGTGGAAATACTCTTTTTGGAAAGTGGTGCCCACGATTCCGTCTTAATCCTGTATATCTTTACTTATGAAAACTTTAAGTATTGCTACTTGGAACCT
This sequence comes from Linum usitatissimum, assembly GCA_030674075.2. NCBI lineage: Eukaryota > Viridiplantae > Streptophyta > Magnoliopsida > Malpighiales > Linaceae > Linum > Linum usitatissimum. The sequence continues at coordinate 3,025,643 of JAUJYP020000848.1, forward strand.
CCCGAACTAACCGAAATTGGAAATTGGAACTGAATAATTTATTAAATTCGTGAATTTTGACAACGGGGTTGACCAGATTTGAAGGACAAGAAATGTTGGATTTAATATTTGAATTGACCATTAAATCTGACTTCAAGACAAGTCTTTAATTTAATTGTTATCAACCTGAAGAGTTGTGAGTCATCAGATGAATCGTGCGGAGGAAGTTAGGCTTGATCCATTCAAAAAAGGGGAGTTGTTGCCATTTAATGAAGGTTGGGTTTTGGGTTGTGCACCTTGAGCCAGTTTGATGAGGTGGTAAGAAAGTGATCTTGGCCCACCAGATTAATCCAAGAGTTGCGTGGGCTTCAATAATCCTTAAGAGAAGGAAGGCAATTGATTTAAAGAACTCCCTAACCTTGGTCGGTATGTAACTTTGAGAAGGGAGTGATCTTCTTTTTCTCACGACCAAACTCGATGACACATCAAATGAAGAAGGAGAAACGAGTTTCGATGATCGTGCTACAGAGAGAGAGAGAGAGCGGAGAGAGAGATAGGGAATATAGAGAGGGAGTGATAGAGAGAGGAGAGAGAGAGGGAATTGAGGGGGAGAGAGAGGGGGATAGAGAGAGGGAGATAGAGAGAGAGCAACCGACGAATGGATGATGGTGGTGGGCTACGATGCAAGGAGAAAATGAGTTTTGAAAGGACGGAGAAACGTTTCCAATGAAAGGTTCCGACATTTGTGAAAGACAGCTTTCCCACCAGCTATGGGAAGGCAAAAGAATAAATGGTGAGGAACCAAAGATAGAATTACTTGGATCTTTTGACTACTTGTCTTTCCGTTGAGCCATTGTTAGCTCCTGAAAGATGAGAAGAAGGTAATGACAAACAGAGCATGAGACTCTGTGAGTCTTCTAAATCCGAACTCTACTCTAGAGCCATTATTAGGATGTAAATCTTTCTCGACCACTTGTTGGAAAAGAAACTCTGAGCAAGGATGTTGTCTTTGCTCCTTGGGGTGTTGCAGCAAGGACAGAAGGAATATCTTGTGTTTGATACTAGACCAAGCTCTAAAGCAAGGATGTAAGTATTTGCTACTCTAGTAGATGAGGAGAAAACATTAAAGGAGATGTCTCTTTTGAGAGGAGGCCCTGGAAATGCCATATGTGTGGTGCCACAATGCACGACCGTGGTAAGAGAAAATGCCATGGGTGTGGTGACAAAAGGAACGACCGTGGAAAGGAGGAAAACCACGAGCGTGGCAACGGGATGGATGGTCATGGCATGTGGGTCTACCGTGGGTGTCGGAGGTCAGTAGGCTACGAGTGTGGGAGGTTAAAAAACACATATGTAACAAGGAAGATAATCTATAATATTTGAGTTAGGAGGGAGTCAAGAGGATTAAGTGCTAGGAGGGCATGAGCTGGAGTAGACTGGGTGGTAGTGGCCATTTTCAAGATGCTATATGAATTTTAAGTTGATCGATGTTCTGATGATACTGCGTGTCATTCCTTCTTTTGGAAGATGATGGTGTTTTCCGCTAGAGAGGGGGGGGGGGGGGCACGAGACTTGAGTGAACCAGCCATATGAGTTGGGCTGTGATAGAAAGGATAATATGTGGGATATTATGCATTGTCTCTAGGACAATTGTTTCCTTTAAAAAAGGTTTCTTTTCTTTAAAGGTAAATTTATGCACTTTTATAGCTTTCCTGCTTCTATTCCTTTAAGGTGAATTTGAGGTTTTTATCATGGATCTACGGTGCTCTTAACCATTTTCGTGTTAAAGAGATTTTGCAGCTGTGACTGAATAAACTTGTGGAATTTTTAAAAAGTTGAAAGGTGTACCATGATTTAAGTTATACTAAGCTTGGTCGTCTTGTCTTGAAGCACAAAAGAACTTTGGTACTTTCTCGAGAGATTTCTTATAGAGCTTCAAGTTTAAAAGAACTAGGATTTGGTTTAGATTTGCAAAATTTTGTTTCATAAACTTTTACATGGTTTTCTACTTCATTGAAGTTGGGCACTAAAGTATTCCAAATTTTTTATTTTAGATACTCTTAGTATTGAAAGGGGGTTACATGATAGACCACAATCATGGTTGGATGGAAGGTCATGGGCGTGAGGTAGTGAGTCATGGACGTGGAATGTATTTGTATCATGAGCTTGGTATGCGTGTGACCCATGGGCATCACAGGCGTTCTACCGAGTGGTATGGTTTGTTGGAAATATGCACCTGGGGTTGACCTTGGTGTGATGCCAGCACCTTGGACTTGACCTTGGTGCGATGTCAGTCTTGGTACGGACACGTGGACTTATAGAGAACCTCACCTTAGCTTGTTATATGCTGGAACTAGCTAGCATAAGCTCCTTTGTGAGCTAGCTAATGCTAAGGAATGACACTCAAGCTCTGCCAACTCACTTTTAGCTTGACGCTAGTGTCACTAGTTGTGATGCTGAACTAAGCTACGATGCTGGTAGGGAGCTAGATTGTTGGATGGTTACCCCTATACCTAGGAAGAATTGGTGCACATCTGATGACACCTCTTCATGTCAAAAATCAAACTGAGGTTTTTCCTACCTACTCATTCAAACATCAAGGTGGTTACTTTGTTACCGCGTCTATCTACAGACTTTTTGGTAGCTCTTGGTGTTTGAACTCGTACCACTTTGACCTTGGTCCCTTTGCCTATATAAAGGGTGTAGTTTAAAAGGGAAACCAGACATAAATTAATCATTCATTTATCTTAACCTACAAAATTCTAAGTTACTCTTATTTCTAAGCCTAAGAACACGAGTGTTGATGGTCTTATCCTCAGAAGGGATTTCCTGATACCCAAGCCATGTAGGATGGAAATACTCTTTTTGGAAAGTGGTGCCTACGATTCCGTCTTGATCGAAGTTCTCATAACCGACCAACTCTAGAATGTTTGCTGCTCGGGTCCTCCTGATCTAACAATTGAAATGAGTAATTTCCATGTCCAGTGTTTGAGCAATCAAGGAGACGACAACATCATTCCGTAAGCTTGAAAAATTCGAGGATGTGGATATTCGGAAGTGGCAGGAGAAGATGCACTTCCTACTTATCATGTTGAAGGTTGTGTATGTTTTCTCGTCAGCATATGTATAAAGGCAGAAGGAGAAACCGATGAGCAAAAGGAAGAAAGGATGTCAAATTAGAAAAAGTGGGACAATGATAAATATATATATGTCGTGGCCATATTTTGAATGGGATGGCAGATCCATTATTTGATCTATTAAATCTATGAATCAACCAATGAGTGGATGCACTAGAGTCAAAGTATGTGGTTGAGGATGCTTCGAGGACGAAGTTCCTAGTTAGTAATTTCTTAAATTAAAAGATGGTTGAGACGAGACCGGTCATGGAGCAATAAACAAAATATTTCGGAATTTGGGACAATTTTTCCCAACATGATATGAAGATTGATGAGGCCATTTCAGTGTCGCGTATAATAGAAAAGCTTCCACATTCATGAAAGGACATTAAGCACATGCTTAAGCATAGTAAGCATGAACTGTCACTTGAAAGCCACTTGCGAATAAATGAGTCTCTACGATTGCAAGAAGGGGGGAACCAGAGGACTCTGCAACTGTTCATATGACAAAAGAGGGGGAGCAATCCGCTCAACCAGAGGGGCAAAAAAGAAAGAAACATCCCCGGAACAACACAAAAGGAGGCCCTAACAAGAAGCCTAAAGCTACTTGCTGGACGTGTTAGAAATTTGGTCACTTCAAATGTGACTGTCACACTAGAAAGGGTCAGAGTCATGGCATCAACCAGCATCAAAGTCTCGATCAAAGGATCAAGATGCTACCAGTTCAATAGGCCAGTTTCTATACCTTGACTTAGATATTGATGTAAATTATGCATCACTAATATTAGAAGCACTATATATACAGGATGACGAGGTGGCATGGTGGATTGACTTGGGTGCGATAAACATATATGCAAAGAACATTATTGTGACCGTCCAATTTTTGTTATCGGTTTAACTCGAGTTGGTTGTTGGTTCAGATGGCACGTTGGGTTAAGTTTAATGGCTTGGCTAAATATGTGAGTTCATGTAAAAATCTTTTCTCTTACATGCGTTACGTGCTTTTCATACATGAATCTTTAGGAGGATAATGAAGTAGTTACATTTTGATGTTCTCGGAGATTTAAATATGAGAGGTGTATGGGCGTGGTGGTTGATAAGACCATGGCCTCTGTCACAATAAGGTCACGTGTGTGGTCGCCTTTTTATCACGGTCATGGTGTGTTCAGTATATAAGAATTAGCTAGATTTTTAGACGGAAAAATAATTGAAAGCTCCAAATTAGATTTCACTGTATTATCGACGAACGCAAGATTGAAGAAGGGCGATCCAAATTTCAAGGTGCAACGAGCTCCGATCGCCTTAAAATTTCAGAAGGTCGACAAGGAAAATGTTAGGGTTGTTTCCCCTAGATCGATTAGAGGTAATTATGGATATGAGATAAGCTTTAGAGAGTTTTGGTTCGTGTGTTGATGATTTTGTGAACGTTCTTGGTATAGAGAATCGTTGGAGCCTCTGTGAGTCGGTGGTCAGAGCAATGTTGGGATCATGCTCGAGACAGTGGGATCGATGGATTTTGATTCCAAGAAACTTGGAAGATAATCGGAGAAGATAGCCTTTTTGCAAGGTCAGGGAAGTTTAGTGAGCAGTGTCCAAGTTTGGAAAGTTAAGTGCTCTTTCTGTAGCTTCTATAAAATTCAAGGATTGAATTATGGTTTTTGGAAATTGGATGAATGATCTGACATCAGTATAATATTTAGGGACTGAGTCTGTAATTTTCCAATCTGGGCCGAAAGGACGATTCTGCCCCTGTAAGTTTTAGATTGTTGCAAATGAGTATATGGAGCATAACTCGATCGTCTGAGCTACAAACGACACACGGCCAGAAGCTACGGATTCGTGGCAGCAAGAGGAATCATGTGATGTTAGAATCAGAGGTCAGATCTTCTTAAGAGGTGGGGGTTTAGAGTTACATTCTGCTTATAAGTGTAGAAATGTAATAGAATGTTGGGGAATTCAATGATTGGATTCTCCATGTGACTGAGAGCAAGGGCTCTCAGGCTGTAAAGTAGCGTGTGATCTACTGTAAAAATGATGTGATGTGATTCAGAGCGAGGGATTTCAGGCTGTACAGCAGTGCTTGATTGTCTATACATATGTTGTGACAAAATGTTGAGTGAGGGCTGTCATAGTATACATTAGCGTGTTATCTACTATACATTGGGGTTTTCTCCATGTGTTGATGATTTTGTGAACGTTCTTGGTATAGAGAATCGTTGGAGCCTCTGTGAGTCGGAGGTCAGAGGCAGTTATTATAGTTTGAGCATAAGCTCTTGGCATTTTAACTGTGGCATGTGATCCACAAATCCTGTTAGGACAGGATATGCCTAGCTAGGCTAGCTCACGGTTTTATGTGTCGATCGCCCGCCCATTGATTGCGCAATCCCCCATGTGATATTTAGGTTCATGATGGACTTGTAGAGTATGCCTATAGATGATGTGTTCACGGTATTCAAGGTGGTTTCATGGTCTGATCCACCATGAGACCGTCCATACAACTAGAGGTGGCTGATGCTAGGTTGATGCCTACAAGACCACATGGTCACTCTATTAGAGTAGCGACTAGGATGACTTCTATGTTCTATCCTCAGTTTTAGTCCCCGTTCTACACGAGTTCAGTTAGCCACTCAGTTCTTATCACTGATCCTATTATAAGTTTGTCTCCCTATTGTATATATGTATTTCAGACACACGTATTGGAGTTGATGATGGAGAGAACGAACTGGTCGGACTTTTGATATCAGATGATATCTATTTTGATGTGTTTTAGACCTGGAGTTAAATCTCTCTTTATCTTGTTTCAGCATTTATTTAAGGATTCAGAATCTCTGTTTGGTAGTATTAAAAGGTTTAATAAATGGTTTCATGTACAGTATTTAATGGTTGTTTTATGCGTTCGTTAGTAGTTGTGGGTCGGGTTTGGTTCAGGTTGAACCCGACTAGGATTCCTTGGTTAAACTAGTGGTTCGACCATGTCTTCCAGGGTGGGGTTTCACAGTCACTAGTTCAAAACATACAAGGCATCAGATGAAGGTGATTTTCTTCACATGGGCAACGAGTCAACAACCCTCATTGTTGGAAGTGGATCTGTGATGCTAGAGCTTAGTTCAGGAAAAGTCTTAGAGATCTTCTTCACGTCCCTAATACTAGGAAGAATTTGGTATCGGGTAGTATGCTTAATAGATATGGATATAAACTAGTGAACGAATCATATAGATATGTATTATCTAATGTTGGTGTGATTGCTGGTTTCAGATATTATAACAATGGCATGTTTATGTTGACTATTAAAAATATGTCAAAAGAAGGGTTGATGCCGTCATTTGATGACCCTGCTAAAAGATGTAAAACTTGTATGCTCACAAAGATTATATGATAGCCTTTCGCTAATATTCAAAGGAAATCAGTGATGCTTGAGCTCATACACATCGATATGTGTGACTTGCATATCACTCTGACCAATAGAGTAAAGAGGTACATCATCAACATCATTGATGACTACTCTTGTTTTGCTATACTTACTTGTTGCACTTGAAGGATAAAGCTAGTGAGAAATTTTTTGTGTTCCAAGTTGAAGTTGAGTTGCAACAAGGTGCCTCTATCAAATTACTTTTTGCTAATCGAGGAGGGGATTTCTACGATCCAATGTAATTCCAAAGTGTGGGAACCATTCATCAAACCATTGCTCAATAATGGTGCGACTGGGAGAAAGAATCGTACCCTTAAGGAGATGGTAAATTCAATGTTATTATACTAAGGTTGAATAACGGGTTTGGGGTGAAGCCCTGTTGACGGTTTGTTATCTCCTAAATCAAGCTCCTAAATGTAGGAACAAGGCTACCCCATATGAATTGTAGCATAAGGGGAAACCAAACTAGACCTTTTTTGAGTTTGGGGATGTAGAGATGTAGTAGAGGTCATTGATCCTAAACGGGAGACGCTAGCAGAAAGAGGCATTGATTGCATCTTTGTTGGACACGTTGAGAATTCAAAGGCTTATCAATTCTATGTCATAGAACCTAGCAATGAACACTGATGTGCATTCTGTAGTTGAGTGTAGGGAAGCCAGCTTCGATGAAAAATGATTTTTGTATATGCAAAGACCAAAGGACTTGATGACAACATCAAGTGTGTCCGTGCCTATGCTTTTGGCCGAGAAGACTCAACCTCGTAATAGCAAGAGGCTGGCCTTGAAGAGTTTGTTGAATTTCAAATTCAATGTGTATCTGATCGGGGGATCTATAATGGAACTAGGATCAAAATATTTATACTACTACGATATTGACGATGACCCTAGTACGTTTGACTAGGCTATGACGTTGCAAGACGCTACCTTTTGGAAGGAAGCAGTTGATGATGAGATGGACTCCATAACACCTGGGTATTAACGGACCCCATTTGTGATGTAAACCTTTAGGAAGCGAGTGTATCTTCAAGAACAACATGAAAAGTCAGTGGCGATCGATAAGCTTACAACTCGGTTGGTGATTCGGGGTTCTAAACAACGTCATATGATTGATTACTTTGATATGCTCTTGTGGATAAGATATCGACTATTAGGTTATTAATAGCTCTAACATTTATTCATAACTTAGTGATCGATAAAATGGATGTCAAGACAATGTTCTTGAATGGAGATCTCGATGAGGAAGTATACATGAAATGTTCGGAAGGTTATACCCAAGAATGAGCATAAGGCGTACAAACTAATGAAATCGTTGTATGGGATTAAACAAGGACCAAAACAATGGCATCTGAAGTTCGATGATGTTGTCTAGTCAAGTGGATTTCATTTGAATAAAGTATGTATTTGGTAAAGGAGTCATCATTTGTTTGTATGTGGATGATATGCTTATCTTTGGTACTAATCAAGAGCAAGTTGGCAGTGTCAAGGAGTTCTTATCATCAAAATTTCAATGAAAGATATGGGGGAGGCAGATGTGATTCTTGGAAATAGAATCACACGAAATTGGAAGGCAGTTTCGTTGAATCAATGTCACTACATTAAGAAGGTGGTTACTAAGTTTAATAGTAAGAGGTGTCGTGAATTGAGAAATCCATTGACCCTAGTGTTAAATTGATATCCAACATAAGGATGGTTGTTTCTCAACTCGAGAACTAATAAAGGCTTGGTTATTTAATGTATCCAATGACAAGCACGAGGCCTAACATCACTTACGTAGTTGGGAAGCTGAGTAGGTATACAAGTAATCGCATTTGTAGTACTCATCACTGACATGCAAATAGGTAAGTACTTGGTTACCTTAAAGGAATCTTGGATTACAGTTTAATGTATCAAGGGTACCCATCGGTTATAGAAAGGTACTCGGACGCTTGTCAAATATACAATATAGAGGATCACACCTCTACTGCTAAATGGGCATTCCTACTTGGGGGAGGAGAAATTTCGTGGGCTTCCAATAAACAAACTTGCATCACCACTTTGACTATGGAATCTGAATTCATAGCGTTGGCAACTGTTAGAGGTAGAATGGCTAAGGAACATAGTCTATGAGATTCCATTGTGGCCTAGACCTATGTGACCAATTTGTATCTTGTGTGATAGCAATGCTACCTTGGCTAGGGCTTATAACCAAGTATATAATGGCAAGTTTCGTCATTTATGGGTGACACATATTGATGTCTGTGAACTGATTACTCATGGAACAATCACTATACCTAGGACGAATTGGTGCACATCTGATGAAACCTCTTCATGAAATTAAAACTCAAACTGAGTTTTTTCCTACCAACTCGTCCAAACACCTCTTGGTGCCTCTTGGTTTTTGAACTCATACCCCTTCGCCCATGGTCCCGCTACCTATATAAAAGAGGCAGTTTTAAGGGAAAACACACAGAAAATCAGACATCTATCCTGACCTACAAAATTCGATGTTACTTTTGATTCTAAAGCCTAAGCATATAAGTGTTGACGGTTTTATCCTTGGAAGGGATTTCCTGATACCCAAGACTTGTAGGGTGGAAATACTCTTTTTGAAAAGTGGTGCCCATGATTCCGTCTTGACCCAAGTTCTCATAACCAATCAAAGCTTAAAGGGTTTGTGCTTGGAACCTCTTAATCAACATGGTCGTGGTTAGTATGTCTACCACGGGTGTGATAGTGTAAACTAGGTGTGTGATATGGGAGTTATTCAATGGCGTGGTATAGAAGAGCACAAGCGTGATGCATGGAGGAGCCAAATGTGTGGTCAGTGGCCTAACATGCCATGTATAGCATATGACCAGGTTGTCGGTGAGGGCGTTTTGACTTAGTGTTATGAAAGCTATTGGGTGATGCGCAAGGAGAATTTTAGGAGCAACTCAATGGTGAATTGGACCTAGAGTAGCTAGTAGGACATGTTATGCTTTTGATGTTTGGTTTCTTCTAGAGGAGGCTTTCAGATGTTGGTGTTCGTTCAGTATGAAGTTTCTTAGGTCGGCTCTGTATCGAGCATATCCGATCCTATTTTGTAGCAAGCAGGTCAGGTCTTTGTTGGCAAAGCGTGCCCAACATAGTTTTGGAAATTCGACGTAGTTGTGAGATAATCCAAAAGGCCTGATGTGAGGGAGTTATGTGGGAACAATGAGTTAGTCTTGAGATCTATTAGAGTTGGCCATGCTTGTGTTAGGTGAACTGAGGTGTGGACCACTTTCGGGTCTGTGGGACAAGATTCTGGTTTGGGTTTTTTTTTACCTTAGGTATATTTCGAGTTATGGGCCAGTTGGTTCTCTGAGGAGGTAGGCACGCCAGGTTCGTTGCTATTCAGGGGAATGCAAAGGTAGGCTGTTAGACGTTTTAGAAACGTTAGTCAGAGCTTTGACCTTGGGATCCCAAGGCGAGGTGGTCTTTGTAACACTACGATTTTGGAAAATAAATTACTTTTGAGTAAGGTGAGGTCTTCGGTATTCCAGCGTCCCAATACTCCCATCCATGAAATTTGATCTGGGCCGCCCGTTTATGAGCTGGAATTTGAGCCCTTCAAAATAATTATTTTCCGAAATTAAATTAATTTAAAAACGAAAAATCTTAATTGCCACTTGACTTAATTCCAATTAATATGAGGTTATGGTTCTTTTTATCTTTCAATTTTGATATTCGATGTTGGTTTATTCATATGTGAACATCTAGATTCTTCATCTCCCAACCTTCGATCATCTCTTCAATCACAAACCACTTTACTCCTCCTCTTTTGCTACTCTCCCAAATTCGCTCCCCAAATCCCACTTCCGACCGTTGCGTATAATCACCTCTGCCTCCAATGTGATGGCCAGTCACCGATCTTCTTCTTCTTTGGTCAAACTATTTTGATGGCGTTAAGTACATTTCGAATTAGAAAGGTTATCCATCAAAAGTTACCTTCACCGATCTTCTCCTTCACATGAAGTTCTTTCCATTGAATATTCAAATCTTCATCTTCAATTCGAAGGTCAATGCTCAAATTATTCTTTGGATTTCTTTCCAAGTACCATATATGATCAGATGTATCAGGCATAGTATTATCGGAGATGACAGAAATTGGATTTGCATCCTGATGGACGGTCCTTAATTTGTGGCTTGATTGAACGGGCCATTTGTCTACATTTGCTGAGTCTGTTACATAGGAGGCCTTGAGGACAGGTGGATCTCTGTGAACAATGGGCTGAAACGCTTCATGATTATTACTTGCGGATTGTACAAGGTTTTTGTTGTCTTTACCTTGTCCTAAGTCCTTCATTTATCACAGAACCTGTTATCCACAATTACTAGTTAGTGAAATATTACTGCATCAGATGTATAGTTCGCATAGCTATTAGTGCCATACACAAACACCAGCAGCATTGTAGCATGATGCCAAGCTTTTATAAGTAGTTGAGAGATGGCTCATGGCATGAGTTGAGTTATATATGGAAATCACCTGGGTTAGTATTATTTTTCAAAGGTGAACTTTAGTGCTCGAATATCAAAGAAATAAAGTTTTTCCATCGTCTTGACATCTTCAGCTGTTTGGAAATGACTGAACCTCGGGTAAGGCAGCGGTTGGAATAATGTGGTGATTGAAATGTAAAGAATGAAAGTTTGATGATTGATATGTGAAAAGATGAAATTGGGTGATTGTTTTGTAAAGCGAAGAAAGTTGTTGAAAGAAGCAGAGAAAGCAAATTGCTTCTTTCTTTTGTGTTTTTGGAATGGAGTTGCTTGGATTGATACACAATAGATGTAAGGCTTTATATAGCCTTTACAAACTTAACAAGACAAAGTACATTTATTTTAACATCTTATCACAACTAACTTTATTTAATTTTGGTGGCTTGATGATGGAGATTTGTTGGTGGCTTGTTTGTGGCTTGTTGGTGGCTTGTTGGTGGCTTGTTGTCTATGAGTGAAAGATCCATATTTTAACACTCCTCCTTGGATCTTTGACTCGTCATTCCGAGTGCAGTTCGAAAGTGTTGAAATTTGTCCCTTGGAAGAGGCTTCGTGAAAATGTCAGCAACTTGTTCGTTGGATCCGCAATGAATTAATGAAACTTGATGTGTTCCTTCGGCTTCTCGATGAAATGATATTTCACCTTGATGTGCTTTGTTCTTCCGTGATCGACCGGGTTTTTGGCAATAGCAACCGCTGACTTGCTATCACAATAAATTGTTGTAGCTCCATAGGTAAGACAACCTAAATCAGAAAGAATTTTCCGATCCAGATTACCTGACTAACGGCTGATGACGCGGCGATGTATTCGGCTTCCGCTGTTGATTGAGCTACTATTTCTTGCTTTCTAGAGTTCCAGGAGATGGCTCCTGAACCAATGAAAAAAGTGTATCCGGAAGTGCTTTTCATGTCGTCGACACTACCGGCCCAGTCGCTGTCGGTGTAGCCTTTGAGATCTTCGGTTGAGTTGGACTTGTAGAAGATTCCATAATCCGCCGTGCCTCGAAGGTATCGCAAGATTCTTTTGCCAGCAGCAAAGTGAGCTTCGCTTGGTGATTGCATGAATCTTGAAAGTAGACTTGCAGCATACATCAGGTCTGGTCTGGTGGCTGTGAGATAGAGTAAGCTTCCCACCAAACTTCTGAACTGCTTCTCATCGGTTGATGCGTAGCCGTCTTCTTTTGATAATTTTAGGTTTGCCTCCAATGGTGTAGCGATCGGCTTGCATTTGTCCATCTTGAATTTCTTTAGAATATCTTCAGCATATTTTTTCTGACAGATGAAGATCCCGTCATTTGATTGATGAATCTCCATCCCTAAAAAATAGTTCATTTCTCCGAGATCGGACATTTCAAACTCTTTTTTCATGTCGGCCTTAAACTTCTGTACTTCTTCGGGATTCGCCCGTAACTAATAGATCATCCACGTAAAGTGAGACAATTAGAAAATCTTCCGAGTCTACCTTCTTCATGTAGAGTGTAGGCTCGCTTGGACTCCTTCTAAATCCACTTTCGATGAAGTAGTTGTCAATTCTGCTATACCATGCTCGCGGAGCTTGTTTGAGGCCGTATAGTGCTTTCTTTAATTTGTAAACATAATCTTCTTTCTCCCGGATGGCATAGCCTTCAGGTTGCTCGATGTAGACTTCTTCTTCAAGATAGCCATTGAGAAATGCTGATTTGACGTCGAGTTGGAAGATTTTCCACCCCTTTTGTGCTGAGAGTGCCAAAAGTATTCGGATGGTATCGTGTCTGGCGACGGGTGCAAATGTTTCGGAGTAATCGACTCCTGCTTCTTGTGAATATCCCTTGGCTACGAGTCTTGCTTTGTGTTTATTGATTGTGCCATCAGGATTCATCTTCGTTTTGTAGATCCACTTGACACCGATGACCTTTTTTTGAAAAGGTCGTTTGGTTAGCTCCCAAGTTTGGTTTTTCTCGATCATTTTCAGCTCCTCCTCCATGGCAACATTCCATTCTTCATATTGAGATGCTTCTTCATAGCGATTGAGGTTCAACCACAGCTCTGTTGCAGTCGTATATCTCCGCCAATGATCGCATCTTCTTTGGTGGCGATTCAGATGAATTGGTTGAGCTTTCTCCATCTGATTCTGAGTTGGTCGGATCTGTTGGTTGAGATGGTTCTGGATCCGGTAGCGTGTGAGTTGTCACTGTTTGTCTTCTCTCTGACTTTCCTTCAACCCAGTTCCAGGTAGCATCTTCATCAACTTTTATGTCTCAGCTGATGATGACCTTTTCTGTTTCAATGTTATACACCTTGAACCCTTTGACCGAGAGCCGTAGCCGATGAAAATTCCTCGTTCCGCCTTGTCTTCTAGCTTGTGTCTTTTCGGTATGGAACATGTGTGTAGCACATTGAGCCAAATACCTTCGGGTGCTTCACCGTTGGTTTGTGTCCGCTCCGAGCTTCTATTGGAATTTTATCTTTGAGGGCTCGTGTTGGAAGTCTGTTCAACAAGTAGACAGTTGTGTTGACTGCTTCCGCCCAAAAAGATTTGGGTAGATTCTTCTCAGCTAGCATGCACCTCGCCATCTCCATCACGGTTCTATTCTTCCTTTCTGAGACGCCGTTTTGTTGTGGAGTGTAGCGTACGGTGGTCTGCTGCTCTATGCCTGCAACTGCACAAAACTTTTCAAACTCATTAGAGTTATACTCTGTTCCTCTGTCGGATCGTAGAATTTTGATTTTCTCATCGCTTTGATTCTCGACCATGGCTTTGAATCTTTTGAAGATTGAAGAGACCTCAGATTTGTGCCTCATGAAATACACCCATGTCATCCTGGTGAAGTCATCGATGAACAATATGAAGTATCTGTTGTTGTTGAGACTTGGGTCTTGCATCGGTCCACATACATCGGTGTGGATCAACTCCAGCTTTTTCTTTCCTCGCCACAAACTTTGTGATGGGAATGATTCTCTATGTTGCTTCCCGAGTTGACATGGCTCGCACACATCTTCATAGCTTTGTAATGTTGGTAAGTCTTTGATGAGATTCTTCTTTTGGAGATATTTGAGTGCCTCCATGTTGTAGTGGCCGAATCTCCTATGCCACAGTCTCGACTCGTCGACTTGAACTTGCAATCCAACGTGCCCATACGCCAAGCTAAGTGGAAAACTCCTATTTTTCATGGGAACTTGGAGCATTTTTCCGCCTTCTGGAAAATGGATATGACACCAACTATGATCAAAGGTTAGTGAAAAACCATTTTCCATTAGTTGGCCGACACTAAGTAGACTCATTTTGAGAGCTGGTACAAGTAGGACGTCTCGAATAGTTATTGTGCCTCCTGGGGATTGTAGTGAGACGATGCCTTTGCCCTTAGCTTCTGCCAATGCTCCATTTCCCATCCTGACAGAGGTTTTTATGTTGCGGTTGATTTCGGAGAAGAGTTTTTCGCCATATGTCATGTGATTGGTGCATCCACTATCGACTAGCCATTCTAGCTTCTCTCGTTTCACATAGATGGCGTGCAATTAGTGAAAAATTATTTTTTGTTGAGTCTTCGTTGTTCTTATTGTGTTGTTGACGAGTAGGTTGATCCGATCCTTGACTTGCTTGCTTAAATTTGCAGACTTTCTCGATGTGTCCGAATTTCTTGCAAAAGGTGCATTGAGCTTTGTTCTTTATCCAACAATCTTTTTCAAGATGGTTGGTTCTTTTGCAAGTTCCGCAAGATGGGTATTTGTCGGTTGAAGACTTCGTGCTATGTCGCTTTCCCCATTTGTTCTTGGAAGACGTTTGTTTGTGATTTGTTTGGAGTGCTCCCTCGATGTTTCCTTCACTCCTTCTGTTCATTCTTTGCTCGTGTGCCTCTAGAGAGCTTGAAAGTTCTGCTATGGTGAGTTTTGACAAGTCTTTTGATTCTTCGATGGCGCCGACAATTGGGTCGAACTTTTCTGTCAAACTTCTGAGCATCTTCTCCACGATTCTCTGATCTGTAAATTTTTCACCGTAGACCTTCATTTGATTTGTTACCTCGGCTACTCTGGTTGAGTAGTCTTTCATCATCTCGCCGTCCTTCATGTTAAGGTTCTCGAAATCTCTCCTCAACGTTTGTAGTTTTATGATTCTCGCCTTCTCCGTGCCCTTGAACTCCTTTTCAAGAATTGTCCAAGCTTCTTTTGCGGTGGTGGCGGCGACGATTCTTGGAAAAATATTTTCCGAGACGGATGCTTGTATGAAAGTGATGGCTTTCATATTTTTCATGGCGACTTCTTTACTTTGCTTCTCTTGGCCTTTCAATGATTTTTCTTCCGATGATTTTTCTTCGGATTTGGGAGGCTCGATGCCGTCTTCGATAATCTCCCAAAGATCGTTGGCCATGAAAAAGGCTTTAATTCGGACCGCCCAATAATCGTAATTTTCACCTTTGAAGATTGTAGGTGAAGGTAAGGAAATATTTGTGGAGGACATTTTGATAATTTTGGGCTAAAGGTAATTTTTGGTAAATAGTAAAAAGGTAAGGTAATTTTTGCGGAAGTGATTTTTGGCCCGTAAGAACAATTAGGGCTCTGATACCATGTTGGAATAATGTGGTGATTGAAATGTAAAGAATGAAAGTTTGATGATTGATATGTGAAAAGATGAAATTGGGTGATTGTTTTGTAAAGCGAAGAAAGTTGTTGAAAGAAGCAGAGAAAGCAAATTGCTTCTTTCTTTTGTGTTTTTGGAATGGAGTTGCTTGGATTGATACACAATAGATGTAAGGCTTTATATAGCCTTTACAAACTTAACAAGACAAAGTACATTTATTTTAACATCTTATCACAACTAACTTTATTTAATTTTGGTGGCTTGATGATGGAGATTTGTTGGTGGCTTGTTTGTGGCTTGTTGGTGGCTTGTTGGTGGCTTGTTGTCTATGAGTGAAAGATCCATATTTTAACAAGCATTGTAGCATGATGCCAAGCTTTTATAAGTGGTTGAGAGATGGCTCATGGCATGAGTTGAGTTATATATGGAAATCACCTGGGTTAGTATTATTTTTCAAAGGTGAACTTTAGTGCTCGAATATCAAAGAAATAAAGTTTTTCCATCGTCTTGACATCTTCAGCTGTTTGGAAATGACTGAACCTCGGGTAAGGCAGCGGAGAAGAAGCAGAGATTGAGGATGTACAATTAAGCGAGGAATCAGGATGGCTTAAATTCCATGGCTTCCTGAACAAATCAACCAAGTATTCCCTATAAACACATGCAAATTAATTCAGTCGTCCATTTTCAGATCAGGTTCTCAAACCAACATAATTCGGCGGTCTTGACATATTGTAAACTCCATGATTACCAACTTGAACAAGGCAACAAGACGAAACGCCCCGTGTACAATATTAGCAATTCTACATGGTAAGTTGATTGAATCTGCTAACACTTGTAATGCCAAAACTATCAAAACTTTGTCTTGCAAAAAAATGATTGTTATAGTCTTTCTACACAGGAAAACAGATAAGCTATCGATCTGTTTATTGACGAGGAGAAAGAGAACACTTACAGAACCACGCTATGTTTTTGCAAACACAAAACAAAAATGAGTGGTAGGTGTAATACTAATTTCAATGTATTTATATATTAATTTGGTAGGTCGGAATATCAATAAAGAAAACTAAAAAGTTTTGAATACGAGATGTTATAGTAATTAAGACATGTGACCATTGGGTAATTTCATTAAAATATTTTTACAAAAATGGAAAATAAATAAATAAGGACTGTTGAGATTAAATCTCAGAAACTGACGGCCCAGATGAAATTCTCTAAATAGGATTATTGGTATTCCGGGAATACTGAAAAGGTTTCCTTTAAATAATTATCATAATAGTTAACTCTCGAAAGTTAATTATTTTGGGATAATCACGAGATATAGTTACTGTCGGAGTTAATTTGCTATCTTAGAACGAAGAATGAAAAAGACAAATGTGACTAGTTTTATTGCCTCTCGCTTTGCTGGTTGGAGTTCTCAGTTTTGTTTTGAGAATGAGTTGGGAAAGATTTGGCGGCTGTGGAGAAATGGTATTCTGTTGCAAGTTCTTTGTAAGTCGGGGCAGTTTGTTTATGTGAAGTTTGTTGTGAAAATTTTGTTTGTTTTCACCTTCATCTATACTTCTACCTCAAGTTCTGAAAGGCAGATTCTATTTGGAGATTTGATTCGGTTGAAAAGTCAGCAGAGCCTCCCCTGGATGGTTGCTGGAGATTACAATGCTTTTCTAGTCTCTTAGATGCTTCCAAAGTCCCCTGTAATTGGACTCATATGGAAGATTTTAAGAAGTTTGTTAGCGATTGTGAGCTTACTGAGCATCCCTCTCAAGGTCCAGAGTTTACATGGATTAATGATCAGGAGATGAATCCCAGTGCTCGGAAATTGGATGGAGCTCTTATTAATTTGGATTGGCATGCTAGAATGGCTCAAAGTAAAATATCTGTTATCCCCTGCTTATTTTATGATCACTGTGCACTCTTTGTGGATACGGGTTCTGGAGGTAATTTATGTCTTAAGCCTTTTAAATTCTTTTACTGCTGGATGAAACACCCTGATTTTGCAGATAGTTTGGAGAATGTATGGAAGAAACGTGGTAATAATCGACCTTTTTATCGGTTATATGGGAAGTTGCGTGATCTGAAAATTGAAATGAAGCAATTAAACAAGAAGTGTTTTTATGATATCAAAGCTAGAGTATTGGCTGCTAGTAATGATTTGGAAAAGGCTTTTGAGAAAGCTTTTTATAATCCTACTCAAGTGACTATTAATGATGTTACTGAAAAACTAAAGCAGTATGAGCAACTTTGAGATGCCAAAGTTAGTATCCTTAGGCAGAAAGCTAGTGCAAATTAGGTGAACGAAGGTGATGGCTGTACAAAATATTTTCATAGTTATGTTAGATCTCAACATGTCAAGAACACACTTAGGAAAATTAAGCACTCTAATGGGAATATGTTGGATAACTACGATGATATAGCTAGTGTTTTGTTGATTTCTATAAAAATTTGTTGGGAGCATCATCAGGAAGGTTGAAAGTTAATGTCAATTCAATTATTATTCATCAGTTGACTACTGAGCAGTGTGAGTATATTGAAGATAAGGTATCATCTGTTGAAGTTAAGAAGGCTCTTTTTGCTATGGATAGTGACAAAGCACCCGGCCCTGATGGGTATACAGAATGGTTCTATAAGCAATGTTGGGGGGTTGTGGGTGAAGATATTTCTCAAGCGGTTATCCATTTTTTGAAGTTGGCAAGTTGCCAAGCTTTGTCAACTCTGTGAGCCTTGGTTCCAAAAAAGACTAATGCAATGGATGTTAAAGACTTTCGTCCCATTTCTTGTTGCAATGTTGTTTATAAGGTTATTACGAAGGTTCTAGCTAGCACACTTAGTAGTTTTCTTCCTTCATTGATTGGTATGGTGTAGTCTTCATTTGGTGAAAGGAACACTTATTGTTGACTTCTGTGTCCCCTCGTTGTGCAACTAAGGTTGACTTAATGAAAGCATTTGATTCTATTGAATGGCTTTTCCTTTTTGATGTTCTTAGGGCTATGAACTTTCCAGCTATCTTTATTCATTGGATTTCAGAATGTCTTAGCACGGCTAAGCTATCAGTTTGGTTTAATGGATCTCTTTGTGGTTATTTTGATGCAAGAAGGGGTCTTAGACAAGGGGATCCGATTTTCCCTTATCGGTTTGTGATTTGTATGGAGGTTTTGACGTGTTTATTTGATAGAGCTGCTATTTTGAGAAATCTGCCTTATCATCCTCATTGCAAAGGGACACGCATTGCTCATTTAGGGTTCGTTGATGATTTGATTATGTTTACTAAAGCTAATACAAAGGAATCTCTGAGGTGATCCAAGTCTTGCAGAACTTCTAATGCCTCTCAGGCCTTCGTTTTAATCCTGAAAAAAGTGAGTTGTATGTTGCGGGGGTTGAAGGTGGAGTGGCAGAGCAGTTATCTCAACAACCAGGTATCAATTTGGGAATGCTCCCTTTTAGATACCTTGGTGTCCATCTAACTACAAGAAAGCTAAAAAAAGATGAATGTAAAATGCTAATTGATAAGATAACAGCAAGAGTTATATATTGGAAAGCGAAGTTGTTGTCCTATGCTGGGAAATCGCAACTTGTTTCTTCTGTCGTTGGGGGTATTTTACAGTATTGGATGTCTGTCTTTTTACTCCCAAAAGCTTTGATAAAGGAAATTGGAGAAATTGCAATCGCTTCCTCTGGAGTAAGTTTGATGGTGGAAGATGTCATGCAGCTTGGAAGCATTTGGCAGTCCCTCACGCTGAAGGTGGTTTGGGTTTAAAGGATCTGTGATCTTGGAACTCTGCCAATATTGTCTGTCACCTCTGGTCTATTTTCAGTAGAAGTGGTTTTCTTTGGGTGGCATGGATTTATAAGTAGCGTGTCAAAACTTGAGACATGTGAGAGGTTAAAGGTACAACAGGATCTTGGATCTGGAAACGAATACTCAAAACTCATAATGTCTCTAAGCATTTTATGTCATTTAATGTGGATGGTGTTTCGTTATGGGGTGGGAAATCTATGCCACGCTTCTATTTGAAACAGGTTTGGGAATCATTAAGATGTAAGCAGCTTACTATTCCTTGGAGTAATCTTATTTGGGAGGGTTGGCATATTCCTAGTTCTAGTGACCTTAGTTGGCTTGTTATCACAAATCGTATCTATATGAAGGAGCAGTCAGGGTGTTAATAACAAGAAACATGTATTATTTGAGTGTGAGTATTCATCTGAAGTGCTTAGGGATTTACTTCTAGATATGCAGGGTTATGATAATTGGGATGCAAATGTTACGTTTATGTGCGAGAAATGGAGAGGGCACTCAGTAATAGTTAAGGCAAAGAGAATGATTTGGTGCAGTATGGTGGGTAGTATTTGGTAAGAAAGAAGCAGAAGGATTTACAATGGTAAAAGTCAGACTTGGGAAGTCCTTATGGCCAAGATCAAGCAAGATGATGGTTATCGTGCCAATGAGAGGGTTAGAAAAATAAATTTAGGGTTGTAATTCAAAGTTAGTCTTATTTTTTACTGTTGTTCTATTTAGAATGACGTAGGGATGCTGGACACCTCTATGAGGGATATAGCTGCCGAAATCATCCTATTAAGCTCTTTTGAGTTACAGGTTATAGAGATTTTGTAATGCTCTTATTGTCTTTTTGATGAAATGAAATTTTAATTATTCATCAAATTTTTTTGAGATTTTTAAACATTTATTTCAGTTTTTTTGAATTTTTGGTTTAAAATAAAATTAAAAATTAACAAAAAGATATTTACAGTTACCGGATTCGATATCGAAGTCCTTCTGTAGTAAACCGAGAACTTAACCAGCGAGTCGAAAAGACAAGATCGCTCGTTCATCGTGAGTAGCGGACCATGAAAATCAAAACAGTTTTCGCATCTACTTCGTTAAACCCCACGAAATTCTAACGAAACAGAAAAATTTACATCAAAAGACGACATCCCTTTTGAACTCTGTTTATAGGCGGGGTAAACTAGTCACTTACCTTCTCAACTACGGACTCTGCCCAACCTGTCAATTCATGGCACCGTATCGCACGGAGAGGCACCCTTCAGGTCATGATATTAAATATCGGACGGTTCGTGTTAAATTGGGCCAGAGGGATAATCCTGTCATTTCATCCTATGGCTAAACTAAAAACCTAACCCTAGGCGGTTATAGGAAATGTCATCTTCTACTTCTCATTTTGCGGCCTCACTACTATCTCAAAAAACTCTCTTCCCGTAAACATTGTCAAATATTCCGCCTAAACTAAGGCGCAATAACTGAAAATTTTACGCGCAATATTTGACAAACTCTAAGCTCGAGACTTTTTAGGAAATTCAACCAGATTTACAACATCGCTGACTTTGCATGAATCGGACTTTTGAGTTCTGAGATATGTCCAAAATACGAAACTACAATGTTTTCCGACCAAGTCGAGATCCAAGCTCCTTGAAGATTTTGAAATGCTGCTCATTTCTTGTCCTAAAATGTCGTATCATTCAAGTTAATGCCTTGACATTTACATGTACCTGAAATATAGTGTCATCAAATAAGCCCGCACGTAATCTTTGCTTGTCCTCAAGTAAAAAGCTGATAAAAGCTATGGAAGACACCTACAATTGAATCAAGACACTAGCATGGCAGAGCAAACCACACAATAGGAAGACGGGTCGATTCTCAGGGTTACGATAGTGTGGTTCTCACGGTTATAACCGCAACAACGTACGTTATCGCGGTTATAACCCCAACAACGTATGTTCTCGTGGTTACGGATAACTGCGGGGAAACCTACTCTGACAACGGGTCCATTGTCGCGGTTACACAACCGTGAGAAACGACAGTACAATTGTGGCGGTTGCGGTTCTCGCGGTGTTCGCAGCTAAGAACATTGCAACAGTTCAATCTGTATTATTTTAACCAAAACAAAAGAAGGAAGGAAACTAACTTAAGTAACCTGTGATGGGGTAGCATATTTACCCTTAGTCATCACCCTCCCAGAAAGCTCTCCTTTATAGTCTGGATCTAGATCATGAAGCGCTAAATCTATAGAATCACCATAACCTTCACGTTGAGGAACCCCTTGTTGCTCATAGTAGAGGATACGATTGTGCAATTGTAGATAGACAGTTATTAACACTATAAACAATGAACTAGATAAACTAACTAAATAGTTAATTGTAGCTACCGCAAAATCTTCAGCTAGAGGATTTTCCCAAGTTCCATCCACCCTCTGGTTAGCTTGCCTCCAAACCTCTCCTCTATAAGGGATAAGAACAACAGTTCGGGTGTTGTGACTAGAGCTTTGAACACCAAACGGATTAAAACCATCACTTGAAAGTCCAAGCCGTATGTTACTTGGCTCGTTTGCAAAATTTGGATACAAGGAGTCAAAGTTTTTCCAAGTTTCGGAATCTCTTAGATGTCTGACCAAATCGTCTGGACTTGATTCTGTAGCATGCCAGATCATTCTATTCCCATACTTTTTAAAAGCAAATAGGCGTTTAAGCCGAGGTATTAAAGGGAAATACTGGAACACCTTTTCGGGCTGAGGTTTCTACAACCTCTTCTCAACACCGCCCACAGTTTTTGTAGCTCGATATCTACAACATTTGCACAATGAACACCCTATCTTGTCTTCATAAGGACCGGTGTATAGCATGCAGTCATTAGGACAAGCATCCATCTTTATATAATCCAAACCAAGCGGTTTTATAGACTTCTTCGTCTCATAGCTTGACTTTCAAAATTTAACAAATTCAAAATCCTCCCTCAACAAGTGTAAGATCTTTGACATTGCTACGTTACTGATTTTGTGTAGGTACTTGATATGGTATAACTGCAAGATAAATTTCAATCTTGTGAACAAAGAACCATCATACAATGGTTCTTTTCCCTCTTCCACAAGGTTAAAGAAGTCAATTTCCTGTCTCAGAAGATTTGGTACTTCTTCATTTGCATTAGGCATTTCCAAATCTTCTTCATGCATTGTGTTCTTCCATCATCATGTTGGTTTTCTTCAACCCTTAACGTTGCTTCATCATCAAACCTGCCAAATGCAGCATTCAAAAGATGATCTATTAGGTTCACCTCACTATGTATCTCTTCTTCCAAATTGACAAAAGTAGAGCCTTCATTACGAGAAATTTCTCCATGTATGTACCATTATGTGTACCCTATTGGAAATGGCCTAGAAATTAGGTGATTGAATGCTTCGGCTCGATTCTGCAACTTCATATTGTTATATTTAGGGCATGGGCATAGAATATTCTTCTTATTAGCAGAATTAGCAATATCAAAGTGGAAGAATTGCTCAACTCCAACAATATATTGTGGAGTACGACGAGCTAGTTTGATCCAAGACTTATCCATAGTCTATGAAATATACTAATAATCCTAATATATGAAAAAAATAAACAGTAGTTTAAATATTTAAAATTTATCACATATACTTTGGAAGAATAAAATGCACTTAAATTCATAATTATAATAATAGTGCATATGCATGGTTCAGTTTAGATATGAATTCACATGGCATGAAGGATTTGATTCATTATTAGCTAATTAAACTAATTCAAGAAATGGATTAATTCAAAAATCAATTCAGTGATTGGTTGAAGAAACTAATTCCTCTCTAAGAATGAGTACAAACACAACACCAACATATAGACATAGCAAGAAAATTTAAAATATGATTTTACCTAATAAGTTGGATCGACATATGTGAAGATCCGAAATCTGCTTCTAGCTTGTGCAGATTGAGGGAAATCTTGTCTTCTATGCCACAAATGAAGGGAACAACCAAACTATATCGAAATGAAAATGAATCAAAACCCTAATCTATAACGAAACAAATACGATTCAAAACCTAATCGACCAAAATTGAAAACAAAAACGAATCAACAAAGAAGAAGGAGGAGAGGATGAACGGTAGTGGAGTGACCGCAAAGGCGAGTTGATGGGTGGTCGTTGAATCACTTGGAGTTGATGGATGGTCGTGGAAGAAGGAAGAATCTTCTCCTCAAGTTAAGATTGGAGGAGGCAGGAATGAACGGTGGTGGGAGTTGGTGGAGGCGGGGACGACTGGCCGGAGTTGGTGGCAATGGAAATTTGGTGGTGGCCGTCGACTGTTCATGGAAGCAGAAGAAAGAAATAAGGAATCAGTGATTTTGGGACGGAGATAAGCTGTGAATTGTATGTGCTCTTTCTCGTGGTTTACTACTCGCGGTTCATAACCGCAAGAACAGTCTCGTGTGTGTTAGTTATGGCGGTTCAGTATTTGCGGTTCATAACCACGAGAACGGTACCGGTTAATCTTTGTTAAACCCTACCGTTGTCGCGGTTCAGTTGTCGCAGTTACTCATAACCGCGAGAACTTGCGCGCATTTCCGCATTTTTTCTCGCGGTTGTATAACCGCGACAACTGAACTACGACAATAGCAAAAAATTCTAGTGGTGCCATAATCCTCAAAGCACCCCTAAGTTTGCTTAACAAGAAGTTCCCTAACTTGCTACACACATCACACATGTTATAACACCCATATGGACTTACTCTCAAGAGATTCGACTTAAAGATGAAGCCGAAAGCACACACTCAAGTGTTTAGGGACAGTTGTTTATGCACTCATCATCAACTCTAGGGGGCGCTTCCAATACCTGCATATCAACCTACTTTTACTCATCATATAAAGGCACATCAAACACTAGTCAATAGGTCTTTTATTCAGGTCGTAATGTGGTGAGAAAAGAAAAGAGAAGGTGAAACGAATGTGGTGGTGGGTGTATATGGTGGTGGACAACTCGGTCTAATATAATATGAAGCTAAACTACTAATACAACTAATATGATGCAATGATTCAACTTTCAACAAGAGCTTCAAACTAACTCGTTTATCCCTAATGCAAACTACTTCGAGCTTTTGTGCTCGTTTATTCTACTAACTCGAGACATTTTCGGTCTTCTTTTTATACTTTTCTTCTTTTTATTTCATTTTCTAATTTTTTTCATCTCCTAGACTGGGTCTTTTCTTTTCTCCTTCCTTTTTTGAGTTTTTCTTCTTTTTTTTAATAAACAAAAACGGTATACAAATTACTACTTAGCGAGACTAGATAATCCTGCAATTACTCAACTTAGCAACTTTATTGACTCCTAGAACTGATCGAGTTACATACCACTTATGTACACATGATTAAATGAAGACTTGAAAGAAAGGGGATACGATATGATGGGGGGACATTACAAGGCTTTTTGGCTATGTGCGAGTTGTTCCTAGGGGTAAAATTCAGAGACAAGATGGATATTTTTTGGTGGAGCTTTTCTAAGTGCCTCTATCATTCTAGTGAATCAGTGTCGAGTGAATTCAGATTGGTATAATGCAAATGCCAAATTAACAGCTAATAGAGAAGACCACTCAAATCAATTTAAGAACAAATCTACTAACAAAGCAGATTATCTACTCTACAAAAATGGTCTTTTAGGCCACGCATTGTCTTGTTAGATGGTAATTCGATAACATGTATGCCCGGTCACATCAAATTGGAGAGTCCGTGCTACTATGAACTAATCAAAACAGCTCTAAAGAACCAATCAATAGACTTTGATCATAGGCCTAAACTCTTATCAAAACTAGGTTCAAAAGCAAATCAGCCATTCAAATGCACAAATCACAGGGAATTTAACTAAGCATGCCATGTAACTTATTCAAAGATTGTTCCATCAAGCTTGAGTTTATGACTCATATTCAAAGACAACAACCCAATAAGATTAGCAAACACGAATCTTATGCAAATCTACCACACTTAGTTTGGATAGTATCCTCACTGAATGAAACATAAAGTTGCATAGGAAAACGTAGAAGCTATGAGAAACCCGAGAAGCAAGATGCACAATTCATGAAGTTCAAACTCGACGACGACACTAACTCATGAAAAAGGCTCGAACACACAAAACCAAAAATCAAAAGTAAAAAGGGACTAGGAAAAATATTCAAGTTCCATACATACTAAAATGGATACAAGCTCCAAAAAGAAAGAAATAAAAACTACAAAGTAGAGCAATGGTACTGAATTAGTAGGAATCCCTCGGGGGAGAGCAAGGTAAATATGGTGGGTCCCGTGATCCGCTTAAGCTGTACTATCGGAGATAGCTGAGGTAGTGCATCTGCTCGTCGTGGTGCTTCTACTCCTAGTCAAATGATGCATGCCCGACTGTCTGCTTGTAGTGCCAAGGAAGACTTCCCTCTCCAAAACTGATCTGTCGTTGATAAACCGACCTCAGCATGTCAGCAAACTCTGTCAGTGGTGGCTAGTATCCCTCTGGAGGTGGTTGATGTGGTGGGAAACTAGTGCTCATCAAAGAAAACTCTGCAAAGGCACTCCTTGTGGAATCGTCGGGTCCTTCTAATCTGGCTGATATGAGCCTTCTGCCTTGAGCTGACTTCCTCCTCTCTTGGGGAAGGGATCATCAGCTAGGGTGGCCACTAAGGCCTCTCTAACTCTGTATTGTTTGTGAACCACCTGTCATTTTACCTAAAACTAGTATACTAGAGACTACTATATATGATGCATTTGGATTGTTTCCTTTCATTATTTTGTTTTATGTCGTAGTAGGGTGTATGTGTATCCATTCCAATGAGTTTCCTAGGTTGTTCTGAAGTTAAAACAAGTGGGAGGAGTCTGAATGAGGTTGCTAGAATAAAAAATGTCATGGGGGGTTTGGTTACAACCTAGACACTTGTGGCGACCCTTGAGGTCAGCCGTCTTCCCAACCTTTCTAAGGCTTGGGGCGTGGGCCGGACACTGATTACTTCCGAGTCCGGCTAAGTTTGTGACTACCCCCATTTGAAAAAAGCTGCTATCTCGAAAAAAGCCATAAAATGTGGAAAAGAAAGAAAAGAAAAAGAAAAAGAAAATCAAAGAAAAGCGAAATGAAAGCAAGTTGTATATAGTAGTGTATAAAAGTAGTATATTCAAGTAAGCAATCAAAATAAAAGGGAGGTGTTAGCATTACTTGAGTCCTATGATCATTAAAGAAAAACTTATCACCTCCTCCCTCAAGACAGAAGAGTAATCTCGGTCAGGACGAGCAGTCGATCTGTTTGGGGGCAGGGATACGCTATGGTGGTTAGAAATTGAGTCATGTGCATCATATGTATAGGTTTGTCTTCTACTAGTCTTAGGGATTTGATGTCGTTTGCATAATAGTGTTATTTGTTGATTGACTTGCATTGCTAGACACCATGGTAGGGTTTACACTACAAGAATATGTCGTTCTAGCAGTATAAGGATTTTTGTGTATGCAGCAATAAGTGAAAAGGAAAATCAATGATCCAACCATTGATAATTCTCAGATTGGTCTGAGTGATGCTATGGGAAGATGCTATGATGGAAAAGAGAAGTCGAGCAGAGTGCGTCATATGGGATTTACCAAGAAGCCTTCCGTGGTAAGTTTACTAAAACCATCTATGTTTGTAGTTAGAAGAAAAATATAGTATATTCAACTTGACATGGCTTCTTAGATGTGTAAGTGAACATGTCATGTGGTTGTTAGCTTGTTTGTGAATTTGGCATGTACTTCATTTACTAATTTTGTAGTAGGAAGAGTATGTGTTAGTAGTATATATACAGATATGTCATGTCCGATTTTCTGTAAAATTAATCATCTTGTGCAATTTTACGATGTTTGGTTCGAGTTCTAGCAACACACAAAGTCATTTCCCTCCTAGAGTTCAAGTCAAGGACCGTATTATGCGACAGTTTGCAAAAATTATGCTTTCGGAGATTCAAAAGCAAACTAGTACTCTCTCCCCCCTAGTTGCAGTCGATGGCTCAAGTCTTGGAAGGTTTTGGAAATCTACCGGGCTCATATGGATCTATACCCCCTCTTCCAGATCATCAGGGGCTTCAAGAGGAAAGAGACATGCCGATAATAGCCCACCAGTTGAGGAGGAGGAGGATGAAGGTGAGTAGGTTAGTAGCTTGTAGGTTGCTATGTTGTTAATATTGTCTTTTCGAATGACCTAGAAATAATGTTTTACTTTCAATGATGTAGTAACGGTAAAGTTTAAATGAAATAAAACTACGTTTTTTCAATTCTACATTTATATTGGTTGAAACTAGAATTCTGATTGTAGGAATTGTGATTTGGATATTAGAGGACTACATCTTGGAAACTGGGGGTGCTGCTGCTGGAAATTGCGTTCTGTAATTTAATAGGGGATTATAATCGATGTTAGGATTAATAGTGACTATATCCGTCGTAGGTTTAACAACGGTTATAATCCGATATTACTTTTAACAGCGGATCAGTTACCAGGAACAACGGAAATATGTACCGTTAAAAGACTGCAGTTAGCATAAAGGCGGTTATAGGATTCCTACTATTACTTATCCTAACGACCGATTTCAATATGTTGTTAAGCTGTTTAACAACGGTCTATCCCTTGTCAAATTAGCCAAAAAACCGTCGTCATAATGGCATGTTTACCTTTCACCACGTATTGAGTTCTTTGTAGAGTGTGATTGGTGGATTTGCTTGACGACAAGTAATGTTCAAGTGTGGGGGGGGGGGGAATTTGATGTCACTGCATATTGTAGTGTTAATCGCACCAGCCTTAATTCCCTTTTGGCTCGTTCCTACGATTTCCGACTTGGTTTCTTGAATGTTTCTGAGATTTCAGATATCAGATTGATAGACTGTCTGATTACGAAACCAACGGTACGAACCAAAGCTTAATTCGAGGTCGGACGAGTGAGTTACAAGCAAAATACGATTTTGGTACCAATTTGGAATTTACCAAACCGAGTAGAGTCTTCATATATAAGTCCAAAATCAAGGTGAGAGAAGAGAGACCCCTTATTACACCCTTAATCGTAGTGATAAAATTTCTATTCAAAAATGCCTAAATAAGTTTAGCAAAACAAAATCAGAAAATAAATTATAACTCAACGATTTGAAGCACTTGAACCATTGATTTAGAGATCAGGGGTTCGAGGCCCGCGTTTGTTTTCTTTATCCTCATCTTAGTGAGTCGATGACATCATTGATGACACTTTGGTGATGTCATCAACACCCTATTCATCCCATTTCCAGATGGCCAGGGAAATTCTTTCCTTTTCCTCCGAGAATTTCTTTCCAATTCTTCAGACCCGTGCCTTCCTTCTTTACTCCATGATTTCGGCTCGACAGCTGTGAAATTTTGGGATACAAATTATCCTCACGCATTCCCTCATTTTCCGAATAGAATCTCCTCTCTTAGTTCCCGTCATTGGACGGAAACCAGGGGACCGATTCTTCATCTTTAACTCGGCGATGGTAATGTCATCGGCTAAGTCGAGGCCAAGAGCAAAGTAAGAACTCGATATGGCTTTCCTTTCGAACTCTCTCGTTTCAGAATTCATACGCAATTTTGTAGTTAACCCTCCCTATTTCCAGGAGGAGGCAAGTCGCTGCATACTCAAACGACGACGTTGAGCCTCCAACCGAACGTATTTCTCTCTTGAGGTAAGGGGATTTAGTTGACCATCCATTACAAAGTCTTTGGTCCCATAAGCCATCTTAAGATTAGTGTGCTAAGCTTAGATTTATATTCCAGAGGAATAAATCCTTGTCGACAACGCCTCTGTTTGCCGCCCTTCCGTTCGTCGCGTTTCAGATTTCTAGGTTGATTCGAATGATCCAAAGTAGTGCGATAGATTCAAACGAAGGTCAGGAAGCTTTTCCTTGTGATAGATTTCTGGTTCCTGTCAAGTTGAGATAGATTCGATGCTCGCCGGAATCCCGAGCTCTGATCATAGATTGGGCGAAATGCCAGTTTCTAGGAAGGAGTTATAGGATTTGAATTGTAGTCACTGGATTTTCAGTGATCAAGATTTCATATTTAGTAATTTTGATAGAGTACCTATATCTCCAGTCATTACGTTACAAATATATTTTTAGAAACGGTCAGTTCAGTCATATACCTTCCCTTGTTACTGTCGCGGCCAGCAACTTTTGGAATGTGACATAACAAACCCAGATATTGAGCGTAAATTTATTTGAACTTAGATACAATTCCTTATAGTTTTAAGGTGATAATAAATTAAGAATATCATGATTTTATTATGGATAGAAGTTGTAATTAATGAGAATTTGTATTTAGGTCTCTCAATTGGATACGAATTAGTTTATAAGAACCGATTCTTACTATGATGATTCTAAACTAATAATATATTTACGGTAAATTTAATATGATTACGAATTTGTATATGAATATAATTGGTCAGTAGTTATTTGGTAAAGTAAGAATTACAAATTATTTTCTTATAAGTCCTTTTATTATGGATAGAAGTTGTAATTAATGAGAATTTGTATTTACGTCTCTCAATTGGATACGGATTAGTCTATAAGAACCGATTCTTACTATGATAATTATAAGCTAATAATATATTTACGGTAAATTTAATATGATTACGAATTTGTAAATGAATATAATTGATTAGTAGTTATTTGGTAAAGTAGTAATTATAAATTATTTTCCTATAAGCTTGTAGATTAAATCGAATCTTTTTTTTCACTTCATAATCGATTATGAAGCGGTCTTTCCCAAGTTTCCAAGTCATCACCCTGAGCTCGTTCCACTTTTTTGATAGAATTTAGTTTGATCCATTCTCCTCGTCTTTAGGTTGATAAAGACGTTCAAGATTTCACGTTAAATCTCGATCCCTCACTTTGGACACTCACCGTTTGATTTCAAAGGTGGGTTGGTTTAAGGGGGTAAATTTTTATGTTGTTGTAGTTAGGTTACATATTATGTTTCATGTTATGTTTTATTTCTGAATTCAAAGTGATGTGACTTTAAACTATGATAAGGCTAGACTAAACGTTAGATGATGATAAGTTTAGATACGACAAGTGAGCTGTGACAAGAACGCCTCACCTAGATGAATAATAGAGGGATTAAAATACAAAATCACTACCTAGACTATCGCCCACACCACCTGAGACGCAGTTGCCCTTACGAATTATGAATTGGGCCACTAGTGCCTTTATGAATTATGAATCGGGCCCTTATGAATTATTCTCTGATGGATACATACTACGAGACATTTACGAATCTTACAAATGAGCGGTAGGGCTAGTTAGTTAAGTTGGAGTACGCCCCACAAGAAATAAGATACCTTGGATAAGGTTACAAATAAGTATAAGAAATAACGTTATGATTACGATAACGATCTTATGGATTATTTAAGAACTATGATACTATGATTCATAATGAACCTAACTTGGTTGAGTTGTGTTTCAATCTATGTTGACGATTACTTGTTACGTGTTATGATTAAGATGTGTATATAATTTAGGGTTACAGAAAAATGGTTCCTTATGTTGTATACCTATTTAGATAATATTGATAATTTTTATGAAATAATATGTTTTATATTCCAATGTTTATTTGGAATTCTTTCTATGATATGAGCACGAAAGACTAATCTCGAACTAGCCACCAGGGTGTTGAAGGTTGTTGTAGGAGAAAAGTGGAGCTGAGTCGAGATGTGGAGTGGTGGACTTTTGGATTTGAGATATTTTTATCATTTTAGATTAAAGGAGACTTGATTTTATTGATGATGGTATTTACTCATTGTTCTGAATTATTTATTACGAACTTAAAGTTAGTTTTAATTAAATATCTCTATTTTATTTTAGTTTTATTTATTTTAAAGTTCACTCGTCGGGGCATTTTAGTAATTAGTTAAACTTTTTGTTACAGACCGTAATGCCGTCATATGATTTAGGTATTTCCGTTGTTTTAAAGGTATTTTATTAAGATCCTCTGTTTATAAAATGAGGGTGTTACACCTCATTCCATCTTTCACCACTCTTTTGGGTGAGATTTTTCTCTCAAGTTTTCCCTCTTCTAGAACGCTAGAAGAGACAATTGAGGATAAAATGTAAGGTCAATGAGTTAGGAGCATTGGAGTACATAATAGAAGATCGAAGAGAAGACCGAAGGAAGTACATCCCAACTGACAACTTCGTTTTGAATTGTTTTCACTTTTTCTTCTCTTCTTTGTAGATGATCATTTGTATCTAGTTCTTTGTTTTTATTTGGATTGGATTTATTTTCTTGCTATGATTATTATCTAGAAGTAAAGGGTCGGATATGTGGATTCCATGAATGAATGATGTGCTTTGATCATGGTGTTTTCAACCTAATTTATGTTATGGCTTGCATTAGGTCAAATGAACTCTTTCCTTTGCTTGATTTTGATTGAATTGAATTAGGTTTTTAATCCAAGATTTGAGTAAGTTGTGTGTGGACCGAGCCACACTCCAATTCAACCACTTGTGCAAGGTTTTCTTTAGTGGCATTTCATCGAACACTTGGTGTGATATCACTCAATTGACTGGCACAATTGAGAAATGAGATGTTTGGGTGTTAAATAGTGACTTAGCACCCTTTTCAAGTGTTTGTGAGGTCTCTAAGGTCTTCAACCACCTAGTCACTTTCTCGAACATCTTGTGTTCATTACTAGACAACTTGATTGAGAGTGGACCAACCCTCAATCGAGCAATCTAGCGATGGTAGTTCCTGTGTATGACCGTGACACAAACTCCTACGAGTGTCTAGTGGAGATTCATCTTCATATCCGGAGACTTGTCTGTCTATCCCTAACCCTTAGGTAGTTTGAGCTAGAACCAACTCCTTTCCAAGTAGCATCATTCCTCTTTGAGTCACTCTTCAGTGTTTCTAGTTAGCTTAGGTTACTTTGTTTCTTTTCTTTTCATTTTAGGTATAGTTTAATGATAGTTTATCTCCCTTATTTGAGGAACTAAGCCGTAAAATCTAGGTTGAGTAAAGTCTAATGAAGGTACCTCGAGGGCTAAACGACCATGATACTTCTCGAGATTCAATTGGTGTTCTCCCCTCCGGGAGCTCGACCATCCATTTGTCAGGCTTAAATGATCTTGGGGCCAATGCTTTGTATCTCTCCGAATGGCTCCAAGTCGTGATGAGTCATCCAGTTGTCTAGGAGGCCCATGACCTTGATGATCCTAGCAATAAAATCACCCCTTGGGAGGTACTTCCGCAACCGGGTGTACTTCTGCTGAAAGAAATGTGCCACAACATATCCTGGATGCAGTGGCACACCCGTGCAAATCGCTCGATAGAAAATCATCTCCTCTCTCATCACATGATGTCCACTCTTTGTTTTGATGTTCCTCCAAGATAGATTATGTTGCCATGCAAAATGGAAAAGTGGGAGAATGGATACCCGCTTCCAAAAACATGCCCACTCTTCATCAACGAGGTTTCAGAGGAAACAAGGCTAGTCCCCCTACCGAAGGGTCATGTCTATCCAGGACTAACTCAACCACATCCTCAACCTTCTCTTCTTCTGTGTCAACTTCCATTACCTATGGTTGGGGAGCGGGATCCCCAGTGTTTGAAGATAATGTTGTTGCTCCACTAGAAGAAGTGTTGTGACGAACACCGAACCTAGAAAGGAACAACACAACTTGACAAGAGTGAGTCTACCCTATAAATGCCCACACTTATCTTTTACAAAAAAAGTTAAGCTCTTATCATGTAGGAGCAAAATGTAAAAGTAAAATCATAGGCAATTCAAGTGATACGAGCATCATACTAGGTAAACGGCACAATCAAACATGTTCAAAAACCTAAAGGCATGAAATTTGAAGCAAATAAGTCTTAGACACACTTCAGAAAGTCATAAAAACAATGCAAGACATGTATAAGTTCAAAAACTCCAAATCCGAAAAATATCCTAAAAATACCTAGCAAGATTCAACATTCTGACGACCTAATCAAGTCAATTCATGGGGAAAATGTTTTTTTGGTAGAGAGGGCGGACAGGAGTCGTATGTATTATTATAATAAGTGGTAAAACGAGGGAAAGAGACCCCAATCATGTCTAACTTTATACAATCAATAATATCAGGAGAAAAAGAAGCAACACTATGCACTCCAAAAGGCATAGAATGACCTTGGTGAGCAAGGAGATCAGCAACACGATTGCCTTTGCAAAAAGTATGAATGACAAACATATTCCAATCTCTCTCCAGAACCTAACGTAGCTCATCGACAAAAGAATAGTGCCGGTCATCAACAGTGTTGGTTTACTGGGCGAAGGGAGATAACCACCTATGAGTCCACCTGTAATTTAAACCTACGGTAGCCCAATCCCATGGAAACTGGAGGCCATAGATGGCTACTCGAACATAGTGCGGGTTATAGTGCAGATACCGAAATTTGCCGCAAAAGTCATTTGGAAAATTCATCTCATATTCCTAAGAATGCTGCCACCTACTACAGCTCCAAGCCATTGAACTGCCGAGCCGTCTATATAAACAATAATCTCCACATAGGACCAAGCCAACCATCCAACCACAGTTTCAACTTGCCAAGGTTTTTTTTAGAAGATACTGTCTCAACCATTCTCTTTGTCTCCCGAACCCCGACGATCCAATAAAGAACTCGTAGACGAAATTATTCATAGGATAAGAAAGTATTCCTAAAAATCACTTCATCGCGATGTTTCCAAAGAAGCCAACGAACAATGCCAAATTCAAAATAATATTGACAATCCCCCACAACTGCTGAAATCCATTCTTCCAATGACCGGTGGAAGAAATTAGGATTGAGACATTGACCAAGAACATCCATCCAAACCTTTGATGCTAAAGGGAACACGTTGGGGACGGAGAAATATGTCTTCAATATCTTTCAGTGTTTTTCATAAGACCTTTATGAAAAGAAATCCAAAGGAAGTGCATCACACCATTCATGCCTTTCCATTTCCACAATCTTCTCCAAGTAGATTGACTGTTAGCGAAATCAATTCCTGCCAGAACATTAAAAGCACTTTTAACTGTAAACTTACCTCTGCTATCCGGGCCCCAAATGAAAGTGTCGGCCTCCTCATCACACGGCGAGATGATTCCTTGAATAAAAGGTTTGATCGTGTTAGGGAGAATTGGGTCAAGTAAATCCCAATGCTAATCTCTCATGGATGTGACATATCACAAACGGTAAAGGTATACATTGCTTGAACATTATGCAGTTGGGAAACATCGGCTAGTTTAATCCCATTGACGAGCCAAATATCATGCCAAAAACATGTATCACGGCTGCTGCGGATACTGATGTGAATATCACGATGAACAATATCACAAACCTATCGGAGTCCACATCAGAGTACTGAGGAAGTGCGGAGACTATGACCATGCTCTCACTGAAGGACCTTGGATGATCCTAGGCCACTATCTTGTCTGTCATGGAAGGGATCCCTTCGAAAATGGTTGTTTGGATTCGTTTTCCTAGGTTTCCATATCAATACTATCATAATAAAATTATTACGGGCTTGGATAATCTTATCTGAAGAACTGTACGGACTGATCGTCGAACCCTTACCTCGGCTAGAGGTAAATTCGCTCACATTACGGTGGAAGTTAATCTCAATACTATACTCGCAACAGACATTTTCCGTGATGATATTTGGCAAGAGGTTTAGTATGAAAACCTACCTTCACTTTGCTTTGTGTGTGGTCGTATCGGACATAAATCGGATGGATGTCCAATGAATCTCCCGAAGCTGCTCCTCCTAACTTGCCTCCGGCTAGGGATGATGTAGTGGACTCCGGTCACCGGACGTCTGCAGTCAACGTTGGAGAACGTTGAGGTCAATTTGGTCCTTGGTTGACCCACTATACTAAATCAGGGAAACCAAAAAGGAAAGAATGGGGATCCCTTCAATCTGCTCCACTATTTCCAACGGCTCAAATCTCGATAAAAAAGGAACGGAGAATCATTCTGCGGGAAAGGGGAAAGATAAGTTGCTGGAAATTTTGGAAAAAGAATCAATCTAAGGGAGCTAATGGTGGACTGGCTTCTACATCTCATCCAGTGCATATTAAGGAAACTTCTAAAGCTGCGGTGGTGACTAATACTAGCTCTAAAAGTTCTTCTTACATTCCTAAAGCCCATTAGGGCCCGGCCCACATATCCCAAACACCTATTGTAAAGACCAGTGAGCTACAAATCATGCTTTCTAAACAAGCTAAGATTGATGTTATGCCTAGCGGGCCAATTCCCAGGCCCAAGTTAAGGAAGGGACGAATTTGGTCAGTGATAAGCATTTGCACAGCTCCCTGGTTCCTTCTTCTTCCACTAAGATTGTTGTAAACAAGATAAAGACTACATGCAATAATCCGACCACTGCGTCAACTAATTCTTCTTCTTCGTCTCAACCGATGGCTACCTCCATGATGCTTTCAATTACCAAACGTCTTCCCAAACAACAACCTAGCAAATAGTATGACGCGCTAACCCTATATCCTCATCTGTTTCGATCAAAATCAGCGACCCATCCTCGTCGACAATATCACTATGCCAACAGATGAAACTGAAGGGCGACGATAATGAGGGTTCTGATTTGAGACTGGGCTTGATTGGGGGAGTTACTCACACCACAAAAATACCTGAGACCGTGTCCGATAAATAGAGGAAGTGTAAAAAGATGTCGAGCAATCTTCAACTTGAAGGAGTTCCAGTTGATCGAGTTTTATAGAGATTCTCTAAACTGGCTGCTAACCAAGCTACAGAAGCAACCATGTTGAAGTTGGAGGTGGTCAATCAATGTCAGTTTGATCTTAATCGACCAAATGAAGATTTCAAGTCCACTGCCGTTGAACATGGGGATAGAACTGGTCCTAATGCTCAATAATTTCCTCGTAATCGCGCTTCTATCTCTAATTATTTTTATGATTCTCTTGGAATTGTCGGGGTGCCGGCCATTTGATATGTTGCATATTCGACACACCTTTTTGATTGTAAAATGAGCCTTTTGTGTGTCGAAAAGTGTTTAAACCCTGGATCTCTAGCACATGTTCGTTCTCTTGCCCCTTGGGGCCATATTACGTTGTTCGGTGTGTTTTTGGTACATTTTCAGGCGATATACGGTATTTGAGGATAGACGGGAGTCGAATCGGACTGAATCAGAGCAGCTGGAGAGGAACACGGCGTGTTCCAGACAGGAGTGGAATCGGACTAAATCAGAGCAGCTGGTAACACGGCGTGTTCCGGGTGCGAATCAAGGCGAAAAACTTACAGGGGAGGAACACGGGAAGGAACACGGCGTGTTCAATACTGAACACGGAGTGTCCTGACGAGGAAAAATGGGCGAAAAGTTAAAAGGGCCGAACACGGCCAGGAACACGGCGTGTCCCAAGACGTGTTCCTTGGAACACGGCGTGTTCCATTCCAGACAGATTATTTTATCCTTTTCCATCCCGGATTAGGATAAGGAGCCTATAAAAAGCCCTAGCAACCCTTCGGACGGATCATCATTAATTCTACAGACATTTTAGAGCTTTTAGAGAGAGAAAAAGTGCGAGAGGCCGATTGGAGCGAAAGGTTATCATCAATTGGAAACGGAGCGATGATCGGCGACAGGATTGGGAAATCTCGACGGATCATGTTATCTTTCCGGGTTGTTCTCATTTCTTTTTCCCTTCTTACTTCCCGAACCATGAGTAGCTAAACTTTCTGTGTTGTTCGGATGAGATGAAGCTTTGGCGAAGCTTTGTATGGATGATTTGATTTGTTATTGAGGTTTATTCAGACTTATGATGCGTTCTTCCTAAATCCTAATTTACTGATTCAATTTTGTCTGGCCATCTTGATTGAGTCATCGACATTGATTTGTGGGTCCGAGAGGAACATAGGTTGATAGGTCGCTTAGGAAGAACCCTAGATTATTCGTCAGCTCGAGAGAGGAGCGAATCGTTTAGGCTCTTTGCACGTTTATCATTGAGGCATTTCATTGAACTTGATTAATGCGTTTTGTTTAGGTGTAGATTAGCTCGAGAGAGGAATCTACAGTTAGACGAAATAGATCCTTAGAGGCGCGAGAGTGATCTAAGACGACATTAGGAAATTGCCGAGCCGTTATAACCTGAATAACCAAGATAATTAATCATTCATTCGTACATTGCTAGCTTAGGTGGATTCGAATCCGAGCAACCTTCATTCCTATCTGAAACTTAATCTCTCGAATTCGTTTACCTTTTAATTACATGCTTAGTTGTTAATCGGTTACTTTAAACAATCCAAAAACAATTTCAATCTGTTGCATGGTTTAGTTAATTGTCAATTTGAGTAATAAGAATAGAAAGACCCTAGGGAGAATTACGATCCCACTAGAGCAATCTAGTGGGTATTTGATAGCGGGGTAAAATCCGTGCATCAAATTGGCGCCGTTGCCTCGCACGTTTTGAGAACCCTCTCTAAATTCAGCAAACCTTGCTCAAAAGAATCACCATAAACAGAAAAGTCATCCATGAATACCTCCATAATCTCGCCTATGAGCTCTTCAAAAATAGCCATCATGCATCGTTGAAAGGTCGCAAGAGCATTGCATAGGCCGAAAGGGATCCTACGGTATGCGAATGTACCAAAGGGACACGTGAACGTCGATTTGTCTTGATCTTCTGGGGCTATAGGGATCTGGTAATATCCGGACATCCCATCCAAAAAACAATAATACTCGTGCCCCGCCAAATGTTCCAGCATCTGATCGATGAAAGGAAGGGAAAAATGATCCTTCCGTGTAGCGTCATTCAACCGTCTGTAGTCTATACAAACTCGCCAACCACTAACAGCCCGTGTAGCAATTAAATCGCCAGCAGCATTAGGCATTACAGTCATCCCTCCTTTCTTTGGAACACAATGCACAGGAGTCACCCACTTGCTGTCCGAGATGGGATAGATAATCCCTGCATCTAAAAGCTTCAAAATCTCCTTGCGCACTACTTCCATTAAGGGTGGATTAAGACGCCTCTGGGGTTGGCGAATTGGCTTTGCATCCTCTTTTAGATATATTTGGTGCTTGCAATAGTTGGGACTGATTCTCTTAATATCTGTCACCTTCCATGCAATTACCTGTTTATGTTGCTTCAAGAGAGCAACGAGGCGGACCTTCTGCGGTGGAGAGAGAGTTGAGTTGATGATCACTAGAAGTTTGGACCCCTCTTCCAAGAACGCGTACTCCAAAGTAGGGGGAGTTCTTTTAATTCCAAATCTGGAGGTTCTTCATAGGAAGTCTTGAATGGCACAACTAGTGCTACCATAATAGGTTGATCGTGTGCTAGTACTCCATCCGCTTGGCAAATAGTCATAGAAGCAACTTCCTCATCGATACCTGTACCTGTACTATCATCCTGCATACCAGAAACTATACTCTTCTCTAGCGGGTCTTGCCCCACTAGGTTAGTGAAAACAGCAGTTGAAAGAGAGGTCACAGTTTCATCAAAAGAGCACAAATCATCATACGCCATATG
The DNA here is from genome assembly GCA_030674075.2 of Linum usitatissimum. NCBI lineage: Eukaryota > Viridiplantae > Streptophyta > Magnoliopsida > Malpighiales > Linaceae > Linum > Linum usitatissimum. Next base: position 3,064,501 of record JAUJYP020000848.1, read on the forward strand.
TCTAGTGCCAGCAGAACTTAATCGAAACGTTGCACTTTCTAATCCAACCCTAAGAGTGATAGTACCATTACTTATATCAATTATAGCTTTAGCAATATTAAGGAATGGTCTACCTAGGATTAAAGACATATTAGAATGAGCATCAATCACCACAAAATCAGTCAAGAAAGTATATTTGCCCACAGTTAACAGTACATCCTCTAAGATTCCTCTAGGCACAGTCGCTGATTTATCGACCAGTTTAATATTCATGCGTGTAGGTTTAAAGTCTATCAATCCTAGAGAATTAGCCAAGCTATAGGACATCACATTAATACTAGCCCCTGTATCTACCAAGCCATTACTAACTTGCGTATTACCAATTTTACAAGGGAGAGTGAACGGACCTGTATCTCTTCGTTTGCGTGGTAGAGTCCCGAAGTCAATCTCGTTATAGCTTGCCGCCATGTCCACTTCGTCGTTCAACTCTGTAGTTTCTTCCTCAGCGAGAGCTAGTAGTTCAGGAAGCTTCCTCTTATTTATCACCAAGTCCTTCATAAACTTTGCATAGTGAGGCATCTCTTTGACCACTTTCACAAAAGGCATGTCGACATGCACAGTATTCAGCACCTTCATGAATTCAGCAAATTGCTTGTCATACAACTCTTTGTTTAATCGAGCAGGATATGGAACTCTAGGCTTGTAGGGATTCTCCACCGGTGGGGGAGTAGGGGTGCAAAGAGGAGGTATTCTGTCTATTGTATCTGGAATGGTGGCATGTAGCGGCTCTTGTGTAGGAATGTCTTCTTCATCCAAGAGGGGTGGAGGTTGCACTACTGGTGTGACGATCTTCATTGGAGGATCTTACAGCCGCTTTCCGCTTCTCGTTTCAATTGCCCCACGTCTTCGTGTTGTCTTGGATTCGGAACTGTTGAACTAGGCATACCACTTCGTTTACTAGGAACACCGGTGTTGCCTAGTCCATTCAACTGCGACTGAATACTTCGCATAGCTTCCTCACTAGCATCTAGCTGTTGCATAATAGCTTCTAACGTTGCCTGTTCTTTGTTGAGGGGGGAATCCAGGGAGAGCCTGATTAGACGAATAGGTGATCTGACCTTCTCTCCATAGCTCTCGTTGACATATCGCTGCTGGTTGGTGACCGAGTATAGCGGTTGTCTTGGACGATTCTGCTGATAATTTCCCTAATTTCTGTAAGTATTCGGATTTTGTGGCGGCTGAGTACCCGGAGCTCTGTAGTTGCTATGTCCTAGCTGACCTCTGGCTTGATAATTATTCTGGCCCTTATTGAAATTTTTCCCTGATGATTGGTAACTACTCTGACCCTTATTGTAGTTTTGAGGTTGTTGATTAGGCTGCTGGTAGGGATTCTGGTCTTGACCGCCCACATAGTCGACTTGCTCATGTTCCATCCCTGTTCGAACTCCTCCATACAGTTGGCTACGTCATGATCGGTTCCTCCACATCCTTCGCACGCATACACACAAGTTGTAGGTGTATTAGAAGGCCTTTGGGAATGCAGACTGTTCTTCTGAGCTAATTCTATGTTGTCCATCTTCTTAGTGAGCAATTGTAGTTGATCAAGCAATTGAGCTTCTTTGAAATTCAATAGTCGATGAAGATTCCTCTCTTGCTACTCCTGCAGACTTTACCTGTTGAACCTAATTTCTGGGAACATTTAACTCGATGTCGATTGGGTTGGTGAGGACAAGGGTCCTCATCTTTTGAACATAAGCTCTGCATGCTTCTAGAGCTTGTGTTGGCGTCAGATCTGTTAGATTTCCTAGAATTGACATGCTGAGATCCTTCTGCTTGTGGTAATCCAAACCCCTGATGAAGGTTCGAAATCTAGTATGCACATACATGTCATGGTGAGGACATGAGCGAAGAAGACTTTGAAATCTATGCCAAGCATCATAGAATGTCTCGTTGGAAGGACTCTTAAACTGTGAAATCCTCGCCATTAATGCTTCAGTCCTGGAGGGGGAGAAGAATTCCTCCAAGAACTCCGTGGCTAACCCATCCTAAGTAGTGAAATACCCTGCTGGGTGCTCATACAACCACTCTTGTGCTTCCCCTTTGAGAGAAAATGGGAACAGGCTGAGTTTAAGATCGCCGACATGGACTCCTCGTGCCTTATTCGTCTCAGCTAGACGCACAAAATCCCTAAGATGAGCATTGGGGTCTTCATCTGGTCCTCCTGCAAATGCCCTTGATTGGATGAGATTAATCAGGGGTACTGGAGTTTGGTAGGCTTGATCTCCCCTTATGGGACACAGAATACTCGAAGCAGCTCCTCCGAGAGTGGGTCGACCATAGTCTCTCAATGGCCTCTCCTGGGGAATGAGTGGGATGTGCGCGTCATCCCCTCCATTGTTGTGATTAGGGTGGTTGTTAAGAAGGTGATTGTGATTATCGTTGTGATTATCGTTGTAGTTGTCCCCTTCTTCATTAATATGGAATTCATCCATCTTGGCCTCTTCTTCTGTTTTGTCTGGATACACAACTGGTGGAGGATGATCGAGAGCAGCTTCCAATACTAACTTCTTGCGAGGTTTGGGACCTAAGTGAGTGTATGAAGTTGTCCCTTTGTTAGCTAGACGTTTACTTTTTCGGAGAGATGTTGAGTCTGCAATTTTGCCTGCACAACAGGAAACAACAAAACCGCGTAAAATGAAAATGTGGGAGATGAAGTAATGATATTATGGATGAGGGAATAGTTGTCAATAAAATTTTCCTAACAATAGAAATGCTCCCCGGCAACGGCGCCAATTTGATGCACGGATTTTACCCCGCTTTCAAATACCCACTAGATTGCTCTAGTGGGATCGTAATTCTCCCTAGGGTCTTTCTATTCTTATTACTCAAATTGACAATCAACTAAACCAAGCAACATATTGAAATTTTTTTTGGATTGTTTAAAGTAACCGATTAGTAACTAAGCATGCAATTAAAAGGTAAACGAATTCGAGAGATTAAGTTTCAGATAGGAATGAAGGTTGCTCGGATTCGAATCCACCTAAGCTAGCAATGTACGAAGGAATGATTAATTATCTTGGTCATTCAGGTTATAACGGCTCGGAAATTTCCTAATGTAGTCTTAGATCACTCTCGCACCTCTAAGGATCTATTTCGTCTAACTGTAGATTCCTCTCTCGAGCTAATCTACACCTAAACAAAACGCATTAATCAAGTTCAATGAAATGCCACAACGATAAACATGCAAAGAGCCTAAACGATTCGCTCCTTTCTCGAGCTAACAAATAATCTAGGGTTCTTCCTAAGCGACCTATCAACCTATGTTCCTCTCGGACCCACAAATCAATGTCGATGACTCAATCAAGATGGCCAGACAAAATTGAATCAGTAAATTAGGATTTAGGAAGAACGCATCATAAGTCTGAATAAACCTCAATAACAAATCAAATCATCCATACAAAGCTTCGCTAAAGCTTCATCTCATCCGAACAACACAGAAAGTTTAGCTACTCATGGTTCGGGAAGTAAGAAGGGAAAAAGAAATGAGAACAACCCGGAAAGATAACATGATCCGTCGAGATTTCCCAATCCTGTCGCCGATCATCGCTCCGTTTCCAATTGATGATAACCTTTCGCTCCAATCGGCCTCTCGCACTTTTTCTCTCTCTAAAAGCTCTAAAATGTCTGTAGAATTAATGATGATCCGTCCGAAGGGTTGCTAGGGCTTTTTATAGGCTCCTTATCCTAATCCGGGATGGAAAAGGATAAAATAATCTGTCTGGAATGGAACACGTCGTGTTCCTGGCCGTGTTCGGCCCCTGTAACTTTTCGCCCATTTTTCCTCGTCAGGACACTCCATGTTCAGTATTGAACACGCCGTGTTCCTTCCCGTGTTCCTCCCCTGTAAGTTTTTCGCACCCGGAACACGCCATGTTCCAGTTGGAACACGCCATGTTCCTCTCCAGCTGCTCTGATTCAGTCCGATTCCACTCCCGTCTATCCTCAAATATCGTATATCGCCTGAAAATGTATCAAAAACACACTGAACAACATAATATGGCCCCAAGGGGCAAGAGAACGAACATGTGCTAGAGATCCAGGGTTTAAACACTTTTTGACGCACAAAAGGCTCATTTTACAATAAAAAAGGTGTGTCGAATATGCAACATATCAAATCACCCCACACTTAAATACTTGCTTGTCCTCAAGCAAATCTACTAATCGCTCTCTATAAAGGCTCAGCATATGGTGACCGGAATTTAAAGTTCGGACTCTCAAACTATCATGGTGTTTAGAGATGCAAAGTAATCACAAACCACACATTTAAGCATAGAACACCGAATTCCTCGAGTTAGCATAAGATAGATTCATAGATATGATATAAATGAGTTAATACCTAACCACCGGAATGTATCCATATCCTCCAAACACTTATACCTTCTAGTTGCTAGCGGAAGTAACAGACCGACGGCTCGTCCTGGCCGGGATTTCTCTTCCGTCCTGAGGGAGGAGGTGCTTCAATTTTTAATAGCATTCAAGTTATGCTAGCACCTCCCTCTTATTTTGAGTTGCTTACTTGACTATCTACTTCTACAGTTTACTGAAAACAAAGCTTGCATAATTCGATGTTGCTTTTCACTTCTTTCTTTGCTTTTCTTTCTTTATTGCTTTTTTTTAGATAGCGGCTTTTTCCAAATGGGGGAATTAATCACAACTTCAGCCGGACTCAGAAGTAACCAATCTCCGGCCCACGCCCCAAGCCTCATAAAGGTAGGGAAGACGGCAAACCACTATGGTCGCCCTACGTGTTTCGATTGCAACTAAACCCTCACGACATTTTTTTAGCAACCTCATTCGGACTACTCCCACCTGTTTTACCCTTCATAACAACTTAGATAATTTCGTAGGAGGATACAAATACACTCTACTGCGACATAGAACAAAACAGTGGAAGGTAAAAATTCATTTTCTTATCATATATACGAGTCTCTAGTATACTAATGTGGGTGACACGGCAGATGGTTCAAAAATGATATCCTCACATCCATGACATCCACTCATAGATTGAAAACCCTAACATGCATTCACTAACATCCACGATCTAAGCTCAAGAGGGAGTTTCGATAAAACAAAAGGGAAGCAACGCACAAATAGGGTCTCACAAGTTATGTATCCCACAATTAAAAAGCGGCCGAAGCCACCCCACACTTAAACAGGACATTGTCCCCAATCGACCAAACAATCGAGAAAGAACGGGCAAAAAGCGTGATACTAACTTGGAGAACGTGGGAACGGAGCATCTGTGGTGCCTGGATGACGACCAGGCCAGCGCAAGGCAATAAACAGCGTCGAGAATAGAAGGAATCCTACAATCAAAGAGACATGAAAGAGCAAAAAGAAGAAAGGCCAGCGCCGATCCGTTATATCAATCTAGAGTCAGCGAAACATAACATCCACGAACACAAATGTCAACCACAAGACAAAAAGAAAAAACTAAAAGAAAACGAAACACAAAGAGTTCTGGATACGACAAATAGTACTATGACACAGTAGGCAGCCCCTACTGGTCATCCATGTCATGCGGGGGAGACGGTGGAGGATACTGGAACGGCGCACAAGGGGGGAACTCCGGGTGAGTGAAGGCGTAGAAACGCTGCTGCTCCTGAAAAGCATACTGCTGGTACGCGTACATCTCGGCCATGGAGACCTAGAGAGAGTCGACCCGCCCTGCGAGATTGGCGACCTGAGTACTCAAATCCTCAGTCACTGTAACCGAAGGAGGGGGTTGGCGGCCCTGCGAGGAACCCTCCTCTATAACTGGCTCTCTCTCTCTCTTCCAGTGGGGCAGCGATCAGCGAAGAAGTCTAGAATCCCGGCTGCTTGGAGGAGGGAACTGGTGAGGCGTTGAGGGGAGACCCGAGGAACGACGGAGAGGGTCCCGAAGGCGGACTAACACCTCAGGTTCTTCACCAGACGGGTGACGTACGAGCCGCCGTACAGCTTGCTGGTTGTCTCGGCGGAACGGGACCGCCGAGCCGCCAGTAGCTTGGCAACCAATGGAGCTAGATGGACACGCTCCTTGGTGTGGACGCTGTACAGGAGGAAAAGGTCGCGGGCGGTGCAGAAACCACCCGAGTTCCCCCGCTGAGTAATGGTGGCACGGAGAAAATGGTGGAGGAGGCGGAGAAGAGGCACCTCGATCGCCGCGGCCTTAGAAGTGTTGGACTTGTAGTAGCTCCAACGGCCACCCTTAAGACACTTCTTGGGTTCAAAAGGAGCAATCTCGCTCCAGAACTCCTCATGTGCCCTGCAAGTAGTCCCAACAAAAACTGTCAACGGCTGACCAGATGTGAGTTCCGCCATAGTGTAGAAGCCGAGGTAGACCCCGAACTCGTTGAACGACCAGGAATGGCGGACCCCGCCACACTGGAGCTGGACCGCATCAGCCTCTTGCGGATCTGTCGTCACCTTGACCCGTATGGAGGTGATCACCTCCTTAGTTGCCCACTCCTAAGCATCCTCTTTCACATCAAACAGAGGGCGAAGGCCAGCAACATCAATGGTAGAGGCGAACTGCTCCCCAATGCCAGCGGTTGACAACTCAGCCCAGTCAACCCATCTAGAAGCGGCAATAGCCTTCTGGGAAATCCCCATCCAAACTTGCTGATCTGTTTGATCGGCGAAGGTGAAGCACCGTGTCTTAACAGCAGTTGGCATGCCCTGCACCTGGAAGGAAGTGGACTGAAGCATGCCCCGTCCCCGCTTGCGAAGAGATTCCATCCTGCAATTAGAAAAACGAAGGAAGATAATCTCCTGCTCCCAACCGCAACTAGGGCAAATTCTCGACACAAGGACAGTCAAACCAACAAAAATAATGGCATAATGCATCCTAACGTTCTCAAACACGCTGTGCGACCTCACACTTAAAAGAGCATCAGATAGAACCAGGATCATCGTATAGGTGAGAAAGTTCTAACATGCAAAGTAAAATCCTGAGACGCAATGTTGTATGGCAATGAACGTGCAACCGGGAGATGGTCGCCCTATGGTCCTACCACAATCATCAGTTTCAGCAAAAGATAGGCAAGTAGACAAAAACCCCCAATTTGGGAAAATTAGGGTTCATGAGTGAGCCTAAGAGCAGATAAATTTCGAACAATGGGCGGCATAATCCAAGGCAAAACATCATCACAATCAGTACACATCCTCACTAGTGTATCAAGTTCATGTATCCAAGTCCAATTTCACAATCAATCAAATGAAATTAGGGTTCTTGAGGATAATCCCCAATTTCAACAAAACCGAAATTAGAACCCACAATGGATAAATGACGATTCATAAGAGCAATAGAGGAAGAGTAGAAGGGATGAGTACCTTAGAGGCGACCTTAACACGACTGAAATGCAATGGAAGAGGAGGGACCCAAGGGAGGAGCGTCAATGGAAAGGGAGGATGCTGCTCTCAAGGAGGGGAAGGAGAGTGGCGGAAAAAGAGGGGGAGATAGGGAGATGGGAGGCGAGTGAAGATGATAGAATAGGGAAGAAGGCTGGAGGCGAGGGAAGGGGTGAGTTGGAGGTGTGAATATGGCGGTTGAGAAGAGAGGAGGAGAGGAAAATTGGAAGAAACCCGAGGAGAGAGGAAGAAAAAAGTACTAACCTGGAGAAGGAACATGGCCTGTTCTGGATGGAACACGCCCGTGTCCACTCTCTGGAAGTTGAGCCCAAAATCCCGTGCCTGGAACACGGCGTGTTCGAGGGAACACGGATGGAACACGCCGTGTTCCAATCCGTGTCCAGTCCCTGGAACTTTGGCATTCGAAATTCCATACGGAACATAGCGTGTTTCAATGGAACACGGCGTGTTCTATGGAACACGGCGTGTTCTATGGAACACGGATGGGACACGGCTTGTGCTATGTCGTGTCCTCTCTCTCGAACTTATGCAACGCTCAAGGGGCAGGAGAACACGGTGTGACTCGAAAAATTGAAGAAAAAGAAAAACTCGAAACTTGGGTTGCCTCCCAAGAAGCGCTCTTTGTTTTTCGTCTTTGAGCTAGACGATACCTGGAAACTATGGGTCAGCGCCTTCATCCCCAGCAGGATCGAGCTTCATCTCCTCAACGACTCCGAGGAAGGCCCCAGTGGCATACATTTTCAGACGATGACCGTTCACCTTGAAAGGCTCCTCATCGGGGCGAGTAATTTCCACAGCGCCATGAGGAAAAACTTGAGTGATCGTGAATGGTCCAGACCATCTGGATCGCAGCTTTCTCGGAAATAGATGGAGACGGGAGTTGTATAGCAGCACTTGATCGCCAACTTTGAACTCCTTGATTCCCTTCAGTTTCGAATCGTAGATCTGTTTGGTGCGCTCCTTATATAGCTTACAGCTCTCATACGCTTGCTCGCGCCACTCCTGTAGCTGATGTACTTGCATTTGCCTTTCCTCGCCCGCAACTCCAAGATCTAAGTTAAGCGCACGCAAAGCCCACCAAGCACGGTGTTCCAACTCGACAGGAAGATGACAGGCCTTCCCATAGACGAGCATGTAAGGGGAAGTGCCTATAGGAGTTTTGTAGGCCGTCCTATACGCCCACAAGGCATCATCGAGGCGTACAGACCAATCAGTGCGTGATGTGGCCTTTTCCATGATCTGTTTCAGCTCTCGATTCGTCACTTCGACCTGTCCACTTGTTTGAGGATGGTAAGCTGTTCCAACGCGGTGAGGGACCCCATACTTAGTGCACACCTTATCGAATTGTCCGCGAAAGTGAGTTCCTCTGTCACTGATGATGGACCGTGGTGTACCAAATCTGGAAAACAACTTCTTCAAAAAATTTCCGACCACCCGAGCATCGTTGGTGGGAAGAGCTTGTGCCTCTGCCCATTTAGACACATAATCCACTGCAACTAGGATATACTTATTCTTGTGGGAAGTAGGAAAAGGACCCATGAAGTCTATCCCCCAAATGTCGAAAATCTCAATAGGAACAGTCATAGTCTAAGGCATTTCATCTCGTCGAGAGAGCTTACCTGCTTCTGGCATTGATCGCATTTGTTGACGTAATCCCTGCAGTCTCTCAAAATGGTGGGCTAGAAGAATCCAGAAGTGAGAATTTTTCGAGCTGTACGTTCCGAGCCGTGATGTCCACCGGTTGGTCCCGAATGACAGTGATTCATAATATCTTGAGCCTCGCTGAGCGTTACACACCTACGAATGATATTGTCAGAGCCGATGCGGAAGAGATGTGGATCCTCCCAATAGTACTTCTTAATGTCGGACATGAACTTCCGCCGCTCGTGACGAGTTAGGTCACTTCGAATCGCCCCACTAGCATGATAGTTGGCGAAATCTGCAAACCATGGCCCCTCAGCTTCCGAGAGCATTATGGCGTAGAGGTGCTCCACCGGAAAAGCCTCCCGGATGTCAGGTGTAACCACGTACGCGTCCACAGATTGTTCTAGACGAGAAAGATGATCAGCAGCCACATTCTCGGAACCCTTCTTGTCTCGGATTTCGATGTCAAATTCCTGAAGGAGGAGTACCCATCTGATTAGTCTCGGTTTGGCATATGATTTGCTCATGAGATATCAGATAGCGGTGTGATCAGTGAAGACGACAACATGAGATAACAGAAGGTATGATCTGAATTTGTCAAAAGCATACACCACAACCAAAAATTCCTTCTCTGTAGTGGTGTAGTTCCTCTGAGCGTCGTTGAGAGTCTTGCTGGCGTAGTAAATAGGTCTGAAGCGTTTCTCAATCCTTTGCCCCAAAACAGCTCCAACTGCAAAGTCACTCGCATCACACATAAGCTCAAACGGAAGATCCCATTGTGGTGTGATCATAATTGGAGCCGTGGTAAGTTTGGATTTGAGAGCGATGAATGCTTGATGACATGTTTGATCAAAGATGAAAGGAACATCTTTCTCAAGCAGGCGAGTCATAGGGAGTGTAATCTTCGAGAAATCTTTAATAAAACGCCTATAGAAACCTGCATGTCCCAAAAAGCTCCGAACTGCTTTCACTGATGTAGGAGGTGGCAGTGTAAATATAGTGTCAATTTTCGCCGGATCCAGTGCAACTCCCTTCTTCGAAATCAAGTGACCGAGCACAATTCCCTCTCTCACCATAAAGTAGCTCTTCTCCCAGCTAAGAGCTAGATTCGTTGCCTTGCACGTTTATCGTTGTGGCATTTCATTGAACTTGATTAATGCGTTTTGTTTAGGTGTAGATTAGCTCGAGAGAGGAATCTATAGTTAGACGAAATAGATCCTTAGAGGCGCGAGAGTGATCTAAGACTATATTAGGAAATTATCGAGCCGTTATAACCTGAATAACCAAGATAATTAATCATTCATTCGTACATTGCTAGTTTAGGTGGATTCGAATCCGAGCAACCTTCATTCCTATCTGAAACTTAATCTCTCGAATTCGTTTACCTTTTAATTGCATGCTTAGTTGTTAATCGGTTACTTTAAACAATCCAAAAACAATTTCAATCTGTTGCTTGGTTTAGTTGATTGTCAATTTGAGTAATAAGAATAGAAAGACCCTAGGGAGAATTACGATCCCACTAGAGCAATCTAGTGGGTATTTGAAAGCGGGGTAAAATCCATGCATCACCATTCGTGGTTGCGATCTATAAACCTAAAATCAATGGTGACCGGGCTCTCGAAGTCATTAGGAAGCTACCTTTCATAGATCATTTTGTTTTTGATGCCAATGGACATGTGGGTGGTGTATGGTTTTAATTTTATGGAATCAACAGGACGTACAACTTTCTATCTTCAACATAGTCTTCAGGCAATACATTGTCGTGTTAACTAGGATGATGCTGCTCAATGTTGCGAGTCTTTCATCTACGGCGCTCCCCGCTGGCCAGATCGGTTTGCTTTATAAGATGACCTTAAGAATGCCCTGGTAACAAATTGATCTCTCGTGGTCGTCCTTTGCGAATTTAAAACCTTTATTTCCAATACCGATAAGCAGGGAGGTGGGGCCTTCTCAATCCCACAGGCTGAGGATTTCAAGAAATGTATGGAGGATTGCGGACTTTTCGATATGGGGTTCTTGGGTCAAAGATTCACATGGAATGGAGGCTCCTTGCTCGTCTGCCCAGATCGAGTAATCATTAATGAGGAATGGCTAGTTAAATTTCTTGAAGCTATGAATATGCACCTCACAAAAATCAAATCTTACCACTGTTCAATCTAGGTTTTTCTTGAAAATCCCAATCTCTTTCTTCACTTGCCTCGACCTTTTCATTTTAATGCAACTTGGCTTAGCCAAGAGGATTTCCATCGTCTTCTTAATGACGAATGGAACTCTGAGGTAGGTAGTTTTTCTTCTAGAGGCAAGCTCATTGCTTGGAACAGAGACGTTTTTGGCAAGGTCTTCAAGAGAAAACAAAAGCTTGAACGTGAACTGGTGTGATTTGAGACTATGGCCGAAAACACCCTAGTCTGTGGTGGTTTGCTCTTATGGATAAAACTCGCAAGGAGCTCAAAGTCACCTTCTTATAGAAGAACTTGGTTTGGTTATAAAAGTCAAAGAACCAGTGGTCCTTGGAAGGCGACCGCAACACGAGTTTTTTCATACCTCTACACTACATCGTCGAGCATTTAATCATATTAAATGCCTCAAGGACAATCAAGGTGCTTGGGTGTGGGATCAAAAACACTTAATGGAGATGGTGAGAGGGTACTTTATTCAACTCTTTCAGCAGGGCATGGGGCCGTGTGGCATCCTGAACGACAAGCATCGGCGAGCACTTACGATTTCTGAAGCCAATCCCATCAGCCACGAGCTGCTCCCATGGGAAATGTTTGGCAAGTAAGATACGGGGGCAATGCAGTAGCTGATTGGTCCAACTCAGACGAGCTTTGTCCTGAAGAGACAGATTTCGGAGAATATCATTATTCTACAAGAAGTGTTCATTCTCTAAAGCTCAAGACTGGGAAGCAAGGTGCTTTTGCCATCAAGATTGATCTCTCCAAAGCCTATGCTCATCTTGAGTAGAATTTCACTAAGGATACCATGCAGAGAGCAAATTTCCCCAAGGAATTTGTTGATGTGGCAATGGCGTGTATTTCAACTCCTTCGACCCATATCCAATGGAGCGATCGCCTTTCAAACCCTTTCAACCTGGACGTGGTCTTCGACAAGGATGCCCTCTTTCTTCTTATCTTTTTACTTTATGTATGGAACGCCTCTGTAATTTGATTGTCTATAAAATGGAAGATGGTACTTGGGCCCCTTTTTCTCCTGGTCGAAGGTATCCCAATCACTCTCATTTCTTTTTTGTTGATGATCTAGTTTTTTTTTGTAAAGCTTCCCTTGGCCAATGCACTGCTATAGAAACTGTCTCGCTAGCTTTTGTGAGGTGTCTGGTCAAATGCTTAGCAACGAGAAGTCTAGGATTTTCTTCTCCAAGAATGTTTCTCGTAGCCTTCGTCGTGCTATTTATGATAAACTTGAATTTTGTGAAACCAATATCCTTGGGAGGTATCTCGGTGTCCCTATTATTCATTGGTAGGTGTCTAAAAACACCTATCAATATATCCTTGACCAGATCGATTCAAAACTTATGGGTTGGAAATGCAAAATTCTGTTTGTAGCTGGGTAGGTCACCCTTGCTAGTTTTGTTTTAAATGCTATTCCTTCTTATGCCATGCAGACTATTATCCTTCCTACTGATATTTGTAAAAAATTGATTCTCGCATTCATTACTTTGTGTGGGGTAGCTTCCCTGACGAGAGGAAACCCCACTGGGTTTCGTGGGATGATGCTTATAGGCCGAAGGACCAATTCATGGGACAAATTATCACTGGATTTCTACCATACCCAATTTCAATCTAGCATCATCAATTTCACAAAACCCCGAATTCGAAAATTAGGGTTCTTCATCCCAAATCAAAATTGCATCAAATCCACCAAATCTAGGCAATGAATCAATAAGAAAGCTAGAGATAGGTGTCTAGAGGCTATACCTATTCATCATGGTTGGAGGCGAGAAAACAAGCTACAAATAGCAAAATCAGGTTTTTGAGCAAACTCGGGCAAAAATTAGTCCTAACTTGCTCAAATCTCAATCAAAGCGGAAGCAAACGGATGGGGGAATACACGGGCGGTGGCAATGGCGACCGGAAACGGCAACTAGGGGTGGCCGAAGGGCGATGGTGGGTGGTGGGTGTTGGTGGTCGATGTTTGTAGAAGAGAGGACTACAAACAAGTCCTCAAAAATCGACCTATTTCTGATTATTTTTGAACTCGTGTAGTATATTGCGCCTAAGGGCTGTCAAATACTGCCCCTAAGAAGGGTGCAATTTTTGACAACCTAAGGCGCAATATTTAACCGAATATATAGAGATTTTGTTGCAAATTGCGCCTAAAACCTATCAAAGATTGCGTAATAAGCAAGGCACAATTTTTCACTAGTGTTAGGCGCAATCCTTGACATCTGTCCCAAAAAAATTAGACTTCAAATGTAATCAACTCTTCTCTTTCAACCCCCAACTTGGGACTAGGATGGGGTTCAGGTATCACGTTCTAAAATCGATCTAACACTTCAACATGCATTTTGACTCAAATAAAATGAAAAATACTAACTTTACGCATCGGCTCCGTCCTTTGAAGCGTTCTTTCTTTAATTTCTTTGAGCTAGACGATACATGGCCATTCATTCACCATTGGTGAAGTAGTTAACTTCGACTCCATATGTAGGCTTGGCCCTGAGGTTTCGCTTGAGGCAGTGACCCTTAACCTTTAGTGTTCCTTGCTTCGGATGTGTGATATCTACGATCCCGTAGGGAAGGATTGGGTGACTTCATATGGTCCCGACCATCTTGATTGTAGTTTTCCCAGAAACAGTCAGAGGCGAGAGTTGGAAAGCAGCATATTATCCCCTTTTTCAAACTCATTGACAGCTTGTAACTTAGCATCATGGATGCGTTTCAACCTCTCCTTGTATAACCACAAACTCTCATAAGCATTACACTTGTACTCCTCTAGCTTAAGGAGCTGATATTTGCGTTCTAGCGAGACTATCATCCATGTTTAGTAGCTTCATGTCCTACCAAGCCTTTTGCTCAAGCCCGATCGGTAAATGACAAGCCTTGCCATAAACCAGTCGATACAGCATAGTGTCAATCGGATTCTTGAAAACGGTTTGATAAGCCCATAGAGCTTCATCGAGCTTCATCGACCAGTCATTCGAGACTGATCGACTTTCCTATCAAGAATACTCTTAAGCTCGCGATTCGTTACCTCTGTTTGACCGCTTGCCTGCGAATGGTAAGCAGTGGTCAACCGATGAGTTACGCCAAATTTTTGGCAAACCCGACCGAATTGATCTTGGAAGTGAGTGCCCCTACCGCTAATGATAGCGCGGGGGGGGAATGCATAAAAAGGTGTTGGATGAAAATTCCCAATGTCCTAGCATTGTTAGGCCTTCGGCCACGTTGACACATAATCAAAAGAAACAAGAATATACTTAATACCATGACACGGTGGGAAAAGGCCCATAACATCAATACGCTACACAACGAACACTTCTATACACATGAAAATAGTCATAGGAATTTCATTTTTATTTGAAATGTTACCTGTATGTTGGCAAGCATCACAATTCTTCACGTATCTACAACAATTCTTCCAGATTGTCCTCTAGCAGAAACTCGCATCCAAAATCTAGCGAGTAGTGTCATTTCCACTATGATGTATCCCAGCGGGGTCGGGGTGGTAAGAAAGCATGATGTTAAGCAAATCATACAAGGCGACACATCATATGATTACTCCTTTTGAGCCCAAATAGTAGAGGTAAGGATCATCATAGATGTAGTTCTTGGTGTTGAAGACCAGTTTCCGCCGCTGCTGATGATTGTAATCTTCTGGAATTGTCCCAGAGGCATTGAAGTTGGCTCTCGAAAAACTAGGGGCGTTTGTTGGGGTAATGATCCAACATTTCTTCTACTTCTTTCAAGAGGAATAACGGTTCATTTGATAAGAGGACTCTCTGCTTCAGCGAATTGACCCGGAGGGGCCCTTCAAGGCGTGATAAATGGTCAGCTGCAACGTTCTCTACTCCTGCCTTGATCTAAATGGTGATGTCGAACTCTTGAAGGAGTAACATGCACCGAATAAACCTCGGCTTACATCCTTCTTAGCTAGAAGATTCTTAAGAGCATAGTGGTCAGTGAAAAAAGTAGAATGGGACAACACTAAGTAGGACTTGAATTTGTCGAATGCGAAAACAATTGCTAAGAGCTCCTTCTCAGTAGTTGTGTAATTTATTTGTCCATCAGTAAGTGTCTTGCTTGTGAAGTAGATGGGATGGAACCTTTTTGTTCTCTGCTATCCTAGTATTGCTCCAATTGCAAAGTCACCAACATCACACATTAGTTCAAAGGGGGCCTCCTAGTCTCGGGATACCAAGATCGATGCAGTCGTAAGCTTCTTCTTGAGAATATTGAATGCCTGCAAGCAGTTATCATCAAAACCAAATGGCACAACTTTCTTTAACAATCTAGTTGTAGGCAATATGATCTTAGAGAAATATTTTATGAAACGACGATCAAAGCCAGAATGTCCTAAGAATCTGCGAACTGTCTTAACATTGACAGGGGGCAGGGATGGTTTCGAGCTTAGCTTGATCGACCTCAATACCTCATTTGGAGACTCTGTGTCCTAGCATGATTCTTTTTCCACCATAAAGTGGCACTTCTCCCAACTTAGAGCTAAATTAGTTTCTTCACACCTTGTTAGGACCTTCTCTAACTTGCTAGACATTTGGAGAATGAACCTCCATAGATTCAGAAGTCATCCATGAAGACTTCAACAACATCCTCTAGTAAATGCCCAAAGATGATGTCATACGCAATTGAAATGTCGCGGGTGCATTGCATAGATCAGCTAGACTTTGACAAACTTTAACATTCTTAATCATGCATAGTAAAGTAAAGCTCCCTGGGTCTATTCGCTTGCTTGATCCGACTTGGATGGCTGATCCTTCTTCATAAACTAGGGAGACCTCTGTGGCATAGCTGAGATTAATCTTCTTGTTGAGCACACCCTTCAAGAACTTTGCATATACTAGAATCTTGGTGAAAGATTCCAAGAAGGTTAATGTGCTCTCTTATTTCATGATGATCTCCAAAAATCTCTCAAACTATTTTGAAAGCCCTTTCTTCTTGACAGCCAATAGGTATGGGATCTGAGCATGCTTCATGATCTCCTCTAGAGTGAGAAAAAAGTTGGTGTTAGCAGGTTTTTGAGCTATAGGAGGTGGGGTAGCTCTCGTCGTCGGTGTTTTCTCCTCTTCCTCTAGGATGTCATCCGATAACATCTTTGGTTCTTGAAACAAATTTGGATTTCCTAGAATCCTCTTCACACTCCTTAGTGCAATTGACTTTGTATCCATGTGCCCCTTTCTCATATGCTGATTGTTGTTGAGATTTTGTTCAGTGTTTCCTATGAGCTATCCATGGGGCCTATTATTGACCTTTTTCCCCAAGGATGTGTAAGATGCTTCCATCCTTAATATCATGGCCTGCTCATCTTGCAAAATAGATTTCTAGTTAGCTAATTGTGTCTGCATGGTCTTCATCATTTGGATGATGTCCTCGTTGATTCCTCCAGTGGGGGCCGAATTTTGTTGCTGTTGATTTGGCTTGCTTGGAAATCCTGGTGGTTCTCGATAGTTGCTTCCTTGATTGGGCCCACAAGTGATGATGTCCTCGGGAATGGTGTTGTTGTTGGTATTGTAATCCTCCGCTCTAGGCTTGTAGAAGTTTGAGCTTCCTCTTGGGCGAGGAAAGTTGTACATTTGTGGACGTCCCCTGAGGTTCTTCACCCTATAATCTGCATATCCATGTTGATTGAAAGGGAAGACTTAGCGAACAAAACCTACTTCTTCTACCACCATGGAATTGTTGGTGATGAAATTTAAGCACTCTCCCTAACTATTACAAGCACCACATCAACCACAAGTACAAACAAAAGGAGCGGGGGTTAGAAATTTTCAAAGTAACATCATTTAGCTTATTTTCTAACACCTTAACGTGAGCTCTTAAGGCAATATTGTCTAAGTTATCTGAGGATGCTGAATTTACTAGTTGAATCGTGTTTCGTGCCCATTTTTTAGATTTTTTTGCACATGAAGCAAAGTGTAGTAGAGTAGGTGTAGGGGTAAGAGCAATGATATCTCCATTTCCTAGTTGATGTACTAGCATTGTTGTTGCTCCATCCATAGATCTGATGAACATGTCTACCAATTAACTATTGATGTATCCATGATGAGGGCATTAAGATAACAGCTCCTGAAAATGATTCGACAAATCATACAAACTCTCTCCAACTCTTTGACGAATCCTAGATATTGATTCTCTAGCAGTTGTAGTCTTTGCTGGTGGGTACAATTCTTCCATAAAGGCTTGGGCGAGATCATCCCAATTCGTATATGTACCACTAGGCTTGCTAGTCAACCATCTTCTTGCTGCTCCTCCGAGAGACCACTTGAACAACCTCGTTGTTTGACAGTTCGTAGTAAATATAGAGATCCACGCAGCACATGGATTCTCGTCTATCCTCCCCTCAAACTTCAGGTTATGTTGAATTAAGGTGATGAGATTCCCCTTGATCTCATAGTTAGCATCATCCTGTTTGGGTGGAGCAACACTTGATGTAGATTTTGTAGCATTAGGTTTGGTGAACTCGGCAAGGGCTCGTGCCGCCATTGTTGGTGCCGGTTCAGAAAGACGAGAAGTGTAGGTGTGGTCCGAGTCTAATTCCGAAGACTCTTCGTACCAAGATTCTACTTACCAAGATTCTTCTTCGCTTCCCACTAAATCTCGTAGATATTCAACAACTACTATTGATTCTTGATTTCATTTGGATCGTTTAAGTGCGAGTCTTGATAAGATTCTTGATTTCATTTGGATCGTATCACTACTATTCACATGCAATGAAATCTCACATGCACAAAGAAAAATAATAAAGAACGTAAAAGTAACTATGAAAGCAAAAATTTAAAGGGAAAGTGAATGACCAACAATAATCGAACGACTTTCAAATACAATATAGAACTCCCCGGCAAAGGTGCCAATTTGATAACATTTTTTACGCGTCTTAAAACAAATCTAGTTAATGAATTAACTAGAGTAGAATCTCTCTTGGGTCTCTTTATCTATTCTACTCAAAGTTACAAAAAGTGTTAATCGGTTTATCAAATTGTGTGGTGTAGATTCCATGATTAATAAGACTATCAATTATTCTAATAATGCAAATGACATGAAAAATGGAACAAGGGTGCAAGACTGCCCGTAGAAGGGTTTGAAACAAATAGGAGAAAATGGCTTAGACTTCGAATCTCCCTAGGCTATCAAAATTCACAAATGACAGACAAATTGAACGATTTAAACAAAACAAGATAGATTAAATTCACTATCGCAGTTATTCTCTAATCAAATCACACCTTTTTCGGGTCCGCTAATCTGCTACCTATCTACTATCCTAGTCTGCTCTTTCGAGATAAAGATCTGAAATCCGCTAGGCGACAAAGTAAACGAGAACTGCTCATCTGACTAACTAGTTTATTCACTCTCAGATGAGGGTAATCGTTTAACCTAGTTATTTAATTTCGGTGTTCTAGATATGAAAGCTCTTTCGAGACGAAGACAAATCTAATAAGGTTCTATTCAAGTTGTTCAGGCAAGAATAGAAACGAAATTGAAATTAAACATAGACCAAACGCTGCCCACCTGGCATATATCGTCAAAGAATATCAATCATTTTTTCATAGGGAAATCACCTAGGGTTCATCTAATCTAGCCACTCAAAATCACGAAGAACAAAATCAAATTCAAAGTAGGAAGACATTGATTCTAGGTTTACACAAAAAACTATGAAAAACCTAATTTCACCAATTCCCACCAAAGACCTTGAGTCACCGATCTTGATTCGTTGTTGCCGATTCAAGCTCCTAAATAACGAAGTCTTCTCGTTCCTCCAAATTCTCTAAACTACTCTCTGATTTTCGTCCAAAAAGGACTTCTCTAACAATGTGTCCTTCCTCCTTCTTGCGAGGTAACTTGGGTGTGGCTTCTTTGAAGATTTGAACGAATTCTTGTTGACGGTGGTTAGGGTTATCGCTTGGCGACAGCTTGAGTGTATTTTGTATTGAGGTTGAGAGTAGTGTAAGGTGAAGTTTAGAGTTGTCCAAAATGAGGTTTAATGTATGATTTTTGTGATGTTTGTGGTGAGGCATGGTTGTAAGGTTTGAGGGACGATTTTGGGAGAGGTATGAGAGGTGAGGTATAGACTTTGTGTTATATCCTGACCTTATGGTTATAAATTGTGATAAAAAAATTTCTAATTTACCTTTAAGAGAGTTGAGTAAAGATCATTTGGTATTAAATAATGGTATTATATTATTATTATTTATTATTAAAATTATGAGTATTTTTATTATTATTCCATGTTTAGTTATCATCAATTTTTTGAATTATATATAGCCAAATTAGGAATTATCATAAATATCTAGCTTATTAATATTTAGTAGATTAAATTAGATAAATGTGTTCTAGACTAGTTGTTAGAATTTTTAATTTGATTAAAATCCTACTCAGATTAATTATTTATTTTGAGTGGTTTTCTTGTGGGGTTGATATAGTCCAAAGGATTGGTGAGGTTCGGTTTAACTATCAAGTTGGTTAAGCAATCAAAGATGGAGTCAAGGCTTTAATTAATTAGTTGGATGAATCTAGGATGTCAGATGAATCATGCGGTGACGGTTGGAGATTTGATCCATCCCAGGAAAAGAAGAGGTTGTCACTTAAATTGAATTGGGGCTTGGCTTAAGGCCGAATTGTTGTAGTGTAATGTGATGGGCCGTGGGTCGTTGGATTAATCCAACTATTGGATGGGCTTCAAAATCAATCAAGTAAAGAGAGTTAAATTATTTAACCCTAACTCGAAAAACTACAGGAGACGAGAGATGGAGAGAGAATAGGCGGCAGCAGTTTACCCTCCCAATCGTCGACCAAATGGGGACAAGGAGATCCAAGGAGGACTCGAGGAGATGAAGATGGCGATGACTGAGCGGTGCAACGGCAGAGCTTAGGGATCGCTGTTGACGGAATCAGATCGAGATGAGGATGTGGAAGAAAGCTTCGGCGGTTGGTTGCGGTCGGAACCATCGGCTTCAACGGCGCATGGACGTGCGTCTATGGTGGAGAATGGTTAAAGGGTTGCGGCGGTGGTAGGCGAAATTTCGTGACATTTGGACCCTCTTCGGAGTCTCGTCGGATTCTGGGCGGAGCTGGGCGGAGCTTGCCGGATAAGAAGGTGACTGCCCAGCATCTTGGGAGAAGGTCAGTGACCTTCCTGCTATGTTGGAGGAGTCTGCTGTCCAAGCTATAAAGCCTTCTGGAATTTTTTGAAGTTAAGGGACTGATTTGTAGTTTCTGGAAACTTGGTGATTGATCTGCAAATAGCAAATGTCCAGGGACTGGTTCTATATTGTGCCCACCTGGGCATTGATATGACAATTTACCATTACAAGTTTCAGCTTGTTGCAAAGGAGTAATTGGTGTATAACTCAACCGTTTGACCTCTAAACGACACACCGGTAGAAGTTGTGGTTTTTTGGCAGCAATCGGGATCATCTCAGATCCGATTATGAGATTTCAGCTCGTCAATTATGTGGGTTTGTTTAGGGGGTAGATTCTTTACTTTGCTGTAGTTAGGTTACGTGTTATGTTCTATGTATGTTTAATGCTAAATTGAATTACATGATTGGTAGTTAATTACTTTGTTACATCTATGCTATAAAGTGATGTGCCCTTAGAATAGCACTACTAAGTAGATGAATATGATTAAGGAAAGGAGCAATAAGTTGATGAATAATGTGTACAACATTAGCTAGGCCCATTGTGACTAATTGTCGGCTTAAATACTAGGGTTCGAGTCCCTATGTGTGATGACTGGTTGGATACGTGTTCTATTGTCTTTTCGTGGGTTTGAGTCCTCAAATTATTATTATCATGGGTTCGAGTCCCCAAATTATTATTATCGGGGTTCGAGTCCCCGAAATATTATTATGTGGATTCGAGTCCTTGTGTTTTTTTTTGTTTAAGTCTCATTGATGTTTCAGTCCAACAATAAGCACTAGGGTAGCTAGATGAGTTAGGGGGCTATAGTAATGACGCCTTGGGATGAAAGTTGATATTGTATATTGAAATAATAACAGAAGCTCAACGAATCATAGTTAAAGTTTTATTTGTATATGGCGAATTAATACCCTAACTGTTATGACACGCTTTTTATGTTGTGATTGTTATTGGGAGCTGCTAAACATCGCCCTGATTTTCGAAAAAAAAATCTGCATAAGATTTGAACATAATATATAAAATTACGCGAATGTCCTTCAATTTCGTATTAAAAACCGCCAAACAGAATCATTCACCATCATTTTCACCATTCAACACAAATTTTGCTCCCAAAAAATCATCCCTATTTGTGGCCGCCGCTGCCGCTCATCCCGCCACCCACACCACCGCTGCCCATATCACCACCGCCCACACCCCCACACCACCACCAGCCTCTTCTGCCGCCGTCGCGCAACAGCCGCCATCGCCGCCTGGCCGCCGCCAACGCCGCCCGTCCGCCACCACCGCCCAACCGCCACCGTCACCACTCAACCGTCGCCTGCACGAGGTACGTCGGAAATAGTTCCAGCCGTCCAAAATGGACTGCCCAATTCAAACCGAGCCGTCCAAATCAGACTACCGGCTGAAGAACCGACCGCCCTAACCCGACAGCTGGCTTTTCAACCGGCAATCCGATTTGGACTGGTCGATTTGAATCGGGCCGTCCGTTTTGGACGGCTAGGCCCTTTTTTTAATTTTAATGTTATTTAATTTATGTTGTAATTACTAAATTAATACAGTAATTAATATTAAGTAAGTTGATTTATTTAAAATTAGGATCAATATTTTTTATTATATTATTTGTTTATTGTTTTAATTATTAAATAGAATTAATAAACTTTTTTCAAAATGCGAGAAATTAAATTAGATAATTTAAAGTGATAGTGAATAAATTTAAAAGTATTTATTTATTTTAATAATTAGTAATTATAGTGAATGAAATTTGTTAATTAATGTATTTGCGATATCTCACTATGATGATTATGTTAATTTATGCAAATGTGACTGATTAAATAAGGTTATACAAATTTAGAGCACAAAGAATTAAATTGGTCATTTTATTCGTAGAAATTATAAAATTAATTAACTGTCCAAGTGGGATTTGGATGGAATATTAGTGTATATTAGTGGCGTTAAGTGCATACTAATATTATTTTAATTATGAGTTGTTAATGATAAGTAGTGTATTATGTGAATTAGTAGTTGTCATCATATGTTATAGGTAATTGATATACTAATAGCAGTTGGTATAATTTAAATTTGATAGATAGTTCATCAAGATGTCAAACAGAAGTAATAAACGGAAGAATAAATTACCACGGTTTATGAACCGTGCCATTTCTGCTTCCGATCGGAAAGAACAACTCGAGAAGTTCTATGCTGAGAAGAAGAAGCAACGTGGTGCGGATGATGGTGAGCCTCATGCAGCTAGAGCTGCAGTTTAACATTCCCGGGCCTGTGTTCGACTTTGGGTTTACGGATGTTGGTGGGACACAAAAGAGTGCAGATTAGATACTAGATAGCACCGCAGCAGGATCATCACCGAACATCGATGACATCCGAGATGACTCGGAGAGCTCGGGCGATGACCAGCTTGATGATGATCAGCATGATCCTCTATTTCACCCAGCCCTTTTAGTCGACCCCTCCCCCCCCCCCTCCGCCTACTATGCATGGTCCATCAGCAGCTGGTAGCAGGTCATCTCAGGGTTCCTTTCTATTCGGTCTAGACGTGGTAGAGGTAGTTTTTCCGTCAGAGTCGAGTCGAGCACTGTTGGGTCATGGTTGCTTCAGGCGCCGGCATCGGATGGGCCTAAGATCATCGACCTGATCCCCAGTTTCGGCGGTCATTATGTCTTCCCATTTAGATAGTGCACTGATTCAGGCTTTCATGGAGAGGTGGAAGCCTGACATAAACACCTTCCACATGCCCTTCAGAGAGATGACGATCACGCTGCACGACGTTTGCTACCTACTACAGATTCCGATTGCTGGGACACAGCTTAGTGATGCTACATGGAAGAACTACAAGGGATTAGCTGCATCTTTGTTACATCTCCACGAGAATGATTTAAGGCCGATGTACTATAAAAAGGGTGGGATACATGTGGACAGAGTCTTGTCGGCAGCAGCGACGGGTGAGCTCCCTGATGCCGACAGTACCAGTTGCTACTTGTTCAGTTTGCTTGCGTCTACACTATTTGTGAACCACAGTGGGAGCCTCGGCCGTGTTAGCATCATGGAGGGTATTAGTGACATTGACAGGGTGAGCAGCTACAGCTGGGGAGCCGATACACTTGCCTTTATGTACAGGTAGCTAGGGATAGCTAGTCGGGCATCCTCGACGTCACTGTGAGGGTGTCTAACTTTGTTGCAGTCTTGGATCTACGAGTATTTTTCGTGTCTGTGCCGTTCACAGTTCCCGCACCAGCGCATGACCGGTGAGGCACTTGTTGTGAGGTGCGACCCTCCGAGAGCGATTGGCAGGGGACGAGGCTGGGGCATCTCCGCGCTCAGTTAGATGGGATGAAACATGCACATATGGATTGGCTTCTCTTCACCCCTACGATCGTGCTATTTTGGAGGGATTCACGTGTTTGACATCATTGAGCCGCATGATCCTGTTTGTGTCCTTCGTCAGTATGGGTACCGGCGCAGTGATTCCCGATCCACCTTTAATGCCAGAGGTTGCTGGCAGGCCTGCTGATGGAGTACTGTATGATGTGCGCCACTCGAGGTGCAATTTCAGCCATCCCGGTGCTTTGGCATACTTGTCGAAGATTAGCATACCTAGTGTACCTCGTGCACCTGACGGGAATATGTTTCCCATTTACCTGGCATGGTATCTCGACCACACACATCCATATATCACCCCGTCACTACTCTGTTTGTGCTAGTATTACCAACATGAAAAACCTGATTAGTGGCATAACGAGCCCACTTAAGCTTGCAAGGTTGCCACTCTAATGTCAAATAATCAACTAGCTCTTGCTGAATCCCACTTTTGACCAAATCATTCCACTTGGCGTGGAACCCTCAACTTGTTGCAGCATTCAACACTCTCCCCCATCAACCGTATGGTCTACCATGCTTTATATGGGTTTTAGACTCAGTTGTGATGTTAGGTTGCCCAATATCGACATCATTTTCACTGGAGCATTTCGAGTTGGCACATGAGAGTTTTACTTTGTTTGGGTTAGTAAAGTGTCTGGCAAATGATGAATTATATACTTTTGAACTTCAAGCTCACATTTCTTAGCGTGAGGATCGAAATAATATAATCATTCATCTAATCTCTTGGCCAACTTTTGTTTTCTCCCCCTAATGTTGGGAAGTTTAAATATAAACCTCCAAACGAGTTATCAAAATACTCCCGACAACAATGTGATACGTTACCATCGCTCGTAATCAAAATAATTTCTCAATCTTCATTGAGAACTCATCCTAATAAATGGTGGTGGAGCAATTCAGATGTGTATATCACATTCATATATCCACAGATGGGAAGTATAAGGTTTTGACCCAAAAACCAAATATAATGGAGGAATTCATGATAATTTCTTGGCGTAATGCAAATTAGTGTTGTGCATGGAAATGACATATTCACAATAATATATTGGTTTTCAATGACGCATTTTCGTTATTGGATAATCATGAAAATATGCTCGTAACCAAAATGGTTGAGCTAGTAATCTCGCAAATTCTAGTTTGCTTTCATATACACATGTGACCTTCTAGTTGATACATCAATTAAAATAATTGGTTCACATGTTGGGTGTATGGATCCATAAATATCACCCTTGTTTTGTTGTGTGTAAGATAAATTATCATACTTTAGTTGATGATTATCCAAACAATCAACTCTATTTAAGAATAAGCAACCCAAAAATTAGTTTTGATCTATTGGGGATTTCACTCAATAATTGGTAATGGAGAGGCGGTGATGCTCTCCTAGAAGCGAAAGCTTGTTGACAGAACACAAGATTGTATGTGTTCCTAGGAAGTAGGGGAGTCACAAGGACTACTTCAATCCCTATAACCTTAGGAATCATTTCTTTAGAATACCCAAGTTGAGAACTCTGTCCACAACACTGACCAAAGAGGTATTTATTGATTCACATTATGGTTGAACCGGGATGGTCACACAGGTTATGCCAAAAAAAAAAGTTGTCAGGACGAGTAAACTTCTAGTTTACATTTATATATATATATATGTATCTCAATCACAATAACATACGTGTAGTATAAATTGGAGGATAATATTATTGATTCAATAATTATGTTGATTCCCATTATAAAATACTCATATAGTTATGAGCATGACACATTGTGTAAATAATAACATGTATTTTCCCAATCATCCAAGTCACCAATTAAGGGATCAACTGATTTGTGATAAAGATGTACTATCACCATTATTATGCCCATCCAAATAAAAGATTCCTGATAGGAATAATTCGCTTTAAGATAATGTGACATATGGAGTTTTACACTTCACTTAGAGGGTTACAATATCATATGAACTATGATCATCAAAATAAAGTTGATGGTTGTATGACCCTTGATGTGATTGGAATTTTTCAACATCAATTCACAACTCTCTTTCATATAAACGGATATGTTTCTCAAATTTCTTTCTCATGACCATCAAAATAATAAGTCTGTTCCTCAACAATGGTATATATACTTGTGGAAATATATGTATTTTGTCACTTTGGGTACATATGATTATAACCATTCACTTCATGGAGTGATATTGTGTCTCATTGGACTACACATATAAGATAGCCCATTTCTCAATATATGTGTCTCGTGGGACATTCAATCATATCGGGCTTTTATGAGTACAATCCTTCACTTCAAAGAATGATATTTTGTATTATATATTGGAGCATATAATATAGCTTTCTAGCTTTGTCCTTTTATTAACTTGTGTCTCATGATACTCATCTTTCGGCCTATCATTGAGATGATGGTGAGTAAAGATCAAAACATTTGTTTTGTCTTGATATGATAGATGGCCTTGTTATGCCATAAGATATATGAGTCATTACTCAGTTTTCAACCATTTATGAAGGTGATGGCGAATAAGATCAAAGCTATGGCTTTGTCTTGAAAAAATGTTTCATTATCGTAGTTGATGGTTTCACGAAGACCATTATAAATGGATTTTGGCTTCCAATGCTCATGAAGGATAATCTTTACCTAAAAAATATTTTGATGAGAAATATCAAAGAGCACAAACTCAAATTTTAAAATAGTTAACATGCTATAAACATAAAGAAATGTATATCATATAAAACTAAAAGAAGTAATGAATTAATTAGTAGTAAATTAATAATCACTTATTACTTCCAACCATTATTGTTGACCAATAGTTATTATGAATAATAACATAGTAACAGTAATTTTCAAACATAAAATTTCAAACATAAGAAAAATGTACCATGGCAAATATTGTATTATATATGATCCGCAAGCATATATAATCATTGACAATGGTAAAGGAAATAACAAAAATCAACGTATAAAATAATAGATTAGAAAAATAAAAAATAAGTATATCATATTAGGCCAAATACACAATAGTTATATTAATTTTACTAGACTTGTTAGGTATTTGCTTACAAATTACCAAGAAAGGTATTTGGCGATAAAAAGAGCCATATCCAAAACACCAACCTTCATCAATTATTATCAAAAGAAAGAAATTTCATATCACAACCAAACATTATAGAACAACCACTCAACTACCGTACAGTTAATAAAATGTATTATATATCTAAGATTTTCAAATCCAAATACGAATGGTTATGAAAATAGTAGTAAGCAATGGTGAAAATTAAAGAATATAAAACAGACATCTATATGGGATGATGACAAATGCATATTATGAGTACAAAATAAACAAAAATAAATGTCATGGTTTTGGTAAATTATTGTGATAAATAATATTATATAAAAAAAGAAGTAACTCATAAATATGTAAACCCATTTAGATACTTGAAATAAACAGAAATCGAGCAGGAAGGAAACAAACATCAAAGTAAAACAAAATTGGAAAGAGGCGAGCTATGATCTCATTGAAATTACTTTACGAGAAACTAATAGAAATTAATTCTCGAAAAATAATATAGCTACTAACAACCTCCATGAATTTTCAGTTGGTTAGAACCTCGTGCTGATAACGTGTTATAAAACTAAACTCAAAGAAAGACAAGAACAAGAGAAATATGGAGAGGGACAGAGTTTCTTATTCAGGTGTGGAGAATGATACAAATAAGAGCTCTATTTATAGGCTCATAGAATAATAACACATACTCTCTAACATTACTACACATAAAGGAGGGAAATAAACGACATTGAATAATACAATAAACATAGGAGTTACAATTGGGCATTCACTATGGCAATAATCTTCATAACAAGTACGATATAATTGCAAAACAAATAATTATTATGAACTTAAATAATAAATTTTAACAATTTGACACAAAGAATAGAAAAAAATTATCAAAAATTACAATTAATCATATCATTATCACCATGAAAATATGACTAATATTATGTAATTATAAACATATATTTATTACAATATTTAAATAAAAAAATCAGAAAAAGTGACACAGTCGCCCAAACCGGACGGCCGGTTAGGAAACCAGCCGTCCAAATTGGACTGCTGGTTTAATAACCGGCCGTCCAAATTGAATTGCTGGTTTCCTAACCGGCCGTCCGGTTTGGACTGCTGGGTTACTAACCGGCCGTCCGGTTTTGACTTTTGATTTTCTAACATGTCGTCCGATTTCGGCAGCCAAGTAATTTTTAACGTCCATAATTAGAAAAAAAATTACAATTAATCATATCATTATCACAATATAATTTAAAAAATATATAACTATTATTATGTAATTATAAAATATTTAATTTATACAATATTTACACAAAAAATTCGAAAATATTGATCCAGCCGTCCAATTTGGGCGGCTGGATCACTTTTTTCGATTTTTGTTCATACTAACCTTCACTGTATGGCGGAGACGACGGATCCGCGAAATTCTATCAGCAGCGGTGGTCCGAAGAAACTCCGGCGAATCTCTGGCGGCACGAGGATGAAAGTGAGAAGAGATGGTGTACAAATGGACTTCATTGGTCCTCTGATTATTTAAAGCCGACGTCAGGGGCATTTATGGAATTTCAAAAGTGTTTGATTCATTACAAAATGAAAATTTTGCTATTCTTTTATGTGTTTGATTCATTACAATAATTGATCTATTGTTGACAATTTAATTTAAAACTTGTGATATAATTTACTAAAGTGGTATCAAAGCCTGATTTGGCTATTATATAACTCACTGATGTAATATCATTAGAAAACTCCCTAAATATCCTAATGGTTAAAATATTCGTTAGGACACTATTAATAGTCATTAAATTTGACTAGCATGATATAATTGCTCAAATCTTAAATTTGTTAATAGTTCAAGATTGTACGTAATTAAATTATATATAGAAATTTAAAATAAATGGGATAGCTTATCACCAAATTTACAACAGTATCCCGCAAAATCTCCCCTCATTGTCTGTTTGCGAGATTCTTCAGACAAAAGTGAAATGCGCCCCCGTCGACGGCAAAATCGTCGTTGATAAGAGCCATTAAAAGCCGACGCTGACATTTCTTCTTAATTTTTGTTCTACATTATGCTTTTAATAAATTTCCACAATCGATTCTGTTTATAATTATGTACTTTTGATTCAATTCAAAATTTCCACAATTTATGTATTACTTTGTCAAGGTTTGTGTTAGCAGTAACGAAATCAGCATCAACTATAACTTGAGGAATGCTTATCCAATGAGAACTCCATTATGGTGAGAGAATGCTTGTCTTTCCAGCTTCTTTTATGAGTAAGAAGGTTAGATAGATGCCCATTATATCAACAAGAATTTTGTTGATTTCTGGATTGAGGGTGGGCTCCATTAATGGTGGCTTCTTCTCCCGGCTTGTTTAATACTAAGCCTGAATTTTGTATATATAGACGGAGAAATACGTCAAAGATAGAACATAAATAGTTTTAGAGAGGAGGGATATTAATTGTTGGGGAACTTGAAGAGACACTCTTTAGAGTCTTGGTCATTATTGCATCATCATTATTGATTGTTGTTTGCACTTCAAAAACTAATACCGACTTCTCCACATTCCAAAATCCTTCCCTTGACATAAACCTTTTAGTAGTGGTTTGTCGGCTCTCCGACAGAACAATGTCAATCAGTTAATGTGGAATTAGGGTCTTGTACAACCTTCATATCCTTCTACCCCATGGAAAGTTGAGAGAGACTAGAATGAATAACATGTGTCGATAGTAGTCGGCGAGTGAGGAAAAGGAGGTAGAGCCAAATTTAGGAATATTATTTTGCGAGGCGGATGCCATAATAGAGTAGATCGGAACAGGACTTCAGTGGAGGATCAGAGTCCGAAGAGGCGTCAGAGTTGGTCGTTGTGGCTGGAATTTGAAAGATACATAGGGAAATGGAGGGGAGAGTTTTTTGTTTTAATTTATTTTTTTAAATTGATAAAAAATTAAATGAGTTGGATGGTGACATGGCAAAAGGCTGATGTTTGAAAATGAGATAGCCCGCTTATGTGGCAGTTTGGATGTGAAGGATGGATGGAATTTGACAAAAAAATTATTAATTAATCCTTGAGGACCAAAATGACGAGTTTTGAAGGATGAGTACTAGTTTGTTAAAGTGATGAAACGTTAGGTGCTATTCATGTCAATAACCCAGATGGAAACATGTTTGTTAAATGGATTTTCTTATAATATGTGGAAGAGTTTGTGCTTAAAGTTGGTGATTTTTTTGGTTGAACAGTTAGTGCTTACAATATAAAATAGGAACATGTTTGTTTAAATGAATTTGCAGTACGTATTTTGCCACTTTGTGCATAAAGTGTTTTTGTGGAACAAAATAAAAGCTGGTTGTGTACGTATTGATTTGGAACAAAATGGCCCACCCCTACTAAACACAGTTGGAAACAAAGTCGATTTGCAATTCAACAGCCAAGAGAATTATGTGGCTTATTTGATCGAGTCCACCAAGCAGTCTGCATGCAACCCGAGTCCTACTCCCACGGAGCCGAATCTCAAGCTTAGGAAGGAGTGTGGTACAACAGTTTTTTATGCTTCTTTCTAAAAAAATTAGGGGCAGCCTTATCTATCTTGCAGCTACTCAACCTAATATTGTTGATGGGTTCAAGTTGTTAATTAGTACATGGCAGATCCTCATCAATCACATCAAAATGTTGTTCTCCTTATTCTTCGCTACCTAAATAGTACGCGTTCTACTCGCATGTTCTTTCCTTGCACCGGGTCCCCTTACTTGTTAGCTTATGCGGATGTTGATTATGCTGGCTGTGTTGATACTCGTCGTTCTACTTCAGGTTGGTGTGTGAAATTTGGTGATGTATTTCTTGGCGTTGTAAGAAACAAGACAAGTTTACTAAGTTTTCTATGGAGGTAGAGTATCAATCTACGTATGACATTTGTTTTGAGGTTGTGTGGATCCAGCTTCTCCTCTATGATCATGGTGTCATTTTCAAGTTGTCGGTTCACTTCTTTGGAGATAATACTAGTGCCATTCATATCACTAAAAATCCAGTTCTTCATTATCGTACCAAACACATTGAGACAAATATTCACTATATTCGAGACCTGGTCACATCTGGAGAGATTCATTTGTTCCACTTGACATTTGAAGATCAAATTATTGATATACTTACTAAAGCATCTCATACGCATCATCATTAGTTCTTGTCGAGCAAATTGAGGATGCAGAACCATCAATTTTAGGGGGAATGTTAATGTGTCTTGGTCAGCCCATTGGGCTTGCTTACATAGTAATAGTTTGGGGTACTGCCGATTATTGTTGCCCTAGACTAACACTATATAAATTAGTAGAAACAGATGTATAGGTTAAGCTTTTCTACTCTCCTCCTCTTCTCTCTCATCATAATACAAACTTCTCTTCTTCTTTGTGGACTAGTCGACATACTGATCGGAAACCATGTTATAGTCTATGTTCATATTCATCCAATTCACTATGCCTAACAAGAGGATGGTGACGATCGAGAATTTGGAATTCGCTACTCCATAACCCTAAATGGATTCTATGACTTTGATTTAGATCCATCACAATAAAACTCACCTCAAGCATCACATCAATCAGCTAGGGAAAGTAGTGAATCTGTTACTGCTAACTCCCCTCTTAACTCCCGTGAATTCTAATCCTCACTCTCCTCTCTTTGCTTCTAATGAAAATGATGTGCGAAATTTGTCTGAGTATCAACTCGATAGAGATAAGGAGCTAAAAACATCCATTCGGGATCCCGATTCTCGAATAAAACTTCTCGTTCCCGGATTAATAATATTGATTTATTTGAGGAACGGGAACGAGAAGTGTTATTCGGGAATCAAGAAAATGGGAATGTAAAAATTCGGGAATGGGGTCCCATTCCCACCTGATTTCCACCCTTAGTTAAACCCCTAGTCGTGCAGTCTTGTAACTTTTGTTTTAGTTTCTTGTTATTTTCACTTGATTGATAGATTGATAATCGACCACAAAACTATTTAAACCGGTTAGAACTTTTCACAACTATGAGTAGACACAACCTTGAAACCCTAGGGAAATTCAACCCTAATTACTTTAGTAGTTTAGTTAATTTTGAACGTGTAGTACAAGCGTGTCAACCCCCTCCCCTCCCGGTACAAGGCTAGACTTATTGCTAAGGGTTTAATCCAAAGAGAACGCATAGACTATTATGATTTTTTTTTCCTATTGTGAAATTGTAAAGTATGAGACACTTGTTAACCAAAACTGTCGTTTATAACTGGGAATTGAGCAAATGGAAGCAAAAAAGGCTTTCCTCCATGGAGACTTGAATGAAACCATGTACATGAGGCAGCCAAAGGGTTTTGTAAACAAAACAACGCCTAACCACGTTTATCTTCTTATGAAGTCAATCTACGGTCTAAAGCAGTCATCTAGGCGATGGAATATAAAATTTGATATTTTTATGCTGTCCTTAGGGTTTAGTTTAATAGCAAGCATGATCCTTGTCTTTATCACAAGTGTTGTAGCTCTAAATGTCTAGTGTATGTCTTGTTGTATGTTGATGACATTATGTTAATTAGCGACAACATGCATCTTATATCCGGATTTAAAAATGACTTGAAAAAGAGCTTTGATATGAAGAATCGTGGACCTACCAGTAAGATTTTAAAGATTAACATCGTTTGTAATAAAAATGTGAAAAGCATTAGTTTGACTATGCGTATAAGGTCTTGGATCTTTTTGTTATGAAAAACTCGAAAGCTTCATCCATTCCTCTGGGTGCTCAATTAGAACTTTCAAAAGATATGAGTCCTCAAACTGAGGAAGAACGTGGAAAATGAAAAAAATTCCTTATGATGTTGTTGTTGGTTATGTGATGTAAGTTATATTGTGATATGAGCCGGAACACACAAACGACAACCGGGACAAGCTATCGAAAATGGTTTTCAAAGAATCGAAATAAATCCAAAAACCGGATAGAATAGTTACCTAGCCGACCAATCAATCACAATGTCGAAGAGAGTGTCCAAGCCTTATGTTGTAGAAGAGGGGGTGATAACCTAACTACGGTAAACCGAATCCGCTCTCCTATCAACGATGTGCTTCGAACAAGACGAATTGAAACAGCATAAGCCGAAAATACTTTAATTGATTTCAAGGGGGTCTGATTTGATTACATGATCGAAATACTCCTTCATATGGAAAGGAGGATGGATGAAACTTGCAAGGAAAGAGAAGAACTAGGTTTAGAAGGGTCCTTGCTTGGCAACTCTCTTTCTTCCTTTGGGATCAAATCTTGACTAGGTCAACCATTGATCTCCAAGGAATCCAATTCGGCCAAGGAACCTTCCAAGAGAGCTTCCTTTGGCCTAACTATAACTCACAAACTGAAAATAACAATCTGAATTCAAAATAACTAAAATGCGACAAACGGATAAGAGGGCCTAATGAAGCTCCAAATGGGGTTATTAAGTCCTGCACCTCGTGATGGGTAGATTGCCTGGTCTCGGGCCTCAGATACACTCATGGCAGCCCCCTGGGTGTATGATGAAGTTTTGGTGCGAGCGAAACTAATATGGGCTCAAAATTGTTGAAGAGGCCTTGTTTCGGAAGCTCCGGCTTCACCATAGCGAGTCCACTCATGGGCTTGGACTCCAAACTTGGATCTTAATGATTCCAACGGCCTAGTTGGTACTCAAATGGCGCATTAAGTACCTGTTCCAGAGATGATGCAGCCAAAGTATTCTCGTTTGGTGAAATCCTCCAAAATCAGAGGACCCGATTTCGAGCAACTTCGCACCTTTGAACCAAATGTGCTCCAAATGCTCCCAAACTTAGGGGCACGTCTCCTCTCATCAATCCAGACCTCTACTCCAAAAATAGTGCTTGCAAAGTTGTCCCGAACGCTCGTTCTAGCGAATCTTGAATTTAGGTGTGGCCGTCGTATCCATGTTATTAATCCCGATTTTGGCATCAATGCCTTGGGCTGACTTCTTGGCTCTGTGGTGAATTGATTCTTCTTCAAGGATGAGCTTATCATTGTTGATTCACTCAAGCATGTCTTTAGCTCCATCTGGCCCGATTCCTCTCCCAAATGGATTCCTTCCGCTCCAAGCTACTCCAAATCCTTGGACCCCAAGCTCCATGACTTGGAACCGTGAGGTGGATTTCATCATGTTATGTAAGCATCCAGACTTAGCTTTTGTCGTTACTGTCCTAGGCAGGTTCATGGAAAACCCATGTGAAAGACACTGGCTTGCCAGGTAACATGTTGTCAGATATCTTAATGGAACTCAGAAACCAGGTCTCCTTTACATTGAACACTCCTCACGTAATGATCTAGTTTGTGTTTGCTTGGGCTAGAAACTGTGTCTCTTAGAAGTCAAAACGTGTATGTGCTAGTTCTCCACATGGATAGTCAGAGAGCCATGCACCATTGTAGGAACCCTATCTATCATGAAAGAACTAAGCACGTCGATTTTCGTTTCCATTTCATTAGAGACGAGGTTGAAAAACAATATTTGAAAGTAGTCAAGGATCATTCCTACTGACGAGTTTACTTTTTGCTGGAACTTTCTCAACGTCCATGACGTTGGCTGAGACGTGAGTCAATGATGATTGGGGACGATGAAACATGAATCCACCTAGTTGACATCACCTCGGTAGCCAGCGGGTTTGTACAAGGATCATGAGGCAATTGTTATGTTCTAATCCTTGATCAAGCCCGGTTTGGTTGGATCTCGAATCGGTTGGGTCAGATTGATTCAAGCTCCCAACTCGCCTTAAGTGAAACTGTGCCCTTCACTCTGGAACGCTAATATAAAAGGCTACTATCTCCCTGGTTCGGAATCACGACAAAAACACTTCTGAGCGAGGTTCCTTCTTCGTGTTCTTGAGAGTCTCCATCCCCCAAATCTTTCTTATGGTTTTGGCATTCTGGTGCTTTGGAATCGGAGCGTCTGGAGCTTTTGTTGTGATCTCTTTCTTGTTGTTGTGTATTGCTTGTTCCACTTGTTCGAGTGCTTGTATTAAGGTTCCGCTTGTCCGTAACTCTTGTACGCTTGTCTGTAATCGACACCACTAGATTCGGGTTGAGTCCCCCTACTGAGACTCTGCAGATTTGGGTTCATATTTTGTTTGATACCATTATATATTTTCTTGGGTCATCCACACTTGGTAGCCCGAGCTCCACACACAAAATATAAATATTTGGTGAAATGTAGACGGAGAGTAAACCAAATTTATTGACACCATACCTCCAATACATATTAAAGCTCAGAAAGTAGAAACAAGAAACGGTATTAGAAAGTTTGTATTTTGTTAACAACCAGAAGAGTTAAAGAAAGAAAGAAAGAAAGAAAAGAGTATAATGAATGATTTGTAGATCTAATAAAAGGGCCAACTAATGACAAAAGATTAGGGAATAAGTTAATTACCAGAACAAAGATGGGACACTGGCTGAGTTGGTGTCTCTTCTTACTTTCCCTCTCTTTCTTTACTTCTGTGCTTTGTTTGTTTATGTCTCTCAACCCATTTTGCATTTATAAACTGCATTCCAAATGAATACAACAGCGATCAATCAAACCCTTGAATTAACAAACCCTTCAAATAATGACGATGCAGAGATTACCAGTACTAGTACTTGTATTACTATTGGTCTACATATCATTATTACAATAACATCACCAACCTCATAAGTCCTTTTCCTCAACTAGCCAGCCAACCAACCAACCCCTTTCTTTTCTCTGGTCAATGAATTGAACACACAATTTCCACTCTTAGTTGTTTTCTCTGGTCTCCTTCTTCTTCCATATTTCTTCTTTCTCCTTCTTCTTCATTAGCATTTAGCAGCTGAGTCTGATCAAAATGACCAGTGAAGGATCACAGCCAAACTCCCAACTACATGATCCAGCTGCTTCTGATCATATGCTGGATTGCTGGTTGGAATCTGTCTCCTATCTTCCATCTTTCCTTGATGATACTAATGACATCAACAGCTATCCATGGTGGATTCCCCCTGATGAATTCAGCCACGACCCTCTTCTTCCCCCATCTACTATCAGTAATCCCAGCCATCATCATCACCAGCTACAACAGAATCACCAGCTAAACCATGGTGGTGGTACCACATCAACAACAACAATGGCGGCTGCAACTCCACAAAGTCTTCCATCTCCGGATATTATTAGTACCTTCCAAACCATCCCAACTAGCCACCTTATTCAACAGGAAAACCCCATCACTAAATATGATCACCCACAAGCATCAAACCTTCCCAGGAAAAGGAAACTACCCGATGTACCAGTGCCCAGACCAGCGCCGGCCAACTCCACCCATGTCAAGAAAAGCCAAAGCCAGACCCAGAGCCAGACCCAGAGCTGTGATGATCATCATCAAGACAGCAGCAGTGGTGGTGGTGGTGGTGGTGGTGGTGGTGGTGGTGAAGCCTCTGCCGTAATTGAAAGCGGAGGAGGAACGGCAGCCGGCAGCGGCGGAGCAGTGAGGAAAGCTAACGGAGGTAAGAAAGGAGGGAAGCAGAACCCTGCTTGCGCCGGCGGAAGCAATAAAGAAGGGAGATGGGCAGAGCAGCTCCTCAATCCTTGCGCCGCCGCTATCACTGCCGGAAACTTCTCCCGCGTCCAACACCTTCTCTATGTCCTCCACGAGCTCTCCTCCCTTACCGGAAGCGCCAACCACCGTCTGGCAGCGTACGGCCTCAGAGCCCTCACCCATCATTTGTCAACCACAACAAATACTTCCCCGGCGGCTCCAACGGGGTCCATAACTTTCGCTACAACGGAGTCGAGGTTCTTCCAGAAATCGCTACTCAAATTCTACGAGGTTAGCCCTTGGTTTTCATTCCCAAACAAAATCGCCAACGCATCGATTCTGCAAATCTTAGGTCAAGAGATCGACCCTTTGAGAAACCTGCATATTCTGGATATTGGGGTTTCACATGGCGTCCAATGGCCGACTCTGCTCGAAGCTCTGACACGTCGATCCGGCGGGCCGCCTCCGCTGGTGAGGATCACAATGGTAACGGCCGCCATTGAAGGAAGCAGCGATCAGAGCTGCTCGGAACCCCCATTCTCAATCGGTCCGCCGGGGGATAATTTCGCATCGAGGCTTCTCTGTTTTGCGAAATCCATGAATATAAACCTGCAGATCAATCGCCTCGACAATCGGCCCTTACAGAATCTGAACACCCAGGTAATCAACAAGGACAGGGAAGAAACTCTAGTTGTCTGCGCCCAATTCAGGCTACACCACCTGAATCACAACAACCCAGACGAGAGGAGCGAGTTTTTAAGGGTTCTGAGGAGTCTGGAGCCCAAGGGAGTAATCCTGAGCGAGAACAACATGGATTGCAGCTGCAACGGGTGCGTGGATTACTCGAGCGGGTTCACAAGGAGGGTGGAGTATCTGTGGAGGTTTCTGGATTCTACGAGCTCGGCGTTCAAAGGGAGGGAGAGCGAAGAGAGAAGGATGATGGAAGGGGAAGCAGCAAAGGCGTTGACAAACAGAGGGGAGATGAACGAGAGGAAAGAGCAGTGGTGTGAGAGGATGAGAGGAGTTGGGTTTTCAGGGGAAGGGTTTTGCGAGGACGCCATTGATGAAGCTCGAGCTCTGTTGAGGAAGCATGATAACAATTGGGAAATGAGGGTTGAAGAGAAAGATGGGTTCGTTGGGTTGTGGTGGAAAAAACAGCCCGTTTCGTTTTGCTCCTTGTGGAAATTGCAAGCAGAATGAATGAATGAATCATGAATGAGATCAGAATCGAACGACACTGGAACGTTAGATCTCCTCTCGAACTATTCTTGTGCTTTGTATATTTATCAAGACAAAAGGGAGAAGAATTCATCTGGGTTTTCCTTTCTCTTTGATTGAAATACATACATGATTACGCTGAACACATTCATATATCATGCTTATCTGTAGTAAGTAATGTCAACCTTCTGCAATTGTGATTTCAGCCGTTACGTGTCTCCTTAACAACAAGATAGCATCTACAGTTTCACAATTTCGTTCGTAAGCCAAGTTTGTTGTCGTTGTTTTGTAACTTCCTCTTCTTCCAATTATCATAGGGAAAACCGAACCAGAATGACAATTTTGGGTTCAAGAATGATGAAGCTCCCAATTGCGTTTGGGGTATCTGTGTGTAGTTTGTACAGACTGCACAGTCCCTTCAAACTATTTTCACTATGAAAAATTCTTACCTGCAAAGGACGAGGATTGTTGTCCTATTGGTTTGATAAATCATGTCTCACCACGCACGAATACTATTTTTTATGTAGATTATTAATTATTCATAGACATTTTTACTATTTGTTCTGACCTCAAATATTCATCTCGTTAATTACTGCTCAATCGAGCCGCAAATGCTACCAAGTACAACGATGAGCCACTCTGGAGGTGCTATATCCACAAGCGGGTTAGCATGTAATAGAGATTGTCATGCCAAAGTTTGAGCAACCTAATTCCGCTCCCTCCATACAAAAACAAAGGACAAGTTATTGGCGTATCTTAGAAGCCCATCCGATACATGTGTACAATCCCGTTTTAGCCGTGCAAATCAGTTCCAAGATCTTTGAGTTGCCTTCAAATACGACGTTTTGATGTCGCCCCTACCATTTCGTTTAGCCATGCCGAAACCTGTAAACTGTTGAGGTGCGAAGAGGGCCGCCACCTCGACATTGTATTTCAAGAACAAAAGTGGGGGTGCCACTTACCGCAATGGGGTGGATCCCGCCTTGCGCCCAGAGTGCGAGCAGTGTCATAAAAATGATGCCAATATTCCTAGACCGCCAAGTGTCCTTGTTCCAATGCTAATCGACCGGCCTTGGAATGACCCGCCTCCAGCTCGTTAGGTCGACCTGGAAGTAGAACCAACCTAACCGGTTGGTTTTAGGTTGGTTTGGAGTGGCAGGATTAAAGAGAGCAACGATTGTTGACTGAGTAATAGTCGTTGAGTAAGTGGCATGCAACAGCCGTTGGGCTGGTAATGGCCATTGTGAAGTGAACATTAAGAGTGCATCGGGAGGCGTGCAAAATCGCTAAAGAGGGCAGTAATTCAATTTCTTCTTCTTCTTCTAGTTTCTCCTACGAAGGCAGGCTGGAGAAAGGAAGGTGACAAGGGGCCTAGCATTGCTAAGGAAGAAGGCAGGGGAAGGACACTTTCCTTGAGGTAATCGTAATCTAGTTTTGTGTTTTTGAATTGAAGGACTAGTGATCGGGGTTCGGTCAACTGCGCGGCAAGGGAGACAGTCGGTGGAACTCAACTGGGAGCGGAGACAAAGTACAAGCAGCGTTCTCCTCTGGCATTGACATTTACTTACATACAGTTGTCTTTAGCTATACCTAAAGTATTGTTAAGTAATTAACTTTATCATAAAATGTTAGATACTTATTTGCATGATTAGCCTGAGCTACTAGAGAGAGCCATGATTTACAGATGAGAATAGGTAGTCGCTCTAGCCTACTAAAGACTAGAGCATGTTTGTGTCAGCGATACATAGACCATCCTGACTGCACAATCTATAAAACAATGACTTGTTGAAAGAGGGTCCTTATGAGGATACCCTTATTGTTAGCCCCTCTGGGACATTTGACAAGCGGATTTTACCCCGCTATCAAATACTCACTAGATTGCTCTAATGGAATCGTATTTCCCTAAGGTTTTTCTCACGTTATTACTCAAATTGATTATGCTAACTAAACCAAATAATAGTGACTGATTGTTTGTTTGATTGTTTCTGTAACCAATTATCAAGTAAGAAGGCAATTCAAAAGAAAGCAAATGCAAGAGATTAAGTTTCAAATATGTGAATGAAGGTTGATCGGATTCGAATCCACTAAAACTGGCAAAGCATGGATGGGCGATATGCAATCTCAATTATTAAGGTTATAATGGCTTGGTGATTTCCAACAATAGTCTTAGATCACTCTCCCATCTCTAAGGATCTATTCTGCTTGACCGTAAACTCTTCTCTCGAGCTAAACTACACCCAAGCAGAACACACTAAAGATGTTCGATGAAATGCCACAACGATAAATGATGCAAAAAGTCTAAACGATCGGTTCATCTCTTGAGCTAACAGATAATCTTGAGTTCTTCCTAAGCGACCTATTAATCTATGTTCCTCTCAGACCCATAAATGAATGACGATGATTCAATTAAGGCGATCAAACGAAATTGAATCTGAAATTAGGTTTAGCAAGAACACATCATAAGTCTGAATAACCTCGATAATAAATCAAAGGGTTAAAACCCTATCATCCATACAAATGCTAAGCTAAAGCTTCATCTAATCCAAACAACAAGAAGAGTTTAGCTACTCATGGTTCAGGAAAAAAGAAAGGTAGAAGAAAGAAAAATAACCCGAGAAGAAAGCATATTTCGTGGAAGAAATCTCCGTCCTGTCGGCTATCTTCGATCCGTCTCCAATCCTTGATGTAGTCTTGTTCCTAAACCCCTAAACCCTACCCTCTAAAATCTTCAAACTCTCTATGAAATAATGTGTATCTCGTCAAAAGGGCTCCCTGGATATTTATATCGTATGTTCCCAATTGGAGAAGGATAAGTGTTGAGAAAATCCGTATGGAGGAAGGACTCTGCGTGTTCTTAAAGGACACGACGTGTTCCATAGAACACGATGTGTTTCTAAAAGGACACGGTCGTGTTCTTCCAAACAGAACTCTCGGATGTGACTTCCAGTAAAAAGGACACGACCATGTCCTTAAGGAACACGCCATGCCCTTAGGACACATTGTGTCCCCCTTCAGTTTCAACAAAACTTCATTCCGAGCAACTTAAATAAACTGTCTTAGTTCCCCCTTGTCCCCAAACATAGTACATAACTTGAAATGCATCAAAAACATCCCAAACAACGTAACACAGCCTTGAGGGTCAAGAGAAATCAAACATGTACTCAAAATCCTGAATTTTGAATACATATCGACACACAAAAATGTAGTTTATAACGAGAACAAGTGTATCGATAATCCAGCACATTAACATCTTATTAAGGTACAATGTGGACCTCCTTACCAGATAGGAGTAACTGGATGAAGTGACTAGGAGGTTACCCGGAGAATAGCCGACAAACAAAGACTGCAAAGTTGGGAGAAGAGCTAGCTACTATGCTCTTGGCATTATTTTTTGCCAGCCGTTATGAACTAATCTGGTTGATTGATATTCTATATCTTGCTTAATGCATTGCGTTAGAGATACTCAGTGATTAGCATTGTTCACAAACAATAGTTCACTAAGTGGGACTTAGAGTGGGGGATTGAGCTAATAGAAACTGTGAATCGATCATAAAGGATAAAAGATGAACACGATATTTAATGTGGTTTCTGATTAGGATGATCGACTAATCCATGGGAGAGAGAAAGATTGACTGTATTATGATGAGAGGAAGAAGAAGAATCTTCACCCTAAATTACAACAACTTCTAGTTTATATAATAGAGCAGCCTACCAACATGATTTCAGCCAAACTAAGTACATAAACAGTAGAGCCCATTGGGCTGAGATACATTAACATGAGCGTGCCTGGTCCTTGTTTTGGATTTGGACATGATGGATTTCCGTTTTATAGGGACCTGGAGTGGGAACCGCTTTGGTGAGACTAGCAGCTCGTTTGTTGTGCAGTCTTGATTTCAAAAAAGAAAGAAAAAGAGAAAATTTTGAAAATCTCGAAAAAGGGAGGAGACAAGCGAAAAAAAACCCAGTCTGAGAGATAAAAGAAAGAAGTTTAGTAGATTAAGTTGAATAATCGAGCACAAAAGCTCGTAATGGTAGTTTTGCATAAGGGATAGACGAGCTTGTTTGAAGCTCTTGGTAGAATTAGATCCTTCCATAGTTTTGGTTGTGTTAGTAGGTTAGCTGCTTGTTAGAATAGACGGAGTCGTTCGCCGCTATGTACACCCACCACTAAAAGTCATTTCATATTCTCTTCTCTTTTATAGTCCACATTACAAAGCCAAATGAAAGACCTCTGGATTAGTGTTTGAAGTGTCTTGATGTGATGAATAAAAGTAGGTTGATATACAAGTATTAGAATCGCACATCAGAGTTGATGATGAGCGCATAAACACTGTCCCTAAACACTTGAGTGAGTGCTTTCAGCTTAATCTTTAAGTCGAATCTCTTGAGAGTAAGTCTAGATGGGTGGTATAACATAAGTGATGATGTGTGGCAAGTTGGGGAAGTGTAGATGTGCGATTCCTATTCGATTTCGTTTAAAGGTTCACTTGTATGCTAAGCAATTTAGGGGTGCATTGAGAAATATGAGTTTGCTTTGTCGTGCCAAGGATGTTGAATCATTTGTGGGTGTTTTTCATGGCTTTTATCATCTTTTTGCTTAAGGACAAGCAAAGTTTAAGTGTGGGGTTATTTGATGACATTCCATTTATCATGTTTATCGCCCTCATTTAAGTGATATTTCATGCATAATTGCATTGGTTTAGGTAGAAGTTTAGGATGTTTTATGCATTTTGAGATTTTATCTCGATTTAGTGTCT
The DNA here is from genome assembly GCA_030674075.2 of Linum usitatissimum. Classification (NCBI taxonomy): domain Eukaryota; kingdom Viridiplantae; phylum Streptophyta; class Magnoliopsida; order Malpighiales; family Linaceae; genus Linum; species Linum usitatissimum. Next base: position 3,106,818 of record JAUJYP020000848.1, read on the forward strand.
CGGACCTGGTTGGGGTCCATTTGATATCGTGTTGGAGTGTTTTTTTATAGATTACAGGTATATCACGACATCGAGGCATTAATCAAAGAAATACATAATGTTTGGATGGTCTAGGAAAAGAAATATAAAGTATTTGGACTTATCTGGACAACTTAAGAAGCCCTAAAGCGGAAGATCTCAACTTGAAAAGAAAATGACAGTTTAGTATTTTGGGCATAAGCCCTTGCTCAGAAGTCCCATAGATACAAGGTCCACGGCATTGGAAAGCTAGTTCAATTTTCTACAACTTTGATGCAATTAACCAGAACTGTCGATATTTGGGCTTAAATTTGTCGACAACAGATCAGCGCGACGGTCAACAATTTAGGGTGAAAATAGTCAAACTCCTTGTCCAACAAGGAACTCTTTTTCTATTTAAAGACCGGTCCGTTATTCTTTGAATGGAGACTTTGGAGGACTAAATTTATAGAATAGTTTAGAGACTTCAGAGGGACGAGAAGGCATTAACTTTCAAGAAGCTCGGATCAGAACACATAATCAAGATTGATGGATTGATTTCTTTTGACGGTTCTGGACGAAATTAGGTTTTTCAGATTTCATCTTGAATACCTAATTTCAATGTGTTCCTTTGTTGATTTTGATTTGTTCTTTAATGTTATGAGTAGCTAAACTCCTCGTGCTTAGATTAGATGAACCCTAGGTATATCCGTATGAAAGAATGATTTGATTACATTTGACGATTTATCCGAGTTGGATGAATTTCAGTTTATGTTTAATTTTGATTTCGTTTTTGTTCTTGCTTGGCCATCTTGAATAGAACCTTGTTAGATTTTTCTTCATCCCGAAAGAGCTAACATACCTAGAACACTGAAATTAACCAACTATATTAGAGGTTAACCCTCATCCGGGAGCGAATAAACTAGTCCGTTGTGTGAGTAGTTCTCGTTTGTTTTGTCGCCTAGCGGATTTCAGATCTTTGTCTTGAAAGAGCAGACTGGGATAGTGGATAGGTAGCATACTAGCATACCCAAACGAACGTGATTTGATTAGAGAAGAAATGTGACGGTGAATTGAATTTATCTTATTTCGTTTAAATTGTTGAATTTGTCTGTCATTTATGAGTTTGAATTATCTAGGGGGATTCAAAGTCTAAGCAGTTTCATCCTTGATTGTTAAAACCATATTCGTGCAGTCTTGCAATCTTTACTTTGAAGCAACTTTTATTTTCTTTTGATTGATCGAGTGATTCTCATGGCACCTAAACCACATTACTTGGTACTTCGATTATTACTAATTACAACTTTGAGTTAGATACTTAAAGAGACCCTAGGGAGATTCGACTCCGGTTAATTCATTAGCCGGATTATTTTGACACGCCTAAAAAACTTTCATCACTAGTAGTAGCATCTTCCATAGGTAGGGATTGATAAGGAAAAGTGGTTTCTTGAAACACGACTTGATAAGCAGTATAGAGACAACATTGGAGAGGATCATAACACATATAACATTTATGATGATCAGAATATCCCAAAAAGACATATCGTGCAATTTTCTATGACAATTTTGGGCGATCCTTCTTAACTAGAAGAACATAGCACGCACATCCAAAAATTCGAAGACGACAATAATCTGGAGGCCGAGCAAAGAGAACTTCAAAAGGAGACACATTGTCAAGAATCTGAGTTGGTTGACGATTCACGAGAAAAACCATAGTACGAATTGCATCCACCCAAAAGGTAGGAGGAACTTTTGACTGAAGCAGAAGAGCTCGAGTAAGATCAAGAACATGTTGATGTTTACGTTCAAAAACACCATTCTATTCTGATACCCTAGGATAAGATTTTTGAAAAGAATACCTTGTTTTCGATAAAAATCATGAAAGAGGCAGCCATGAACTCATCACCCGGATCCGATCAAAAGATTTTTAATGTGTTATAGAAACAAATTCTTGTAGTACTATAGTGAGCTCCGATTTTAGACGCAAGAAGTATACCCATGCAAACTGAGATTTTTTATCAATAAAAAATAAAGTATATGTACCCAAGACGAGAAGTAGTAGTGCCAGGACCCCACATATTAGTATGAATCAAATCAAACATCTCAGAAACTATGGTAGAACTAGAGTGGAAAGGAAGAGCAACAGTCTTGGCCTCAATACAATTCACACATTGGGAATAATAAAATCCTTGGTATTAAAAGATACAGGTAATTTCTATTTTCAAAACATGTCCATAAGTCTAGCCGAATGCGGGTGGCCTAAACATGAATGCCATAGATCCCACAAATTATTCTTACCACTACGAACTGAAAAAAGAACAATCCAATTGTCTATTACAAACTAATGGACTACTTGTCGAATCCACCGAGTTCAAACGATCCAACAAAAAGTTACGTCCTTGCTTACTTCATGTCTCGGTCGTCCCCTTGCTCTGACGATCTTGCAAAATCCACACCAAAAGAGACAAGACATCCATTTTCACTGACCAACTGAGACCAAATTTGGAACAAGATTAGGAACATGAAAGATATTAGGCAACACAAGGTTAGAAGTAGAAATAGTGCCAATGCATGTTATAGGTAATCGCTGACCATTTGCCACTTCGACATGTTGATTTATAAGAGGAGTATAATCACGAAATAAATCCAATTTTCCAGTCATGATTGAATGAAGCCGAATTAAGAAACCATTTAGAAGCAATACTTGTAATACCTAGATTGGAAAACGCTGAATTGAGCGCTTGAGGAACAACTCGCTGCAGAGCAGCCTGAACCAAGCTGTCGATCGAGGTATCGGTGACAGCTGTTGCAGCCGATGAAGCAAATAAAATACTATCTGAGGTTGATCATGAGTTTAAGACATCCTGAACCGAGAAGCTTGTAGTTGATGAACTGTGACTAGTACGAGCATTTCTATTGGCCCTCTTTTGACAGGCAAGAATGATATGAATAGGCTTCTTACAATAGGTCTAAATATCACGTTTCCGACAATGTGAGAAATAGGGACCCATCTCATGACAGTAGCCGCAGCGGATATTGCTCCAATTTGAAGACATAGAGAATTTACCAGTAGTAGAAATATATTTAGATTGAGAAAAACACTGAGGTTGAGGCTTCTTAGCGGCGAAAGAAGTCCCAATTTGAGTAGGTAGACTCAAATTATCAAGCTGAGATTGAGTTCTTAATCGAGTTTCAGCACGAACTAATTCACCCAGTATTTCAGTAATCTTTGATTTGTTGGCACCAAATAATTGAGAGCGCACTTGTTCGAATTTAGGCCTAAGACGCATAAGAAAGTAAAACGTACGCCCACGTTTTTTTTCAACAAAGATTTCCTGACTAGCGACAGCCGAATGCATAGATGAAGAGAGTAAATTGATTTTTTTCTAGAGATTGTTAGCAGCAAGATAATAGCTATTGAGGTCAAGTTTACCTCGAGATAGATTAGCAAGAATGAATTCAAGATCAAATAACCTTGATACATTGACACAAGCATAAATTGCTTTCAGATGTGCCCAAGTCGCGACTGCAGATGAAAAAGAACGAAGCGAAAATGCAATTGAAGAATCCACTGATCCCAAAATGTAAGAGAGAACCCTACCATTCTGCATTTGCCAAGTATCAATAGCAGTGATCGAATCTTCAAGGACGGTCGAAGTTGATTTGGAGTTGTCGATTGGTGTTGCATCAAGTGTAGTTCCCTCCAGAGTAGATGGAGTTGCGACAGCAGTAGGAGTTATAGTGGGAGCTGTAGCCGACGGCATCTTCTTGATGCCATCGAGATAGGACATGAGTCCTTTGCCTTTAATGAAAGTGCTAAATTAGAATTTTCACAGAGCATAATTTTAGCCATTGAATCGGACGTTGACAGAATCCGAATATGAGTTATCAGTTTGAGGCTCTGATACCATGATAGAAACTATGAATTGAGCAAGAAGGATAAAAGATGAACACGAGATTTAATATGGTTTCCAATCCGGATGATCGACTATTTCACGGGAGATAAAAAAATTGATTGTATTATGATGAGAGTAAGAAGAAGAATCTTAACCCTAAATTACAACAACTTATAGTTTATGTAATAGAGCAGCCTACCAACATGATTTCAGCCAAACTAAGTACATAAACAGTAGAGCCCATTGGGCTGAGATACATTAACATGAGCGTGCCTGGTCCTTGTTTTGGATTTGGACATGACAGATTTCTGTTTTACTGGGACATGGAGTGGGAAATTAAGCATGTCGGGTCCATGGATTTGGACTTGTCGGATTTTCATTTTAAAGGGACATGGGATTTGTATGTGATTAAGATGAATGAGAGTTAGCATGATTTTTGCAGTAACAAAATTATAACAATTTATTTATATTAAAATACAAATTGTACGAATAAAAGACGGGGTATATAAAAATCCGATGCATATGGATATTGGGTACCCACGTTATGTGTCATGTTATAATTCTCCAAATTAATTGTGTAAATAATCATTGTGTACACTCGAATGTAGCTTAATTAAAATTATGGTCATGAAAAATTTTAGCATGCGCTAAACGCCCTTCTTAGACTTCCATCTTCTTTAAACTTTTTTTTATTTTTAATTAATTAAAATCCTCTTTTTTTGATGAAAATTAATTAAAATCCTGAAAATAAAACTAAATTTACTCCTTTTGCCTTCACAAATATCTTTCTTTCTCATGGAAATTCTTAATCGCATACCCTGACTTCCAATTAGGGACGATGGTCCCTATTTTTGTACTTCCATTCAGCTTCCCCCCGAAAACGTTTGGCGGCCCAATTATTTTGGTTATGCCATTTGAAATGGGGATTACTATTTGACGCCCTAACTTTCGAATTAAACGACGCCCTAAACTTCGTAATGACAAAACTATCCAAATTTACTAATTCGAAAAACCTAGTATCGACAAAACTATCAAAATGTATAATTCGAGAAACTTTGTACCGACGAAACTATCAAAATACTTATTTCGAAAACCTTTCACGGCTTGTTTTCGTTAAAATTCGATGAACATAAATCGGTGTTAATCGAAAAAATTGGCCGTTAGAGGCCCCGGCCGAAACCAGCTTCCGGCCGGGGCCTTTTGCGGCCAATTTTTTTGAATTAATCCCGATTTGTGTTGTTCCTCCGTCGTAACATTCGTATATGCCGAAATTTTAAAATCCTAAACCCTAAATTCTAAACTCGAAAATCATATAACCCTAAACCCTAAACTCTAAACCCTAAATTCTGAAATCCTAAACCCTTGATCCTAAATATCTAAACCATCAAACGCTAAACCCTAAACCCTAGAATCCTAAATAATCAAACCCTAAACTCTTAACCCTAGAACTCTAAATCATAAAACGCTTAACCTTAAACTCTAAACGTTAAACCCTAACTTGAAAAAGGGTGGTTGAGACTGGACAGAAAGCTTTTGAGTATTAAAGCGTTTGTGATCGAAAATTGTGATAATATCTCACCCACGGAGAGAGTTATAATCGCCGACGTGATTGGGCCAGGATTGGGCACATTGTCAACACCATTAAAAGAGAAGGATGCTTGTGGGAGGAGATATGCAGAGAAATTAATACGCGAGTGAAGAAGTTGATGCGATTGTCAGCAGCTAAATTCGTTGCTGTTTCTATTCCATATAATGGAGTTCGTACAAGCTTTTTGTTGATCTGGATCTTTGTTTTTGTCACCACGGAGATAAGAAATGGAGGAACAAGCTGGAATGTTGATCTTCCGGCCCCTACCGCTCCCGGCCGAAACGAGGTTCCGGACAGGACCACTCCCTTCCGATATCAAATTTTCGGGAGGACCGAGGCCTTCCGATACCTAATTTTCGGGAAGACCGAGGCCTTCCGATTCCTAATTTTCGGAAGGACCGAGGCCTTCCGATACCTAATTTTCGGAAGGACCGAGGCCTTACGATACCTAATTTTCGGATGGCCCCAACGCCTTCCGATACCTAATTTTCGGAAGCACCGAGGCCTTCCGAACCCTAATTATCAAACCCTAATCCCTAAATCATAAAACGCTTAACCGTGATCACAATTTTACTGTTCATCTACAATTTACTAGTCACCTATTTGATACACCGCCATCGTTCATCTACAATTACTATGATATATCCAAATTGGGAAACTTTGTACCGACGAAAAGATCAAAATATTTATTTCGAAAACCAGTCACGGTACGTTTTTCCTTACATTTCGGTGATCATAATTCGGGATGGAACGAAAATTTCAGTCACAGGGGGCCCCGGCCCGCAGTAGGAGCTGGCCGAAACGGCAGGCCGGCCGGGGCCCCCTCCGGCCGAAATTTCCTTCCGGCCGGGACCTCTTGCAGCAGAAATTTTATTTCCATCCCAACTTTTTTCCAACATTTTTTCCGAAATTTTTAACGTTATATCGTACTCATTTTTCAGGTGATCACATTGGAAACACGATATTAACGTTCCGTGGATGCACTGATTCCCCATGACCACTTCGGTAAGTGGTCGATAATGAAATTTTTAAGTAATACGAAATTTCACCGATAATTATGTGTTGTGTGTTTATAATGTAGGGAGATTCATCGGTGAGTAAGGGTGACGACATCAATTACACCGAACACTTTTTATCCGACGATGTTTACGATACAGTTGATGAAGCTTTTGAAGCCGCCAAACGAATTGCCGAGACGTTTAATTTCACGCTGACTAAAGGATCGAACAAAATAAATTTGGCGGAGCGAGAGTACCGTGTGTATCTTTACTGCTCTCGGGGACCTATGCGTAAATCATCGGCTTCCACCCCTCCGAAACGGCTTACGAAAATAACAAAGTTTAACTGCCCCTTAAAACTGGCGGTGAGGTGTCGGGTCGTTCGTGGGGATTGGAAGTTCTTCATCGACGGGGTTGGCCACACCACCGATCGTACAATATCAAAAGGCTACCATAACCATTTTTTCGTGCCATACCCGAAGCTAGCACCGAAAGTAATGCACTTACGAGTGAAAAGAAGAGCGAAATACGGGACATGCTTGCGACGCACACACAGCCGAATAAGATTAGGTACGCTCTCAACAAGAAGTTCAATTCTCACCATAATATAAATCAGATATACAACGAGTCGTACAAGGTTAGGAAAGAAAAATTAGGGGGCATGAGTTCGACGGATTGGACATTGAGAGCCGCTACACGACATGGATATTTTGTTCGATCTACGAGAGGATGACAACAAAAATTTGGCCAACCTTTTTCTCTCGTCACCCCGAGAGTGCTCGGATGTTGGGGGCTTGGTATTACGTAATTCTAATTGATTCGACCTTCAACACCAACAAGTATAGGAAGCCAGTGATCCAGTTGATAGGTGTGACTCCCGTGCAGAAGAACTTCACTATCGGCTTTGTCCTCGTTGAGAACGAAAAGGCGGAGACGTATATTTGGTTGTTGAACCAATTGCGCTCGTTGTTGGGCGAGCGACAACCAACTGCGTTTGTCACCGATAAGTAGCGAGGATTGGTTGTTGCCTTCCAGAGTGTCTTCCCGGAAACACCACACTTACTTTGCGTGTGGCATATGAAGAGGAACATAGCTGCGAAGATAAAATTTGTCACAAGGAACGAGGAAACTGCCGAGGCATTTGTGCACGGGAGATGGAACAAAGTGTTGTACGCATTTTCCAACGAAGATTTCAACGAAGAGTGGGAACGCATGGTTGATAGTGATTGAGCCAGGATTGGAGGGTTGATGGAGTACCTAACCAGTGAGTGGCTTCCGTGCAAGACTCCGTGGGGTCATTGCGATACCAATCAGGTTTTTCACATCGGAAACACGAGCACTAACAGAGTGGAGTCCCAACACTCGTCGCTTAAGACTTGGTACAACTCTTCCAATCGAGCTGTGGACTCACTCTTCGAGGGCTACCATGCATCCATCGAGGGCCAGGTGATCGAAGTTCAGAAGGCGTTAGATGACTCGAGTGCAAAGGTATTGACATCCTCTTTCCCTAACTAGTTACATATTTCACGTTGCATAGATGTTTTAACTAGTTCATTCATGTTTTGTTTTATTCCGTGTAGGTCTACTGTTACGCGCAAAGACCACCATTTGTTTATCTCAATAATGCGGTTTCCGCATGGGCAATTGAGCTTTTGACAGAATAGCTCTCGAAGGACACACCATGTGATTGTGTAGTGGAGACAACACATGGAATCCCGTGTTTTGTAGTTTACACTCTAAGGAGGCAGCTGACGAGGAGCTGAAACCATACGACCCCGGCAGAGCACGACGTTTGGGCAGAGCACGATGTTGCTGATCGCCATATTCTTGACGGGATGGTTAAGACTATTTTCTCTAGAGGAGGGCCATGCGTTCGAGCCTTAAGTCGATTAGTTCGGTCAGCATTTCAACCCGAGTCCGAAGGTTTCAAGGAACCCAAGGTTGCCGATGCTCCTAAAGGCCGACCGCGTGCGAGAAAGACCGACCGTCGAAATCCTTCTTAGAATGAGCATGCTAGTGCACAGTGTACTCCTCCGAAGAGTAGAGGTAGCTCGACTAGATCTACACCTTCCTCGAAGGCTACTTCTTTGAAGACGGGTATGTTAACTTGTCGATGTACCCGGTCCATTCCCGTTTCGTACAACTTTTTGACTCATGTGTGTTCTAATTTCTTTACAGTTCGTCAGTTTCGGAGGTACATCCCGGCGGGTATGCACCCGGTACTTGGAGACGTGTTTAACCCACGTGGGGATGGACATTGCGGATTTCGGTGCATTTCATACATAGTATCGGCCGGTGACGATAGCCAGTATGTGGACATGCGGAGGCGTCTAATGGAACATGTGACAATGAACTGGTATGAACTTTACAGTAATGTCTATTCCACTGACTTGAACGGCGTCATTCACCGGTTGGGTTGGCTATGGGAAACACCATGTGATGAAGCATGGTGGTTTTGGAACGTGGATCTTTTGGGGTATGCCACCATATTTAACTGGACATTCGTTGTCTTCGGACCCAGACTTCGAGGGGTACCTTATGGGGAGACTTACCTACCGTTGGTAGTAGAAGAAGGCACAACGGCACCAAGAGGTGTGTCGTATATCGTTTGCACTGGGAATCATTGGGTCGTCCTCACTTTGGATGATGCTATTCCGGTGTTACCTATCCCGACGAAGTCTATGTATTGGAGGTACTGGGCGCAAGACCGCGCCAAGCAAATGTGGGAACATGACTTATACCGTGATGATCATGTAGAGTATGAACGGTTGAATCCATAGGTCATTTACTTAATATGTCTACACTTTCTATACCTCGAACGTACGGTGATTAATTTATGGTTTATGGTGTACTCATTTAATTCCATGAGTTTGTAATGTGCACAAACGTTCAAAACAACATATCCGAGGTGATCGGTGCCGGAAATTTAGGTTTCCGATTACCTCGAGGCCTTCCGAAAAAAAAATCGAACGAAAAAGGATTGGGCCGGAGCAAGGTTTCGGCCGGAGAGGGCTTGGGCCGGCCAAGGGTTTCGGCAGGGGGGGTCTTGGGCCGGCCAAGGGTTTCGGTCGGGGGGGTCTTGGGCCGGCGGCTTGTTCCGGCCGGAGGGGGGGATGGCCGGCGGGTGGATTCGGCCCGGGGGGGTCGGGGCCGGCGGATGGTTTCGGCCGAAGGGGGGTTTTGGCTGGACTTTTGTTCCGGCCGGGACTTCCGAAACCCTAATTTCGGAAGGACTCGAGGCCTTCCGAAACACTAATTTCGGAAGGACTTGAGGCTTTCCGATTCAGAAGGACTCGAGGCCTTCCGAAACCCTAATTTCGGAAGGAAATCGGAAACCCTAATTTCGGAAGGAGATCCGAACCCTGGATTTCATCAGGACTCGAGTCCTTACGAAATCCTAATTTCATAACGCATTCCGAAACACGAATTTCTCGAATAAGTATAAAAAAGCATATAAATATTCAAATAATACATAGATAATACGAACTCATAGTGACTGTATGTCCAACATACATAAGCATAATAAAACAACACTCAGATACATAGTCCGAAGAAAGGAAAGTACATCAAACACAATCTGAAACCTCAACTCTCTCGCTGGCTCCGATATCCCGTATAGAGATCCTGAAATTGCATCCGAAGCCCCTCCATGTGGTCGTAGTACTCCTGCGGAGAGTCGGTGTGCTGCCGCCCAAGCGTACCATCGAATTAGGAGGCCATACCATCGAACCCTCGCTGTGTAATCTACGAAAAAAACATAAATGCATCAATAGATAATCAACATGTACTTATTATAAACCTCTAAAATGTTGACTAGGAATCGAACTTACCAGCTCTGTCGGAACTCCCACACCGGGGTTAGCCGGCGCCACGATGCGTGGGTGACTATGCTCGAGGAACCAGTCCATGTACCCTGGACCAACATCCGCACCAGCCGACGCCCTCTCGAACATAAGGTGTAGCCGGTGAAATCTGATGAAGTCCTGCTCCAACCACATCCTATCATCAACCGGGGCCCACTGGACGGCATATGTCCGGATAGATTTGGGCCTAATGGCCCGTAGCGGCACAGGGATCGAGGGGGGGGGACGACCTGTGTGAAGCCAAACTGTCGGAGCACAAGATAAGAATCGTAGAACTCCCCTACATCGGCGCAACGGAGGAGACCACGGTAAGTCGTGGCCGGGACCTCAATGTCGGGATGCGGCCCAAAAGGAAGCCAACAAACATCACGAGAATCCATGTTATCGAGGAGGCGACGGTAGTAGTCCAACCTCTCTCGTAGGGACCCGGCACCTCGACTACGTGTCTCTGCACTGTCCCACCTACCAGCTAAAGCCTCTCCTGCCCTACGCTCCTGTCTAAGCGTCCTCAGAGGCCTCACACTCGGGAAGTACTCGTAGATCCAGGACTGAAGCAACGTCACACACCCTGACATCGCCCTGGCATCCGCCCTGCTAGCCTTCCCTAAGTCCCGATACAACCAGGCTAGCGCACTAGAACCCCAAGCATACTCCGGTACATCACTGATCGGACCCATGAAGTACTCCCAACCGAGAAGCCATGATCGATCAGCCGATCTATCCTGGAAAAGGGTACCTCCAAGAAGACAGAAGAGGAATACCCTATAAGCAATATCGTCCCCCATATGCTTACCAAGTGAGATCATGTCCCTCTCGTGCATGGCACCATGATCATACAGGGGTGGCCCAACCGTCTCCCCCCTGACCGCGTACTCCAACGCAGCAGCAGAGCTGAAGCCAAGCGCCTCCGCTACACCCGCTCTCAAATCAACCAGAGGCCGGGGCTTATGAAGCGGTCGTCCAGTGACCGGGACCCGGAGAATGTGGAAGACGTCGTGCAAAGTGATCGTTATATCTCCCCACGGCATGTGAAATGTGTTAGTATCCGGCTGCCACCTCTCAACAAATGCCTCCAGCAGAGGCTCATCAAAGTGGGTCGACATGCATCGGCCCAAGTGAAGAAGTCCGGACTCCTACATGATCGGCCAAATGGTCCGAGTCTGGATGTCGAACTCGCTCACAGTGTCCCACTGCTTAGGGCGCTTAAGGAACCTGAATACCTTAAGATCCTTGTAGCCCTCGCCCGACTCCCACAAGTAGTGTGCAATGTGACCCCCGAAGCTCGGGATCACTGTCGGCGTCCTCGGTCCCCCCACGGGAATCCCTGCAGTGAGCTCCCATGTACGACTAAGCCCAAAAAAGTCAACTCCACTGGCGGGATCCTCCTCCCGGACCCGCGCGAGACGGCTAGGCTTCCCTCCTCTCACGCCGACACTGGCGGAGGCATGTGACGAGCCCGTAGAAGCCAGGTGCGGAGAGCTCGTGTGCAGAGGAGGCATGTGTGGAGAAGCCATCGGCGGGGAAGTCTGTGTGTCGTCGTACTCAAACCCCGGCGGTGGACCCTCATCCTCGTCATCATCCTCCGGATACGACCTCGCCGGGTACGTAACAGGAGGGTACCGGTCAGGGGAGTCGTAGATTCGCAACTTCTTGTTCTTCTTCGCTGCCTCTCCCTCTTTCCGTCGAGAAGCGGTGACCACCCGCTCTTTCATCCGATCCAAAACACCAACTTGTTTTCCTTTCCCTCTCATCTTCTGGATCCCATCGGTTTCTTCCTCTACCGGATCTCGATCGTGCGATTTACCTCCGCCTTTCGTTTTCGCCATATTTCTCACTAAACTGCATTTAAAACAAATAAATGTTTCTAATAAAATTCGGATTCTACTAAACTAGGTTCACTTCTTATTATTCCTAATTAAACCCTAATACCCTAATCCAAAACCCTAATTTTCCTAAATATTCACTAACAAAACCCTAACTATGGTTCGCTAACAAAATCCTAATTTTTATTGACTAACTACCTAAACCCTAATTATTATTCACTAACTAAACACTAATTTTTATTCACTAACAAAACCCTAATAATTCACTAATATTCTCTAATTACACTAATGAAATCCTAAAAATTCTCTAAAACCCTAATCACAATAAACCCTAATTAATTACATAATTTAAAAAAATATATATATATATTTAGGCCCGGCCGGCCGCCCGTTTCGGCCCTGGGGGGCTCCGGCCGGCCGCCCGTTCCGGCCCCGGCCTAGCTCCGGCCGGGACTAGCTGGGGCCGGAACGGGCGGCCGGCCGGACCCTATTTTTTTTTCAATTTCGTACCTTCAACGATTTCTTCGATCGATCTTCGGTCTTCGAGTTTCGATTTCTTCTTCCGTTCGACGTTTGAGAGTGTTTGGGAGTGTTTGCAACTGTTTGATTGTGTTCGGAATAGTGAATACACACAACAACTTATATGGATTTCGATTTTACGAAAGGATAATCTTGTAATTCACTTAAATTATGGCGTTGTTTAATTCGAAAATTAGGGCGTCAAATAGGGATTCAGTTTGAAATAACTTACACTATCCAAAGACGACGGGCTTCTCTCCCTCATCTTGTCCAGCGCTTTTTCTTGAAGTTTGAAAGAGAATAATCTTAAAATTGGAGCTGTTCGGCTTCTTGATTTTAATCAATGAGCTCAATTTGTTGGCCAATTTTGGATATCATATTATTATTATTATACTTGATTTTCTCCTTGACAATGTCGAACTGGCCATGCACATACATGCAGGAGCGGAGCCCGGAATTCAGTCCGGGAGGGATCAAAATTTATATATATTACAATAAAATAAATATAGATATTATGTAAAAACATATATGAAAACTTTATAAAAAAATATCTCAACTGAACATATACATTAGTGTACAAGAAAATAAGCATGCAAATATGATACAAAAAATGCAGCATCGTGAATCAAACTCCCGCCCTGCCAAGCTAAATCGAATGTCTTATAAGCTAAGCCACGCTAACGATATTTGTTTGATGTTCATTCCAACATCTAACATATAAAATACTCAGCAGAGCAGTACAGGGATATATATTTCACCCTGCGCCCAACAGTATCTTAACTCCGCTCCTACATGCATGATTAGATCTGCTGATTTCATGTCTCTGGAGCGTTGCACTTGGTTTTATTGTGTTCGCGAATCCGAACATTCTTAGTATTGCTGATTTGATAATTCGGTTGAGTAATCAGATTTTTGGATGCTGGGCTTCCATGGAGATAATAGTTTAATCCACATTATTTGGGTGATGCAAACTCCTACTCCGTTCCAAAATAATTCCCCATCCCATGGACATGGACTCTACAATCCCCCATAGCCACTCTCTCTAAAGTCTAAAGTCAACATGTAGTCAGAATTGAGAGAATCATTCAAACAAAGGGGCGCAAATAACTTCTTTTTGTTTTGATTGGAAGCCCACCCTTGTTGAGTGACCCCACCATTGATAAGCAGCTACCAACTAGAACTCTAGGTACCCCAAGGTTACCTGTTACATCCCTATCACTATTATACTAATAGGTCATTTGGATGAATTCTTTTGATAAGTTATTCGTAGTTAAATAATTATTATGAATTATTTAAATTAAAATAATTTATTATAAATTATTTAAACTTAAATAATTTATTTAATTGCAAAAATGAAATATATAATACTCTAATTCAAATTATTTCAAATACTTCATTAAAGAGAGCCAACTGTTTTTAGTTCAACCAAGTTCAACCGGTCACCAAACACGGAGGGGTATTTTCGGTATTTTGAGAAAATATTATTTTTAATATCCCCAGTTCATTGTCTTCTCCGTAGCAGAAGCTTTTTCTCCGCAGCCTTAACTCCTCCGCACTTCGACGACCAGCGACGCTGAAGACCTTCCTCCGACAAGATCCTGGTAGAGACTCTCGACCAGCACTGGTGCGTCGTCAACCTAAATCTCGGTATCGCCTGCCGGTGGTGGTGATGGCGGTACTCGTCGTTGTCGGCTGGGAAGTGAAAAACCCCCTGGAGGCGAATTCCAGATCCAGCCGAATCTACCATCCCACAAGAAGAACGTCCGGAGAAACATAAATCGGTTCCATGATTGGAATCTGCGATTGAAATCCATCTCTGGAGGCGATGCTTTGGAGAAGATGAAGTGGAAAACTCAATTTAGCCCTCCACTTTTTTTCAAAATTCCAGTTCACAAAGTTTTGTAAATTACTAGCTCAATTTGTAACTTTCGATTATGGTCATCTGTGACCCAATAACTTTTCAGTTAATACAAACTGACCCAAGACAGTTACGAAATTCTGTCAAAAAGACGTAATCGACCTATTTCTAAAATTATAATTTATTATAGCCGGTTCTAAATAACAATTGTAACTGGCATGTTATAATTAGCATTATAACCATTATAAACAAATAATATAATCATTTATAATGTATAATCGGTCATAAACAGCGAATTATATATAAATAAATAATTTATTTTGTAATGTCGAAAGGTGAAGGGAGGGAGAACAGTCGTGACCTGAAATTAACTAATTTTTTTTGTAATGTCGAAAATGCCCCTCTGCGTTTTTGTGAATCTATTTGGTTGAATTCAGTTGAACGAAATATCGGTTGATATAATTATTTCTCCGCATTGAAAGGTGGTATTGTTTTTAACTCCTTTTACAACCCCTTTTATTCTTTGTAAATTCCAAATTATCCTTCAAGGGATAAGTGACATTTCTTGTTTCGTTTGCCTAACCTTACTCATTTTACATGTTGCAGTAAAGTTTGTTGTTAATTTTTATAGAAGCATATATATAACAAATATTTGTGTCTTTATGTTTTATGAATATGAATGTGTTGATATTATTTTACTAGTTTTTGAATGAATGTAGATTGGTCTCTTTTTTGTTGTGGCATATACGTAACAAATGTTTGTGCCTTTTTTGTTTTATGTAGATGTGGTCTCAATATCATGCATTTGATCCACCTCGAATATTCAAATTAATCTTTTTTTATCCGATCCGAACATTTCATCAATAGGGTATAATGTATACAATATCATTCCCCAATTCGATACGTTACAAAATAAACTTTGTATCGCATTCTTAAAAAAGAAAGTTATTAAAAGAAAGACAATATAATATTTTAACCTTTTATTTGATGAAATAACATATTTGAAATAATTTATTTTTCTGAATTTGTCAATAAAGTAATTTCTACACTACAAATCCATAATACCTCGTAAATACCACATTCTCAACTAACAAATCATTTTCAGACAAAAGGGTAACAGACACAAGTATATTTGGCCACTTTCTCTTGTCCTGCAATATTCTAAACCGATTGATTATCAGCAGTCAGAGGCAAGGAATCCATCCGTCTGTTGCAGACCTAAATGCCTGCCAAAAACGTGCACGTCACGTTTACCCTCCTCATCAACAATGAATCAAGTGGGTGCATATATATTAGGACTTAATTGGCTGGGTAAGGTAGTGGGTAAATCTTGAAGCTAACAGCAAGTAATACCTCTGCAGCTGGTAAGCAAGGTTGAGAGGGAACACATTATCCTTGCCTCCCCATATCAGAAGCGTCTCCTGAACAACCCACAGAATAACATATCATAATCATTTTATACACAAACACCTCAACCTGTTTAATTTTGCAGAGAAAAGAGAAAAGAAAGAAAGAAAGAAACTGGCATATCTTTATATACATTGAGATCAGCCTGTAGGAAGGAATCAGGAACGAGGTTTATAATATAACCGGCCCTAGATAGACCGAATGAGAAGCTGCCTGAGATGAGAAGGAGTTGAAGGAACGAGAAGGTGTTTGGGATCCATGCCAAGCCTCCTAACCTTTTCTTCCCTGTCAAGGTTGCTGCAACCTACGCCAGTGCTCACAAGCACAACCTTGTCTACTTTCTCGGCAACCAAGTAAGCTAAATGATACCCAACAGAACCACCATAGCTGATACCATACACGGAGTACCATACATGAATGTAAACTAATCAACTGATTAAAATAAAACATTTCAATTCAGTCCATCAGTTCTCTTCCAATTATGAAAATATATACCTGCTACATGAATTGCCAGCGGGAATCGCCAGATTTGCCGTGGATCATGACTAAGTTAGGCCTCTTGGAGTTCGAGGTCCCGCCCAGAAATGGAGGAGGGTTGTTTGGTCATGGTCGTCGTCGGGGAGAGACCGCAGAAGCGGAAATAGAGTGAAAGTAAGGTGTCGGCGATGGATCCCACTTTTTCCTTCAAACTAATAATAATAATAATAATAATAGTGAGAATGTAGCTGATTGCCGACTGGATTGAACGCCGGAGGTAATCCACCATACATTCCATTTTTACTTTCTGCTGGACTCACTGCATCTATGTAATTAGGCTATGGACAACTGTACAGAAAATAAATATAAAGATATTCACTATACAGTATCTTTGTAACTAAAGATTCTCAACACCATATTATTCGTAAACAAGGTTTCTTTGTTATTTTTAATTTTTTGGGTAAGAAAAGAAAGACTAAATAAACGTAAACAAGGTTTTGAATCCCAAACAAAGAACAAAACATACCTCCACAAACAACCCAGTGTTCTTCTAGTATTTACAATCAAAATAAGGGATCCAGCGCCTTCTTCTTTTTTTGGCTGGTATATATTATCTTGAAGTCAGGGCAATAACAGCTACCAAATCAACAAGAGTGTTCTTCCCCCTTGATTTGAGGTGGTGAGCATTGTTCAGGTCAGCAGCCTAATGAATCCATACCCATCATAATCCAACCTAACTCAACTCAAAGTAGAACATTATTCAGATTATCATTGATGTTCACACGATTTAATGTTTATATTTTTTTTACCACAAGTAATAGTTAACTATTTTGTGAATAACCCTCAAATTTGGAGCTCGTTTATGTAAATAGACCAAAACTTTTTGCCATAGCACAACAGGAAGGATATATTTGCTAACTGAATAATTTACCTTTATCTTCTCTTAACAGAATTTGTTGTACTAAATACACATAAGAAAGAATCATGGATGTTTCAAGGGGCCAGCCGGCTTCACAAAGCTGAAATCATCTGTATTGCTAGCACTAGTAATTTCATCGCCGACATGGTGGTGAAGGAGGAGAGAGTCGCTCATTTCAACGTTCACAACTTCGGGCACTGCAATGTGACCCTTGGATTCTTCATCATTATCAACTTCTAAATGGTCTCTCCTTGACCTTCCACCGATTAAGCTCATATGAACAGAGGATGACGACGTAGTGGTGGGAGACAAGGGTTCGGTTTCCATGTCCGACAGTTCACTGTCATCGTGGTATGCATAGTGAGAGCGTGTGGAGTGGCCAGTAGTTTTGAAACGGTGCAATGTGTGGGCAGAGGAGCCCGATGAGAGCATATTCCTGGCGGTAGAGGAGGCATCTAACGACAATGGGCTTGCATCACCGCTTCCAAGAGTTCTCACTGATGACTTCCTTCCTTTTACTGTGGCAGCCTGCTTCTTCTTCACGGCCATGTGCCACTTCTTCAGGGCCTTAGATGTCTGTTCATCGAACACTGCTTTCTTCATGTTGGAACCCATCTGTGAGAATAAATAGAGTTTGTGTTCAAGTTCAATGCATTTCTGACATTTTCCATTCCCTCAGTCTTCAAAATTAATAGTTTTATGTCGATTTTTTTATGAAGTAAGAACGAACCTGAGTTACAAGTGCATAAAGCGGAAGCGTAATGTAACTACAAAGAAGTAGCACGGCAACCCTGCAGTTGTCAATCCCAAACAAGTACTAGAGGTGAAGACAAAATATCGCTAAGAGCCAAAGAACACAATGAATCATCATTTGTTTTCGTAGTTTAGTGAAAAACGTACCCAATGCTCACTTTCAGAATGGCAAGCTTCAAACTAGCATGGAAGCAAGAATTTAGCCCAAATGCATACTGTAGCAGGGAAAGAAAAATTGCTAACACAATAAGGAAATGCTTCTTTTGTTAAAAATGCAGAACTAGACAAGCACAGTCCATTACCCATATCCACAGGAAGTAAGTTATCTGGAAAGCGTTCTGCAGGCAAGTCACGTGAGAAACAGTCGGTAATAGAAGCGGATGGAACATGACACCAATGTATAAGTGATGTGAGTAGAGTTAATACATTTCATATCGTTATGTTTTAAACCAATTTATTTTAAAATTAACATAAAGTTGGGGAAGGTAGGAATTACGTCGAATGAAGTACCTGAAACAAAGCAAAATGGATAAGGTGAAGAACTAACTGTGGCCGACCAAACCAGAAGTATTGGTCTGAACCTTGCACAAGAGGCATCCCTTGTACCACCGCATGCTTTTCCGTAATCTCGAGTGCCATCTTTGTCAAAATGCACTGAAGCTCCGTCCCAACAGCTAAGATTATCTGTGCACCACACATGATTGATAGTCACATATACAACTTAAAGGCTGTTCACATCTCCATCCGTATATCTGAAACAGGAAATTCGTTTCTTAATGTATTACAATCACAGGGATCGTGGATGCCCAAAACAGTGCTTGCCATCCTGAAAACATAACCAAATTCATTCACTTACTACTGTTTCAATATGAAATTATGGACTTGCGAATTTCTTTCAGCCTTTTCCACAAAAATGAACTTACCATCTACATTTAGAAGCAAGAAAACGACAAACGATGCCCACAAAACAGGACTGCCAACAGTATCCAAGAAAAGCAATTAATTAAGACCTCAACCCTCCAATCCACGCTACTTTAAGAACACTTAAACTATTACAAAAAAGACTTGTTACCTCACTCCGACAACTAGCTTAAAATCATCCTCCAATGACCTTTTTATGTATTGTTGGAAATTGAATTTACTTCCAGGAGCAAGGTGGACCTGTGTAGTAATTAACGAAACCACTGTCAAAAGAACACATAACTCATTTCCGCACCATAGAGAGAGAGAGACATGTTGATGTATAATGCGGTGGTGAGGGAATAGAAAAGACTCACAGTAATGAATCCATTGCGCAACGTCATATAGTCGGACTTAGTAACTGACCTAAAGAACTGTCGACAAAAGCATCCCTACAATGGCCAGAAAATGAATGAGATGGTGGAAGTTTACCGATACAATGCAAGTTTGTCTATCTGAGATAACATAGCAGAAGTGCTTCCTACAATATAAAAGAAGACGGGAATCCTTGTCCAGAATCTGGTATGTGCTCTAACAAAAGATGTCTCGTGAGTAAGCCTGAATCTTGAAGGATCTGCCATAACAAGAGTGCATTAGTAGTCTAACACAGATAGATATTGGTTTTAGAAACACAATCAAGCAACGACTTCTAGAGCGCATTCCATGAGTATTGAAATATGACCAAACGTACCATTGGAGAACTCGTAATCATGGGAGGAGGTTTCTACCTCCCACTCCTTCCAGCCGCGAATCTAAACCAGTAAGAAACCAACAGTTGATCAAGTCGACAGAAAGAATGAATGTAAAATCTAGCGTGGCAGAATAATCATGGAAACAAAGGCATCCACTTGAATGCAATACACCAGAAGCCACCTTAAGAATAAGTCCACAAAATTACATACATATAAGAACTTAGTCTGTACCTTGAGTCTGCCAAGCATCATGGTAATAAAACTATACATCACATGGAAGACAGCTAAGAAGAAGATGAGGATATGCAATTGATGCAGTCCATTGGCAGAGATAAGTGGCACATCTCCCTGCAGAGAACACCACTTTGGTAAGATAAGAGATGATGCATTACAATTTACAAAGAAGATTCAAATAAAGTAATTTAGCCCCCCCCCCCCCCCCCTCTCTCTCTCTCTCTCTCTCTCTCTTATGGGACACCGTAAAGCATGTCCAATGTAGGACTATGCCAACCCCATGATCACTTCAGCTAGGAAGGCTATGAAGAACACTGCAGATATTGTCATTCAACTACAAGGAAGTTGGAAATATACAAGCCCAAAATTGCAATTCAGTAACTAAACATGAAGAAGGAGAAATACTAACCGCCTTGCAATTTGTAGCAGTGTCGGCACCAGCTAAGACTCTGCGCTCAAACCACAACAGTCTCCGGTGATGTTCCTCCTCCTCCTCAGTATTGTGCTCACTCTCAGAAGAGGCACAAGGCAACATCGAATTAGCTACCTCAGCTGGAATACAAATCTTCAAGATGTAGTTCTGGGAAAAGGTCAGGATAAGTGAAATGAAACCAAGAACCATCAACTCTGCACACCAAAACCCAGCAACTGTTAGAACTGGGAAAATGAAAACAAAATCATCACAGAAGAAAACAACTGTAACCTACCAGCTTTAACCTTCTCCAAAGCCTCGAATAGTGCTCTCTTGTGTCTTTCTGTGAACCACTGCAAATGTTTTTTAAAAGTTGATTCAGGTATATCTCAGACAACCAAATGCAAAACAAAGCCAACAAAGAAAGGGGAGCTAAGCAGAAAGTCAACAAATTAAAAAAGAAAATTGGGCGATAAGGATACACCATCAGCCCATAAAGGAGAAGAAAACCAGCCATGGAGGAGGTGACAACTTATTAAAAGTAAAACAGAGAAGCATACCGTTCCAAGTTTGTGAAGAAGCTTCTCGAGGAGGATAGAGATGACGATGATGACAGTACAAACACCGGCGACGGCCCAAGTTGGAGTTTGATTAAGCTCTCTCTGCGGACCACATTGAGTAGAAGCCATTACCAGCGCAACTCCGCCGCCATGACCAAGGCACAAACAGAGACATAACCACACTAATTTCATGGCCGAGATGAAGCGAACCCAGAAGAATTCTTGATTGTGGAGTGGAGGAGGAAGCAAGTGAGAAACAATTCCTTAAGGCCAAGAGAAAAGAAAGAAGCACATGTATATGGAGTAGAGTGCTGATTGTTTATGGTGTGAACAACGGAAGAATCCAAGTCAGCGGGCAACACAGAAAGGAAACGGAAAGGAGGAATTAGAAAGAAGTTGAATCAGCGGCTTTTCCTCCAATCCTGCTCCACCAAACATAGCCATGGTGCGTATAGTAGATATATCAAAGAAACAAACAAAAGAACACGGATCATCAATGGCCGTTGATAGTGATCATATATATTCTCTCCCATGAAACATAAAAATATTTAAAGAAGAACCCATATCATCATTCATCAAATGAAGATAACATATGAAATTCTGTGAAACAAAACACGAGAGAGGCGATGGGAGTGGACCTATTCATTGAGTGGGTGGACAATTACGAAGCAGCAACCGCCAAGCAGCAGCAGTATCGGCTGGAGCAGCCTCCACTATTTCTGCTCTGCAAAGATAAAAAGAAAGGGAGAAACATCATCAATCCATTACTTTGTCCCGACTCTTTCTATTTTGTTAGGAATTGTTTCGTTTCCGCGTTTTTTTGTAAGTAAAGTGGGGCCGTTTTCTGTAATTAAATTGAATTAAGCAGTTTTCATAAGTGTAAAGACTAAAGAGAATAATCATACTTTATGATCAATATTACCATTTCTCAACGCTTTTTAGTCCTTTTTTTGACGAAAGTTTATTCTTTATTTGCCCCCTCTCTTTTAGGTGAATGGCTACCACCTCAAAATTACTTGAGTTCGGATAGTGATTCGTCCGTTTTGGCGGATATATTAGATCTACGACTGTAATTTAATTTCGTAAACAGACGACAAAAGAAATTACAGGCTCGTTTCAATGGAGTGGAGTAGCTGACACATGGTCATTTCATACCCCACCATGAGTTTCCCTATTATTCAATAATTACGTAATTACTAAAAATACTAATAATAGTTGGGCGGGACCGATTTACCGGGATTGTGTGGTACTGGGCGACAATTAATGGGCGGGAAATGAAGAGGATGGAGAGGCAGTGGACATTTATTGTGATGAAGACGAATCAGGAACCGATGTTGGGTCACCTAATAATATCGTAGTAAGAAGATTTGATCTTAACCTAGAACTAGAAGACGAGGTCGAAACTCATCAGGCGGAAGGACACAACGAAGGTAAGTGCAAATGTTCATACCTTCGTGTTACTAGATTTTCTCGTTTGAGGTTTCGAATCCCAATTTATGGGTAAACGGGTCAAAGGATTAGGATTCGTGGTCCCTTTAAAAGTTTTGCCTCTAAAAGGAAAAGGAACAAATGCAGTAATGTTTCGTGGTTGAATGTCGAGCTGCTGTAATGACAGTAGAAGGACAAGGCATTGAATTGAATATCCCGATCTGGTAATGCGACAACATCAATACTAGTCTAGTTAATAACAAAATAATTTACTAATAATGTTACGGTAATCAGGCAGTTTTGAGCGTATCGTTAATAGCTAAGCCTAAAAGTCAGTCATTAGTATTCATTACAGTTTTGAGAGTAATGTTAATTGCTAAGTTTAAACGTCAGTGACTAGTGTTCATTACAGGTTTGGGTACTTACGTAGCCCCTTTTGTGTTTAGGGTTTGCAGGAAGGCACATTGGACCGAACGATGTCAAGGAGTGAAGCAATTTTTTTTTCAATTCACCTGACCAAGCTCGTGAATGGTACAACGAGTACGCACACATGCAAGGTTTTGCGACTCACGAAGACTATCGGAAAGCGCCAAAGCAGAAGAATCACCACACCGCTAAAATAAAATCTGTAGTATATTTGTGTACGAAAGGAGGGTTCTGTAAAAACGGCACGGTAAAAACTAAGGCCACGCTTGGGCAAGGTAAGGCAGCTAAGGCGGTTAAAGACCCCACACCTAAGACGAACACTACTCGTAACAAGCCTGAAACACATATTGGATGCGAGGCTAGGATACACATTCGACTCATCTAATTGTTTGACCTTTACTGCATTACTAATTGGGTCGGCAAACACAACCATTTGATGAACCCAAACGAGTTTTCCCACCTCCTAGTCTCCAATTGGAAGGTCAGAAATGCATGTGTTATGATGACGGAGATCAATGTCGCAGTAGGGATTATTGTTGCCACCACCAAAGGTGTTGAGAATGTCGGTTGTACTTGGGTGGACCATAGGAACCACTTGGCTCGCATTAGACAATGAAAAATTCTCCGGGGTGAGGGAACAACAATTACCAAGTACTTTAGGGACTGAACTCGACTATGTCCGAGATTTTTGCACGAAGTTAAAGTTCATTTAGTGGAGGACATTGCGAATATATTTTGGGTGGACCAGCAAATGCGTGATGACAAAGCATGCTTCGAGGATTCGATAACATTTGATACAAGCTTTATGACCAACAAGCACTACTGGCCTATAGGTAAATTTCTAGTACTCCTCCTAATTGAAAAACTCTAAGTCTCAAATTAGCTGTGGGCATTACTGTTTGTTGTTTTTGTGATGTTACTGTTGAGTTACAATATCAATACATAAATGTTGCGTTACTGCTTTCTGTTTTCGTGCGGTTACTGTTCCGTTACAGAAATGTTGCCTAATACATCGATCGTGTATTGCACATACTTTTACCATTCATGAGGAACATCATTGATTTGATAACGATTTCTATTGTTATGTTGTCAATCTGATCAACTCTGTTTGTTGGTTTCAACAACCACCACCAAGGGGTTGTTTTCGGAGTGGCGTTGTTGTACGACGAGACGATCGCCTCCTTCGTTTGGCTATTCAACGCATTTCTCCGATGGATGAAAAATAAGGCCCCTAAAATGATATTCACCGACCAAGATGCTGCCATAGAAAACGCAACGTCCACATGTTCGTTTATTCCATCTACCGTAATCAAACATATTTTATTTTTCATTACTGTTATTGATTTACATTTTTCGTGTAAAATAACATCCATATTTATATTTTTTATTTTTTATTTATGTCATGAAGTTATGAAAATTTTAGAGTAGTATGAAAAACCTGATATAGTAATGACATAATTGTATTTTGTAACCGTGTTTTCATATAATCAAAAATCATAAAAATGTCATATTATCGCCTTTACAAACTCATTGATTACCAAGCATTTTGTGTGTAACTGTACCTAGTATAATCTGTGTGGCAAATTTTGAGGGTTACTAAACGACGCCCTGGTTTTCGAATTAAACGACGCCCTACATTCATAATGACCTAAACGTCCATTCCGTAAAAATGAAAAACATGAAAACCTTACTAGTTCAATCCAAAAAACTCTTATTTAGTATGTTTTAGTATGTTTTAGTTGCTTGAAAACACTCTCGACGAACCACGGCTCAAAATTGGAAAGGTACGAAATTGAATTTTGGATCTGAAAAAAAAAATCAGATGAGGCGAAAAAAGATATTTGGGATATGGTGGCTGTTCACACACAACCGAATAAGATAAGGTCTTCTTTGAATAATAAGTTCAACACTCGTCAGAATATGTATCAGATTTACAACGAGTCATACAAGATTAGGAAGGAGAAATTAGATGGTTTGGATCCGATGGAGTGGACTTTGCGTGAGGCTACAAAACTAGGTTATTTCGTTCAGTACTTAAAAGATGATGATGACAATCTTGTTCATCTGTTTCTTAGCCACCCCGAATGTGTCCAGATGGTTAGCTCATGGTATTTTGTGATTATGATTGACTCGACTTTCAACACCAACGCCTATAGAAAGCCAGTGATCCAGTTGGTTGGTGTGACTCCAGTGGGGAAGAACTTTAGCATCGGGTTTGCATTCGTTGATAATGAAAAAACAAAGTCTTATGTTTGGGTGTTGGAATGTATGGAGTTGATGTTGGGTAGACGGCAACCTACTTCATTTGTGACTGATAAGGAGTGAGGTCTGGCAGCGGCTCTCCGCACCGTATTTCCAAAGACTCCCCATTTACTGTGCATTTGGCACATGAAGAGAAATATCGAGGCAAAGATTAAGTACATCATGAGTAATGCGGAAATGGTTGAGGCTTTCGTGCATGGTAGGTGGAATAAAGTGTTGTATGCACAAACAGATGCAGAGTTCTTCAAGGAGTGGTAGGATATGCTCATGAGTGATTGGGCTAATGTCGGAGGATTGATGGAGTACTTGGGAAGCGAGTGGTTGCCGTATAAGAATCAGTGGGCCCATTGCAACACTAACGAGGTATTCCATATTAGGTGTACGAGTCCGTCTGGTTTAAAAAAAAAATTTACAAGCATTATTGAGGCTTACCTGATCGGAAAGCAGTCGATCTTGATGCTCAGAACTTCAATTTTTCGTCGAATCTTCGAGTTAGGATCTTCAACTTCTGCCGACTTTTGATATTTGATGCTACTGTTAACACGGCGTACGTTTGAAATGTTGTTATCACCCTCACTGAGTATGTTGGAAATTTTGTCCCTAGAGGCATTATCAACATTACTGTCACATTACTGATGTTGTACCAACTCTAATGATCTTATACTGTCAGTTTAGTCAGTGAGTAAATGAAGCTTATTCAAAATTGTTAGGTTGGGTAGTTAGTTGGTAGAGCGCGGTATGTGAGCGTAGTGAACATGCGTATCAACTTGCTATTCAATTTGGTTATATATTATATTTCTTTCTTATCTTTTTCACCGAGTGTGCTTATTCAACCCCTCATATTTGACAAGGTCACTCCTTAGACGTGCGCGAACAGGATGGGGGTTGTGATTTTTGTATGTGACAATCAAGTACCCATCTTGGTATATTCGAAAGATATGACCGTTGAATTATGAAAGGTTTCAATAGTAATGTAATGAAAATGGTTCTTCTACTTGTGTTGTACATTCTTTATGTTTATGAACATATCATCACGTTATTACATACTATGACATGTACATATTTATTTTGATATTTGAAATCCAACAATTTCAATTGTATTATGTTTGGCTTAATGGTATGTAAATGTATATGACATTAACATTTTGTAAAAGCGGAACAACTTGTACATGGTATAGGTATAACATTACATTATAATTATAATATTGTTATGAGAGATTCGAATATGTTAGTACACTTATAATAAAGCTTATATCTTCTTGCATGTATATTTGTGACTCATGTAAATTTTGGTTTCATGGGTTTTATCCGGTACATGCAATAGTTGTGGACTTGGCTATGTTACGCAACCTAATGAAGTTAAGTTACGTGGATCATGCATGCAATGTGTGGAAGGCTAAAGTTTAGGCTTATGGAATTGTTAAGTATTTGAGGTTTGTATTACGGCTAAGTAGGGTACTGGGTTAGATGTTTGGATTGACTGAAGGAAAGGTGGAAGGAAACGCCCGTAGGAAGTTGATGGCCCCAAGCGTGCTTAAATGGAGTTCACAGCTATGGGTGATTGATTTTCCACGGCTGTTGTGTGCGGTGTGGTCACGGGCCTGGTTAGCTTTTCTTCATGGGCGTGATGTGTGCAGTATTTAAAAATTGCTAGAATTCTCTGCGTACAAAACTGAGAGGAGAAATATAAAAACAGAGACACGAGGTTGTTAGGACTCGCGGCGGCGGCGTGTTCCAATAATGGAGAAGGGAATTTCGATGCGTTGGAATCTGAGAGATTAAGTGGATCGGTGATGATGGTGCAGAGATCGTGATTGAGGAAGAAGACAAGGCTCTTCGTCCATGTTAGTTCAGCGGGGATAAGGGCGACGCGTCGATCAGATCCGGTAGAAGCGGAGGCCCGTGAAGGGACGTGGGCGTCTCTCGGTGAGGGTGGAGGTCACCACTACGCCGAGAATAGCGAGTTTCAGGATCGTGGGAGGCTCGCTGAATAGGATGTCGGAGTCTTGCCGAAATCTGGGTTTTTTCGTCAGCGGTGAGGAGCTTCGCCGGAGAAGACAATGGACTTAACTGCAAGTCTGGGAAAGATAACTGATCGTCTGTAAGTTCTGTAAACTTTAGGACTGAATTGTAGATTTTGGAAAGTTGTTGATTGACCTGCAGTTGGGAATGTTCAGGGACTGATTATGAATTGCAAAGCTGGGCACTGAAAGGACAATTCAGCCCCCTTCAAGTTTCAGATTGTTATAAAGAAGTAATTAGAGCATAATTCAGTCGTTTGAACTCCAACCGACGCACGGTCAAAAGCTACGGATTCTTGGCAGCAAGGGGAATCACATGGGGAATCACATGAATTCAGAATTGGAGATGTAAGATCTTCTTAACATGTGAGGGGAATTAGGATTACATTCTACTTATATGGGTAGAACTGTAATAGGATGTTGAGGAATTCAATGATTGGATTCTCTATGTGATTCGAAGCGAGGGCTCTCAGATTATACATTAGCGCGTGATCTACTATATAATGATGTGATGCAAAGCGAGGGCTCTCATACTGTAAAGTAGCGTGTGATCTACTATACATATGTAGTAATGTGATATAGAGTGAGGGCTCTCAGGCTGTACAGTCGTGTGTGACATGCTGTTGAGCGAGGGCTCTCAGACTATGGAGTAGCTTATGATCTACTGTACATGCAGTGTGTTATGATTCGAGCATCAACTCTTGATGTTTGAATTGTGGCTTGTCATTTACAGTTTATGACAGGACATGATAGGACTAGCTCACGATTATTATGTGTTGGTCACCCACCCCCGGATTATAGAATCCCCCAGGTGATATTCAGGTTTTAGGCAAGACATGTAGAGTATGCCTACAGATGCTGCTCACACGATATTCATGAGTGGTTTCATGGTCTGAACTATAATGAGGCTATCCACACATAGTCTGGGGTGGCTTAAGCTAGGTATATGCCCACAAGACAATAGTGTCACATTATTATGGTAGTGACTTGGATGACTTCTATTTTCTATCCTTAGTTTCAGTCTCGGTTCTACGCGAGTCTAGATAGCCGCTCAGTGCTTATCTCTGACCTCATTAGATGTTGTTTTCCTTGTTGTATATGGGTATTTCAGTCACAAATACTTGAGCTGATAGTGGGAAGAGAGTTGGTCGAAGTTTTGATATCATTTTGATGTATTTATAAACTTGACTTGCATCTCCTCTTTTGATGTGTTGTGTTTTGGGATCTGAGATACTTGTTGGTCTCAGTTTTATTAAAGTATTCTAGTTTCCGCTTTTAATGCTTGATTAGTAGTCATGAGTTGAGGTTGGTTCAGGTTGAAACCCAAGTAGGTTTCCTCGTTTGAACCAGTGGTTCGACCGACACTCCTAGGGTGGGGTTTCACATGTACCGCCAAAGAATGTTGCTGAAGTTAGAAATTTTCTCTGTCATTCTGGATATTGCCGGAGGTTTGTTGAGGGTTCTTCTCATATTTCCATACCTTTGACCCAATTATTACAAAAGGAGAAAATATTCAGATGGAAGAAGCGGCAGGAGGCATTCGAGGAGCTTAACAAAGAGGCTTACTACTGCACTAGTAAACCCTTCCTTCAAGTGAAGGAGAATACTACATTTATAGTGATGCTTCTTATCAAGGGTTGGGTTGTGTACTAATGTAAGACAAGAAAGTGGACGCCTACGCCTCTATAAAACTACGTCCGCATGAAGTTAACTACTGGTTGGGTTTGTTACCCATGAGTTTTAGAGTTGGTATTAATTAAAAGACTAGTGCAAAATCTCACATATAAGCGGATAAAAATAAATCAAAACTTGATGTTGATTGCAATAAAGTGGATTGACCATTTTTATTTGAATTTGAATATTTTTTTCGATTTGAAAAATATTTAATTACTGAATGTTGAGATTACTTCTAAAAATTGAGCGGCCTAGATGATCGTATTAGGCTGAGTACTCATTACTTTGGGAGTACCGAAGTTCTTTTCTTTCCTTTTTTTAATTTCATATTATAGATACATGAAATGCAAAAAAAGTTAAAGATATATATGATACACGCATTGATGAGCTGGATATCATAATTAAATTACCATAGATTTAACTATGGTATATACACTACAACACTTGCCATATATGGTGTTCCCTAAAAAACACAAAACTAGTAACTAAATAACCAATTATTCTCTGCATATTAATTCACCAACGAACAAATCATCCTGCACCCCCTATATATAACACATTGAAGTTTGGGTCTTGAATCACACTCAAAAGAGTAGTGAAATCAACGATTTAAATCTTACAACCTTACGGTTATACGATTTTAGTGGCGCTAACGATTCTAATTCCATTTAAAATCGACGGTTAATGAAATCAGGTAAAATCTCGATTTAAATTTTAGAATCTTGTAAAATCAACAATTTTCATGTATTTTTCCATTCTACTTTCTAAAATGTTCATTTGTCATTTTGTCTCACTCATTGGACTTAGAATATAAAATTCTAGGCATAATTAGACATTTATTTATTTTATTGATAGATTTTTATTATTTAAGTAACATGTGAAAATTAAAATAATAACAATAATATAAAGTGCATTTTCTTCTTTAAATTTTCTATTATAGAAAGTTGGGGAATCTTACGATCTTGCTATTTGATTCTACGATTACGATTTCGGGTCATTTTTTGATCATATGCTGACTTCATGATTTTTCGATCCTATTCATACAATTTAGCCCAGCGTATTGAACCATCTTGGCTCCACCATCGCTTCAATTAATCATGACTAGAAAGAAAGTGAAGCAAGTGTACATATCAAACTAGTAATCTAGGAAGGCGTCATTCAAGAAGTGGAAGAGGGGGATGATGAAGAAAGTGTGGAAGCTGAGCACTCTCTGCGGCATCCATGCCTGCGCCATCGTCAACAACTCATACAATGAGGAGAAACTGCCAGAGACTTGACTGCCGGTGGTTGGCGGGATCCACTAGGTGTTGACCAGCTACAAGAACATGCCCAAGATGGACCAGGACAAGAATATGATTAGTTCGGAGAAGTTCCTCACTTACCGGATCAAGAAGACCACCCAACATATGGTGATGTTTCTTTTATTTTATTATTATCATTACTTATTAGAGTTAAGTAATAGTATGATACTCATGGTGTCAAGAGTCGTTGTCTTCTAACTATTCCCTCAAACGAAAGCTCTTATAAGAGTTAAAGTAGATTTACAAATATTCAAGTCAATTTTTCACGCTCGAATTGCCAGGCCAATTATGTCGAATACGATTCACGACTACCAAGTGACATCCCCAAATTTTTAGGATTTGGGGACTTAATTTTGCCTAATTTCAGCCATCAAATTCCATTTGGAGATGTATGAAATTGCCAAATTCAACAGATTTTTCCTTGGATCTGAATTCCAGTGGATTTCACCATTCCTGCAGGAATTGGAGGTTGGAGAAAGGAAAATTTTGTCTAATTTAGTAAAATATAGAAATTGGGGGCTACTGGAATTCTAAACCAAGACCTCTTGGTCTTTAAACCTCTAATAGCATGTTAAGAACGGTAACATCATACCCTAGACTGACTCTTGTTAAACAACTGATTCAACCCAGACAACTGATTTCCTAGTTAAGTTACGTCTCTACAATGTACGCTTTCAAGTTCATTGACTACTATGACAAAAACAGAGAACATCATAAAGCTTATTAACTAACTGACACAGTTGTAATACGTCTAAAAAATAAACCTAACTATCGAAATAATTATAGCCAATTCTATAAGGTCTCAAAGATGTGTTATACTCAAAGTGGTGAATGTCACTAATCGATTTATCAGATTTTGTGGTTTAGGTGCCACAATTATCAAACTAACAATTAAAGTAAAGATTAAAAGGATTAGAATAAAGATTGGAAGACTGCACAAATGGGCGGTTTTAACCAATTTAGATGACACTAATTAGATTTCGAATCTCCCTAGGTTATCCGGACAAATTAACGATATCAACTATTCAATTTATGCAAAACAGGGTGAATACAATTCACTGTCGCAATTCTTCTCTACTCAAGTTACGCCATTTCGAGACTGCTAACTCAATTCCATTCCTAGTATCCCAGTCTGCTCTATCAAAACGAGATATGAAATCTATATGATGATTTATAGGTCTAGAATTTCACTTGCGATGGACTACTCTAATCGGCCCCCTTCTAAGGGTTAACGACTAACCTAGTCAATTAATTTCTATGTTCTAAGATTAAAAAAAAAGCTTTTCCAAGTCTATGTGAATCTAACGAGATCCTATTCGAGTTCATCAGATAAGAACATGAAGATAAGCGAAATCAAACATAAACTGAAATCCATCCAACTCGTATAAATCGTCAAAGTCAAATAGTCATTCGTTCATAAGGAATTATCTTGCATTCATCTAATCTAAGCATAAAGAAGTTTAGCTACTTATAGTCATGAAGACCAAATCAAAATCAACAAAAGAAACCATCAAAACTAAGTTTACAAGATGAAATCTCAAAAAGCTAATTCCGCTGATCTCAATCGAAAAACTTACTTGCAAATCTTCAAACATCGTCACTATACCAAACTCCTCAAAGTCGATGTCTTCTTGTTGCTAAAAAATCTCTAAATTCTACTGTCAATTTCGTCCAAAATGGTATGTTTATTAATTGGGAATCAATCCCAAGTAACACTGTTGTTGGGTTTAAGAATTAAGAGGGAAAGATGAAGGTATGGTGTGATGAATGCGCCCAGATGATGATGATTTCAATTAATTGTGGGAGGTGTCTTCGTGAATGATCATTGATCCCCCTTTTAATTTCAAACTTCCACTCCATGTATAGCCCATTGCTTTATACTTCATGCGGTACATAAGATTAAAATACCTTTAATTAAAAAAATTACTTTGTGCAGTTCGGTTTTACTAACACAGTCTATTTTTACTTCGTACAATCCGTTTTTACTTCATGCGGTCTGCTTTTACTAATTATAGCCCATTTTTTTATAATATTGGTAAGATATATTTATTTAATATTTTTTATTTATAATTTTTGAAAAAAATAAAAAATTTAAAAAACAATTTGAAATTAAATACTTACTATTTTTTGAATATGCAAAAGATATATAATTTTTTTCTTTATTTATAATGTTCATAATTATTTTAAAAAAATTTGTTAATTTTTAGAGTACTTATTAAGTAATATTTATTAGCTCCATTTTTTGATTTATAACTTATAGAATATTTATTTATAAAAAAAACTGCATTAATATAAACAGACTGCACTAAGTAAAAATGAATTATAAAAAAGTAAAATTGGAATGTGTTAGTAAAACCGAATTTATAATTTATTTCATTAAAAGTATAATAGTCTATTTACAATAATATACGGACGGCACAAAATAAACTACGAACTGTATATAGCATCATCCCTTTATATAGCAGGGATTTATGCTATATTTGGCAGCAAGAATTTGGATTGAAAATGGAAAGTCTGCAATTCCTAGGAATTCTAGTTCCAAAATTGATTCCTATAATTAATGAACTTCCATTGTTTGGATACAAAATTGAATGGGAATAGTGATAGGAAACTCACTGTTAAATATTAATAAAAGTGATAGAAATACCCCCATGTACTGAAGAACAAATTCTGCTACTGTTTAAAAAAAAACTCTGTTGCTGTTTTAGAAAAAAGTTTCAACAGTTCTTAAAACCTCTGCAAAATGATCCAAACACTTCTTACAACCTCCATAATTACCTTCAATCCATCAAGTAGCTCCTTTCAAACACCTCTATCAATCTCTTTTACAGCCTCCATGGTAGCATTAACTTCATACTACATAAAATCTTCTCTAGCCTCCATGGTGTCAATATCAAGGATATCATCCTCAATAAGTACATGGTTAGTGATACCTCTTGGTCCCTTTCCAGTTGCAGTTGAGTTTCCATATATGATGGCTAGGTCATCATATCTTACAATCGGAAGTCTATTTAAACCCTTGCAAGGTTTGCAATTCTACAAGACAGATCAAACAAAAATGTGCATATTAATACAGACTCGCTTTACCAGCAAAAATATCACAACAACAGCTACGTAATGCTCAAAAGTAGCAAGAACATTACAGTAGCAGCAACAACAACAGGGTTTTAGAGTAAAGATTTTAGCCTAAACATATCAATATGACTAACATGGCTTGTATTTTGCACTAAAATGCATTGATTGAAACAAAACACCTCTAGTAACTAAATTGAATCAACGACCCGAGGGAAGATTTCACAGCTGAAGGATTACCAAAAAACCTATCCAACCTGGCTCAGTCTGAAAGCAGTGATACTTACATGAAGAAGCTTTCAAAGTGCTACTACTACTAGTTGAGTATTCAAGATAAGAAACAAGTTAGCACCGTTCTTCCACAGTTGCACCGTCTTTCTTGTAACTCATACAAGAAAACCAAATTACAACTTATCTAATTGAATCAAGAACAATCTCAACTTAACTTCACCAAAAGTCCAGATTGTTCACGCAATTTTTCATTTCAATAAACTAATAGTCATACGACTAGCACCTCAAGATTGAGAACATACCTTTTGACTTGCTGGAGAACGAGTCCACATCAGTGGTCAACCCAAACCCACAACCACTTCCAAAACCACTTCCACTACTAGAAATATTCATATAATTGAAGCTACTGTCAATTCTTCCTCTAGAACCCATTGATTGCAACGACATAAAACCTCCATTTTCACCCCTATTTTTCTCAAGCTAAAAGAAATGAAGAAGTTATTAGACCTTGGACCTTCAATTATGTGAATAATTCTCTCAATAAGTCTTGGGTGAATTTCATAAACTTCCATCAAGGAACTAACTAATTCAACACCAGAAGCTGCTCTTCCTCAGAGGTAAGACAATTCACTCAAAGAACGCAATTTGCTACTCAATCGTACGATGTCAGGATTAAGAAGTGGAACTTACGTCGGAGGAAATGGTGAGAACAGGAGGTCACAGACGACAACGGAGGCGCGGTAATTTGAAGCGAATCGGGAGGCATATACACCGCCGCTTCCGGCGTCAGAGAGTTGCGAAGGTGAGATCGGATTGAGCTCGATGGAGCTGCAGTGGTGGAACTCGATGGGAGCAGCGAAGGAGATCGGTGGAGTTCAGAGTTCTCCGCACAAACAGAACAGGGTTTGAAATAATTTCAATGGGAATTTTGTAATAGTAGAGAACTACAGGGGTAGCGTGGGTACATTTTTGTGGAGAGAATTCAAGAATCCTACGGCTACTCATGAGAAATTGGAAATTGCGCCAAAAACTTTGGTTGAAAATTGCGCCTAATTAACATGGTCAATAACTTTCGAGGAAGGTTAGTGAGCAACTAAGGTGCAATTATTAACCCCAAATATTGATAGATCTGTCCATAGTTGCGCCTTAGCCTGGTCAAAAGGTTTCCAAGAAACTTCTTTTTGACATATTTAGGTGCAATTATCGACCAATAAAGCAAAAACTCAAATTAAATTTAAACTTTTGAACTTTGATTGACTCTACAAAGATCAGGGCAAGGTGAGGCCATAGCCAGGGCTCAGGCATCAATGTTCCAGACTTGATTAACACCTAAACATGTAGACTAATTTAAAAATAAAAACAAAAATGACTCCATACATGGGGTGCTTACCATGAAGCACTCTTTCTTTTACGTATTTGAGTTAGACGATACCTAGCAATTTACTTGGCAATGTTGAAGTAGTGAACCCCGACTCTGTGTGGTTGCTTTATTGGGAGATACAGACGGTGACCATTAACTTTGAGCATTTCATGGTCTAGGTGTGTGATTTCGACGGTATCGTAAGGAAAATATTGTATAACCGTATATGGACTTGACCATCTTGATTGTAGCACTTCTGGGAAGAGTCATAGGCGAGAGTTGTAGAGCAGCACCTTGTCGCCCTCGGAGAACAGCTTCATTAGTTTAAGTCTTACGTCATGAAGGCGCTAAGTTTTCTAGTTGGATAGTTGTGCACTCTCGCAAGCGTGGAACATGTACTCCTCTAGAGTTAGAATTGTCGTTCTAAAGCTGCAAGACTAGAATCCATATTAAATAGCTTATGGCCCATCACGCGTTATTCTCAAGCTCGATCAGTAAGTGGCAAGCCTTACCAAGAACAAGTCCATACTGCAAAGTGCCGATAAAAGTCTTGCAAGTAGTTTGATAGGCCCAAAGAGCCTGATCGAGCTTGATCGATCAGTCTTTGCGAGACTGATTGACCGTCATTTCAAGAATCCGCTTAAGCTTGCGATTTGTCACTTCCACTTCATCGCTTGCCTGTGTATGGTAAGCAATCATCTGACGGTGAGTTACACCAAATCGTTGGCAAACTTGATCGAACTGACCCTTCAAATGAGTACCCCGATCGCTTATGATATAACGAGGAGTAATGATAAACGTGTAAAGGTACTAGATGAACTTTACCATTGCCTAAGTATTATTAGTGGCTAGCGGCGCATCCATCCACTTAGACATGTAATCGACTGCAACAAGAATGTACTTATTACCGTTCGACAGCGGAAAAGGGACCATAAAATCAGTACCCCAACATCATAGATTTCTACTAAAACTTACTCAGGTGAGGCATCTCATTCCTATATGATATATTTCTTGTTCGCTGACATCTCTCATGTCTTCTCACAAATTTGGTGCAATCTCTAAATATAGAAGGGCAATAGAAACCAGAATCGAGTACCTTCTGTACGGTGCGATTTCCACTGTGATATCCGTCGATGGGGCCAGTGTGGCAATTTTACAAGATGTTGTCTGCTTGTAGATCGAAAAACACCGGTGAATGATTCCTTCTGCACCCACTCAAAAAATAAAGTGCTTAGTGTCAACGAACATTAATCTCCTCTTTTACTGATGGTTGTGGGTTTCATCAACAATGCTGGTGCAAACAATAGGAACTTCCCTGCTAGATACTTCAAGATCTTATTTTTTTGCTCCAAAAAAGTAGTTATTCATCAAGGAAAAATTCATTGATCGAGGTTTGAAAAGACTTACTTGAAGTGGGCGTTTCTAGTCGAGATAGATGGTCGACATTGACATTTTCTGCTTGCTTCTGGTCTTTAATAGAGATGTTGAATTCTTAGAGAAGTAGCACCCACCAAATAAGTGTTGGCTTTGCATCTTGTTTTGCTAAAGATATGTTTAAAAGAGAAAAGATTTGTGAACACAGTAGTATGAGATAAAACTAAGTACGAGCAAAATTTATCAAATGCGAAAACAATTGTGTGTAGCTCCTTCTCAGTTTTTGTGTAGTTTATTAGCGCGTCATTCAATGTTTTGCTTGTGAAATATATGCGTTGGAACCTCTTCTCCTTCCTCAGTTCTAAGACGGCTCCTACTATAAATTTGCTAGCATCACACATCGCTTCAAACGGCAAGTGGCAGCTTCTTCTTCAGAATGTTGAAGGCCAACACGCAGTTCTTAACAAATACAAAACAAAAATCTTTATGTAACAATTTGGTTATAGGCAATATAATTTTAGAGAAGTCCTTTGAAGCGACAATAAAAGCCTGCATTAACAGACAATTTTGATAGAAGTAGGATTGGGAAGTCAGGAGATAGTTTCAAGTTTAGCTCGAACAACCTCAATACCTCGTTTGGAGACCTGATGGCCTAGGATGATTCCTTGTTGCATCATGAAGTGACACTTTTCCCAACTCAATGCTAAAAGTGTTTATTTACATTGCGCCAACACTTTCTCCAAGTTTCCTAAGAATTTGGAAAAGGAATCTCCATATATGGAGAAATCGTCCTTGAAGACTTCGATAACATCTTCGAGAAATTCCCCAAAGATCATCGTGATATACCGTTGAAAGTTTGTCAGTGCATTGAAAAGTCTGAAAGGGACTTGTAGGGAAATGAATGTGTCAAAGGGGCATGTGAATGCCGTCTTCTCTTGATCTTATGGATCAATGGTGATCTGGAAGTAGCCGTACATTCCATCCAAGAAACAGTAGTAGTTGTGTCTGCAAGGCGCTCCAACGTCTGATCAATGCCTGTTAGTAGGAAGTGGTCCTTCTTAGTGGTGTCATTCAAGCACCTATAGTCGATCCAGACTCTCCATCTAGTCTGGTCCTTGTTGGGATTGGCTCTCCTTTGTTGTAGGGTAAAACGGTGAAGCCGTCTTTCTTGGGCACATCCTGCGTAGAACTAACCCATTGACTATAAAAAATAGGACAAATTATACCTGCATCTAGAAGTTTGAGTGACTCTTTCTTCACTACTTCCTTCATTGGTTGGTTGAGTCACATTTGTAGTTGTGCTACCGGTTTGAAATCTTCATTACCATAGATTTTTTGAGTTAAAAAATAAGGACTAATGTGTTTGATACCACAAACTTCCAAGCAATTGCTTGCTCTTCCTTCTTTAAGAGAGTCACAAGATGCGTCTTCTTCTTTGGCTCGACTTTGGAACTGATGATTACTGGTAGTTTGGAATCTTCTCATAAAAAGGCTTACTTGAGGTGCTTCGGTAGCAATTTTAGATCCAAGTCTGGAGTCTCTTCGTACGAAGTGGTAATCTTCAGGATCATGGGAAGTTTCGTGATTGGTGGCAGTTCGGAGTAGGACTCGAGTTGTACTAAGGAATTGGTATGAGCCATCTGCTCCTTGTCATCTAGAAAATCTCCGTATAAATATGTAAAAACACATAAATCTGTACAAACCAAGTGAGAAAGTTCAAACATTAGAGAAACATTTTGAAAATCCTTAGAAATCTCACTATCATCATGCACTTTAGTATATTTCATCCCATCTTTTAAACGAAATGTGACCTCATCCTCTCCTACATTTAAAGTTAAACAACCTTTGCGCATATCAAATACTGCTTAAACAGTAGCTAAGAAAGGTCTCCCTAACAAGATATTGCAATCATCAGCATGAGTATCATTCACCACAAAATCATTAAGGAATTGATCCTACACGAATAGGCACATCATCTATGGTACCTCTAGATTCCTAAAGATATCTATCAGCAAGTTGAAGAACCATAACAGTCGATCTAAGTTCACATAGATCTAGTTGCTCATATAAGCAGTAAGCCATCACATTAGTACTAGCACCTAGATCCACAATCTACAATTTACTTTAATATGCTTAATCATGCAAGGTAAAGTAAAGCTCACCGAGTCTTTTCGTTTGACTGGTGTGATGTGGATGACCTATCCTTCTTCAAAAAGGGTGACCTATGTTGCGTAAGTGAGATTGATCTTTTTTTTAGCACATCCTTCTGAAATTTTGCATAAGCTGAAATTTTGGTGAAGGCTTTCAAGAAGGAGAGTGTGACTTCCTGCTTTTTGATGATGTCCACAAATCTCTCGAAGTCTTTAGAGAGGTCCCTCGTCTTAATGGCGGCAAGATAAAATGGCATTGGCCTGTACTTCTCATCTTCTTTTGGTGTAAGGATAAAGGTTTTAATGGTGGTGTTGGGAGCTTTTAGAGGCGGTGTACTCGTCTTGACCGATGGTTCCTCCTCTTCCTCTGGGATGTTGATTGCTATCTCATCTGACACCATCTCTTGTTCTAGAATAGATTTTGTACTCTCTTAGATTGTCTTCCCGCTTCGAAGTGAGATTGACTTCATCTTCATATATGTTTGTTCCTATTGTTAGGATTCGGCTTTGTATTTCCTGAGAGCTGTGCTGGAGGCTTTGATTGATTTTCTGTGTTTAAGAGACAAGTGAGGCATCTATATGATTTTGGGTTAATTGTATGGTTATGGGTTCTGGGAAATGGTCGTGGCTGAGTGGCTGATCACGGGTGTGACTAGTTGTTCATCACGACAATGGTGGTGAGGACAACAACGGTTGTGGTCAATAGTATGTAAAGTTCGTGATTATCAGCGCGTCACGGTCGTGGTTGATGGTGTGTCATGGGCGTGATCGGTTGATGAACAAGAGCATGGTCGACTGGTGATCATGGGCTTGGTGGTTTATTTATATAAACTTTTGTGACCTGCAACTCACATAACACATAAACCTAAAAACCTAATTCTCTCAAACTCCTGACAAACGGTGATCCCATCTCAAGAACTAAGCGATCAAGTGAGGAGGCAAGAGCTTATTGATCTCCAATTGTTGCTCGAGGATTAAAGAGTTAAGGAGATTTGTTAGAAGTTAATCAATCTCACTTCTTCTCTCTTGGTCCCTTAAGTTGGAAAGTTATGTACGATTCCCAAGAGGTTGGGTTTTTGGGATTCAATCATTTGGTTGATCCTTTTGGGTCTTTCAGGGAGGGAGACTTAAGCTTTAGGATGGCAGCTCCGATCCAAACTCTTCAGGAAAGCGATCAGAGGCGAGGTTTGTGTTATATTTTTTATTGAATAGCATAGAACTATAAATGGATGGTCGGGAGGTCTTCTAAAAGGACTTCTCATGTGATGTTTGATGTTGTTGAGCGAGGGCTACAAGGCTGTTTGGTAGCGTGAGATCTACCAAACAGAAGTTGAAATGAATTTCAAGCTTGAAGCTATTGATGGATGAATAGTGGCTTGTGATCCATTGTCCGTAATATGATAGGAGAAAGGAAAGGTTGAAGCTAGATAGATCCGGTTGATGTATTGCATTGGTCACTCACCCTAAATTGTGAAATCCCTACTGATAAAGGAAAGGTTCATGGCTTGTTGTGTATCCTCATAGATGCTACTCACACGGTTAGGGTGGTTTCAGGATTTTATCCACTATGAGGCTATCCGCACATATAGGGTTGGTTGATGCTAGAATCCTACTAGATGATCAGTATGGTCACAATACTAGAGTAGACCAGGATGATCTCTTGACTGTTTATTCTTGAGTTCTTCTTTTGATACCTATCAGTTCTGCGCATTATTTTGCTAGACACTCAGTGCCTACTACTAACCCCGTCTATTTAAACTTGTATGTATGATTCTA
Source organism: Linum usitatissimum (assembly GCA_030674075.2). Taxonomy (NCBI): domain Eukaryota; kingdom Viridiplantae; phylum Streptophyta; class Magnoliopsida; order Malpighiales; family Linaceae; genus Linum; species Linum usitatissimum. The sequence goes on from JAUJYP020000848.1 coordinate 3,146,849, forward strand.
GACCATCATGATTCAATTCTCTCTAAGACTAGACGTGTAGCTTCAGCATCTTGATAGAGTGACCCTGAGAGTTCCGAGAGAGAGGTACTTGGAGGATGTTCAACCCTGTTTCACTTTTGAGGATTTCCACTATGTTTTAAGTCGATTTACTACTTCGTTTCCCCTTGTGTGGGGTGGATTTATGGTTCTCTATTTGGGATTTTGTTATTGATTTGGTTGAGTTTTTTATGCTCTTTGACATGAGTATTTTCCATGTTGAATAAGAATTGATAGACTTAATTATTGATTCATTACTTTACATTCTAATATTGTGTAATTTTGGTTGAGTGGAACTCGTGGTTAGTATGCATTGGTTAAACCATGTGGTTCGATCGGGTCTTTTAGGGCGGGTTTCACAATGGATATCAGAGCCCGGTTGTTCTCTACTGTATGACTGTGATTACCGGTGTACCGGGGCATCATGAACCTCAAGGGGAACCAGTATTCCCCACTTATACAACATTGAAAATTTGGGGAAAATATGTTTTGTTTGTTGATGAAAGTCTGTAAGATTGTTGTGTTGTTGTGCTAAGTTTTGAAAACGGGAGAGTCAGCCACGGGCATGATGGAAAGGCTATAAAGGACATCATGGTCTAAAAATCACGGGTGTGGTTAAATGGGGGGGGGGGGGGTGACGGTTGTGACTGAGTGACGACAACAGGCGTGGGTCGTCGAAAGCCAAAGTCGTCGGTGACGATGCATCACAGACGTGGTTCTCTGCACACCACAAACACAGTAAGACCTGCCATAGGGGTGGCCGCATGAGTGTCACGAGCGTGGCAATAGGTACAACACGATGGTGGTAGGCTGATCACCAAGGGCGTGGTTGGGTATTGAATAAACCAGAATGGCTTTGAAAATAGGGTATTGAAAGTTTATCCTCCTACTTCTGGTGAGCACAGTGATTCGATCAAGATGAGGAGGAATCTTCCAATGCCAAAGTTAGACTTTAAGGAGCTAACCATAGGGGGAGCCATTCACGTTTGATGGAGATTCAATGGGCGTCAATAATATTTGTAGTGTGGATATACAAGCTTTAAAACTTAGTCGAGTGCTAAGCATTCTCAGGTTTCCATGCAACCTTCTCTCCGTGAGTAGATTGACCAATGACTTCGATGTGGCCTTCATTTTTCTTCGTGACTTTTTTGTCATTCAGGACTCACACTCAAAGAAGCTGATTGGGGTTGGTCGCTTAAGTAATTGGTTGTACTACCTAGAGCTGTTTGGCTTAACAACACCAAAGGTTTTGGTGGCAACTACAATGCGGCATGATACCTCGGCTGTGTGGCACTCCCGCTTAGGTCGTCCTTCAATTCAGAAGTTGTGACACCTTGGGGATTTTTTAAAGAATAAGGCTACTCGATTACCGTTACAACTTAGTTCCATTAAGAGAATAGCTTGTTTTGATTTGATACATTTGGATATTTGGTGTGCATATTTAGCTGAATCGCATGATGGTTCTTCATATTTTCACACTATTTTGGACTACTTCACCCGTGTTGTTTGGGTTTATCTCATGCATCAAAAGTCCAATGTTAAATGCTATTTATTGATGTTTCTTCAGTTCGTCTGAACACAGTTCTTGGCATAAGTACGTCGAATTAAAACAGACAATGGTAAGGAATTTCATACCCGTTGTCTCCTTGATCATTATGAGGTAACATGCATCCACTTACAAATTAGTTGTACTGATACCCACAAAATAAGGAGTTGTCGACTGAAAGCACCGATATATTCTTGACACCGCTTGCGCTCTTCAATTTTAGGCTCATCTTCCTCTTAATTTTTGGGATGAGTGTGTACTTACAGCAGTTTATTTGATTAATCGACTCCCCTCCATTTCTCTCGATCATCGATCATCCTATGAACTCTCGATCATCGACTCCACCTACTCCCACTTAAGGGTCTTTGAGTGCCTCACTTTTTCCAAAGACAACCACAAAGGGGTGTCGGCGTTTGCACCAAGTGGGAGAGCCTCTATGTTTTCCAGATATCTCGTCAATCAAGGGGGCTACACGCTGGTTGATCTCAACACTCAACCGATCACCACCTCTCGTAATGTTGTATCCCTCGAGCATCTCTTTCATTATCAAAAGACAAGGTCCACCGCTAAGGACGGGGCTCGGATGATTCATTTGCCTCTTATTGATGATGAAGATCATTTCCCTTTAGGACCTACTGGCATACCCACACCATTAGCAACTGATGGGGTACCAATAGAAGAAGTAACCACTACTGAAGGAGACACTCATTATGAAACCCACCCCTAGATGACTCGATTGAACCACATAGTTCGATCCATACAACACTCGTGGGTTCACTCCATCACAGAATAACTCAAGATACATATGAAAATAGCTGTACTGAAAGGCCTCATAACATAAGTAAAACCACTGAAAAGTAAACTAAGCGTCTATCGCTCAAATCCAGTATCAAAATATAAGCAAACATCTCAACATCCAGAGATAATTCTGATAAAAACAACTGCAACAAAGAAATGTCTGAAAACGATGGAAGGGATAACTGAGGTCCTCCAAGGTACCTCTCTATGTGACTCTCAGACTCACTCCATGGAGGTGTCGATGTTGGTGCTCCTCTCTTAGGCGGCATTTGCTCTTGAAGTCCCAAGGTTGGTCATACATGAAGAAACGAGACGGAGGTCAGCGATAAGCACTGAGTAACTAACCCTGAACGTGAAGAACTGAACTAGTGTCTAGTAAAGTGACCCTGTGGTCCTGTAGGCATCATCCTAATGTCAGCCACCCCTAGCAATATGCGGACAGCCTCATGGTGGATTAGACCATGAAACCACCCTAAAAAGTAGTGAGAGCAACATTGAAGGTTAACTCATCACGTCCTGTCTGAACCTGAATGAATCTTAGGGGATTGCGCAATCCAAAGGGTGGGCGACCAACGTATAACGAGAGCTAATCTAACTAGTCCTGATTCTTATCCTAACATGAACTACGAATCACACGCACATTTCATCGATGTGAGCTTATGCTTGAAAATAACAATTGTCTGTGTAGTAGATCTAACGCTACTACACAGCCTAAAATACTCAACTGGAATTCAAAACCACTTGTAATCTAATGTACGGTCCTGAAAATCAAAGTAAGGATTCCTGACAACTAATTACAATTCTTCGCACAAAGCAGAAAAGTAATCCTAACCCCTACCTCTGAAAGCTTTCTTTTGAAGAGTCTGGTCTGAAGTCGTCTCCTCAAAGCTCGATTGCTTGTTCCGAAAGACCTATTGAGATCAAACGTATGATTGAAATCCCAAAATCCCAAAATCCTAACCTAATAGATATTCCTACGTAGGATTCAAAATAAAGGATTGAGAAAGGAGGAAGAAGATAGATTACCTTATGGAGCTTCCTTAACAATCTCTAAGCCTTTCCTACCAGTATGGAATCAATCACAAGGTCCACCCCTCTAGCTGGAATCAATCGCCGCTCGTTACTGATATTGCAAAACTAGGTGTTGGTAATTATGAGTTATGGAAATCGAGAGTCGCTTTTATAAACAGTCCACCACACTCATGGCCTACTTACCACCATGCTTGTGATGGAATGGCAACCATGCACGTGGCCTACTGTTGGTCACGGTCGTGCTTCACCACGCCCGTGGCCTACTTACCACCATGCCTGTGGTGGCATGGAAACCATGCATGTGGCCTACTGCTGGTCACGGGTGTGATTCACCTGTCAGCCACTATCGTGACCGTTACTGACCATGGTCATGATCTATCTGTTGATCACGCCCATGAAAGACTGTCAGCTACACCCGTGATGGTCCATCTGAAAGCCGGTTCGCAGAGACTCACAAAAATCGAACAAAACTCAGAGTCAAACATCGACCCAAAATCAGGGTGTCACACTCATGGTATCTCCACAAAGAATGCATGGGCTGCTGAAAGCCCTGCAAATAAGAACTATGCCGAAGTTTCTCCATTTGATGGACTAGCTTTATCGACCCCTCATTCACAAGCAGTAGATCATCCTCATCATAGTGGCCGCATAAGGACTCTCCCTTCCCGATTGGCAGACTACGAGCTCACTTCACCCACCAATGCTCCTTCCTCACAATATATGACGACCAACTATCTCTCAAATGACCAATTTTGACCTGCACATCGTGCCTTCCTTGTCGCCATGGCAACTGAGGTAGAGCCAAAATCTTATCGTGAGGCAGTTAAGAATCGTCATTAGCGTGTTGCTATGCGGAAGAAAATTGAAGCTCTTGTGCAAAATGGGATATGGGAATTACTTCATCTTCCACCTGCTAAGAAGCCAACTAATTCTAAATGGGTGTATAAAATGAAATATATACTGGACGAAACTATTGAATGCTACAAAGCGCGTTTGGTTGCAAAGGGGTATACCCAAGTTGAAGGCATTGATTATCATGACACCTTCACCACGGTGGCTAAACTCACCATAGTTCTATTTATCCTAGCAATTGCAGCAGCTCACAACTAGGTCGGTCATCACCTTCACGTCAATAATGCCTTCTTATAAAGGGATCTTGAGGAAGAGGTTTATATGCAGGTTCCACAGGGTTTTGCCACAAAGGGAGACACACGAGTTTCTTGTCTTTGCAAATCACTATATGGCTTACGATAAGCTTCTCGAAATTGGTACACCAAATTTACCGAAGCTCTCATTGGCCTTGGTTTTGTTTCTTCGAAAGAAGATCATTCACTCTTCATCTACAATCAGGCATGATCTTCGTCACCGGGCTTATCTATATTGATGATGTGATTTTAGTCGGAAATCCCTTAATCAATAACGTCAAGACCACCCTGGACAAGCTTTTTAGCATCAAGCACCTTGGCACATTAAAGTACTTCCTCGGTATTGAAGTCACGCTCGCCGACTGGCTTTGTCCTTTATCAACATAAATATACATTGGATATACTACAAAGCACTATCCTTTCAGGAGCAGGCCAAGCATCTTTCCCATTGAGTCCAATCATCAGTTGATAGAAAATTATTCTACACCAGATGGACCTATTGCTGCAACTGCTTATCGACGCTTAGTTGGTTGTTTTCTGTACCTCACAGTCACAAGACCAGACATTTTCAATGTTGTCAATATTCTCAGCCTGTTCGTTCATTATCCAAAACCAGCACACATGGAAGTAGCCATTCGTGTTGTTCGGTATTTAAAGAATGCACCTGAACAAGGAATTCTTTTATCAGCAGATATAACTCTCACCTTACACGCTTCACGCAATGCAGATTGGGGAGCTTGTCACAACACGCGTTTTTCTACCACTAGTTACTTCATCACACTTGAAGATTCACCCATCTCTTGGCACACCAAGAAGAAACCCGTGGTCTCCCGCTCTTATGCAGAAGCAGAATATCGCCAAGTGCACTACTCTGGCTGTTACGGTTAACGAACTACTTCGGCTTCGCTTTCTCCTTCATGGTCTTGGGACACCGCAATATCATGCCACTCCGCTACACTGTCATAGTCAGGCGCCGTTGCACATTTTAACAAACCCAATTTTTCATGAACGCACCAAGCACGTCGAAGTGGATTGTTATTTTTTTCGGGAGCGAGTCGCATCCGACGAGATTTCTCCACTCAAGGTACCTTCACATGATTAAGTTGCCAATGTATTTACCAAAGGACCGAGTGTCGACCATTTTCGAATGGTCTTTGGTAAACTTGACATTTATGACCTCCATGCTTCAACGTGAGGGGGAGTAATAGAATATGATTATACTTTAAATCGTATTGTAGTTATTTCTTTCATTTTCTGTCTTGTACACAAAAGTCCTTCTAAATAAGGCTAATCATTTTAAGAAAAAATACATCTTTTCAGCAAATCAAACTTATTACGAAGAGAAATATTGAAAATAGAGAAGAATGGAGGAGGATATTTTGTCAAAAACAACTAAAAATGGCGGGTATTAATTTAGAGGGATCAGATGGTCTTTGCTCGTATTTACTAAAACCCATGTATGTTACAAAATGACAATGGAAAACTAGTGGTTCGTTTGGGTTGGTGATTTTGAGGTGTGATTTGGGGGTGATTTGAAATCACCTTGTGTGCCTGGAGAGAATTTAGTGGGTGATTTGAAATCACCCAGAAGAGGTAGAGATTTGAGAGGAGAGAGAAGAGATTTGTGAATTTTAACCAAAATCATCCCTTATTTCTTTCGGTAATTGATATGACAATAAATAAACTGGAGGTATTTTTCATATTTTTATTTTTGTATTGTTGTTTTATTTTTCTCTCTCTACAATAATTGCATTCAAAATCACCCACAAATCACCCATCCAACGGCCTATTTCGAAAATAGCAAGTTTCATCCAAATCTCTTCTATTTCAAATATCTTCTATTTGAAATCACCTACTCAAACTACCCGTACGAAGTTTTGGGACTAAAATATGAAAAGCCCTTGTAATTTAAATACGGCTGAAAATCCGGATCCACCGAAATTGAAGTTTTAAGACGGAAAATGGTACTTAAAAAGGAGGGATTTCAAGTTCGAAAAGCACACATATTCGGTTTTTGGTTAACCACTAGCTGGATAATGGTTAACCATTAAACCACCTCATTTCATTTTTATCGGCAAACTTCAAAATAATATCCCACAAAATTTGAAATAATTCACAACAATTTCGAGTATTCAATCAACTAATATCTAACAAGTAATGATAATAATCCGTTCCCACAAACACAATCAATCATCCTCAAATAATTCATAATATTTTAGTCTATTTTTCAAAAAAAATTATTTTAATTCTCTTATGTTTGGTTTTTGGTTTTCATTTAGTTATCCATTTGGTTAGTGATTTAACCCCTAACCATAAATTTTAAAAAATCCCTTGCCGCTAACCAAATCACAAACCAAAATCCGCTTTTAACTAATCATAATCCGCATATTACGATTCAATTTGTGAGTAAAACCAAAAACCAATTTCCATCCTATAAAGTATTATTAGTCTAAGTTCGCCGATAAAAATGACTTGGCTGAATTAAAATAAATAATAAGTGAACTATTCTTAGTTCACTTACGCCAAACTTCAAATATTGTCATGTTTTAAACTTCAGTTAAGTCATCTTCTTTCCAAGAGAATTTTTTTGATAGAATAGACGTGAAAGCGCACTTGAATATTATTTAATACTTGAATTTGTTAAGAAAGCGAAACACCAATAATGTCATATTGTAATCAGCGGGACAAGCCCCGATAATTAAAGGAATGATCCAAATTAGCCAAATAATCTGTAACACAATTTGCTTCTTGGTAAATATGGAAAAGTTGAACTTCCCATCGGTGGCGACAGAATCCTTGAAACTGAACGACGAGGATCGCATGCTCATGATCCAAACTCAAGGCATTAGAAAGGAGTGAAATGGCCGCCACCGAATCGGACTGGATCCTGACTTTCCGGATCCCCAAACTCCAAGCAAGTTGTAATCTTTCAACAATCCCTCGCATCTCGGCACGGATGATAAAACATGACCCCGATTTAGTTGTAAAGACTTTCACAAAGAACCCTCTATCGTCACTAATAACACCACCAATCGCCGCCCCACTAGGATAGGGTCTAAGTGACCCATCAGTGTTAAGAGTAAACAAACCCTCATGTCTCAGCCGCCACCCAATCATGATTGCTATGCTGCAGTGAAATAATTTGACCCGGAGATTTCTGTCTATGATATTCTAAAAGTAAGGTGTTCATACGGAACCTGTGTCTGGTTTAACTCATGATTGTGATCGGCTTTGTCGGTCTGGAACCTGTTGCCTTCTGTTCAGCTCCATCATGCATCAATTGTGTCAGATCACAAAAACTGAAAGCACTAGTAGAGTCCTAGAAAGGAAATAAGCCAAAAAGTCTTTTTTGTCCATGATCTTTGGACAACATGATTGATATGATCATATACTATCAATGACCAAAAAAACTTTTGTCCATGAATCTTCTGAAATCAGGTAATAGTTCTGAAACATGTGTCTGGTTATACATTATGAACGATTGAAATGTATATTGGGTTGCCCTCCACTCCATTACTCTCCATCAAACTTCTAATGGAGTGCTAGAAGGAAACTGTAAATGATCGATCACTAAGAAAGTATCACTCGCATGATCAACCCAAGTAGCTCTTTGTCAATGTTGTCTGGAAAGCATGATTGATATGATCATATATCTCTTGTTGGTAATCCATCAATTGTATCTGTATTCTTGACACTTAAGGTACTAAATGGAATTCTAAGGGGGTCACTGAAATGATCAGTAGAGTTATATGGCATAGAAGATAGGTTTTATGGGGATGTCGATCTGTAAACTATGTTCAGTTGTCAGCATTGTATGGAGATGTGCATTCATTTATTCAAGGTAGTAGTGTGGGATTTATGAGGTTGTACGTGTGCTGAACGTTGTCACATTGAGCTTGGAAATCACATTTTGGAGTCTTATGATGTGAACTCAAATGTGTTACTTTTGTAATGGTCTTCAAGTACCAAAACAAATTCAGAAAGCTGGAGCCATAATTCCTCCTTCGTTAGAGGGACAAGCCTGTATTGAGGGATTTTTATATGCGACCAATGATGAAATGTCGTAAAGGGTTGGGGAGAATGTGAGAATTATGGAGGTCAAGGTCTGTCATCTGTGCGCATGCTCCTACTATCTGGCAAACAATAGACCTTACGTGTCAAGTCTGAAGACTTCTCATTGTTTGAACTTGCTATTCTCCAGTTGATTCTATTCAAGCTTGAGTAAAAACCATGGGCCAAATCACTTTCTTTCCCTAATCCAACCGGTTTTCAGGGGCCAATATGTTCTGGAGAAGAGTATGATTTTTCTGATGGGTAGGTGCTGGTATCGAATAGCTGGCTGTCAATGAAAAGGACCTTTATGAGCCAAATCCGAAACCATTGCCAGTTCTGCTAGGTTACCTGCAAGTCCCTTTCACATTTCAGTTTGCTTCTATATGTTTGCTTGCTTCATCCACCAGCATGGGGGGATCTCTATTTCATCAGTGATGGAGACTGTGATGTTGCCATCACTTGACCGGAGCAACAATGGTGTCAATTTGGAGGAGTTGCTAATATAATGGCTCCAACCAGAGTGAACCCTAGACTTTTCTCCACATCCTAAGGAAAGGTGAAAGGTGAAATGGGTATTGACAAATATCAAATTCTTGCAAGTTGTTATCCCATGCAAAAGACCATCCACCCACTTTTACGAGCCTCCTGGTAGACAATTTAGTATTCCAAGTCTTCCGTTTCATCTTGCCACTCAAAATGTCAGTGCAGCCAAGCAATACAAGATAAAAGGATTTGCATATCATGAAGGATTTCCTATATACGTGTGTCGGTTTCATAATCACATAGAAGCCGTCTAATGTTACTTCCTCTTGTGCCAACAGTAGTGCCTTTATCTTTTCCACTTCTGTTTAAGTGATATATATGGCACATCATGTACAACGCCAGAGTGAGAGGTGTGTTTCTAACATCTGCATCGGAAAAAAGACCAGACTAACCAACCAAAAAATCCAGTATGAATACAGACCCGAGTCATCCCTTGCTTCTTGCAGATTGAACACAGCCGGTCGAGGAGTTACCACTTACAGACCCGAATCGTCCACAGCCAATCCTCATTAATTATAGTCATATGGACGATGGCATCCGGCCCTAACCTACAAGGGCTCAAATAAATGTCCACCAAACCCAAGATGGAATGTTGGTATGATTTTTTCAATTTCTGCAAACATCCACCAAAATGAAGCCTAGGAGTCTCGACATCTATTGAATTGTACTAAAACAGTTAAAATGAGAAAAATCTGTCAAAATCAAAACGATTCGATCCATTTGTCAATTCAGTTGTTTCATTTCGTGTAGGTATGCAAAACGAGCTGAAAATTGATCTCCTGACTATTAACTGAATTAAATATGGTCACTATCAACCGAATTCGACTCAGTTGTAGTCATGGTTATGATTTTGAGACAGTCGAATTTGAAACTAGTGCGGTTTAACGGATTTCACAGAATTAAAATATAGATTGACTAGGATTCCAAGTCTGATGCAGAAAATCAAAGACAGTTTCAATATCCTAAATTTCCGGGAAATCAAGCTCAAGGTCCTCATTATCTCTTTACACAAACATCCCATACATGGCTGGTACAATCCGTCATCAGACTTCATGGCAAAGTGCTCATGTAGTAATCTCTCTTGGACCTGGGAATTGGACTTTATTTGAAATCTAAAACACTTTGCTCCACTACAACCACGATCAGCTACTGCTCAACAGAGTCAGCCATCATTCTTTCGTTTTCCGGTTCTGCATAGTTACATTGATTGGAGTCTTCATAATCTAGAAACAGAATTACAAAAAATAAAAGATTACCAACTAGTGTACATTTGCTGCTTGAGTTAAAAAGAAGAGATGCATAGGATGCCTTAATTACAAATCAAAACCTCCGCCTTTTAGCATTAGAAGAATGGTCGAGAAGGTTGGGGTCGGAAGAATCACAAGTTTCTTCCAATTTTCTCCTCAAAGTTCTGAGTTCATCTTCACTTACAACTCCATTCAGCTTCTTGTTCAATTCATAAGCAGCTGCCAACTTGTTCTTGCATTGTTTGCTTGCAGAATCATGACACACCACTGCAAACCAGAAACCAGAATGCAAGAAAATTAGAATGATTCAAAACGGTGATTGCTTTTTGGAGGGAAACAAGTTGGGAAAACAACATACCAGGTTTTGGATAATCCCTTCCTATGATGCACTTGGCTTTAGTTTGGACACTCAATGGGGCAGTCCATGGCTCATAGATGTAGTCCTTGGGCATATCTGCATTAGTTCCACAATTTCAACCATCCCCACCAATTCACACATATCATTACTACTTTTTATATAAAAACATATAAGCTAAAACTTAACCTTTCAATATAGGCAGAAAATGTCGTATATAGTTCCCATTTGGATCATATTTCTTCCCAAATGATATTGGTGAGTATATCCGGTTATACTGCAAAATGAACAGAGCACAAAAGTTCATCAAATTCTTGACTGTCTATTGACATACATCCTTTCTTGAAAGTTCATACCTGATAGAAGAATGAAGAACAAGAGAGCCACATCCAATTCCCATTGTTGATTGCCCAGTCTGAATCAATCAGAAGCCTCTCAAAAACGTCCCGCCCCTTTTCCCAGTGAACAAACTAACAGCAGAAACCAGTCGATTTTATGTCCAGCACAAAAAGCAAACAGATTAAGAAGAGACAACGATGAGCTACAACACACCAGATCGCCACGAGTCAAGAAACACGCGACGCAGTGCCTTGCTAGATGATGTATCCAACCCCACTTGTGGAGCTGCAATCAAATAGACAAACAAACTCAGATCAGATTACTTGCAATGCTTTCCCTTGAAGACAGGCACAACCTGGAATAGAAGAAACAGAACTAGCAAACCAAAAAGAAGAACCAAGAAAAAAAGGTTACTAACCTGGACCATGATTGCATCAATCCAAGGATACCCTGTTTTAGCTTCTCTCCAAGCTGTCAGTAATTCTTCATTGTCACTCCAAGGTATCTACAGTCCACATAAGTATCTATTAATCCTTGATAAGTAGGCACTAATTCACATTTCATCGCTTGTGCTCTTGCTAGTTGCTACATAAGCTAATACCATCCAGGAAAGTAACCACTAGATAATTGAAAGTTCAAACGGCAAACATTATGAAGTGTATAAATAAGGAACCAACAAACAAGGAAGTGTAACTGAGAAGTCAGATCACCTGACAAAACATGATGAAATGTAAGAATGAGGAACCAATTGTCAATGGAATAAAACACAACTCCTTAAAAGAAAATTTCTTGATAACTTTGTTTAGCAAGAGATAGCAGTATGCCAATGTCTTCTTTTCAGGCATAGCATAAATAGAAAGGCTACTAAATATATTTACGTAATTGTTTCCTTTACCTGCTTGCATATTTTGTTCCCTCTCATCTGATCAAAGTTTGGAGTGCCAAAAGCCACTGTGTAAAAGAAATCTCTCCATAGCAACTGTAGAAGTTCAAAAAAAATTATAGCTGAAGAGAGATGTCCATGGCCAGAATCACATATGGCTCGTAGGAGTTTAAAGTAACCTGGCCAAGAAGCGAGACTGGTGGTGATGTGTGTTTTTTGTTAAACCTCGTATAAACATCTTGAATGCACTGGTAGAAGTACCTAGAAGAAAGACAGCCAAACTAGTAAAGAAAAATATAATGTCAGATGGATGATGGAATTGACATTCCATACAGATTAAACGTATTCAGTTATATTTGCAACTCACTTTCAAGTATGGTGAGAGAGTTGTAGTTGCTGGCCTTAAGAAAGCAGATGGATCACCCTTAGGCTTTTCAAATGTCGCCACCCACTTCTGCAATGTGAGGAAATCTCTGTGAAGTATGCGATAGAAACTAAGGAGACCAAATGTCACAACACATGAAACATTGGTTTTGAAGTACCACTGTGGTTTCAATGTTAGACACTTTCTATCCAAGTAAAGAAGAGAACTTGGATTTGATCTCAGGTAGTAAGGATTTTTTACTGGTATCTGTAATTACGAAATAAGCGAGAAGCAAACAACAATAACATCAAGAGAACACTGGATAGTTATGGTTTCTCGAGAGCAATAACGAGTGAATATATCAAATGTTAGCATCATTGGACTTAAAGTAACAAAAAGGGAAATAGGACATCCTGTTCAGCACTATGTGATTTCTGAGTAAGGTGATTAGTCTGAGATATCTAAGAAGCAGAACTCTCTTTTCCAATTAAAATGAATAAGGGAATTAAATTATACAGTTTAGATAGTAGACATACCAAACCCTTTTAGAGATTAAACATGTGAGACCAACGATTCAAGGTTTGTCAATTCTAAAATCATACAAGTTCCACAAACATTGGAAGTATATATAGATTAGCCTTAACAAGTAAGTAATCTATCTAAGGTATACAACTAACCAGTTAACAATGATCATAATTGCATATAGTTTTAACTTTTATCGAATCTAAGTCAGTAGAGTTCTCTAATGACTAATAGTGAACAGCTCAAGGAAAAAGGAAATAAATCACAAATGAACGGAAAGCACCCAACCTCATTGCTGATAGCTTCTCTTAGCCTCTTCAATCCTTCTGTTTCTCCACCTTTAAAAGGTGGCACTTCACCCTAAAATTTACAAAACCAAAAACAACATACAAGGTAAGTACAAGAACTACACATAGATACGCGGCTTAGTTCATACCATTTCAGCGTACACATAACCAAGATCTTCCAAAGTCGGTATTTCTATGATGTTGGAGCCCTGGACATCATCCCCAACAGAAGGAAGTGAAGAAATTTCTATCAAGAGAGGGGAGGATGCCCAAGACGGTTCCCCAGCAAGCTTCAGAAATGATTGGTAACTCAAAGGTGGTCTTCCTCCATTCTGTTCTCCAGATTTAGGATTCAAAAAAGAACCCAAATTACTCGTTTTAGAAGCTGGCAAATCACACAGCACAATATATATGGTGAACACATGGAACGTGTCAATTCATTCTGTTTAACTCACTCTCTGTATGATATCAACTGGATTGAACAGCGTATGACTCACAGGGGAAAACACTTCAATTCCAGCTGCAGAAGCACAGTCCTGAAAGCGAACACAGAACAATAACCCAATTAAATATGTCAGGTTTAAGATTCGAGTTGTCTCCAACTGATGGAACAAGAATACTTTGGAAGTAGAAAAGGGGCACAAACCTTGACTCTAGTGTCCAATTGTTGGTAATAAGGATCTGTTTCATACTCGAAGCAAAGTTTTCGAACATTCCACTGCATAAAGACAAACTTTTACAGGTGAAATCTTTAAGCTAGACAAAAATGGGATGAAGGGAGCAAGAAAAGTAAAGAGTTGTTTACTTACGTGGTTCAAGCAGTTAATCAAAACCTCTCCAGGTTCTCCCTTGAGAACCAGCAACCTGGAACCAAGCTTCCTAAGACTCAAGTCCAGATCTTTGAGGCTCTCCAACAAGAACCTAATCCTATTCAACCCTGCTCGACCCGAACCGGGAGAAAAACCATTGGGGTCCGGTTCCATGTATCGCGGATCAATAACAAACACCGGGTATAGAAATCCAGCAGCAGCAGTTTTGGAAGCGTATTCTAGGGCTGGGTTGTCGTGGACACGGAGCCCCTTCCGAAACCACACGAGGGAATTACACGGCCCGGCGGAAGATGAAGAAGCTGACGACGCCATGGACATTACCTGCAAGCAGTTACTGGCTGCTAGTAGTCGCATTGAATGCCCAAGTTTAATGGTGTGGAAGGAAAGAATTCCCGGGGGTTGACGACGGTCTTGTCATTTCACCTGTGAATGCGTTCGTACTTGAAATTGCAGGGGAAGAACAGAGTCTTGTTCGTCGTTTGCTCTAATGCGAATTTGAAATTTATATTTTTTTTTACGTGAAGGAAGCGGGAAAATTTAGCGGCGGACTTTGGTATTTGTAGAACACAAGAAGAAGACAAAGGAAATGGAATGGATGGGTTGGAGAGGAAGGAAAATAAGCGAGATTGATTTGTGAATAGGTAGCCATCAACCACTTTACGCTGCCATGGATCAGTAGCTTTATGGCAGAAGAGGAGAGGTTTCAAGTTGCTCAACGTGGCGACTCCAGTGGCCAGCAACGTTTCCTGTACAAGTCTTCATTTGATAACTAGAAACCTGTCCTTTGATACTTCACCAAAGTATTGGAAAGGGTCACGTAACCAACAAAAGAAGTATTGAAAAGGGTGGTAGTCAACCTAAAATCCAGCTGCAGCCAGGGCTTCTTTTCAGTCTTTTTTTCTACCATGGTCTTCCGCACCTTCTCAGCGGAATCCCGTTTACTATTTGAAGCATAAGCATTTGTCAAAAGAATCTTGTTTCCCAAATCCTCTGTATCCATTTCCCCAAGATGCCTGGCTGTCATCTCACCCATTTCTGCATTGCCATGAACCCTACAAGCTGCATGGAAAGCACCCCAGATCCCAATATCACTCACCGCATCATCAGCATTATTCATCATCATCATCATCATCATCATCATCATCAGATTGTACGCCCTTCTAAGCTGCCCAGCTCTTCCAAGAAGGTCCACCATATAAGTCACATGCTCCGCCAAAGTCTTAATTCCGTACACACAAGTCATCCGCTCAAAGCTTTTGCAGCCTTCCTCCACCAAACCTCCATAGCTGCAAGCATTGAGAACACTGACAAAGGTAACTTGATTCGGTCTCAAACCTTCATCCTGCATGCTCTTGAACATATCTAAAGCTTCCTTAGACTTGCCATGGTCTGCCAAGGCTGCCATGATAGTACTGTAAGTGACTACACTTATAAACTTCATTCCGCTGAATTCTTTCCAGGCCAAGTCCAATGAACCGCATTTGGCTTGCATGTGGATCAAAGCATTTGATACAATCACCCCGCTGTCAATGTGTCTTTCCTCTATGTCTGCAGCCAATGTGGTTGCCAACTCAGCATCTCCAAGCTGAGTACAAGCAGAGACGGCTCCAACCATGGCCACATCTGTGATTTTGACTTCTGCTACTCTCATCTCCATATACATCTCAATGGCTTCCTTGGCATATCCATTCTGAGCATAACATGCCAACATTGCAGCCCAACAAGAAGCATCCAGCTCTAGTATGGAACCAAACACATTTCTAGCCTCCTTGACAGCACCACACTTGCCATAACCTGCAATCATGGAAACCCATGTGACTGAGTTCTTCTCCAGTATCTGATCATACAACCCTCAGGCTGCTTCCATGTTGCCACAATTTGCATAGCCAGCCACCATGGCAGTCCAAGAAACCACGTTATGCTCCTCCATGGTTGTCACATAAACACTGTGCTTCATTCATCCTGTTCAATTTGGTGTACCCCACAAATAATAGCAGTAAAGACAATAATATCCTTGTGATCATTCCATCAAAGATGGTAGAAGCATCAGCCAGGCAACCACATTTTGCATACATATCCAGCAATGTAGTTTGCACAATCTTGTTATTCAAATGACCGGATTGGAGCAGTCTCTTGTGTACTTGTTTCCCTTCCTGAGACAGTCGGGAGTCGAGCACATGCATTAAGGACTAAAGAGAAAGTGAAGCGAGAGGGTGGAACTCCAATCCAATGCATTCTAGAGTAGAGAGCAATAGCACCAGTACTCTGATGGTGGCGGACATGGTAACGTACCAAGGACGTCCAGAGAAACTGGTCTTGCACCTGGGTATTTCGTCGAACAGGTTGTGTGCATAAGTGAGATTGGATACGGGAAGTTGGAGTAGTGTAGTGAGGAAACAAGGAAGAAGTTGAGGTTGGTGGGGTTTTAGAATGGTTTTAGGAAATGGACATGGATTTGGAGATGGGTTAGAGTTTTGCATAACTGGAGCTGGAGGGATTGGGTAAACAGAGCTTGGTTTGGGTGGCGGGACTTGCAGCTTGAAAGTGAAAAAGGCAAGTTCTTTGACCTCATCAACGTATTAAAGTACCTATCTTTAGATTGCCCAATTCCTCAGACTGAGGGTTGAAGCGTGAAAACACCAAACAGCCATGAAACGAAATCGCCACTTGAATGCAGAGAAAAAAAAAATATGCGCGCTTTTGAAAAGAGGGTTATGACGTTGTAGTTTTCCAAATAAACAACACACTACATTCTATACCGTTTTAAACATTCATTTCGAAAAAATGAAAAAACTTACAACTTCAACTCAAAAAACTCTCTTCTTCTAGTATGTTTTAGTTGCTCGAAAACGCTCCCGACGAACCATCCTTCAAGATTTTGAGGTATGAAAGTTGAAATATTAGCGATAAAAAGATAAACCGGACGGACTGGTTGTCGGTCCGGTCAGACAGCACAGATGGATAAGATTTCGGTCCGGGTGGTTTGACCGGACGGAACACCGATCCGTCCGGTCTTTTTGTTTTCCGTCCGATCAGACCACCCGGACGGAAATCAGATCCGTTCGGTTTGGTCCGTCCATTTTTTTATTTTATTTTATTTTCAATTTAATTAAATCTCTTAATTTCGTTTAGATCGGTTCGTTAATTTGAATACTTGAAGTATTGGTTGGATGCAAGGGATATCGTCATGAGTGGTACGGTAAGTGTTCGACCAGTGCTTAGAAAGGCTTAACGAATAGGTTATATGTAGATAAATGATTAATGTAGTTTGTATTTCGATGTTCATATTTTGTAGGGAGTTGATGCCGGTGACGGAATTGATTACTCCGACTGGTTCTTATCCGACAATATGTATGACACTGTCGCTGAAACGACGTAAGCTGGAAAACAGATTGCTAGAACGCTTAATTTCCATCTGATCAATGGGTCCAACAAAAGAAAAGACTTAGAAAAAGAGTGTCGGGTGTATTTGTATTGCTCACGTGGACCTGTCGCAAGTCTAAGAGTTCAGATCCATCGAAACAGGCGATGAAGTCAAAGAAGTGTAATTGCCCATTCATAATTTTCGTGCAGTCAAGAGTGATAGATTGCGAGTGAAAGTTTTTTATTGACGGAGTTGGAGACATTAAGAATTCTGATAAATCAAAGGGGTATCACAATCATCCTTTGATTCTTTTTACTTAAGTCAGCACGGAAAGCAATCGTTTATCTCATAAGGCGAAAATAGATATTCGGGATATGGTGTCGGCTCACACACAACCGAATAAGATCAGGTATTCTCTGAACAAGAAGTTTAACACTTGTTACAATATGAATCAAATTTATAACGAGTCATACAAGATTAGGAAGGAGAAATGAGATGGTTTGGATCCGATGGAGTGGACTTTGCATAAAGCTACAGAACAACATTATTTATTTTAGTACTTAAAGAATGATGATGACAATCTTGTTCATTTGTTTCTTAGTCACCCCGAATGTGTCCAGTTGGTTAGCTAATGGTATTTTGTATGATTGACTCAAATTTTAACACCAGCATCTATAGGAAGCCAGTGATCCAGTTGGTTGGTGTGACTCTAGTACGGAAGAACTTTAGCATCGGGTTCACATTCGTTGAGAATGAAAAAATAGAGTCCTATATTTGGGTGTTGGAATGTCTAACTTTGATACTAGGTAGGCGGGAACCTACTGCATTTGTGACTGATAAAGAGCGAGGTTTGGCTGTGACACTCGGCATTGTCTTTCCAAAGACTCCCCATTTATTCTGCATTTGGCACATGAAGAGGAAGATTAAGTACATCATGACTAGTGTGGAAATAGCTTAGGCTTTCGTGCATGATAGGTGGAATAAAGTGTTGTATGCACATACAGATGCGAAGTTCTACAAGGAGTGAGAAGATATGATCATGAGTGATTGGGCTAATGTCGGAGGATTGATGGAGTACTTAGGAAGCGAGTGGTTACCGTATAAGACTTAGTGGAATTATTGCAACACCAACGAGGTTTTCCATATTGGGTGTACGAGTACGAATAGGGCGGAGTCCTAACACTCGTCTATCAAAATATGGTATAACTCTTCCAATCAAGGACTTGACACACTATTTGAGGAATATCACGCTTGAATTGAGGGCCTAGTCATAGAAGTGCAATAGGCTATAGATGAATCACAGAGCAAGATAATTTATTTGTTATTCTTTAGGTAAGTAGTTATTTAATCATGTTTAGGTAAGTAGTTATTTGTTTGTGTTTAAGCAACTAGTTATTTGTTTGTGTTTAAGTAACTAATTATTTTTTTGTGTTTAAGTAACGAACTATTTGTTCGTGTTTAAGTAACTAGTTATTTGGTTGCCTTAGGCTCATCATTTCTCGTACGTACCGATCGTTTACATATCTGAAAAATGAAGTTAGCCTTTGGGGATTGAGTTGGTGAATGACACGTTATCGAATGAGGACAATTGTGATTGTGTGCAAGAAGATACACATGACATCCCTTGTACTTGTAGGCTTGAATCTATGGAGCGGGATGAGGTTGAATTGAAACCATACCATCTCCACCACTTTTGGTGATTATTGGAATATCGTCTTCCTGTAGATAGTGAGAAGTGGGAAGACCATGATGCGACAGACCGCGACATCCTCAGCGGGATGGTACATACGATTTGTGATAGAGGTGGGCCTGCTGTACATGCTCTGACTACATTGGTTCGACCCAGTACCAACCAGAATCAGACGGCGTGAAAGAGTCTAAGAAGTCTGAGGCCCCTAAGGGTAGGCATCATTGTACCCCGACCAAGGGTGAGACCAAGACAGGTTCGTACTTTTTATACTCTGTTATGTGTTCGTTGATTTTTAATTGTGTTAACACAAGTAAATTACTTAACATGTCGTTCAACTCCGTAGAAGGCTACACCCATACCAAACATGTCGAGAACTCATCACGAAGTTCTATTCCGAACAGAGGTGTGTAGTTTTACCCAAAACAATCTTATTCCCACATTCATATAGTAAATGACCGTCTGAATTGTTTGATTAACCTCCACTTCCAGTGCTACCATTCATCTCATATATCTCTTTAGGACTCTGGTCAGTACTGAATAATGTGTTTGACGTTATTGGTGACAGTCATTGCAGATTTAGGTGTGTGTCGCACTCGGTCATCGGCGGTGACCAATATCAATATGTGGCTATGCGTCAGGAGTTTATGGATAACGTTCATGTGTATTGGGATGTTGGTATCACAAGGTGTATGACGGACCGCTAGAAACCGTTCTAGCAAGACTAGGATGGCTATGGAACACACCATGTGACAAACCATAGTGGTTATGGAATCTGGACCTTATTGGATTTGCCACTAAGCACAATTGGACAAACGTCGTGTTCGGTATGAGGGGATGTGGTATCCCGTATGGAGAGATGTTTCTCCGATGAAAATCAGAAAAACACAGGAGCCGGGAGTGTGACGTACCTAATGTATAATGGTGACCACTGGGTGCGCTTATATTTGGATGGGCGTGATGGGATACTTCCAATTTCGGCGATGAGTCGAATGTGGCATTTTGGGCCGATGACAGTGTGAAAGCGGCTTGGTTGGGCGCAATGTACCGTTGGGAGCATGTAACGTACAAGTTAATGGTTCCACCTCAAAATAAATGACACTATACTCTCGTTACTATAATCACATGATGTAATTGGGTAATTAATTTACTTTGATGTACTTTAACAATCTAGATGAATGTGCTCTAAATCTGGATTCAATTCCCAAAAATTTGGCCTTACAACCTTTAAAAAAAATTAATAATCGAAACAGAACGGACCGGATTTCGGTCCGTCGGTGACGCCGTATGGACAGGATTTCCGTCCGCAGGTGAAGCCAGACGAAGCGGATTTTTGTCCGGCTTCACCGGCGGACGGAAATCCGGTCCGTCTGGTCCGTTCTGTTTCAATTATTAATTTTTTTACAGAAAAACCTCAACTCTTGTTTCTCATAACAAACAACGATGTTCTCATACATAATGTCAAAGGCAACATGACCTCGTCCATAACAACAAATAATAAACATAAATACATGAGGTCTCCATACATAACATGGATAGAAACGTGAACATGATCTAGTCACAATTGGGGAAACAATGTCTAGCGGTATGGTCTCTGGTGGCGGAAGTCAACGTACATGCTGCAACACTGCAACGCAGCTGCTCGACCGCCTTCATATACTCAGCATTGGAATCGTACTCCTATCTCTTGGAACCGACAAAGTAGGGATGCATATGGTCCAATACTCTATAAGCTAGCTGTATGGAGGAAAAAGCAAATAGTCAACAATCGTGTACATACAGATGCAAAGTTTAACCAAAAGTAATTAAAAACATACTTACCATATCCGTCGGCACGAGAGCACCAGCAGGGAGCGGGCGGAGGATGCGCGGGTGGCTATGGTGTTGATACCAGTACATGTATCATGGATAGACATCGATCATGTCAGCCACACATCAAAATAAAAACTGAAATGGCATCAGTCGGGACCATTCTTTGTCCCTCAATGCTCTATAGGTAGTGTCAGCCCACTCAACCACGTATCCGTTAGGCTCAGCTGACCTAATTGTCTTGATAGGAGGAGGGATAAGCCCTAGAATCATCTGCGTATAGCAAAACTGCCTAAAGACACGAGTCGGATCGTAGTACTTTGCACTGGTAGCAAAACGAATCACTCCACGAAACGTTGAATCAGGAACTTCAATAGAAGCATGAATAGAAAGCGAGAAAAAGAATAAGTAAGCAAGGTGACCATATAGTTGCTTTGTACATAACAATTAAGCCAGGGTTGGAAAAGGTTTTGTTCATAAATGAGTTTATATAATATTGAATCAAGCTTTAGCATGTAAAGAAGCAACATACCGAAATTTGCATTACTTCAATTTTGACACTAAACCCCAACCGACTTCTGGTTAATCCCATATACATGGAAACTAAAAAAACAACATAGTTAAGAAAACATAATACACTATAAGAAAAATAGGCGTCGGTTTTGGATTTGTTGTGGTGGATATTTTCTGTGTCAGTCGTTGTGGCGGAAAACAGTCGCCGGACACGGATAAGTTTAATATATCCGCGACAATGACATCTGCGACAACCTAATTTTAATATATCATCGACAAGGGATGATTTTAGTATGAGAATTTTGTAAGTTCAGAAAGACAATTCAAAATGAATGACAAACAACAACACTCGGTAAACATAACGTCACAAAATGAAAGGATATCCCTATCAAGAGTTGTATCCTATATCCCTGTATAAAGATCAAGATAAATGAATGAACCATAAGAGAATAAGCATATGATTGTTCTTAGCACTACTTTCTATTGTGACTTTATGACTTTTGAGGTACATCTCCAACGAATTATAACAGAGATTCAACACCAAAATATGAACAATCTTACATATCCCTTAACACAGAAAACAAAAAGTCAAGATCGGAATCAAGTTGATGCTTAGTCTGCTCGAGCAAGTTGTTCATGTATTGAGCCAACTCGTCAGTCATACGCCCGATCAGAAAAAACCTGCACACACCTAATTTTTTTCTATTTAGATATACAATCAAATTAGATTTGACCTAGGGTTAGATTTGTAATCATAAAGGATTCAAAAACAGAGGAAAAAATGTACTTATGTTCTTCTTCAGTCCAAGGAGTCCCTTTCTTCCTCTCAGTTTCAATGTACTTCGTCTTCCCGCTGGCGAGCGAAATCTGATGGGGAACCCTCCTCCCTGCAGCAGAGGCGACAACGGAAAACCTCCAATTGCCGATGTCGAGGTAAGAGGAAAAGTCAACTCAATCAGAGGTCCCGTGCAGCAATGGAGAAAGAATACCTATAAGTTGGAGACTCCAACATAATGTAACGAAAGGACAAAGATTAGAGCAACAGGGAAGGAAAGTGAAGAGGAAAATAAGGCAATAGAGGTTTTTGTAGTCTTTGGTCATGTTTCGCGCAGCAGAGTCAGAGAGTAGGGGAGTAGGCGAGGAAACGCAGCATAAAAGCCGAAAGGTAGAAAAGGGCGGGAAAGGGGATTTATTTAGAGGGTTACTAAACGACGCCCTGGAATTCGAATTAAACAACGCCCTACATTCGTTATGACCTAAACGTCCATTTCATAAAAATGAAAAAAGTATTATTTCGATCTAAGAAACTCTTATTTATTATGTTGTAGTATGTTTTAGTTTGTCGAAAACACTCTCGACGAACAACGAATCAAAATTAGAAAGGTACGAAATTAATTTTCCATTTAAAAAAAAAACACCGGACGGACCGGCGTTCCGTCCGGTCAGACCAGGCAGACGAAATCATGGTCCGTCCGTTAGGGTTTAGATTTTAGTGTTTTGTTTTTAGAATTTAGGTTTTAGAGTTTAGGGTTTAAGATTTAGTGGTTTAGGGTTTAAATTTTGTTCAGTGTTTAGGGTTTAGAGTTTAGGGTTTAAACTTTATAATTTTTTAAATTTTTTTTAGGGTTTAGGGTTTAGGGTTTAAATTTTATAATTTTTTAAATTTTGTTTATCGGTTAGGGTTTAGGGTATAGAGTTTTGTGTTTTGTTTTTAGGATTTAGGTTTTAGTGTTTAGGGTTTAAGGTTTAGTGGTTTAGGGTTTAAATTTTTAAATTTTTTAAATTTTTTTATTAATTGTATGTTTATTAATTAACTAATTTTGTTGTTAATTGTAGGGTTTATGCACACGACCTGTCAACGAGTACCATGGTAATTGTTTGTCCAGTTTTTGTATCATCAATTAATAGGATATGTTAATTTCAGTGTTTTGATTCATTTCGTTGTTGATATTCTGTAAGAAATGGATGCCGGTGACGGAATAGATTATTCCGACTGGTTCTTATCCGATAATGTGTACGACACTATCGGTGAAGCGGTCCAAGCAGCAAAACAGATTGCTTTGACGCTTAATTTCCATCTGATCAAAGGGTCGAATAAAAGCAACGATTCGGAAAAGGAGTGTCGGGTGTATCTATACTGCTCACGTGGACCAGTTCGCAAGTCTGAGGGTTCCGATCCGCCGAAACGTACTACGAAGTCAAAGAAGTGTAATTGTCCATTCAGACTTGCCGCCCGATCAAAGGTGGTAGATTGCGAGTGGAAGTATTTTATTGACGGAGTCGGAGACATAAAGAACCCTGACCGGACGAAGGGGTACCACAATCATCCTCTAATTCATGTCACTGAAGTAAGCACGGAAAGCAATCCGTTATCAGATGAGGCGAAAAAAGATATTCGGGATATGGTGGCTGTTCACACACAACCGAATAAGATCAGGTATTCTTTGAATAAGAAGTTCAACACTCGTCATAATATGCATCAGATTTATAACGAGTCGTACAAGATTATGAAGGAGAAATTAGATGGTTTGGATCCGATGGAGTGGACTTTGCGTCAGGCTACAGAACTTGGTTATTTCGTGCAGTACTTAAAGGATGATGATGACAATCTTGTTCATATGTTTCTTAGCCACCCCGAATCTGTCCAGATGGTTAGTTCATGGTATTTCGTGATAATTATTGACCCGACTTTCAACACCAACATCTATAGGAAGCCAATGATCCAGTTGGTTGGTGTGACTCCGGTGCGGAAGAACTTTAGCATCGGATTTGCATTCGTTGATAACGAAAAAACTGAGTCGGTAATGTCGGAGGATATGGTAATGAGTGACTGGGGTAATGTCGGAGGATTGATGGAGTACTTAGGAAGCGAGTGGTTACCGTATAAGATTCAGTGGGCCCATTGCAACACCAACGAGGTTTTCCATATTGGGTGTACGAGTACGAACAGGGTGCAGTCGCAGCTCTCGTCCCTAAAAACATGGTACAACTCTTCCAATAAGGGACTTGATACACTATTTGAGGGATATCATGCATTGATCGAGGGTCAAGTCATAGAAGTGCAGCGGGCTATCGATGAATCACGAAAGAAGGTATCGTACTGTTTATATAAGTACTTAGTCAATCACTAGTTATTTGGGAATGTTTAACTTAACTAGCTTTTTGGTTTCGTGTAGACTCATCGTTTCTCGCATAGACTACCATTTACGTATCTGCAAAATGAAGTCAGCCTCTGGGGTATTGAGTTGGTGAACGGGGCGTTATCCAGTAAAGACGATTGTGATGGTGTGATCGAAACCACGCACGATCTGCCTTGTACTTGTAGGCTCGAATCCATGGAGCGCGATGGGGTCGAGCTGAAACCATACCACCTCCATCACTTTTCGCGTTCTTTGGAATACCGTCTTCCTGTAGACAATGAGAAGTGGGAAGACCATGACTCGACAGATCACGCCATCCTCAGCGGAATGGTTCAGACCATTTGTGATAGAGGTGGCCCCGTTGTATGGGCCTTGACTTCACTGGTGCGGTCCCAGTATCAACCAGAATCTGACGGTGTGAAAGAGCCGAAGAAGTCGGACGCGCCTAAAGGCTGGCCTCGTGCGCGAAAGACCGATGGGCGGCACCCATCATACCACGAGCATACGAGTGCTCATTGCACCCCATCTAAGGGCAAGACGAAATCAGGTTTGTTACATGTCACACTATGCTATCGGTGTCGTTGTTATGCGAGGTTTGTAACATAAGTACACCATCTAACAGGTAGCGGAACTGTGCAAGCGGCTAAACCCACCCAAAGCAAGTCTAAAACCTCTATTCCTAACAGAGGTGTGTAGTTTTACCTTACAACATTTCTTTCCGTGCTGTTGTCTCGTCTGTAGTCGTCCTAATTACATGATTCGACATCACTTTCAGTGCTTCCATACATGTCGTATATCCCTGCCGGGCTCTGGCCGTTGGCAACTTCGGTATTCGACGTTATTGGTGATGGCCACTGCGGGTTTAGATGTGTATCCCACTCTTTCACCGACGGTGACCAACATCAATACGTTGCCATGCGTCAGGAGCTTATGGATCATGTCTATGTGTACTGGGGACGGTGGTATCATAAGGTGTATGAGGGCAAGCTGGACACTATCCTTATGAGACTGGGGTAGCTATGGAACACACCGTGTGAGAGACCATGGTGGTTATGGAATCTGGACCTTTTCGGATTCGTCACTAAGCACAATTGGACGTACGTGGTTTTTGGCATGGGGGTCGTGGTATTCCGTACGGTGAGACATTTCTCCCGATGAAAATCGGGGACACACCGGAGCCGGGTGGTGTGACATTTCTAGTTTGCACCGGTGATCACTGGGTACGTTTATATCTGGATGTCCATGACGGGGTACTTCCAATCCCGCCGGTCAGTCAAATGTGGCGTTATTGGGCAGATGATAGTGCGAGAGCAGCATGGCTGGGCACACTGTACCGTCGGGAGAATTTAATGTACCAAATGTTGGTACAATCTGCACCATAGTGCATTACATTTGATATATCGTCTACGTAATGTACTAAGATTGTTTACTTTGGTGTTGTATTGTTAAGTGTTTTAGTGCTAAGTGTTTTAGGGTATTATGTAATAAATAAGTGTTCTTAAACAATGAACGGTTGCGTTTATGGTCGGAGATTATTGTGTAATAAATAAGTGTGTTTGAAATTACTGAAGGCTCAATAGTGCATAATATCATAACTGCATAATATCAAAAGTACATAATGTGTCAAGTCTCAAAACAAAACTACATAAGTCTCATTACACAACATGGAAAGAAATGATAACATATGACAGTCACAAAGTCTAACGGTACGGTCTCTGGTATCGGAAGTCCACGTACACGTCAGCAACACTGCATCTGAGATACTCGACCGCCTCCAGGTACTCAGCATCAGACTCGTACTCCTGTCTCATCGTCCCAGTAAGGAATGGATGCATATGATCCAACACCCTGTAAGCTAGCTTCAAAGTGGAAAAGGAATCAAGTTAGCTATCGGTGTCTGACTCTGACCTAAACCCTAAACCAAAAACAAACGAAGGTATAATTATCATATCTGTCGGAGCCGTCACACCAGTGGGGATGGGCCTGAGGATGCGCGGGTGGGTGTGGCGCCGATACCAGTACATGTATCGGGGGTCGACGTCGATCACATCATCGGCACGCCTAAACAAAGACTGAAATGACATCAGTCTGGACCAGTCCTCGTCCCTCCACGCTTTATCTGTGGTGTCAGCCCACTCAACTGTGTACCCGTTGGGCTCAGCCGCCCTGTATGCCCTGGAAGGCAAAGGGATAAGATCCGGAATCATCTGTGTGTAGCCGAACTGTCTAACCACACGCGTCGGATCATAATACTCAGCAGTCGGACCGAAACGAATGACCCCACGGAACGTCGAATCGGGAACCTCCACCTCGGGGCATGGCCCAAATGGCAGCCAAATGACATCCCGTGAGGTCATATCATCCAGCAGACGGCGGTAGTACTCCGAACGACGGTGCATGAAGTCGTATGACCGATCTGGCTGCTCGATACTGCTCCACCACCCAACCAATGCCTCGGTATCACCCCGCTCCCGAGCCACTACTCTAGCAGCACGAGTACTAGGGAAGTACGTGAATCCAGGACTGAAGTACGGACACGCTCCCCGCCATTCCCTTACACTTAGCCCTGCTCGCCTTACCCAGCTCGTGGTACAACCATTTTAGAGTCGACCCCCATAAAGTACTCCCACATCACCAGACGAGTACGATCGGCGGTCTTATCAGTGAATAGAGTCGACCCCAGGAGACAAAACATGAACACCCTGTATGCATCCTCATCCACTAAACCGCTCCCCAGGGCTAACATCGACTTCTCATGCATCGCAGCACCCTTCAGCCAAGGGTATCGTGCATCACCACCTGCAGTGCCTCCAACTGGCAACTTCAAATCCTCGGGATGGATACAGAGAGCTAGAGCTATATCGGCCTGCAGATCAACGCTGGATCGAGGAACGTGAAGTGGACGTCCATGTATTGGTATACGGAGAATATGCCACACATCATGAAGTGTGATGGTCATCTCTCCGAAGGGCATGTGGAACGTGTTAGTATCCGGCTGCCACCTCTCTACAAAAGCGTGGATCAGTGCCTCGTCCAACTGATCGGTCATCCCAAAATGACCCAAATGGAGAAGTCCCAAGGTAGACATCATCATTTCCAGAGTCGATGTCTGTGGCTGGAATCTCATCACATGCCTGAGATGAGTCGGTCGGGTGTAGAACCTGAAATCACGGATGTTACGATAGTCCGCACCGAGCTCCCACAGATAATGCGCAATGTGACCCCCGAAACTAGGAATCACACTGGTCGCAATCGGGCGTCCATCCTCTATCCCCGACTCGAGCTGCCAAGTGCGGGAAAGGTTTCCCCCGGCCCCAGTAGTGTGGACCTCCTCATCCCTCTCCCCCCATGCGTACTCGTGGCGGGAGCAAAACTAGCATCTCTCCCAACTGCAACTCCAACGCTCGCTGAAGCGTGAGACGAACCAGTGGAAGCCCTAAATGGTGGAGCCCGATAGGTATCAGACTCGTATCCACCAAATAACTCCTCCTCGCCGTCATCTGGTATAAATCTCTGCCGTGAAGTCAGAAAGGGGGGAACTCTAACAGGCCTAGCGGGGGATGGAGGTCTATCTTGACATACGGGAATCCTAATCGGGGGAAAAGGCTCGGGGGTTTCGTAGATCTTTTGTTTTTTCTTCTTCTTATCTGCTTCTCTCCTATTAGAAGCAATAATCGCACGCTCGACAAGTCGGTTCATAGTTTCCAACGACTTGCCCTTCCCTCGCATTTTCTGAATTCTATCAGTCTCTTCTTCGACAGGGTCGGTGCTATGCTGCTTACCTCCGCCTTTTTGTCTTCGCCATTTTTATTCAGAAACTATAATACACGAAATTATCTAACTAATCACATACTTATAAAAATCTAATCAATTAAATTAACACTAATTATGAGAGTTCATCTAAAGCCTAAACCCTAAAACCCTAAATTCATCTAAACCCTAAACCCTAAACTATATTCATCTAAACCCTAAACTAAATTCATCTAAACCCTAAACCCTAAACTATATTCATCTAAACCCTAAACCCTAAACTATATTCATCTAAACCCTAAACCCTAAACTATATTCATCTAAACCCTAAACTAAATTCATCTAAACCCTAAAACCCTAAATTCATCTAAACCCTAAACTATATTCATCTAAACCCTAAACCCTAAATTAAATTCATCTAAACCCTAAACCCTAAATTAAATTCATCTAAACCCTAACCCTAAACAGAATTCATCTAAACCCTAAATTAATTCAAAATGAATCTAAACCCTTCACAATTAAATAATTTTTTAAAAAAATAAAATTTTTTGGACCAGACGGACCCGCCGTCCGTCTGGTTCATTACATATATATAAAAAAAAGTAAAATGGGCCAGACGGACCCACCGTCCGTCTGGTCCCTTTATTTATTTTTATTTTCTTAAAAATCAATTATTGAGCTTTAAACTAGGGTTACCTGATCGAAAGTCGTCGATATTCGTTCGGAACTTCGATTTCTCGTCGAATCTTCGAGTTAGGATCTTTCACTTCTTGAGCTTTTGTGTTTTAGATGGAATATGTATGTTGAAGATTGAACTTCTTATAAATTTTGAATCTTTACGAAAGGTCAATTTAGTAATTTATCGTTTTAGGGCGTCGTTTAATTCAAAAACTAGGGCGTCGTTTAGGGATTCAGTTTATTTAATCACACGACCACACTAGCGTGCAGACTTGCCGCTTTTCTAGGCCAACCCTGGCCAAAGCAAGATTACTGCCCAAGCAACTGGCCCAGGATGCCAGCAAAAACGCACAGAAGATAAAAGTTAATGAGACAATAGGAGAATCTGTAGAGAGGGTCTTAATAAACAGTGCGGCAGGGCCATGGTGTTTTGAAGAATTGAACTGTTTATACATCATTATCGACATCCACTGGTGTCTGGTTTATAATACATCTCAACTGCATCGCTTATGTAGAGCCCTTAAATGATTCACATAAATGAATATCTCTCCTTTTACGGATCAGATCAGTTTTTTTTCTGTTTCATAGCTGCTTCCCCTGCACCAGCCTGATTTTTCAAGTTCACCCCTCGTCTTGTTCTCACATTCTGTGAGGTTTATTTTCACTTCTCTTGTAGTCTCCATTTTCATCTTCTTCTACATAGACTTTATTTTTTGTCGTTGGTCTGGTGAATAACTGGCCAATCATCTGTAACACCTACTTCAGATCCACGTTCATTATCATAATCCTCATCTGTTTCGAGATGCAGATTGTAACCTTGATCCTGCTTTCGAAAACGACAACACAAGATTGGATGGATGATGTTTGGTTGACTGGGTGGGGTGTAAACATACAAACCACCGGCAAGATCAAGAGTGTATAATGTACCTCACTTCCAGAATCAGATTGAGATTCGTATTGATTCTGCATTGTGTAAGGAAAATTGGTCTCTTCGTGGATTCTCTCTATTGTGTCACCTCCAGTATCATCATCAAGCTCGCCATCACTGTCATACAGGTCAAGATAGGATTCATCCCCTTCCTCCTGTAAATGATCCCATTCCTTCTGTAAATGGGGATGGAGAGATAATACGGGACTGTTTACGGGAGAAAATGAACATCTGATGGGGACTAATATAAATATCTCACCTCACTATCATCCGAGTCATCATCGTCATCTGTTGGATAAGAGGCATCTAATCGGTCGTATAATTGTTCATCTCCATGGTCTTTTACAATGCCCAGTTGTTCCTGTCAAACCAAGTATTAGTTACTGGAGTCTGGAGGTAGGGTTTCAAGAATCTATCTTTGTTATTCATTCATGAGCAAAAAACGAACTAGTGTGATTGGAAAGGGCTAAGGTAGAGAAGTTGTACCATTTCAGCTCTCAAAGTTTCAACCTTTGTCTGCAGAGCTGAAACATGTTTCAGGAGAGCCTGTTTTTGTTTGCAAGCACAAGCGAAGGAGTAAGTCTAAATATCCAAACTCGTATTCACCTAAGGTCAATACATTGCAATGGGGCTGCAGCCTTGTTGCCTTACCAAAGCATAATCTACATCAATGCTACGGCCCTGAAGTTTAAGAAACTGTATAGATTGCGAAATAAAAAAGTACCTCACGCCTCTGAATCTCAATCGAACGTGCCAGAGCTTTTCTCTTGGTCAATAAGTTCTTTGGTCTCAACGAGGAAGGTCTTTTATAGTCCTTACCCCGGTATACAATTATAGCATATCCTTTAGAGACTTTATCAACAGAAACCAAGACACCCCCGCTCTCAGCTTCTAGCATGAGAGCAATCTTTTTAACCTCATCAAAACTTTTAGCCTTAAACAAGATCTTCACTAATTCACGATACTTCCAGTGTAAGTGCATATTCTCCACTGTACCATCGAAAATTCCACGTCTTCCTGAACCAATAGAAAGAGGCATAAGTAAAGCTCTTTTGAGAAACCCAAAAACTTCATAAATCGCATATCAGTTGACAAAAGTTGTGCCCTTACCTAGAAGTAGGAAAGCTTTCATCTTCAAACCAAGCTTGCGGAACATAAATCTCTCCTCATCTGTAATACATTCTGGATCTGCTTGTCTGTCAGATGGTTTCAGATACTCTTCCACTTTGGACAATGTTTGTTCAGCTTTCATCAGCCTTCTCTCAGCCTAAGCATATATTCCCAATAATTTCGGCTGAGACAATGATTTCTGCTTCTTCAACTTGGTTTTGCATGATATAGTATATTGACATGATAACAATATTGAACGTTTAGTATAAATGAAATATGTTCAGCACCAAGCTAACATGAAACATTATCATGAGAACCATGGCAACCAACAATTATTCTGGAACCATTACCAAATTTTCCACATTATCAAGGACTTACAAATGCGAGCTTCCTTTCAAGCTTCCTTGCGATGTTGGTATGCCTCACAACTTCAGCTTCTTTAATTATTTTTTCTTTGTGTAGATCATCCAACCTTGTTCCCCACCTTGAATTTGCATCCAAAGTCTCCTCAAGGGTTCCAGCAGTTCCTACCTGTTTTGCTCTGTGATCACTCGGTATAACAAAGACTGACGCTCTTAAACGTGCTTGCTCCTCTTCATCTTGTAAAGATTTTGCCAGCATCTCCCTTTCCAGCAATGCTTCACTGACATCTGGTGATAAGAAATTCTTTCCTCTGTAGAAAACTAGGAAGTCTTTGTTTCTAGAAAGCAGTATCCCCCCTGTCAATTTCTGAAGCCAATGGAAGAGACAATTAGAGCGTTACAGGTGGCGTTTCTGCTTACAATCATGTGCATCAGCTGCTGTACAGGAAATCATGTCAACTGTTTGTTTAGGGATGTTAAACTATTGCAGAACTGAAATGCATATGGTTAAGCTATGAGTCCTACAGTTTAACCCCTCAAGAGCACGGGAGAACTTGACAGCCTCAGAACCATTCTATGTAGTTTAAACACCTCATGTGCACATGAAAAGGAAAATGATTCTTTCATCAGATATATAAGAGGAAGCACGAGGGAAGCCTTAACCATACTGTCATAACGTAAATCTATCTGGTTACCTTAATATCTTCAGCCATTCTTTCACTGGTTGTAAGCTGTACGCCACGCTTAAGAGCTACCTTTGCAACTGAACTCTTATTCCATAATTTGATCATGGCCACTGCCAAACCCTGAAGGTTCCTTGTTCTGCCTGAAATGTCAACTCTAAAAAATTCAGCTTAGCAAATAGATATGAAGTCTAATCAACAGAACAGAAATAACAGTACCTAGAGCAAAGTGTGGGGGAAGAAAACGGGCAAGTCGGCGTAAGGAAGTTGCCTCTTTATGTCCAAGTGAAGATCTCACTCCATATGGAAGTATCCTGAAGGGAGGCTCGTATCCAGGAACTATACCAGGGAGCATATCCGCATCCACGGGTAAAGGATCACATCCTGGCCACTCTGCATATCTGGGACCCAGGCCATCTAACAGTTTGTCTACTTCAGTTTCATAGCTTGTTTCTGATGATATTTCTGTGTCTGGCACCTTTTCATGATCAGCCATAATATCTGAATTTGGTAGTGGTGTTTGAACTTCATTCTCAATACCATTTGAAGGGAAAGCAAGACGATTACCGACGGCTGGTTGCACGTGATTTGTGGATCTTTCAGTTTTACTGAATATTCGCCTCTGTTTGACAACAGGAACCTCATAGCTCACACCCCTATATAAAGAGATAGAAGAGCCAGACCTCCAAATAACAATGCCACCAGTCTTTTTCTGAAAAGACATGTCAAAACTGATCAACACAAAAAAATGATAGAAGGACATGTACACTTGCATAATAATGAAATAGAACTAAAAACCAGGATGCATTGTGGCAATTGACTGATTGATAAGCATAGAACAAGCCAGAACTTGAATTTATTTTGCGGACATATTAGGAATGCAGAAAGTAATCAAAAGTTCATAGAAGGAAAACCTCTAGTAGCTCAT
This sequence comes from Linum usitatissimum, assembly GCA_030674075.2. NCBI lineage: Eukaryota > Viridiplantae > Streptophyta > Magnoliopsida > Malpighiales > Linaceae > Linum > Linum usitatissimum. The sequence continues at coordinate 3,179,781 of JAUJYP020000848.1, forward strand.
GCATCCGCCTCATATTAAGAGCAGATGTTCCCTCCACTTTAATCTTCACAATCTCAGAGGACTCCCACTTCTCCCGAATGACATCCACGATTTCCTGAGTAATCCTCGATCCCTTAATCCTTGTCTTACTCTTTGTTTGATGAGTTAAGTTCCTCAGCCTTCTCAACTCTGACTGAGGCAATGTCAACTCTGCAAAAAAGGTTCTACTCTTCTTTTCAGCAGTCCACCTACCCTTCTCCACCTCCTCCTTCTTCGGCTTCTCCCATGGGAAACGAATCTCCCCATCACTCTTAAACACGCTCTCTATTCCTAGAGGCGATTCCTTTGAGAACCCACCTTGTGCATTTGGTAACATCCCTTCCTCTACATAGAATATGTCTTCCACACTTCCTTTCTCTATCACTCTCTCTGGAGCTTTCTCCTTCATCTCATTACCACTATTATTCTCGTCATTAACATACCCATGTCTCCTTAATTTCTGGACTATTCTCTCCATTGTACTCCCCCTGACAATGCCACCATCGAGATTTTCATCGCTGGTATAATCTGAAACAGTCTTGGGGGGCTTTGGTCGACTATCCTTTTTGGGCCTGTTCCATTTAGACAACCAATTCCCAGTGGAAAAATTCAAACCACTGGTACAATTATGCGGAGAAAGTGCAATCTTGTTTAGTGGGTAACTTTCACCGCGCGAAGTCACGTTGAAAGTTTGCGTCTTTATGCAAATGGAGCACGAGCTGTACCTGAAGAAATGCAGATGGGTGCTTTGGTGTAGTTTTGTCGAGCATATGGTGGGCAGAAGAAACATCTTATCCAGGAAACCAGAATAAGGAAGAAGGCTGGCCGTTAGATGGATTTACAGAGGATTTGATGAAGAGAGTTTTTGAATTGCTGCAGACTTGCAGACTTGCAGACTTGCAGTTCGTCGATCCAACAGTTTAGCAAAATTAAGCGGGAGGAAGCGAAGTTAAATAACCACAGCTTGGGTTCCGTGAAGCGGACTGGAGCCCTGGAGCAGAGTTCATCACTTTCTGAATGCTGTTATCTTGTCGCCGTGCTATCTTCAGTTAAGACTTTTTATTTTTGAGGGGAAAATCAAACTTTAATTGAAAAGATCAGTAAGCAGTGGCCTCAAAGGCTACAATCTCGGTTAGATGGAGGATCAAGGAAAACCGAAATTATGGTTTTTAGAATCAGACCCAGTCGAACCAGTGAAATTAAGAGTTCATGATTTAATGGTTTAACCAAATCACACCGTTAGAGTTTGGGATCTAACCATATTTTTTTATCAAAATCCATCACCGTGGAAATCTCATAAATAAAGCGAAAGGTTGACACGAACGGTATACACAAGTTTATTTAGAGGTGCAAACCTCATAAATGGGACTATATAAATCACGAGTTCTTTGCGAGATAAAAATGGTTTCAGTCCTTACTCTCCTGCAAAACATTAACAAACAAAACGGACCAACGGGAAGGGAGAAGGAAATGACATACGTCAAAACTACAGACAACAAATCTGAACGATACTGGACACAAAGAAGGAAAACCTAGCAATATGATTAAGTTATCCTTATTTAACCCACCAAGGGAGCAAGAACCCTAGATGAGAAACATTCTTAAGGTTTAGAGGCCCGGCTCGCAGTAAAAGCCGACCAGTTACATGATATGCGTTAGTATTGGTAGTCAGCTTCCTCGACGATATATATGGATGGTTTTCTGGCACTGGTCTCCTCAGTGTCCATTAAGTCGGTCATTGGTTCTCATTAGTGATATTTCTTAGCATCTGAAGCTGCATCGGTGTTGAGGTGAGATTAACCAAGGAGAGATCCAAGGTAGCTGTTGTGGATAAGATGCCCGTTCCATCAATACCGAGGTTTGGTGTGGGTGAGAGGACGAACTGGATTATGGTTGAATGGTATCTCATTCTCGCACAGTGTAGGTGGAGATCGAGTCGGTGTGCATGTAGTGTCCTGAACAATGAGCCATGGATTCATCGCCTTCGCATGTGCCTCCTTCATATTCTCAACGTTGATGGAGTCATCCCAGCGATGAATGAGCTGCTCTGTCATGTAGCAAAAATGAAGAGGGCATTTCATCTCAATATGACCCATAATGCCACAAATGAAACAAAAACTTCGCAGCTTTACATATACATGATCTTATTGGTGCGCTCACTACCATCATGGCTAGGTGAGACCATGACCATTCTTCTATGCCAGAGACTATGCCCTGCTCTGATTTTATTATTCTTTCCACCCGTTCCATCTCTTTGGTCATTCCGCTTTCTCTTTGGTATAAAAAGATTTATTGTTACATCTCGAAACTAGTGAAAAAAGTATGTTCGGAAAATTTTTAAACTATCCCTAAGAAGGCCTAAGACAAATTGCTTCGTGATAATTACTTCTACCATTATTACTAATGATGATATTAGTACTGTTGATGCAAGTGTGGTTAGGATGATTATTATTATTATTTCATGTTGAATGAACATGTGGGTTACATGTTAATCATGATATGTTAGAAATTATTAAGATCGATTAACCATCAAACCCTTTATTGATTTAGTGAGATAATTCAGCTACCCAATAAGCACTTATATGCACCAAGAGAACTTGAATCATAAAATTGATTGTGACTTAGCGACTAAGTACTCGGACCCACGACATGGAGGTCAAGTGTTTCAATCTCAACACTGACCCTCCCTTTCTTGCATTTGAAGACGTCATCATCATCTACTCCAGGCAGCTTCCATCGCCGGCGAGACTTACCTTATTCTAGGACACAAAAATTCCCCTCCTCCAAGATCGAAATCCCTTATTTTCTCAAATTCGGATCGTCAATGACGTTTCCTATTTCTCTTTTCCTCTCCTTCTAATGGATTATATGATCATCAAATCGTCACCCTACCTCTTTTTGCTCTCATGAAAACGCAAGCGTTCATTTTCATTTCCCTGAAATCGGCATCGACGACGGCCTCCATTCTCCAGGAAGCTTGGAGATTTAGGTAACGAATCCTCGAGCCTCTCATTTAGGCTAAGCTAGTTTTTACATCATGTTGTTGTTCATCAATCTCATTGATTTCAAGAGAAGGAAGCTGTCGACGTTGACGATTTAGTTCTCGACGGTTATTCTTCGTTCATTGATTCCAATCTCTAACTTGTCTCGAATTTGATTTAAGGTAAGGGACTTCTTTTCCTCCCCTAACAAATGACTTCCATTCATCGCTTCAAATTGGTGTTAGGAAGTTTTCCGATTTGATTTCCTCCGATTTTGATGATTTGGGACTTGTCGCCGATATCTGGGCAACTCGCCGGAGTTCATCTCCTTGTCTGGGTTGATGGCATCGATCGGACCGAATTTGGGTCGACCCAGTTCGGTTCGACCATTTCATATTCGGTTATGCATATGTCCGAATTAGTACCCCATGTATTAGGATTTCATAATCAGTCACTGAACTTTAGACCATTAGCATCCATGTCCTCTTAGTATCAGTTTACGTACGGTTCATTACCACTCTTTAAGGACCTAACAGTTCGGCCACCAAATTAATTTTTGTTGCTGCCGCATAATGTAACTTTCCAGTTATGACAAATGCACCGAAAATAAATTCCATAGCTCTTTAAATCCTAGAATCAATTCTTATCGGGTTAGGATGATTGTAATCTTTCAAGAAAATATTAAGATCATTACTTTATTGATAATTCTATAACTAGTATAATTTATTTAGATTCCTAACTTATAATTACAATTCAATTAATTATTAGTTCAAGAATCCCCATTGTTAGTACTTAAATTAATGAATTCCTTTCTTTCTTATAACTATAATTATTAAAACATTATAATAGTATACTTCTTAAATCCGCCAGATTCTTGGAACACGAGTTATTTCGAATCAATCTTTTCTGACACAACACTTTAATTGTGAAGTCATTCCTCGAAAGTCGTCGTCCTAGACTATTTCAATTCATGTTGGAATTAAGTCTAATATCTAAAATTCTCGTATTTAGGTTCTTAAAGACGATTAAGCCTCTCAGCTTCAATTTTCATCCCTCGAATTGGACCTCTCGTTTTATTATCAGGTGGGGTGGTTTAAGGGGGTAAATTCTACTGTTGCTGTTTTTAAATTACGTCATGAATTACATTACAATATTTATTTTACTTTATGAGTACTTCATTCACAAATCACATATAGACCATTACTACGTGGAATAATAACATGAGCCTCACTAGTTCGACACCCCCCCCCCCCCCGGCGGCTCCCACACGAATGCCCACATGATATGTTTTCTAACGGATGCATTCTCCCATACATCTATGATTTACACAATATGCTTTCTGACGGATACGTTCCCCCAGACATCCATGATTTTCACGATTGGGAGGTAGGGCTAGTTAGTGAGAAGAGGGAACGCCCTACATGAATTATGAAACCTTGAATGAATGTCAAGGCTAGTATAAGAATATAAGTCACATAGTTTGACTTTCACGATAATGCCTACTATTACTCGAATAACACGATACCACGATTTCATAATATTTTAACAAGATAATAAATTGAGCATGAAAGACTGACCCTAAGCCACCCATCAGGTCATACGAGAGAAACCGGAGCGGAGACGACTTGTAAGAGCTGGAGCTGCTACCAATCATGTCACAAGCCTCAAAAGTGAGTTATTAGCGATAGATGTTAAACACTTATAATGTTTTCTTTGGAGTTATTAGACTTGAGACGTTATTTATGATTTCTGTTAGACTTGATTTTCTTATTTTGGTTTTGCCTATGTGTTTAGGGTTATTTGCTTCGAAATAACTTCTCAACGTTCAATAATTTAATTATGTTGACTTTGAATTTTTATTTAATTTGAGTCTTTCATCCACCGTGGGGAATTTCGGTCATTTAATAAATGTTAAAAGTTTAGGCTGTAACATTTATTTCCTTTTTTCTCCCTTCACTCCCCTTCCTTGTTGCTTTGATCGTTGCCCTTTTGTTACACTATGATGGAGTCTCCAACCTATAGGCCTTCCTTCTCCATTGTTGCACGGGACCTCTGATTGAATTGAATTTTCCTCTTACCTCGACGTCGACAACTGGTGGTTTTCTGCTTTCGCCTCTTCTGTAGGGAGGAGGGTTCCCCATCAGATTTCATTCGCCAATGGGAAGACGAAGCACTATGAAACTGAGAGGAAGAAAGGGGACTCTTTGGACTGAAGAAGAACACACATACGTTTTTTCTTCTATTTTTGTAATTCCAAATCTAACCCTATGTCAAATCTAATTTGATTATATATCTAAATAGGAAAAAATTCGGTGTGTGCAGGTTGTTTCTGATCGGACGTATGACTAGCGAGTTGGCTCAATACATGAACAACTTGCTCGAGCACACTAAGCATCAACTTAATTCCGATCTTGACTTTATGTTTTGTGTGTTAAGGGGTCTATAAGATTGTTGGAGATGCACCTCAAAAGTCATAAAGTCACAACAGAAAGTAGTGCAGAGAACAATCATATTCGTTTTCTCTTATGGTTTATTCATTTATCTTTATCTTGATAATATACAGGGATATGAGGAACAACTCTTGATAGGGATATCCTTTCATTTTGTGACGTTATGTTTACCAAGTGTTGTTGGTTTCCATTCATTTTGAATTGTCTTTCTGAACTTACAGAATTCTCATACTAAAATTATCCGTTGTCGCTGATATATTAAAATTAGGTTGTCGCGGATGCCGATGTCATGGATATATTAAAATCATCCGCGTTCGGCGACTGCTTTCCGCCACAACGGCTGGCATAGAAAATATCCACCACAACGGCTGGCATAGAAAATATCCACCACAACGAATCCGAAACTGGCGCCAATTTTTCTTATAGTGTATTATGTTTTCTTAACAATGTTGTTCTTTTAGTTTCCATGTATATGGGATTGACCAGAAGTCAGTTGGGGTTTAGTGTCAAAATTGAAGTAATGCAAATCTAGGTATGTTGCTTCTTTACATGCTAAGGCTTGATTCAATATTATATAAACTCATTTATGAACACAACCTTTTCCAACCCTGGCTTAATTATTATGTACAAAGCAACTGTATGGTGACCTTGCTTACTTATCCTTTTTCTCGCTTTCTATTTGTGCTTCTATTGAAGTTCCTGAATCAACGTTTCGTGGAGTGATTCGTTTTGCTACCAGTTCAGAGTACTACGATCCAACCTCCTGGATCTGTAAGTGCCAAAAGCTATTTATTATGCATAATATAGCTGATAACCAAAAGATGGATTTGTATTCTCTCTTGCTTGAAGATTGTGTTGATGTTTAGTTTCAAGGATGGTCTGCTGGACGATCAATTATATTGTGGGAGGATTTTGTTGTTGATTTATTACAGAGATTTGGTGATTCTGGCCCTATTAATTTAGTGGGAGCTTTTAATAAACTCAAGCAGACCAGCTTAGCTACACAATACCAAGAGCAATTTGAAGAACTGAGAGCTTGAATGCTCAAGCTCACTCCCACCCCTGGGAGAGGAATATTTCATCAATAGTTTTATTAGCAGGTTAGATGATAAAATCCAACCTGTTCTGTTGATGTTGAGCCCCCAAACATTGAGCACAACATTCTTGCAGGTACGAATAGAGGAAACCTCTATTAAGGCTAGAAAGAAGAAGTATCGTAGCTCAAATAATCGGTTGCCAGAGTCAAATGGTCTTGGTTCGGGAAGCTCAAGGAGGTTCCAGCCAACTACAACCAAACCTTTTGGAGCTTCTCCTCAAGGGGGGTGGGGAGAACTCCATGAGCCTGTTTCAGATGTGGAGATTGATATTTTTATGGCCATCAATATGGGAAGAAACACCTCAACCTGTTAGATGGAGATGCTGAAATAACAGAGGAGGACATGGAGAATGACATAACAGAGGAGGATGATACTCAAGAGTTGGAAGAAATCCACTACTCGGCAATGGGAGGTAATCCATTTCTTGCATGAAATTAAAAGGCAGAATCGGAAAAGTTGGCTTGTTAATCTTGGTTAACACGGGGAGTAGTCATACTTTCCTAAGTCAATCTTGTGCTGAATTAATGCAATGCACCCTACAAGCTGCCCAAATGATGAAGGTGAAGGTTGCTAATGAAGATGCCTTACTCAGCACGAAAACTTATAAAGGGTTCACATGGTTTATGCAAGGAAAATCGTTTAATTTTGATGTGCGTGTCCTAGATCTCAAGGAGAATAATTTGGTGGTGGGATTTGATTGGCTGCCAAGAATTAGTCCGGTGGAGATGGATTTCAAGAAACTAAGTCTGAAGTTTCAATGACAGGGAAAGTCTTTAACTCTCAAAGGATTGAGTGAAACAAGGAGTTTCAGATCTATGACAGCATAGGAATTTTACAAGTGCCTGACCAAGAAGTATCCTCCCTACCTGGTTGGATAGTTTTCCAGTTAGCTACTCCAACTACACAACATGTTATACCAGATGTTTTATCTGATGTTCTTGCTCTTTTTATTGATGTGTTTAATGTGGCAAAATCCCTGCCACCTGTAAGATCCTGTGATCATGCTATTCGCTTGGAGCAAAATTACAGAACCATCAATCTGAGACCATACAGGTACACACATGCTCAAAAGGATGAGATTAACAAATTCGTAGGGGAATGCTTGCTGTTGGTATATCTCACCTAGCCATAGCCCTTTCGTATCCCCTGCCTTGTTAGTTAAAAAGAACGATACTTTTTGGCGATTTTGTGTTGACTATAGATAGTTAAATGCCATTACTATCAAGGACAAGTTCTCCATTTCTATGATAGATGAACTCTTTGATGAGTTATACGGATCCAAATACTTCACTAAGCTAGCTCTTAGAGCAGGATATCACCAAATTCGTATGTTACCAGAAGACCAACATAAAAGAGCCTTTAAAACTCATCATGGCCACTGGAGTAATGCCCTCTGGCCTCACAAATGCCCCAGCCACATTCCAAGCCCTTATGAATCACATATTAGGACCTTACCTCTGTAAATTTATCCTAGTTTTGTTTGATAACATCCTGATATATAGCCCTACCCTAGCACTCCACAAAATCCATCTAACCAAGACATTACGACTCCTTAGAACAAACCAGCTCTTTGCTAAATGGACTAAATGCTCTTTTGGACAACAACAAGTAGAATACCTTGGCCATGTGGTTACCAATCAAGGGGTCTCTACTGACCCTTCAGAGATTGAAGCTATGGTTAAATGGCCAAAACCTGCCACTGTAAATGCTCTAAGGCAATTTCTTAGTTTACCAGGATATTATAGGAAGTTCATTAAAGGGTATGGTGATGTCAGTAGGCCATTAACAGAACTGCTTAAGAAAGGGAAGTTTACATGGACAAAGGCTGTAGCTGAAGCTTTTCACAAGCTAGAAAATGCCATGATTCAAGCCCCTATATTGTCTCTGCCTAACTTTGTTGAACCTTTTACTCTTGAGAGAAATGCTTCCAATGCATGCATACGTGTAGTGTTTTCTTAAGCCAAGCTCTTAGCTTGAAAACTTAGGGACTTATCGAGTTATGAAAAAGAGTTTTTAGCAGTCTTAATGGATGTTGGTTGTTGGAGGCACTATTTGGAGGGAAGACCTTTTACAATACTAACTTATCATCAAAGCTTGAAGTGATTGATGGAGCAGAAGGTGCATATGCACATACAGAAGAAGGTCTAGGCGTGGACTTCCAAGTAAGATACATGCAAGGCAAACTAAACCAAGCTGTTGATGCCTTGTCATGAGTGATGGACCCTAAATCAGAGTGTAAGAACATATCAATCATCATTCCATAATGGATTGTGGATATAGAGAAGAGTTATGAAGGTGATGAGGCAGCAAAAGACCTCATTACAGCTGCAGCAGTGATACAATCGGGTCCTCAACTCTATTCATATACACAAGGGTTGCTCAGATATAAAGGAATTGTGTATGTTGGCAAGTCTGGAGAACTGAGAAAGCAGTTGCTTGCATTATTTCAAGGTTCACTAATAGGAGGACATTCAGGGGGTACAAGCCAACTATTAGAGAATCAAGAGGTCTTTTACTGGCCAGGGTTAAAGAAGGATGTAGCTGATTGAGTAGGAAGCTGTCATACTTGTCAACAATGCAAGGCTGAACAGGTTCCTTATTCAAGGTTTTTGCAACCATTACCAAACCCTGATCAGACATGGAAGCACATTGCAATGGATTTCATGGAAAGCCTTCCTAAATTGGCTAGATCAGAGGTGATATTTGTAGTTGTGGATCGGTTCACAAAGTATGCACACTTCCTAGCATTTAGTCACCCTTACATAGTTTCCAACATAGCAAAGAAATTCATGGAAGGAGTGTGTAAGCTTCATGGCCTTTTAGAAACAATAGTTTCTCATAGGGATGCAGTATTCACAAGCCATTTTTGGAAGGAACTGTTTCAGCAGCAAGGGACTAAGCTGCATTACTCAACAGCTTACCATCCCCAAATAAATGACCAAACTGAGCGATTGAACCGATGTTTAGAAGATTACCTCCGTGTTATGGTGCAAGGGATCAGCCCAAGAAATGGTCAGAATGCTTGGAAATGGTGGAATGGTGGTATAACACCAATTTCCACTCAAGTTTGAATTTAACTCCTTTTGAAGCATTGTACAGTTATGCGCTTTCTGCTTTTGGAGTACAAAACCCCTTGAACACCCCTGTGGCATCAGTAGAGGAGAAACTGCAGAGGCAACACTTATAGATAAATACACTTAGAAATAGCCTTGCCAGAGCTCAGAATATACATAAGCAGCAGGCGGATAAACACAAGACAGAGAGGCAGTTTGTAGTAGGGGATTGGGTGTATTTGAAGTTATAACCTTACATGCAGCAATCAATAGCATCCAGGCATTGTGCTAAGCTCTCTCCAAGATATTTTGGACCCTATGAAATTGAAGCTAAGATGGGGATGGTTGTATATAAATTGAAGCTGCCTAATACTTCTTCCATTCACCCAGTTTTCCATGTAAGTTTACTCAAATGTGTTATTGGAAACAACGATACAGTACAGAAAAATCTGCCTGAGTTAGATGATGATGAAGTGATGAAGGTTGAGCCAGTAACCATTTTGGCAAGAAGATTTGTGAAGAAGAACAATCAAGTTGTTACCCAGGTACTGGTCCAATGGTCCCATCAAGATGAAGCTGAAGCAACTTGGGAGGATTGGGTTGAATTCCATCCCAGGTTCCTTGAGTTCAAGGGTTAAGACAAGCCTATTCTTAAGGAGGAGGGATTGTCACGTAGTGATCTGTTTGCAACTTTTCAATATTTTGTTATTTTTCTATTTCCAATAATTGAGGGACCAAATGAAATAATTTCTATAACAGTACAATTGGATTTATACGGGACAGCTGCCCATTTGTCGAAATCAATAAGGCCTCGTTTGGTATAGAGTAATGGAGAGTGGGGGAAAAGTAGAAAAGAGGAATTGAGGAATCGGAGATTGTGTAATTCCAATTACATTATTTGGTGACAAGGTTTGCAATTGAAATATAATTTTCAGTTTGTTAGGGATTTATTGTGAAATGACCATGATGCCCTGATTTAAAATCCAATTTCAAGACTCATCATCTTCTAGTTAGCAAAGATTCGTTTAATACTCATATAATACACATATACATACTATATGCATTTAGAACTTCCGTTCTCGTACTATTGTAGAGCCGTTTAATTTTAAAATTTTAATATTTTCTAATTGTTTTCTAAATTTAAACGTATTACTATGTTGAAACAATGTATAAAACTTTGAACGTATTAATATTGTACCATACTCGTCCCGTATTTTGCTAACTATAAATGAGAACAAATCTGATATCCACTACTACTTATATTTGCCAGGGAAGAAGAACTAATATTTGTTCATATCTACAACCATATATTATAATATGTCATGGCTAATCATATAGTTTTACCAAATATGCATTACATAATTACAATAATATATTACATGCTTTGGCTAATCAAACCAATACCCCACTTTTATTCCCCACCTCGGTTGTTATAGTCGTTATAGCCGTAAAGGAAGTTGGGGGTAATAATGACAATATCTATCCATTGTTTACGAAAACTCAGAGTTTTGAAGAAAACATCCTCAACACCATGTATTTGAAAAATGCACATTTGAGAGGAAATGTGGGCTCAGAGGAAAAGTGTTTTCGTAAAACACTGACCAATTAAAACTAAACAAATAAGTGTTTCTTCGTTACTCCGAATTTTGATAAAACCCTCCTAATTTCCTCTATACCAAACGAGTCCTAAGAAATATTCTCTAACAATTCTCTGTCACTTTCTCTCTTCCTCACCTCCCTTCTCTCCTTCCTAATTCCCTTTCTAATAGCCGGAGTACACCGGGGGTGTGACAGTGAGCTATGAACTATGCACATTCGGTGCATTTGTATGACTTGATTTTGTAAATTTTTAGAATCCAATTCCATAAAATTTGTTTCAATCAGACTGAGATGGTGTAGGATATTAATTGTCCATATCCTGCTGCTTACTTTCGCAGTCTGCAGATCCTATCACTTATTCGAATATCTTCCAAACTCCCTATGTATTTCAATAGAGATAGTGTCATTTTAAACATTTGCTAATTGAGTATAGTCTGCAATTTCAAATGCTAGATGGTATCATTTGTGTTTAGCCTTGTGATACTTATTGGTAGAGTCAACAGATGGAATCTAATAAGAGATAATGTGTTTACCTGCTCATTTTGCAGGAATGTTGGAGAGAAGTTGAAGCTGTCATCTTTCTTGAAACCTGAGGTTGGTTCCCTTTAACATGCTGCTACTGCATTTTTTGGATGGGGTAGCTGATTAACTTCTATTTTCAACCGTGGTCTTTCTAGAGTTGTGCTCTTACCGAAAGAATTTGCTTACACGGTAGAATCTAAGGGTGTTGAAACTAACCTTTTCTGATGTTTCTTATTTTATCAGTATCTAATGCAAAGTAGAGATGTCAGAAAAAAGGACTTCAAAGTAGAAGTAGTGCCACCTACCAAGGGTAGATAACAGGCAGATTAGTGAAAGTAGTATAATCAAAATGAAATGTGGTTCTTAAAGTGACGTGTGAAAGATCCAAACGAAAGTTGGATTTGTTATAACTAGTGTGGGAGTATTAGCTATGGCTTAGGAGAGGATAGAGTTGTGTCATTCTCTGATAATTATTTGCAGTTGTTAGTCTCTTAGACCAGTGACATTGCATAATGTTGGGTTAAACTTTGAGAATTACTAAGTTGGAATTATTGGACCAGTGACACTAACCTAATTGAATAAAGGGACAGCGACATAGTGGAAATGATCTAGCAAAGTTTCGGTTTCCTGTTTTGATTTCATTCCTTGCCTACTTGGTGTCATTTGTATGACTTGCTTTCGTCATAGACCTTCAATGTGTGTTGCCTTTTGTAGTTATGCCTCAGGGTTGATAGTTTGATGTGGTTGTACCAAGGTTCTATTCTGCAAATGGTCTACATATTGTCCTACACAATGAAGATTCAGTCCCAACGGATGTAGGTTTGTTGCTCCTCATGCCAGCTCCTAGGCCACTACCAACAGCTCCTAGGCCACTACCAAGATCAAGTGGACTGCTTAGTGTCCAAATTTGGACGGCTCTTAGGCCATTACCAACAATACAGATGAGTTCTACCTCTGTCTCATTAGAGTTTTATTGATAAGTTTGGATATCTCTTTGGCCATTACCACCAAAACATAACAAGCTCTTAGTTCCACTTCCTTCTCATATTCACTTGCTATGAAATTGTTTAATTATCTTACATGTCCTATTTTCAATAGTTATCAACACACCAGTACCCTGCTATACTACAATAGAAACATCAATTGCCAATAAATTGCAGTATACTACTATAGCTGGAGGTTCATCCGTGGCATGGGTACAAAACGCTAGAAGCTAGAAATGTGTTTGGTTCCATACTAGATGCTTCTTGTTGGGCTGCAATTTTGGCATGTTATTCTCAGAATGGATATGCCAAGGAAGCCATTGAGATGTATATGGAGATGAGAGCAGCAGAAGTCAAAATCACAGATGTGGCCATGGTTGGAGCCGTCTCTGCTTGTACTCAGCTTGGAGATGCTGAGTTGGCAACCACATTGGCTGCAGACATAGAGGAAAGACACATTGACAGAGGGGAGATTGTATCAAATGCTTTGATCCACATGCAAGCCAAATGCGGTTCATTGGACTTGGCCTGGAAAGAATTCAGCGGAATAATAGGTGTAGTCACTTACAATACTATAATGGCAGCCTTGGCAGATCATGGCAAGTCTAAGGAAGCTTTAGATATGTTCAAGAGCATGCAGGATGAAGGTTTGAAACCGAATCAAGTTACCTTTGTCAGTGTTCTCAATGCTTGCAGCTATGGAGGTTTGGTGGAGGAAGGCTGAAAAAGCTTTGAGCTGATGACTTGTGTGTACGGAATTAAGACTTTGGCGGAGCATGTGACTTGTATGGTGGACCTTCTTGGAAGAGCTGGGCAGCGTGGAAGGGCGTACAATCTGATGATGATGAATAATGCTGATGATGCGGTGAGTGATATTGGGATTTGGGGTGCTTTCCATGCAGCTTGTAGGGTTCATGGCAATGCAGAAATGGGTGAGATGACAGCCAGGCATCTTGGGGAAATGGATACCGAGGATTTGGGAAACAAGATTCTTTTGACAAATGCTTATGCTTCAAATAGTAAACGGGATTCCGCTGAGAAGGTGCGGAAGACCATGGTAGAAAAAAAGACTGAAAAGAAGCCCTGGCTGCAGCTGGATTTTAGGTTGACTACCACCCTTTTCAATACTTTTTTTGTTGGTTACGTGAACCTTTCCAATACTTTGGTGAAGTATCAAAGGATAAATTTTAGTCTCAAAACTCGTGGCTACGTACTACAACGGCGGGAAGAAGATAAGAGGTTTGTTTTTGAGGGCTACTATTTGACGCCCTAACTTTCGAATTAAACGACGCTCTAAACTTCGTAATGACGAAACTATCCAAATTTACTAATTCGAAAAATTTAGTATCGACAAAACTATCAAAACGTATAATTCGAGAAACTTTGTACCGACGAAACTATAAAAATACTTATTTCGAAAACCTCTCACGGTACGTTTTTCGTTAAAATTCGGTGAACACAAATCGGGATGAATCGAAAAAATCGCCACAAGAGGGCCCGGCCGGGGCCTCTTGCGGCCAATTTTTTCGATCGAGCCCGCCGGGTGGTCCTCCATCGGAACTTTCGTATATGCCGAAATTTTAAAATCCTAAACCCTAAATTCTAAACTCTAAAATCATATAACCCTAAACCCTTAAACTCTAAACCCTAAATTCTAGAACTCAAAACCCTTAACCTTAAAATCCTAAACCAACAAACCCTAAACCCTAAATTCTAAAACGCTAAACCCTTACTTTAGAACCCTAAATTATCAAACCCTAAATTATCAAACCCTAAATCCTAAATTCTGAAACCCTAAACCCTTGATCCTAAAATTCTAAACCATCAAACGCTAAACCCTAAATTTTAAAACCCTAAACCCTAGAATCCTAAACCATCAAACCCTAAACTCTAAATTCTAAAACCCTAAACCATTAACTCTAGAACTCTAAATCATAAAACGGTAAACCCTAAACCGTTAACCCTAGAACTCTAAATCATAAAACGCTTATCCTTAAACTCTAAACGCTAAACCCTAAATTTAGTATCCTAAATCATCAAACCCTAAACCCTAAATTCTAAAACCCTAAACCCTTAATCCTAGAATTCTAAACCATCAAACCCTAAACCCTAAATTTTAAAACCCTTAACCCTAGAATCCTAAACCATCAAATCCAAAACTCTAAATTCTAAAACCCTAAACCATTAGACGCTAAACCCTAAATTTTAAAACCCTTAACCCTAGAATCCTAAACCATCAAATCCAAAACTCTAAATTCTAAAACCCTAAACCATTAACTCTAAAACCCTAAATCATAAAACGCTAAACCCTAAATCTTAAAAATCACGTCCGGCGTCGAGGCGTCCCGTAAAATTAGGTATCGGAAGGCCTCAGTGCCTTCCGAAATTTTTTTTGGAAGGGAGTGGTCCGGGCCGGAAGCTCGTTTCGGCCGGGGGGGTCCGGGCCGGGACCACTCCCTTCCGAAACCTAATTTTCCGAAGGGCCGAAGCCTTCCGATAGGCCTTCCGATACCTAATATTCGGAAGGACCGAGGCCTTCCGATACCTAATTTTCGGAAGGGCCGAGGCCTTCCGATACCTAATTTTCGGAAGGACCGAGGCCTTCCGAAACCTAATTTTCGGAAGGCACCGAGGCCTTCCGAAACCTAATGTTCGGGAGGCACCGAGGCCTTCTAAAACCTAATTATCAAACCCTAAACCCTAAATTGTAAAACCCTAAACCCTTAACCCTAGAACTCTAAATCATAAAACGCTTATCCTTAAACTCTAAATGTTAAACCCTAACTTTAGTATTCTAAATAATCAAACCCTAAACCCTAAATTCTAAAACCCTAAACCCTTAATCCTAGAATTCTAAACCATCAAACGCTAAACCTTAAATTTTAAAACCCTTAACCCTAGAATTCTAAACCATCAAACCCTAAACTCTAAATTCTAAAACCCTAAACCATTAACTCTAAAACCCTAAATCATAAAATGCTAAACCCTAAATTCTAAAACCCTAAACCCTTAACCCTAGAACTCTAAATCATAAAACGCTTATCCTTAAACTCTAAACGCTAAACCGTAACTTTAGTATCCTAAATAACCAAACCCTAAACCCTAAATTCTAAACCACTAAACCCTTAACCCTAGAACTTTAAATGATAAAACGCTTAACCTTAAACTCTATACGTTAAACCCAAACTTTAGTATCCTAAATAATCAAACCCTAAACCCTAAATTCTAAAACCCTAAACCGTAAACCCTTAGAACCTAAATCCTAAACCTTAAACTCTAAACTCTAAACCCTTAACTCTCAACCTAAAACCCTAAAACTCCAAACTAAACAAAACCGACAACTCGTAAATACTAAATCCTAAACTCTAACCCCTAAACCTTAGAACCCAAAACCCTATAACCTTAGAACTCCTAAACCATAAAACCCTAAACTCTAAATTCTAAAACTCTAAATTCTAAAACTCTAAATCCTAAACGCTAAACCCTAAAACTTTAACCTTAAACCTAATAATTTTTTAAGAAGTTTCAAATTATATAATTGATTTGAAGTTTTTATTGATCAAATAATTGAGATGTAATGTACAATTTAATTAATTTATGATAAGATGCTACTTTTTAGTAGTAATTAGCTGTGATAATGTGTATTATTATCAATTAAATACATGTTTTAATCAAATTGTGATATTGGTAGAGATGGTAATCACTTAGTCTTTCTACTTAAAAGACCATGGTTCAAATTCTGCTCCCACATTTTTTGTAAATAAAAAGTATTCTTACAAAAATTGAGTCCAATGTCTAATTAATTTCGGTTGAACCGATTCGGTCTAAACGTAATAATAAAAAAAAAAATTGGGCCGATTCCGGCTGAGAACCAACCCGGCCGGCCGTCGATTTCGGCCGGGAACCAGCGGCCGTCGATTCCGGCCGGGTTGGTTTCCGGCCGGAACCAGCGGCCGGCCGGGCTGGTTCTCTGCCGAAATTTTTTTTTCTCGATATTTTATCTAAATGGAGGTTCTACGGATCTTCGATTTTTACTTCCGATCTTCATTTGTGGGTGTTTGATAGTGTTTGACGGTATTTAGTTCGTCGATATACACAACTTCTTACATAAATTTTGATTTTACGAAAGGATAATAACGTAATTTACTTTATTTAGGGCGTCGTTTAATTCGAATAATAGGGCGTCAAATAGGGATTCAGTTTTTTTTTTGTTTGGGGGTGGGGGATTGGGTGGATGGGTGGGTAGCCTCAAAACGAAATCTTCACCAAAGGTGACAATTGAAACAAAGTATTGAAACAAGCTCTAGAACTCTTGGATGATGGTGCCTCCAATAGGGTGAAGTAAAAGTGGAGAGCTTACACCTAAATTTAATACCGTTTTTTCTTTCATTTCTCATCTTCTCGCTAGACTAGAGTACAACTCTTCATTTTTCCCTTTTTTGCTGTCGGTGGTCTTTTCGGTGTCGGAAGCAAACTCTATTTATTTTTCGTTTCACCCTTTTGTTTTTCTGATTTGATTTTGTTTCAATTTTGATTTTGGTTTCGTCTTGTACTTTTGTTCTTGTGGGTGTGTGAGAGGATGCATGCAGCGGCGTAGATGTGATCTGATTAAGGTTGTGGTTTGCTCGTAGAGTGATGTAGTGGGGATGTTCGGTCAGAGTTGTTTCTTTCGGGTTTTCCTTTGATTGTCTTGGATGTGGGTTTAGAGGCGGTTTGTTGTCGCAGTTGCAACATGATGTTGATGGTTTGTTGGCCGAGGTCTCGTTCTTTTTCTGTTGTTGTTCTCGGTGTTTTGGTAGTTTTCATGGTGAGTTTCATGGGCCCCCGAGTATGGTGCTGAAGACTTTTCACGCGGAATGTTGAAATTTGGCCCATAGGGGCAGTTTTGTAACTTATCAATTCTTTTTTGTCTTTCTCTTTCTATTTTTTGGCCAATGTTATTTTTCCCTAATTTTTTATATAATTAATATCTTTTTACATATGAGTTCGGATTTGAATAATATTTTGTGTCAAAATCTCAATTCCTCAACTTTTTGTAGTTATTACTAACTTAGAGGTGGTTATTATCAATTTATAGGTATGTATTAGCAACTTTGAGGTAGACGTAGTTATTATCAAATTTGAGGCCGTTATTAGCAACTTCAATTTGATAAGTATTAGCTACTTTAAGATAGTTATTAACAACTTCATTTTAATTAGACGTAGTTATTAGAAACTTAGAGGTAGGTATTAGCTAGTTTGAGGTAGGTATTAGCAACTTAAATGTAAGATAGATATAAGGGTGAAAACATAAGTTTTAAAAATTTAGATGTAGTTATTGAGGAACTTTTCGTAGTTATTAGCAATTTACAGGCATGTATTAACAACTTTGAGGTGGATGTAGTTACTACCAATTTTGAGGCAGTTATTAGCAGTTTAAACGTATGGTAGATACAAAAAACAAAACGTAATTATTAACAACTTATACATAGTTATTGATAAACTTTCCATAATTATTTGATGGCTGAGAAAATTTCACTGGCATGGGGAGGGCGCCCTTCAGCACCTGAAGACGCTTCAGTTTGATGCATTGAAGTAGGTTCCGTTGATGTGGCGGAGACTGTGGTGTTGGTTTGATGTCGGGATGTGCGACGATGTTAGTGTTATTTGATGTCGGGATGTGGCCTTTTCATCACTGTTGGTGGTCGAAGATCATGGTTTTTGTTTCGATTTTCTAGTGATGATGATGATGTTGACAGTGCTCTGGTTTACAATCTGGTGGTTCTGGTTGGTTTGCTTTGATGTTGGCATTTTGGTGTAGGTTTTTCTCCAACGATTTGCTTTTCCAACAATGCTTCTTGGTTTAAGGTTTTTTTGCTGTTTGGGTTTGTGATATTTGGTTTTTCATTTTGGGCTGGGTTTGATTTTTGTGAATTTGTACTATCGTCTTCTTTATTATATATAATACAATACAAGCGTTTAGAAAAGAAAAAAAGAGTTTAGACGGTCATAACGGAGGGCAATGTCACCTTCAAACTCTGCCTCTCAAAGGGCTAAGGCCTTAGTTACAAAATAATCAATAATGCTACGAAAACTACGGCCACCCATATAAAGAATGTCGATGTTATGATCATGAGCTAAGAATGCGAGTGCACAACTGCCTGGCTCACAAATGGCACCATCAACATTAACCTGGAAGAGTCTCCTAGGTGGGAAGGATGAGCAAAGAATCTTCTAATAAAAAATTAAGAGTTTTGGTGAGAGGTCTAAATGCCAGAGGAAGCGCCATGATGCCGCATCCATTGGAGGAATAAGTAAAAATCTAGTGTTCCCGAATGATATTTATTGCAGCAAGTTGATAACCTGATTGAACCGTTTACACATTCGAGGGAAATAAATGTCAAATCATCATATTTAGAGTTGGTCGACTGGCTAGAGGGATAGTGAGAGTAAGTTGTACATCATGATGAGCAAATATTATTTCAAGGCGTGGAATGTTCCACTGTTCAGCAACGATGAGTGACGCCACGCTTAAGGAAGAAGACACTGGGGTGGGGCTTGAGGTAATAATTGTGGGCAACGTGGATGAGTGGTTGGCAGGTAGAGATTTTCAAAAACATTGATGAAATACCTATCCCCAATATGCCACTATAATCCCCGCTACGATCGTGGAGTAAACCCAACTAAACCCATTAGGGATGAGATTCTGGGATGGCGGTTAGGAGGAAGAAAGAGTGAAAATATTTATCAGAAAAGAGGCAATAGAGTAAAGATTTGAGATTTTGTAATAGGTGTCAACATTGATGAGCTAGTAAGGCTTGGTTAAAAGGTTTCAAAATCAAGAAACCAATGGCACCCACATCTTTACTTAGACATCGCTTTCTCCAAATCGTTCAGCGTATTCTTCGTTCAGCACCGTGCTTACCCCATAAAAAATTTACTAAGATTTTGTGAAAGCACTTAATGTTAAGTCTTTGGTATTCAAAAGAAACCCATGACATAAACTAAAAATGCAAAAAGGACTGATCAGTACACCATTCCAGCTATAAAAAGAAAGGAACCTCACCATTTGTTAAATTTTGTTGGGATAATGTATTCTACAAAGCGAAATGTGATTGCTCGGGGCCGTTGGATGGTAGAAAGAAGTGCTAAGTATCAGTCATTGACACCAATAAAACCAACTCCAAGAAGTTGACCATATTCTACCCGGAGGTTTACCGGAGTAGCTTTGCAAAAACTAATGATAGTTTGGTCATAATTAATGTGTTGGCCACTATGTTCCGCATAGCGCTCAAAGAGAGCTATGAGAGTGTCAATCGCTTCCGATGAGACTAAGGAAACGAATGTATCGTCCGCAAACATCAAGTGGGTTTTCGTTGGAGTTCTTTTATTTAAATGTATCTTGATTAATGTATTTTCGCCTATAGCTCAAGCGAGCATCATAGATAATTCTTCTGAGTAGGTGATGTGTAAAAGAACGGATAAAGGATTCCCTTATCGAAGGCCAATAGAAGATGAAAAAGACCTGGTCAACAAGTTCAATGTAACAGAAAAGGTTGTAGTGGAGAGGCATGTACCTAAATCCAATGTATCCAATATCCGCTATTAGTGAATCCGACACTAGACTAGTTAATGAGGGCTCGACGAACGTGCTTTCATTTAGAAAAACCCTTAAACATAGGTTAACCCAGATATTTCAGGGTCCAAATCTGTTCTAAATCCGTATGAATTGAAGGAACTATAACCATTTCGGTGAAATCAAAAAAATTGGCGCTGAAGGGAGGAGCGAGATACGCGCACTAGGAAAATAGATAGGTGGTTTGAGTAATGAGTCAAGTAGTGAGTCATAGAAGTCGGTGTTTAAGTCCCATTTCCACTTGAAAAAGTTGGAAAATAATCATGATAAAGTCTGAATCCAGTGTCTGAAACGTGAAGGTGATCACATTCCTAGATGAGTATAATTAATGTATATGCTAGAGGTTGTTACACCGTTATTGTTTTTAAGGTCCCTTTCCACGTGCTTATACTTAATCTATCTTCTCATGGTCTAGTATTTCAAATGTTGAATGATTTCTATATCCAAAACTATGTCTAAGATGCAAAGAATGAACAACTAAACTAAACAAATAAGTACGACACAAAACTTGATCAAATAAGAGAAGCTATGTTACTTGGAAACGAGGCGATCAAACTCAAAATACCTAAAAGGTTGGATTGGATACGTTGAAACCAATTATGACAACGAATCTCCACTAGATACTCGTAGGAACTCGTGCCACGGTCATGCACATGAGGTACCACCACTACCTCCCTCAATTGAGGCTTGGTCCGCTCTGAAGTCTCAATTGAGGTGAGTCAAAAATGAACACAACATGCTCGACAAAATACCTAGGTGCTTGATCAAGGGATTTTTAAGTCCCAACAATCAAGAGATCTTGAGATACCTCACGGTCGTATTCCCACAAGTCTACTTGTACTTTAATACTCAGTTTCGGTTCGCAGGTCAGTCAATTCAAAGTTTGGGAAATTTTGCACTAGACAATAGAATGCAACATAACAGCTAACGGAAGGAAATAGGAAAACCAAGATGGAAGAAACAATAAAACGAAGATCTCTAGTTTATGTTAGGATTACATAAATATTGCTAATTTATGTAATATATAGAATTTTAGAATATATTCATGATTGATATTCAATAATGTGTTATAAATTTTCTTCTATGATTAGAGCACGAAAATTTGACCTCAAGCCACCCACCAGAGTGTTTGAAAGTTTTTGTAGGAGTAGAGTGGAGCTGATTCGGGATGTGGCAGGGTGGACTTGGTATTTGAAAGAATTATTTAAGTTATTGGATTAAGAATTATTTTCAAGTTATGAGTTGTCCATGTGTTATCATGATATTCTGTTGCTTAGTCAAGTATTTAAAGCTTTGTTTAAGAATTATTATTTCATATTCTATTTTATTTTTAAAGTTCTCTGGTCGGAGCATTTTAGTCCAATTAGTTAGTTTAAAGTTATTAAGAAGACATATGCCCTTATCAAGTTTCATGTATTCCTTTGCAGTAAAGGGCATTTATGTAAATTACTTTACTTTAAAGATGAGGGTGTGACACTGTGGTTGCAGGTCATTCGAAGGTTGCCCTGTACAAGGATGATCTTCACGGCTTCTTCAACTATGCGATGGCCCCCACACCATCACGAGGCAGTCAGAGAGCACCAGAGCGATCACCCTGAGGGAGCTCGTTCTCTTTTACTCCTTCGTAGCGAGAGAGTCTCTCCACCCGGGGAACTTATTGGCTCCCACTCTTAAGAAGTTTGGCTCAAACCCTGTAACATTCCAGCCCAACCACACCAAAAGTACCAACTAAATTAATGTGGTACATGGTAATGTACAGATACAAGAACAAGTTCCATAAAATTTTGATATATATATATACACAAATACATTTTTTTACGTTTACGTATCTAAGCCATTCACTACCATACAAAAAAAGAGAGTGTATGTGGCAAGTGTTGGGAGATTATACAGATAATTTCTTTGGATGTAGGAAATGTCCATGTACCTAGGCCACAAACAAATAAGTTATGGATAAGTTAAGGTAGTTGGTTCCATTATTTTTAGGCGTTGTAGCACTAGTGCATCCCCAATCTCCATTATAAATAGTACATTATCCATTAAGTTCTAAGGCAGAAATAGTTTGAGGTAGGATACTTAAATAGAGGACATATAGAAGAAGCCAGTGCCTCATACATGGTTCATAATTTAAGTCCTTTGAATTACGTACGATCTTAACTCGGAAGTTATTATCGGTTTTCTCAAAGGGTATTTCTGGTGAGGGTCTCCTGCATATCCGACCGGGTTAGACATTCCATTATGAATTTATTATTATTAAAGGTCATATGCATGATAGGGTAACGTCCGTTTAATGCTAAGATTATATATGCTTCTTTACCCTATTTATGACTCAATATGGTACATGTTCTGTTACTTTGCTTATATATATAATTTAATATATGTGTTAATCTGAGCAGTAGCTATTACTAATTATTGAATAATTCTGCTAATTGATTGATCACCTAGTTAGGGCACGCATGTTGGCGATTGTGCGTATTGCACTTCTGTTACGCGGTGGCCCTTGGTAATCGCCACAACTAACTATTGTCGTGGGCTTTGATAAGCCCCACACTAATTCTATGTGGGCCATTTTAGTGCCACTAACTCTACGCGGGTCGTCTGCACATGTGAGCTGGATCCCAAATAAAATATGGATATGAATTAGATTATAGAACTAGCCTTATGTGTTATATGCTATATACTTTCTATATGATTATGTGTACCTTCGAGTGACTAGGACAGAGATCCTCACTCAGTGATTAGCACTGACCCTTACTTTCCATTTAAGAGTGATAGTAGGCTTTACTGGTTCACACACTGCAAATCTGTAAAATGGTATTATCGAGCTCCGGGGTCGGCCATCATGGTGCCGACGCCAGGCAGATATCGAAGATTGTGTCTTGATCCTCGTTTTGTATTTTAAAACTCGTTTGAGACTCTTACTCTCATCATGTGCATATGCTATGAGTGGTTGTTACTAGAATAATGTGAGATATGGTATTGTAAAATATAGTGGCCTTAAGGGCAGGTATATGGTTACTCTGGTTCGAGCCTGTGAAGCTCGAGACTTCTGTTCTATATGTATATGTGTCCTTTTGGATTTCTGGTATAGTGTACTATACTATGTAAAATTAATAAGTCATATATGACATTGTGAGCAGTTTCTATGTTGACTGATTAATTATATGAATACGTATAAACACAATCTTATATTATGATGAAGAAATTAATTGGAAGAGCTTAAAACATTAAATGATATAAGTAGCGTAGCACCCCTATTATTACTCTGTTGTTTTATTTTTAAAACGAACATGTTAGTAGTAGGATGTTACATGGTGGTATCAGAGCCCGGTCATCTTCTGCATTATAGGTATGCTACTTTCTGTCTTGGGGCGTCACGAACCTCAAAAGAGGGGAGGTATTCCATATATGTATTTGCACAAGTGATCGAGTGATTGTGTGTTTGGTGATGCATTGTCAGTTGCACATAGGCACCATGATTTGGAAAGGATTTCTAAAAGGGGTTTTGAAATTAAAGAGTTTTCTAAAAAAGGATCATTGAAAACCATACTTCTGGTAGTGTGCACCAGAGTCTTGATCAGGGTGGAGGCATTCATGTGAACCCACCTCGAGTAGTGTTAGATTATAAAAGGATGAAAGGTTATGGAGGGAAGGAATTTGATGGAGAAAGTACAGATCCACACGTAGCTGTTGATTGGATTCGTGATATGAACGCGGCATTTGATCAACTGGAAGCCACACCAGATGATCGGCTTCGCTACTATGTTTTCGTGCTTTGAGGGCATGCTAGGACTTGGTGGGAGGCCACAATAGTGTATGAGGAAGATCCCTTCAGTTTGGGATGGGAGGAGTTCCAAATAAGTTTCGATGCAGAATTTATCACTGATCAGTGGAAAGAGAAAAAGGCGATGGAATTCATGTCATTTGAAGCAGGGGGATCTGACAGTCTAGAAGTATCATATCAAAGTTACTCGATTATCCAGATGGTACCATACCATTACATCAGAGAGAGACACAATTCTGAAGAAGCATTTTCTGGCAGGGTTTCGAACAAAAATTCAGAAAGGGATCTCCAGTTCTGACATGGCTAGCTGGAAGGATATTAAACAAGCTGCTTTAAGGGCTGAATACCTAGACAACAAGGGAAAGAAGGAATGGGAAGAAAGGAAGGAGGATCTAAAAAAGAAAAGCGGTAAGTCAGAATGTGAGCTACTCTGGACGGGGAGCGATGGTAAAGCGGGGACCAACTAGAATGTCTTATCAGATACCTGTTCAGAATGTGTCACGACAGCAGACAACATACACTCAAGCACCAGCAACGATTTGTTAGCATTGTGGAAGGAGGCATTTTGGGACATGTAGAATATTGACAGGGGGTGTTTTAGATGTGGGGATCAGAGACATCGACTCAATAACTGTCTGTTGGTGTTTGATCAAGCCCAATCTGATGTATCGGTTCAGCAGAGTAACATAACTCCATTTGGGAGCGGGTTTAGAGGGAACTGAGGTAATAACTATCCGGAAAGTGTGGGCTTCCAAGGAGGAAGAGGTACGAGAGCAAATTCACGACCACTTGGTAGTCGTTCCCAGCCCTCTGGTAATCAACAATTGGGAGAACAAGCTCAGGGTAGGGTATATACCATGACTCAGGAGCAGGCTGAGTTAGCGATAAACGCGGTTACGAGTACGCTCTCTATCCTTGGACGTACCTTATATGCCTGATTTGATATTGGTTCCACACATTCTTTCATTTCCTGCCAATTTGCACTATTATTAAAAGTGGTACCTGAGGATTTGGGGTATAGTTTTGCAGTTAGAACTCTGGGGGGAAGGTTTTTCTTAAGGTATCTCCTTGGAAAGGTATAATGCGATTTGGGAGAAAAGGAAAGCTAGCTCTGAGGTATATTGGACCTTATGAGATTATAGGTAAAGTGGGATAAGTTTCTTATGCCCTTGCTTTACCAACTGAGCTAGACCAAATCCATAACATGTTTCATGTGAGTCTACTTAAGAAGTATCTTGTCGATCCATCTCATATTATCCAACATGAGGAGGTAGAGTTGGAGGAAGATTTATCGTATCAGGAAGTGCCAGTTCAGATTGTAGATTCACAGGTTCGATCCTTGTGAAATAAGCAGATCCCTATGTTTAAAGTGGTATGGAGAAATCAGGAGAGTGAGTCTGCTACATGGGAGACGGAAGCAACTATGCAAGAGAAGTACCCTGAGCTAATAGAGGCTTACTTAGCATGTTAACCTATTACTAGTTTCTTCATGGATATGCCTTTGTTTTGATCACTTAGCTTATATTATATACCTAAAATTTGGAAGCCTAACTTGTTACATGTTGCTGGTCAATGAAGGAATGGTAACAAGTTACAGTCCAAATGAGCTAGCCTGGAGGTAGTAGGACCTAGATTTCGTGGACGAAATCTCTAAAGAGGGGAGGAATTGTAACATTCCGGCCGGACCATACCAAAAGTACCAACTAAATTAATGTGGTACGTGGTAATGTACAGATACAAGAACAAGTTCCACACAGATATTGATATATATATATACACAAATAGATTTTTTACATTCACTTATCTAAGCCATGTACTACCATACAAAAAAAGAGAGTGTATGTGGCAAGTGTTGGGAGACTACACCCATGCATGCATGGGGACATTTCTTTGGATGTAGGGAATGTCCAGGTACCTAGGATACAAACAAATAAGTTATGGATAAGTTAAGGTAATTGGTTCCATTATTTTTAGGCGTTATAGCAGTAGTGCATCCCCAATCTCCATTATAAATAGTACATTATCCATTAAGTTCTAAGGCAGAAATAGTTTGAGGTAGGATACTTAAATAGAGGAAATACATAAGAAGTAAATGCCTCATACCTGGTTCATAATTTAAGTCCTTTGAATTACGTAGGATCTCAACTCGGAAGTTATTATCGGTTTTCTCAAGGGTTATTTCTGGTGAGGGTCTACTGCGTATTCAACCGGGTTAGCCGTTCCATTATGAATTTATTATTATTAAAGTCCATATGCATAATAGGGTAATGTCCGTTTAATGCTAAGATTATATATGCTCCTTTACCCTATTTATGACTTAATATGGTACATGTTCTGTTACTTTGCTTATATATATGATTTAATATATGTGTTAATCTGAGCTGTAGCTATTACTGATTATTGAATAAATATGGTAATTGATTGATCACCTAGTTAGGGCCCGTATGCTGGCGATTTTGCTTATTGCACTTCTGTTACGCGGTTGGCCTTGGTAAGCGCCACAACTAACTATTGTCATGGGCTTTGATAAGCGCTACACTAACTCTACGTGGGCCATTTTAGTGCCACTAACTCTACGTGGGTCGTCAGCATATGTGAGCCGGGATCCCAAATAAAATATGGATATGAATTAGATTATAGAACTAGCCTTATGTGTTATATGCAAAATGGTATTATCGAGCTCCGGGGTCGGCCATCATGGTGACGACGCCAAGTAGATATTGAAGATTGTGTCTTGATCCTCGTTTGTGTTTTAAAACTTGTTTGAGACTCTTACTCACATCATGTGCATATCCTATGAGTAGTTGTGTACTAGAATAATGCGAGATAGGGTATTGTAAAATATAGTGGCCTTCAGGGCAGGTATATGGTTACTCTGGTTTGAGCCTGTGAAGCTCGAGACTTTTATTCTATATGTATATGTGTCCTTCTGGATTTCTGGTATAGTGTACTGTACTATGTAAAATAAATAAGTCATATATGACATTGTGAGCAATTTCTGTGTTGACTGATTAATTATATGAATACGTATAAACACAATCCTAGATTATGATGACGAATTTAATTGGAGGAGTTTAAAACATTAAATGATATAAGTAGCATAGCACCACTATTATTACTCCGCTTTTTAATTTTTAAAACGAACCTGTTAGTAGCAGGGTGTTACAAACCCTAACCCGAAGGTCCTCTGTTACAGTGCCTACATCACTCAAATCTCACGTCACTTTTGCTTCCTTAACTTGTACCAGAACGTGCGGTAATATGAAGTTGTTGCAGCGAATCTACCATAAAGGTGAAGCGGTGTTGGGTATCATATCCAAGTTTTTTGGTAACCAGACGAGAGTGGTTGAGGGAAATGAGTATGCCAAACCATATGCTCCTATGGGGAAGAAGGGGTCAAAACGCCCAATGATGGGCGCCATTGACCAGATCTTGACTCGCACGAGTCGCATGTTGGACTTCATGAATGGTCAGCTAAACTGCATGAAGACATGCCTTGGGTAGCAGTATCCGGACTGGCTAGCTCTCATGTTTGACCGCTTAGAGGAGGACGAGGAGCGAGTGCTAGGGGTTTTCCTATTTGGTTGTTCTTGTTATTTCTACTTTGGGTTTGTGTTATACTATTTGTAAAATGTCATTTTCCTTTCTTTGTTTCTTTCCCATGTATGCTTGATCAAATGCAAAACTTGTTTCCTTTCTTTGATTGGTGGCTCTTTCTTATGTTCCAATGTCGTTATAGGTTTTGAACGGTACTTCACAGGGTCCGAATTATTTTACTCAACATTCTAGTAGTCTCACTCTCCTGCTCTAGTTTGGAGACACTCCACGCCCGTGGTAGGCAATCAGCCACATCCATGGCATGCACAGTCACACCCGTGCCAAGTATTTTTGCCAAGACAGTGCAAAGCATCACGCCTGTGTCGCAACTCACACCATGATCATTATCATCCCTATTAGCATGTCTGGGGCCTCCTTGAGACCATTGCTTCCTCATAGAGCGTTTGAGTTTCTGATTCGTTTCCCAAGGACTTATACAACAGCTTACTTCCTTGCTTTCAAACTTGGCCTCGTACCAAACTCTAATATCTTCCATTGCTTCTATTATAACTCCCTTGGGGAGTGGGGGCAGCGCTCTGGTTCAGACATAAGTTCCTTTCCAAATGAGCGGTCATGAATGATCCAAATCCTGGTAATGACTGTAGACAAGAGTTCGGATTTCAGAAGACTCATGGAGTCTCATCCGTTATTTCTCATTACCTCCCTCGTTGCC
The DNA here is from genome assembly GCA_030674075.2 of Linum usitatissimum. NCBI lineage: Eukaryota > Viridiplantae > Streptophyta > Magnoliopsida > Malpighiales > Linaceae > Linum > Linum usitatissimum. The sequence continues at coordinate 3,208,153 of JAUJYP020000848.1, forward strand.
TCCTAGAGCTAATAATAGCTCTACAGAAAGTCCCAGACATTAAGGATGGATCCAAGGAATTTTATCATCGCTTCCTCAACAATTTTCTCTTGCCTCCTAGAGCTGGTTGGAGAGTGGGCATTAACACCGGTAATAAACTTTATGAGAAACCTTTTCCCTTTCCTTTCATGCATTTTTGTGTAGCTTTGGGTAGAAGTCTAGGATGTTTCGTGCATTTCTAGATTCTATCTCCATTTAATATCTCGGACCCGCTTGGGGTCCATTTGATGTCATTTTGGAGTGTTTTTTTTAGATTTTAGGTACATGACAATGATGAGGCATTAATCGAAGCAATACAACGTGCGTGCATGATATGGACGGATAGGAAAGATGAAGAATAATCTGAGTGCTGGAGATGAGTGCTATATGTATCGAAGATGGGTGTAATGAGTGCTATACGACCCTTCTTCATGATGACTCTTTCTCCTCCTCCAACATTTCTGTCGACTTCTTCTTCTTTTTCTTCTTCTTCATCCCCTTCATTTCCCTTATATTCATCATTGTCATCATCATTTTCATTATCCTCAGCTTCATCGATGTTGCTGTCCTTTTTCTTGTGTTGGCTAGCATGATGAGCGACCAACTCCTTGTAAAATTTGAACTTTTTCAAGCGTACACTTTATGTCACATTTATACCTACCATTCCTAATCGGCATGAATGATTCGCTCTCATCTTTCTCTTTATTCATGTTTTTACCAGGGATAAGGGTCAACAGATCCATAGTTCTTGAAAGTTATAGGGGCATAATATAGAGAGATAAAAGAGAGGTTTTTCTATAACAACAAAAAGAAAGAGCAGCTTCTAAATAGTTGTTCAACATCGATGCAATTTTATTTCACCTGTCGAAAGTTGGAAAGGTTGCTTTTCATCATCTTCTTAAAATTTTTGTTACCATGAATATAATATTTATCAATATAGAATACTCAAATCTAACCCGAAAGTTTTTATGGCCAAAGGATTCAGTTAACTTACATATCTATTTAGTTGACTAGAAAGTTCATCGAATTTGATGGAATTTTTTACTACGTTTAAATGGATGTTTAATTTTTGACGGAATGGTGACATCACATATTCCGAACATACACATCAGCTGCCATGTAACGTAAAATGTTTGGGAGATGATAGAGTCGTGGATTTATGTCATTAAGACTTTGAAATCTTTTTGATAATGGTTATAACAAAAAAACTTATGAAAAACAACGAATACAGATACAATAAAAATATCTACATCCCTACATTTTTAGTAATTGCTAAATAAGTTGGAGAGTGATGTGTCACTCCACTTAATAATTGCTAAGGATAAAAAAGCCCTAATTAATTAATAAAATTGTTAAATTAGCAATTTCATTAACAATACCATGTAAGATTATAGATCAATTTTTTTAAAAAAAATTGTATTAGGCATGCCACGTAAGTTTACTGAAATATTTTAAAAAAAAAGATAAATCTTTCAGAAATTGTTAATATATTTTAAGAATGAAGGGGATTAGAGATTGTTGTATGATTGATAATTCTAAAAAAAAATATTTTTTAAAAAATTATTAATGTATTTTAGAGATGGAGTGAATTAGAAATTGTTGTATGAGTTGATTGCTAAAGTTGTTGATGTAAAGTTTAAAATTTGTTAAACAATTTCTGGAATGGATATGATTATCTAAATTCGTAGCATAGGGAACGAATATCAACGAACCCAGCCATCACAAACTTAAATCTCAAACCTGAAGATTCAGAAATGAAGACAAACTGGAACCTAGGTAGGACCTGTACAGATAACTGCGCATTTCTTTAAAATATGGCACCGTCCCCTTTACATATCATACCAGGAAGCATTTACATTTCACCCTACAGTGACAGACTACATCATGGTTAACCTGGATTCCTGTAGTAAGCGGTTCATAAGCATACTATACACTAGCACCTGATATTACAGAGGGTACGTGCTCTTGGGGTTGGCAAAGAAATGGTTTCTGTACATGGAACTTGGTTTACTCAAGCTGCTGCTGCTGCTCATGCTCTTCCGGAGCAGTGCTGGAGATACATTTCCTGTCGATTGTTGCATCTTTCTCACTATTAGGTGACTATCCAACACCATTAACTCCAACAATCTTCTGCAACTCTGTTTGCAACAAGAAAAACAACATCATGCTATAAGATGAAGTGTTTGAGGTCCCACCTATCATTGCTCTAAAGCTATCTATCTAACCATTTTATTCTCCAGCTTTCAGTTATAGAGTACATTCAATGTGTGACTAGCTATATTTCTGAAAATCCATTCTTCACTTTGAGATCAATGAGATAAATGTACATACCTGCGGGGTCAGCACATCCATTCGTTTGATAATCTCCTCCTGAAACAGTAACAAAAAATTGAATATGCCGTAAAAAACGTAGTTCATGTTAATTCCTCATATGACCTCCTAATCTATAGGAAACGAACAGAGTGCGGACATAGACCTCTAAATAACGCACAAAAATACAGGACATTCTAGGTTGGGGACTTCCAAACCCCCATCACAATGGTAGCTTAAAGTGACAGTGATGAGCTCCATACCTCGAGTATCCCAGGATATTGCATCACAGTTCCAAGAGCACGACGGACGAGTCCCCTATACACTACCCTGTTTGTGGTACCATCTCCATTAATCCATGGGAGGATTGGCATATAACTTTTACTATCAATACGTTGTTCATGAATATTTATCACGTTCTGGTCTTGCACATCACTTTCTTGTGAGTTTCTACTTTGTGTTTCTCTCAATGGCACGGCCTCGTCTGGAAGGTTAAGAATAGTAACTTTGTGCACATCATTGTCGCCCGAGATCGATTGGTCTGCTGCAGCATGGGGCTTAGGGTTAACTGCTTCATTAGTTTCGGGTTGACCATCCTCACTTCTCTCATATGACTCTGACATTGACTTAGGATCGCTATCCAAAGAAGGCCTCGAGGTCAAAGAGTACTTGGTCAGATATAAAGCATCAACAACACGAACCGAGTCATAAGCATTGACCTGTAAATAAAAATAGGATGTCAGTTTCTCTCACTGAACACCATATTATCATTTTTGGAACTTCTATCATCATATTTGAAAAGGATGGCGTCATTCAGCACAGAAGGAATGCTTCAATTGCAAAGTACCTCCTCTAGTATTATGTCATAATGTAGGCGGTGCATAAAATTCCTGTAAGTAATAGATTTCAGGATGATCATCCCATCAACAACAGGGACTGATGTACAATCCAATCAAGTACTGAAACTAGCCCATCATGAAAAGAAAAGAATTTGAAGGGCAGAAGATGTGACAGGCGATATCAAAAGCTAGTAGACTCTTGCACATGCATGGTTGAATAGCGAGGATAGATTCAAGGTCATAAATATCAGAAAACGTACACATGCAGAGGCTCTTGAAATTCTGTGAGCGGAGGTAGGTAATACGAGAGAGTTTCATGATGAAGAAAAATAAAAAGAAAGTACCTTTAATACTCGTCCAAACGTTTGGAGCACATCAATGACAGAATCAACCATTTTTTCTCCTGGAATGCATGCCATAGGATGGATAACCATTAAGTGAATTGAAAACTATACTGGAAAGGTGCCCTTCAGAAGGACATGACCGTTATTCATAACGTATGTGTATATATGAAGCATTAAAGATCTTTACACACCTAGCATGTCCAGAGTCTGGGAAACTTCCTCAAAACTCAAGCCTTGATCTCCAGCTCTATGAATTGCCTTGTAGGAATCCTGGAAGCTCTTAGGACTGAATAAACTTTCTTCTTTCAGGGCACAAAGATCTGAATGGAGATAACTCGCGTAGCTCGACATGGCTTCCCAGGATGACTGGCAAGATAATCTTGCAGGAGTAATGCTATCAAAATTGGGCCTTCGTGGCACAAGGCAGTCTCTTGGGACAAAAGCAGACTCCATTTTATCCTTCTGAGAGTTATCAGTACCATTTCTGCCATCATCCAGAGGTTCAAGAGCATCAACCGGCAAGATTGTTTCACGACAAATGGATACTCTTATACCAGGAAAGCCTTTTTCCCGGCGAGAAAAAAGATCAGCGTCTCGCACGAATTTCACTTTCTTAGTAGCTTTCTCACTTTCACAAGGTTCATCAGGCTCGGCTTTCCGTTTTGAGCTTCTCAGGTCCTCAGCCTCTCCCAGACCTTCATCGGGCAGGCATGGAGAAACTGACATTTCACCAGAAGAAACTAGAGCAAACAAATGAAATATGTCACCACACTGCAAATCTTCTTTCAGATCAATGCCTCCTCCTATAAGATAATTCTTTCTTTCCTGAAGCCAATTAGAAAACTTAGCTGCCCTTTTCCCAGTATTAGTAGGAAACGGAGACTTGGAGATGTTGTGCAGAAAGTGCTGAGACAGCACAAAAGGACCACCATTGCCCCCAATCTGCAAAATTATTGAGGTATGGAAGAAATCAAAATGTCAAGAAGCAACCAACCTATGATACTTCATGATTAAAGCTTATCCATCACAACTTCTAAATTAATTTTACAACTCAACATATTGCAGTAGTTTGTAGTGAATTCTGCACTCAGGAAACTTACTATGTCTGCAACATATGTAATTGCTTTATTTAAATACTCTAATGGGCTAATTGGCGGTAGAATACCAAACATCAATTTCTATATATTATTTGGCAATTGCAGGAAAGTTGAGAAAAATGCTACAAATTGAAACAAATCCCTTACCAATATTTTGTTATCCCTGAGATAGCTAAAGGCAGTAAAAATATCGTGCTCGGAGTAATGTCGTAATGTTGCTCCCAGCATGTTCTGGAGGTCTGGACTTGTTGAAGAACTCAAGAAAACCAACTTTAGTAACTCCACCGCGTTTGAAACAGCAACAGATTTATACACTTCTCTACCAGCATCTGAACTTTCATTTAAACACTTCATAAATTTCTGACGAAGGTTATGGTGCCTTGCTCTTTTTCTCGACTCACTGCGTTTACCATGCCCAAGGTTCTGGGCATTGTCACTCGGAGTGCATGGTAATACAAATTCTTGAACATTCTGTACGAAAAAAGAAGTTAGCGAAGTAAGATTGTAAGAAGGCCTCAGTAGCAACTATTTTTAAGGAAAGTTGAGCTCAGTGAAAATGTTAGCAAGATATGTATCCAAAATTTTAAATATGCTTTTGGTTTAAAATTTTCCCGGCTGCCCATCTATTAATTAAGACAGACAGAGAATAGAGAACGAATAAGGGTTTTTTTAAAGAGAACAACGTGAAGTTTAACAGCTGTAGCAAGAGAACCAGAAACTTACACATCCTTGAATATCTCCTTTCAAACTGGACCAGCCGGACACACCCTTAGAGGCTTTCGGATTCACTTGCTTGTATAGAATAACGTCCTCAAATGCTTCCTGAACACTTTTCTCATTGAAATCATCCCAGTGCTCTTCCTTGGAACCAGCCACGTCCGTATTGTTGACAGCAGGAGACTGACCATCTAAACCTCCGACTGTTGAGTATCGATGAATAACTCTGGTCAGATTACCACTCTTATACATGATCTGACTTTTCTCCAAGTGCTTCACAAAACGCTCACTTAGTATGTTACACAGTTTCATTAAAGCTTTTCTTAAACTCTTATTTCTTTTGAGCGACGCCATTCTTCTAGCACAAGTTCTAGGAGGTCCAGGTAGGCAAGGAACCTTATTCCAATCCACACGATGGAACCTCACCCCAAGAATAGAACGATGCCTGGCATACTGGGTAATCAACTGCCTGCATAGGATAAAAAAAAGACAACACAAAGCAGACAACTGTTAGCAAAAAGACCTACTATGTTTTCTCAATTTTAACTTACCACAACAAGAACTGAAATCAAAACCAACTCGGACAGATATACAACTACTATGCCACTTGAAAAGAAGAAACAAACAACAAGGATAGCATTAAAAGGACAAATTATAGTGTAAATGAAATTTTTGGGCTCAAAATATGACAGACGGGTCCTACGTTGACGGTACTCTTATACCCCTCAGATCTTGAGTCCAACGGTACAACTTCAGAGCTGAGAAATTTGTGAAATTGAACAAATCTAATAGAAAATCCCATACCATTACAGTAGATATTAAAAAGAAATAATGAAGTACAGGAAGTGAACTTTAAGAAATCAGTAAGAAAAGTAAACAAGTACTGATGCACCTATAATTATAAAATGAAGATGGAAAAAAGTACAATTGTCGAAGCAAACAAAGCGATCCAAGATATTATTTCTTGCAAGCAGCAGATTAAAAGAAAACAAAGCTAAAGAGGTTTCGACAGTGCCAAGTCAAAAGGAATTCAGACTCATGGCAGACCAAAACCAAGAAAAGAGTATAAGAAGCATGAAAAACTAGCAAGCTAGATGAGGTACAAGTTTATAGGAAGGTGATCTACTTATGACTTCTTAAGATGTAGGGTGATGGAACATCCAAGACAGAAGGAAATTTCTGACACAAAATCTCTGTTCTAAACGTAGCCCGTTCCACCAAACTACAGTCAATGCTATGATATACGATTCACTAAAAGCTTATCTCCACATTACGTCGAGACCCTGTCATTGTGAGCTCAAAGAAACTATTTTTTCTTTTGGGTAGACTTCAAATACACAAGTTAGTGAACAAATGTATTTGATTTCGGAAGCAAAGCCCAGCATCAATTTGTTCTTACCTATCAGCATCATCTGTCCATGAGAACCTCTGCTCACGCCGTGCCTTGATCTTGGGAAGTGCATATTGGCTCAATTGACTACTTGCTCCATGGGCTGTATTGATGCCAGTTTCTATGGAACTATGTCCTTGATCTGCTTCCAAATTTTGATCATGTTCTCCTAGGAACAAAGGAGTTCGCCTTTCCATGTCTTGGCCAACGCCATCAGATACTTCATCAAGTTCACCTGATTCCACATTTGCGGCGGAACCTTTCTTTCGTGAATTATTTTGCAACGGTGTCTTCCGCTTTCGAGAAGAATGTTTTTTATTATCTGATGGTTGAGAATCCTCCCCGTCATTTTTCGCCAACTTTCCCAAGCTTCTGTGATGCTTATCATAATAGAAATGAAGCACCTACAACGATTGTGCGAAAAGGAAACAGAAAGCAAAGTGGTGAATAACAGGAAGCACAAAAGGAGCTGCCAGTATTAGCACAAACCAGAACTAACCTGCTGCAAAGTCAGATTCAGATCCATCGCAATCTGTTCACAATCTTTGTAATGTATTTTATTTGTGCTGTCATTCATTATTCGTTTTAACAGCTCTGCACGCTTTTCAGCAGAAATCACCCGAGCAGATGTCCATGAACGATGGGAACAAGCCTAAACAAAAAACACACACATTAGAGTGAGTTGTAGCTATGGACGTAATTACACTGTGGCACGGGCAGACTCCGCTTCAACAAATGAGAGTTTTCAGTGGAACCGGTGAACCACGCGAGTTTGTTAGATGCGTGGGACAGAGGGCTCATAGTACCTGCTAGCGCGGATATGCAGTAGAAGGGAAGGAGCCTAAATCGATCCCTTCTTTTTTTTTCAAAGAAAAAGAGCAGTACAAACTCTTTGGGTCGCAGATGGAGTTGTATGATGCTTTACGTAAAAACTTATAACTCATGAAGCATGGAAAAGAAAAGTGCGTGGACATACAAACCCTGGGTATCAATAAAACCAGCAATTAGTAATCTGAAAGCCATCCTATTACCATGCCGTCCAAGTCGGGAAGTAAAGAAAATAATTTCTACATCAGCTGTTTAAGCATACTTTATTACAATTTTGCCTCATTCACATGACACAAGAAGTTTGTTCTGTTTGGCAAGGTAAACATCTTCTTTCAATCTTGAGGCTACGCACGTCCTTATCCACATCAGTTCTCAACACTGTTTATGATAGTAACCTTTTGACTCAAATAATATAGAGGAAAAATATGTTGTAAATGCAATAATAGACAGACCTCAGGAACAGAAGATCCAGGGAACGCATGAAAAGAAGCTTTTAGATCAGCAGCAGCATAACAAAATTCCAGTGTCTTCCAATAGTCCTCAACAGCTTCTCTACTTGACAGAACAAAATCATGTCGGTATCTTGGGCGAAGATCAATAGATTTTGAAACTATTGCTGGTGGTTCTTCTATGTAAGGTTTAAACTCCATTGCATCTGTGAACAATGCATGTGGAAGCATGACTCCGTCTTCAGAATTCTCAACAGGTATCAGTCGAATGAGCTGCATCAGAAAACAAATCATAAGGAATGACAGAAAGTGCAAAAAAATGCATCAATCAGCTTCTGCATAACCTGAAGATAGCCTCAGTGTTACAGAAGTGAATTTTCCTAGAAGCCTCTTCCCACCTTATTTTTATTAGGTTGAAGCGATGACATTGACCTATCAAATTTGTCACACCCTCGTCTGCCCACCATAAAGCACATTAATAGGAGATTAAAACCTGATTTTCACCTTGCTTATTACTTAGGTTCCGATGCATTTTTTTGGTGCTGACATTTTTCATCTCTTTGTACACTGATTTTCAATTTATATACATCTTGAGCTCTTTCTTTTTTGGTCCAGTTTCATGTCCTGATACTTCTATATATTCAAATAATTATATTTGATTCAGAAATAACATTCAAACGAAGGAAGCGGAAGACACCGTCTTACAGAGTCCATTGGAGGAAGTTTTGGGTATGTATACAATTATACAACAAACACCAAGTTTAAGCATTGACTTTTTTCCTCGTCTAGCTTTGAAATAATTCCAGGTCTCAAACAGTCAGAACCATCAAGTATAGTCAAACCAAATGGATGTCCACTAATAAACAACCCAATATAAATATAAATCAAGATAACAATAAGAAAGCCCAAACAAAAACGTAGAAAATCTGGCTTGTAGGTAGGAATTAACGAATATTATCAAATATAAACACTAAACTGGAAAAAAACAGCTACACTGCTTATCATCAGTGGTGTCCAATGGCATAAAAGATATCTTCCTTCCCCAGCGAAAATATGTGCTTTAGAGCCTCAAGGAAACAGGGATGCTGGATTGCAAACCCATGAGCACTCCTATGGAACCGAACAATCGGCTAAGCCATAACAAGGAAACTGCTGTAGTTGACAAAGGAAGTTACTAACGATTGGTTGGTAAACTCATATATCTAGTTCACACTCGTCCTGACAAATCCTACTCAGTGGGAATTGTAGTTCAAAATATGCATGACCCAACGAAGGAACTCATGGAGATGGTAAACAGCATTCTCAGATATTTAAATTTTTCTCCTGGAAAAGGTTTATTATTTCAAAAGACCAAACAACAAGGAGCAAACATTTACACTGATGCAAGCTGGGCAAGCGAGATCATTGACAGAAGATCCACCACGGGATACTGCACCTATGTGTGGGGCAATCTTGTAACATAGAGAAGCCAGTTCAGCCATTAGCCAAATAATATACCACACTCATTCTTCCTATCTCTGCTAATCTCTTTCTAATCTACCACCAGTTCATAAAAAGATACCAATTCAGAAGATAACATGCAGCTACCAAATGCAGCAAGATATTGTGAAGAACCGTATACCGGCAGAATATGAACAAAAACATATAAGCATGAAATATCCACAGAAAGTAGTACCTTCAATCTCCTCAATATGTCAATGACAACTGACAGCCTACCAGTGGCTGGAGTATCCATCAAGCATCTATATTCTTCTGCGGGGAGATCGCAAAGACGCAAACCCAACTTGCACTTCTCAACCAAGTTATCAATCTTTTGAGTAGAACCTGCCACTTGCAAAAATAACTCCAGTGGAATGGCCTTCACGGCTCCTTGTAGTGAAAACAGTTTGTAACCAGATGATAGAATATCATCCCATCCTTCTGGATCACTCAAAAAATCCCATAAGAAAATATGCAAGAGTTTAGCACGAACCATTTTTGCCAAGACAAACCCATTGGTCCTCATTGCTTCTGATCTAGCAACTTGACCATCTGAATCTACAGAAGCCTGAGTTCTTTTGACACCGCTTAATACAGGAAATGAACTATCAACCTTGCATCTGGATGATCCCTGACGAGACAGCTTTTCAAATTCCCGCAGCATATCATAAACTTGCTCAGGAAGAAGGCTTTCAATGGATGAATGCAAAATGACATGAGCCATACGGCTACGCCCACAGTTTGTTACAGAAGGTACATAAAACGCCACACATCTACAGTGTCCTTCTTTCTGGAGCTTATTCAGAATACGATCAATAGTCCTCCTGTCCATAATAGTTTCCTTGTCCTTCTCAAGACCGATAAGCCGTTTGTGTAACACCACTCTAAGAACAATTTTCTCTTCCTACACATGGAAAATTGTAAGCTTGGATTTAAGGAAAACAGCAAAAAATTGAAATGTAATGAATAATTGGTACATATAAATTATCATTTAAGTAAATATGGACAAACCTGTATGTGCTCAAGTATTCTTTGCTCCCGCAGTGAATTATCGGTAGTTAAAGGTGTTTGATGCACAGACGGTTGCTTCAACAAACTAATCTGGCATGTTTCTGATGAAGCACCATTTGATTCAACATCTACACAAACCAAATCAAGTCCACCACTAGATGCTGCTCCACTTGATACATGGTCAATGGTCGGCACCTGGCCAGAGTTTGCTTTACCATCTTTGAGAAACTTGGAAGATTCTGTATCTTCTCGTCCACCACTTAAATTTCTTGAGTCAGTGCAGTCAATTCCAGAAATCAAATGATTATTCATTGAAGAGAATTTAGTGGATTGATCAGGAGTGCTGATACGGACGGGACGAAAAGCTGAAGCAGGAAGTGCAGCCGAAGTTTGCGGGTTATAATTAGCAGACGTCCAATACCTGTATACAGCAGTTTTTTTGTGGTTTTCTGCCTGACAATGCATCCCAAACCTAGAGACCAGATCATGAAACCTCTCATAGGTTTTTTTCTTATCAAGGCCAAGTCGTGAGCATACCTGCTGCCGGAAAAAATCTTGAATTAGGAAAACCAATGATTAGCAGCCAAGCAAGATATTTTCAAAAGTACAAATAAATGAGACAACAGTAAGCTCCAAGTAATTACTAAAAATGATAAAATTTATGAATATTGCTTCAAAACATCAACTGTGAGCAGCAGATAAGATAGTTGGAGAAAGGAAGCAGCATATTGATTGACAAAGCAAAAAGAATATTAGACCCACCTCTATACCTACAACTCCTTCAGTTCCTTTCTCATCAATTAGATCATACATTTGCTGGTTAATTGGGAGTTCTAGAAGTTGCTCATTCAGTTTAGGCCCCCGTCCAAACTTCAGCTCTCTAATATCTTGAGTTGCACAACTAGCTCCAAGTGGTTTGGTCTCGAAGATCTTTGGGGAAAACTTGTTCAATAGATGTATGCAACGCTCAACCTGCACGAAAGAATAATGAGCTGTGAGTAACTGTAGGCTACATTGAATAGAATTCCGCTATAGAATAGTGTAATTTCATGCAGCACAGTTTCATTGGAGAATAAAGCTAAGATTGCATCTTTCGAAAACATTGTTTGTTGGTGGACGTATAGAGCCTCCATTCAAAATTTGGAATTACTTGCAGACATACCTTGTCATTTACTTTAGCATCGAACTCCTCAACTAGACCAGCATCCTTCAGTTTTTGAAATATCTAGAATATTATGTCCAGTGCGTATGCATTAGAACATTTGATCTTTTCACCGTATAATAGTAAACGTTAAAAACTAGCTTTGGAGTACAGTTATAATTGTATGGTTAACTTACACGTCTCCAAGCTCTGTGCCCAAAACGTCCACAGTAACCCAGATTCTTCTTTACATCTGTGATAACAAGTACCTGTAACAACAGGGTGATCAATATACCAATTAGAGTAGTCTGTGTGACAACAAGAAAGTAAGACAATCTTACATTGCCATTGGCACTTTCAAGTTTCTCACAAATGGCTTGCATTGCAGGTATGAAGTCCTTTACAAGCACATCACCCTTAAAACAATCTCCAGTAGTTTCTTCATCGACATCAGCTTCTACTAGATCAACAAGACTTCCAAGAGCTTGTTCTTCTTTGTTGATTTCAAATCTCTGTTGAGCACCTAAACGTGTTGCATAGCGAGACAAGTACATCAAATTAGTACTGACAGAGCTTTTTATTTCACCAGCAGCTCCAGCTTCTATCGTCTTCACAATTGCCGGTTGTCTCACAATTAAGTTTCGACTCTCAAGGTTCTTCACTATATAAAAGAAGTTTCTCCCTTCCATCCCGAATTCTTTGCTTAGTTGACTTTGCGTGATGCCATCTTCTCTGTAGTTATCAATAAGCAGCTTTACATTATCAATAACTCCCTGCACCAATCCTTTTATCAACTAATGCAACATAATTTGGCATATTCTCGGCATCTTGTTACCAGAAGTTGTAACAGTAATAGTAGCACAATCCAAAGACTCTTTACGCTTCAGTGTTAACTATCTAAGAGACGAGATTCATCAAGCACTCTCAAAACCACCGATTCTGGTTCATGCTAGAAGCTTAAAAAAAGGGAATCCCGCAAGAAATTCACAGTGATAAAAACTAGTTAGCCAAAGAAATGCTACAGAAGGCTAACCTAGCGACGGCGAGCCGTTCAAGAGCGCGTCGCTGCAGAGGTCTGATCCCGCATGAGGGAACATCGTAAAGTCCAACAAAACAATCCCTAAGTTGCTCCTTAGCTACAACCTTCAATTTCAGCTTCTCAGCATCCTCAACGCGCTGGATTGTCGGGTCATCAGGGACGAACGGCGTATCTTTGCCTGCTACGCTGAATTGTAAGGTGGGAACTGAAAGAAGGTTGCTCCACAGAGAGGCCTTCACGGAGGGAGATGGAGCAGGGCTTAATTTGCACCAGATGGAAGAAAGTGACACGCCGGAAGAACCTCGGTAGCAAATTTCCTCGAGAGCCGATGAGATTAGTGCGTCCATGTCACTGCTGCATGTGGACAATGATGGTCGTTTGGCCGCCGGTGAGATTTCAGGAGACCTTGTGCGGGAACGCGGTGGGGGGACGGAGAAGAGCATTGAGCAGACGGATGAAAGAGACAGTGAGGGTTATTGGAGCTCCGAAACGTTCAATTTAGGCATCGTACCCGAACCATATGGTAATTTCCGGCCTTATTCCATGAGGGCAAGCCCACCTTCCTTCTTCTCCCTCTCGGCCCATCAAACTTACTGGACATTTTTTGGTTAAGTAAAACTTACTGGCCTCATTCCTTCACTTATCTCCAAAATAAAATAAAAACAGCTTTTTATCTCCGGTGCTCCAATTTCATTTCTCCTTCCGTCGCCATGGTGGCGATGGCACTTTCTCATCATTATCCTCCTCCTTTACTCCCCAAAATTCCGACTCGTTCTCCGTTTGTTTCCGCACTCAGAGCCTCCTCCGTGTTTCCGTCAAGTTTCTTCGCCGAGCTGTAGGTGAGTGGCAAGTTTAGAAGCATTGGTAAGTTTTTCTTTCTTCTCTACTCATTCCCATACTCGTTTAGCTTAGTTTAGTCAGTTGATCGTCAAGCGGCTCGCTGCTCTTGCGTGCTCACCTAACTTTTCGTCATTCAATAATTGGGATTCACAATTCCAGTATTGGAGGGACCAAGGTATAGTTGTTAACTTCATTTGCTCTCTAGGTCCTCTTTTTAACCTGTCAGTCTCTAATCCCTTCCAGTTACTAAATTTGCTCCAAAGAAGTGGGGGATTTCTGGAGCCTCAAGCGTCGTGTCGGCAGCTTTTCTGGGGGGGGGGGGGGGGGGGGGGGGGGGGGGACTTCTTTACTGCTTTGGAATGGAATCGATATCAGAACAAGCCTCACTGCTGTACTGGGTTTAGCTCTTCTTGATAACATATTCTTAGGTGGATCCTGCTTAGCTCAAATCTCTAGCTATTGGCCTCCATACAGGCGGCGGATTCTAGTTCACGAAGCAGGCCATCTTCTAGTAGGTGCATAGTGTTATGCTTTTTTTTACTTTGATGCAATATTTTCCGTTTGCTGTTGCATCCTGCTGTATCTTGGATCACCATGATTTTGTTGCAGCATACCTCATGGCTTGTCCGATTCGTGGCGTTATTCTGGAACCCCCACTATCTGTAGCACAGGTATGTATGTCACTCATCCCAATCCTAGCTCATCATCCTTCTTGCAGTCTATCTTGAAGCTGATTTTTCTGTTTCCACTGTCATATGGTGTAGATGTCGAATCAAGCTAGATGGTCAGTACTGCAGGCTTATAATCTGCTGAAATGACACAAAGAAACCCATAGAGCTGCCTTCAAGGCAATGGAAAGTGGGAGCAGTTTGAGTATGGTGATTCGGAGAATTGAAGGAGACCATAAATTGCAGTAGATGACAAAGAGAGATTTCAAGCTCATTGTTGCATGACCATCCTGATAAAATATGGTTTGGGGTAGAGTTGAGTTGATGCATTTTCACCTGATGCTAGGATAATGAGAATTACATAGATATATGTAGCTTCACGAAGAATAAAAAAGGGGAAGATGGTAGAATAAGAGGAGTGGTGGCTGTGGGTGTGGCTTTTGATGACGTCAGTTATAGGTGGAGGAGGAGGATATCTGTGTAAATGAAGATGCAGAGAATTGTATAAAAATGACAAGACCAGTGAAGACGATAACTGCTGGATTGTTAACCGGATCCTTGAGCTTTGGTGTGCAAAAACTTTTTCTTGTGTATAAGGTATTCGTCAATTCAATCCGAGATACCTGACATTGGCTCTATTTAATGACCATGTTTGATTCCAAATTTGAGCATTTCATATGTTGATGACATTAAATCATTAATATTCCCCGTTGCACTTGGAAATGGTTTCCCACACGCCACGACAACTCAACAACTCAAGTCATTAATCATTCTAGTTCATGGCCATCTAGATTCATCTTGTCTGTCATATTTGAGTCTTAATACATTCCATGGTCTCCCTACAAATGAGAATAAAAAGTAGAGAACCTATTATTATTAATTAGAAGAATTCTAATGTTACATGTATCAAATCTAACTCTAACAATTATCTAGATTCATCCTGATGATGATGGTTCTCATGATCAACCGCTAGTTGCCGAAGGTTCTCCGCCCCGAACGAGAGCTGGAAGAGTCGTGCAACCATCTATCAGATATTCATCAAATGAATATGTTTTATTCACTGACGGGGGAGAGCCAGATAGCTTCCAGTAAGCTATGAAGGATGAACACAAGCAGAAATGGATGGAGGCAATGGAGGACGAGATGAAGTCCCTACATGACAACAATACATTTGAGCTGGTGAAGTTGCCAAAGGGGAAGAGAGTTTTGAAGAACAAGTGGGTGTTCAAAATCAAGCATGAAGAACACAACAGTAAACCACGGTTCAAAGCTCGGCTCGTTGTCAATGGCTTCAGTCAAAGGAAGGGCATCGACTTTGACGAGATGTTTTCACCGGTGGTGAAATTGACATCCATTCGTACAGTGCTGGGGATGGCGTCAAGTTTCAACATAGAGGTTGAGCAGATGGACGTGAAGACTGCCTTCCTCCATGGCGATTTGGAGGAAGAGATCTATATGGAGCAACCGAAAGGCTTCAAGAAGAAGGGAAAAGAGGATTTCGTGTGCAAACTTAACAAAAGTTTGTACGGGTTGAAGCAGGCACCACGACAATGGTACAAGAAGTTCGAGTCTATTATGGGGGAGTAAGGGTATAAGAAAACCACTTCAGACCATTGCGTGTTCGTGAAGAAGTTCGGAGATGATGATTTCATCATCTTGTTGCTCTATGTTGACGACATGTTGATTGTTGGCCGGAAAATGTTTACCCTTTTCCAGCAATATCACTATTTTTGTTGCCCTTTTGATTTTATTCACGTCGATATCTAGGGTCCTTTGGTCACTTAATCATATGGTGGCTATTTTTATTTTCTTATCATAATTGATGACTATTCTAGAGGTGTTTGGACCTATCTCATGAACATAAATCAAAAGCTAGGACTTCTTTAATTGCTTTCTGTCAAATGACACAAACAAAATATAACAAAAGAGTGAAAATCATATGTAGTGAGTAACCAAGGAAAAGAGTTCCACATGACAGATTTCTATGTAGAAAATGGAATCATATATCAAATGTCATGCTTCCAAACATCATAGCAAAATGTTAGGGTTGAAAGAAAACACCAACATATTCTCAATGTTGCTCGATCTTTAAAATTCCAATCCAATCTTCCTTTAACATTTTGGAGTGATTTCATTCTTTATGCTATGTATCTGATTAATAGACTTCCCACAGCTCTCTTACAAAATCAGACTCCCTATAAACGGATTCATCAATCTCCCCCTCATCTTAACAATCTAAAAGTGTTTGGCTGTTTGTGTTATGCAAATACTTTATCTCATCATCGAACTAAGTTTCAACAGAGAGCAAGACAGGCTGTGTTTCTTGGTATACCTACTAACATTAAGGGGTATAAGTTACTAGATCTCGGCACTAATCAAGTGTTTGTGTCAAGAGATGTGCAATTTCATGAGTCCATCTTTTCCTTTCAAACTCAATCTTCTTCCTATGTATCTCCTGATCCCTTTTTCTTTATTCCTCATTTACCACCAAACAAACCACCAAATTCCTCCATAACCTCACCTAAAACTCCAAACACGCAACATAAACCCATAAGATCAAATCCACCATTGTCTAGTCATGCTAATCCATTGCAGGATGGACTTTCTTTGGATGTTGCAGATGAAGAGGTAGTGGAGATGAAAGATGAATTCCATTTTGATCTAGCAAGGGGAATAGCTTACCTTGAAGAGTAAAAAGAAGTGTCGGATCTAAGACGTTTCACACATTTCCACAGACCTCGTGTACATTTACAAGATTACCTTCTCATTATGCATTTATGCATTTCTGCATAGAGATCTTGAAGAAGAAGTTTTCATTAAAGCACCTCAAGGTTTTGATATACCACCAGGGATGTGTTGCCGTTTGAGAAAATCACTTTATGGTTTAAAGCAGGTAAGTAGGCAATTGTTTGCCAAGTTAACTGGAACACTTATAAACACATGATTTAAGCAAGCTAGCTTAGATTATTTATTGTTTATCAAAGGAGAAGGAGAAGAGCAAGTGACATTGTTGGTTTATATCGATGATATCATAATGGCTGGTCCCAACATGACTGAAATCAACAAGGTAAAGGAGTATTTACATACAACGTTCAAATCAAAGATCTTGGAGAATTGAGGGACTTCTTAGGGCTCGATATTGCAAGATCTAAGCAAGGGATCATTGTTAATCAAAGGAAATACTGCATTAAATTACTCACAGACATAGAATTTCTGGAATCAAAGGAGAGCAAGAGTCATATAGATGTCAATTTGAAGCTGGTTGCCGAACAGGGAACTAAGCTGGAAAATCCTGAGATTTATAGACAGATTGTTGGGAGATTGCATTATCTTACAATTACCAGGCTAGATATAACATTCACAGTGCAACAACTTACTCAGTTCCAATCAAATTCACATAGTGGACATCTCGATGGTGCATATAGAGTATAAAGGTATTTGAAACATTCTCCATGTCAGGGACTGTACTTTAAAGCAGATAATCACATGCCCCTTTAAGGATTTTGTGATTCAGATTGGGCAGCGTGTCCCGACATTAGGAGATCTGTGACAGGATATTGCACCTACTTGGGAGACTGCTTATTAACCTGGAAATCAAAGAAGCAGACAATAGTGTCTTGCTCATCCTTAGAGGCAAAATACAGAGCAATGACACATCTTGTCTAGGAGGTACAATGGCTTGTTGGATTACTAGGAGAAATGGGGATTAAGATACCAATGCTAGTTCAAGTCTACTGCGATAATAACTCAGCTATACATATAGCTGAACAGTATTCCACGAGAGGACAAAACACATCGAAATCGATTGTCATGTCGTAAGAGGAAGGGTGAAGTTTGGAATTATTAAACTGCGGTACATTCCCATAGAGTTTCAGTTGGCAGATCTGTTCACAAAGGCTTTACACTGAGGTCGATTGCATATGTTGCTCAGCAAGTTGGGAGTTAAAGATATATACTTTCCAACTTGTGAGAGGGTATTATCTGGAAAAGAGCAATCAACGATCTCACATGAAGAAGAAAAACAGACGGAGTTAACAAGCTGTGAAATGGAAGACTAGAAACGTTAGTTAAAACGGTTGCGTTTTTAGTATTTTACTTGAATTGTTTTTACCGTTGTCTTTGAGAAGTTACAACAACATTTCATGTTTTACTATTTGTAATTGAACTTTACCGTTGAGCTGTATAAACCGCAACGATAATGAATAAGAAACTAATAATGATTGCCCCAAATCCTCTCTAATTAGCTCTCTCTCTCATTCTGAAAGCTTACGTTATCAAAACCACTAATCGTCACTTCTAAATCAACACGAAATGATCTGTTCTATATGCATCTTTGAAAATAGACGAGTATGAAAATTAGACGAGATATTCAACAAGAATAGAAGCTCTCTCCACATAAATTCCATTTAACAACAAGAACACATTCAATATTCTATTAGGAACATAGACATCAACACATACTTGTCAACGCCATATAACAACACCAAAGAAGAAAGCAGAAAAATAAGGATGCAAATAGCATCAATATGGATCAAGGGAAGTCCTGAAATTGTTAAGAAAGATGAAGGGAGAAAACGGAGTTCCTTTGAGAAATTAAAGAAGAAACAACCGTAAAGCCAATAAGCAAACAAGATATATATATAGCAAAGGACTAGCACCTCGAACAACAAGGAAACATCATTGACCTATATGGGGTTTGGCCTTTAAAACAAAGCAAGCCAGAAAACGAAATCGATAATCCGCCATAATAATTACAACAAAAAAAACAATCTTTATCGCTCATGCTATTGAAATTACCCCAACCCACAAGACCAACAATCCCTATTAAAGTCGAATGAAGCTGAAAAAGAAATTAGAGTATCAGGAGAGATGGGGGAAAGGATAAGAAACGGGAGATTGTATTTTACATACTCATGAAGCTGAAAAGGCTTGACAAGGATATGGTAGTGCTGAAATCATAGAACTCCTGGGAAAGCTTTGACAGAGAGAGCTTTTACATAATTTTACACGCCTAGTGTTCCGCGATCTTGTTTTTGGTACAAACAGATGAGATCGGAAACAAGGGACGGTTGACGTCAAAGAATGTGATAAACAGATAAGATGCGATGCTTGAAAGAAAAAAGATAAGCCACACATAAGACTGCCCTCGCTTACTGAGCTGCAACCCTATTTCAACATAATCCGGAAGCTAATTCCAGCCATAAGATTCTTCTTCCTTCCATCTAAATATTCAGATCAGAGTGGGTATTTTGGGATTTTTACAAATATATTTTTTAGGTACTTCTTTCAAAATTAGAGAGTTTTTATATGTGGTTCGTATTTTATTTAGCGTAGTCCTTAAAATGACTATTATATTCTTAATAAAAACACGTATTTATTATTTATACTCGTATTAGTGGCGGCTTTGAGATTCTTTCTCTTTTAATAAATTCTACGCTTGGCAATGACGGCTTCGGAAAATCTCTCTTCGTAGATTCGTTTTTCACAAAACTCTTAACGTATTGATAACTAATATGATAAGAGTTATTTTAGTAAAATAGTAAATAAATTTTTTGATTAAGGAAATATTAGTCTAATTATATTAAAGTACGAACAATGCGAAGTAAAATACAAGCAACATATAGCATCACCCTAAATTTAAATAACCATTTGAGCATGTTCTTCCCCTATAATCGGGTAGGATAATACTGGTTCGGTTCTAGAGGATCGAATGTGCTAAAATGCTCCGTGGGCTGGTTTTTATGGAAATCTATCGGGGTCAACTTCGTATATAAGAATGTGGGTTAATGTTTATTCGTAAAATAAGAGCTAAACAAACTGAAAAAAAACCAGGAACACAAAAAAATATCGGGAGTGCCCAAAGATTAAAGGTGTATGATATGTGTTTCTCTATGTATGAGGTTGTGGTGAGAAATGTGTGTTCTCCTCCTATCCTCCAACTGAAGTGTTGTAAGCTCTAATTAAATAGGCACGTGTAAGCTCTAATTTCGTAGGCGTTCGTTACGACTTCTCCTATATGACACTTTCTCCTAATATTAATGGCTCCAAAGTTAATGTGAAGAAATTTTAATAAAAAAACATGTTTCCTCTTTTTTTTAAGGTATGGTATTGCTATATTGAATTTTATGTTTATGTCAGATTCACTTATAGAAGATTCGATCAAATAATAGGTTCGATTTATGCAAGCTATTCAAATATTCTTATTGAGCCGAATTTAAGATACTAGAACATAACTTTTATTAAAAAAACCTTTGTAAAACAGAAGCATATCAGTTAAAACTTACAATTACACGGTAGGGATAGAGCTCAAAATACAGAAGAACATGGTATGAAAATTGGAAAGAGGATATACCCTGTACCCGAAAAATCAATTAAGAAGCGATGAATTGTTAGTACCATCTGTTATGTTTTTTTTATAGAAAAACCCATAATAATTTGGGCTTCATGAAATTATTCCATAATTTTACAAGATGGTCCCTGAGATCTGGAGCAACTCTCTCAATCATCGTTATCCAGTTTCGTGCGAAACTGAGAGGAAGAGGAGAAGGAGAACGTTTGGTGAAGAAGAAAGAAATAGAAAGCGGAGCCACACCCAGAGCCACCATCTTAGCTGAGCTTCCATTTCCATAGAAAGAAAGTACCGACATGGCGGCCGCTCTTCTTACTCTTTCAACGCTTTCTCTCCCAAGTCCCCGTAACAACCCATTGCCCTCTTATGCCTTATCCACTCCCCGAAACAGGCTTCTTCCCTTCTGCTGCTCTGCCAAGAAGAAGATTGGCTTCTTTGATAAAATCCTCGACTACATCGAAGGTTAACTTGCTCGCTACTTGTCCCATCAAATCCCTACTCATTTTAAAATTCTCAAACTTAATTAATTAGCTCCAACGATTTCAGGAGGTCCCAAATTGAAGAAATGGTATGGGGCACCTCAACTCCTCCCTAAGGATGGATCTGCTCCAGACCAAGATGAGGATGGTGAACTCTCAGGTAGGTTAGAGTCAGGTGCTTTGGACTCGGCAAGTTTGGTTAGTATCTGAAATATTCTATTATAATGTAGACAATGAAGTGAGAGATGCAATCCTAGTTGCTGATGGTGATTCTGAGCTTGGCCAGGTTTGTTCCCAGTTCCAGCATTGACGCAAAAAAATGTTGATGGTGCCTTTGCTCTCTCAACCTAGCTTGTCAATATCTCTACCTAATCTGTAGATGGTAATACTTCAACTGATCGTTAAACGTGCTTGAGTGAAGGCATTGGTGAAGGATAAGAGAGCTGCAATGGAAGCTTTTGGGACTTATGTTAAGGTAGTTGGTTTTGGAGATAACAGCATTATCATTGATTGATACCCTCCCAATGCAATCTCGTCAGTCTGTTTGTTTGTTTGTTCTAATGCATGCAGTCAATTGTGGGCGATGTGCAAAGCGATCCATTTCTAAAGAAAGCTCTTCGAGGTGTTGGTGCCATTATAAGCCCCAACGTAAACCATTTCTCAGATCCTTATTATACCAAGGCATAGATTGTTGTAACCTCAAAACTCATGCTTTAGAGTTCAACTTACAGGAAGGGTTCTTTGCCAGTTTTGGAAGCTTCAAAGGTATAAAGCACATAGTCCTTTTGTCCCAGGTAATCTCTCTCTCTTGACCCTCTTTAAGCTTTCAAGGATGGGATGGCACTTTTTTGTGGCCTCTCTTATAGGATTACAATTGTCTGTTTATAGAAGTGGCAGTGGAATTCAGTCCTTGATGACAAGCAATGCAAGAAAACTGGGAGAGCAAGATGAATCAGCAGTTATGGATTCAGGAGTCCCTTACACCATCGTCAGGACTGGGGCGTTACAGAATATATCCCGTGGAAACCAAGGTTTCAGCTTCAAGTCAAGGCAAGTTTTGCAGTATAGAATAGAGGGAGGAGCAGAAAGTTCGAGCATTTTTCCCTTTTTTTAATTTGTTTTCGTGTTTCGGTGTCGATATGGCTGACAAGCAATCATCACATTAGAGGAAGAACCTTTTGTGTTGTTGTTACAGGGTTGTACAGAGAAGGGAGTCTGAGCAAAGAGGATGCTGCATTCATTTGTGTTGAAGCTCTTGAAGTTGTCCCACAAGGAGGAGGTTTTGTCTTTGAGGTTGGAGAATGCTTTTTGACATATTCATCCATCATACTCCTAAAATGGTAACTGCTGAAGCAAAAGTAATTAACTACATGGATGCTTTGATTTTGTGATGGAAGAAGGTGATAAATGGGGGAGAGACGGTATCAAATTGGAAGGAGTGTCTAACTAGATTTTTATAACGCGTGATGTCATTTATCCTGTAATAAATGTGTAGTTTGTGCATGTCACTTGTTTAAAAAATAAAATATTGTCGTATATTAAACCATTGAGGCATCACTAATCGCTTTGTATTTAATTCACATGCGATATTAGTTTGCTTACTAATCCACACTTGGAGTAGGGATCAAAACGTAGTGGTAATCTACTATAACTAAGGGTACACATGGGAAATCAGATAACCCGAAAGTCCGGACTAAATAAAACTACAATCGTAAAAGCAACCTAATTGAAATTGAAAACTAACTAAACTGGATAAAACAAACTAATTGAAAGTGAAGGGAAGTTGTGAGGTTAGTCCAAATGTAACCAAATGGACTAAAAGTCTAATAAAATACATTAGAATCCAACTAAAAACCCGCTTATATTTGAAAAGTAAGCTTATGACGAATGTAACAACATAACAATTTAGGGAATGAAATAAACCGGAAAACTAATGCAACTCCATAAATAAGAATGACAATTAATAATTATAACCGTTATTACGGGTATCTGACCGAATATGATCCGGTCAAACCGAATAAAATCCAAGTTACCCTCATAATTTTAGGGTATCATTAAACCCGAAAACTGTCATATGCAAATATAGGTAAGGGTATGGATATTAAAGTATAATGATGTTTCTATTACACTATTTTTGTAATAGGATATTTGATGTACTTATTTCACACGTACGAATTAATCAAATATTTGAATTATATAATCCAATATCAATTTATTAGTAACTTATAAAGTTTAGGTATTTAAAAAATGATATAATTTCTTAATTTTTTTGCTTTAAATTTTAATGACTTTTCGATTATGGATATAACAAAAAATCACCTAAAAACAGACGAATATGTATACGGTATGACATTTACTACCCGAAAAATTATATAGGGTGGGTATTACCCGTACCCAAAACTACAACGACACATTTATCAACTATCCGAATTGAAAATGACCAAAACTTATGGGTATAAATACGGTATGACATTTACTACCAAAAAGGTTATATAAGAAGGGTATTACCCGAACCTGAAACTACAACGGGTGGGCACATACGAAATTCACCAAAGCTGATGGGTATGAATACAGTATGACATTTACTATCGGAAAGGTTATATAAGGCGGATATTGCCCAAACCTGAAACCATAACGAATGGGCATAAATCAAATATTCGAATCTGAACTCGATCGGTAAACCTAACCTCAAAAGTTTTAAAAAACAAACACAAAATAAATTAAAGAGAAATTTAATTAAAAATAAGATCACATGAATAAATGACACATGGATGGCTAAAAACTTTAAAAGATGTAATTGCACAATATAAAAATGAGATTGACAACCAATAATATTCGCAGTAATGAGTAGTATAAATTGCGTGTGTTTTGGCAACGTATTCCCATTAATGAATAGTATAAATTGTGTGTGATTTTATTATTTTTAATAACTAGTGACGAGTCGCCCAAAGAAAAACTGCTTGAGATTGACGTGTTTGGACTTGACACACCAAGTTAGTGTCTCGCGCAATGCAATTGCCTCTACAGTGAAGACATAGAAAGTTCCTCGTACCAGTTCATTTGCATATAGAAAAATCGATTGAATTGGTGACCTTATAGAACACCAAGCCTGTAAAAAGATTCTACGCGTAGAAGCTATGCATGCCATTGCTGAGATCAAAACAAAAAAGTTCCGAAACTGCTCAAAGCATGGAAACGGCCAGTCTAAAGTTAGTTACTTTATTAACTGGGTAATGGGAACTAACTTCACATGTTAAGTTTCACACAAGAAACATATAACTGCTGGGAATAATCAACTTTTCTGCAAGAACATGAATTCAGCGCGTCATGAACATGACAACCCACATGAACTCTGTTACTTGTCCGTTCACCAAACACAAAGAAAGTAAACAAAAGCGTTAAGATTTGTTCTCCTTCCCTCACACACTATAGAAGCTGCTTCATCCTGCTTATTTAGGTCCTGGCAATAGCTACAGCCATAACTATTTATAGAAGATCAAGAAAGAAGAGGGAGTGTTACAGGGCGACCTGTTAACTATGATGCGAGGAAGGAGGCGAATGGTGGTAGCAGCGCTTTCCCCATTTCTTGCTCTAGCCTTATTCTTCATTGTCTATATCTTCTTCAATATCCGGGTAAGATCTTTTCTGCTATCTTCATCATCTAACGACTCCGTTACCATCAGCAGTGGAAGGAATCTGATACAGACCAGATTCAGCCTCTTAATTGGCATCTTCACTCGTCCCGATAGTTATGATCGTCGTCATTTCCTTCGCCTAGTCTACGGAATACAGTCATCCCCCGTAGCTGACATAGACATCAAATTTGTATTCTGCAATCTCACAAAGCATGAACAAAGGGTGCTTGTGGGTCTAGAAATACTTCGTTTCAACGACATCATAATCCTTGACTGCACTGAGAATATGAACAATGGGAAGACCTACACCTACTTCTCTTCGCTACCCCATATTTTGCAGCACCGTTATGACTATGTAATGAAAGCTGACGATGATGTTTACCTTAGGCTTCACCCATTGTCATCTTCGTTATACCCATTGCCAAGGCAGGATTTGTACTATGGTTTTGTTATCCCTTGTAATAGCATGAACCCGTTTGTTGAGTACATGTCAGGAATGGGGTTCTTACTGTCTTGGGATCTTGTCGAATGGATTAGCAGCTCGAGAATTCCTGCAAATGACACACTTGGCCCCGAAGATAAGTTAGTTGGAAAATGGTTGAAAGTAGGAGGGAAAGGCAAGAACAGGTTTTCTAAGAAACCAGCCATGTACGACTATCCAGGGACCAATGGTAGGTGTTCCCATGAGCTTATACCTGAGACCATTGCAGTTCACCGGCTGAAGAAGTGGGATCAATGGCTTCATGTGCTTGAATTCTTCAATGTAACAGCAGAGCTCCAGCAGTCAAACATCCATTATCTCTACTGATGCATACTTTTCGCAGCGGGATCGGTTTGGTACTCATTCTTCTATCTCTAAGCATATGTTTTTTAATATACAAACTCTTGATTTCAGACTCATCCAGAGACAACGCTTCCCATTTCTATCACAGTTTCAAAACAGAAAGGAGTTGTATAGTATCATTTTTATGCCAAAAAAGAAAAAGAAAAAGAACAATTAGTACAATAGTACAGAAGCACAGAATAGAAGTACTTTATTTCATTCCGTAGGACATTAACATTACAGAGGTATTGAATTGAAGCAAGGATTTGCCAGAATGTTATATACTGGAATCTGCAATATTTGTACTTGAACCCTCACCTTGTATCACTCAATAAAGGAAGTTCCCTACAGAAATTCAGACCTTGTTCTTCTGGAATAGATAACAAACACTTATTCTTATTCTATGTGTAATGAAAGATGATTAATGCTTAGTTTAATCAATTACCAAACCTATTCCTCTTTTGACTGGACTTTCCATTGGTTTTCAAGACCCCAGTTGAATCACCATCCGAAGTAGTTTCTATTGATCTCGCGAACTCTGTAGAAATACCAGAATAGAGATCTACAACCCTTCTAATGTTGTTGTTCAGCTCTCTAATCAATCCAACATTTCGACTCAAGTTATCTGGGATCTTCGATTCATGGTTTTGGTTTATCTCATTAATGAGCAACCTGTTCTGATCTAGGATGTCTTGAACTTGCCGAAAACTTCCCTGAAACGTCTGCAATGCTTTGCTGTCTACCTGAATCCCATTATTACCTAAACCGGAGAATAAATCACCTTCCATTTCTGTTCCAAATTCAATCAATCAAACCACAGCCTTTCCTCCTGCAACACAACATAAAACAACTTATCAGCTTACGTTATCAAAACCACTAATCGTCACTTCTAAATCAACAAGAGATGATCTGTTCTATATGCATATTTCAAAATAGACGTTTATGAAAACTCAACTGAAGGAACAACCGATCTAGCGGGAAAGACGGAAGCTTTTCTCCGGTATAACTTCCATTTAACAACAAAAACACAATAAATTTGAAACACTTTATTTATTTCGTGACATCAACACATTCAGAAGCTAAAAGATACGATATGGGCACTCAGTTGAAAGAACAAGTCAACGCCGCCATATAACAACAAAGAAGAAAGCAGATATGGACATTAAATAAGGGAAATCCTGGAATGAGGAGATTACCTAAATCCAATAAACTCAAACAGAGACTTCGAATTGTTAGTAAACATGAAAACAAAGGAGTTCCTTTGAGAAATCAACGATGGTTGACGTCAAGGAGTTTTCTCCAAGAATGAGATAGACAATCATCAATCAGAGATGGTCTTTTCAGCCAAGTACAAATCAAACTAATAATGGCCCATTGAGTTTCAGGGTGGCTCAGCCCGGATAGCCAAATCGTCCGTCAAGGCGGACAGATTTCTGTCTGCTTAACTTTAAGTCGGAAAATCCATCAAAACATCATAAAGTACTGTTTCCATCACTCGCCCGTCTTTTTTTTCCGTCAAATTGGCCACGTTGGCTGTCCAAGTCAGCAGATGTACCCCACCAATCGATTGAGTAAACTCTGGACTGTACTCCTAAACCCAAACCGTGGGTCGAGTAATGAGTTAGATAGGTGAGAGAAATTGGTGGGTGGGAAAATTGGGAAAGTACATCACATTGTGTCAAAAGTTATGTGTGATCGAAAATGTTTTGTTATTTCTTTTAATTTGCAGATAAGAAAAGAAGACAAAATATAGCCTTTTGAGGTTTTACTTTATAACTCAAGTGGTCCTATTTCATTGTCTTCTCCAAATCTCCAAACTCCATTGAAGGACATTCGAAGGTCTGCAAATATCTCCAATGGAGAAGCACCGGAACACGAAAGAGGGTAAGCAATTTATAGAGTTGTATTACTAAGTATTACCTTCAATCTCGCGGTTTCGGATTTTTTCAAAAACTGTGCGGATAATGTCGAACCTGATTCGACCATCAAAGTATGAAGTCCTCTGCCGTTGTGGGTTGGGGCATCAAGACGTCTATCGCACACAGTAATGAATTCGGGGAAGAAATTCTTTGGTTGCCCTCGTTACTTGTCGCCTGTAAGGCATACTGTTTTGGTTATTATTTGAACTGTAAGGCTGTATTCCCTCATGAACATTAAATTTACTGATTGGAGGCAAGTTGACAAAGGGTGTGGGTACTTTGATTGGTACGATGCCAAGGTTGCTAGAACGAAATAAAAAGAAGAGTTGGTTCGAATGGTAGACAGATTGTAGGCTTAAGTGAAGCAACTTCAAATAGCAAATGTTCAGCTACAAGCACAAATCTAGGAAGTTAGTTGCTCAAGTGAAGAAGTGTGTTCATCCACCAATTCGAAGGGGACAGTGATGAGCTCCATACCTCGAGTATCCCAGGATATTGCATCACAGTTCCAAGAGCACGACGGACGAGTCCCCTATACACTACCCTGTTTGTGGTACCATCTCCATTAATTCATGGGAGGATTGGCATATAACTTTTACTATCAATACGTTGTTCATGAATATTTATCATGTTCTGGTCTTGCACATCACTTTCTTGTGAGTTTCTACTTTGTGTTTCTCTCAATGGCACGGCCTCGTCTGGAAGGTTAAGAATAGTAACTTTGTGCACATCATTGTCGCCCGAGATCGATTGGTCTGCTGCAGCATGGGGCTTAGGGTTAACTGATTCATTAGTTTCGGGTTGACCATCCTCACTTCTCTCATATGACTCTGACATTGACTTAGGATCGCTATCCAAAGAAGGCCTCGAGGTCAAAGAGTACTTGGTCAGATATAAAGCATCAACAACACGAACCGAGTCATAAGCATTGACCTGTAAATAAAAATAGGATGTCAGTTTCTCTCACTGAACACCATATTGTCATTTTTGGAACTTCTATCATCATATTTGAAAAGGATGGCGTCATTCAGCACAGAAGGAATGCTTCAATTGCAAAGTACCTCCTCTAGTACTATGTCATAATGTAGGCGGTGCATAAAATTCCTGTAATTAATAGATTTCAGGATGATCATCCCATCAACAACAGGGACTGATGTACAATCCAATCAAGTACTGAAACTAGCCCATCATGAAAAGAAAAGAATTTGAAGGGCAGAAGATGTGACAGGCGATATCAAAAGCTAGTAGACTCTTGCACAAGCATGGTTGAATAGCGAGGATAGATTCAAGGTCATAAATATCAGAAAACGTACACATGCAGAGGCTCTTGAAATTCTGTGAGCGGAGGTAGGTAATACGAGAGAGTTTCATGATGAAGAAAAATAAAAAGAAAGTACCTTTAATACTCGTCCAAACGTTTGGAGCACATCAATGACAGAATCAACCATTTTTTCTCCTGGAATGCATGCCATAGGATGGATAACCATTAAGTGAACTGAAAAATATACTGGAAAGGTGCCCTCTAGAAGGACATGAACGTTATTCATAACGTATGTGTATATATGAAGCATTAAAGATCTTTACACACCTAGCATGTCCAGAGTCTGGGAAACTTCCTCAAAACTCAAGCCTTGATCTCCAGCTCTATGAATCGCCTTGTAGGAATCCTGGAAGCTCTTAGGACTGAATAAACTTTCTTCTTTCAGGGCACAAAGATCTGAATGGAGATAACTCGCGTAGCTCGACATGGCTTCCCAGGATGACTGGCAAGATAATCTTGCAGGAGAAATGCTATCAAAATTGGGCCTTCGTGGCACAAGGCAGTCTCTTGGGACAAAAAGCAGGCTCCATTTTATCCTTCTGAGAGTTATCAGTACCATTTCTGCCATCATCCAGAGGTTCAAGAGCATCAACCAGCAAGATTGTTTCACGACAAATGGATACTCTTATACCAGGAAAGCCTTTTTCCCGGCGAGAAAAAAGATCAGCATCTCGCACGAATTTCACTTTCTTAGTAGCTTTCTCACTTTCACAAGGTTCATCAGGCTCGGCTTTTCGTTTTGAGCTTCTTAGGTCCTCAGCCTCTCCTAGACCTTCATCGGGCAGGCATGGAGAAACTGACATTTCACCAGAAGAAACTAGAGCAAACAAATGAAATATGTCACCACACTGCAAATCTTCTTTCAGATCAATGCCTCCGCCTATAAGATAATTCTTTCCTTCCTGAAGCCAATTAGAAAACTTAGCTGCCCTTTTCCCAGTATTAGTAGGAAACGGAGACTTGGAGATGTTGTGCAGAAAGTGCTGAGACAGGACAAAAGGACCACCATTGCCCCCAATCTGCAAAATTATTGAGGTATGGAAGAAATCAAAATGTCAAGAAGCAACCAACCTATGATACTTCATGATTAAAGCTTATCCATCACAACTTCTAAATTAATTTTACAACTCAACATATCGCAGTAGTTTGTAGTGAATTCTGCACTCAGGAAACTTACTATGTCTGCAACATATGTAATTGCTTTATTTAAATGCTCTAATGGGCTAATTGGCGGTAGAATACCAAACATCAATTTCTATATATTATTTGGCAATTGCAGGAAAGTTGAGAAAAATGCTACAAATTGAAACAAATCCCTTACCAATATTTTGTTATCCCTGAGATAGCTAAAGGCAGTAAAAATATCGTGCTCGGAGTAATGTCGTAATGTTTCTCCCAGCATGTTCTGGAGGTCTGGATTTGTTGAAGAACTCAAGAAAACCAGCTTTAGTAACTCCACCGCGTTTGAAACAGCAACAGATTTATACACTTCTCTACCAGCATCTGAACTTTCATTTAAACACTTCATAAATTTCTGACGAAGGTTATGGTGCCTTGCTCTCTTTCTCGACTCACTGCGTTTACCATGACCAAGGTTCTGGGCATTGTCACTCAGAGTGCATGGTAATACAAATTCTTGAACATTCTGTACGAAAAAAGAAGTTAGCGAAGTAAGATTGTAAGAAGGCCTCAGTAGCAACTATTTTTAAGGAAGTTGAGCTCAGTGAAAATGTTAGCAAGATATGTATCCAAAATTTTAAATATGCTTTTGGTTTAAAATTTTCCCGGCTGCCCATCTATTAATTAAGACAGACAGAGAATAGAGAACGAATAAGGGTTTTTTTAAAGAGAACAACGTGAAGTTTAACAGCTGTAGCAAGAGAACCAGAAACTTACACATCCTTGAATATCTCCTTTCAAACTGGACCAGCCGGACACACCCTTAGAGGCTTTCGGATTCACTTGCTTGTATAGAATAACGTCCTCAAATGCTTCCTGAACACTTTTCTCATTGAAATCATCCCAGTGCTCTTCCTTGGAACCAGCCACGTCCGTATTGTTGACAGCAGGAGACTGACCATCTAAACCTCCGACTGTTGAGTATCGATGAATAACTCTGGTCAGATTACCACTCTTATACATGATCTGACTTTTCTCCAAGTGCTTCACAAAACGCTCACTTAGTATGTTACACAGTTTCATTAAAGCTTTTCTTAAACTCTTATTTCTTTTGAGCGACGCCATTCTTCTAGCACAAGTTCTAGGAGGTCCAGGTAGGCAAGGAACCTTATTCCAATCCACACGATAGAACCTCACCCCAAGAATAGAACGATGCCTGGCATACTGGGTAATCAACTGCCTGCATAGGATAAAAAAAAGACAACACAAAGCAGACAACTGTTAGCAAAAAGACCTACTATGTTTTCTCAATTTTAACTTACCACAACAAGAACTGAAATCAAAACCAACTCGGACAGATATACAACTACTATGCCACTTGAAAAGAAGAAACAAACAACAAGGATAGCATTAAAAGGACAAATTATAGTGTAAATGAAATTTTTGGGCTCGAAATATGACAGACGGGTCCTACGTTGATGGTACTCTTATACCCCTCAGATTTTGAGTACGGTACAACTTCAGAGCTGAGAAATTTGTGAAGTTGAAACAAATCTAATAGAAAATCCCATACCATTACAGTACATATTAAAAAGAAATAATTAAGTACAGGAAGTGAACTTTAAGAAATCAGTAAGAAAAGTAAATAAGTACTGATGCACCTATAATTATAAAATGAAGATGGAAATAATTACAATTGTCGAAGCAAACAAAGCGATCCAAGATATTATTTCTTGCAAGCAGCAGATTAAAAGAAAACAAAGCTAAAGAGGTTTCGACAGTGCCAAGTCAAAAGGAATTCAGACTCATGGCAGACCAAAACTAAGAAAAGAGTATAAGAAGCATGAAAAACTAGCAAGCTAGATGAGGTACAAGTTTATAGGAAGGTGATCTACTTATGACTTCTTAAGATGTAGGGTGATGGAACATCCAAGACAGAAGGAAATTTCTGACACAAAATCTTTCTGTTCTAAACGTAGCCCGTTCCACCAAACTACAGTCAATGCTATGATATACGATTCACTAAAAGCTTATCTCCACATTATGTCGAGACCCTGTCATTGTGAGCTTAAAGAAACTATTTTTTCTTTTGGGTAGACTTCAAATACACAAGTTAGTGAACAAATGTATTTGATTTCGGAAGCAAAGACCAGCATCAATTTGTTCTTACCTATCAGCATCATCTGTCCATGAGAACCTCTGCTCACGCCGTGCCTTGATCTTGGGAAGTGCATATTGGCTGAATTGACCACTTGCTCCATGGGCTGTATTGATGCCAGTTTCTATGGAACTATGTCCTTGATCTGCTTCCAAATTTTGATCATGTTCTCCTAGGAACAAAGGAGTTCGCCTTTCCATGTCTTGGCCAACGCCATCAGATACTTCATCAAGTTCACCTGCTTCCACATTTGCGGCGGAACCTTTCTTTCGTGAATTATTTTGCAACGGTGTCTTCCGCTTTCTAGAAGTTTTTTATTATCTGATGGTTGAGAATCCTCCCCGTCATTTTTCGCCAACTTTCCCAAGCTTCTGTGATGCTTATCATAATAGAAATGATGCACCTACAACGATTGTGCGAAAAGGAAACAGAAAGCAAAGTGGTGAATAACAGGAAGCATAAAAGGAGCTGCCAGTATTAGCACAAACCAGAACTAACCTGCTGCAAAGTCAGATTCAGATCCATTGCAATCTGTTCACAATCTTTGTAATGTATTTTATTTGTGCTGTCATTCATTATTCGTTTTAACAGCTCTGCACGCTTTTCAGCAGAAATCACCCGAGCAGATGTCCATGAACGCTGGGAACAAGCCTAAACAAAAAACACACACATTAGAGTGAGTTGTAGCTATGGACGTAATTACACTGTGGCACGGGCAGACTCCGCTTCAACAAATGAGAGTTTTCAGTGGAACCGGTGAACCTCGCGAGTTGGTTAGATGCGTGGCACAGAGGGCTCATAGTACCTGCTAGCGCGGATACGCAGTAGAAGGGAAGGAGCCTAAATCGACCCCTTCTTTTTTTTCAAAGAAAAAGAGCAGTACAAACTCTTTGGGTCGCAGATGGAGTTGTATGATGCTTTACGTAAAAACTTATAACTCATGAAGCATGGAAAGAAGAAAAGTGCGTGGACATACAGACCCTGGGTATCAATAAAACCAGCCATTAGTAATCTGAAAGCCATCCTATTACCATGCCGTCCAAGTCGGGAAGTAAAGAAAATAATTTCTACGTCAGCTGTTTAAGCATACTTTATTACAATTTTGTCTCATTCACATGACACAAGAAGTTTGTTCTGTTTGGCAAGGTAAACATCTTCTTATCCACATCAGTTCTCAACACTGTTTATGATAGTAACCTTTTGACTCAAATAATATAGAGGAAAAATATGTTGTAAATGCAATAATAGACAGACCTCAGGAACAGAAGATCCAGGGAACGCATGAAAAGAAGCTTTTGGATCAGCAGCAGCATAACAAATTTCCAGTGTCTTCCAATAGTCCTCAACAGCTTCTCTACTTGACAGAACAAAATCATGCCGGTATCTTGGGCGAAGATCAATAGATTTTGAAACTATTGCTGGTGGCTCTTCTATGTAAGGTTTAAACTCCATTGCATCTGTGAACAATGCATGTGGAAGCATGACTCCGTCTTCAGAATTCTCAACAGGTATCAGTCGAATGAGCTGCATCAGAAAACAAATCATAAGGAATGACAGGAAGTGCAAAAAAATGCATCAATCAGCTTCTGCATAACCTGAAGATAGCCTCAGTGTTTGGTGCTCACATTTTTCATCTCTTTGTACACTGATTTTCAATTTATATACATCTTGAGCTCTTTCTTTTTTGGTCCAGTTTCATGTCCTGATACTTCTATATATTCAAATAATTATATTTGATTCAGAAATAACATTCAAACGAAGGAAGCGGAAGAGACTGTCTTACAGAATCCATTGGAGGAAGTTTTGGGTATGTATACAATTATACAACAAACACCAAGTTTAAGCATTGACTTTTTTGCTCGTCTAACTTTGAAATAATTCCAGTTCAGCCGTTAGCCAAATATATACCACACTCATTCTTCCGATCTCTGCTAATCTCTTTCTAATCTACCACCAGTTCATAAAAAGATACCAATTCAGAAGATAACATGCAGCCACCAAATGCAGCAAGATATTGTGAAGAACCGTATACCGGCAGAATATGAACAAAAACATATAAGCATGAAATATCCACAGAAAGTAGTACCTTCAATCTCCTCAATATGTCAATGACAACTGACAGCCTACCAGTGGCTGGAGTATCCATCAAGCATCTATATTCTTCTGCGGGGAGATCGCAAAGACGCAAACCCAACTTGCACTTCTCAACCAAGTTATCAATCTTTTGAGTAGAACCTGCCACTTGCAAAAATAACTCCAGTGGAATGGCCTTCACAGCTCCTTGTAGTGCAAACAGTTTGTAACCAGATGATAGAATATCATCCCATCCTTCTGGATCACTCAAAAAATCCCATAAGAAAATATGCAAGAGTTTAGCACGAACCATTTTTGCCAAGACAAACCCATTGGTCCTCATTGCTTCTGATCTAGCAACTTGACCATCTGAATCTACAGAAGCCTGAGTTTTTTTGACACTGCTTAATACAGGAAATGAACTATCAACCTTGCATCTGGATGATCCCTGACGAGACAGCTTTTCAAATTCCCGCAGCATATCATAAACTTGCTCAGGAAGAAGGCTTTCAATGGATGAATGCAAAATGACATGAGCCATACGGCTACGCCCACAGTTTGTTACAGAAGGTACATAAAACGCCACACATCTACAGTGTCCTTCTTTCTGGAGCTTGTTCAGAATACGATCAATAGTCCTCCTGTCCATAATAGTTTCCTTGTCCTTCTCAAGACCGATAAGCCGTTTGTGTAACACCACTCTAAGAACAATTTTCTCTTCCTACACATGGAAAATTGTAAGCTTGGATTTAAGGAAAACAGCAAAAAATTGAAATGTAATGAATAATTGGTACATATAAATTATCATTTAAGTAAATATGGACAAACCTGTATGTGCTCAAGTATTCTTTGCCCCCGCAGTGAATTATCGGTAGTTAAAGGTGTTTGATGCACAGACGGTTGCTTCAACAAACTAATCTGGCATGTTTCTGATGAAGCACCATTTGATTCAACATCTACACAAACCAAATCAAGTCCACCACTAGATGCTGCTCCACTTGATACATGGTCAATGGTCGGCACCTGGCCAGAGTTTGCTTTACCATCTTTGAGAAACTTGGAAGATTCTGTATCTTCTCGTCCACCAATTAAATTTCTTGAGTCAGTGCAGTCAATTCCAGAAATCAAATGATTATTCATTGAAGAGAATTTAGTGGATTGATCAGGAGTGCTGATACGGACGGGACGAAAAGCTGAAGCAGGAAGTGCAGCAGAAGTTTGCGGGTTATAATTAGCAGACGTCCAATACCTGTATGCAGCAGTTTTTTTGTGGTTTTCTGCCTGACAATGCATCCCAAACCTAGAGACCAGATCATGAAACCTCTCATAGGTTTTTTTCTTATCAAGTCCAAGTCGTGAGCATACCTGCTGCCGGAAAAAATCTTGAATTAGGAAAACCAATGATTAGCAGCCAAGCAAGATATTTTCAAAAGTACAAATAAATGAGACAGCAGTAAGCTCCAAGTAATCAATAAAAATGATAAAATTTATGAATATTGCTTCAAAACATCAAGACTGTGAGCAGCAGATAAGATAGTTGGAGAAAGGAAGCAGCATATTGATTGACAAAGCAAAAAGAATATTAGACCCACCTCTATACCTACAACTCCTTCAGTTCCTTTCTCATCAATTAGATCATACATTTGCTGGTTAATTGGGAGTTCTAGCAGTAGCTCATTAAGTTTAGGCCCCCGTCCAAACTTCAGCTCTCTAATATCTTGAGTTGCAAAACTAGCTCCAAGTGGTTTGGTCTCGAAGATCTTTGGGGAAAACTTGTTCAATAGATGTATGCAACGCTCAACCTGCACGAAAGAATAATGAGCTGTGAGTAACTGTAGGCTACATTGAATAGAATTCCGCTATAGAATAGTGTAATTTCATGCAGCACACTTTCATTGGAGAATAAAGCTAAGATTGCATCTTTCGAAAACATTATTTGTTGGTGGACGTATAGAGCCTCCGTTCAAAATTTGGAATTACTTGCAGACATACCTTGTCATTTACTTTAGCATCGAACTCCTCAACTAGACCAGCATCCTTCAGTTTTTGAAATATCTAGAATATTATGTCCAGTGCGTATGCATTAGAACATTTGATCTTTTCACCGTATAATAGTAAATGTTAAAAACTAGCTTTGGAGTACAGTTATAATTGTATGGTTAACTTACACGTCTCCAAGCTCTGTGCCCAAAACGTCCACAGTAACCCAGATTCTTCTTTACATCTGTGATAATAAGTACCTGTAACAACAGGGTGATCAATATACCAATTAGAGTAGTCTGCGTGACAACAAGAAAGTAAAACAATCTTACATTGCCATTGGCACTTTCAAGTTTCTCACAAATGGCTTGCATTGCAGGTATGAAGTCCTTTACAAGCACATCACCCTTAAAACAATCTCCAGTAGTTTCTTCATCGACATCAGCTTCTACTAGATCAACAAGACTTCCAAGAGCTTGTTCTTCTTTGTTGATTTCAAATCTCTGTTGAGCACCTAAACGTGTTGCATAGCGAGACAAGTACATCAAATTAGTACTGACAGAGCTTTTTATTTCACCAGCAGCTCCAGCTTCTATCGTCTTCACAATTGCCGGTTGTCTCACAATTAAGTTTCGACTCTCAAGGTTCTTCACTATATAAAAGAAGTTTCTCCCTTCCATCCCGAATTCTTTGCTTAGTTGACTTTGCGTGATGCCATCTTCTCTGTAGTTATCAATAAGCAGCTTTACATTATCAATAACTCCCTGCACCAATCCTTTTATCAACTAATGCAACATAATTTGGCATATTCTCGGCATCTTGTTACCAGAAGTTGTAACAGTAATAGTAGCACAATCCAAAGACTCTTTACGCTTCAGTGTTAACTATCTAAGAGACGAGATTCATCAAGCACTCTCAAAACCACCGATTCTCTACAGAGAAGACATAGAAAGTTCCTCGTACCAGTTCATTTGCATATAGAAAAATCGATTGAATTGGTGATTACTTTTAGAACACCAAGCCTGTAAAAAGATTCTACGCGTAGAAGCTATGCATGCCATTGTTGAGATCAAAACAAAAAAGTTCCAAAACTGCTCAAAGCATGGAAACGGCCAGTCTAAATTTAGTTACTTTATTATCTGGGTAATGGGAACTAACTTCACATGTTAAGTTTCACACATGAAGCATATAACTGCTGGGAATAATCAACTTTTCTGCAAGAACATGAATTCAGCACGTCATGAACATGACAACCCACATGAACTCTGTTACTTGTCCGTTCACCAAACACAAAGAAAGTAAACAAAAGCGTTAAGATTTGTTCTCCTTCCCTCACACACTATAGAAGCTGCTTCATCCTACTTATTTAGGTCCTGGCAATAGCTACAGCCATAACTATTTACAGAAGATCAAGAAAGAAGAGGGAGTGTTACAGGGCGACCTGTTAACTATGATGCGAGGAAGGAGGCGAATGGTGGTAGCAGCGCTTTCCCCATTTCTTGCTCTAGCCTTATTCTTCATTGTCTATATCTTCTTCAATATCCGGGTAAGATCTTTTCTGCTATCTTCATCATCTAACGACTCTGTTACCATCAGCAGTGGAAGGAATCTGATACAGACCAGATTCAGCCTCTTAATTGGCATTTTCACTCGTCCCGATAGTTATGATCGTCGTCATTTCCTTCGCCTAGTCTACGGAATACAGTCATCCCCCGTAGCTGACATAGACATTAAATTTGTATTCTGCAATCTCACAAAGCATGAACAAAGGGTGCTTGTGGGTCTAGAAATACTTCGTTTCAACGACATCATAATCCTTGACTGCACTGAGAATATGAACAATGGGAAGACCTACTCCAACTTCTCTTCGCTACCCCATATTTTGCAGCACCGTTATGACTATGTAATGAAAGCTGACGATGATGTTTACCTTAGGCTTCACCCATTGTCATCTTCGTTATACCCATTGCCAAGGCAGGATTTGTACTATGGTTTTGTTATCCCTTGTAATAGCATGAACCCGTTTGTTGAGTACATGTCAGGAATGGGGTTCTTACTGTCTTGGGATCTTGTCGAATGGATTAGCAGCTCGAGAATTCCTGCAAATGACACACTTGGCCCCGAAGATAAGTTAGTTGGAAAATGGTTGAAAGTTGGAGGGAAAGGCAAGAACAGGTTTTCTAATAAACCAGCCGTGTACGACTATCCAGGGACCAATGGTAGGTGTTCCCACGAGCTTATACCTGAGACCATTGCAGTTCACCGGCTGAAGAAGTGGGATCAATGGCTTCATGTGCTTGAATTCTTCAATGTAACAGCAGAGCTCCAGCAGTCAAACATCCATTATCTCTACTGATGCATACTTTTCGCAGCGGGATCGGTTTGGTACTCATTCTTCTATCTCTAAGCATATGTTTTTTAATATACAAACTCTTGATTTCAGACTCATCCAGAGACAACGCTTCCCATTTCTATCACAGTTTCAAAACAGAAAGGAGTTGTATAGTATTATTTTTATGCCAAAAAAGAAAAAGAAAAAGAACAATTAGTACAATAGTACAGAAGCACAGAATAGAAGTACTTTATTTCATTCCATAGGACATTAACATTACAGAGGTATTGAATTGAAGTAAGGATTTGCCAGAATGTTATATACTGGAATCTGCAATATTTGTACTTGAACCCTCACCTTGTATCACTCAATAAAGGAAGTTCCCTACAGAAATTCAGACCTTGTTCTTCTGGAATAGATAACAAACACTTATTCTTATTCTATGTGTAATGAAAGATGATTAATGCTTAGTTTAATCAATTACCAAACCTATTCCTCTTTTGACTGGACTTTCCATTGGTTTTCAAGACCCCAGTTGAATCACCATCCGAAGTAGTTTCCATTGATCTCGCGAACTCTGTAGAAATACCAGAATAGAGATCTACAACCCTTCTAATGTTGTTGTTCAGCTCTCTAATCAATCCAACATTTCGACTCAAGTTATCTGGGATCTTCGATTCATGGTTTTGGTTTATCTCATTAATGAGCAACCTGTTCTGATCTAGGATGTCTTGAACTTGCCGAAAACTTCCCTGAAACGTCTGCAATGCTTTGCTGTCTACCTGAATCCCATTATTACCTAAACCGGAGAATAAATCACCTTCCATTTCTGTTCCAAATTCAATCAATCAAACCACAGCCTTTCCTCCTGCAACACAACATAAAACAACTTATCAGCTTACGTTATCAAAACCACTAATCGTCACTTCTAAATCAACAAGAGATGATCTGTTCTATATGCATATTTCAAAATAGACGTTTATGAAAACTCAACTGAAGGAACAACCGATCTAGCGGGAAAGACGGAAGCTTTTCTCCGGTATAACTTCCATTTAACAACAAAAACACAATAAATTTGAAACACTTTATTTATTTCGTGACATCAACACATTCAGAAGCTAAAAGATACGATATGGGCACTCAGTTGAAAGAACAAGTCAACGCCGCCATATAACAACAAAGAAGAAAGCAGATATGGACATTAAATAAGGGAAATCCTGGAATGAGGAGATTACCTAAATCCGATAAACTCAAACAGAGACTTCGAATTGTTAGTAAACATGAAAACAAAGGAGTTCCTTTGAGAAATCAAAGAAGAAACAGCCGTGGGGAAAACATATATAGCAAAGGACGATGACCTCCAACAAGAAACCCACTAAAAAACGATAAATTATTGACCTGTATGAAATTAGTAATCCGCCATAACCCAATCTTTTTCGCTCATACTATTAAAATTACCATAACCCACAAGACCAACAATCCCTATTAATGTCGTATGAAGCTGAAAAAGAAACTAGAGTTGTAATAGGTAGAAGAAAGAAAGAAAAGATTGCACATACTTATGAAGCTGTAAAGGCCTTGACAAGGATATGCTACTCCTGAAATCATAGAATTCCTCGGAAAGTTTGATTGATACCCAGTGTTCGGCAAACTTATTTTCTACGGACAAGATGAGATCGGAAACGCGAGAGATGGTTGACGTCAAGGAGTTTTCTCCAAGAATGAGATAGACAATCATCAATCAGGGAATGCCGCCAACTACTTATTTGGGCTTTTGGGATGGAATGCTACTTTTTGATCTTTTCAGCCAAGTACAAATCAAACTAATAATGGCCCATTGAGTTTGAGGGTGGCTTCAGTCCGGATAGCCAAATCGTCCGTCAGGTTGGACAGATTTTTTTATGCTCAATTCAACGGTTGGGATTGGATCGGATCATTGACTTTAATAGTCCCGAAGGTTTAACCCAATTTTGAGCGGGTCTTTAAGTCGAAAAATCCATCAAAACACCACAAAGCACTGTTTCCATCACTCGCCCGTATGTTTTTTCCGTCAAATTGACCACATTGGCTGTCCAAGTCAGTAGATGTACCCCACCAGTCTGCTGAGTAAACTCGGGACTGTTCTCCTAAACCCAAACTGTGGGTCGAGTAATGAGTTAGGTAGGTGAGAGAAATTGGTGGGCGGGAAAATTGGGGAAGTACATCACATTGTCAGAAGTTATGTGTGGTCGGGAATGTTTTGTTATTTCTTTTAATTTGCAGATAAGAAAAGAAGCCAAAATAACGCTTTTGAGGTTTCACTTTATAATTCAAGTGGTCCTATTTCATGTGTTCCCCAAATCTCCAAACTCCATTGAAGGACTTTCGAAGGTCTGCAAATATCTTCAATGGAGAAGCACCGGAACACGAAAGAGGGTAAGCAATTTTTGGAGTTGTATTATAAAGTGTTACCTTCAATATCGCGCATCTATTCGTATAGTAATTCTTGGGTTTTTGATTTTTTCAAAAACTGCGCGAATAATGTCGAAACTGATTAGACCATCAAATGATGAATTCTTGTATGAAGATGATGAAGTCCTCTGCCATTGTGGGTTGGGGCATCAAGACGTCTATCACACACAGTAATGAATCTGGGGAAGAAATTCTTTGGCTACCCTCGTTACTTGTCGCCTGTAAGGCATACTGTTTCGGTTATTATTTATACTGAGAGTTTTAGGCTGTATTCCCTCGTGAACATTAAATGTACTGATTGGAGGCAGGTTGACAAAGGGTGCAGGTACTTTGATTGGTACGATGCCAAGGTTTCTAGAATGAAAGAAAAAGAAGAGTTGGTTCGAATGGTAGACAGATTGCAGGCTGAAGTGAAGCAACTTCGAATAGCAAATGTTCAGCTACAAGCACAAATCTAGGAAGTTAGTTGCTCAAGCGAACAAGGAGTGTGTTCATCCACTAATTCGAAGGGGAAGGAATGTCAAATGGCCGGGGAGTTAGAGTCGATTAAGTGTAGACTTAGTTTACTCGAGATGAATGGTTGTCATGAACATGGGAAAGGGAATTGATTTGGTTAGAGAGAACTAAATATGATCATGAAAACAATGTGCTAGTCGAATTGTTCACTTCAGTTATTGTAATAGATGTTGATACTTGGTTGCATTTGATCATGACAGTTGGAAGGTGGCGTAAACAAAAAAAAATGCCAATGTAGACAATAAGTAGTTAATGGAGTTATCACAACTACCATTCGAATACCAACATAGTGAACAAAGCATTCATCATTTAAAACACATCATACCAAAGCAGGAAGGTAAATTAATTCATCATTTAGTTACATATTATAACTTAGCAAACATGATCTGGCAACCATATTGTCGGATCTCAACCGCTAAGTCTTCAAAAGCCTACATTCTACCTCCCACCCCTTAAATGCTATGACGCCGTCATTGTTCCTCCATAAAATACTTGCCTTCTTCACTTACTGCATAAAGCCACCCCTTTTGACACACATCTTAGACCTAGTAACTTGAGTACCATGTGTTGGCATGAATGCCCCTTACACCTCTATTGATCCCATAACAGGCATTGTTATGGTGGGGGAACGTGCACGTCCACCATTTGAGGCATCACCTCCAGTAGGGTTAGGGGTTGAGGTCTCACCACAACCAGGGTTGGAGGTCGATGTACCTCCACCAGTAGACCTCTGCAAGTTATCATTCAATGGACACTTAGCTTCGCAAAATTATAAGACACATATGAAAGGAAAATCTATAAGTAGTTTTACC
Source organism: Linum usitatissimum (assembly GCA_030674075.2). Classification (NCBI taxonomy): domain Eukaryota; kingdom Viridiplantae; phylum Streptophyta; class Magnoliopsida; order Malpighiales; family Linaceae; genus Linum; species Linum usitatissimum. Next base: position 3,250,290 of record JAUJYP020000848.1, read on the forward strand.
ATCTTGAAGCCGGAGCCGTTACAGTTTTGCTTATTGTGTACTTGTCCAATCCTTGGTATTACAGTGTAGGTACTTCGTAGTTTGTCTTTCTTAGTCACTGTTTCTCCTTCTTCCAACCTCCTCTTCTTCTTATTGGGGCCTGGTGCCGAATCGGGCATAGTTGGGGCCTTCAGTTTTGGTCCAGTACTAGGAAGCCACTAGGAAGAATCATTCAAGGGGTTGACAACATACTCGTAGCTAGCCTTGTATGTACCAACTTTGTAAGCCTCACTGACGCAGTTACCTAAGGCTCACGATTCATTGAGATACATGATAGTGCATGTTCACAATTTAAGACCAGACAACTGCCACAGTCCATAAGCACAAGTATGTGCTCGTAGGTCAACTACAAAATATTCAGAGGCATGAACTTCTTGTTCAGCAAAATATTCTGCTTCTAGTTCATCCCAATCTTGCTGAGCTTCTTCCTCTGTCATGCCATTGTTGGGAGCAATGTGATGTTCTGGTGCATTGACATTGCTGGGAGCAATGGGATCTTTTGGTACATTGACATTGCTGGGAGCAATGGGATCTTCTAGTGCATTGACATTGTGGGGAGCAATGTGATATGCATTATCATTGTTGGGAGGAGGCTATATGGAATCAGCAGGTATGTTGGCACTTTGTGTAGTACCGCCATTATCCGTCACAGTTGGACCAACAGTGTCAGATGGACCTACCTTGTGGACTATCGGGGCATCAACTTTCTTTAATATACCTCCCTTGTGTCCTAGTGACACATCAGCCGCAAACTCACCTTGTGGGGACACATCTTTGTTGATCCATGGAAGGAAGATGACCCTTGAAATTCCTGCATTCATTGGCCTTCATCCACCGCACTAGAAGTACCCGCTCCATTTACTTCTTCCTCCTCATCATCATCAAGTCGAGTTAGGACCAACTTTTATCTTAAATCTGGGGTTCCAGACTTCTCCAACTAATCTTGTATCTGCCACATCCTCAACTGAGCTTCGAATTCATTTAATTTCTTCAAATACACCTCACCACAAAGACATCATCCTCCAACCCATTGGTCAAGGCCATTATGTCGGCTTCACCCTCTAATGGTGTTAACCCCTCTTCAAGTTCTTTCATTGGCACTGTCCACAAGAACTGGAAGAACTCCCACTTAATGTCAAGCATCTCAACCATCTTGTTCAATTCAAGCAAGGAGAAGAAATCAGGTTCGACACCATCAAAATGAGCAACCAATACATAAAGGTACTGAGTCGGGGCAACAGACCATTATAATGCATTTCAACAGTTATCCTCTTCCCAACGCCTACAAAATAAAGTTCAGTTACGGGAGTCCACCATAATATTGAGTGCACTATCATCATCCGCTTACATCAAACCCTTATATCTACATGCAAAATAGACTATACAGAGGTAGGAACAACTCATGTCGTTTACCTAGTCCAAACTCCGGCGGTTTGTGGCCGACTGGCCGATGGGTCCACCTAACTAACGTTGCTTTTACACTGAAATATTCGAACAATATAAAAACAATAGGGTCAGCCATAAAGACAATGACGAAAAATGCCTACAATGGACGAGAATTATAGGCCAAACCCACTGACCGTCGCCGTTGAACGGAAAGGCAAGAGTCACCGGAAAGAACTTTCTCTTACTATAATCCGGATGTCAGCTTTTGTACTGATAAGAATGGAGAGAGATACAGACATACCACTTTATATATAGGGAATATGGAAGGTCCGAATCAGTTTAGGGTCCGTGCAGTATTATTTTGGTTTCATATAGGTACTCGGTTCTTTTACTCAGGTGACTGGTGGGGTACATCTGCTGACTTGGACAACCAGCATAGCGAATTTGACGGAAAAACAGACGAGCAAGTGACAGAAATAGTGCTCTGTGGTGTTTTGATGGAATTTCCGACCTAAGGACCTGCTAAAAAATCGGGTTAAACTTTCGAGACTATTTAAGTCTATGACCCGGATTGGATCGTCCTCTCTCTTCTCTAAATCAGTGGCTATGGAGTTACATCCTTTTGCAGAGTAGGCCCCACTACTAATTAGTGAAATCGTCAGTCAAATCATCATCTTTCTCCTATTTTCTAATATTTTGTATTTATTTAAGGTTTTCGGTGTTCAGGTTTGTGTTTTCGTTTTTGATTTGACTACAATTTAAGGTTTAGCGTCTAGAGTATTAGGTTTTCAATTTGGATTTTAATAATAATTTAGACCGTAAACCTTAAACCATAACCGGACCAAGCACTGAAACCCAAAAATTAAAATCCAAATTAAAAACCTAATACTCTAGACTCTAAATCTTAAACCGTAATCGAACCCAACACGGAAAATAAAAAATAAAAATTAAAATTAAAAACCTAATACTGTAGACCCTAAACCTTAAATAGTAATCAAACTCAGCACGTTGATTTGGAGGAGAGAGAGGACGATCTAATCCCAACCGTTGGATTGAATCGTCTGTCCTAGCGGATGATTTGGCTATCCAGATGCAAGCCATTTTGTATACTACCAGCAGATTGGCACGTATTATTACATAATTACATGATTATATATACTTTTCTTTGAAGATATACTTGATAAAATACTTCAAATTGACACATACTATTATGTAAATACATGATTATACAAATATTTTTATAAATATACTTGATAAAATAAAATAACGATATACTAGAGATTCAATTCTTCGTAGGTTAGTAAAATAAATTAATAAAAATTTGGATTGGAAAAAGATGACGTTAAATAGTGGAAATTGATTCTGAGTTGGAGAGACCAGCTCCATTATCAGATTCTCCAATGATTTGTTTTTCTTCTTTGTCGAAGGACTCCAGACATATTTTGAGATCATGAACTCTTCCTATCGTCATTCTCATTCAAAAATTGAAGAAGAGTTAGCGTTGACATCAATGGAAGGAGAGAGTCCCAAAGGTTCCAAAGTCCAAGTTGCTTTTTGTAAACTCGTCTTCTCATCGATTGATTTTGCATACTCGAGATGCTCTAATAGTGCTTTCTGTTGGGAATATGAAGGTTCAACCGATAGGAACCAAGAGTCAACTGAGTGAACCAACTGTCAAAACCAAGAGTGAAACGACATCGTTGCAACTAATGGTACTGCTCACACTCTGTAACAGAAATATGACCGTTGGAGTGGAGGGAGAGATGATGATCATGGACTGATCTTCCTCCTGGATTCTCTTAATTGACTCCCAGCGATTCCATCACCTGAAGGAGTGGAACTCAACACGAGACTGCAGTGACTTGATGAAGCTGGCAATATATATTTGGTTGAACGGCAGATCACAACTCTTAGCAGAAAACCGGATCTCTATTTTTCGAGTGTTATTTCTTCACTTCTTTAAATCGTTTTGTTGGTGATTACCTTGGGAGGCATTTCCTGACACTTTGATTACTGTGGTGATCGGTAAATAGCTTCAAGGGTAGTGGCTTCTCCAGGATCACTACTATTTGATTTGTTGTTTCTTCCGGTTCGAGTTCCGATTCAATTATTGTGCTTACACTTTCAATTCCAACTCTGGTGGTTCTTGTTGTGATCTTTGGAATTTGAGGAAGCTCCAAAATCAGCGACAATTTAGTGTAAGATGCTAGTTGATCCAAGACCTTAACTTGAGCAGTCTGCTCCAAAACAGCACACAATTCAAGGGGTCATTTCGAATCAAATGAGAATTCAAAAGTTGCAACAATACCTGCGAAGTCCTCAGAAATTTCACTATCGTCGTGCACATAAGCATATTCATTCCATCCTTTAAATGAAAAGTGATGTTATCTTCTCCTACATTAAGAGTTAAGCATCCATTAATCATATGAATCACCTTGGGAAGTAGCTAAGAAAGGGTCTCCCTAACAGAATGTTGCAATCATTGGCATCAATATCAATCACCACAAAATTAGCGGGAAATTCAAAAGGTCCTACTAGGATTAGCACATCTTCTATAACACCCATATGTCGCTTGAATGATCTATCAACAAGTTGAAAAATTATGGTAGTCAGTGCTAGTTCACCTAAGCCTGCTGTGCCAATAGGTCTTTTGTTTCTTCTAGTTCGAGTTCCGATTCAATTATTGTGCTAACAATCTTAAAGCTAATAATCATCATAAAGATCAATGTCCACACTAGCAAGTTCCGTACCTGATCTGAGCAAATTGGAAGCACTGGATGGAAGCAACTACAAGAGGTGGTCACTGAGGGTGCTAATCTTTCTGGAACACCTTCAGACAGATCACGTATTGTCCAAAGACCCACCTGCTGGAGCAACTGGCATTCCTGCATCCTCATCACAAACATCAATAGAAACCGGAAAGAAGGACTCTTTCACAGCTGTCGCTACCAAGGAGACACCGTCCCTGATAGAAACTCAGAAGTATGAAAGAGACAACAGGACTGCCTGGATTCATATCCTCAGCCATCTGAGCAATCCCATTTTTGATCTTGTGGCTCACACCAAGTCCGCCAAAACCATTTGGGAGACTCTACAGAAAAAATATGGAGGAGATGATGCTGGTAGGAAGAGATATGCAGTGGGAAACTGGCTCAAATTCAAGATGGTGGACAATCTACCCATCATGGATCAAGTTCACCAGTTTGAAAGTCTCACAATGGATGTTCTTATCGATGGTATGAACGTATGTATCATGTTCCAAGCAAACGTTCTTGTGGAGAAGCTGCCTGATTCATGGACCAACTAGAAACATCACCTTAAACACAAAAAGAAGAGTATGAGTGTGGAAGATCTCATTGGGCACATCAAGATTGAAGAAGCAAATAGAATCAAAGATAAGTTATCTCTTAGGTCCTCTCACTCAGTCAATGCTAACCTTATTGACCCTGATTTTAGAAACAAAGGGGAAAATACTAGAAAACCCACCTGGCAAGGTAGGAAAACAATGGAGAAATTGGTGGTGTTCAAGAGGTCAGGCCACACTCAGAAGTACCAGAAAGGAGCTTGCTACGTCTGTGGAAAAGCTGGACACAAAGCCTACCAAAGCACACAAAGAAAGGATCAAAATCACAAGCTTGAAGGAGGTTCAAGAACTCATGTGAACATTGTTGAATCCACTAAGGAAAAGGGAGAACACATCACCTTCTCTGTTGTAGTCTCTGAGGCAAATCTGATAGAGAACGACACTAAATGGATCATTGACTATGGAGGATCGAGACACCTTTGTGGAATAAGAGGGATGTTCACCAAATTTGAAGAAGCATGACCTGGAGACCAAGTCTTTATGGGAAACTCCAGCACTGCTGTTGTGATTGGAAAAGGGAAAGTTACCTTGAAATTAAGTTCTAGAAACAACTTAGAATTAACTAACATTCTCTTTGTTCCAACTCTTCGTAGAAACTTCATATCAACAGGTCTCCTCAACAAAGCAGGTTTGAAGTTGGTGATCAAAGCAAACAAACTGTTCATCACAAAGAACAACCTGTTTGTGGGGAAGGGTTATTTATCAGGGGGTTATTTGTTATTTCTGCAATTTCTATGAATGACAGTGATGCTTCTTCTTATTTGGTTGAGTCTTTTGATCATTGGCATGGTAGGTTAGGCCACATAGGGAATAGTTCTTTGAAGAGGATGAAAGCCTTGAATCTACTACCTAACATAGTAGCTCCTGACTCTCTAACTAAATGCCAAATATGTGTTGAATCCAAACATGTCAGCAACCCATTCAAACCAGTAAAGAAAAGGAAATCAAAATTGTTAGAATTAGTTCATTCTAATTTAGCTGACTTTAGGAATCATGAAATTTAGGGGGAAGCCATCTTATTAGCAACTAAGATACTTAATAGAGTCCCTCACAAAGCTCTTGTTGTGACCCCGTTTGAACTATGGAAAGGGTTCTCTCCTAATCTTTCTTTCGTGAGGGTTTGGGGGTGTCTAGCTAAGATTTCAATCCCACGTTTTAAGAGAGACAACATTGGACCTAAAACTTTTGATGCAGTGTTTGTTGGCTATGTAGAGAATAGTGCAGCCTACAGGTTCATGAAACTGAGTGATAGAAGCATGTGCAAGTACAGGGATGCTGAATTCTTTGAAGATATCTTTCCCTGCTTGATCAGATCAATCCCACCTCAAATAAACTCACCTCCCATGACATTCAATTGCCTGATTCCGCTGGAACTGATGATCTCTTGTTAAGGAGAAGCAAACGTGCTAGGTTTGAGACGTCATCTGGACCAGATTTCACAACGTCCTTCCTATTTGAATATTCCAGCCACTGTAAGTTGATGAGTTCTACCATTTTTGTATACTTTATAGAAGATGACCCCAAAACCTTTGAAGAGGCTATGAAATCAGTAGATGCTCAACTTTGGAAGGAACCCTCTGATAGTGAGTTGGATTCAATTAGGTCCAATCACACTTGGGATTTAGTAGATCTTCCTAAAGGATGCAGGGCTATCAGCTGTAAATGGATATTTAAGAAGAAACTAAGAAGAGATGGTTCAATTGAGAGATTTAAGGCTAGGTTAGTAATCAAAGGGTTCACTCAAAAGAAAGGAACTGATTTCTTTGACACCTATTCTCCAGTAACCAAGATTACTACCATTCGTACGATGTTTGCTCTAGCCTCTATTTATGATATGCACGTACATCAGATGGATGTTAAGACAACATTTCTAAATGGTGATTTAGATGAGGAGATTTATATGGATCAACCTCTAGGCTATGTAGAACCTGGTTTTGAAAACAAGGTTGCAGGTTAAGGAAATCTCTTTACAAACTAAAACATGCCCCAAAATAATGGTTCAAAAAATTCCATAACACTATTTCTGATTATGGATTCAAGGCAAACAATTCAGACACCTGCATTTACTCTAAGATGTTTGACAATGCCTGTGTTTTCTTGTGTCTCTATGTAGATGACATGTTGATTTTTAGTACTCACATCTCAACGATTGAGGAAACGAAGTCTTTCCTATCCAGCAAGTTTGAGATGAAGGACTTGGGACCTGCTGATGTGATCCTGGGAGTGAAGGTAATTAAATGAGGAAGGAGCTACACTCTAAGTCAATCACACTACACAGAAAGTATGTTGAAGAAATTCAATAGTTGGGATGTCACTCTAGCTAGAACACCCTATGATCCCAGTATTCATATGGAAAAGAACATGGGAACAAGTGTAGAACAAGAAGAAAACTCTAAGATCATTGGCAACATGATGTTCCTAATGAATTACACTAGACCTGACATTGCTTATGCAGTGCACAGACTGAGGAGGTACACTCATAACCTTGGATCTAAGCACTGGATAGCTTTGAGAAGGCTATTGAAATATCTCAAAGGCTTGTGAGTGGAGTCTTCAATATGGAGGATTTCCAGGAGTGCTAGAGGGATACACTAATGCCAATTGGGTGACAGAAAATGAACAGGTAAGCTCGACCACTGGTTTTATCTTTACACTAGGAGGAGTAGCCATCTCGTGGAAATCCTCTAAGCAAACTTGCATTTCTCGATCGACAATGGAGTCTGAATTTGTAGCTCTAGACCTGGCTGGATAAGAAGCTGAATGGCTGAGGTGTTTGCTGTCAGACTTTCCGATTTGGGAAAGACCTACACCATCAGTCTCTCTTCTTTGTGATTCTCAAGCTGCAATCTGCATAGCTCAGAACAAAACATACAATGGTAAGAAGAGACAGATCAGGATCAGACATGAAACTGTAAGGAGCCTATTAGAAACGGGTGTATTCTCCATAAAGTTTGTGAGGTCTGAGTCCAACTTGGTTGATCCCCTAACCAAAGGCCTTTGCAGGAAGATGATTGCAGAATCTTCTAAAGGTATGGGATTGAGGACACTCAAGCAGCTGGAAAATCTATGATAGACACCCTCTTCTGCTGATGTGTTCTTTAGATGTAGGTCAAACAAAGTCATAGAAAGATTAAGAAAAGTTAGTGAAATTGGAAGATTTCCCGAGCTTAGCCAGCTAGCAATGTCCATTGGGTTGGAAGATTTTAGTACAGCAGGTTACTGGAGAAACCTGACTGCTTGAATAAGCATAAAGTCCATAGCCTATACATTAGGTGGTCTAAAGTGACCTGATGAACTAATGTATCTCATAGCCTGAAAGGTCAGGTGGTTCCCTACTAGAACTTGATGAGATTTATCAGTGGTATGAGCAATCTGATAGACCGCAAGTCAGCTGGTTCAATAAACCTGATGAGACTGCAAAATGAGAACTAGCAAAGCAAACTGGTGAAAATGATTCTCAACCAAGGTGATTGGTCAATATGACTACCATTGATGGATCGTTCAACACTCCAAGGATGCATGTGCTATTGTTGTACTCAAGAGTTCAGGTTCAAGATCATACTCACCTAAACTCTTAGTTCATCATGATCACTATGTTCTAGTTCAAGTCTCTCAGACACTAGAATTTAAGTGCAGAAATTCTTGGGTTAAGTTGATGTGAAGTTGAATCTTCATATTCGTGGGGGGATTGTTGGGAATATGAAGGTTCAACCGATAGGAATCAAGAGTCAACTGAGTGAACCAACTGTCAAAACCAAGAGTGAAACGACACCGTTGCAACTAATGGTACTGCTCACACTTTGTAATAGAAATATGACCGTTGGAGAGGAGGGAGAGATGATGATCATGGACTGATCTTCCTCCTGGATTCTCTTAACTGACTCCCAACGATTCCATCAACTAAAGGAGTGGAACTCAACACGAGACTGTAGTGACTTGATGAAGCTGGCAATCTATAAATGGTTGAACGGCATATCACAACTCTTAGCAGAAAACCGGATCTCTATTTTCCGAGTGTTATTTCTTCACTTCTTTAAATTGTTTTGTTGGTGATTACCTTGGGAGGCATTTCCTGACACTTTGATTACTGTGGTGATCGGTAAATAGCTTCAAGGGTAGTGGCTTCTCCATGATCACTACTATTTGATTTGTTGTTTCTTCCAGTTCGAGTTTCGATTCAATTATTGTGCTAACACTTTCAATTCCAACTCCGGTGGTTCTTGTTGTGATCTTTGGAATTTGAGGAAGCTCCAAAATCAGCGACAATTTAATGTAAGATGCTAGTTGATCCAAGACCTTAACTTGAGCAGTCTGCTCCAAAATAGCACACAATTCAATGGGTCATTTCGAATCAAATGAGAATTCAAAAGTTGCAACAATACCTGCAAAGTCCTCAAAAATTTCACTATCGTCATGCACATGAGCATATTCATTCCACCCTTTAAATGAAAAGTGATGTTATATTCTCCTACGTTAAGAGGTAGGAATCCATTAATCATATCTATCACAACTTGGGAAGTAGCTAAGAAAGGGTCTCCCTAACAGAATGTTGCAATCATTGGCATCAATATCAATCACCACAAAATCAGCAGGAAATTCAAAAGGTCATACTAGAATTAGCACATCTTCTATAACACCCATAGGTCGCTTGAATGATCTATCAACAAGTTGAAAAATTATGGTAGTCGGTGCTAGTTCACCTAAGCATCTTTGTGCCAACAAGTCTTTTGTTGTCACATGACAACACTATTAGTCACCATTTGAATTAGTTATTAAAATCTAAAGACTGACATAAAAAGAACAAATATATAAAGTTATAATCTAACTATGATTTCTATTCTATTTAACAACCTACCCACCCACAAAAACCAACAACCGCCACATATCTATCTCATCTCTCTACCTTAAAAAAAGCCAATGACACTATTATGTGTGCCAAGTTCGATGCTGCTCATCAAGTCCATCGAAATAATACTTTTGAGGTCTTGTTAAGGGAACCTGAATATCATTATCACTCTTCTCATCAGATTTATTTCAGGAGCAGTTTATCAGAAACTAGTTGTGTGGCGGCAGATCAAGCGCAATCATTTAGTAGATCGGCGGCAACAGGGAATAATGAAGTACTTATTAGTGACGGTATATAGTCACAACCATTCATGGTTTATTGGGAAGATGATTACAGTGAGGTTTATATTACTTGTACTAATGAGTTCCTAATTGAAAGAGACATGCTTTGGAAGCGATGACTTGTTACTTATTTTCTTCCGACATAGAAGTTTTTCTCCAAATGGATTTAATACTTCGGATTCGACGCAAGTAACTATTTTGCTCATGTTCGGTACTTGTTAATAATTGGAGGTACAAATAGGTTTGTTTTCTGATTAATTTCTCTCAATGCTGTTTTTATGAGTGATTGTGATTTAGTATCTTAGATCCATTAGAAGTATCGACTTCCATTGATGTCAGTACCATTATCAATTAGGGGAACGAATAAATCCTATTATTTTCTCTTGATGCGGTACTCTGAGTGATAGCAGGTACTGATTTTTTTGTGTATTATAAATTTACATGTACTGATTTTGGTGTTGGACTTTTTTCTAGGCACGATTAAATCAAAAATTACATAGACGGGCGACTGGAAACCTAATTTATAACCACTGTTAATTTCCGCAGTGGAACTGCGCGTCGCAGTCTAGGATGCGCGCAACCTGCACTTGAAATAAAATAGTCGGTAATTCTTCAATTTTTAAAAATTTTATTTTGAATTTTTTTTCATTCTAATATTTTGTTTCGTTGTAGATATGGATTACTTGTATGGACGAACACTTTCGTGCGTCAACCCGGACCTGATCGATAGAGAATTACTTTGAGGCGACCACACCAGACATCGTGTCGGGGAAATATTCAAAAATGAGGCCGATACCTTTAATTTAATTGTATAGTTGTAAAGAACATACTTTCCTAGTTGTAGAGAACATAATTGCCTAGTGTTAGAGAATATTATGGCATAGTATTAAATGCTTTAGTGAGTATATTATTTGTTATAGTAGTACATAATTAGGGTGATATAGTGGCGATGGTACTATATCATAGTCCGTATTCTTACCTATTTTATTACATTAGGGCTTACTTAGTGAATATTAAACTTTAGTAGAATCTTGTTAGATTTATGATCGTCTCGAAAGAGTTTGCGTATCTAGAACACCAAAATTAAGCAAGTAGTTTAGGCGTGAACCCTCATCTGGGAGCGAATAATATAGTTCCTTGTGTGAGCAATTCTCGTCTCTTTTGGCGCCTAGCCGATTTCAGCTCTTTGTCTTGAAAGAGAGGACTAGATAGTAGATTGTTAGCAGATTAGCAGACCCAAAATAGCATGATTTGATTAGAGAAGAACTGTAACGCTGAATTTAATCTATCTTGTTTTGCATAAATTGTTGAAGTTGTCTAACATGTGTGAATTTAGATACCCTAGGGGGTTTCAAAGTCTAAGCAGTTTTCTCACATTAGTAAAACCTTCAATCATGCAGTCTTGTAACCTGTTTTATTTTCCTGTGTCATTTGCAGATTTATAATAATTGATAATTTTACAAATCATGGTACCTACATGACAAAAATTGGTTAAACCGATTTTCACTTTTCACAACTTTGAGTATAATACAATCAAGGGACCCTTGGGAAATTCGACTCTAGTTAATTCGTTAACTAGGTTTAGTTTTAGTGCCATTGCCGTTGAGACCATTATTGTGTTTGAAAAGACTTTGATTAGTGTTAATCATTCACTTCCATTTCAAAATTTTACTTTCACAATTACTTTTTACGGTCTTTATTAGTTTTCTTGTGCATGTGAGCATTCGTTATATGTAACCAGTACTGACAATATCTAAATCGCTTCAAGAATTTCATCAAGACTCTCGCTCAGACGGAGTAGGAGAGTTGCTGAATCTCTACGCGGTCTAGTGGGAAACAAAAAAGGTTCTTTGTACGAAGAATCTTCAAAATCAAATTTAGATCACAGTTCCACTTCACTACTTTCTGAACCAGCACCAACAATGATGAACCGAACTCTTGCCGATTTTAGCAAGCCTAGTTCTGTAAATTCCACTTCAAGTGTGGCTCCACCCGAATAGGATGATGCTAACTATGAGATTTGGGGGAATCTCATTTTTCTAATTCAGGAGAACTTGAAGTTTGAAGTGAGGACATCCGAGAAGTCATGCGCTCACCTCATAGAATTCTATGCCTACTGCGAAACTGTTAAACTATGAGGTTTTTCTGACGAAGCCGTCAAAGTCAAGCTGTTCAAGTGGTCTATGAGAAGATTAGTGAGAAGGTGGTTAACCAGGAAACCGGAAGGTACATTTACAAATTGGGATGATCTAGCCCAAGCATTTGTGGAAGAATACTACCCATCAGCAAAGACTGTAGCTGTTAGGAACTCAATCTCTCAGATTCATTAGAGAGATGGAGAGAGCTAGCTAGTATGACTTGTGTGGAATTGATTTCAGGATACACCAACTGAATGTCCTCATCATGAATACACTGAAAGTCAACTGGCAGACATGTTGAGTAGGTCTATGGATCGAGCAACAATAGTGTTAGTAGATTAACTAGCAAATGGAGATGTCACTACCCTTACCTCTCAAGCTGCTTTACTACACTTTGTTTCATGTGTAATGAAATCTAGAAACTGGGCATGAAACATGATTCAACCAGCCAATCTAGTATCTTTAGATACCCGAAACAACATTGCCTTAAGAGCTCATGTCAAGGCATTAGAAAAGAAATTACATGATGTTATGTTGAAAATTTCTAACCCACCCCTTGCTGCTTTTGTTTATGCTTGTGCTTGGTGTGGTGTTTGTAGTTAGGGAGTGCTCCAATTTCATATCTAACAACTCCATGATAGTAGAAGAAATGGATTTTTGTCCGCCAAGCTTTCCCTTTCAATCAGCAAGGATATGCGGATTATAGAGCAAAGAACTTTGGGGGTCGTCTATCAATGACAAATTCCGACTCCCTAGAGGACGCTCGGAATTCTGCAAGCCTAGAGTGCAGGACTATAATATCAACACCACTCCCCCACGGTCACAACTCGCACTAGCAAGGGAGCTCAAGTAGCAAAACAGGTGGACCTACTTAAGGAAGCAACTAACAAGGACCACTCAGATTTTTGAACAAGCCAAATCAGCTGCAACAACAAAGGAATTTGGCCCCTACTAGGGAATCAACAAGGACATCATTTAGGTGATGAAGACCATACATGCATAGTTCGCTAACTAGGACACTATTTTGCAGGGTTAGCATGCTATGATACAGAGGATGGAAGCATCTTACACATCCTTGTTGCAGAGGGTCAAACAGAGGCCTCATGGACAGCTCCCAGGAAACATTGAGCAAAATCCCAACAACAATCATTGTCTGGGAAGGTGTGATAGATGTTTGAAAAGGGTGTGTAACTCTAAAGTAGGACATGATGAGGTCACTTTTTGTTTGAAAGATGGCATGAAATATTCGAGGGCTCAAGATGATGATAATGTTTCTGAGGATTTTCAGGATGCATCTGAAATATTTGAGCGTCTCATATGCTTGTTGGAAATGTTTGTCTTTGTTACAAATATTTATGGAGATTGAATGGATGATATGGTGCAGAGGTCACAAGCGAAAGCCCTTGAGATACTCGAACCATACTCTGGATCACCACTACTGTTGGAGCTTCTGAATATCCCAAAGATAACTACTTCACATGAGGAGCCTCCGCAGTTGAAGCTAAAACTACTACCAGAGCATCTCGAGCATGCATTTCTCCGCGAGGGTTCGAAACTGCTAGTCATCATCAGTTCAAAACTCGAACCTCAGCAAAAGGAGCAGCTTCTAGCCCTCTTGAGGAAGCATAAACAAGCCATTGCTTAGACGCTAGACGACTTCAAGGGAATCAAACCTTCATTTTCACTCTCAAGATTAATTTAGAAGCCGATGTCAAACCTATAATACACCCTCAACGTTGACTTAATCCAGATATGCGAGAAGTTGTGAAGGAGTCACTGAAACTCCTTAATGCATGTAAAATTTATCCAATTTCTAATAGTCATTGGGTTAGTCATACACACGTTGTGCCCAAGAAGACGGTTTCACAGTCGTTCCTAACGAAAATTTAGGAGAGCTCATTCCTACTCGGACAGTCACTCGATACAGAGTGTGCATTGATTACAGGCGCGTCAACAACGTTACAAAGAAGGATAAATTTCCAATACCATTCATTGATTAGATGCTTGAGCGCCTAGAATGTCATGAGTTCTATTGCTTCTTGGATGGAATGTCAAGATATTTTCATATTCTGATCGATCCAGAGGACCAGGAGAAGACCATATTCACATGCCCTTTTGGCACATTCCATACAGGCTCGTCCATGCATCTGCAACCTTTCAACGGTATGTGGAGGTGATCTTTGGGGTACTTACTAGAAGATGTTGTCAAAGTCTTCAAGGATGACCTCTCAGTCTATGGAGATTCCTTCTCTAGATGCCTAGCCAACTTGGAGAAATTCTTAGCACAGTGTGAAGAAACTCATCTGGCGCTGAGTTGGGAGAAGTGCCACTTCATGATGGAAAAGGGAATTGTGTTAGGCCACAGGGTCCCCATACGTGGTATTGAGGTGGATTGAGCTAAGCGCAAAATCATCGCTCAACTTCCCCCTATTAATGTTAAGACTGTTCGTGGCTTCTTAGGACATGCTGGTTTTTATCGTCGTTTCATCAAAGATTTCTCTAAGATTACATTGCCTAAGACTAGGTTGTTAGAGAAAGATGTGCCTTTTGTTTTTGACGATAACTTCTTCCAGGCGTTCAATATACTCAAGAAGAAGATGACGATTGTGCCGATCTTTGTCTCCCCGGACTAGGAGGAACCCTTTGAACTAATGTGTGATGCTAGTGATTTTTCAGTAGGAGCAGTACTAGGATAGCAGAGAGAGAAGAGAAACCACCCCATCTCCTTCGCGAGCTAGACGCTCAATGATACGGAGAGGAATTACACAATGATTGAGAAGGAGCTTCTTACGATTGTCTTCTTATTCGACAAGTTCCGCTCCTACTTAGTGTTATCCCATACTACTATTTTCACTGACCATTCTACTCTTAAGTATCTTCTAGAAATATAGGATGCGAAGCTGAGCCTGATTCAATGGGTACTACTCCTTCAAGAGTTCGATGGGTACTACTTCTTATTAAGGCAGGAGAAGAAAACGTTGCAACTGACCACCTATCACGCCTTTAAGGGCCTCCTCCAAGTCAATTTGCTGAAGCAGAGATAAATGAACTCTTCCGGGATGAACATCTACTACTATTGGAAGATGTAGAGGAAATCTCGGATGACCACCCAAAGAAACGCCCCTGGTTTGCCAAGATAGCCAACTTCCATGCCTCCGGGACACTTCCAGAGCATTACACATATCAGCAGAAACGGAAAATGGTCTCGGACTTTAAGCATTACATCTGGGATGATTCTTACCTGTACCATTCGGGCTCAGACGAAGTCATAAAATGATGTGTCACCTTAGTGTCACTTAACATCATGCTTTCTTGCCACATCGACCCTGTTGGGGGACATCATAGTGCGAATCACACTACTTGTAAGATTTGGACGCATGTTTCTACTGGAGGACGATCTGGAAGGATTGTGGCAAATACGTGAAGAATTGTGATGCTTGGCAACGTACATGTAACATTTCTAATAAGAATGAAATGCCTATGAGTATTTCTAGTCCTATCGAGGTGTTTGATGTGCGGGGAATAGATTTTATGGGCCCTTTCCCACAGTCTCATGGCAACACGTGCATTCTTTTGCTGTGGATCATGTGTCAAAGTGGGAAGAAGCACAACTGCTTCCTACTAATGTTGCTAAAGCAATGCCTGCTAACGATGCTATGACAGTGGAAAAGTTCATCTAATGGCTTTTATGCGTTTTGGCACCCCACATGCTATCATTGGCGATAGGAGGTACTCACTTCCAAGGTAAATTCGATCAAGTTTGCAAAAAGTTTGGTGTAACTCATTAGTTTACCACCACTAACAATACAAAAGGCAAGCGATCAAGCAGAGATGACGAATCCCAAGTTTAAATGGATTCTTGATAAGACATTCGACCAGTCTCACAAAGACTGGTCGATTCAGCTCGATCGATACTTCACCCTAAACTGCTTTTAAGACTCCTATCGATACTTCACCATATCGAGTAGTTATGGAAAGGCTTGTCATTTACCAGTCGATCTTGAGCATAAGGCTTGGTGGGCTATGAAGTTACTAAACATAGATGCTAGTCTCACAGCTTCATAATGCAAATATCAGCTCCTTGAGCTAGAGGAGTACAAGTTTCATCTTTATGAAAGTTAATGGCTCTACATGGAGAGGATGAAACGCATCCATGATGCTAAGCTTTAAGGTGTCAATCAGTTCAAAAAAGGGGATAAGGTGCTCCTCTACAACTCTCATCTCTGACTCTTTTACGGGAAAATTGCAATCAAGATTGTCGGGACCATATGAAGTCACATAATCTTTCCCCTACGAGACCAATGAAATAACACATCCAGAGCGAGTAACTTTGAAGGTCAATGGTCACCATCTTAAGCGGTACCTCACTGCCAAGTCTACCGATGGAGTCAAAGTTCGCTACTTTGCCAATGCTGAATGAAATGCCATATATCATCTAGCTCACAGATATTAAAGAAAGAGCACTTCATGGAAGGCATCCCATGTCTGGAGTCAGTATGTGTGAAACCCCACCCTAGGAGTCATGGTCGAACCCTTGGTTCAACTAAAGGATCACCCACGGGTGTTCCATCCAACAACTATGGGCGTGATCTCCAAACAACCACACCCGTTTCCCATTAATTAAAAAGCCCAACAAAAGCCAACTGCAACTAACATAATGCACCCAACATATGTCACACGTGATTCATGCATGAACTTTTTTCCTTACATGAACCCGGACCAACTCATAACCTGAATTAATGACCAACTCAAATACTATCCCGAGCCTTACGAACCTTTAATACCTAGTCAATTGCTCAGTCAACTCCTTGAATTAATTAATTAATTCAGTTTCCAACTCCTGACTTCTACTTATCGAGTAAGATTTTAAGAATTAAACTGAACCGGACATCGGGTGTCACAACTCTCCCCTACTACATAAGGGTTCGTCCCGAAACATGAGCCTCACCACTCTAAGCGGGACAGATTCGGCGCATCAGAGTTGAACCCTGGCCCTTGCACCCCTACTTGGTAGGAAGCGGTCCTGGCGCGCTGCCCTTTTCAAAGACTCAACTGGTCCACTCCTCGGAAATGTCCTAAGGTCCAAAACACAACGTTATCCTGAAAGACTGATAGGTCCACACCTTAGCTTGGTTAACCATAGCTCATCTCGCTTGAGCAAATACGGGTTATTCTTGTTCCTACATAACTCCTTCAAGCTCGACTCTCGGAATCCGCTCCCGACCGAGCCGAGATTCCAAAGGTAAGTTGGGCACGCTTTGCTATCCTAAGCCTACTCCTCTTATGTTAGAACAAGGTTGGTCATGCTCAACATAGAGCTGATCCCTCAAGCTTGTTGCCCATCGAGCACCACTATCTCACAGCTTCCTAGGAAGCAACTACACGACTAAGGTTGAAACCTCACTTTCATGTTCTAGGTCCTACTCAACTCTGAGTCATCCCAGGATCAACGATGTACATCCTCATGTCGTCTGTACATGACCAAGTCTCAAATAAGGACGACACCTTATCTGCTTGCCTAATCGTGTGATCTACCTAGGTCACTACATTACCATCCATGTGTATAGCCCCTCGACACAACTCACCCATCACTAATAGGCCTACCACGCCAGTGGCTCGCAGACATGACGCTCGTGGTTAGCATAGCAGCACACTTGTGGCTTGCCATTCAACATGATTTTTCTGTCAGACATCCTATGTTGTCTCCATTCCCTATCAAAAACTTAGTCTTGTTCTCCCCATGGTCTTTAAAGTTACCGACTACAATACTTGTGGCCTCCTCAAGCGTCACAGTCATGATCTGCAAGACCATGACCCTGCTAGTTCTCTGGCCACACCCGTGGCTTACATTACCATTCACAGGGTCGACATTCCAACCACGACAGTGCCATTTGGCATGACACCCGTGATCCACTAATTACCCCTCCTATCACCAACAGAGCACCACACGGCTTACCAACCAACCTAAGTCGTTGTCTGTCACGCAATGCCATCTGCCTCCACTTTCCTTCATCTTTGTTGTTAGTACCCCATTGTTCTTCCAACTTATTATAAATACTGGATTCTAGAACCCATATACTACTATCACTTCCTTCACTCCAAGCTATCCACTTCTCGTTAGATGAGCTTCCGCTAGTCCCTGAACATTTGTCTTACCGTGTTAAGACACTTTAAAATCCAACCTTATGTTAAACTCCTCTTAACTCATTAGAAAATGACACCCATAAAGAGAGCAAGGATCCGTTTTTCAAGGAAACACCTTGAAAGCAACTGTTTAAATTACAGACTATGCACAAAATCCTCTAGACCTTCCTTTCTATTCCACTTCTTATTTCCTTAACTCTCCTTCCTCATATCTAGATCATCTGAGGCTTTCACCTTGCTCATGATCTCTCACCACTATGCTGATCCATCCTTAACAGATTCCTTTGAGTTCTAAACACGCCTTGCTCTTCCCAGATGGTACCAGCCCCTTGGTAGTCACCATCTGGCGGAGGGACTTCCTTTAACCTACCAAGCATCAGCTCTGCACTTTCAGTACCTTTATGTACTCTTCGTCTCCTAAGCATTGTTTCTAACTCATCAACCCGCACTACCATATCCCAAGCATGAAAGCACAGAGACCATTCCTTGCACTGCTACTTAGGAGATGCAGCTAGTCGAGCGGCTAGCTCAACCCTACACTTCATCTTCTAGCATAGACTATGGTTCCTTGTTTTCCTGTCTGCTCTTGACTTATGTTCTCACAGCAGCCGTACCAATATATCGTTAGACCTTATATAATACCCAATGCCATAAACACTCGAATACATGATGAACATATCATATATGGTGTGTATATGCCTCCATTTCACTAAAATACAAAGGGAAAAGGGAGGATGTGATATGTGAGTGGTGATTGGAGTGGTTAAGAGAAAAGGAGGAGGGGATTTGTGAGTGGTGAGGGTAGGAAACGAAATTGGGGCCAAGGGGAAGAACTTGATTCAGGTATAGAGAGAAAGAAAGTGGGGCAAGTAGAGAGGGGATGGGAGCAGGTATAGAAGTGAATGGGGTAGGTGGTTATGTGTTGGGGTAAGGAGATAATACTTTTCTTTCTATAAATAGGGCAGGTATAGAAGTGAATGGGGCATGTGGATATGTCTTGGGATAGGTGGATATGTGTTGGGTTTAAAGGTTCGACTTGAGGGTTAATATCGATCGTATCAAGGATCATTCTGGTGAGGATCCCTTGTGTATCCTATCGGGTTAGGCATTCCTTTATGTGTCAATTATTATTTAATGCCTATAAACTCTATGCTTGTATGTGATTGTTGCTACCTTGCAAACGTGATTCATGGTGGGATTGAGTTGATATGTGCATGATTACCTCTTTATGTGAAGTCACCTAAACATTTGTTTTAGGGGGATTAAATTGGTAATTGATTGATCACCTAGTTAGGGCCCGTATGCTGGCGATCTCAATGTGTGCGTATCGCACTAATGTTCAATAAAATGGGCCTTTTATGGTGCCACCAATGTAATGTGTTATTTTGCCCGGAATGGGTACGATATTCATTTAACCTTATGTCCCTAAGCTAGTGCCTCAATGCCAATGATGTTCGAAAAGTCATCCAACATACGCGTGCCGGGATCCCAAATAAAATATGCAATAAAGAGCTAGTGTCCTAGGAGTAGCCACATGTGTTTCATGTTGGGAATAAATGTTATATGATTGAATGCACCTTAGAGTGACCCAGGGCTGAAGGTGGTCCTCACTAAGTGATTAGCATTGGCCCTTATTTTTCCTCAGACCGGCAGTAGGAGGAATCGGTACACACTGGCAGCAAGGAGTGGATCATCGATGGGCGATCGTGGCAATGATGTCTGGTAGAATCAGAAGAATGTGTCTTGAT
Source organism: Linum usitatissimum (assembly GCA_030674075.2). Lineage (NCBI taxonomy): Eukaryota > Viridiplantae > Streptophyta > Magnoliopsida > Malpighiales > Linaceae > Linum > Linum usitatissimum. The sequence continues at coordinate 3,270,236 of JAUJYP020000848.1, forward strand.
CCTCTACTATTTTAAATGGATTTTAAGATTTATATATCTTTCGTCATATGGATATGTCATATGTGTTTAAAGGGTGTGAGATTGTGTTATGATGTGTAATGGCCAGAAAGGCAACATATTTGGCAACTCCATTTATATTGATGGAGTCAATGACTTTTCTGCTATTTTGTATCCTTATGGATTCCTATTGTGGTTTGTATGAAATGAACATCTCTAAATATTTCACGAGTCAATATGCAATGCTTTTAACATTGATTAGTATTGGATTTTTAACAATGCATGGCCATTGATTTACGAAAATAATTAAATGGGTTATTCGGTCATGTTTTTGGTAACGTCACGAGGAGCGTAACACCCTAAATAGTTTTTGCTATTTCAAGTAAATAATATGATTTCTAGTTTGGTGTGGTTGGGGTGTTACACTCACTATCATTGCCTTTGGCCTGTCACGACCGTTGCCTCTTCTCAATCACGGTCGTGGTTTGTAAACTACCACGCCCGTGACAAACAGTCACTCACACCCGAGGCTAGTTAAACACCACGATCTTGATCACTGCACAATCACACCCATGACATACTGCATGTCTTGGTCATGAATGTCATCTTAACATGCCTGTGACGGACTATTCCTCGTGCCCGTGACAACCTTTTTGTCACGCCCGTGACGTACCATTTCTCATGCCCGTAGCCTTCTCATTGCCAAACCCGCGACTAACCTCCATCACGCCCGTGGCTGGTTGTACCCCACGAACATGGTCACACTGCCATCACACCCGTGGTTAACTTCTCGTCACACCCGTGACTGACTGTTTCTCAAGAAATTCTAGAGCTTGTATTGTGTTCACCATTAACACATTTCTGCCTTCTTGAGCCAACAAGGATCTATCTTTCCTCTTTTTTCTGACTAATCCTTTGGCTCTCGGGTGCTTCCCATCATCACCTTCGAGCATTGTCCGTAACTTTAACACCAAAGGCTCCTTCGATGTAATCACCCCCGAAGAACGAAAACATCCTTACATTCCTAAATTCCCTTTCCCCTATTAGGGTCTAGAAGGTCCCCCTACTGTTGGCTCTATTGAAGAGTTCTACCTGATCAGAATCCCAGAGTCTCATCCCTGTTTGCCCTTATCACTACCCTTCGTCTTACTGGAACTCTTAGAGTTCAACATTAAGCCTCTAAATCAATGAAACAAGGTACTCTGCCCTTGTTTCCTCAACCTGTTTCTTTTGTCTTCCTAAAGATGGTGGGAGAGTGGTCGTTTAAAATTGACAAACCGTGGAAACGTTTCCTTTTTGAAACACCTGATTGTTGAAAGCCTTTCTTAAAAACTCTTTGAAAGAACTGACTTACCACATCATGACTCAACCTAGACACTCATCTACTGCCCTTGATGGAAGTCTAGTACCATTACAAGTATGGACTCACCTTCTCCCCTCTGAGGTTCGTGACGCCTCTGAGGAGCAGGTAGCACACCGGTATTGGTAGAAGAAAACCAAGATCTGATACCATTTGTGAAACCCCACCCTAAGAGTCCTAGTTGAACCCCTGGTTCAACCAAAGGATCCTACTCGGGTACCAAACTAAAACCAAACTCAACCAACAATTACTAACAAAGCATGAAGCAAGGATTAAAACAACACATGGAACCATTTAATAAACCTTTTAATATTGACGAACATGTCTTCTAAATCCTTAAATACATGCTGAAAAGCAAGATAAGTGGAGATGCAACTCCAGTTTTGAAAATACATACAAAATGATATCATCTGATATCAAAACCCCGACCAGCTCTCTCCCCACCATCAGCTCCAGTACATGTGACTGAACACACAGATACACTAAGGAAAACAATATTTATTGGGGTCGGTGATAAACACTGAGTGGCTAAACTAGTCTTGTGTAGAACTAAAACTGAGCTAAGATTTTACTAGTCTTCCCAACCTTTTATGTGGCTTGGGTGTGGGCCAGAGACTGGTTATTTCTGAGTCTGGCTAAGGTTATAATTACTCCTATTTGGGAAAAGCTGCTATCTCGCAAAAAGCCAAAATTGAAAACATGGAAAAAAGAAAGAAAAGAAAAAGAAGATGAAAAGAAAAGAAAAGCGACATGAAACCAAGTTGTGTATAGTAGTGAATAGAAGTAGTATAGTCAAGTAAGCAATCAAAATAAGATGGACGTGCTGTCATTAGTTGAGTGGTATGTTCATTAAGAAAACAATTTGAGCACCTCCTCCCCAAGGGCGTAAGAGTAATCCCGGCTAGGACGATATGTCGGTCTATTTCTTCCGCTGACAGTTCGAAGGCATTGGTTTCTTGGGGATATAGATATACTCTGGTGGTTTAGGTGTTGAGTTATTTGTGTCATATGCATGAGTCTATCTTCTACTAGTCTAGGGGATTCAACGTTTTATGCATAATTGTGTGGTTTGTTGATTGACTTACATTCCTTGGCACCATGGTAGATGTGAGACTCTAGGCTATGTTTTTCCTTTCAGCATTTTTTGGGTATTTTGGAGAGTGTGACTAGTAGACTTTCTTGAGGACAACCAATGTTCAAGTGTGGGGTGGTTTTATGTCACTACATATTGTATGAGAATAACCTCCATCTTACCCCCTATTTAATTCGATTCGACCCATTCATGACCGATTTGATATGATTGGATGAGAGTGGGAAGGGGTTTGTGTTATGTGCTCTCAAATAGACCTTTTTGGTCCATTTGACTTGTTGTCTCAAGTAGTTTTTGGGTTTCAAGTATCCGACGAATAGAGGACATGAATACAAACCCAACGATAAGAACCAAAGGTAAAACGAAGGTCGGACGAACAAGATACAAGCAAAAGAAGAAAATTGGCCCAGTCTAGAAAGGAGGTCATAAGGGTGTGGAACCTGTGTGAGTCAACAAGGCATGTGGGAAATTAAAATTCCACACGGGGTGTGAGCATGCTGAACATCAATATAAAATCCAAATTATGAGATTGTTTTAGAGAGGGTAGTCATGGAGATTAACTAAAACTTATTTTCACAAAGGGGGGAGTTCTTGGGAGCCTAAGAACACCATGGGGATGAAGCCAAATGGCCGAGAAATTGAAGCCTAAAGGAGGATTACCTTCTACTTCGACTGATTGATGGTTTCACATTCTCTACACCCTCCATGGACAATTAGATTTTCTCTTCTTGTTTGGGTTTGTAGATTCCTTTGGATTTTTGGGATTATGCTTGTATGTAGTAATAAGATTATGGATGCATGATGATTGGTGATATATTTTGTTATCTTGTCATCTCTTCATTTCAGATTCCATGTGGTTTGCAGTTATCTAAAGTTTTCCATTGAGAATTATTGTTGAGTTGTTTGTTGAATGGATGTTAGGGAGTGTTGTACGTGGTTCTAGGTCGTTGTGTTGATAGACCCGATTTTTATGTCTCGAAACATGTTATTATCTATGTCCTGTCTATTCTGTTGCATTTTCCCCACAATCATTCTCACCTTTTAGATCTGTCATTTGCATCCTTGTTTTCCTATCTTATTCCATCTAGTTGTTCCTTTTCCTTTCATTTTGTTTTTCTGTTACGTCCTAGACTGAATAAGGAACCGAGACTGAGTAGTGAAGGCTGAGTAGACCGAAGGGAATACGACTCTGTGGTATCTCAAGATTTCTTGATTGTTGGGACCTAAGAAATCCCCTCGCTCAATTTGGAGCCGTTCCTAGGGATTACTTGACTTTAGGAAAGGTGTACGATTGCTCACTTAGTATTTGTTTTCCTATTTGTACATATTTGATTGTTGGGACCTAAGAAATCCGCTCGCTCATAGGGCGGAGTTGCAGTTCAGCATTTTGACCAACTATTTTAATCCCACATAGGGGCAATTCAGCCAATCATTCACTGCTTGGAGCCGTTTATATCAGCTATGCATAATGAACAATTGGTGAAACCGATCTCGAATCTCGAATTCCCTCTGCTGTTTACTCCATGAGTCCAAAGAAATCCCCGAGACCAGATGGATTCAACCCAACTATGATTGGGTGGAATGGAATTACTTGGAAGTTGTGATGCTAAAAATGGGTTTCGAAACCACATTGGTGCAATGGATGTTGTTGTTGTGTGTGTTTGGTATCTTACTAAGTGTTGGTGAATAATAGAAAATTCGGTCACATCACCCTGCACCATGGCCTGCAAAAAGGTTGCCTACTGTTTATGTTTCTCTTTATTTTAGGAACTGAAGGACGACCTACGATGATTAGACGAGCAGTTTTACGAGGATAGCTACATGGATATCAAGTGAATTAGAGAGCTCCACGCGTGTCACACTTACTCTTTGCCGATACTTCACTTTTTCATGTGATACTTAAGATGTATCTTTACGACCTATGCAGAGGCACCAGGAGAGCTAATCAACTACTCAAAATTCGGTCTCCTCTTTAGCAAGGAGGTAGATCCAATTCTATAAGATGTTGTTTCAAATATCATGGAGGTTCATCAAGAGCTTGATACAAGTAAGTACCTGGGCGTTTGTATTATTATAGGCAGGAAGAATTTAGAGGCATTTGAATCTCCCTAGAAGAAAGTTTGGGAAAAGTTGCAGGTGTGGCAGGGACGTGGGTTTTCAAAAGGCAAGAAAGATGTTCTGCTTAAAGTAGTCCTACAAGCACTCTCCATGTATAGTATGAATGTCATCCTCTTTCTAGATGTACTAACAAAAGATATGGAACGCATGATAAACTCATATTGGTGGGATTCGGGACGCATTGAAGGTAGAGGTGTTCCTTGGATGCAATGGACGCGCCTGGCTATCAGTAAAGATGAAGGCGGATTGGGTTTTTGAGACTTTTAGGGTTTTAATCTTGCTCTTCTCGCAAAGCAAGCTTGGTGGCTCAACAAAAACCCAAAATCGTTGGTAGGTCGAGTCTTTAAAGCCAAATACTACCCCAATGGCGATTTTTTGGCGGCCCAATTGGGTCATCAATTGAGTTTCGTTTGGTGCATCATCTGTCAATCGCAAGACCTTATGAAGCCAGGGTTGTGTTAACGTATTGGAGACGGAAGCTGCATCCTGATCTGACAAGAGCCTTGGCTCCGGGATGACGCAAATTTCTTCCTTGAGACCCCACTTCAGCCGATGTGGGAAGCCCCAGTCATCGACCTGATCAAACTGGCTGCTGGTGGTTGGAATGTCCCCAGGATTTAACAAGCCTTTGGGGCACGTGATGTGCAGGAAATCCTCTCCTTACCTATGACGTGTGCCTCATGACAAGATTAATTGGTGTGGAATTACAGAAAAAATGGGCAGTTCACTATTCGATTCACGTATAGGGTGTGGGACATTAACATGCCTCCCAACTTACGACATCTTCTTTGCAAACGATTAGGGAAACGAGGTATTAATGTAGAAGGTAATTGCGACATTTGTGGTCGAGGTTTTGAAAATGGTTGGCAACTGTTCCTCGAATGCCCATTTGTAAGGAGCTATTGACGGGAATTAGGACTTGAGCTATAAGGGTGGTTGTGGAATATGTTGAGAAGCCAACGAGCCCCAACATGTGATCGAATGTGAGCGGGGTTGTAGGGTATTTAATAAGAGCAAAACGGTCATGTTTGGAACCATGGATCTCGACCACCTCACTTGGTTATGACATAGAGTTGGAAATTCCGGTTAGAGTGGCTTAAGGTAGTTTCACATCCCTCATTGCACATGGTTTTAACCCCCCCCCCCCCCCCCCCCCGGGCTCCTGCACAAAGTGGCACCCACCACCACAAGGTTCCTTGAAATGCAATGTCGACATGACTACCTTCCGGGATCAGACATGAACTGTTTTGGACTACCGAATGACAAAAAAATGTGGTGTCTAGGCAATTAATGATGGGGAGATTCACAGGTGGTGCAGGGTGGCTTAAGGAGTGATGATGAGGATGATATAGAGTTGGATAGAATAATATGCATGTGTAATAATCTTTTTCTGGTGTGGGATTTTGAGTTCCGATGGCTTAGGAGATAAAGGAATGGGGTCGCTCATGAACTAGCAAGACGATCTTCATTCCATGCATCCCCATCTGTGGGGAATGCACCGCTTGACTAGCTTGTTAGTGCGGTTAACATCGTGTGCTTTTTGGCGCTACAATAATAAGAAATAGAAGATATGTTTGAGAGTAAAGAAACCTACAGCAAATAAAATAACCTACTACACTTTGCCGTATACAATTATATATTTAGGAGAGAAAAAAATCTGTTTTCCTATTAATTTGTATTGTATAAAAACTATTTATAAAATATAATTGTGAAACCTCGATTTTGGTTTGATTTTCAATTCTTGGTTTTTATGTGAATTCTGGAATTCGAGAATTGGCTGACGGGTGGACGATCACAGGCGTGACCGTCAATCTGTCAAGTGTGTGGTTGTTAGATCGACCATGACCGTGGTCAGCAGTCAGTCATGAGCGTGACCATCAGAAGATCACGGTCATAACCATTAGTAGGTTACATGTGTGGTTGTCAAGCAGTCACAGGCATTGTGCTAAGTCCGTCACGGGCGTTGTGCGAAGTCTTTCACGGGGGTGGTGGACTTATTATAAAACCAGAGTCACAACTTGCAACTCAGAAATCCCAGATCATTGGCAAGGGATTGGAGAGGATAGATGAAGCTTCAGAAGGTAATTAATCTTCTTCTTCTCTCTCAATCACACTAGTTTAAAACCCACATAGGAAAATCTTGACAGTTTATGGATTTGGGGTTTTGGAATTTCAATCCTACGATTGATCTCTTCAGGTCATTCAAGATGGGAGGCTTGAGCTCTAGGAAGGTAACTTCAGATCAGACACTACCGGTGAAAGCTAATCAGAGGTGAGGGCTTAAGATTACATTCTGCTTATAAGCGTAGAACTATAATAGGTTGTTAGGAATCCAAAGATTGGATTCTCTATGTGATTTAGAGCAAGGGCTCTTAGGACTATAAAATAAAATGTGATCTATTATATATATGTTGTGATGTGTTTTGGAGTGAGGGCTCTCAGGCTATACAGTAGCGTGTGATCTACTGTACAGACAATTATTATAGTTCGAGCATAAGCTCATGGCGTTTGAAATGTGGCGTGTGATTCATAATTCATGTTAGAACTGGATAGGGCTTGCTAGACTAGCCCACCCATGGATAGCACAATCCCATTGGATTTCATATATTAGGTAGGACGTGATGATTATGCCTTCAGTTGCTGCTCACACGACTTTTCAAGGTGGTTTCATGGTCTGATCTACAATGAGGTCTTTTGTTCAGTTAGGGGTGGCTGATCTAGGTTGATGCGTACAAGACCACATGGTCACGTTATTAGAGGTTAGTTTCAGTCCTACGCGAGTCTAGATTTGCTATCTGGGAACGTCAGGAGCAAATGCCATCTAAGAGGACTATATGAGCAGCATGGACACCTCGACCAAGTGGCTCTGTGAGTTGTAGAGAGAGATACCATCGAGGACCTCAATTATCCATTTTCATGTTTTGAGGATTTCGATTATTTTTAAGATCACTTATCTCTGGATGTTGAGTTTCCCCTGTTTTGGGATGTTTTTACCTTTGATGTTTGGTACTTGGATTTTCGAGCCTTTAATGCTGTATTTTGTATGTTGTCATTTACTTTTGTACGACGAGTTTCATGTTTCAGTATCTGTGTATGTTATGTATGGTTTTGATGATGAGTGAACCTACAAGTAGTTGCATGGATTGAATCGCGTGGTTCGGTAGTCGCCTAGGGGCGGGTTTCACAATAATGTACTACACCTTCTTAACTTTTTTCTTCTTTTTAGGTATTAGTGCTTCTTGATATTAAAGGGAAATCAATACAAGATGTAACACCCCGATCATTGTACCCTAAACTTTTCCTAATTTACCCTGTGAAATATGTATGATGATAATCCTTCTTGGTATGAGATTTAGTGGTTAGTCTCATAAGACTAAAGAATAAACCCAACTTGTTAAATTATGGTAAAACTGAGCTATATGATTAAAAAGGATCCGAAGTATATTGCATCATGAAATTAGATGTGGCAGAATGGCTAATGAGCTTGCCCAACCCTTAGTAGACCGAAGTTTGAATCCTAGCTCTGAACTTTTATTTTTAATTTTCCCCTTCAACTAAAACGACGTCGTTTCGGTCAACATGAAGAGAAAAATTGCAGTCTTCTTCTCCGACCTTCATCAATTCCGCGAGCGAGCTGACTCTTTTTTTCCAGTGAGGTCTCCACCTCCATAAATGGAGTTTTGGCTCTATTCTCACCTTCTGGGACCGTTCATTGTTGAAGTCACCTCCCATAATCAATTTCCTATCATCTTTACAGATTAGAGCGCAACAAAAATCTATCCAAATGTAATATTTGGACCCTACCCTATCGGATATCTTTAACGGTACCAAGCAGTGGTATGGATGGACCAAATCCATGATTTACCCCATAACTTACTCTCTGAACCTTCGTTTGTATCTATTTAAACTCACTAAAACTGACTTCGGAAGATATGAATGAAAACCCACAAATTTCTACTCGTCGTTAGTAGCTCCGGCAAGACATGACGGCAAGTATCAAACTGCTCCTCTCCACTCGCTTCCCTTCTGTTTCTTCAAATTGAAAGGTCAGAAATGTCTCATCGAATCCATACGCGCGTTCAATTGCTTCAAAGACTAATCCGAGCCTCTCTTTCACCCTTTTCCGTTGAACTGCCGACGAGGAGCAACGGCAGAAGGATTCAGTCTTGCCAATGCTTCCTGAATCATGTCATTAGATATGTACCGATCCAAAGAATCTAACCATGTTGTCCATCTTCATTTTCGAGCAAGTAGGTAGCGGATTTAACCTCGGCAGAACGAAGGAGCGTCGTCGGAGTTCTTCTCTGGAAATCGGGTAGAAAGAAGATGGAAAAGTTCATCTTCAGTCCCCATAAATCAATTCATTTTTAATCCTAAATATTCCATTAATAATCCAAAACTTCTACATATGGGCAGGCGTGGCCCATGAACTTTCCAGCCATTACAGTTTAGGCCGAACAGTTATGAGGGTGACGTAATTGATCGATTCTTGGAATTTGGACCTATAATTCGAGCCAATTCGACTCACTCAAGGTGGGTTGGTTTAAGGGGGTAAATTACATCATAATAATTAATTTAACGATTGATTTTCCTAATATGCTTTCTTTGATATGCATACCAAAGGAAGTGGATATTGTAATACAGTGACAACGTGACAAGATCAAGTGCACGTGATTTATTGACCATTGGTTCTGATAAATGTGGTGGTGTAACTGATTGGTATGATATGTGTTATATGATTTTTTATTCGATCATTGCTCTCTAGTCACAAGTATATGTTATGGGGAAAATAATGAGAATTGTTTGATTATGGCCCGTCTGCTGACAATCTACGTATGTGTATATTGCAGTTCTGCTACAAGTATATGGCCCTTAATGTTTATTCCTTCTGCTAAATGATTTCCCAAGAGTCGTCCAACATACGTGAGCTAGGGATCTCAACTAAAATATGGAAAGAGTCTGAGTCATATTGTTTATGTGATTGATGATTGTGATCTTTATTGTGATTCATAAGGACTGACCCTGAGCCAGCCACCATATGTTTACAGGTTAACCTGGACTAGCTATGATCGATCGTCGGTGTTTTTGTGGCGAAGCTAAAGTTAATAAGGACTGAGAGATTGTGTGATATGGAACTTGGTTCCCATATTGATTTTAAATGCACGCGAGAGACAGCTTCCGAAATAGTATTCATGATGTATTTAAATTCTCCTTCTTGTTTTGGTGTAAGATGGATGTTTATATTTGAATTGAAGGAGTAACTACCCCTTGCAAAGTCAAGAGTCCGTCCAGGGACAATTTATTTATCTTCATTTTCAGTTAAAGAGTTGGGTTGTTACACAAGAGGCTTCTAACAAATTATGATACAAGACCTGCAACCCGACTACTCAGCCAATAGATAGAAGCAAATAGATGGAGCCAATAATAGATGGTGTCCGTAGGATATGAATGATTATGTTATAATATAATCTAATGGTTGTAAATGATGTCATCTAAATAAGGGCAATTTTGGAAACACGAAAAACAACCAATTTTTTTTTTCAAACACACTCTCTTTCCTATTGGTTTTCCCCTAATCTCGATTTAATCATTATGACTAATTATACAATGCTCAAAACATAATTTTCACTTCACAAATGTCGTTAATAAGATCAACTTTTGGAGTCTAATGAGATCAGTCTTGATATATTTTTATTGTTATATAACTATTATAGAAATATTATCTTAAGATTATATATTTATTTTCAGTATTTCGAGTAAATCACTCGTTTTGGGTTATTATGTTACGTAACCTAAATATCATTACTGTCGTGATTCTATTATCCTTCTGTTATGTTTTTGTTATGAGTATGTTATGCATCTTTTAGGGTTGTTTACAAACATTTTATGTCACTGTTATGTTCACTTTATGAGTGTTAATTCACTGTGATGTCATATTTATATGTAAATTATATAACTGTTATGTTTATATTATGATAAAATTATATGTATAATCGTCGTGTCTGCTCTATGGCTGGATTATGTCTATGTTATATTAACTTATGAGTCTTTCTATTATGTCATCGTTATGTCCACTTACAAACTCACTGAACCCATTTTGCACTACCACCGTGAACGACGCCTTTGTCGTCGTCTCCCACATCGCATACTCTTTCTTGGCCAAAGCACCACCGTCTTCATCATCTTACTCCACCTCGCCGTCTTTTACTGCTTCCAGAAGTGTTACTTTTAGTTGTCGTGGTGTTAAAATAGTGGGTTTTGTGGTGGTGGGGGATGATTTTTTGGTGGTGGTTGGAGAAAGCAAGAAGGAGACATCGGAGAAAGATGCAAATTAGGGTTAAGGAGAGAAAGGAGAGAAGGGAGAGAAAGAGAGAGAACATAAAAATTAGAGAGAATATTTTTATAATAAATGAGAAAATTAGACATATTATATATGGATATAACCAACATTTTCAAATTCAAAATGTGTGCATTGCTTTTCCTCTCCTACCCCTATCGTATTTGAGCCTTTTGATTAAATTGGACTAGAAAAAATTTGGGTTGTCGGATCGACCTATTGGTTGGAGCCAATAAATTCAATTCTTGGCTGAATAGCCATTTTGCAAGACCTAAGATCAAAATGTTGATAGTAAAAGTTTGGATAATGAATAGTCTCGTTAACTAGAAAATAGTGAAAGTCGGAATAATAAAAATAATGATCTCTGCAATCTTCACAATGAGATATTCCCATCTTGAACGAATCTACTGCTGGAATATTTGAACTGAATTGTTATATATAATAACTTATTTTGTTATACTTAATCAACAAATGTAACTAAACAAAAACATTAAAATGGGAGCAAAGACATGTTTCAATACCTTATGAATCAAACATGTTTTCAATCCTTAAAAGATCCCCAAACACGAAACCTCAAACTTTTAGAGACTAAAAAAGCAAGACATTCTTCAAGTGCAGAATAATAATAAAATACAAGCGGATTTATCCATAACCATTTCCTTTTGTCTTAACCCATTTCTCCATTTTGTAAGGATTTTTATGAACCCTGCAGCTTTTACCCACCCGATGCGAGGAGTATATATAGAACTTAAACAAGTTGTATAGAATAGTTAATCCATTTGGATACGTGGGAGATAAAACCTACATAGCCATGCTGGATATAATCGCTATTGGAACTTGTATACCGGGTTCCTATACATTAAGAAGAAAAAGGTATGTCAGATTATAGTTTTCATATGTTTCTGGATGGGTTGAGAGCTCACATTCAGATTGGGGTCACGAGCAGTGACATGTGTACCTTGGCGGATATCAAGGCAGTAGCCTTGTGGGCTGAGCACCTGGAGGATATGAGGAAGGGAGAACGCCAGGCTTGGCAAGAGCAGAAGAAGAGGAAGGTGGAAGCCTTAGGTGGGGTGCTTATGGTATGCATCCATGTGAAATGAAAATGTTTCGAACAGTCCGCTCCCATTATTGGTGGTCGGGTATGAAGAAGTAGGTGATACATCATGTTGATTGTGGCGGATGTGTTAGAAGGTGAAGTTTGACCATCGGGCATTGGGAGGGTTGCTTCAGCCTCTACCAATTTCCGGTGTGGAAGTTTGAGGATATCACAATGGACTTTATCAGTGGGTTTTCTCTGGTCAATAGGAAGGATGCGGTTTGGGTCATTGTAAACTAGCTGACCAAGATGGCTCACTTTATTCCCATCTGGTTCAAACCAGATATGGAGGAGTTAGCAGGGCTGTAGGTAGTACCAAGACGATTGTATCGGACCAGGACCCCAACTTATAGAAGAGCCTACATGTTGCTTTGGGGACAAAGTTGAATTTCTCCATGGCATATCACCCACAGACGGATGGGCAATCAGAGCGGACCATTCTGACCTTGGTGGACCTGGATTGTAGACTGGAGATGGAGAAAGAGAGAAGTTGTTGACTGGATTATAGACCATCTATGAGATGGCCTCTTAAGTTTGGGTGATTCGAGCATTGCTAGATGTGGTTCTGAGTCAACAGAAGTAGTACGCAGATAAGAAAGCTAGGGAGGTTAACTTGAAGGAAGGGGATGGGGTCTTCCTTCAGGTATCCCCCTGGAAGGGAGTGATGTGGTTCGCTGTGAAGGGGAAGCCGATCCCCCGATTCATTAGTCCTTACGATATCATTTGGAGGATACGTGTGAAAACTCACCCTAGAAGACCCGATCTAACCACTAGTTCAACCAAGCAACCAACTCAGGTTCCAACCTGAACCAAACGCGACCCACGACTACTAACTTAAGCTTAAAGACAAGTGTTAAATATAGAACATAAAACAATTAATAACACTTTTAAACTCTAACAGACAAGGATCTCATATCCTAAATCACAACACAACAAAAGAAGAGATGAAACTCCCAAGTTCTAAATACATCAAAAATAGATATCAGATGATACAAAAACTCCAACCAGCTCTCTCCCCACCATTAGCTCCAGTACCTGTGACCGAACTACATAAATACAACAGGGAAAACAAACATCTGACAAAGTCAGTGATACGTACTGAGTAGCTATCTAGACTCACATAGAACTGAGACTAAAACTAAGAATAAAACATAGAAGTCATCCTAGTCACTACTCTAGTAATGTGACCTTGTGGTCCAGTAGGCATATACCGAGCATCAGCCACTCCTAATTGTGTGTGGATAGGCTCATAATGGATCATACCATGAAACCAACCCTAAATACCGTGTGAGAAGCATCTATAGGCATACTCTACACATCTTACCTGAAACCTGAATATCACCTGGAGGATTGCATAATCTACAGGTGGGTGACCGATGCATAATAATTGTGAGCTAGTCTAGCTAGGCCTATCCTCTTGCCATGCATTTGGGGTCGGCATATTAACCAAGATCGTGCCCCTCGGCACCACACTCGTGATCTACTTATTACCTCTCTGGTGACCAAGAGAGCACCACACCCATGGTTTACCAACTGACCTAAAGTGTTACCCGTCATGCAACGCCCGCTGCCTCCACAACTTCTCCTTGGATGAGTTTCCACTAGCCCATGAACATTGTCTTACTACATTAAAATACCTGTAAGACACCTTAGAAAAATTTAACCTTATGTTCAATTTCGCTTAAATCACCTGAAGCTAACACCCATAAAGAGCGCAAGGATCCACCTTTCATAAGCGACACCATGAAAGTTACTTTTTAACTTATAGACTAAGATCAGTCCTCTAGGTCTTCCTTCCTTTTCCGCTACTTGTTCCACTACCTCTCCTTCCTCTTGACTAGGACGTCTGAGGCTAACACTTTGCTCATGACCTATCAACACTATGTTGCTCAATCCTTAACTGGTTTCACTTGAAATCTGAACACACCTTGCTCTTCCCAGATTATACCGTCCCTTGGTGGTCACCATCTGGTGGAGAGACTTTGCTTGACCTACCAAGCATCAGTTCCAAACTTTCAGTACCTTTAAGAACACTTCAATATCCCCTAAGCATTGTTTCTTGTTCGTCAATCCGAACTACCATGTCCCATACATGGAAGTGCAGAGACTAATCCTTGTTGTGTTACTTTGATGATGCAGCCAGTCAAGTGACTAGCTTAACCTCGCAACTCCCACCTTGCAGCTTACACTACCATCCCTCATTCCTGTTTGCTCTAAGCTCAAGTTCCCACCAGTAGGTAATACTAATCACATAGCACCACCAGAACCTTAGTCAAACTTCTATGCTTCAAGTCATCCCTCACCATAATGGCGATTCTGAAAACCTGATCACTCTACTCCACTGAGCCTATGCCCTTCTAGAACTTCTCCTTCTTAACCTCCTTCTAACTAGGAGCTCCTTCCTAGCTCTGTTCCAAGGCATGCTATGCCTGTGGAAGGCCCTCTTACCATGCCTGTGATGGTTGTGCCGCCACGCTCGTGCTTTTCTTCTCACCACGCTCGTGGTCCTCTCTTTACCACACCCGTGGTCATTTCCTTACCACACTCATGGTCGACTGTCAACCATGACTGTTTCCACTTGCCATTCATGGTTGTTGCTTCCTCTCAATCATGGTCATGTTTCGCAAACCACCAAGCTCGTGACCAGCACTCAACCACGTCCGTGGTTGCCTCATCACCATGTTTTTGGTTCCCTCCTCGTCATGACTGTGAATAACTCTTCACTACGCCCGTGACTAGTCAAACACCACGACCATGATCACTACATAATCATGCCCGTGACCATCCTTCCATCACATTCATGGTTAGCCATCCACCATGTTCGTGACCGAATTCCCATCACGATCATGACTGGCTTCTCTTTCCTAGAAATGTTGTTGCTATTATAGTAACACTCGTTACTATCTACTAAAACCAACAAAGACCTCATTCTTGCTCTTACCCTGGCTACTCATTCGGTCCTTAGATGCTTCCTATCCTTGCCTTTGAGCTTGGTCTTCAATTGAACACTAGAGGCTCTTTGCCTTCTTGCTGAAATACATCAATGAGCAAACACTACATCCTAGCTCTGAATTCATGTCCCCACTTTGGTTCCAGAGACAATCGGCCTACTAATGGCTCTAAAGAGGAGTTCTAACTCGATAGACTCCTGGAGTCTCATCCCTTATTTCCCTTTATCATTACCCATTGTCTTACTGGAACTCTTAAAGTTCAACATCAAGCCTCTAAATCAAGGACACAAGGTAATCTGTTTCTTTGTTTCCTCAATTCCTTTCCTTTATCTTCCTGTAGTTGGTGGAAGAATGATTGTTCAAATCCTGACACAACTGCGGAAGACCGACTCACCATATCATAATACCACCTACACACTTATCTACTACCCTCATGGAAGTCTAGTACCGTTACACGTGTGGACTCACTTTCTCCCCTCCCAAGATTCGCGACGCCTCGGAGGAGCTGGTAGCACACTGATAGTGATAGAAGACAACCAGGCTCTAATATCATTTTTGAAACCCCACCTTGAAAGACCCGATCAAACCATTGGTGCAACCAAGCAACTACATTGGGTTTCAACCGAACCAAACTCGACCCACGACTACTAACCAAATCTTAAAGATAAGCGTTAAATACTAAACTTGAAACCATGAAATAACTCTTCTAAAATCCCAAATCACAACACAACAAAAGAGGAGATGAAACTCCCATGTTCTAAATACATCAAAATAAATATCAGATTAAGTTAAAACCCCGACCAGCTCTCTCCCCACCATCTGCTCCAGTACATATGACTAAAACACACAGATAAAATAGGGAAAATAAAAATATGACATTGTCACTGATAAGAACTAAGTGGCTATCTAGACTCGCGTAGAACTGATACTGAAACTGAGGATAGAACATAGAAGTCATCCTAGTCACTACTCTAGTAATGTGACCTTATTGTTCTGTAGGCAAATATCTAGCATTAGCCACCCCTAACTGTGTGTGGATAGCCTCATGATGGATCAGAATATGAAACCAATACCGTGTGAGCAGCATCTGTAGGCATTTTCTCTACACGTCCTGCCTGAAATTTGAATATCAACTAGGGGATTGCGCAATCAGGTGGTGGGTGACTAATGCATAATAATTGTGTCTAGTCTACCGAGGACTATCATGAACTATGAATCACAAGCCACGGTTCAAATGTCAAGAGCTTGTGCTCGAATCATAACACACTGCCTGTACAGTAGATCACAAACTACTGCACAGTCTGAGAGCCCTCGCTCAACATCATGTCACAACATCTGTATAGTAGATCACACACTATTGAACAACCTAAGAGTTCTCACTCTGCATCACATCGAGAATCCAATCATTGGATTCCCCAATATCCTATTATAGTTTTATACATATAAGTACAATGTAATCCTAACCCCTTACCTACAATAAGGCTGAACCAAAGTCTGTCTCTCACCTTCTCAATCAAAGTCATTTCGGATCCATCTTCTTCACTCGCACGAATCTCGTCCAATGATCATGGAGAAGAAATCTGGAGGCGCACTCCTCTCTCCTCTAACAAGTTCTGAACATAGAGAACCCTAGCAATCTTTTTATATTGAATACATCACGCGCGTGGCCACATTACCACCATGTATCTGGCCATCTTACCACCACGCTTGTGGTGAACAAACAACTACACCTGTGGTGACTCCTACCATGCCTACGGTCAACAACCCTAATTAATTCGGTTCCAACTCCCGACTTTCACTCGACGAGTAAGATTTTAATCAAACCAAAATTTAAACTACTGACCAAAATTAGGGTGTCGGAATAGGACTAGTGGCTTACGAGCTAGCCTTGCCTACATGCCTGGATCGGATACATAATGTATTCGATGTGAGTGTACTTTGGGAGTACATTGGTAGACCAAATTAGGTAATCCAACCAAATGAGGTTTAGTTGGAGAGGGACCTGACCTTCGTGGAGCAGACAGCTAACGGGTGTGATCATGGGTGAACCACATGCATGGTGGTAAGTTCGTCACGGGCGTGGTGGACTTATTATAAATCCATTCTGCAACCTCATAACTCAGAAAACACAACACTTCAAAACCTAAAAGTTTCTGACGAGTGGTGTTCTCATCTCAGGAGGAGGAGAAGATCGATGAAGTGGAGAAGGTGGAGCTGATTGATATCTAACCACTTCTATAGGGTTAGAGAGGCTAGGAGGATCATCGGAAGGTAACCACTCTCTTTCTTTCCTCTTAATTCAAAAGTTAAAAAAACCTACAAAGGAATCCTGCCAGTTGGGGTTTTGGGGATTCACCCCTTGTTTGATCTTTTCAAGTGAGTCGGGAAGGATTTCCCAATGTGATGTAACATGATATTGAGCGAGGGCTATGAGGCTATGCACTAGCGTGCGATCTACTACATAGATGATGTAACATGATTAGGGCTATAAGCTCTTAACGGATGAACTGTGGCGTGTGATTCATGGTTCACGATAGGAAAGGAAAGGCCTAGCTAGACTATATCGTGATTATGTTACGTCGGTCAAACACCCCGCATTTCACAATCCCATAGGAAATTCATGTAACACACTTAGGACATGTCGAGTATGCCTATAGATGCTGCTCACATGAAGGTTTAGGGTGGTTTCATAGGGTGGTTTCATTTTCCAATCCACCATGAGTTGCACGATATTAGGGGTGGCTGATGCTAGGTAGATGCCTACAAGACCACATGGTCACATTACTAGAGTAGTGACTAGATAGACTTCTATGTTCTATCCATAGTTTTATTGTCAGCTCTATACGACTCTAGATAGTCACCCAGTTCTTATCACTGACCCCAGTCCCTCTCTCTGTGACAACTATGGAACTACATGAGTCAATGCCACCTAAGAGATTGACATGTCCAGCCCCGACACCTCGACCGAGTAGCTCAAGGGGTAGCAGAGAGAGGTACCATGGAGGACCGTTATATCCCTTTGTTTTTGAGAATTTTCAGCATGTTTTCAATCATTTTTCATGATGGATGTTTCCCCTTATTTCAGGATGTTATGGTATGATTTGTGTTAGTTGATTATGTTGTTGAGCCTTTGATGCTTTATTTTTCCGCTATCGTTTCATTATGTGTTATGTAGAGTATTCCATGAGTTGGTTTTAGTATCTTTAATGCGATAAATGTTATATGATGTTATGAGTGGAACCCGTGAGATATATGCGTCAATAAAACCAGGTGGTTTCGTCGTGTCTATAGGGGTGGGTTCCACAATCTGGGTGTCATATGCATGCTCATCAGTTCGGGCATTAAGTCTGGTTTATGGGGTGAAGTTATAACTGTTGCTTACTTTATAAACACGTGACACCCTTATTTCAAATTGATTGATGATTATGGGTGTCATGGGCGTGATTTAGTCTGTCATGGGTGCTGGTTGTCAGATAGACCACGGTTGTGGTCAACAGTCAGTCACGAGCATGACCATTAGAAGATCATAGAAGTGACCATCAGTAGGTCACATGCGTGGTTGTCAAGCAGTCAAGGACGTTGTGGCAAGTCCTTCACGGGTATGGTGGACTTATTATAAAAGCAAAGTTGCGACCTACAACTCTGAATTCACAAAAATAGAAACCTAGAAAATTCTCTAACGACCGAAGTTTTCTCTAAGGAGGTGGAGAAGTCAGAGCTGATTAGTTCCATATTATTGGCAGAGAGTTTGAGATGATTGAGGAAGCTTTCAAAGGTAATCAATCTTCTTCTTCACTCTTAATACTTCTGATTTCAACCCACATAGGAAAATCCTAACAGTTTAAGGATTTGGGGTTCTGGGATTTTAATCCTACGATTGATATCTTTAAGTCATTCAGTATGAAGGCTTGAGCTATTGGAAGGCAGCAGATCAGACTCTACTGGAAAAGCTCATCAGAGGTGGGGGTTTAGGATTGCATTCTGCTTATAAGCATAAAACTTTAATAGGTTGTCAGGAATCCAATGTTTGGATTCTCTGTGTGATTCGGAGTGAGGGCTCGCAGGACTATACTGTAGCGTATGATCTACTATACAAATGTTGTGAGATGATTTACATTAACGAATTTTAGGTTGTACAATAGTGTATGATCTATTATACAGGTTGTACAATAGTGTGTGATCTATTATATAGGTTGTTATTATATTCAAGCATAAGTTCATGGAATTTGAACTGTGTTGTGTGATTCACAGTTCATGTTAGGACAGGATAGGCCTAGCTGGACTAGCTCACTATTATGATGTGTCGGTCGCCCACACCCAGATTGTGCAATCCCCCATTTGACATTCAGTTTTCAGGCAGAACTTGTTGAGTATGCCTTAGATGCTGCTCACACGGATATTCAGGGTGGTTTCATGGTCAGATCCACCATGAGTCCTTCCATCAGTAAGGGGTGGCTGATGCTAGGTAGATGCCTACAGGACCACAAAGTCACATTACTAGATGTTAGTCTCAGTTCTACGTGAGTCTAGATAGCCACTCAGTGCTAATCACTAACCTCATCTCTATTATACTTGTATGTAAGAACTTGGGACCTCAAAAGCAAATGCTTCCTACGAGAACTACTGGATCAGCATAGACACCTGAACTGAGTGGCTCCAGGAGTCATTGTATGGATCGAACCGCATGGTTCGATTCGGTCATCTAGGGGCAGGTTTCACAAAACCGGTATGTGGCCTCCAATGCTATTGGTTTTGAACGCCTCAGAAACTTTGGATAAGAAAACTTCCTATTTTCAGTCACTTGAAGCCTTTTGGTTGTACTGTCTATTCTCAAATTTTCAAGGATAGTTAAATTTTCAAACTCAAAAAGTAGTGATGCTTGGTTATCCTGAAGGGGTAAAAGTGTACACATTATTCCTTGTACTTCCTCATGGATACAAAATCAATCTTCCTCTATTTCCCCTTATGTTTATGATTGTTACGTGCATGTATCATCGGTTATAAAAGTTTTAGATATTATTAAAGGGGTAGATTTTATTTTTTTTATTGGGTTAAGGGGATTAATTATTAATTAACACTAGATTATTTAAAAGATATCAAATCTAATGAAGAATAAAAAGATAGAAATTCTAATTAAGCTTATGCAATTATCCTCTCCTACCCAACGTCCGTTCCCTTAGTTCACTTTCTTCCTCTTCCTAACTTCATCTACTTCCAACATAAATATTTATTTTTTTCTTCTTATTAAACATCATCATCATTATCATCATCATCATAGTTGTATCATCATCAGTATAATCTACGTGCTAAAATGGACACATTGCATATGATATCGGTGTCGGTCGATTCAATAGCAACATAGCCGATATTACTTACATACGTAGGAAAGGAAGATCTATCAGCCTGGTTCAATTTTTTTGAAAAATTCTTCGAGTTTTATAGCACGCGATTAGAAGATAAAGTTGACACCAGTTCGATTTATCTAATGGAAGAAGCCGTGATGTGGTATCATGAATACAAAAAAAATTTGAATGATAAATGAAATGGTAAGAGCTCAAAACGATATTAAAATATTGATTTGGAACTAATTTCAACATGAGAATGAAATGAAAATCCTTGAGAGCCTTGAAGAATTTTCACAAGCGATCAAATCCTTGAGAGTGTGAATCCATTGCTTTATTTATGCCTAAAAATTTTGAGAAAGTTGTTAAATATGTTGAGTCGAGTTCTTGGTCTAGTGCTATGCAAGAAGAATTTCAATCTATGCATGCCAATAAGATTTGGACCCTACGTAAGAAACCTGTTGATGCTAAACTCATTGATAATAAATCAGTTTATAGAATTTAAAGAGGGCCCTTTTTTTTCGTGATCTATCTAGGTACAAGGCTCGCTTTGTTGCCAAAGGATGCACTCTTAAGGAGGGCATATACTATAATGAGAACTTTGCCATATGGTCAAATATTAACCATGAGATTGTCGGTTGCCATAATTGTTATCTACGATCTAGAATTATAATAAATGGGCGTTAAAACCGCTTTCTCGCATAGTGATATGAAAAAACTATTTATATGAAAAACCCAAGGGCATGCCCATGTTAAAAAAATTTTGGGCTAAGGCAAAAATTAATTCATAGACTATTTTTGACAGAAAAATTATGTAATAATTATTTTATTTATTTTTGTTAGTGTAACGTTGGGCATATCATTTCATTCTCGTCTTATACCGTTGTCGAGGATAGTTTTGGGCCATTTGGGGTAGGGTTTTTATCGAAGCCTTGATGTGTATATATATCAACACATCTCGGCAATGTAGAGGATATTGATTTGGGGAGTTTGTTTTCTTTTTATAAACTTTCGTAATAATATCTGTTTCCTTTGGTCTGTGGACGTATTCAACACATCATTGGGGAACCACATTATATCGTGTATGCATCTATTTCGTTCTTCTCATTCTTAGTGGTTTGCGTCATCACTGTATCATAACAAGGTTTATCGTAATCTATGTCAGTTCGGCTCAATGGGAAGAACTATGCTTTGGGGGAATTTTAATTCATGTACTATGTTGTTGGTAAGGGATTGATTTCATATTTGGATGGGACTGCAATTATACCAACACCTGAATATCCCTCAATAGTTTAGAATGCTGATGCAACGGCAAAGGTGGTGGCTAACGCTAAACACGTGACATAAACTGCAGTTTATGTTCAGAATCTTGAGACTTGACATACTAATAATTCAAAGTTCTGCAGTTGTCATCAATTCTGTTGAGGATAGAATAGCTTTTACTTTGAGGACTTTCTCATTCGTAACTGAAAATTTGAAGCATCTTGAAAAATTGTATGCAAAGTTGAATACTTCTCGTCATTTTGAATTGGAGTATGAGGTTGCGAAACATACACAAGGAGATTGAGAGGTTAATACCTTTTATACAATGGCTCTTGACTTTTGGACTGAACATAAATTACTCTTGATGAGTATGCTATCGGCACCGGCGAATATTGAAGTTTTGGTGGATCGACAACAGACTTGTGTTTTTCAGTTTCTAATGAAATGTCGACCAGAATTTGAGGTTGTTTTGTCACAAGATATTCTACCAAACATAACTGATATGGAAGATATTTTGGGTATTACAATGAGTGGAAACTCGATTGAATACTCAAGCTCAATCTGATAATTCGACGGCAGCTGGAACTTTGCAGCTGGTCAAAACCATACTTTTACCCTGGATCTGGACGATCGTCGACGAGCTCATTAGGAACTGCTCCACAATCGCAAAACTTTAATGTGACGTGTCACCACTGTCAAGTGACTGGACAAGTCGTAGCTCATTGTTGAGTAAGGAATTTTTGCAACTATTGTAAGACGTAAGGACATATTATAACTGAGTGCCCAGTCCTATAGTATCACGCGGCTAAGCAAGCTTCTACAAGAGCATTGACTTCCGCATTTCAAGTAGATTCTACTACTAATGCCTTGACGACTTCTTCACTAGTAGTATCTTCTTCTATGGCTGCCACTTATTCGAAATTCAGTAATATTATGGTTCAAGATGATCTCACTCGGATTCTTCTTTGGGCTATTCAGGTTGTGTTCTCAGTTGTTGGATTAATAGATAACTCAAAATATTGGCACTTAGATTCCATAGCTTTTAATCACATGACTAGTGATTTGGGAAATTTTAACCATTGCACTCCTATTCATAACATCGTGGTGGAGGTTGCTAATGGTCAGCACTTAAAGTTTGCTGGCATTAGGACGATTTCGACACAGGATGTTGATCTTGATCATATGCTTCATGTTCCCACTTTGGTTCTTAATTTAGTTTCTGTCGGGCAGTTAACTGATAGTGGTTTTATGGTCACTTTCTCTCCCTCCAGTTGTAATGTGCAGGACTTGAAAACGGGTCAGCAGATAGGGAGAGGAAGTAAGGAGGGTCGCAACTTCTATGTTGAATAGCTTCACCTCTGTGACAGTGAATGTAAAGAGTATGGTGGTAGTGCAGCTTTGCATCAAGATCGCAATCAATTTACTTGTTTGTCTTCCTTAGTTTCGAATAAACCAAAAAATTGGATTTGGATGATTGTTTATGTAGTGATGAGGATATGTTGAACTCAGAATGTTTGCAATATGTTTTCATGATGAGTGAGGAATCCATGTGTATGGTAGTCAGTGACGTTACAGACTATGGGGACCACGAGACTAGGTTGTCGATGGGGAATGGAGACAACATGAGATGTGTGACAAATAGATCATGGATGAATGGCTAACCACGAGCGTGGAGGGAATGCTGGTTGCAGGCGTAGTGCACCAAGGGGCTACACTTGTGGACAGTGATGCAATAGGATAAGTAGAGCACATGATCAAGTATGCAGATATGGTAATCCTTATTTGAGACTTGGTCTCTTGCACACGGCTGAATGATGCACATAGTTGATCTTGGGACGACTCAGAGGTGAGTTGGACATGGAACAATAGGAGTAAGGCTTCGAACTTGTTCGTTTAGTAGCTCCTGAGAAGGCTGTCAGGTAGTGGTCCTCGATGGGTAGCAAGCTTGATGGGTCGACTCCGTGTTGAGCACACTCAATGCTAGTCTAAGGAAAAAGGATAGGCTTATGTTGGCGAAGCATACCAACTTAGCTTTCGAATCACGGCTCGGTCGTGAGCAAATTCTGAGAGTCGAGCCTCAAGGAGCTATAGGAGAAAGGATTTAGCCTCAAATTCCACCCGGGTGGGTCGAGTTAGGATTAGGCAACCTGAGGTGGCGGATCCAGGATGGTTCAATATACGGTGTCGAATGGCACTGGGCCGTATATAGAAAAAATGTCAACCAACCGAAAAATATAAGGAAAATTGCATACTGTCGAACTTGAAAATCTGAAAATACACTAGGCCGGGGCCCAGGGGAGACCTTCTAGATCCGGCATTGACTGTTAGTCATTTAGGACAAGGTTGTGTTTTGACCTTAGGTCATTACCGAAGAGTGTACCGGTTGGGTCCTTGAGAAGGATGGCACGTCAACGCCGTTTGCTACCAAGTATGGGTGTAATCGCTAGGGTTTCAACGCTGTTGCTCCGAATCTTTCTCGCTCAGTGGGGTGCAGATCAGGTTTCGGTACGAAACCTACAGAAGTTGGGGAGAGTTGTTACACCCCGATTTTGGTTAGCGGTTTAAATTTCGGTTTGATTTAAATCTTACTCGTTGAGTAAAAGTCGGTTATTGGAACCGAATTAATCTAATTAATTCGGGGAAGCTGACCATGGGCATAGTGGGTTGTTGACCGTGGGCACGGCGGGATGCTGGCCATGGGCGGTATGTTGACCATGGGCACGGTGGGATGCTGACCGGGGGCATGGAGGGATGCTGACCGTGGGCACGACATGATATTGACCGTGGGCTCGGTCAGAGTCACCACGGGTGTGGTCCTTTTTTCACCATGGATGTTGTTGTAAGTTCACCACGGGTGTGGTGGTAAGTTGGTCATGACATGATGAGGTCATTATATAATGATTGTAATGGTTTGTGGGCTAAAGAATTAGAACTCCCAAAAATCAGTTTCTCTGTATTGTTGACGAACGCGATTTCAAAGAAGGGAGATCCAAGTTTGAAGGTGCAAACGAGCTCCGATCACCTTGAGGTTTCAAAAGATCAAGAAGGATGATGTCGGGATGGTTTCCCCAAAATCGATCATAGGCAAATATGGTTTTCAAATTAGGTTTAGAGAGATTCAGTTTTGGGGTTTCTCCATATGTTGATGTTTTGTGATCGTTCTTGGCATTGAGGATCGATGGCGGCTCACTAGAGAGTCACTGGAAACTAGGACATGCTCGCCGACTATAAGGAGCTCGTCGGAGGACGATGGACTGAACTGCAAATTCTGGAAAAGATAAGTGATCGTCGGTAAATTCAGTAAAGTTTGGGACGAATTTCTAGATTCGGAAAAGTTGGTGAGTGATCTGCAGTTGGGAATGTTCAGGGCTGATTCTATAATTTTCCAAGCTGGGTATGAAAGGTTGATTTTGCCCTTGCAAGTTTAAGATTGTTGCAAAGGAGTAATTAGTCCATAACTCGATCATTTGAGCTCCAAACAATGTACGGTTAGAAACTACAGATTGGCGGTAGTGAGGGGAATCGCATCAAGTCAGAATCAAATGTGTCAACTCTTCTTAGGAGAAGGGGGTATTAGGATTACATTCTTCTTATATGTGTAAAACTGTAATAAAATGTTAGGGAATTCAATGATTGGATTCTCCATGTGATACGCAGCGAGGGCTCTCAGGTTGTACAGTAGCGTGTGATAAACTATACATATGTTGTAACATGATGTTGAGTGAGGGATTTTAGATTGTGATATACAATATAGGTAGTGTGTTATGATTCGAGCATAAGCTCTTGACGTTTGAACAGTGGCTTCTGATTCACAGTTCATGATAGGACATCATAGGCCTAGCTAGACTAGCTCACCATCATTATGCGCCTGTAACCCACCCGTAGATTGTGCAATCCCCAGTTGATATTCAGGTTTTAGGCAGGACGTGTTGAGTATGCTTACTGATGCTGATCACATGGTTTTAGGGTGGTTTCATGGTCTGATCTACCATGAGGCTATCCACACAGCTTTGGGTGACTGGCGATAGGTATATGCCTACAGGACCACAGGGTCATTTTACTAGAGTAGTGACTAGGATGAATTCTATGTTCTATCCTCAGTTTCACTCTCAGTTCTACGCGGTGTTTTAGTTTACCACTTAGTGTTTGGAACTGACCCCGTCAGGTGTTTGTTTCCTTATTGTATATGTGTATTTCACTAACAGGTATTGGAGATGATGGTGGGGAGAGAGTTGGTCGGAGTTTGATATCTTTTTATATCTATTTTGTGGTATTTTAGAACTGGAGTTGTATCTCCTCTTTTTTGAGTTGTGCTTTGGGATTCGGGATCCTTTGCAGTCAGATTCTAAAAGAGTTATTTAACAGTTTCATTTTCAATATTTCATACATGGTTTTAAGCCTTGGCTAGTAATCATGGGTTGGGTTTGGTTCAAGTTGGAACCCGAGTAGGGGTCCTTGGTTGAACTAGTGGTTCAACCGAGCTTATGGAGTGGGGTTTCACAAGTAATACCTAGATAGACTCCTATGTTCTATCTACAGTTTCAGTATTAGTTCTACACAAGTATAGTTAGCCACTCTGTGCTTATCACTAACCCCATTAGATGTTGTTTTCCTTGTTGTATCTGTGTATTTCAGTCACAAGTACTTGAGATGATATTGGAGAGAGAGCGGCAAGAGTTTTGATATCTTTTGATATCATTTTGATGTTTTTAGAAACTAGAGTTGCATCTCCTCTTTTGATGTTTTGTGATTTGGGATCCAGGATCCTTGTTGGTTAGGTTGATTAACGTATTTATGGTTCACCTTTTAATGCTTGTCTTAAATGCTTGGTTAGTAGTCATGAGTCCAGGTTGGTTCAGGTTGGAACCCGAGTAGGATTTCTTGGTTAAACCAGTGGTTCGACCAAGATTCTACTCTATAGATGATGTGACATGATGTTGAGTGAGGGCTCTCAGGCTGTGCAGTAGCGTGTGATTTACTGTATAAATAGTGTACCCGGATTCGAGCATAAGCTCTTGACGGTTAAACTATGGCGCATGATCCACAGTTCATGACAGTACAGTATAGGATAAACCTAACTAGGCTAATTTATGATTAAGTTGCCTCAATCACCCACCCCTGGATTGCACAATCTTCTAGGTGATTCAGTTTCAGGCATGACGTGTAGAGTATGCCTACAAATGCTGCTCACATGGTTATTCAGGATGGTTTTATGGTCAGATCCACCATGAGGCCCTCCACACACAGTTAGGGGTGGTTGATGCGAGGTAGATTCCTACATGACCGTAAGGTCACATTACTAGATGCAATGAGTAGATAGACTCCTATGTTCTATCCAAAGTTTCAGTCTCAGCTCTACGTTAGTCTAGATAGCCATTTAGCATTGACCACATCAGATGTTTGTT
The DNA here is from genome assembly GCA_030674075.2 of Linum usitatissimum. NCBI lineage: Eukaryota > Viridiplantae > Streptophyta > Magnoliopsida > Malpighiales > Linaceae > Linum > Linum usitatissimum. The sequence goes on from JAUJYP020000848.1 coordinate 3,297,198, forward strand.
TCCCGGTTGTATTTGTGTATTTCAGTCACAGGTACTGGAGTTGATGGTTTGAAGAGAGCTGATCAGAGTTTTGATATCATTTGATATATGTTTTGTAGTATTCTAAGAACTAGAGATGTATCTCCACTTGTCTTGATTTTAGCTCGTATTTAAGGATTCAAGATCCTTATTTCTCAAGTTACAAAAGGTTTATTAAAATATTTTAGTTCAGTATTTAATGCTTGTTTTTATGCATTGGTTGGTAGTCATGGGTCGGGTTTGTTTCAGGTTGGAACCTTATTAGGGTTCCTTTCTTGAACAGTGGTTTGACTGAGACTCCTAGGGTGGGGTTTCACAAATGGTACCCCTCATGCATAACCTCCTACTGTGTTACCTCCTCTTGTGTCACTACCTCCCGCATTGCCTCCCTCGCGTCGTCCTATAAGGACTACTCGGGGAGAACTTCCCACCAATCTTGGTGATTTTGTTATTTATGCGGCTGCTTTGAGAGTTTATTCACAAGATCCCATCGCCATTCATTCCCATAAAAGAAGAAATTGTGGCTCTAGATGCACAACGTACTTGGGATGTCATCGACCCTCTTCCTCTTGATGTCACTGTTATTGTTAGTCGTTCGGTGTCTATAGTTAAATATCATCTGAATGGATCTATTGGTAGATATAAGGCTCGTTTGGTTGCTCCAGGATTTAAGCAGGTATATGGTATCGATTATGATGAAACATTGATCCGGTTGTGAAAATGCAAACCGTGTGTACTTTACTTCTTATGGTTGGCCAAAAATCTTGGTCTCTATCTCAGTTGGACATAAAAATATGCTATCCTTCAGGGTGATTTGAAGGAGACGGTTTATATGGAATGTTCGATTGATTTTGATAAAGGCAATCGGGTTGTGGTTTGCTTGCTTCATCGCTCTCTTTATGGCCTTAAATACGCTCCCCGAGCATGGTTTGATAAATTTACTAGTTTAATCTTTCAACATGGATTTGTTCAGAGTGCTCATGATCCATCTATATTTCTTTGTCGGTCTTCTCATGGTATAACAGTTCTTCTCATGTATGTAAATGATATGATTCTAGCCGGTGATGATGAGGCATTGCCGCTGCAAAGACGATGGTCGCAGATTATTTTGAGTTAAAGGATCTTGGTCCTCTTACATATTTTTTGGGGCTCGAAATTGTGTGGCATCCCAAGGGAATTGTTGTCTCTCAACGCAAATATGTTATTGACCTTCTTGATGCGACTGGTTTTGGGGGTTGTAAGCATGTCGTGACCCCCATGGAGCTTAATTTGAAGTTGTGTCGTGATGAAGGACCTCTCCTCTCGGATCCTCGCTCGTATCATCAGCTGTGGGGAGTTTGATATATCTAACTTCTACTCGTCCCAACATTTCCTTTGCGGTATAAGTTGTAAGTCAGTTTATGTCTGCTCCTCGTCGTACTCACTTGGATGTGGATCACCGTATTCTTCATTATCTCTGTGGCACGCCAACGTTGGGTATTTTTCTTCCTTCTACTGGAGATTGCAATATTACGAATTATGCCGATACAAATCATGTTGGTTGTCTTGCACTCGTCGCTCCATGTTAGGGTGGTGTGTTATGATGGGCGATGCTTATGTTGATTGGCATTATAAGAATCAAGACCAGGTGTCCAAGTCATCTACTGAGGCGGAGTACAGATCAATGTAGGATGTTTGGTTGGAGATTGTGTGGTTGATTCGGCTTGTTGTTGAACTTGGTGGGTGGCGCATTCGCCCAGCTTATTTATTTGGCGATAATACTAGTGCCTTGCAGATTGTGAAAAATCTGGTCTTTCATGATCGGACAGAACATTTCGAAACCCATGTGCATTACGTTCGTCAGCTCATTGTAGATGGATTGGTCAAGCTTTTATATATCCAAACTGAAGATCAAGTTTCAGACCTACTTATCAAGTATGTCGTTACTAGTCGACACTGGTTTCTTGCTAGCAAATTGATGTGTTGAGATCATCATCAATTTGGGGGTGGGGGGGGGGGGTGTTAGTGTAATGTTGGGCCTACTATTTCATGTATATTAGGCCAAGTGTGTTACACCATTGTAGAGTGCGATTTTAGGCCATTGGAGGTAGGATTTTGACCAAAGTCTTGATGTGTATAGATATCCACACATCTCGGCAATGTAGGGGATATTGATTTGGGGAGTTTGTATTCTCTGTACAAATCTTGGTAATAATATCTGTTTCCTTTGGTTAGTGAACATACTCAACACATCATTGGGGAACCATGGCATATCGTATGTGCATCTATCTCGTTTTTCTCATTTCACTCTTGTGTTATCAATTGTAACCGATATTTTTCTTTCAATTTTTTGGGAATGCAAAAAAACCATATTAAGGTTTAATAAATGTATAACTTCAACATTTCAGTTTTGATAGTAAGTGTGGCTAATTCATTCGATCTGTCTTGCAACATTATTGTTCTCAAATAATCCTGTTGGAAAAGTTGAAATCAAGGTACACATTCTTGGTAAAGCCATTTGGTTAGTGAATACATGACTTAATAATTGATGTCGACATATAATATATCGAATGACCAAATTTTCTAAATGGTCGAGTTTTAGAAGAGAGTTGTTTTTACATGTAGTGTTTCAATGTATAGATTTAGAGAATTAATATTGGGTCAAGTCAATTTTGAAGCTTACATAATTTTGAGGCCTAAGAAGGTTGCATAGTTTATCTATTGGGTGTCATGGCCTTGCCCAAGGTTTTTGTGGATAAAAACTTCTATAATCACGTTTGTCTATTAAATAAATCTATATATGCTCTTAACTATCTCATAGACAGTGAAATATGAAGTTTGATACTTATATGAAATCACTTAGCTTTATTAGAAGTAGTTATAATACTTGCATGTACTACAAAAAATGTGAATTCAAAGTCTCTTCTCTATATCTTGCTCTGATGATATTCTGTTTATTTGTAAGAATGACATTAGTGTAGAAGACATTAAGAGAGATTTGAAACGTCATTTTAGTATGAATGACTTATATTTTGTTCAAACAAATATTTAGGTGTTAAGATTGTTAGAAATAGAAAAATAAGGTTATCTTGCTTTCCTAAATTGATTACATGCGTAAGGTTTTTGTGAAATTCTCTTACGCTTCCATTAAACCTGGTTGTGTCCTCTTAGGCTCTCACTTTGAGCTCTCTGAAGACTCGTTCCCTAAAATTGTTGTAGAAATATATAAGATAAATTATGTGCCTTATGATGTTGTTGTTAGGTCGATCATGTATACAATGTTCTTCCGAAGACTTGATTTGGCCTTTGCCATCAATGTCCTAAGCCAAGACATGTCTAACCCATGAGAAGAACATTGGAATGGCATGAAATATGCATTCAGATATATCTACGGAACCGGAGATCTTGGGCTTGTGTATGCTCAGCATACATCTTGCATATTAAAGGCTTGTTAAACTTGTTATTATGATCATGCTAGCAATAAAGATACTCGTATTTCTATTACTTCTTACTTCTATACATAGGTTGGTAACTGCATTTCCTAAGCATAGCAGCAACAGTCCATAGTTGCTATATCTTTAACTGAAGCCGAATATATTGATGTTACTAAGGCATGTAAAGAATCTATTTGGTTGAAAGGACTTCTGTCTGAGATTGAAGGCAAAGTTCATGTACCTGCTCTTTTCATGGATAACCAGAGTGGTAGATTCATTTGAGTAGTTTCGTTGTCGGTCCTGATATCAAAGAAGTATGTAGTCGAATGGCGGAGAAACCAGAAATAGCTAATTGTCTCTAATCAAACTAGGTTTATGTTAGGGGTAGTTGAGTCAATTTTAGTTATTATTATTGTTAGGGTTCCACTAAACAAAACAAAAATGTTTAATTTTTCATTTTTGGTCTAACTTGCGGATCTCATCATTTGGTCAAACATGCGATTTTCCCGTCATGTCGGGTTAATGTGCGATTCTGACCAAATATGCAAACAGCGAAGTCATTTTTGGATCCCACATCCATTCGTCGGCCGATCCATCCCGAGTATGATAACCATGTGATTAACTTAAAAATAAAATTAAATTAACCAACTTTCCAATCATCATGGATGTTAAAATGAAAATAGTTTACCCAAACATAAATTTATAAGCTTAATGTAAAATACCGTCCGTTTTGTACTTCATATAGTCCATAAAAGACTAAAATACCCTTAATTAAAAAATTACTTCGTCCAGTCCGTTTTTACTAATACAGTCTATTTTATAATTCGTACAGTCCGTTTTTACTAATACAGTCTATTTTATAATTCGTACAGTCTGTTTTTACTTCATGCAGTCCATTTTTACTAATTACAGTCCAATTTTTTATAATACTCGCAAGATATATTTATTTAATATTTTTATTTTTAATTTTTTAAAAAATAAAAATAAAAATTATAAAAAATTTGAAAAGAAATACTTATTATTTTTTTAATATACAGAATATAAATAGTTTTTATTATTTTTTATAATGTTCATAATTATTTTTAAAAATTTGTTAATTTTTTAAGAGTCCTTGGTAAGTAATATTAATTTAGCTTCATTTTTTTATTAATAATTTTTTATTAATAAAAATAGACAGTAGAAAGTAAAAATAAACTCTAAAAATGTAAAATTAGACTACATTAAAAACATAATGAATTTATAATTTTTTCATTAAAATATAATAATTTATTTATAATAAAATATGAATAATATAATTTAAAATACAGACGGTAGATAACATACTCTATTATAATTAGACTACCTGGTCTCAGAAGTAAAAAGGAAATCAAACTTTAGGTCCTGAACAGAACTTACGTGTACGTTCCCGATCGCTCCTCTCTCCCTCTCTTCTGGCCGTCTTCCTTCAACCCTCACTCTCTCTCTCTCTCTCTCTCTTCCTCGCTCAAATCTCTGCAACTTTTTTCATCCACAATTTTTCAATTAAAACCCCAAATTCCAGGAATTCCCAGCTACCCAATTCACAAAAGGCAGATGAGATGATCGCAAAACCTCAATAACCCAACTGAAAACCTGTTGTTCCACCCTTGAGAAAGCACCCCCCTTTTAATGGCGGAGAATGCTGCTTCTTCTGCCCCTAAACCTCTGTCTTCCCCTTCCATTCCAATGGACCCTTCACCACCACCGCCACAGCAATCACAGCAAGCAGCAATTCAATCGCCTCAGCAACAGCAGAGTAACGGCAATTCAAACCCCGCTTTAACGCCACCCCAAGCTGCGAACTTGACCAATATGACTCAGACTCCACAAATCTCTTCCCCTCCTCTACAATCCGATCAGCAGCAGCAGCAGCTATTGCAGCAACAGCAACTACAACAACAGCAACTACAACAACAGCAACTACAACAGCAGCAGAATATGGCGGCTGCAATATCAGGGTACCAAATCCAACAGTCTTCCCTCCAGAGATCTCCTTCTATGTCACGTCTTAGCCAAATGAACCAGCAGCAGCAGCAGAACCAGTTTGGCGGCGTTCTGAGGCAGCAGCAGAAGCAGCAGGGGATTTATGGGCAAATGAATTTTGGGGCTGCTGGGTCAGCCTCACTTCAACAGAGTATGCAGCAGAATTCTCAGAATCAAATGGGGGTTGGTGGTAATACTGCTCCCAATTTACCTCGCTCTGCTCTTCTTGGACAGACTGGCCACCTCCCCATGTTGACCGGGGCCTCCACTGGTCACTTGAGCTTGCAATCTCAGTTATTGACCTCTGTATGTACATTAATCCAATTCATATTTTCATTCAGTTTGCCTTACTCTTATCAAAGACAGAATTCAGATGCATACATCTTTTGTCGTTAGTTTGCTGTTACATCTCTTCATTCATGTATATCTGGAAGATGCTTATGTACGATAATGGGTTCAAATCATTACTGCATTCTCATAACTTGTTTAAGCTGCGACTGCTGTTAGCCATTGGAAATTGTTGCATTCTCGTGTACTTTTTTGTTGATACTTGCGCCAGTTATAGATGTTGACTGACATAAATGAAGAGGCTAGAGTATTTGGGAAGTCTTCACTTTTATATACAATGACATTATGCAGGCGTTACATTGGTTTTTTCTGTTCTTTGTTAGATGTTGACATGCCATACTTCCCTTTATGCATGCCTTGAATTGTAATACATTGGTTATGCTTATACTTTTTGTGAATGAAATAATCATATCATCTGATACAAGTGCTTTTCATCGTGGATATAGCCAAGGCAGAAAGCTGGATTGGGGCAAGGATCTCAATTCCATTCAGGAAATCCTGCTGGGCAGTCAATACCAGGCATGCCGGGAGTGGGAATGATGGGATCACTTAATCTCACCTCCCAATTAAGACCTAATGGTGCTCTTGGATATGCTCATCAGAGGACGATGAATGCAGGACAGTTGCGGCAGCAACTGGCACAGCAAAATACCCTGAGCTCCGCACAGGCATGCCATTCTTATACTTGTCATCCCTTCTTTTCAGATAATCAACAATTTTTCAGTTTTGTTCATTCACTAGTATTTGTTTCATCTCAGCTTGAGTGACTTTGAATTTCTATTATTATTTTCTTTGTATTCTTATAGTTTCTGTTTTCTGCTAGCGGTTATCCCCTGCTGAACATGAGATAAAATTCCTACTATGTTGCCTATTTGGCTGTTTAAACTGATAATGATTGGGCCTACTTGGTTTCTGGAAGACTATGTATGACATGATCAATTATCAAACTTGCAACGTCAGGAATATCCTCTATCTGCTTTATGCTCCAGGCCAATGCAAGTTGGTTGCTTGATGGTGTTGATTACAACTTCTACCCTTTTGGGAGGATAAGGGTACATTAAAGTGTCCAAATATGGTTGCTTTGTGAAATCTTCAAGAAAAAGTTATCAATCTAGGCATGCATATAGACATCCTGTTCTTATCATATTTCTTATTGGTGATGGCATAGACTACTCAAACTTCATGCAGGGTACTTAATTATAGCTTATGATATCAGCACTGAATACATTGTAATTTAGGTAATAATGAAAAGGTACGTGCTATGGTGCTCCAGTTTTCACCCATGTGAAGCACCAATCTAAAATCTACATACGTCTTATCGTAGGTGGTTTTAAAAGTTTGTGAGTTTCGCAATCGTTGTACAATTTTTTTTTATCTGATTTCATTAACAATATTATTCACCCATGTGAAACTGAGATATTGCTGTGACGGGTTGACTGTTATATTGGATGGGCTAATGGGTGCCAATATGCTTAGTATATGCAACGGAGATTTACTTTCTTGTGATTGCTCTCTTTAAGGAGCCTGCTCTTCTTTCTTCGATCCCATTCATAACTTGGAAAAGAATACATTTACTGACATCGTCTATGTCAAGATCCGGGTATGAGTTGTTGCATTAATGTTGCCGATGAACATTTATATTTTCAGGATTCTGGTATGAATTATTTGTTAAGATTGTGGATGGTTGCAAACTTTTATCTAATATGTTTTATGTGAACTATCTGAGCTTCAATCTGAAACAGTATCTCTTTAAATTTTCAGGTTACAAATTTAGCTAGGACATCTTCATTGGCGTTTATGAACCCTCAGTTGTCTGGGATAGCTCAGAATTCACCCCAAGCTCTTATGCAGAACACTTTGTCACAGCAGCAGTGGTTGAAGCAAATGCCATTGTCTGGTCCTGCTTCTTCCTCATACCGCCTTCAACAGCAGCGACAGTCCCAAGTACTCTTGCAGCAGCAACTGGCATCATCTTCTCAGTTGCACCAAAACTCCATTGCATTGAATCAACAGCATCTCTCCCAGCTGGTACAGCAGCAATCAAATATGACTCACCAACAGCTACAGCAGCTACAGCAGCAACCACAGCAGCAGCAGCAGCAGCAGCAGCAGTTACTCCAACAGCAATCGTCACAACAACTGCAACAGCTCCCTGTGCATCAGCAGCAGCAATCTCCGAAAATTCAGGGACCAGCTGGTCAGAAATCAGTTAGTTTAACTGGATCGCAGCCAGACGCCACCGCATCTGGTACAAGTACAACCACTCCAGGAGGAAGTTCAAGCCAAGGAACAGAAGCAACTAATCAACTTCTCGGAAAAAGAAAGATACAAGACTTAGTTTCCCAGGTTTCTGCATTTCTGCTGTGTTTCTGCATTTTTATATTCCATTTGCTCTATGTAATGCTCTCAGTTCGTTGCCATGCTCAGGTGGATTCTCAGGGAAAGCTAGATCCAGATGTCGAAGACCTTCTTTTGGAGATGGCTGATGACTTTATTGATTCTGTGAGGCTTGCTAATATTTACCCAAATTTTTTCTACTTGTCATACCTAAAGGAAACAAATTAAATTTTGGGAAGAATTGACGATTCTGTGCATATGCATGTGTGCGGGTCCATCTGTGCAGTTCTTTAATTATTGTTGGTATGCTGCACATTGATGTGGCAATGCCTATAGGGTTTAATCGATTCAGCTATTCCATTGAATGGACTTTATGACCCTGGCACGATGTTCCAAGTTGTCCGAGTTTTCTTTTCTTGCTCTTCCCTCTTCTGCCTTCTAATTTGAAAAGCTCTATTTATGCATATGCAGGTGACAACGTTCGCATGCAATTTGGCCAAGCACCGGAAGTCCTCAACTTTGGAGTCCAAGGATCTATTGCTGCATTTAGGTTTTGGCTGCACCTTATATATGCATCTGACATGTCCATTAATTTTCCATCGTCTTATATGTGAATTTCAAGGAGGAATGCAGTCAGTTTAAACTAGTAACAAAACTTGAGATGTGGTCCTTGTGGTATATATTGCCAGGCAGCTAGGATGATGGCTTGTCTGAAGACACTTTCCACTAGAGCTTTCCTACCGCACCTCTGTTTTGCAATTTAATTCTCTGGTTATCCTAATTCTGGACAAATAAAGATAAATCATAATGTAGACGGATGATCTATCTATCTTGCGGACACTTGTAGAAATATTATGCGAGGCTCACATAGACATGGATATGAGTTACATGGTTTGTGGAGGTTGTGACTTGCTGTTATTGGAACGGGTTTTCGGATTGTAATATACGTCTGATCTGTTCTTTGTTTGCATGGTTTTTCAAACATTAAAGCTAGTATTAATGTAACGTCTAACCTATTTTTTATGGTTTCACTAAACTCCTGGATGTATATATTTGTATGCAGAGAAAAACTGGCACTTGACAGTTCCTGGATTTTCAACTGAGGATATGAAACGACAAAGGAAACCGGTAAGTCATTCTGAAATTTTTGGATATTCATTGGTATTTCAGAGCTTAGATGTCCATAATGTTCCGTGTCAACTATTTGCAACTTCAACTCTAGCAGCCTGATGTATGGGTAGGAGTTCTCTTGAAACTTGCTCTTCAATAATCAACTATTCATACGTAAATGTCCCCCGTCCTTCTGTTACTTCTTCTCCTCTCCTTTCTAGCGTTAGGTTTCACAATATACTTCATTGGTCATGCCACTCGTTATTGTTAGCAAACCTACTACACGCATAGTTGATGCTGCATCACCGGATGGTTTGGTTTGTTTAAGATATCACCTGATGTTCGGTTTGGAAAATTCTGCAGCTACAAAACGACCTCCACAAGAAGCGTCTTGATATGGTAAATTAACTTCCTGTATTCTGTTTATTTTGATACGCTCTTGTGGAAATAGCTTGTTCATTTTAAATACCACCTACTACCAGGTGCGTGCGTTGATGGAGTCTGCGCATTCTGAGACAAACAACAATAACGTAAAGAACCCGAATAACCCAAAAGAGGCAGGAATCAACTCTGTGGTTAACAACCACCTGCTGAGACCTTCAATAAGTTCAGATCAACTGGTCTCACAACAAAACGCTAATCAGATGTTGCAGCAAATGACACGATTTTGACAGCCTATGTGACTAGACCAGCTCCATGTTCAATGGGATGTAACTACACAGACCTTCAATGGTAAGCAGTTGAAGCTTTTCAAAATGCAATAGATTGGCTACACGATCCCTTCACCGTACTGCTAAAACTTATCCAAGTTGTTTGCTTTCTGCAGGCGCGTGTGAAATAACAGAAGCTTATAGTTTGCATTTATGAGTAGCAGAACCCTGTGTAAGTAAGTAGAGACCTGGATTAGATATAGATGGAAGCAGACGGTTATAGTTGATAGTGTTTCAAAGGATTTTATGTATTTCTTACTGGATTTTGGTGAACACAGCAGCAGCAGCAGTAGTTTATCATTCAGCGTTATAGTTTGACTTTGACACCATAAACTTTTGTCTTTGACTGAGATTCAATCCCCATAAATTATTCTGTTTTCTGTTTCCTTGGATGCAATCAAATGTTGCTTATAATTGCTACTCAAACTTGCTTTGGCAATTGATAATTTCATTCATGTCTTTCATTGCTGCGCTTACAACCCGGGGGGTCAGGCACTAGGCCCATAATTTGTCAATCTTGTGTTTTCACAACTGCATCATTGAATTGATATTGATAACTGAAGTTAAGGTTAATGATGTAATTGTTGGAATAATATTGTTTTGTTGGTGTAATGGTGAATTCTCATTAATGAATCGAGTAGCAAATAGTCAAACATTGGTTATAAAATCACGAAGCCAGAATAGCTATTCTCAAGAATGGGGAAGTTAAGAAACGAGACCAACAAGTTAACTTATTTGCGACTTGGTTTCTAATTCTCTTGACAAAAATATATGTAAAGACAAAATAGAATGATCCAAATACTCTTGGCTTAGTTGGTTGAGGCTAAATTTGTGTAGCTACAAATGTATTTGGATGTCTTGTGTTCAAATCTTAATCCTTCTTTTTTGTTGTTTTAACGGAGAATTCAGTGTAAAAAGACATCAAAGTGTAACACAGCCTAATTAACGCAATAAAATATAAACGGGGAAAAGGGAGGAGGTTAGGGCTAGGGTAGGAGGAGGAGGGGGGTTGAGGGTGTAAGTAACCATTCGGTTATAATCTGACAAACAACGGAAACACATGTGGTATTTTGAGGTGACATTGAAAGCAAGGATTGGTTAGATATATTGAGGAAGATATTAAAGATTGAGAGAAAACTCACGTGCCAATCTTGGTCACTGTGAGGTATTTTTATGTATGGTAAAAATAGTGTGTACATGATTATTATACAATCATTTTCATGATCTCAGCCAAGATAATGGCGTGATCTGCTATCAACAAATATAAACATATGAGGTAATAATACAAAAGGAAGATATAGAAAATAATGGATCCTTACTTATCACCCTCCTGCAAGCGAAAGGGCTGTCGCACTTGAAGCTTGATGGGCAACAGGTCAAAGCGAGTCACCAGGAGAGGTTTATTGAGTATGTCGGTGAGTTGTTCTTTTGTCGAGATGTAGCGGACACACAATTGGTTGGCAGCAACTCGTTCCAGACGAAGAGAAAATCTATTTTGAGATGCTTGCTCCGTGAATGAAAAACTGGGTTTGATGTAAGATAAGTAGCCGAGAGGTTGTCACACCACAATGTCGGCGGAGTGGTTGCTGGAAATCCAATTTCATGGAGAGACTGTATCCATAGTATTTCAGAGGAGACCGTAGCCAAGGCCCGGTATTCGGCTTCAGTGGATGAACGAGAGACCGTTCGTTGTTTACGACTTGACCATGAAATGAGATTCGGCCCGAGATAAAGAGCATAACCAGTTGTCGAGCGACAGTCAATCGAATCTCCTGCCCAGTCAGTATCAACATAGCCTTGGAGGGAATGTACTGTCGTTGGTGTAATATGGAGACCCAAGGTTGATGTTCCAGCTAGGTATCGCAAGGCATTTTTTAGTTGAGTCCAGTGCGTGTTGGTTGGTGCGTGCATGAATTGTGACAGACGAGTGGTGGTATATGCCATGTCCGGGCGGGTCATGGCTTCGTACTGAAGGCCACCGACAAATTGGCGAAAGCAGGTCGGGTCATGAAACGGTGTATCATCAGATGGTGCCTTTGTTGTAGTCGACAGTGTAGAGGTTGATTTGCAATCAGCCATGCCAACCTTCTTTAAAAGGTCTTGAATATATTTGCTTTGGTGTAGTTGAAGTCCAGCGGTGGTGCGAGTTACTTGTATGCCCAAAAAAAGACAAAGGGCCTAAGTCTTTGATTACAAACTGTGAGACCAAATGTTGGATGAGATGAGTGATTGCAGCTTGATCCGAGCCTGTGACAACTAGGTCATCAACATAGACAAAAACAAACATGGTGACATCCGAGTGAGCGTAGTAAAATAGCTAGTGATCGGTTTTTGAGCCGTGAAAGCCATATATGTGTAGAGCGTCACGTAGGCATGAGAACCAAGCACGGGCCCTTGCTATAAGCCCTAAAGTGATTTCTTAAGTAAGAAAACATGATTAGGGTGTTCGGGGTCGACATAACTTGTAGGTTTGATAGCACGATTATTCGTTGTCGATTTGACCCTATTTTGACGGTTTGTTAAGCTTGTTTGACCTAGTTTTGACCCTCCTTTGTGATTGGTTGGAAGAACAAGGGTTTATTGTTTCGTTTTCTCGAACCGACCATTTTGGTCCGTTCGAGTTGCTTTCTCATTGTGTAATTGAGGTTGCAGGTATCCGATGGATAGAGGAAGAGTAGACGATTCCGACGAGACTAACCGGAGCGTATACGGAGGTCGGATGAAGGGAGAAACGCACGATCGAAGAACGAAAGTCCGGGTCGGAAAAGAGGCCACACGGAGTGTGGAGGCCGTGTGGATGTCCAGGAAGAGAGTATAAATGTGCATTTTGGAGGAGAGAGGCAATACAATTCCTTATAACAATTGTTCAGATTGGGTTTCCTTTCCTCCTCTCTCAACCTTCTCTCAACTTGGAGCCCTAGAAGACGAATTGGAGACCTAGAAGACTATCTTGGAGCACTTGGAAGAGCTTGCATTGAAGATTGGCGCGTTCATCACCTTCTTTGCACCACTTGGAAGATGTTGTTTGTATCTTCTCTTCCTTTTGCTAGGTTAATCATGTTAGGCTAGACTCTTTAGTTGTTAGATTAGGGTGTTGTGATGTGATAGGATGATCCCCTCATGATGAGGGGTTCACTACAAGAAACTGCATGTTTAACGGCGGTTTTTATCTATTTTAACAGCGAATAGTCCGTTGTTAGAAATCGTAATGGCCGATTTAGGTTAAGTAATGGTAAATAAGCTAACAGAGTTTTAGTTTGCTTTTGTTTGTCTTTCCTCTCCACCTCGATATTACTAGTGTTGTTGTTTGAGTGTAACGCAAGGTTATAGTTGGAATGGAGAGTGGCAAGGCCCCTATGGTGCAAGTAACAGAGATAAAGGTTGGATCTCTTACCCTAACTAACATCAACATTATGAGCATCAAGGTCCACGAAACTACTACCAACCTAGCTATGTAGGAGAGGAACAACAATGGGGGAACTTTGGGGAAGAAGCAATGCCAAGTTGGGAAACACACCAATCTGTACCACCTTTTTACCAAGGCCCACCTTCGACATACTTCTACCAAAACTACAATGAAGATCATCCACATTTTCAAGATCAACACTCAAGACCCCATTCATTTCAAGCTCCTTCTTCTGTGATTGGGCAATATACCATGTTGTTAGAGCTGCAATGCGAGTCAATTGCTGAGATATCAAAGGAAAAAGACAATGAGTGGATGCGATTTATGGAGGAACTTTCACCCCTACCACAGTTAGGGGTGGTTGGGAGGAATGACAATGATTTGGGTGAGATATCAAAGAAAATAAAAGAAGTGGGCTCAAAATCTACCTTGAAGACTTCTCAATTCCAAATGAAAAATTCACAAATCATGATGATGAGGGAGAGGAGTTAGAAAGGGAAGAAGTCCATTCCCTTAAAGGCTACCTACCTCGATTGTCTCGAGATTGGAAGTGTGTAGATGGCATGAAGAAGAAGTGGAAGCATCTATTTTCCTTGAAGACAAGCTACCTCTCTTTGATGATGGGTAGAAGAGTCTAAAAGGGAGGATGTTGAGGAGTTGAAGGTGGAAGTATGTGAAGATATGGGGCCTCCCAAATTTGACGTTGCACCTCCAATTGAGCAACCCATCATTTGGTGTTTTCCTCGAGTCATGATTCCAATGAGACCAAACGAGACCCTTCAAGACTCGTGCTTGGTTTTGAAGTACCTATGTGAGGAAACTCACAAGGAGTACTTCCGAAACCGGTCTAGAACGGACTCCTCCATCTCGAGACCACTCTTGGACGACCTCACCGACTGCCTAAGTACCACCATTAGCTTGGGGAGCATCGTAGAGCTCAGCGTTCACACACCATTCTTCCTCTACTCTCCTCAAGTATACACACACACATGGAGGATGCTCCATGAAGGAAAGATTTGACTCTCAAGACCGCTTCAGCTCCTCCATACCTCTCTAAGGGTGCTATTTGGCACTCAACTCCAATCCTTGAAGAAGCTAATGGAATTCAAGGAGGTTCTAAGTTGGGGAGTCTAATCCAGGTATCGTCTATCTCAAAGACGAAAAAGAAAGAGCGATCTCGGGAGACACCCCGTGCGTATCCTAATTTTCAATTAAAATGAATAACACTTGCTTGATTGCGTGTTTGTTGTGTTTTCGTGTTTTGATTCTTTTGTTGATGTGATGATCGAGTCGAGAGAATGAGTCACTACAAAAAAACACGGTTATTAGTGACCAATTCTTACCGGGCGAAAGATTTAAGTGGTCAAATAAAATATATTTTATGACGTGAAAAATAAGTTGTCACAAATGTTTTGCCCAAATATTATATATTTATGACCAAGTATATTTTTTGTCGATGATGAAAAAGTAATTGGTCAGTAATACTAATTATTGCCACAAAAATGAGACTCGAAAGCTTTTTTCTGACTAGTTGAAAATAATTTGTCGTTATTGACAAGATAGTATTTGTGACCAAATAAATTAATCAGATTAATTCGTCATAGTAATATGCACCTTTGACCAAGCATGCTTTTGGTCGATGATAAACAAATACTCTATCGCTAATACTAGATTTGCACAATGGAAATGTTGGCAGAAAAATATGTTCGGACCACTTGAAAATAAATCGTCGCTATTGATCAGTTGTTATTTGTGACTAAATAAAATTAGTCATATTAATTCGGCCAAGTCCTAACCTAATTAAACCGTGTTTGATGATAAAACTAACAAAACAAATTCGATTGAATACGGATCCGCTACCAAACGTACATGCAGGAATCTAAAATTCCAAAAGCTGCAAAATAATTCTGCTGCGCTCCCAAAATCATAAGCACTTAAAATTTTAGGGTTCCTCTCTGATTTCCTCTAAGCCCTTTGATTCGTAGTCGATTTTGTCTTCACCATTGGCCTTTCTCATCTCCTCCTATCAATTCCCATATCCTAATTCTCCTCAACTCTTCATTCCCATGTTCCAATTTCTATCTTCCATATATGTGACCTCTTCACTATGTCAACCATCTCAACCCCCTTGCTGTTCGAACCAACCCACAGAGATCGAGCGACTGTAATACGACAAGGTATGTCTACTACCCTCTTCAACTATTTCTTCGATTTTGTGTCCCACCGGTCGGCTACATCCTAAATATATAACGCTTAGCCGATTAAACCCTAGAAGATGCTCTTAATCGACCTGCAACGATAGAAAATGTACAGGATAAGGTAGATTGGAAGGAAGAATTGGAAATAGCAATGTAAGGGGAAGGAGGCAGGGGTGGCTTCGGCAGAAACAGAGGTGACTGCTGTTGTGTGGGGTAGCGGTGCAAGTTGAATAAAGGCTCGCGGTGGAGGGCGTAGCAGGATCCATGCTTGTTTCCATGTTTGGCAAATGAGTGGGAAGTTATATGCACTTGTCGTCAGCAACTTTTGTAAATTATGAACTTGATTAGGAGCGCTAGTTGACCATCTTCATCTTGCTCCCTGATGTGGTTTTGGTGCTAGGTGTTTCTGGTGTGGTTGATGTTTCAAGATTGTGAACTTGTGGTGACCACTAAATCCTATTTTCTGCATTCCATTTCTGGTGGGTGCTCAATATGTGATTGTTTGGTAGTGGTTTGGGAGTTGGGACTTGAAGAAGCTGAAACAAGTTATATCTTAAGTTTTTGCTGCTTTATCCTCAAACATGGGAATTTTGTAGTATTTATAGGTTGTCACTTAATTTGTTCTAAACTGATGTTATTTTTTTCAATTTAACAGTATTTCGTATTCAAAACCAGGCGGTCTTATGTTTTGCAGCGGCAACATCAACTATTTGTTCCATCTGATGGCAATTCTCCTACTTTGAAGGTGATAATAGTTCATATGAATATCATGCACTATTCATTTGTTCCCGATATCTTTTTAAGCATGGTTTGAGATTATTAAAACCATGTGACCAAGGGTGTTGTTGTCCTTGCCATTCTACCTCAATCCAGATTTTGATCAGTGACATCTTTTCCCTACTATTGAAATTGTTTTTTTTTTCTGCTTACTTGAATCAATTATCATGCATGTGGCGATTCGAAATTCTTAGATCATGGAACTCAATAAACTGTACGAAGTATAAGTGTTGCTACCTTACTTGCATGGATACAATGACAGTCCACTCATACAAAAATACGACCCTGAAGAATAATGATTCATTTTTGTTTGTAGACGCTTTGTTATGTATTTCGTATATTTTGAAATTTTTATTAAATGCTCGTATTGAACATATCTTTTGTAAATTCGAATCTCAGAAAAATAATGTATTGAATTTCCATTTGGTTCGGCTCATGTAAGAAGATTTTTGTAATAACACAAATAGTTTAATCCATTTTATTTTATGAGATATCAATTAGTCTATTTCTGATCCTCTTGAATATAATGATAAAGTTCAATGATACAATGAACTCGTCAATAATGTAATATTTGTGATGATTTTTGTCTAGGATTATTATTCATTTTACGATGACATTTAAATAAATATAACGACCAATAATAGTCGTTATAAATACTGACTGATGAAATATCAGTGACATATTAATATTCGTCCCTAATAAAATATGTACGACCACTATCCTACACAGTTGTCATGTAATTACAATAACAATAAAATATATAGTGACCAAGTATATTTGTCATAAAACGTATTACGGACAACTGGTCATAAATAATGGATTTGTGGGTCGATTTTTCTGGATGACGTCCGATGGATGTGGGGCGTCAGAAATATACATTAGTGACCAAAGAGTCTATTTTTGACGAGTTTTGGTGGTCACTAATAACTGGTTTTTTTAGTGAATGTTTGGAGAGTTGCATGATCTCCTCTTAGTATGCCTATGGTAGGTAAATTTTTTTGTTACATTCGGAATTCGTTTGATGCTCGAAAACTTGATAAAAGTGTTTGATATTGTGAGTTTGTAGGGTCTGCTACACTCCACACTCCGAGTGGATGAAATGTCCACACACCGTATGGGCTGTGTGCAAAAAGAGTGTGAACTCGGAATTTGGTGTGTACTTCGTGTGGATCCACATGCCGTGTGACCTTTGAACCGGTCGGTTTTCGACCGAACCAAGCCACTTCAAATCTGTTAGTTAACCATTAGCCAACTGTTAAGGTTAACCGTTGACCGTCAGTTGACCTTTGACCAACCATTGACCAAATCAGTCAGACCGAGACGAACCAGACTGATTTCAAACCGGTTTTCACCCAAACCAACCCGAGTTTGACCATACCCATTGACCCGGTGTTGACCCCTGTTGAGTGGTCGTTGACCGGCGTTAACCACCCGTTGACCGGCGTTGACCCGTGTTGACCGTTCGCATTGTCCGAAAAATGTCGCGGTTCGGTATTTTGGTCATAACTTCTTGCCCGGGTGTTCGATTAACACAATGTTAGTTACGTGGGTAAGCTTGTTTGATTGCCTTCAACTTTCCCGTTCATGATGTGATCTGAATCTGTGTTTCTTGTGCTCAGTTTGCTCGGTTTGGATTGATGAAGTGTTTGAAAAGTTTGAGTTGTGGTCAAATTGATGGTTTTATGCTAATTTGAACATTGCAATTGTTAGTTTTGGATGGTTGTGCCTAATTGAATATAATGTTGATTGAACAAGAATTATGTGGATAGTTGAATTTTTGTGATGAGAACTTGGAATTGCATCGTTTTTTTGGTAATGAGGGTGGTAATTATATCAATCAGCCGAAACACCGACATAGAGTACATAGGAGACTGAGACATTACACAAACAAAGAATCTGAGGACTCAAACAAGAAAGTCATCCAATCATCTCTCAAGGTCATGTCTATAGCCTGTCGAGTAACTACATCAGTTGATGTCACGAACCGTCGATTATAATTGTGCACCTGAATAAGGGGGACAGTCCGTAAAGGATAATGAATCGAAGGCATAATAGCAGTGCATTCCCACGGAGTGGGAACTCTCTTCAATAGAGCAATTACATGCATCCACGACCATCCTGCAATCCGACCAGACATCCGCACGACCATCCTCTCGTAAGGCGAGAATACAGTCGGCCAGCACAACTTGAGCATCAGCGACAATAGGTGTTCTGCAAAAGAAGCGACCCGCCACTCCATCAACCACTCAACCTTCAGGGTTCACACTAATGACCCAAATACCTGCCTTCTGGACGTCCTTTTCAAAAGAACCATCACGCAGGAGTCATCGATGAACACTGCTCGACATTATGTCATTTGGTTGCTCATTGTTCCGGTGGCTGGTCTGAACACGAGCCTGACCTTGCCAATTGTTTGATGCAAGGTGGTTGTTCCATAGAGCACGCTCGTGAAAGAAACGAGTAACCAAACTATGGAAAAAAACAATTCGGTTATAAAAAATCATCTTATTTCTAGCCTTCCAAAGCAACCAACAACATAAGGCTACCGCAATCTTCTTTCCTTGTCCTTGAGCTAATCTGAACTTCATAAACCACACTCCCCAAAATTTTTATTGGGTGAAGGAAGTTGAACTGAAGGCCACATCTGTCTCCAAATATCCTGGACAGATCCGTAACCAAAGAAAAATGCTCTGAATCTTCATTCTGCTGTCCACAGCTGATACATAACGAGCTCGAGGAACATCTCCTCCTTGCTAGATTCACTCTCGTTGACAGCTTATTAGAGCAAGCTCTCCACAAAAAGAATTTCACTTTGATGGCAGTGAAAGCTGCCAAAGCCATCTCCACTCTTGGTCCTTGTTGTTCGTTGTCGCAACGCCATAGCCTGGTGCCCATTCTTCAACAATCTGTAACAAGATTTCACAGAGAACTTCCCCTTATGATTAAAATTCCAAATCCATCGATCCTCTAGATTCGATGGGCCCAAAGGAATCATGAGAATCTCTTTAACTGTATGATGAGGAAAAATCTAATGTAGCTTAGTAACGTCCCACACCATTTGGGGTCTTATGGTACAGTCACTAATCTTGCAGTTCATAATCGGGGGAGGCTGGCAGAGAAAATCATTCGAATCTAGAAACCAAGCTTCCTCAAGACAAGTCATCTCTCCGTTGCCCGCCGTCTTCTTCAACCTTTTGATCAAAGCTTCTCTCCCCGTCATGATACTAGACCCAATCCATGATGGCTTGTAATGACGACTTGCAACCATGAAATGACACTTAGGAAAGTACAACGCTTTAAGAACCCGAACCCACCTTTGCCAAGAAAGATAGATTGAACTCCTTAAAGCTCTGAAATCCCGACCCTCCTTGAAAGTTCGAGTAAGTGAGCCTCTCCTTGCTACACCAATGAATCAATCTCTTACCTCCATCCCCTGACCACAAAAATCTAGCAATCAAAGCATCCATCTTCTATAGAAGACCATCAGTAAATTTGTAGCAAGAGAAACAAAAGAAGGAATGGCTTGCAAAATGGACTTTCTCAATGTTTCTCTACCCGCATGTGAAAGTAACAGGCTCTTCCAAGATCCAGCTCTCTCGGTCAACCGAGCGAGGATAAAATGGGAAGTATCAATTTTAGACCTCCCCGACTTTGCAGGAAAAGCCAAGTACTTCCCAAACGAGCTCTCATGATTCACCTATAACACTCCTGCCATAGCAAGCCTAACCTCATCAGGAGTATTGGTGATTGTTGTGCCTAGGGTTGGTAGCTAGCACAACCAAACCGAGCAATTGGAATTGCACCTATGTGGTTTGAATGTGAATGTTGTGCCTATGGTTGTGCTAAGTACTTTTTATGCTTCCAATTGTTGATTTGATGATTGTGATTATGCTCATTGCTTCTAATGCTTGAATTTTGATCATGCCATTACTTTTGATTGTCCATGTGTGCTCATTTTTCGGTTAATGATTCAAAGAGGAATGATGCATATTACTAGTCCATTGAACTCTGAAATTGATTACACTTGAATGATGTATACTTTGTCACTTGATGCTCTGCGTACACTCTTTATGATCATTCTTGTTCATTGGACTTTGTACACCTTTATGATGATTACTTTGTAGCAATTGATACTAAATGAGTTAAGATGGTTCCATAGCCTTTACTCAACTTCATCTTGCTCATTTATGGATTATAGGATGCTATTGTTTAGGATTTTTAGTTAGTCTTGCTTGAGAATAACTAGTTATCTTCTTCTTTGGTTTTGCCTATCTTTTCCATTTTACCTCTTCCATTTCTACTTGTGCACATTCTTGCTTACTCTTGCCTAAGTAGATTGCATTCTTGTTGAAATGGTTCCTCGGTGGCCTTGAGATTTCTTCTTTTCTATTGACTCGATCATTATTCGTGTTTTTTTTATGTTTCTTTTATTTTTGTTCTTGTCTTTTGTGAAACTTTAGGTGCTAGATTCCGATCCTTCATCTTCTCATCCGCTTCACTCTTCACCCCCATTTGGTACCCCTCTTCCCCTTATCTATTTTCACATTGAGGACAATGTGTTGTGCAAGTGTGGTTTGTGTTTATACTTTGTCGGGTTTAGCATCTTTTGTTGCATATCTTGGTAGCGTTTTTGTGACTTGTTCTCGCTTTCAAAATGCCCTCTTGAACTTAAATTGTGGTTGATTGTGAAAGCATGCTTAATGGGTTAGCTCTTCTTGTGGATTCCTTATATGCTAAGATCTCATTTGTGAACCACTAGCCATGTCACTCGAAACTAGTGTATTAGGGACCCCTAGATATGATGCTCATGGATTAGTCACTTCAGTTGTCTTGTTCTAGGTTGCATTAGAGTGTGTTTGTAGCTATCCTCTTCGAACTTGCCTATGTTGATACAAGGTAAAATAGGCAGGAGGAGTTAGAATGAGGTTGCTAGAATAAAAATATCGTGGGGTTTGGTTACAACCTAAACTCGTGTGGCGACCCTCGACGTCCACCTTCCTCCCAACCTTTATGAGGCTTGGGGTGTGGGTCAGAGACTGGTTACCTCCAAGTTCGGCAAAGGTTGTGACCATCCCAATTTGAAAAAAGCCGCAATATCAAAAAGCCCAAAAAGTAGAAAATGGAAGAAAAGAAAAAGAGAATGAAAATCATAGAAAATCGAAAGGAAGCAAGTTGTGTGGTTCGGTGTTTGACTAGGTGTTGTGCTTAATTGTGTGGTTCGGTGTTTGACTTGTACTACTTGGCACCATGATAAGATGTGAGACCATAGGGTAT
Organism: Linum usitatissimum; assembly: GCA_030674075.2. Classification (NCBI taxonomy): domain Eukaryota; kingdom Viridiplantae; phylum Streptophyta; class Magnoliopsida; order Malpighiales; family Linaceae; genus Linum; species Linum usitatissimum. Next base: position 3,318,790 of record JAUJYP020000848.1, read on the forward strand.
GCTTTATGTTCACCATTTTTCGAGTTCTTTGTGAGTGTGCTGAGTAGATTTGCTTGAGGACAAACAATATTCAAGTTTGGGGGGATTTAATAGTACGATTATTCATTGCCGATTTGACCACATATTAACTACTTGTTGATCTTTTTTGACCTAGTTTTGACCGTCCTTTGTGATTGGTTGGAAGAACAAGGGTTTCTTGTTTCATTTTCTCAAACTGGGCATTTTGATCCATTCGACTTGTGATGAACGTTTTTTAAGCATTATCAAAATAAACCGGCTAATGAATTAATCGAGTCGAATCTCCCTGGGTCTCTTTAAGTATCTTACTCAAAGTTATAATAATTATCAATCGAAGTAACAAGTAGTGTGTTTAGGTGCCACCAAGATCAATCAAATAGTCAAAAAGAAAGATGAAAATTGCTTGAAAGTAAACGTGTTGCAAGACTACACGATGTAAGGTTGACAATCAAAGATGAACTGCTTAGATGTCAAATCCCCCTAGGCAATTATAATTCACAAATGAAAGAAAAATTTCACGATTTAAACGAAACAAGATAGATGCATTACACCCGTCACAATTCTCCTCTAATCAAATCACACCCTTTCGGGTCTGCTAATTTGCTACCTATCTAGTAGTCTAGTCCGCTTTTTCGAGACAAAGAACTAAAACCCGCTAGGCGATTTACCAATTTAGAATTGCTCATACGACATACTAGTTCATTCGCTCCCGAATGAGGGTTAACGTTTGACCTAGTTATTTGATTTTATCGTTCTAGATATGCAAGCTCTCGCGAGTCTAAGACAAATCTAACAGAGATTTAATTCAAGTTGATCAGGCAAGAACAAATCGAAAACGAAATCAAATATGCAGTGAAATCCATCCAACTGGAATAAATCGTTAAATGTATCAAATCATTTGTTCATAGGAATTAACCTAGTGTTCATCTAATCTAAGCAGAAGAAGTTTAGCCGCTCATAATCTCGATAGACAAATCAAAATCAGAAGAGGAAGACATTGATTCTAGGTTTACACAAAGAATTATGAAAAACCTAATTTCGTCGATCTTTCCGAAAAACTTGATTCCCCATCTTGATTACTTCGCCAATTCCGAGCTCCTTGAATTGCCTTTACTTGCTTTAAAATCTCTAAAGCTCGTAATTTCGTCTAGAAAAGTCTTTTCCCAATTGGAATTTATGAATTATTGATTCTTTAATGTATTTATCTCCTCTTTCCACGTCATACAGTTCCGAATTGTCCAACGACATCACTGTGTGCTTGAAATTGATTAAAAAGACTATGAAACAACATCAAATGGACCTCGAACGGGACCGAGACACTAAATTGAGATAGAAGTTAGAAATGCACGAAGCACCCTACACTTCTACCCAAAACTATACGTATATGCATGAAATGTCGCTTAAACGAGGGCGATGAACACAAAAAATTGAGTGTCATCAACTTGATTTCTCATTGTATATGTGAGGTTGCAAATATCCGATGGATAGAGAACGACGAGACGATACCAATGAGACCCACACGAGCTCAAACGAAGACGAAGTCCCAGTCTGGAAATGAGGCCACACGGCGTGTGGAGCCCGTGTGGGTCCACAGGGCGTGTGAACCCTGTAGACATGCCTATTTAAAGCCTTTTTGGAGGAGAAAGGAGGTATAATTTCAATAGTAGTCATAACAATAGTTCAGATACGATTTTCCCTCTTCTCTCACCATTTTTAGAACCCTAGATGAGTAGATTGAGGAGCAATCGAAGGTCTTGGAGCTAGTTTCGATTGAGCTGAACTTGGAGTCAAGATTGAGGATCAAGGAAGCATAATCTTTAAGCCTTCTACCTAGATGTCAAGAATTGTGTTTGTAACCTCTTTTTCTCCTTTGAGTTTTTTTCATGATAGGCTAGTTTGTGTTGTTGCTAGGTTAGAGATAATGTCGTTGTAAGGATGATTCTCTCATGATGAGGGGTTGGATACACTTGGATGTTGATTTGATTATGATGTGCTTGGATTATGGTGTTTGCAACCTAATTGTGCTATGGCTTGAATTAGGTCGAATCAATACTCTCCTTTGCATGACTTTGTGATGAGCGGATTTTACGCCGCTTTCAAATACCCACTAGATTGCTCTAGTGGGATCGTAATTCTCCCTAGGGTCTTTCTATTCTTATTACTCAAGTTGACAATCAAACTAAACCAAGTGACAGATTGAATTTGTTTTTGAATTGTTTTAAACCGATTAACAACTAAATATGCAATTAAAAGTTAAACGAATTCGAGAGATTAAGTTTCAGATAGGAATGAAGGTTGCTCGTATTCGAATCCACCTAAGCTAGCAATGTACGAATGAATGATTAATTATCTCGGTTATTCAGGTTATAACGGCTCGACAATTTCCTAATGTAGTCTTAGATCACTCTCGCGCCTCTAAGGATCTATTTCGTCTAACTGCAGATTCCTCTCTCGAGCTAATCTACACCTAAACAAAACGCATTAATCAAGTTCAATGAAATGCCACAACGATAAATGTGCAAAGAGCCTAAATGATTCGCTCCTCTCTCGAGCTAACGAATGATCTAGGGTTCTTCCTAAGCGACCTATCAACCTATGTTCCTCTCGGACCCACAAATCAATGTCGATGACTCAATCAAGACGGCCAGACAAAATTGAATCAGTAAATTAGGTTTTAGGAAGAACGCATCATAAGTCTGAATAAACCTCAATAACAAATCAAATCATCCATACAAAGCTTAGCGAAAGCTTCATCTCATCCGAACAACACAGAAAGTTTAGCTACTCATGGTTCCGGAAAATAAATCACAAGAGAAGAGAAGAAAAACCAGAGAAGACGACATGTTCTTCGTGGAAATCCCAATCTTCGACTTGATGATTTGTCCTTCACCAGTCGTGGTTGATCCTCTCGCTTCAATCGTCTCTCTGGAACTCTAGCTCCCTTCAAGAGCTCGAAAAGTATGTGTATAATGAAGTCTATCTCGTCGACGGGGGTCTCGGGGGTATTTATAGGCTTCTGGACCAAGTTAGAGAAGGAAAAGGACTTGAAAACCCGTATGGGGGTGGGACACGGCGTGCTCCATATGGAACACGCCGTGTTCCATGGACACGGTCGTGTTCGGCCCTTGTAACTTTCTCGGGCAATTTCAGCGGAGGAACACGCCGTGTTCCTTCATTATACGAAATTTGACCATAGTGTCAACATCAAAGTTGTAGAGAATTATCTTTCCAACGCCGCTGACCACTGTGAAGTTATTTCGACAACACAAGTGTCGTTTGTGTCCGAAGGTCCCTTTCGCTATGCCTCTACTCGAATTTGTCAACACGGTTTAGGCTAAAAGATTTGGTTTTTTTATGCTATTGATTCTAATAACTAAATTAAACTAAAAGGCTTTAAGTTGATTCAAGGGAGAAACTGAGTTCTTGGAAGAGACGAGTCACTAAGCTCGACCGCTAGAATGCTTTCAAAACAAACGAATGTGGACCTAAATGGAATGAGAAGAATCCTCCTAACACTCGTATGAATCCGCGGCATGATTATGCACGCGGATTTCCACTACTAGCTTCCCAACTAAGGTAGAAATCCCCTTAATCGGGCTAACTAGTAATGAACTCCAAGGAGTTCTACAAAGTGAAAGGGTGCTTTACCGGAATCAAAAGAACCCACGAGTAATTGGAAATAGCGTTAACTTGGCCCATCAACGCCTAAGCTACTCGATAACTACACCCAACTTGGTCCATTGGGTGCAAACCGGAGCAGCGCCCGCCAATTACAACATGGCTTTCACTTAAAATCGGGAAAAACACAAAAGGTAGAATTAGGTTATCGGTTTACCCCACCAATAACCTAATTCTATCCTCGATTGCCAACCTAATGAATTCCTAAGCCTATCACAAGCAAAGGATTTCAAACATTTGACCTAATTCTAGCCATAACAAGAATTAGGTTGAACACCCAAACAATCAAGACAATCTTTCATTCCAAATCAAACATCCACAAACGTTGTTCTTAAACATCCAAGACAGGTTTCATGGCTTAATTCCTACATCTCATCCAAGAATCCCAAAGGATTTAGCTACTCATCATTCTAGAAGAAAGCAATTGGAAAGAAAACCTAACCATCTGATTACAGAAAATAATCGGCTTGTTCTTCTTCCAATCGATGCTTTGATCTTCTATCTTCAATCCTAGCTTCAATCCTTCAAGGGGAGCTCCTTTGGATCTTCAATTTGGCTTCTAGAGGAGGTTATGTGCTGGTTTTTGCAGGAAAAGCTCGGGAAAAATCATGGAAAATCGAGTTGGGGAAGAATGGTTTTTCTTTCCTCCAACTTTCCCTTTTTATAGTAGCAGCCGGATTTGGAGGGTGCACGCCGTGCACCACTCTAAGATGTCCGTTCCGCGTACTAAAAGAAAGGGAACGGCGTGCAGTAGTGCACGCCGTGCTGCTTCCAATCTTCATGATCCTGCGACGCCAAAAGGAAGGAATGGCGTGCATTGGTGCACGCCGTGCGGTTGTTTTGACGCCGTGCTCTTGAGAATTTTGATGGACTGCACCTCTGCTGCGCCAAATCCAATCTCGACCTCCTTTCTCGAACTCCAAATGCTCTACACACCACGCCCTTGGCTTCATGGTCAGATCACTTATCTCCATAATACTTGTAGGTAACAAATACTACAAAGAAAACATCAAATGGACCGAAACGGTCCAAATGAACGGATCTATACACAATACGCCAAAACACAAAATTGTAGAGAAATGAAGTGCGAACATGCTAATAACCACTCAAATGCGTGTAGTAAAAGGGTAGATATCTGCTACAAATTCTAGCCCTATCAAATCCACCCACACTTGAACCTTGCTTGTCCTCAAGCAACTTTACTTTTCACACTCTATACAAACTCTAAACATGGAGAGACCGATACAACATGCTAACAGTTCAAACCTACTTCACGATGCTAAGAATGCACTTTAGATCACCAAACTACGCAGTTACAATTACCGAGTTCTCTAATCCAAATCAAGAACAAACTTATGCATATGTTAATACCACTCGACATCTACCGACAAGAAACATTTCCCCTATCACCTATGCTCAAACAGATGGTCCTGGCCGGGTATTTTTCCCGTCCTAAGGGAGGGAGTGCTTACTTTAAATAATATGTTTTGATCAAAAGCACTCCCCTCTTCTTTTACAATTTAACTATACATGACATATTAAACACATGTGAGTCAATTGAGTTACTCAATTAATCCATTCTAAACTCGTTTCAAGAAAAACGGGAGGTGGTCCGAAAATAATCTATCATGCATCCTATTCACCCTCAAGCAGAATTATTACGCTAAACATGTGTTCCAATTTCAACCAAAATTTCGAGTTTAAGAGGGAATTTCAAGTATTTGAATGACAAATATTCAATTAAGCAATCAAGTGGATAACTAGCATCCTAATTCATCCCATAATTTCCAACACGTTTCACGAAAGAAGTCACACTAGAGAGCCAGAAGGGTGATACCGATGAAACGAAGATTGATGGTGAGACTTGATAAAAGCTTTGTTCGGGACCTGCCAACCATAACACACACAAAGTACTAATGATAGATGCAACCGAAGTTGTCATCCGTTATACAAGCCAAAGAGAAAAATTAATAAAAAAAAGAAAGAAAAATGACAAACTCTTGAAATTAAAACAAACACACAAAAGTCTGAGTCATGATACGTCCCAAGCGATCACTGATCCGGCGGAGGATACGGATATCCCGGGAACTGAGGATAGGGGTCGTACTCCGGCCACTGTGGTGGTGGTGGATAGGCTGGCCACGGAGGTGGATAGGTGGCTCCTGTGAAGTAGGTGTCATGATGGTAGGACATGTGCCCACTCTGCCAATGCTGCTGCTCGTGGATGTAGGTGATATGCTGTCCTTGCTGCTGGATCCACTGGCCTTGCTGAGCCTGAGCCTCCATCAACCGCTGATCTCGACGCTCCTGTCGAGTCCTCGCCTCCTTGCTATTGGCGATATACTCCTGAAGATCCTGGCAGAGTCCACGCACCTCGCTCTCAATCCTCTCGGTCCTCTAGTCCAGGTTCTCCCAGGCAGCTCTGCTGCGACCGTCAAACCGGTGAAAATCCTGGCTGAGGAAGATCTGACTGTCGAGAACGTCACTGACGTTCATCTGCAGCCCTCCAATCTGTGCTGCCAGAGTCTCCATAGTATCTTGGGGGAAGTCTGCTCCTTCCCCCTCTCTGACATCTGGCCCCTCGTCCACTACCTTAGCCAGTAGGTTCGGGGCCCCATGCTCCTCGAGGGTCCGAACTGTGATGGGGAAGCCGCGCTGAAACAGCGGATCCGCTCCGAAGGAGTCCATCACTCCAAGCCTTCGCACCAGCCGTGCGATGTAGCCTTCCCCAAATAGAACTCCAACTCCCTTCTGGTCAGAGATGTGTCTGAACAAGTTCACCACCAAGTCTCCCAAATGGACCTTCACCTCCTTCTCGAGGCAGTAGAAAAGCCACAAGTCTGTGGTGTTCACTACTCCTCCGTTGGTAGACTGCTTCCTAGCAGTGATGCTCCGACAGAAGAGGAGGTGAAGGAGCCTCATCCTCGGAATCTTCATCCACTTCGCCTTCGAGGACCGAGCGGAGCAAGGAACATTGTCCCACGCAATGTCCTTCCAGAACTCCCTCGGGTTCGGGACTGGCCTCCTATCAATCCTGGCCAACGACATCACCTTCAGGTTGGCCACCTGCTCCGGGGTATAGAAACCCATGGTCTACGCCAGCTCATCTGCTGAGAATGAGAACATCCGACCTCCAAGTCAGAACTTGATGCCTCCCGCCTCCTGAGTCGAGGTGTACCTTGATATCTTCAAAGTGGAGTAGAACTCCCTGGTGGCATGCGGGAGCTCCTGATCATCAAGTCGAACGAGCGGCCAGATGCCCTCTCTCTGGCAATATGCCATCAGCCATGTGTTCCATCCTTCCTCCATGAAGCTCTGGAAATCGAGGTATCCTTGAGGTGCCGTCGCCCACGTCCGATACACTCCGTATCGGCGGGCGAACTCACTTCCAGGCTCAAAGTTGAAGATCAACTGCTCCACCTTTGGAGTCGGTAGAGCAGTAGCAGCAGCCGGAATGGGGTCCGACGGTGTCTCTGGCTAAGAAGCCCCCCTAGAGCGGCGAGCGTTAGCCGAAGATGAAGCTCCACCCCGCTGTGGACGGGTGGAAACGGAACCCTGAGGTGGAGATGGCGGCGGACTACCCCCAGCAGATGAGGGCTCTGTGGAAGTGGATGGTCGCAGCCTTTTTGATGTGTCGGTAACCTTGCCTAACCCTATGGCGGGAGTCTTCTTCCGATGCATCCTGCAACACTGATAATAGCAAACAAAAATCGTACAAGGTTGCATAATTGGTTAATATCCCAACATCCCCAAATATGAGAATACACCCCCTACACTTAAAATGTTCACGTCCTCGTGAAATGAAAAACAAGGCATGGAAAAGCACACATTGGGAAGCAAAACGAGAATCCACAACCGATAGTTCCCACAATTTGATCCAAAACATTCAACAGTAGGTGTGACACATTTCCAAAACCAAATATGCAATATAAAGACCAAATGAAATGTAAGTGCACATAGGGAAGATTAACATCCACGAACCACCATAGCAACACAATTGGAACAAACGGGCATGGCATAGGCATAAAAAGTCCTCAACAAGGCATAGCAAACACAATGTAAACAAAGACTGCTCGAAATTTCAGAATTTAAAAATTAGGGTGGAACTCGAAAATTCAACCGATATTGAAAATCCGAAACTTCAAGCAAAACACAAGTAACATGGCATAAACATCATCCTAAGCAGTCTAGTTCACTACCTACATCACAATGGTCATATAGCATCTACCCAATTAACCCAATTGTAGAGAAATCACAGTTTGACCTAAAAAAAAATTGAACACTAACCGAAATTGGGGGAAATCGAAATTGAGTGTCGAAGATCGAAATTAGGCAGCCACTGAGTTGAGGAAGACCAATGAGAACCCGAAAATCGCCCTAATTGAAGGTTAATTGAAGTTTGTGGGTGGTGGTGGTGGTGGGTAATGGTTTGGTTGGAATGAGAGATGTGGGGGTTGGGGGAAGGGGAAAGGGATGGGAGGAGTGTGGGAGGGAAAGGGAAGGGTGGCGGCGGTGGGTGGGGGAAGTAGGAGGAAGGAGGCGGCGGGTTGGGAGGAAGGGAGAGGAGGGGGCGGCGGCGGCGGTGGGAGAAAAGGAAGGAGAGGGGGGCGGCGCGGGTGGGCGAGAGGAGGAGGAAGGAGGGAAGGGGAGGAGGAGAAGGAGGGGAGGGAAGGAGGGGAGGAAGGAAGGGGAGGAGGGGAGGGGAAGTTGGGTGGATTTTGGGGAGGAAAAGGATAAGGGAAGGAGGAGGCGGAAGGGAGAAAGGAGGGGAAAAGGGAAAAACCCAAGGAGAGAGAAAGGGGGAAGGGGCGGTTCTGAAGCAGGGTGGCACGCCGTTCCCTGTTTTGGCTCACGAGGGTTGCGGGAGGAATTGGGAAGCACGGCGTGCATGAGTGCACGCCGTTCCCTGATTTTGGGCTCGAGGGTTTTGTTTGGTTACGGGCGATTTCTCAAAGCACGGCGTGCATGGGTGCACGCCGTTCCTTGTTTTGGGGCTCGAGGGTTTTGCTTGGTTGCTGGCTGATTTTCAAAGCACGGCGTGCATGTGTGCACGCCGTTCCTCAACTCTAAGGCTGCGGATTACGAAAATTAGCGACCTGCACGGCGTGCAGGTTGCTTTCTCAGCAACAACTTTTTCAATTTCCAGATAATTCAGCACTAAAAATCCAACAAGTTCAGCTCTCCTAAGGTTCAATTTTCATCAAATAAGCACCTAGAACATGATCAATGACTCAAGACTCGACTCAAACACAAGATTCAAACCAAACACACATCAAATGACTCACTACTTATTAACTAAGGTCTTTGTTCACTATTCTATCAATGGATACGCAAGGGGTGCCTCCCAAGAGCGCTTCTTTATCGTCTTTAGCTAGACGCCCTCCAATGAACAATTCAAAGTGGGAAACAATCCACTTCGTCGATAACACCTACGGTGTCACCAACTCGGTAGAATTTCAAACGATGACCGTTCACTTTGAAAGGTTCAGTGGAGGGGGATGCGGTTACCTCAATTGTCCCATAAGGGAAGACTTTCTTCATAGTGAATGGTCCACTCCATCGGGATTGCAGCTTCCCGGGAAACAACTTGAGCCTCGAGTTGAAAAAAAGCACGAGGTCGCCTTCCTTGAACTCCTTGACAGTCCGTAAGCGGGAATCGTGGTACTTCTTGGTCCGCTTCTTGTATAGCCTAGAACTCTCATAGGCATGATGACGGAGTTCCTCCAACTCGTGTATCTGAAAGGTACGATGTTCACTGCAAAGACTAGCATCCATGTTGAGAAACTTTAAAGCCCAGTAAGCTCGATGCTCAAGTTCGACCGGTAGATGGCAAGATTTACCATAGACTAGCCTATAGGGAGTGGTCCCTATAGGTGTCTTGTACGCGGTACGGTAGACCCAGAGAGCGTCATCAAGCTTACTCGGCCAATCTTTATTCGATTGGTCGATGGACTTTTGAAGAATACGTTTGAGTTCTCGGTTTGTAACCTCGGCTTGCCCACTAGTCCGAGGGTGATAGGCAGTAGACAACCGGTGGGTGACACCAAAACGGTGGCACACCCGGTCGAACTGACCCTGAAAATGGGTGCCCCTATCACTTATAATTGCCCGAGGTGTTCCAAACTGAGAAAACAACTTAACCAAAACTTTCCCTACAGTTCTAGCATCATTAGTGGGAAGAGCCACGGCCTCTGCCCACTTAGAGACATAGTTAACTGCAACAAGGATATACTTGAGGCCATTAAAGGGAGGAAATGGCCCCATGAAGTCTATCCCCCAAACATCAAATATTTCACAGACAAGGTTATTGTTTTGAGGCATCTCATCTCGGTTAGAAATGTTCCCAGTTCTTTGACATTGATCACATGCTTTAACATAGTCGAAACTATCCTTATAAACATCAGGCCAATAAAAACCAGAGTCAAATACCTTACGGGCGGTGCGGTCTGCACCAAGATGTCCTCCGGCGGGCCCACCATGGCAGTGCTTAAGGATTGAGGGAGTCTCGTCGTATGGTACACATCATCGAATCATCCGATCCGCACCCCTATGGAAAAGGTATGGATCATCCCATAAGTAGTTGTTCATATCTGTCAGAATCTTCCTCTTTCCCTGTGGTGTGACGTCCTTTGGGAAGGATCTAGTGGCAAGGTAGTTTGCTATGTCAGCAAACCATGGTCCTTCCACTACCTGGGCAACGACCATGAATAGTCTCTCATTTGGGAAGCATTCCTGAATGGAAATCCCATCCGGCTTCCGTACCTCTTCTTCCATCGAACGAGAGAGGTGGTCCACAGCAACGTTCTCGGACCCCTTCTTATCTTCAATCTCCAAATCGAACTCTTGCAATAGTAAAATCCACTAGAGAAGGCGTGGTTTAGCATCCGGCTTGCTCATTAAATACCTGATAGCTGCATGGTCGGTGAAAACCACGGTATGAGAGAGCACTAGGTAAGATCGGAACTTTTCGACCGCGAAAACCACAGCTAACAGTTCTTTATTGGTGGTGGTGTAGTTCTTCTGAGCATCATTCAATGATTTCCTTGCATCGTAGATAGGGTGGAAACGGTTACCCTTTCTCTGTCCCAAAACAGCTCCCAAAGCAAAATCGCTGGGGTCGCACATCAGCTCAAACGGGAGTGACCAATCAGGCGAAGTGAGAATCGGTGCACTAGTGAGCTTTTCCTTGAGTAGCTCAAAAGAACGTCTGCACTCATCAGTGATGGTGAATGCAGCATCCTTCTCCAGAAGGCGGTTCAAGGGTGTTGCTATCTTCGAGAAATCCTTGATAAAGTGGCGATAGAATCCCGCATGGCCCAAGAAACTCCGCACCCCTTTGACAGACGAAGGAAGGGGAAGACCTACTATTGTCTCTAGCTTCGCTTTATCCACTTCGATCCCTTTTCCGGACACCTTATGCCCAAGTACGATTCCCTCAAATACCATGAAGTGGCATTTCTCCCAACTCAAACCTAAGTTGGTTTCTTCACATCGCTGTAAAACTCGCTTCAGATTCTGCAAGCAATGGTCGAAAGAATCCCCATACACCGAGAAATCGTCCATATATACTTCCATACTATCTTCCCCCAAATCAGCAAATATCGCAAGCATACACCGCTGGAAAGTGGCAGGGGCGTTACACAATCCAAACGGCATCCTTCTGTATGCAAAGGTGGCGAAAGGACAAGTAAACATCGTCTTGCCCTAATCCTCTAGAGCTATTGGGATCTGAAAGTATCCCGACATCCCATCCAAAAAGCAGAAATAGTCATGTCCAGCAGGCGTTCGAGCATCTGATCCATGAACGGGAGCGGAAAATGATCCTTCCTTGTGGCGTCATTCAGCCTCCTGTAATCAATACAGACTCTCCACCCGGTAACAGTACGGGTGGAGATGAGTTCCTTCTTCTCATTTTCAACTACCGTGAAGCCTCCTTTCTTCGGGACCACGTGGACAGGACTAACCCACTCACTGTCTGAGATGGGGTAGATAATGCCTGCATCCATCAATTTCACCACTTCCTTCTTCACCACCTCTTGCAACTTCAGATTCTGTCTCCATTGAGGCTGAACCACCGGGCGGAAATTCTCTTCCATCAGAATTTTATGCGTGCAAAAAGAGGGGCTGATGCCCTTGATATCTGAGATCTGCCACGCAATTGCCTCCTTATGATGTCGGAGAAGGTTCACCAATCTCTGTTTTTGATCCGATGTAAGAGATGAGTTGATGATAACCGGAAGTTTGGAGCCTTCTGCAAGAAATGCATACTCCAAATGAGCTGGAAGCGGTTTCAGTTCGAGCTCGGGCGGCTCCTCATATGATGTCCGCTTGACTGTAGAGACTCCCTTGAGCGGAGTAACTTCTGTTTGATCTTCTGGCTGCTCTATACTCAAACCCTGTTCATCGTGTGATTCCTGCAGCCATTGATTACTCAAGGACGAATCCAAGGCATCTAGATCAAACAAACCATTAACTTGAAAAACCGAAGCGATGACATCTACATCCTCAAATTCAACCTCGTCAAAATCTATATCATCTTGGGCATGAGAAAACTGCATACTCTTTGTCAAATTAAAAGTGGCCTGTTCGTTGTCAACACGTAAGGTAAGAGTCCCCTCAAATACATCTATAATCGCTTTAGATTTATTAAGGAAAGGTCTACCTAGAATAAGAGATAAGTCTGTATCTCCGGTATCGACCACCACAAAATCAACCAAGAACACAAAATTTCCAATCCGAACATAGACATCTTCTACCACTCCCCTAGGATATTTCAATGATTTGTCGACTAACTGAATTTTCATCCTAGTCGGTTTCAGTTTATTTAGGTCTAGTGCTCTATACACAGAATATGGCATCACATTAATGCTAGCACCTAAATCAGCTAAACCTTTCTCAATGTCTAGTTCACCAATTCTACAAGGGATATGGAAACTACCGGATCCTTGAGTTTGGTCGGAATGAATGTGGAGACTATGGCTGAACATTGCTCGTTGCGGGTGACATTTGCCGCTTCCGTGAGCTTCCTCTTGTTGGTGAAGATCTCCTTCAAAAATCTCGCATACATAGGCATCTTAGCAATGGCCTCAGTGAAGAGAAGGGTGAGGCGTACTCCCCTTAGCATCTCAACAAATTGGGAAAAACTCTTTGCTCGAGAATCCTCATCAAGCCTATTAGGATATGGGCTCTTGGCTTGTAAGGTGCCAAAATTGGTTTTGAGCTAGAGCTAGCTCCATGAGTCTTTGCTACCCTTTTTCCCATAGGATGCAAGAGCATTTCTTCCTCAGCCCCATTTGCTCCATCGTCACCAACATTAGGTGACTCATCCCCAATGACTTCTTCATCTTCATCAACCAACTTTGGGGGAACCGCTACGGGAGGCTTCACTACCGCGAGAATAGGATTTACTTGTTTCCCACTCCTAGTAGTGATGGTCTTCAATTCAGCATAATCACCCTTGGGATTCTCCTCAGTATTTCCAGGTAATGTACCTGGTTGTCGAATGGAAAGGAGGCGTTCCATTTGAGCTTCCAACTTGTTGATTGAAGATTGTTGATTATGTATGAACGTTTGTTGGTTCTGAAGGAGTTGAAGCAACATGGCATTATTGTCTGTCGGAGGTGCTGCTGAGGAAGAGGATCCAACTTGAGGTGCAGATGATGGTGGAAATCCGAGAGGAGATGCTTGCTGCTTGAAACTTTTTTGTTGTCCCTTTGGTGGGTACCCCCTTTGATTATCCTGACGGTAGCCCTGATTTCCTTGAAACCCTTGGTTGTACCCGGAATTTGATTGTCGTGGAGGTCTTTGTCCTGGAGGAGGCGTGTCGAGGGGGTTAGAAACTTGCCCTTGACGTCCCAGACCTTGTTGGTAATTCTGGTAGCCTTGATTGTTCCTTGGATAGTGGTAATATCCACCTTGGTTGGATCGGAAGTTATTTTGATAACCTCCTTGGTTATACCCAACATGTTGATTTTGACCACCTTGAACATAATCTACCTGCTCAAAGTTTTCCATCTCTTCTTTAGGAGCAGCTTCTTCTGAAAAGAGTTGACATGTCGACACATCATGTCCTTCATGTCCACAACCCTCGCAATAATACACCATCACCGCCTTCCGAGGTTGAGGTTTGGGAGGTGGTGCTACCTCTTTGACAGGTGCCTTGGACAACGCCATGTTGTTCATCTGATGCACCAATGCATCAACTTTGGAATGGAGGAGATGCAGTGATTGGTCAGAGTTATCCTCGAGGGCTTGCTTGGGCGTGCTTGATGATGGTGGAGCAATTGGTGACAGCGATTTCCCTGAATAGCTGCAAACACCTGGTCGGAGTAAGCAACTTTAGATCACCATCTGCAGCTTGGTTGATCATCCTTGTGTTCTCATAATCGAGAGCACGCGCGAAAATATCCGCTAAAGTCCACTCCTCCATGTTGTGATGAGGGCAGGAGTACAACAATGCTTGGAAACGATCCCAAGTCTCGTGATAAAGCTCCCCATACCTCTGCTGAAAATTACTTATTTGCCCCCTAATTGCATCTGTCTTGTAGGGCGGAAAGAACTCCTCCAGGAATGCTCTAGCCAATGCATCCCACGTCCTGAATGAGTTGATTAGTTGATTGTCCAACCAAGCATTAGCCTTCCCTTGGAGCGAGAAGGAGAACAGCCTCATGGGAACCACATCCACGTGGACCCCCTTGAACTTCATTAGCTCAACGATCTCGGTGAAGTTTCTCAGATGTTGGCTTGGGCACTTGTGATCGTTGCCCGAATAGGGTCGCTGCTGCACCATCTGTACATATGGTGTCTTCACCTCAAAATTCCGGTTGTCAACCGGAGGAGGAACTATGCTCGAGCCAGTGCCTGCAAGTGTAGGCTTAGCATAGTCCCCAAGTGTGCGTGCTGCATCTCCCCTTATGATGGGTTCCTCAAAATCCGCTTCTTCGCTTGAAGTGTTGTAGTTAGAAGAAACCGTTGGTGATGAGGATGCCGATGAGGGTGGTGAATGGGGTGGTGAAGGTGTTGGTAGCACAATCTCTAAGTTGCGGATGGGTTGTTGTTGAGGAGAAAACAAAAGCCGAGGTGGTGTGAGAGTGCCTTGCAGATTCCGAAGTCGTCGCTCACGGATCCGGCTAGACTGTCTCATAAACTGCACCTAAACTCCTACACATCCAAAAACAACACACCAAAGTGAAACCCAAACAAACAACTAAAAGATAGGAAAACAAAGCTAAACTGGAGTCGAATGCCTAAATCGGCGCCGACTAAGTCCTTTCGAAGGAACGAGAGAAGTCCCCAGCAACGGCGCCAAAAACTTGATCGCCCGAATAACTGTGAAGTTATTCCGACCACACAAATGTCGTTTGTGTCCAAAGGTCCCTCTCGCTATGCCTCTACTCGAATTCGTCAACACGGTTTAGGCTAAAAGTTTTGGTTTTTATGCTAATTATTCTAATAACTAAATTAAACTAAAAGGCTTTAAGTTGATTCAAGGGAGAAACTGAGTTCTTGGAAGAGACGAGTCACTAAGCTCGACCGCTAGAATGCTTTCAAAACAAACGAATGTGGACCTGAATGGAATGAGAAGAATCCTCCTAACACTCGTATGAATCCGCGGCACGATTATGCACGCGGATTTCCACTACTAGCTTCCCAACTAAGGTAGAAATCCCCTTAATCGGGCTAACTAGTAATGAACTCCAAGGAGTTCTACAAAGTGAAAGGGTGCTTTACCGGAATCAAAAGAACCCACGAGTAATTGGAAATAGCATTAACTTGGCCCATCAACGCCTAAGCTACTGATAACTACACCCAACTTGGTCCATTGGGTGCAAACCAGAGCGCCCGCCAATTACAACATGGCTTTCACTTAAAACCGGGAAAAACACAAAAGGTAGAATTAGGTTATCGGTTTACCCCACCAATAACCTAATTCTATCCTCGATTGCCGACCTAATGACTTCCTAAACCTATCACAAGCAAAGGATTTCAAACATTTGACCTAATTCTAGCCATAACAAGAATTAGGTTGAACACCCAAACAATCAAGACAATCTTTCATTCCAAATCAAACATCCACAAACGTTGTTCTTAAACATCCAAGACAGGTTTCATGGCTTAATTCCTACATCTCATCTAAGAATCCCAAAGGATTTAGCTACTCATCATTCTAGAAGAAAGCAATTGGAAAGAAAACCTAACCATCTGATTACAGAAAATAATCGGCTTGTTCTTCTTCCAATCGATGCTCTTGATCTTCTATCTTCAATCCTAGCTTCAATCCTTCAAGGGGAGCTCCTTTGGATCTTCAATTTGGCTTCTAGAGGAGGTTATGTGCTGGTTTTTGCAGGAAAAGCTCGGGAAAAATCGTGGAAAATTAAGTTGGGGAAGAATGGTTTCTCTTTCCTCAAACTTTTCCTTTTTATAGTAGCAGCCGGATTTGGAGGGTACACGCCGTGCACCTCTCTAAGATGTCCGTTCCGCGTACTAAAAGAAAGGGAACGGCGTGCAGTAGTGCACGCCGTGCTGCTTCCAATCTTCATGATCCTGCGACGCCAAAAGGAAGGAATGGCGTGCATTGGTGCACACCGTGCGGTTGTTTTGACGCCGTGCTCTTGAGAATTTTGATGGACTGCACGGCGTGCAGTCCCTCTGCTGCGCCAAATCCAATCTCGACCTCCTTTCTCAAACTCCAAATGCTCTACACACCACGCCCTTGGCTTCATGGTCAGATCACCTATCTCCATAATACCTGTAGGTAACAAATACTACAAAGAAAACATCAAATGGACCGAAACGGTCCAAATGAACTGATCTATACACAATACGCCAAAACACAAAATTGTAGAGAAATGAAGTGCGAACATGCTAATAACCACTCAAATGCATGTAGAAAAAGGGTAGATATCTGCTACAAATTCTAGCCCTATCAGACACCTTAAGTGATTGGGATGTTTGTGGGTGTCATAAGGTGACTAGCACCCCTTGCTTGGTATTTTTCGTGTCATTAAGTCTTTCTAAGCACCTAGGCATTTTTTTGAACACCTTATGTTCACTAATAATTGGCCTGATCACTTGTGAATTGGTAGTGGTAATCCATTACAAGACCTTGTCTTAGATTCCTACGAATTCCTAGAGGAGAATCAATGCCGTATTTTGTTTCTATTGTGTCCAACTCTTATTGTGATTGGTATTTTCTCATCGACTAGTCTCGAAACCTAGCAACATCTCGTTTCAATTGTTGACCATTGCTTTTCTTTTGGTCATCTAGTTAGTTTAGGTAGTTTATAGTTTATTTGTAGCTCATTATAGTGATAGCTTATATTCCTTGTTTGAGGAACTAGACATGAAACCTAGGTTGAATAAAGTCTAACAAAGGGACCTTGAGTGCAAAACGACCCCGATGCTTCTCGGGATTCATTTGGTCTTCTCTTCCAGTCGACCAACGTTCTCAATATGAGCGTGGCCAAGATGTGATGCCAAGTAGGAAGACTAGTGGAGTGAGCTTGGATGGCCGAGAACAAAGCTATCAGAATGGGGTAGAGCCCATTATTACTATGGCTGATGTTGAGCAATAGTGTTACGAGCTTGTTTGCATGGGCCAATAATGGGCTTCCTTCTTAGTTAATTGGGCTTTATTTGCTGTATTTTCGTTCATTATAATTAGTAGTTTCTAGAGTCATTGTTAGTTTAATAGTTTTATTCATGTTCGGATTAGTAGTTGGGTAGGATTTGGAGTCATGCGTTAGTATTTAAGGAGTAGACTGGGAATGAATAACATAAGATTGAAAACTCTAAATTACTTTTCCTTTACTTTCTTTACCGTTGTTTATTCTCGCATTTTTGGTAGAATTCCCACCACCAATCGATGGGCTTCGCCCGTCGATCAACCTCACCAACATCATTCCTCACTTCACCACAGTTACTAACGCCACGAGCAAGCAAGAGGATTCTACGGTATCACTTCTCGACGACTAAACTCCTTGGGAAAGACGTATTTGGAGGGATCGAAGCCCATCGTTACGTGCTCGTATTCAGCACGTAACAAATAGGCTCTTGATACCATAAAAATTGAGAGGAAACTCACATGCCAATCTTAGTCACTGTGAGGTATTTTTATACATGGTAAAATAGCGTGTACAAAATTATTATACAACCATTCCCATGATCTCAGCCAAGCTAATGGCGTGATCTGTTATCAATAAATATAAACATTTAAGGTAATAATACAAAAGGAAGATATAGTAAATCATGGATACTTATCGGAAATAAGGTTATGTGAGATGGGATGAAGAAATATGAGAGTTGCCGAGAAAGAGATTGCGTGGGAATTGTATTATAGAAGGGATAGATAGAAGTTTTAAATTAAGATAAAACAGTTTTAGAATTTTTAGGATTTCTCTAGGGCTTTTTTATATTTTAAAAATATTTTTTTTATGATTTTATTATATTTTTTGGGTTTTCTGCATTTTTGGTATTTCTATAACTCAAATGTGAAATTCAAAATTTAAAATCCTAAACCAAAAACTCAATATTCTAGACTCTAAACCTAAAAATCCAAAACCTAAAATCCAAATCCAAAATTGAAAATCTAATACTCTAGACCCTAAATCTCAAAATTCAAATATCGAATTCGAAACTCAAAATCTAAAATCCAAAATTAAAAACCAATACTCTAGACCCTAAATATTAAAATCAAAAACCAAAAACTAAAACCAAAATTCTAATACTAAACCCAAAACACAAACACTAAACCCAAAATCAAACCGAAACAAATAATAAATTAAATAATTTTATTGAAAAGACTTACGTACCCTTTGTATACAGACCGTTAGATCTGTCAAAAATGTAAAACCTTTGAGATTTAACGGTAAAAAATCGTCTTGAAAAAAACCCTTTTTACCTGAATTTCAAACCTGCTCCATAAAAGATCTTAAAATAATATAAAGTAATTGTAAATCAAAGTTGCCACATCCGTCTTTCCTTAATCTACATGAATCGACGTCAGCCGCTCAAAACGAGGCCGTTATGTTGTATTTATCAAACATATGTGTTCGTTTATCTCTTTTTAGAATAAATCCACTCAGTTTGAGACAATGCTAGAAGAACACGCCTCCTTATCAGAGTATTGCCGGCGAGTTCAAACAGCCACGCGCGCCGAGTTCAAGACGGCGCTGGAGGAACAAACTCCCTTTCATGAGTATCGTTGGTGGGTATAAAATAGTGGCTCCTTAGAGAATATTTGACCTGCCGATCTGGTAATTTTCAACTGAACTTTCAATATCGATCTTCTACCATACTAACAATTGATTCTAAGTGAGCTTGACGATTTTATAATTACTTTTGTTATTTTGATGAAACTATAATTTTACTTTTGTTGATGCCCAGTATGCATTTACCAACAAAACTTGGGATCTATCACATGCCAAGGTTGTTTTTTATTCTAAGTATGAAAATGAGTTTGGGTACTAGTGAAAATTGAATTTATTTTAGCGAAGATATTAGTGGATTATGGTCTGAGTAGGATTGAGATAATTTGTCTGTGTGTGTGGTATTGAGTGAGAGTTAATTATTGCTTTCTCAACATGTGGATACTGGTCGCTTGATCACGTAAGAGATATTGCTCGATCACCACACATTAATTTCTTAGTCAGATAATTATGCTATCTGTTTTTGTGAAAGATTGTTAGTTGATTCTTGGAATTGCAGTAATTATGGACTCTCATAGGAATGAGCGTGTAGTCATTCTCTATGTTGTCTGTTATAAAGCTTAAGGATTGAGGCTCCTAACCTGATGTATAAAATATAATGAACAAATGGAAATCCTTCCATTTGAGCTACCAAATGAAAAGGTACGAAGTCAAATTATATTTTTGTTTGGGTACGCTTTTGTGTATGCATAAGAATCATGATGCTGAAACGTTTATATGGATAACGTCTGAGGCGGGCCGTTGCTTCTCATATATACTCATACGCATAATAAAGAAATTCTTTTTCCTTCTGTTCGGTTTGGCAGGGTTCACTGCAAAAGTCTGATGAGTGTTGGGACATGGTTGTTTTGTGTTGGTTTGTTCTCACCAAATAAGCAAGCTAGATGGATTCGATGCATTTTCGAGCCATGCAGAGTTTGGTTTGGCAGGCTTTTTGGAGGTGGGTTGGTATTTTTGATATGGTATATTTTTGGGCATGGTTTGATGCCCCATTTTACTATTGTCTTTTCTGTCTTGCTGGGTAGAGTTTGTGTTGGGTGATGGGTTTGGTTGCTGGGAAGTATGTGCGGCTTGGTTTCTGCAATAATTGAGTTTTGTTGGGTTGTTTTGGGTCTCTTTTGTGACCCTTGGCCATGAACAATGAGTTGATGTTCTGCATTTACATTTTACAGGCATTGAGATGCTCAGAATTTTTATATATGACCATTTATTTTTGTGTATTTCACAGGAATCATATCTGTCCTAAGCTTCTAACCTACTCGATGATTATAAGAAAAGTAATTTTTAATTAATGCATATATGCCAACATGAACATTATATGTACAGTATATGCTTCACATTTATAAATTGGTCTCTTTTTTCTATGTTGTGATGCTTGAAGGCACCGTCTTAGACTTGGAGTTATAAAGGGTAGAACTTCTTAAAGGATGTAACTTAATTGTGTATGTTATATCACAATAGGCAACTGAGTTTTCTTTATTCTGCTATGCCTGGAGATGACAATGAGGTATATTAGATAGTTGGATAGTAAAATGGAGAGAATGAAATTTTCTTATGAGACAATGTTTTCTAATGAAATGAGTGATGATTTGTGTGCAATCTTCTGTTTTTTTATGATTCATTTTTCTCTGTTGATTACTGTAGATTGTTGACGGCAGATTGATCTTCGTCGAAGTAGTGAAAACTATAAAACTTGGAGATGGATAAGGATAGTTACACCTTATGAGAGAAGTGTCATTTTGTTGTACTCTTTACTTGGTCGTTCTGTCGGTCAAGTGTGTTAAGTTACACATTATTTACACCGACATGCAACTATATTTAGGTTTAACTATATCATCACAATACCAACGATTCGAAATTTTATCATCTTTAAGCGGTTTGGGATCAGATAAATAAACATACTCATAATTATCATTACAGTCTCTATTACCACTACATAGTTGAACTTAAGTTGTTGTGTTCAATTTTAATTTTACCTATTATTTTTATTTAAACAGTAAGAAATATTTTCTCCTTAAATTTATATGAAAATTTTGATACTTTCCATTTATTAAATACTTTTACTATTAAAAATTGATCTCAACTGTTTATTGTTGAAATTAAATTGCTACTACAAATTCTACACATGCTGATTTTATCTTGGTTTTTCTCAGAAAGGTATATGTGAAGTATTTAGAATCAAATCGTTTGAATTTGATTCAGTTAGAGCAAGAGATTGACAAAGCCAGACAACTTTTCTGCTGATTTCTCTTACTTTATCCAGCTTAAAAATTTAGGTATTCGAATCGAGGGCTCATATATAGACAATTTTATTTAGCCCATGATGAGCTTGTATACTAAATTATTAATGTTATTCTTGTCTATTTTAATTTTCAAACCATCTATTTCAATTTTCCATCAATGAGTTTAATTCTTAATTTCAAAAGTTATAATGACCAACAAGTGAAATATTAATGTTCGGATATTTACGTAATAATTTACCAGGTCTGCATACCAACATAATAAGAAAATAATTTAAGGATGTCTAATATTAATTGTAATTAAATCAAGTGGGCATTAAAGAATTTGATTTATTAAAAATCAGAAATTCAGTTAAAGGAAAGCTCAGATTCATTTACCAAAACAAGCGGTCAAAATGAGATTCTAATAATAGAAGTATTCAATAAGTCAGAAGTACCGAAATATTTTTTTCCCTTAACTTTTTAATGGCGAAGTATAAAACATTTGGTAAGTGTATCATGATTTCAATAATTCATTTTAATTAGAATATAATTTTAATGCATATAAAATATAGATTTCAAAATAAAGAAAAAGATAATTTTAACATTCATACCACTTTATTATTTCCACTCAAAACTCAAAATATATAAGCCAAAAAAAAATATTATACATGAAATATTTGTGGTTATATTTTAGTAATCTAGCCGATCGCTATAAAATTATTAAAATAAAATAGACAATGCCAAGATGGGCGACAAGTGAGTCACACTATGGCGGCACCCCCAATATCTCCCCACACGAAGTCCTCTAAGTCCATCTAGTCTTCTATAACTAAATTGTTATTTTCCTACTTTATTGTCCGGTGTATAACAAAAGGAATGAAATATAAGTCGTACCAAAATAATTCTAGTAATATAATAAAATTGTGTCCTAAAAATGTAGGTTGTGGTGGGTGCAACACTTGCTACTGTTGAACCTTTGTTGAACGTATATAGATGACAGGATGGATACGTTTATATTAAGGTTGTGGAAGGCGTAAGATAGTAATAAAGCGGTGAGATCCTGCCTTATTATTTGGTCGATTAGACATTTTGAAAAAATGGACATCTTCCTCACCACCCAATTTCACATAGACACCCACATGCCTCTAACGATTTCTTCGAATCTCTCCCTTCCACCCTCAAGAAATCCCTCTCTTCCCTTCCCCACTCCACAAACACCGTCAATTCCTTGATCTTCTCCCTCTCTCTCTCCACCTCTGCCTCGTCGGCTCCGCCTTCCCCTCTGCTGACTCCTCCGCCGGCATCCTCTCCTCCTTCTTTTCCTCCACCCACACCTCCGACCACTTTCACGTCATCCCTCCCGATTTCGTCCCTTCTCACAAGAACTCCCACCGCCTTACCATCCGACACTCTCCTCATCTAGACGTCTCCCACTCCCCTCCTTACTTCGCATCTCGTCTCTCTGGTGCCATCAAATCAGCCATCTCCTCAACCCCAATCCCCCGGCGACTCCTCCCCGGGGTTTACCAAATGCTCCGACACAATTTGAACTGACAAGGAGAGGTATATCTGGATTGATCTATTCTGTTTTCTTTTTTATTAAACCACCTCGATTCCGCCTTTTCCGTCTTGGCGCCGAGGAGGTGGTCGCCGCGACGATTTCGCGACGACTCGGTGACGCTCCGCCTTAATCAGTCCGCCTCCAACTAATCGCCGCGTTTTCTTTCCGCCCTGTCGATTTTTACGCCTAGGCGGCCGCCTAGGCACGCCTTCCGAACACTGGTTTATATATTTAAACTAAAAATAATTAAAATACTAGATTTTTAGTTAATATATCTAAAATACGAATATTAAAAGTTATAAATAAAGAAAGTTAAAAGGTGAGTTGATGTAACATTTATGTTTGATAAGCTTATATATGAAACAATTAACATAATCAACAAATTTAATTTATATAGTTAGTCGTTAATTTTGATGACCTTATTATTCTTATGAAAAATTATAAATTTTTACTTTTCAACAATTAAGATGTATTTAGAATAAAAAATTAAATGTTCAGTTAATATAACATTTAGACCCATTAATCTTATATATGAAAAAAGTTAATAATCTTGATTGAATGGAATTCATAGTTAATCCCAATAACTTTAAAATTAATTGATTAATAAACTAATATCGTACTGATGAATTTATAAAAGTAAAATGTGAGGCTCGAGCGGTTTCCAATTTTACTCTTCCATATATTATTATTGAATAACACTGTGGTGGAAATATACACCGGGTACAAATGAAACATGACGAATTCTGACTGACACTCTCAATTTTAAATTATTGAAACCCTTAAATATGTGTAATGAACAACTTCGTCATCTGAAAATTTAACCATGTTGGTGTCGAATATATTATTTAACATAATTTTTCTTAAAGTTTCGATTAATCATCTTCATCGATTAATTGAGGATTGCCTTTTAAACATATTTTTTATCCATTTGTGACTTGTCTTCATCCACTTATTTTAATCTCCTTTTTCTTCACTTTTTTTTCAATTTTACAATCATGGATTTACAAACTTTAAATTAATTACTTTTATCACTTTCATAATCACCATTGTGATTTTGAATAAGTTATCTTCACCCAACCTATCCACCAAAGAAACAGTCACGAAGATTATAAAGACCATTGACTGCTTTAGTCCACAAATCCAGCTGAATTTCCACTCCATTGAAAGATCTCCTGTTCAAAGCCACCACACGACGTGCCTCAGATTCGGAGGCGCATTCCAGGAGCAAGAAATCGTCATCTAAGGGGCGAAAAGTGGCGTTCATTTCAATACCCCACTGGCGCTTGGGCCAACTGCCGAAGAGAATCCAGTTAATGACCTTGTCTGTCATAAATCTGAGAACCACACAATGATTCAGAAAATCCATCCTATCTTTCACTCCCGCTTCATCCACCAAAATCATATCCTCTCCGTTGATAATCTGCCAATTGCACCGACCCCCTTGTTTCCATTCTCTCTTAGCCACCACCTGTGCAAAAGATCTGGAATCTTCACAGCGAGTCTGAGCAGCTGAAACTGATGAGCACCTCCAAAGCCATGAAGCAATTTTAGCAACGCCATCGATCCCCCAGAAGCTTCCACACCCAGAATAATAATGAAAAACGTTTTTCCATTCGCACAAGGTTCATAGACTTTCAGAACCTTTTCCCCTCTCATATGGAAACTCGTTAACACCACCGGTCGCCTCTTGGCTGCCATCTCACAGGTCACTGGAAAATTCCACTTGCTATTTGCGGCAACTTGAAGAACACCTT
The DNA here is from genome assembly GCA_030674075.2 of Linum usitatissimum. NCBI lineage: Eukaryota > Viridiplantae > Streptophyta > Magnoliopsida > Malpighiales > Linaceae > Linum > Linum usitatissimum. The sequence continues at coordinate 3,343,229 of JAUJYP020000848.1, forward strand.
CCATCCACCTTACCTGACTCCATTCCAGAAAAATGAAATGACGTGCCGACTTGTGGCACACCGACAGTCGGATATCCTATCCGAATAGGCCATTCGAAGTTTCAGCGACGATTGAGCTAGTCCTAATCTGTGTAGTTCGACGAAATCGATCCAGATCAACGTTCGCACCCCAAAAAAGCACTCACCCCCTTTCTGTCTCACACTCTCTCTCTCTCATCTTTTTTCTTAATGAGACTAAGGTTGATGTAACATGCTTAGGTACCAATGGGAGCGGCTCAAGAGCTAGCACTCCACCACGATTGTAGTCCTCGTATCATTCACAGGATGTGAAGTCGTCAAACATTCTTCTGGATAAGGATTTTGAAGCATATTTAATTGATTTTGGGATTGCCAATATTTGTATGTGTCAAAATCCTATATCTCCACCTACGTAATGGGCACAATTGGTTACATAGATGGTGGATTGAAGAAGATGGTGGATTGAAGATGGAAGACCATGGTGATGGTGGAACGAATTTAAAGGTGGAATGAATTTAAATAACAATACATTTTTGATGATTAATTTATATATTTTTATATTTTTAAGGGCCAACATAATATTATTTAATAGATATAAAAATCATCGAATAATATATCACCAAAAAACATTTATATCGGTACATATTTCTACTAAAATGTCCCTAATTATTATTTTATTAAGTTAACAAACAACAAAATTATTAGAATGAAATCACTTATGGTCACTTAATTACTTTTCCCCTCCCTAAAAAATATAAATTGTTATCTTTAAATTATAAGAAATGGGCTTGGAGTCCAATTAGGGTGAACTAATTTTTTTTATCACCACCGGCGGAAGGTAGTACAAAAAAATAATTGGCAGTTTTCTTTTATTTTTTTAATATAAAAGTGGCGGTTTGATTGTTTGCTACATTCAAGGAAAAGACTACAACATGACAAAAATACTGAGGTGGCTAAAGAAAAAAATATAAATATGTTATAAAACTAAGAATAAAGAAGAGAACAAGAACATGGGAGGAGAGTACTTTCTTATTGAGGTGTATGGAATGCAACAAATGAGAGCTCTATTTATAGGCTCATGAAATCATAACTTACACTCTCTAATATTATTACACATAAAAGAGGGGAATGAAATACATTGAATCATACACATAAAGGAGGGGAATAAAATACATTAATCATAGAATGAGAGTTACACAATTGGGCATTCACTACATTATTATCTTCATAACACTCCCCTTGAATGTCCATTGGTTACCGATATACATCATTCTTTGAATACGCGTTTGATACTTTCGCCTCGTTAAAAACCTTACTGGGAAAACCCAATGGGAAAAACCATGGTTAAGGGAAAAAGAGTGCAGTGCGTATCAACTCCCCCTAATGATGATATCAATTGAAGTCCCTCAGTCGCCGAACTCCAATTTTCCGAACTAGTCTCTCAAATGTTGATGGCGGAAGAGCCTTAGTGAATAAATCAGCAAGTTATCACTTGAACGAACTTGTTTGACAGTAATGTCACCATTCTTTTGAAGGTCATGAGTGAAGAAGAATTTAGGAGAGATATGTTTTGTTATATCTCTTTTGATGTATCCCTCTTTCAATTGTACGATGCATGCAGCATTATCTTCATGCAAGGGTGTCGGAGCCATCTTTTCAGAAGTTAATCCACACGAACTTCGAATATGTTGAATTATAGACCTCAACCAAATACATTCACGACTAGCCTCATGTATTGTTAAAATCTCAGCATGGTTAGATGATGTGGCGGTAAGTGTTTGTTTCACAGAACGCCAAGAAATTGCTGTATCACCACATGTGAATAAATAACCAGTTTGTGATCGGCTAGTATGAGGGTCGATAGGTATCCAAGCATCTGCATATCCTACCAAATATGCTTTTGATTCATTCGAGAAGAATAATCCCATATCTTGTGTTCCTTGCAGATAGCGAAGTATATGTTTGACACCATTCCAATGTCTTCGTGTGGGAGAAGAACTATATCTTGCTAATAAATTAACGGCAAATGATATGTCGGGTCTTGTATGACCGGCAAGGTACATTAGTGCACCGATTGCACTAAGATAAGGTACTTCAGGACCAAGTAGTTCTTCATCACTTTCCCGAGGTCTAAAGGGATCTTTTTTCACATCTAGTGATCTGACAACCATCGGGGTACTCAATGGGTGTGATTTATCCATGTAAAATCGGTTCAACACTTTAGTAGTGTATCCTTCTTGATGTACAAGAATACCGTTTGGTAGGTGCTCAACCTGCAAACCAAGACAATATTTTGTCCGCCCCAAATCTTTCATCTCAAATTCATTTTTCAAGCAGGTGATTGCTTTTCTAAGCTCATTTGGAGTCCCAATGATATTTATGTCATCAACATAAACCGAAATGATAACGAACTCGGTTCCTAATCTTTTTAGGAAAACACATGGACATATCAGATCATTTGCATATCCTTCTTTGATCAAATATTCACTAAGGCGGTTATACCATTCTGCCAGATTGTTTCAATCCATATAAGGATTTATTCAATTTGATCGAATAACGTTCTCGAGAACGTGATTTGTAAGCTTTAGGCAAATGAAATCCTTCAGGAAGTTTCATATAGATGTCGTTATCAAGTGATCCATATAAATAGGCAGTTACGACATCCATGAGACGCAAATCTAATCCTTCTCGAATTGCCAGACTGATCAAATAACGAAAAGTAGTTGCATCCACCACAGGAGAATATGTCTCCTCATAATCAATTCCGAGTCTTTGTGAAAATCCTTGGGCAACAAGGCGTGCCTTGTACCTCGTAATGTCACAATTTTCATTACGTTTTCTTACAAAAACCCATTTGTACCCGACGGGGTTGACACCATCAGGTGTAAGGACCACAGGTCCAAAAACTTTTCGTTTTTCAAGAGAATGTAATTCTGCCTTACCTTTCGTTTTTTGGCCAATCCTTTCGTTTTTTGCATGCATTCATGGATTTTGGCTCATGATCCTCATTTTCATCAATAACATTCAGCGCTGAATTATAAGCAAAAATTTCATCGATGTTAAGCGTATTGCGGTTTCATTGTTTACCATCCAAGACATAGTTGATTGAGATCTCATTATTTTCAATATGTTCGAAAATTCGATGCTTCGTTCTTGTGTTGATATATCAGCAATGTTTGGTAGCTTATCCTCGATTGGACCATCTTGATTTACAACTCCTTTTCTTTTTCGAGGATTTTTATCTTTGGAACCGATAGGTCTACCACGCTTCAGACGTGCTTTAGACTCATTTGTATTTTCATGATGTCCAATAGGGACATCTACTCTTGATGGAGCATTTATTGCTGGAACATGAGATTTGGTTACTCGATGTGGGTCGGCAAAAGCGTCGCGGCTTGATTCGCTAAACTTTGTAAATGAATTAGCTTTTGAATTTCTAGTTCACATTGTCTAGTACGAGGATCATAATGAGATAATGCTAATTCATTCCAACCGATCTCTTTGTCCAACTTATTATTTTCTCCCCTAATGTTGGGAAAACCGATTCATCAAAGTGACAATCAAGCAAAACGAGCCGTGAATAAATCTCCTGTCATTGGTTCTAAATATTTTATAATCGAGGGAGACTCATACCCAACATAAATTCCCAACCTCCTTTGAGGTCCCATCTTAGTGCGTTGTCTTGGTGTAATAGGGATGTAAACAGCACATCCAAATATTCTTAGATGGGATATATTCGGTTCCTGACCAAAAACCATTTGTAAGGGGGAATACTCGTGATAACTTGTTGGCCTGATGCGAATTAATGATGCTGCATGTAAGACAGCATGCCCCCAACATGAAGTGGGAAGCTTTGCCTTCATTAACAATGGTCTTGCTATTAACTGTAAGCGTTTGATTAGAGATTCTGCTAAACCATTTTGTGTATGAACATGTGCTACGGGATGTTCAACATCAATTCCGACAGACATGCAATAATCATTAAAATGTTGTGAAGTAAATTCACCAGCATTGTCAAGGCGTATCGTTTTTATCGGATAATCCGGAAACTGTGCCCGTAATCTGATCAATTGAGCAAGTAATCGCGCAAATGCCAAATTACGAGTGGATAATAACGATACATGTGACCACTTAGTTGATGCATCAATTAAAACCATAAAATATCTAAATGGTCCGCATGATGGATGAATTGGTCCACAAATATCGCCTTGAATGCGTTCCAAAAATGTGAGCGATTCATTTCTCACTTTTATCGATGATGGTCGGATAATCAATTTTCCTTGAGAACATGCAATACAAGCCAAATCATTCGATTGGGGAATTCGCTTACTCATCAACGAGTGTCCAAGGGAATTCTCAAGTATTTTACGCATCATAATTGTTCCGGGATGGCCTAACCGGTTATGCCAAACTACAAATCTATCACGATCCATAAACTTGGAGTTTATAATGGAATGTGATTCAATTGTACTAATAAAAGTGTAGTACAAACCGGAAGAAATAGATGGTAGTTTTTCAAGATAACATTTGTTACCATCTACCATACTTGTGATGGCAATATATTCTTTATTTTCTTCCTCAATTGTCTCGATGTGATATCCGTTACGACGGATATCTTTATAACTTAATAAGTTGCGGTGAGACTTTGTAGAATATAATGCATCATCAATATGCATTCTAGTTCCTCCGTGTAGTAGCACGGTTGCTCTTCCAGAGCCTTCAATTAAATTACTACTACCGGATATAGTGCTAACATTAGCTTCTCGCATCATTAGATGAGAAAAATACTTCTTATCCTTTAGAATAGTATGAGTGGAAGCACTATCGATGAGACACACATCCTCATTTTTTATGTTGTCGTGGATGGCGGTAGTATCCATGCTATAACACGAAAATGATAATCCATATTAGAAGGGACAATTATGATGGGAAATTCATTAATAAAAAGAAATAAAAAAATGAGAAAACACGTTCAAGAAAAACAAACTCAAACAAATCAAATGAGAACGATAATAAGGTGCATACATCAAGGCACCATTTTTGTAATAAAAGATATCTCAACAACAATCTTATTTCTCAACATTTCCATCATGAGGAGGAAAGAAGTCAGCAACATCCAGATGAGTGGTGTCAAATTGGCCATGGTTCAAAACACCTTCCTCAATGACCATATTGGTTTCAACCTTCTTGTCTTTCCTTGACTCTTGGTAAAGATTGATAAGATGTCTAGGTGTACGACAAGTGCGAGTCCAATGATCGCCGCCACATCTAGTACACATATTTTGAAAGTTTCGTTGCTAGGCCCACCTCGTTCCTTATTCATTCGCCCATCCCGTTTGAAATGTGGACGAGAAGAGTGGTTGAATCTCTGAAAGCGACCGTGACCATAATCACGTCCACGACCATGGACATTATTGCGACCATAACCACCACCACGGTTATGACCACGGCCACGGCCACGGCCACGATATTGATCAAAATTGTGGCCATTTGTCGCGTTAGCTTCCGGAAATGGAGCCATACCAGTGGGGCGTGATTGGTGATTTTTCAATAAGAGGTCATTGTTTTGCTCGGCCACTAAGAGACATGATATTAATTCAGAATATTTGGTGAAGCCCTTCTCCCGATATTGTTGTTGGAGAACTATATTGGAAGCATGGAAAGTGGAAAATGTCTTCTCGAGCATTTCCTTATCAGTGATTTTCTCGCCACATAGCAACAACTGCGAGCAAATTTTGAAGAGGGCACGAATTGTACTCGCTCACGGATTTGAAATCTTGTAGGCGTAAATGCACCCAATTATCACGAGCTCGAGGGAGAATCACCGTTCTGCGGTGGTCATATCGGTCTTTGAGATTATTCCACAATTCGAGAGGATCTTTGATGGTGAGATACTCGTTTTTCAAGCCCTCGTCAAGATGGTGGCGAATAAAGATCAAAGCCTTGGCTTTGTCTTGGGCAGATGTTTCAGTTTCATCTTTAATCGTGTCGCCCAACCCTTTGGCTTGCAAATGGATGTCAGCATCCAAGACCCACGAGAGGTAATTTTTGCCCGAAACGTCAAGGGCCACAAACTCAAGTTTGGAAATATTCGACATGCTATAAAAGAAGCAAATTGAATTACAAATATATTATAAGCCAAATAATAAAACATATGAAAATGATATAATAATTAAAATAGTAACGGTAATGGAACATTCATTAACATAAAAATAAAGAATGCTTTAAAGAAATAATAATAATAATAATAATAGTGGCATACCCATCTTGAAACATAACTATATAGACATTTAAATAGTGATAAAGGTTTTCTCTTTTGGGTAGGAACAAAAAAAGAGAGGTATTCATGAATTATAAACAAAATGCACAAAATCAAAAGAGTTAACTATAATGAGATGATAAATTTTAATATATTTGTATAACGGCTAAAATATCATATATATACGTGACAAAAACATCAATATGATCATTTAAAATAGGATGGAAAAATGCTAACGATATAATGTGAGTTCACTTAGAAAAATGCATAAAATATTTTATAAATATTGTTGCCTAGAAGAGATACTCATGCATATGCCATAATAAAATAGAAACTATATCTATTTTAGAATTGATCATGAATTAAAAAGGCAACATACAAGCAAAAAAAAAACACTATGGAACGAAACGGAAGATATAAAATATGATAGGTCATAATAATATATACTATAAAATATACATGATGATAACTAAACGTTTAGGCCAGTCTATAAAGACATGATATTTGACCAATATAAACGTTTGATTATAGTCATCAATAGAAAAATGACAAAGTCGTTTTTGAAATCGGTAAAATGAGAAAGACCACCATTTGTTACATATAAAAAAAAATAGAAATGGATTCCTTTCTCTAACTCTAATTTTGAAAAAGAAGATTTTATAAGCAAATAAAAGAACAAGATAAATAATAATAATAACTTTGGAAAACAAGATATAGCAAATAACAACCTTCGTGAAAACTTCGAGAAAATATAGAGAGCACTCGTGCTGATAACGTGTTATAAAACTAAGAACAAAGAAGAGAACAAGAACATGGGAGGAGAAGTACTTTCTTATTGAGGTGTATGGAATGCTACAAATGAGAGCTCTATTTATAGGCTCATGAAATCATAACTTACACTCTCTAATATTATTACACATAAAAGAGGAGAATGAAATACATTGAATCATACACATAAAGGAGGGGAATAAAATACATTAATCATAGAATGAGAGTTACACAATTGGGCATTCACTACATTATTATCTTCATAACAAAATATATATTATATGGTTAGATATAATAACGCTCTATATAAAATCTTAAATATAATAATGTATTACGCAGTAATTAAAACTATAGTGGCATTAGAGGGCATTTTCCACTAAACTAATAATTCTCTACCTCATGATCGAACGTGTCGTTTAAATGTGCGAATTAAAAGGAAAACCCAGCTATTAATCAGAAATAAAAATTAAAAGATCAAGCAGGCGGAAGCTAGACTCGCCGGGAACAATGGCAGCTGAGGCGGCGAGTTCCGCACAGAAAGGTGAGCCCAGTTTGACCTCAGGCGAAGATCCCATCTTAATTTATGATTTTAACTTCCTGAATTACGGAACCTCTTAATTGTCACTACTTTACCCTGTCTGTTGTGCTGTGCTATGGGGTTGGTGTGTTGAAATTTGGTTTTAGTGATTGTTCAGTTGAAAGCCACTGCCGACGCTCCTATACTCAAGCAAACCAAGTTCAAGGTACTTTTTAATTTCCATCAAAATTTTCGGCGTTCCGTGTTTGCTCTATCGATGATTACTTGATTGGGGAAGGAATACTTAGGTTTTTGGGTGGAAACAGTTCCTTCTACACCTGCTTCTTCGAGGTAGTCCCTTGTGGCTGCTTGAACTTTGTTTCTAAGCAAATTAAAGCTTTGTTTGATTGAAACTATGATGAATTAATATGCGTCACTCGTCATATGGCTTCTCTTGGATGAGAAACCTCTTATCTAATTTGATATCAATCGCTGTGATTAATATTATAATTGATTGACTGTTTAATGTAGGGTTTCTTGTAAAATTGTATTCTCAGATCCTGTCAAACTCGCGTTTCATGTACGATGTGAACTGGTGCCATTAAGAAATCACCGGTTGCCCCCAATTTCCAGTTCTTCTGGGCCTTCTTATAGTTGTGGATGTTTGTGCTTAGCAATCTTAACTCTTATGAAATATCGCTTTTGTAATACTCACTTTGTTACTTGGTTTAGTGTTGGGCAGTGGGTTTACAGTTTGTGTATTTTACTGATTCTATGGGCTATCAGTTTGTGGCCTGTGTCAGTTTTAGTTCTTATGGTTTAGTTATGAATGAATTATTTTAATGGCAGATGCTTGGAACCGATAAGTTTGCCAAGGTGATCGACTTCTTGCGTCGTCAACTTCACAGAGAAACAGTGGTATCTATCTTATTCTTCTGGGTGCTCTCCACTTTTATGTTATCAGTATATTGTTTGATGGTTGTTACTGATATATTTCCTGTGGCTATCTTGGTTTTAAGTTTGTCTATATCAACAGTGCCTTCTCGCCTAATCCTGATGAACTAGTGATTGATCTTTTCAATGTAAGTGTTTATTACTGTCATATTGATATAGTTATTTATGTACAGTCTTCTTTTCTTTCCTACATGTGTCTGGTCATATGTTCTTATACTCTGGCTTATCGGAGGTTCATATGATCGTACTCTCTTGTTCTGCAACAATTTATTGGGATTTACTGGTGAATTCAACTATTCAACCATATGCCATACAGAACCTGGGTTTTACTGGCGATCAATTTAAGAAGGGTACATTCCTCTGGATATTTTGGAAAGGATAATCTAAAACTGTCAGAATTCATATTGGAAGAACCATGTAGTTTGTCCTTCTGCCGTCTTTGTTTGGCTTGCTGAACAAAGCACTTCATCGGTATGACTATGAGAGTAGCCTAATTGTTTTTGTTTTATTTATTAAGAGAGTAACGTAACTTAGTTATATGAAAGCCATTCTGACAAGTGACAATCCATCTGATATTCTGTATGCTTATACACAAAACACGCCTATAGATGAACCTAGTACCCGGTTGACATATGCTTACGGCTTCACTGTGTTTTGTCCTTTCTCAGTCGGATCAATTTATATCCATTCCCACGAGCTTCTTTTGCACCTCTTGTTAAACTTGAACCTGAATGTGCACGTATTGTTTGAATGAGCGCATAAGAATGTGCATAATTACGGAGGATCAGGGAAAAACTCCATCAAGTTCTTGAGGCTTACCTTGTGAATACAGTTCTGAATCTTTGGTAGTTCATAAATGTAGCATATTTGACTCCTTGCGAATATCACAGAATTTTGGTGTTGATGGTAAATTGCTGGTGAACTATGCTTGTTCTGTGGCATGGGGTTGACTTACGTTGCAAGTTGTCACCAATTCCTTACCTGTCTTAATACGGTAAGATTCTCCCTTTACTTGAACAAAAACTGAAGAAAAGTGAAACTCTGTTACTGGTGCACTTAAAAGATTGTTACGATCTCATAAACCTATGCACTACTTTTCCTATTCATATCTCCGTTTGTTACTTTTGCAGGATGTCACCAACAGTACATCATTGATTCGGGATAGAGCTTGTAAACTGAAACATTATGATGTAGTTGATATTGATGGAAGAAAGGAACCCTGACTTTAAGTTGTTTTCTTTTCTGTTCATTTTGCCATAGATGTATATTCCCACCCGTTAAGGTTTGAAATCGATGGATATCTACGTACCTATAACATTATTGAAAATAGATAATACCTCCATGCAAATTCAATTCATAAGACAAACAAAAGAAGTAAAATATGTATATGTTAGCTAGTGGTTCTCCTCAAGTCGAGCCTGCTGGCTGAGCTTATCGTAGAGAAGGATTTGTTGATATGATAAACAGGGAGAGGTCTGTTACTTTACGCCGGAAATCAAATTGTAATCTTAGCATGTAAAAGAAACACCTACCCGAGCTTTCTCCCATTCTGTGCGTACCGAGGTGCCAACATCCACAACCAGCCTCAGGGTCTGAGCCTCGTTCCGGCACACACGCTGGTTATGCTCACGCCATAATCTCCATAGAAACACAAGCCTCCTTCTCCAAGTTGTCCGTTGTCCAAGTCGCAATAAGCTGATGGAACAATCTGCAGTAATGTGCCGATTCCCCCACAAAAGCTGTTAAGAGTAAAATCTAGACCAGTTTTAGGGTAGCCCGAAAGCTCGGAGTAAACATGCTCGAGTCGGATTCGGGTCTATGAAATCCCCCCACATGCAGTGTTATACATGGTTTGTGGGTGGATGTGCTACCTAGTTGTATCACTAATTTCTTTAACATGTCCTTACAAGATTGGCTTCTTGAAAGCGTTGTTATTAGGGGGGGAATTTTGTTTCAAGATATTAAATGGTGTGATTGGCTTTTAGCACTTATTTAAGTGACGAAATCAAGTTTGTCACAATCAAACTCTTTGGCCTATACCATTCTACAGAGGATTGCTAAAGACTTTGGGTTGGAATTGCTTTCACTCAGAAAACCCCCAATATTTGCTCGTGAATCGGAAATGATCGGATAGTTACCCCCTCCGACAGGGTGATTAAGCTAAATGTTGATGGTAGTGTCCTCTTCGAGGAACATGGTACATCATTTGGTGGTGTTTTGCGCAACGACTTTGGAATTTGGATGGCACGATTTTCAAATCATATTGGCTCGCAACCCATCCTTTATGTAGAGTTGAGAGCAATTAGAGACAGCATCTGTTGGACATCCATGCTTGGATATAAGCTGGTAGAGGTGGCGTCGGACTCTATGTTAGCTATTCAGTTAATTAATAGCACTAATATAGGTGGTCACCCCATGGAGGCGTTATTACGAGATGTCCAACGTTTGAAACTGCAGATGGAGGGGTGTCAGATTCAAGATGTTCGCAGGGAGGCGAACTTTACGGCGGATTTCATTGCTAAGACGGGTCATGTTCATAGAGATGAGGAACGCTGGCTCTCACACCCCCTACTGAAATTCTACCTATTTTGGAGACTGACCGAACGAGGCATGGTTATCAAAGAGGAAGTCAACTGATTGGCTTTCAGGAAAATGTATTTTGTATGTAAAAACTCATGCTAATCTGGCTAGCGGCTAACTACTTCGAGGGTCTCGAGGAGCTGCAAGCACTGCTATTTTGGGGGAAACTCTGGCAAGGGGATCTACAGCAGTGGTGGAGCAATTAGCTGTTGCCCGTAGCCGGTCGAAGAAAGCCTTATTGAGCTGAAAATCAGTCAGGTAGGAGGTAGCTCGCTAATACAAGTGATCCTACAAGTTTCTTGGATGGAGTTTCAGTTGCTCCATCAATTGGTGTCTACAGCATCGGCTACCCCTTTTTATTTTCATAACCTTTTCTTTATATGTTCAATTTTAGGCTTAGCTTTCAGATTCTAGTGTTTCCGTTTTTGCTACATTGGTCGGGGTAGACTAAAGTAGGTGTCTGCGTCTGATTTGATCGATACGGTTGTGGTTTTAATATGGATGTTAACTCTTTATACGGATGTGATGCATGTAGGAAGTTTTGTAGGTTTCTTCTTCTACCTTGCTACCCAATATAGGGGGGGGGGGGGTGTTGGGGCGACTCTCAAATGACAAGTTTGTATGATTCTTGCTATATGCTTAATAAGAAGTTTTACATTGTCTGAAAAAAATATTCTTGATCAAAGATGTTGATCCTATCAAACGAAACCTTAAGAGAAATACCACCCAGAATGGGCAAAGCACGGCGACACAAAGATTAGCATATGTGTTAGCATATTTCATCCCAAATAAAGAAAATCTTGAATGGAGGCTTACAACCCAGGCACTAAGAACAACCCTACAACGAAAGCAAGAAAACAATAAATGATTGGTGGAGCCCGAACTAGGGACACCCAAAACATCAAACACTTGAAGAGGCCGATACATCGAGTGAGTTCTTGCCAATGAATCACTCCTTGTGGCAGGACCTGTTGTTCATGCCTACCGTTGTCAGGTTTTTTGGTTGTTCCTGGAGACCCTCACAAGTCGCCAACTTTCCTTCCGGTCCTCGCTCCATCGCATCATCTTCTTGTCTTGGCATAACCATCTCCATCGCCGATCCACAAATGAGAAAAGGAAACTCTAGCCGTCACTGTTGTAAACCTTAACATATAAGGAAAACCTCTCAAAAGGAGGAGAACTATAACCTGAACCAGTACTTCAACGTCACTATTGTTGCTTACACCCGTCATTGACGCTTACTCCGTCAACAGCGGCAGCCGCCGCCGGTTAGAATCGCCGCCGCTCAAAGCCTAGGGTTTTTAGTTGAGAGGATTTTTTTATGGAAACTAGGTTAAAACTTCAATCGGTTATTACTTAAATAGGTTAGAACTTAAAAATATAATTGGGCATAGCCCGATCCAGCCTGTTCAAACCAGACATTGGGTAACGAGAAAGCGCGGAGTAAGTAGGGGGTAGGACTCGGGTTAGTAAAATGTGGTGTTTCGGGATTTCAAACTTTTCGGGTAGAGCCTAAAAAATCCAAACCTGACAAAAGCCCGATCTGACCGGGTCGGGCTTAACCCACCCTTACCCCAGTCACCAAATCCACCATAGGATAAGAGGATAAGAGTACATGAGTATATGAATCGTTCTATTACATGCAGAAGTTGAGTTGGTAGGTTAAATATGTAAATGAATGCATAAACTATATAGCAGGTAGGCCTAAATATGGCCCAACCCTCACCTTCATTTTTCTTCGGTTGACGATCCCGCTACGTGTTGTTTTCCATAAAGTAGAATTTTTATTAGATCCCTCTACTGCCACTCCTTTGCTATCTTGGCCTGTCTAAAGAAAAAAAGGGTAATAGACCCATCTCAAGATTCTGTTTCTAGAGTGGAACCCAACCCCTCAATCCAACAAACGAGATCGGTTCACCCCTACAGATTCATATCAACCTTTTTCTCCGCCAGCCAGCGTTGGATCCATTTCTTCACTACTTTTTCCCTTCCGTTTTTGCTCTTCTTCTCCAGTTCATTTTCGGCTGTTAGGAGGAAGGGCTTTTCCTTCACTTCTTGCTTCACATTTAAAGGGACATTCATTTCCCCCGAAGGTTCAGTTTTGAATCCCAAATCCTTGGTTTCAGGCCAATTCTCTGATATCCTATTTGACCCTATTTATTTTGTTTCTTGTTCTAGAAAATCAATCTTGCCCAAGTCGTCGGTACCCTAGAAACTGGAAAGAGTTTGGGACTGTCTTAATCTCTCATCTCTAAGTCGCTACCGCTATCGCCACCTCCTCCGACACCACCATCGCCACCACCATCGCCACCAATAGAAGCTCTCGGCTGCAGTTCCACCCAATAGAGGCTCTCGGGTGTTGTTTCCAGACAAAAGGACACAACGTGTTCTTATGGTACATGCCATGTTCCTCTTAAATTCTAACCAATCATAGCTCCGATCAACTTCAATCGTCTATCTTAGTTCCCACTTGTCCTAAATACTGTAAATCGCCTGAAATTCATAAAACATATCCCAAACAACGTAATACGGCCCCGAGGGGCAAGAGAACCAAACATGTATTCAAAATCCTAAGTTTGAATACATTTTGACACACAAAAAGTATGGTTTATAACGAGAATAAGTGTGTCGACAATATAGCACATCAACATCCTAGCTGGTTATTGCTGCAAGTTACAAAGGTCCCTATATGGACTTAAATAAGCCAACCGTCAATAGTTTGCTAGATTGACAGAATTAGCATGGTTTTAGACAGCTCAATGTTGATTATTCACTCTTTCGCAAAGGCCATGGTGATAGTAAGGTTGTACTACTTGCTTATGTTGATGATATCATCTTGGTAGGAAGCGATCATGTATAAATTGACCACGTCAAAACCTACTTGTAGGCAATGTTTAAAATAAGAGATTTGGGTCCATTAAAGTACTTCCTAGGTCTTGAAATTGCCAGGTCAAGTGTTGGAATTTTAATCAACCAAAGATATTGCTTTGAATGGGTAAATCAATCATTTGGCCTTGTGGATCCGACATTAATCCTCTCATACCTATTAATTGATGCACTTGAGATGCATTTTCCCTAGCTCCTAAAAAAGACATTATATGAACTGGATTAAAGGGTTCTGTCATCTTAAAATTAGGATTCATTTACTATCACCATCGCAAATATTCACTTGTAGCATACTTAGTACCGTCTTGATCTACTTACTGATATTGGGTTTGTTGAAGTTAAAGGTGCAAAATCACCAATGGATCCAACTCTCCATTTGTCAACAGAACAAGGCGAGACGCTTGATGATCGTAGGAGTTACAGATAGTTAGTTGGACATTTACACTATCGGACAATTACCAGACCAGACATTACATTTGCAGTACAACAGCTCAGCTAGTTTCAATAAGTTCCTTATGCTGGGCATATGCAAATTGCTTATAGGATTTTAAAATATCTAAAGCTTGCACCAAGTCAAGGACTATTCTATAAAACTGGAGTTAATATTGAGATGAAAGGTTTCTGTGAATCTGACTGGGCAGCTTGCCCTGACACTAAGCGTTCCATTACAGGTTACTGTACTTACCTTGGTGACAATATGATATCTTGGAAATCAAAGAACCAAACCATTGTATTACGATCGTCTTCACAGGCAGAGTACAGGGCTTTGGCACACATAGTCAGTGAAGTCTAGTGGTTGTCAAGACTCTATATTAGCTTGGAGTACATGTATCTACTCCCATTTCTTTCTATTGTGACAATAGATCGCAATTCACATTGTTGAGAATCCCGTCTTTCATGAGAGGACCAAACACATTGAAATAGACTGCCATGTTACGAGGGAAATGATTAAGTCTGGTTTGATCAAACTGTTGCACATTAATACTAAGAATCAGGTTGTAGATATATTCACTAAACCACTTCATCAATGCCGTGTGCATTATCTACCTTGCAAGTTGGGAATAATTTACATCTATTCGCCAACTTGTAGGAGGCTAATAAAAGAGAAGAAGCAAGTCATGGATAATGCACCAAAGCAAGATGAAGAGAATGATTGCGTAACAGATACATAACAGGATGGACGCAATAACCAACTTGCAATGGAATGAAAGTTGAGTGATTGAAGAGCAAGAAGGAAACTGTTGTTTATTTGAATGGTGTCATTTTAGTTTGTGTAATCAGTTGACTGCCATATGTGACATTCACCTTTCTTTTTTTACCGTTAAGTTTGTTACTAGAGTAAAACTTGAATCTCTTAAATTATAAGAGGTGAAATGGAATAATTGAAACTCACACTTTCCAGAATACTCTATCACTTGATCTTATCTTTCTCAGCTAATCTTGTACAAATTCACCAAATTCGAATTCATGAAAAGCTTGCCTACCGACTTCGAATTCGAAACTAAATTAGCTATAATTTGGTTTTCAGTTGAATAAATTCGGTTACAAAATTAAATAAATTGAATAACCAAATTCGAACTACCACCCTTAGTTGTTCTGGTGATTTGCTAGCTCGCAATAAAGCAATCTGTTTGCCTGTAGTTGGGAAGGGAAACCACACTTTTAATATAGAAATCACAAGGCCACTCTCTTGAACATTGAATGAAAGAAGGAAAGGGTGATGATATTTTCACATTTGAACATTGTTGACTTGTAAAAAGTTGGGTTGTCGTTGATAATAAAGGAATGGAGAATGGTAGTTGTGCCATTATTATTGCTGACCCAGAAAAAAGACATGGAGTTATCATTTCTGTGTTTTTGTTCATCATAATTCTTCATATGTTTGATGGGTTATGTTTTGAAACGGGTAAATTGAGGATAAGCTTTCATAAGAATATGTTAGATTATGATATATAATCGCTTTGGACAAGCATTAGAACTATTAACCTCAGACACTTGTTTTTGTTTGATCTGTTATGTATAATGGAGGTCGAAAGTACCTTTATACTCAAATCTGGTTCAGCTGTTCATCAGTTAGAGGAGACTTTTAAATGGCTTATATCTTCGCATCTCACCACCTTTCAGTTTGTTATTATCTTATTAATAGCTTATATCTTCAGTATTTTATTAATGGAGGCCGAAAGTACCTTTCAATAATACTAGTTTGTATTGTCGTGCGATGTCGCGAAACATAAAATTAATCGTGTCTAGATTTTACACATCCGCAGAACATGATATAAATAGAGGGATTGATGTGAAAAATGTTAGAAACTTTACAATAATAGGTCATGAATAGTTGACAAAAAATTTCGAACAATAATCAACTCATTCAAAACAGTAATAATGATCCATAATTAAACAGTTACATGAGTTGTAATATGGAGCCAAATGACATCTTGATTGGTTGATAACTTGTATCGTCATAAACTATGCTGATATGCAATATATCAACACCAATATGCTTTCCTGAAGCAAAGTTGACTTGTTCTGGTCTATTACCACCACATGCCATTGATTTTCCCGCATCACTAATTCACTATGTATTTAGGTGTAAGGTTACACACTAAACATTAAAGCTCACAAGCAATCAATAATAGCACAACTCACAATTACCATACAAAAGAATGAAGGCAGAAGGAGCGAAATAAGTCCATCAGGTACTTAGTTCAAATAAAGAGATGGTACAGGAAACCATGTCCAGACCACCGAGAAGTTTATCATAACTGTCAAATTTTCTATAATGAAATCCCCACATACTTCAAAGCACTCGATTAAGTTGTCGGAATGTCGATCTAGAGGTCCTATAAATAACTTTAGGCCACCTCTCTTCATTGCACATAGTTGCAATAATAGCCAAAAATCCAGCATATCAGACTCACCCTATTCAGAAATTGCAAAGAGAGGGGTAACAATTGTTGCTTGCTTACTTCATTGATAGCTTGAAACATGGTTCTAGATGGTCTCTTGCGCTCTCAATGGATTGACTACTTACACCAAGTAATCCAACCAATTCCCCCAATAGGTAGCTTTAAGTCCACAAGGTCCATCACTTCATCGACTATAACAAAATCAGAAAATCAACGATTTATAATAAATAGTTGTAGTATGTGCAAGAATACCATTAAGATGCAATATAATCATTACTATATATGCAAGATTTAATGAAGAGTCAAACTAACGTTTCTTGAAAGAAAAAACTAAACAAATTCTGTATTTACTCAGCAACTTTGAAAAGGTTGTCGAGGCCTTCTAAGAAGAGGAACATGATAGAGATCATATATGCACAAAATGAAGATTGGTTCCAAAGAAGAGATGGGCTTGTTCACTGTTTAGACATGGAAAATCAATTTGTGGTTAGTATAACATTGCATACATGAATTGCAACGTTTTCACTACTTCCATATGCAATAAGATAAATAGGTTAATCATTGATGCAATCTCAGTATAGGAGATAATGTTTCAACATAGAAAAAGATAACTTACTTGCAGGAACATCATGAATTTGAATAATATCAAACCTCCCACAGCTAAATGGGTCGTTATGTTCTTCCCGTCAGCATGATCGTTCATTTAAACTTGAAAATATATGAAGATTCACCTGTTTTTAGTCCGTGGATATAGGATGTGAGTCACAAATTGAAAATCCCTGAAATGCTGGAGCATCAACTCTAAAAACAATATAAAATGGGATGAACATGCATATCCAGTTCCTTTCATCAAGAAAATGAAGAGCTTGGGTAGGAGACAATATACACATAACACAAAACCATATCAAGCTTTCATTTCCTCATTTTGTTTCATCCAACCTCCGAACTTGATTAACTTAGAGGAGAGTATAAAATCAATTAAAAAAATCAGATAGTAATCTACTTACATAAAATAGAAAACCAACTAAGAATGCATCCATAAAATGAAAACCTCTCAATAAGGGATGGAGTAGGGGATAAGACCTCTTTTTGAACTCAGCACAACTCCGACAAGAATCAGCCAAACTACTCTGCTGAACCACTCCGTGTCCGCCTTATGTCTCTGCCCAACCTGCAAATATCACTCCTTGACGTTCAAATCAAGCTAAATCACAACCCACTAACACAAAATAACCGAGCAATTCACAAACGCGGTACCCAATAACGAGGTGTGAGGTCAGCGATCCCCGATGAAAGATGAATCACATACCCGACATTCCTAGCAAATATCAATAGAACCTCATGGTACAAAATCTCACCTCCACGGAGAGACTAGAAGCACCCACCATGTAAGAAAGCATAAGCTCAATATTACGGTCCTTCGGTTAGAGGAACATACCAGCATTAGGGTTGTGGAAACTCGTGGTTGATATTGGCCTTGAGAGTAAAGAAGGTGAGGGGAGTTTTGGTTTCTTTTTCAATCAGATTGTGTCGCTCTCCATCAAGATCTTGACCAGCATGTGGTCGAGCTTATCGTGACGGAGCCTGGAGACGATGATTGCAACATTCACGAGAGCCATCGTTTGCGGAGGAAATAGTTTGGAATCACATGAGAGAGATAAATACAAAGAAGAAAGTAAAAAACAGGAGTGCTATCGTTCGACTTCAAAGAAAATTACAGAATGCGATGAAAGAATAGCATCAGACATGAACTAGAACAGGGAGAAATAATCAGGGGGCATCTGAATTGGCTACTGTTCAGTGACGAAATCACTGTTTTAAAGCTATAGTAGTCTAGGCTGATTGGACCCTAGCTTTTTATATTTTAATACATTAACTATTTGTATGGTGGAACTGGCTGATAAAACTGGTGGGGATCGTATCCCCACTATCCGTTCCAGTCCCGTCCTGCTGCCAAGCCTACATGTAGGGAAGGAAATCTTGCTCCCTCAATCATAATTAATGCTTATCTATTATTTTTAAATCAAACTTAAATCTCATCGATCAATGCTCAATCGAACGTTAGCTAGTACCAACTACATCGGTGAGCCAGTTGGGAGGTGCAAATCACACAGATCAGGTTGTATGCAAATCACCGGGTGCCATGAATGATGGTATCGCTAGAATAAGGTCGACAACTCGTGGTATGAAAATATTCCCTATAAAATCAACATTCCAATCTTTCAATCCCGGTACCCATAAGTCAAACACATCAAGATCCGGATAAGCCGGGTTCGGAGGCGTTTCAACCCTCGCATTGTCATCGGCTTTAAGCCAGGGATCATGCTAGACACCAATGTTGTAACTGTCTCCAATTTTCCATCGAACACCCGTAGCCACAAGTGGTTCAGCCTAAAGCAAACTCCGCCACATGAAACTAGGTGTACTACTAACCTCAGTCATGAGGAATTTTTTGGACTAATAGTATTTCTCCCTATAGAGACGTGCTACAAAAGAATCTGGTTTCGCCATGAGACGCCAAGTTTGTTTAGTGAGAAGGGCCATGTTTTGAAGCCTCGCAGATCACGAAAGCCCATACAACCATACTCCTTCAGGACCGCTAACGTTTTCCATTTCATCCATCTCACACCCCTACCAGTGGTTTGCTTTGAATTCCACCAAAAAACATTCATCATACGTTCCAGTTCAGTGGTGAGACCATCCGAGAGAAGGAAGACGTTCATACTATAAATAGGAAGAGCGTGCACGACTGATTTAATAAGAATTTTCTTTCTTGCTTCTGATAACTTTCGACCTTGCCGATACTGGAGACGATTTTAGTCTCGAACTTGGATTGATTTAAACACCTTGTTTTGAAAATATTTATATTTAAATTTTTTATGTAATAAATTAATTAAAAATTCAACAAGTGGAAAGCACAGTCGGCGGTTCACGTGTGTGGAAAACAGAGTCTTCGTGCCACGTCAGCTAATATAACGGATGTCTCAACGGAAACCTAACGGAAGGGTTTGATTATAAATTTCGTCAAAGATTGGGGGTTGTTGAACGTTAAATATTAGTAAGGGGGTGCGGATGTAAATTTTGCGTAGTTTAGGGGTTCAAATGTGTAATTTCCCTTTATTATATCATTAATTATTTAGGAATTTGACCTGGTTTAGATTCTTGGCTTTTGCAGCCCTGTATTACGATTGAACTTCCTTCACACAAACTTAGCAAGCTAGTGAGGCTCTCTCTCGCAGATGATTATCATCCGTGACAAGGTTAGTTTCTAAAGCATTTCTATCATCCATATTTATCTACAGTACGATCTACAAACAGTTCAAACAAACCTAAATGCAACTTTTTACAATAGAAAAAAAAAAGGATGCTATAACAGGGCACCTGTTACTTTCTGTGAATTCAAAACAAGCAGTCAAATTCCTTTCTTTTCATTAAGTTGCTTTTACCATACACTGAGACGTTCATAAATTGCAACATTATCAACTGATAGCAACAACAGATAAAAACCAAATCCCTCCAATACTAGCGGCTAAGTATAAATTCATCAAACAAAGACCACATCAATTGTGTCGACAACTTTGTAGCGAGCATCAGTTGATGAGCACACCAAGGAACCCTGGCTTACAGCTCCTGTCACATATATGGAGTATGTTGCTTTCTCTACAAAGTTGGTTCAACTTAAACTCACTTGGTTCAACTTTAACATCCACACTATCCGGTGCAAATACCTTGCTGCTGTAGAACTTAACGAGATAGAAAATGTAGGGTAGTTCAGCTGAGCCCCGGGTATGGCAGATCCATTCGAGCTTTTCACTTTTCGCTGCACAATCATGCTTACCTGTGTGTCATTGTAACCCAAACCACATAGATAACCAACATAATCATCTGGTTGAATGTCATATACGAAGCCATGACTGAAAGCTTTTGGTGGGTTCACATGACCGACACCCATATCAAAGACAATAGCAGGGGAATTTTGCTCATTGGAGATCGGCTTGCCACTTCGGTCAACTGTGTAAGCAGTGGTTAAAATGGGAGACTTTATGGCAGCAGAAGACCAATTTGGATGCACTGCCTTGATTACAGCTGCAACGCCGCTGAGATGTGGGCAACACATTGAAGTTCCCGAGATTATATTGAATGAATCGGTTTTATTGTCAACTGACTCTCCCCAAGCAGCTAGAATGCTCACCCCAGGACCAATGATGTCAGGTTGCAGGATCTCCGGAGTTCGTATGTTTTGACCTCTAGACGAGAACAAAGCTATTCGTGGTGCACTCAAATCCCCAATCTTGGTACCTTGGAATGAGATTTTAGCAGTAGGATATGACGTGGAATTCAAGTAAGTTTTGATTACCAATCCGTCATTGTAATTAATGTGTGATGCAGGAAGGACATGGGGTGCAGGTGTAGGTAAAAACCCTCCGGCCAAACTATTGATTACGACCATCCCTTTGTCGACTGGTCCAGTATTACCTCCAATCTGGCATAGAACAATCTTGCCTGCAGCATCAATGTTTTTTAGTGATCCTTCATCACAAAATATTGCTGCCGCATTGCTACTCGTGCTTGCATCGACAAATGGGAATTCGTCGATGGAAGTCGTTAGGGTGGAAGAGGGATTGACCATGAAATTGCTCATTGTTACCTAATGTCACTGTTGTCTTGATATACCTATCAATGGTACTTGCTCCAACGGTTAGGATCCAAGGTGCCTCGTTGTGTAGGGAAGAGCTATCTGGTCCATTGTTGCTAGCTGAGCAACTCACAAATATGCAATTTTGCAAGGCCCTGAATGCACCCAATGCAATTACATCATCATAAAGATCTGATGAGCTTCCAAGCGATAGTGAAAGCACATCAACACCGTCCTCTATAGCAACATCCATTGCAGCCAACACGAACTCTCAAAACATTCAAAACTAGTTTCACAGACCTTGTACATATCGCTAAGTGAGCAAAAGGGGCGATCCCCATTGCTGTCCCATTAGCTTGTCCAAACACATTGGCACCTTCCACGGCAGTTCCAGCAGCATCTTCAGCAGTATGGGTTCCATGGAAAATCTCCTCCGTAAGATTCCCCGGAGAGGCAAAGCTTCTAGCACCAATGCGCTTGTTGCTACAAGTCATCTTACCATTGATCTCACTCTTGCCTTTCCATTTTACAGGAGGTGGATGCATACCTTTGTCGCGAAACGAAGGATGATCATACTTGATGCCACTGTCAATCATACCTATGATCACTCCTTTGCCAAGATTTGAAAGTTCCAACCAGCTCCTAGATTCTGCTGCTGACCAAGAACTGAGTAGTATGAGTTGTATGCGGAGACGCGGTTCTGTCAACTATTGCTGACAGAAATCCATCCTTGTGCTCCATTGCTTTGGCTTCTTCTGATCACATTTTGATATGAATGCACCATGCGCTGCTCTTCACCCGAGCTTAACACAGTTTCAGGAAGGAATGTTTGGTACCAGCCATTCATATTAAAATCAGTTGATCGTGTGGATAACAGGCTCTCTGGTTTCTCTAGAAACAGAATGTAAGTGCCTAAGTTACTTTTTCCAGAAGCTGGTGCTTCCTGAAAGGAGAAGAAGAAAAAGAATGTGATGATGAGAAAGGTATTGGTGCACTGCTAAGCTTCCTATTCCATAAAGTCTGAAGCATGGACATGAATTTATAGCAAGAATGCTATATGCTGCCGTGGCGGCACCTTTAATTTGCCGTTAAGTTATTGTTGGTTTTGTAGTAATCATAGTGTTGGAAACAATTGTTGTACGGTGGAGGATACCTTGTAGTTGTAAACTTCACAATGTTACTACAGCACTGTTACATTACCTCTCTTTCTTAGTCTGCATGAGACAACAGGTACAAGACAAACCGTCTGATTTTACTGAATACTAATTAGAGTGTCGTTGTATCAGTCATGAACTTTAATTTTCTCACCATCTTGTGTTGGTAGTCCTTTGATGCAGCATAAGCATAAGATTGTCATTTACAAGAAACAAATTGCAATTTTTCTTCTGCAGATTGTCTTTAAACCCCCAGTTGCAGTTAGCTTCGACGTGTGATGTTGTAGACAAGTTCATTAGATTTTCTGTGAGTTGTTGCATTCTGTTTCTGAAGACAGGTAATGATGCTTTTATTTTACCAAATTTTGGAAAGCAAACTGTGTTCTGAAAACATTAATTGGAACCCATTTCTCTACAAATATATATATGCAAAAATAACTTCAAAAGTTTACCACAAACTTTTAAAAGGCTTTCCTTAAATTAAGAACAAATTTTTTTTCCCAAAAAACTTTTGTATCCACAAACCACGTACTATTGCAAAATATAGCCTTATTAATTATTTTAATATCCTATTTTGTTTCTCTCTTTTAATTAGTTTTTCTTCCATAACATTTTGTATATTATTCAAAATAAATTATGATCTTCACAAATGTTTGTTATAATTTTGAGTCCAATGATATTGATTTTGTTATATTTTACTAATCTTTCATGAAAAACAATTCATCTAATACATAGGATAACCAACCTACACATCACACTAAAAAATTTCAAAGATATTCAATCACTCGCTATCATAATAAACGAAGCAAATATGCATTTCATTCAAAATCACAAGTCGCTACAAAGTATAGAAAAACATCTTAAAATCAACATAATACATGACAGCTAACGTAATAAGTGGGCCTAAAGTAGTTCAATTATCAGGCATATGGGGTTACATTTTGAAAGATTGTTTGAACAAGGCAATTTAAGTTAGATTTTTGCAAGTTAATCCGGTAATGATTCATTATCTCTAGACCTATTCGGAATCCTAATCTGGTTACGTTGGTTTGAATTGGACAAATCTATCAAACCTAAGCATAGTCCATATAACATGATTATTCTTTCAAGACTATTTTAGTGAGAACAATGATGGTTTGAATTGGATATATTTATCAAACCTAAACATAGTCTATATAACATGATCCTGCTTTCACAATTCTTTTAGTGGAGCCAATTCAAAATACTAATAGGGTTGGGTTGGATTAGACATAGTGATCAAATCTAAGCATAACTAAGAACATGATCCTTCTTTTAATAATTTTTTAATGGGACAGTCGATGTCACATTTTTGTAAGTTAATCGGGTTAGAGTCATTATATAATGACAAATTTAAAACACTACTTTGGTTGAGTCACCTGAATTGTACATATCCATAAAACATAAGCTCATATAACATGATACTTCATTCAAGATTATTTTAACGGGTCGATTGAGGTTAAATCTTCTAAGATAAATACGTTACGAGTCATTATATCTTGATCGATTTAGAACAAAAATCGGGTTCACTCGGTTTCAATTCGACATATCCATCAAACCTAAGGAGTTCATATAACATGATTTCCTTTCAAGATTCTTTTAACGCGCCAGTTGAGGTTACAATTTTGATTATGTTCAGCTATTCGTCAAAACAGTTTATTGTTTTCTAATGCTTCTCCAACTCAGTACATGTGTGAAAAAATATGTAATATGAATATATGTCATTATGATATATGAGCATGAATACTTGGACAAGGGATGGAAATTAATGTACATGTAGTTTTCAATCTTAGATATTTTTATCCTTTTATTTTGTCTTCTTAAGTTATTCGCTACTAACTACTTTTAACAATGACAAACAATAGTTTAATACACCATAGCATGGGTATATCATGAGAAAAGTTGCATGGACATATTGCACTTTCTTATAGTCGTAACAGAAAAGTCCATTATAAGTTGTCCCTTAACAAATTATTTGGTTGGAATTCTTGGTTAAAAGGTATTTTTCTGTTATGAATATAATTAGGGTGTTTGTGGATAGGATTTGGGTTAATTACTATGTAGGGAAGTTGCAACATGACATGGTATTGTTTTTTTTTTGACATGGTGTTTGTCTTTTGAACATACACTTTGCTTCCTTACTCAATATTTTAGTGTTTATTGAACTTTGTAGGTTTATTGCCGGTGTTTTTGTCAGTTTTTCTTTAGTTGTTAATAAATCAATGATTTTTCTAGTATTTATCCATTTTGATACTTTATAATAGTTCTTCTTTGGTAGTATGGACGGTAGTTTAATAGATTTGACTTCATTATTATTAAATACGTTACCAATAGAATTTGGTTATTTTAAGATATAAAAGTAAGAACAAAATTTAGTAAATAGGTAATAAGAGATTATTTTGAAATTTGAAGTCTCCAAAAATTTAGAACTAAGAAAAAAGTCTTAGTGTTATATGTGTTAGTCACCTTAAATTCGGGTGAACAAGTTGATAAAAGTCTCTACCGTATAGTTCGGTCACTGTATGTTTGTGATTCTGGAATATTCTAATTACGAAGTTTGAGATATACATGAAGATTGAGAGAGATGAAAATTCAATTTATATCTAAATTATCCCTTAAAAGATATTAAAAACTACAAAAATCAATCAATTAAAATTTAGGATTTCCCATTACACATCTGACATTCAATTCGGCCAATGTGCCGAACAAAATTGCCAGTTCTCTTTACTGCAATATCTTTGGTGTGACTGATTTCTCTGACCACTGAAGATAAACTATGCCGGTCTTGGACCTTGCAGGTATGGTATGAGGAATAAAATGAATAACCAGTACATGGCATGCATGGTTCGGTCCACTAGAGCATATCATGTTTGGATGTGCTTATGTTTTCAGCTTCTGATTGTATTCAAGTGTCAAAATGTGGCAGAAAATGTGTTTCAACTAGTCTCGATTCTATAACTGTAATAATGTTCAGTTATATTTCAGTTTTCACATCTTCAAAGCACCATGTCCATGATCACAATGCGAGGTACGAAGGTCCGGGATCAACTTTCTAGGCAGTAGTAAGCCCGCCAATGAACCGAGATGCACCTAGAGCCACCGTCAAAATGCAGGGTACTAAGCCTACGAACGAACCCCAAGGCATTAGAATCGCGGTCAAAATGGGAGGCACTAAGCCACAAACAAACCATGAACATGCAAGACATAATATCCATTATCGCAACGTGGAGGCACAAGGGCTGGGATCAAATTTCTAGTCACCAAAGGCATTTATGAACTGCGATCACTGGAGCCATGATCAAAATGTGGGTCACTACGAACGAACTGCGAGATATCGGGGCCATGATCAAAATGTGAGGCAGACTAAGAACATTTCCATTCCATAAATTGATTAGTAATTTTTAATAGGCATTTTATCGTCACATCATCAACTTTAACAATTCAGTCATCTCTAACCTTCTCCATCCCTAAAATGTTTTCGTGTTATAAAATTAAGTAAAAGAAGGAGACACAATAAAGAAAAAGAGGAGAATCAGTTTTATTGAGATGTATCCCAAACATACATAGAGGTACATTGATACACATGATTAATAGATAATGGGAGTTACAATGGACATTCAAATACTATAACACTTCCCCTTGAATGTCCATTGGTTAAAGATATACATCATTTTTCGAATACACTTTGATATTACCTCGTTAAAAACCTTACCGGAAAAACCCGGTGGGAAAAACCATGGTTAAGGGGAAAAGAGTGCAGCGTGTATCGACTCTCTCTGATGATGATATTGGGTGAGATCCTTCATATTGTTGAACTCCAAATTAGTGGACTAGTTTCCCAAAAGTTTGATGTAGATAGAGCCTTTAGAGTCTTGGTGAATAAATCAGTCAAGTTATCACTTTAGTGCACCTCGAATATTTCAACTCATTTTGTGCATATAATATATGCACCAATATGACCGATGGTTATCCATAATATTCACATGACACTTCCCCTTAGACCATTAGATGAGAATATACCTCATTTAAAACTCTACTAGGAAAACCCTCTGAGATAAAAACCTAGTGAATGAAAAAGAATACATAACCATCAGTTTTCACCATTTTCTTGGGATTTATATTGATCAAATAATTTGGTGAAACATAGCTTGTCGAACGCATGTGTAGAATAATGCACTGAGATATAGCAAATCTAACACAATCTTCTTGCAACTCGAGGATATGTGAAAAAGAAATGTCATGCATGGTCTATAGGATCATGTCTTTGAATGACGGTGTAGCTTTATAAGTTCGTTTCACAACCTACCAAGTGGTAAAATTGCCATATGGGACCAATTTATGGTCAACCAACACAAATATGACCAAGATTACTATTTCAAAATCGCGTAGTTCTCGTGTATGAAGAAACATCGATTAAAATCGACATAGAGTCACATATAGTGATCTTACCACTATCAAGGCAACTTATAGTCATATTATATCCATATAACTTCTTGTTGGATATTATCAGTATATCATTTATGATAAACGAGAATCATGTTCTAGAGTGATGCATAATTGCCAGGTAGTGGTAAGATTTATTTTTCCACATTTTTCCATCTCGAACTCTCTAGCTAATCAAACAATTAATTCTTTTTAGAAACACTTCACGAGTCTCAATAAAGTGTATATCATCAATGTAACAAAAGATGATGGCATAAGTCTTACAAACAAAAGAAATACATTTTAAATACAAAATAGAACTAAGAAAAATAAAATCTCGAAACGATAAAATATGTCAAAGATCTGTCCCACCCCCACACAGGTTTTCAAGTTATTTTCCTTGTCCAACTTGGCCCAGAAGCCTATAAATACCCTCAAGACCCCCTATGGACGAGATATACTTTATTATACACATATTTTCGAGCTCTTGGAGAGAGTTAGGGTTCCTAAGAGACGATTGAAGCGAGAGGATCAACAACAATTGGTGAAGGGCGAATCATTAAGTCGAAGATTGGGATTTCCACAAAGAATATGTCGTCTTCTATGGTTTTTCTTCTCTTCTCTTGTGATTTATTTTCCAAAACCATGAGCGGCTAAACCTTTTGGGTTGTTTGGATTAGATGAAACTTTAGCTTAGCTTTCGAATGGATGATGGGTTTCTAAACCTGTGATATTGCTATCGATGTTATTCAGGATTATTGTGTGTTCTTGCTAAACCTAATTTCATATTCATTCATTTGATCATCTTGATTAAATCATCGTCATTGGTTTATGGGTCCGAGAAGAATATAGATTGATAGGTCTCTTAGGAAGAACTTTAGGTTACTCATTAGCTCGAGAGAGGAGCGTTTAATATAGGCTTTTTGCATCGTTTATCATTGTGGCATTTCATCAAAAACCTTTAATGCATTTTGCTTGGGTGTAGATTAGCTCGAGAAATGAGTCTACGGTCAAGCGGAATAGATCCTTAGATGTGCGAGAGTGATCTAAGACTATCGTATGAAATCGTCCAAGCCATTATAACTTGAATAATTGAGATTGCATATCGTTCATCTATGCATTGCTAGCTATCGTGGATTCGAGTCCGAACAACCTTCATTCAATATTTGAAACTCGATTTCTTGCATTTTGATTTATTTTATTTCAATCATTAGTTGATAGTTTGATACACCAACAATCAAACAACCAATCAATCATTCTTACTTGGTTTAACTAGTTTAATCAATTTGAGTAATAGAATTAGGAAGACCCTATGAAAATAAACAATTCCATTAGTTCAATCTATTGGGTATTTGATAGCGGGTAAAAATCCATGCTTCGTCCCTCGTTTTCCTTCAAAAGATCCATGCACGTCAGCTATCAATTTAGTGATTGATCTGGATTCTCCATCTAAAGCTATACTCTCATCTGCTCCAATTGGTATAAATGGATTGCAAAATGAAAAAAAAATTCAATTCCGAACTACACAGACTTTGATCACGAGACCTAAGTACGTAGGGAATTAAAAATAATTGGAGTCGTCCCAAAAAAATCTCTCCAGATATTCGTAACCGTCAATATGACCAAACTTTTAAAAGAAGTCAACTCGAGCACCAGACTATAAATGGATTACAAACCAGACCAAACATATCAATTTTGAAGTAAACAAACTTGGATCTCGAGATCCGGGTACGTAGGCAATAAAAAATTATTACAGTCCACCCAAACAAATCTCTCCCGTTATTCATAATGCTCAAATTTACCAATGTCTCAAAAGAATTCAACTCGAACCCGCGAGTACAAATTGATTCCAAACGCAACCCAAATTTATCAATTTTGAACTACGCAGACTTTGGTCACAAGATCCGGGTACGTAGGCACTCAGAAACGAATAAAGTCCACCCAAACAAATATATCACGTTATTCATAACGGTTAATATGTCTAATCTTTCAAAAAAATTCAACTATAGCACTAGGGTATAAATGAATTGCGAAACTATACCAAATTTATCAATTTCGAACTACGCTGCCTTTGATTCCTAGGTCCGGTTAAGTAGGTAATCAGAGATGATTCGAGTCAACCTATATAAAACTTTATATTTTCTGTGAAGTCTACGGTAAGTATAATCCCCCAAAAATCAAACTCAATATTTTTTGTTAAGTCTACGGATAATATCATAGAATTTTCAAAAGAATTTAACTCTAGCACTAGAGTATAAAAGGATTGCAAAATAAAAAAAAATCAATTCCCAACTATACAGACTTTGATCACAAGACCTGGGTATGTAGGGAATTTAAAATAATTGGAGTCGTCCCAAAAAAATCTATCCTGCTATTCGTAACCGTCAATATAAAAAAACTTTCAAAAGAATTCAACTCGAGCACCAAACTATAAATGGATTGCAAACCAGACCAAAGATATCAATTTTGAAGTAAACAAACTTGGATCCCGAGATCTGGGTACGCAGGCAATAAAAAATGATTACGATACCGCCTTAAAAATCTCTCCCGTTATACATAATGGTCAAATTCACCAAAGTTTCAAAAGAATTCAACTCGAGCCCCCGAGTATAAATTGATTCCAAACGCAAACCAAATTTATCAATTTTGAACTACACAGACTTTGATCACGACATCCGGGTACGTAGACACTCAGAAATGATTAGAGTCCACCCAAACAAATATATCCCGGTATTCGTAACGGTTAATATGACTAATCTTTCAACAGAATTCAACTATAGCACCAGGGTATAACTGAATTGCAAAACCATACCAAATTTATCTATTTCGAACTACGCTGACTTTGATCCCTAGGTCCGGGTACGTAGGTAATCAGAAAAGATTCGAGTCAACCTATATAAAATTTGATATTTTTCTGTGAAGTCTACGGTAATTATGATCCCCCAAAAATCAAACTCAATATTTTCTGTTAAGTCTACGGATAGTATCAACGAAGTTTTAAAAAAATTGAACTCGAGCACTAGAGTATAAATGGATTGCAAAATGAAAAAAATATCAATTCCGAACTACACAGACTTTGATCACGAGACCTAAGTACATAGGGAATTAAAAATAATTGGAGTCGTCCCAAAAAAATCTCTCCGGTTATTCGTAACCGTCAATATGACCGAACTTTTAAGAGAAGTCAACTCGAGCACCAGACTATAAATGGATTACAAACCAGACAAAAGATATCAATTTTGAAGTAAACAAACTTGGATCCTGAGATCCGGGTACGTAGGCAATCAAAAATGATTACAGTCCACCCAAACAAATCTCTCATGTTATTCATAATGGTCAAATTCACCAATGTCTCAAAAGAATTCAACTCGAGCCCGCGAGTACAAATTGATTCCAAACGCAAACCAAATTTATGAATTTTGAACTACGCAGACTTTGACCACGACATCCGGGTACGTAGGCACTCAGATATGATTAGAGTCCACCCAAACAAATATATCCCGGTATTCGTAATGGTTCATATGACTAATCTTTCAAAAGAATTCAACGATAGCACCAGGGTATAAATTAATTGCAAAACTGTACCAAATTTATCAATTTCGAACTATGCTGAATTTGATCCCTAGGTCCGGGTACGTAGGTAAACAGAAAAGATTCGAGTCTACCTATATAAAATTTGATATTTTTCTGTGAAGTCTATGGTAATTATGATCCCCCAAAAATCAAACTCAATATTTTCGTATCAACGAATTTTTTAAAAAATTAAACTCGAGCACTAGAGTATAAATTGATTGATAAATAAAAAAATATTAATTCCAAACTACGCAAACATTAATCACGAGACCTGGGTACGTAGGGAATTAAAAATAATTGGAGTCGTCCCAAAAAAATATCCCCGGTTATTCGTAACCGTCAATATGACCAAACTTTTAAAAGAAGTCAACTCGAGCACCAGACTATAAATGGATTACAAACCAGAGCAAAGATATCAATTTTGAAGTAAACAAACTTGGATCCCGAGATCCGGGTTCGTAGGCAATCAAAAATGATTACAGTCCACCCAAACAAATCTCTCACGTTATTCATAATGGTCAAATTCACCAATGTCTCAAAAGAATTCAACTCGACCCCCGCGTGTACAAATTGATTCCAAACGCAAACCAAATTTATCAATTTTGAACTACGCAGACATTGATCACGATATCCGGGTACGTAGGCACTCAGAAACGATTAGAGTCCACCCAATCAAATATATCCCCGTATTCGTAACGGTTCATATGACTAATCTTTCAAAAGAATTCAACTATAGCACCAGGATATAAATGAATTGCAAAATTATAATAAATTTATTAATTTCAAACTACGCTGACTTTGATCCCTAGGTCCGGGTACGTAGGTAATCAGAAAAGATTCGAGTCAACCTATATAAAATTTGATATTTTTTTGTGAAGTCTACGGTAATTATGATCCCCAAAAAATCAAACTCAATATTTTCCGTTAAGTCTACGGATAGTATCAATGAATTTTTGTTAAAATTGAACTCGAGCACTAGAGTATAAATAGATTGAAAAATAAAAATTATCATTCCAAACTACACAGTCTTTGATCACCAGACCTCGGTACGTAGGGAATTAAAAATAATTGGAGTCGTCCCAAAAAAATCTCTCCTGTTATTCGTAACCGTCAATATCACAAAACTTTCAAAAGAGTTCAACTCGAGCACCACACTATAATTGGATTGCAAATTAGATCAAAGATATCAATTTTGAAGTAAACAAACTTGGATCCCGAGATCCGGGTCCGCATGCAATAAAAATGATTACAGTTCACCCAAACAAATCTCTCCCGTTATACATGATGGTCAAATTCAACAAAGTTTCAAAAGAATTCAACTCGAGCCCCCGAGTATAAATTTATTCCAAACGCAAATAAAATTTATCAATTTTGAACTACGCAGACTTTGATCACGAGACCAGCTACGTAGGCACTCAGAAATGATTAGAGTCCACCCAAACAAATATATCTCGGTATTCGTAACGTCTAATATGACTAATCTTTCAAAAGAATTTAACTATAGAACCAGTGTATAAATGAATTGCAAAACTATGAAAATTTATCAATTTTGAACTACACTGACTTTGATCCCTAGGTCCGGGTACGTAGGTAATCAGAAAAGATTCGAGTCAACCTATACAAATTTCATATTTTCTGTGAAGTCTTCGGTAAGTATGATCCCAAAAAATCAAACTAAATATTTTTCGTTAAGTCTACGGATAATGTCATAGAATTTTCAATAACATTAAATCGAGCACTAGAGTATAAATCGATTGCAAAATAAAAAAATATCAATTCCAAACTACACAAACTTTGATCACGAGACCTGGGTACGTAGGGAATTAAAAATAATTGGAGTCCTCAAAAAAAAATCTCTCTAATTATTCGTAACTTCCAATATCACCAAACATTCAAAAGAATTCAACTCGAGCACCAAACTATAAATGGATTGTAAACCAGACCAAATATATCAATTTCGAAGTAAACAAACCTGGATTACGAGATCCGGGTACGGAGGCTATCATTAATGATTACAGTCCACCCAACCAAATCTCTCCCATTATTCATAATTGTCAAATTCACCAAAGTTTCAAAAGAGTTCAACTCGAGCCCCAGAAGTAAAAATTTATTCCAAACGCAAACCAAATTTATCAATTTTGAACTACGCAGAGTTTGATCACGAGACCGGGTACGTAGGCACTCAGAAATGATTAGAGTCCATCCAAACAAATATATCCCGTTATTCGTAACGTCTAATATGCCTAATCTTTCAAAAGAATTTAACTATAGCACTAGGGTATAAATGAATTGCAAAACTATGCCAAATTTATCAATTTTGAACTACGCTGACATTGATCCCTTGGTCCGGGTACGTAGGTAATCAGAAAAGATTCGAGTCAACCTATATAAAGTTTGATATTTTCTCTGAAGTCTACGGTAAGTATGATCCCCCAAAAATCAAACTCAATATTTTCCGTTAAATCTACAGATAATATCATAGAATTTTCATTAAAATTAAAGCGAGCACAGAGTATAAATGGATTGCAAAATAAAAAAAATCAATTCCAAACTACACAAACATTGATCACGAGACCTGGGTACATAGGGAATCAAAAAAAAATCTCTCTCGCAGACTTTCATCCCGAGATACCGGTAGGTAGGGAAAAAATAGTAATTCGAGTCCAACAAAAAAAATCTCTCTCTTTATTCATAACGGTCAATATCACTAAAGTTTCAAAAGAATTCAACACGAGCAGTAGAATATAAATGGATTGCAAACCCAAACATAATTTATCAATTTTGAACTACGCAGACTTTGATCCCGAGATCCGGGAATGTTGGCAATCAGAAAGGATTAGAGTCCATCCATACAAATTTCTCCTGTTATGTGTAACGGTTAATATCACCAAACATTCAAAAGAATTCTACACGAGGACCAGGGTATAAATGAAATGCATAATCAGACGAAATTGTCAATTTCTAATTACGCTGACGTTGATTCCGAGGTCCAGGTACGTAGGTAATCATAAAACATTCGAATCCACCTTAATACAATTTGATATTTTCTCTTAACTCTACGGTAAGTATCCTACACCAAAAATCAAACTCAATATTTTCTTATATGTCTACGGTTAATATCATCCAACTTTCAAAAAAAATAACTCAAGCACCTAAGTACAAATGGATTGCATGAATCAAAATCTACCAATTTTAAAATACGCAGACTTTCATCCCGAGATACCGGTAAGTAGGGAAGAAAATAGTAATTCGAGTCCAACAAAAAAAGTCTCTCTCGTTATTCGTAACGGTCAATATCACTACAGTTTCAAAAGAATTCAATACGAGCAGTAGAGTATAAATGCACTGCAAACGCAAACAGAATTTATCAATTTTGAACTGAGCAGACTTTGATCCCGAGATCCGGGAATGTTGGAAATCAGAAAGGATTAGTGTCCATCCATACAAATTTCTCCCGTTATTTGTAACGGTTAGTATCACCAAACATTCTAAAGAATTCTACACGAGCACCAGGGTATAAATGAAATGCATAATCAGACGAAATTATCAATTTCTAACTAATGCTGACTTTGATTCCGAGGTCCAGGTACCTAGGTAATCATAAAAGATTCGAGTCCACCTTAATACCATTCGATATTTTTTGTTAACTCTACAGTAAGTATCCTACACCAAAAATAAAACTCAATATTTTCTGTTATGTCTACGGTTAATATCATCCAACTTTCAAAAAAATAACTCAAGCAACTAAGTATCAATGGATTGCATAAATCAAAATTGACTAATTTTAAAATACGCAGACTTTCATCTCGAGATACTGGTAAGTAAGGAAAAAATAGTAATTCGAGTCCAACAAAAAAAATCTCTCTCGTTATTCGTAATTCGAGGCTACCTCGTGATCCAACCATGGTTTCCCAGGGACACCAAACTGAGCCGGCTAGAAACTCCCCTTATCCCCCATAATTAAACAACTCCCCTTAACAGAAACTCCCATGGTTTCCCCGGGACACCAAATTGAGTCGGAGCTGTCTTGGTGCCATTGTCTTCTTCTTCATACAAAAGGTCAGAGTCGAAATCATCATCAGACGAGTCCAACACTCCCTTTGTGGCATTACCACATGTGTATCCAACACGGCGAATGACTTGCTGAGCACGAAGCAGTCCGTAAGTGAACAACATGTGTTGAGAGAGGTAGTTGGGGACAAGAGGGGTTAAAGGCATGATGCTCCATGAAGAAATGAAGAAAAGAGAAAGTCGGACACTCAGAGGATTTCAAGATGAGAGGAGATGTGAGAAGAAAAGGTACGAGGACAAGAGTTTATAAGGAAAATGAGTAGTTCAAAAGAAAGAAAGAAGAGGGTTTTTTTGGGGAAGATACAGAATAAGATAGAAAAGAAAAGAAGAATCACATTAAAAGAAGAGAGAAAGAAGGAAGATCAATAATTAAGGCTAAGTGAATCAGCATCAGAGGCATTCAGAATATCAAGTTCTTGTCTAAAATGATGTTTGATATCAATATGTTTGGTACGGGAATGATTAATAGGATTTTTTAAGATTTTAATAACACTAATATTGTCACAAAATAATGAAATAGAATCAAGGTAGAAATCAGAATTACGAAGTTGAGCTTTCATCCAAATAAGCTGAGTACAACAACTATCAGCTGCAAAATACTCAGCCTCTGCCACGGGTAATGAGCAATGTGATCGCTAAAATTAAGGATCACTGTCGTCCTCATCGGTCCACTATCTGGAAGCCCCATAGTAAGCTTCCAAATAAGACCGAGTCACTCGATGTCCACGCTAGTGACGTCCTCCTCTCGTACCCGCACAAGTCGGCTAGGTTTCCCTCCTTTAATCCCAACACTTGCGAAGGCATGAGACAAGCATGTAGAAGTCAAGTTTGGAGAAGCAAAATGCGAAGGAGCTATGTTCGGAGAAGACAAATGCGGAAAACTCATGTGCGGAGAAGTCGGTACATCCCCGTACTCAAAGGAGAGCGGTGGGACCTCATCCTCGTCATCATTCGGAGGAAAGGTCTTAACAGGGTATGTAGCCGGAGCTCGCCGTCGCCGTCGGAGCTTGCCTCTGCTCCTGAAAATCGAAATTACCGCTATCGCCGTCGCCACCGTGTCCCCGCCGCCTTATCCGCCATCGCCATTACGAGGTATAGTGTACAAAAATAAAAATTTAACGTCGTCGCCATTGAACGGCGTCGGCTATGCATACACCGTCGCCATTAGACGACGGTCAATCAACTGGTACCGTCGAGCCATGTGAGCGGAGGAAAGAGACGGTGTTGGCGGGGACCGCATCTGTTACCGAAGTAATAAACCGGTGGCGACGATGACGAATTTGGACCGGATCTGTCATGGAAGAAGGAAACAGCGAGGCGGCGGACGGCGGCGACAAGAGGCGGCGGCGGTGGCGTGGGCACCGGCGGCAACGACCCAACTATTAGAGAAAGAGTTTTTTTAGAGAGCTAAAAGTTTCAAATTAGTTAGTGTGTTTGATTTGAGTTAAATCATGTGTATATTTAAATATTAAGTTCGAAAGCATTTACATAAATTTACATCATGAATTCAAATGATAGGACGTTTTGTAGTAAAAATCAGGGCATTTTTAGCGATACCAAAAAACGCAGGTTTTGGCGCGTTTTGCCGAGTCCCCAATGCCGCCAAAAACGAAAGCTCTCTTTGCTTCTATTTGTCTTGTCCTCTGTGTCTGAAACAACAACAAAAAAAAAGCAATGAAAATTTTAGGAGAAGATGAGCAGACGATTAACACGATATGCGGAGCTTGTTCCGGAGACAAATTCACAGAGTACGGTGGTTTCTATTACTGTCAAGAATGTGGTACTCAGGCCCAAGGCTTCATCCTCGCCAACGTCACTGACGACGACTTGTACAACCTCTACAATGTTCGATTCAGCCGCCGGATCTCCAGTTCTACTACTAATGAGCCAGATCCATGTTCGCTAGCTTGGTATCAATTCATACGGAAAGAGGAGGAGGAGGACGAGAAAGTTACTACTTCCAATCCTCCTAGTCAGATCTCCCACGATGATTACTCTAATGAGGTTAGGTTTAGGTATGTGATTGGACTGCAAACTCTGATTCAGTCTCAATGTGATGCTTTGATTCAGAAATTTGGTCTTAGTGATTTGATTCCTGGTATTGCTTCTTGGATTTGGCTGAGGTATGTGGTTGTATCTGGGGTTCTCAAAGATGACTGGGCTAGTGATGCTATCTTGAAATCTGAATCTGAATCTGATTCTCATATGAAGAATAAGAAGAAGCTTGTAGCAGATCAATCTGACGCCGACTGCGGCAGTACCAGTAGTAATCAGAGATATTATAATGAACCACTTACTGCACATGGAAAACGTGCTGTATCTGTTTGGTTTCGAAGTTTAAAGAAAGCCATACCGATGGATCATACTTTGGCTATATGCTATTTGGCTTGCCATATTGCCAAAGAAGCGGTTCTACCAACGGATTTAGCAAAGTGGTCAATAGAAGGAACAATTCCTTACTTCAATGTCCATTTGGAAATCGAAAGCAAGTTGGGAGCTCCTTCGTTCGCTTGTCCTATAAGTTCGGCGTCCATGTTTAGGACAACTCGCCCGATTCCATTCGACAAGTTGGAAGGAATGGCTGCCACAATTGCAGAGTCGTTAGGTTTGTCTCTAACTCCAATAAATTTTTATGCAATAGCATGTCGATACCTAAATCAACTCTCTATTCCGAGCGAAAAAGTTATTACACACGCTTGCCGTATTTATGAATGGTCAATGCCACCTGATTTATTGTTGTCCAAGTCAGAAGTGCCTACTCGTGTATGTGTGGTGTCTATACTGATTGTAGCAATAAGGATTTTGTACAACTTGAATGGGTTTGGGGCATGGGAAAGGAGCATAGGGAAGAAGTCTCAGGTTGATAGTGATGAGGCGCTCTTACAGAGGTTGGAAGCAGGGTATAGCATGGTTGGAGAATCATGGGAGTTTGGGAAAGACTTGACATCTTATCTCAACTACTGTACGGATGTGGTCTTTGAAAAAGGAACAAATAGATCATCAAGCCTTGAAGACGAGTTTATAGAGAAGTTGTGGGACTATTATATTGAGAATGCTGCAAATGATGATGATGATGATGATGATGGTAATCAAGAGGCGGATGTAGAGAGGAGTAGTATACATAGTAGAAGCAATGTTTGTTCAAGGAATGAAGAAGCTGCCCTGATCAGAAAACTAAAGTTAGATATGAAGGAGAAAGAGTTCGGCTACCTTGTACCGAGGGTTAACATCAAGAATACAACGGAATACCTGCACTACAGTAGAAGGAAGGACGAAACAACCGGGAGATTGAGGTACGTTGCTCATGCAGATTATTATATTCTACTCCGTTCTTGCGCCAAAGTTGCTCAGGTTGACTGTAAAATGATGCATTTGGGGGTTTTGGCTTTAGAGAGGAGATTGGACTCCTTAGAGAAGAGGATCCATTCATTACTACATCCATCATGAATGATCATGTAGATATGCAGCCAGCCGGAAGCATCTTTATATTTAGTTATTAGTTAGTTGTTTTGTCAATTTCTCTTCTCTTGCCTGCTAGCTGAAAGTATCTATCTATCTATCTTCTTATATTTAGTTATTATTAGCCAGCTGACTGTAATCTATCAACAAACTGTCAGTCAGGCAATTTATTATTATGTTATTATAAAGCATTAGGGAGGGAATCATAATCAAAGTAAGTAAGATGGTTCTGTTTTTGTTTTTTTGACTTGTGATACTTACTAGATCATGTATGTATTGAAATGTGGTCTGCAAGAAACAAAGTGAATCAATCTCATTACATCAGGAAACAACAAATTAGGAAGGAAGAGGAAAAGATGCTTTTAGTTTGACTAGATTGAATGGTCCTGCGGAATATAAATTTGATTATTATTATTAGATATTACGCACTTGTATTTTTGTAATAGTTGCGGATTAACTCTTTTTTTTTGTCATTTCGTTAAGTGCTTTCTAATAAAATTCAATAACCTAATCAGAAGCCAGACCGATACTTAAACCAAACAAATATTAAATTGTGGCATACATACTAAATAGGATAATCAACTCCACCCGTCCTCGTTTCTACTAAATCTAAAGGTTGTTGCAAATAGAAGTAATTCTTGGCTGGAAGTCTTAACAAAGATAAAATTGCATGTTTACTCTGCTCCATAATCTCAAACGGCCAGCCCACAACTTAGATAAGTAAACAATATTTGCTACCCAGTATGTGAATGTTATAATAGTATTTGGCCGATATCACTGGAATTGGTATTTGCTATAATAGTAGTTATCCATAGCTATGTCAATTTTCCAGTTAATATGAATGGAAAGATACTTACTTGAATCAAGTTCGGTGCGATCATTGAGGTTCGATGAGAGTTTCTTTAAAATTTTCCCTATATCTATTCCACCACTTTGATCGTAACTTTCACAGCCGGCTTATGCTCATATTTCGCCTCCACCATGAAAACTGAGACTACAGTTGCTTGCTGTTCATCTTCTTCTTCATTAAACCTTTGGTGACTACCACCATAGCTAGTCAATAGAAATCCTTTTCTTGTGGCTGCAGAGAAAGCACCGAAACTGGTCTCTGAGAGCCTCGACCAAATCCCTCTTTTGTGGCTGGAGAGGAAGCACAAAATAAAACATAAGAGATGACAACTGTTTCCCAATCGAGAGCCTCGTCGTCCAATAGTCAGCCACTGAATGCATATGTGGCAATTATTAAATTAGTATTTTATTTTTTTTGTGGATTTTAAATATTTAATTCAACTCTAAAAATCCATCTCTTCCAATACTATTCTACCAGACTCCCAATTTCATCCTCTTGATTCCGAAATCCAAGTACGTACGTGATAAAAACTAATTCGAGTCCACCCAAACAAATCTCTCTAGTTATTCGTAACGGTCAATATTTCTAAAATTTCAAAAGAATTCAACTCGAACAGCAGAGTATAAATGGATTGCAAACCCAAACCAAATATGGAAGATGGTGATGATGCCTCTCGACTTCCTTCACAAAATGGTAGTGTTTGGTGAAGTTTGGAAGATGACATATCTACTAGAGGGAAAGAGATGTGCTCTTCTTTTGGGCTCATGGTTGCAGGTTCAAGGATGCTTTTCAAACAAGAATCTTGCATGCAGAAAAACTAAATGCTATACGTGAAAGAGAGCTAAAAAAACTTGATTGGAATGTTAAGTCCAGGAAATCATATAAGAAAAGCCCATGTTCTTCTTCTCGCCGTTCCAA
Source organism: Linum usitatissimum (assembly GCA_030674075.2). Classification (NCBI taxonomy): domain Eukaryota; kingdom Viridiplantae; phylum Streptophyta; class Magnoliopsida; order Malpighiales; family Linaceae; genus Linum; species Linum usitatissimum. The sequence continues at coordinate 3,383,218 of JAUJYP020000848.1, forward strand.
ATGAAGCCTCACATTCTTTCTTAAAATATGAGAGGTATCAATTATGATCGTAAAAGATTCAGAATTCGGCGATGGCTTAGTAAGTGGAAAGCCAATATCTTTTGCCTACAGGAAACTAAAGTCTCTGTGTTGCCTCAGGCTTTGTGGGAAGAATTGTGTCCTTTTTTGTCTTTCAATTTTGTTGGTATCGATTCACTCTAGGCGTCTAGTGGTATTCTTCCTATTTGGGATTCTAGGATGTTCCAAAAGCTCTCTGCTTTTACTGATTCCTTTTCAGTTAGGGTGATCCTAGAAGGTATTAACTCCTCTTTTCTTTGTGGAATTATTAATGTTTATGGCCCTTTGGAAAGAGGTGACTGTAGTTCTTTCTTGACAGAAGTCTCAAATTATGTTGCTAGTTTTGGTTCTATCCCAATCTGTATTAATGGTGATTTAAACATGGTTCGAAGTGAATGTGCTTTCATTGGTCGTTCAAGGACCCCGACAGATTTTGCTCCCTTTAATGATTCCATCTTCGACAACGAGCTGCTGGAATTGCCGCTTATGGATGCCAATTTCACTTGGTCGAACATGAGAAGTCAGCCCTCTTTGTCGCGCCTCGACAGGGCCTTGGCCTTGGTTATGTTGGTAAGATTGGGGCAAACTGACAAGCTTTATTGAAGACGAAGAAGATTTTAAATACACAGACTCTTGACTCAGCTCATCTACTTACCACGATCCCATTTCCTCCTGATTTGTAGTAACCAAGTCTAACAAACCTTGACTAATTCTAACAGACTCTCTAACTTGCTAACTACAAAAGTCTAGGTACCAACTAAAAATTAACCAAAAACGACACAAACACTTAAGACCCGATTCCAACATTTCCCCCTCTTGAAGTCAAGTCTGGCGAGTCTTCAGTTCACCTTCACCATCACTTTCTTGTCACTGCAGTAATGTCTGCCAAATCTCAAACACCCAATTTGTTATGGAGATTTTCAAACGTTTCAGCCTTCACTGCTTTTGTCATTATATCAACAATCTGATTAGCAGTTCCATTAAACACAAGCACTACTGTGCCATCCTTAGCCAAATCTCTTAGGAAGTGAAACCTCACATCAATGTGCTTACTTCTCTCGTGCATCACTGGATTTTTGGACAACTTGATTGTAGAGTTGTTCACGCGGTAAATTTTTGTTCCATCCTTCACACTTGACAGCCATCCCATCTGCTCCAATAGTCTTCTGAGCGAAACACATTGAGCAGCACACCCTGTAGCAGCTACAAACTCAACTTCTGTGGTGGAAAGAGTCACGTCTGGTTATTTCTTAGAAACAGCTCCACCTGCAAGGAAAAACATGTATCCATTTGTACTCCACCTGTTGGCTATATCGCCAGCATAATCGCTGTCAATATAGCCCACCAAGCTGCTTTCTTCTTCTTTCTTTCCATACCAAATCCCAACATTTAATGTTCTTTTTATATATCTCTGAACCCTTTTTACAGCAAGATGTGCTGCTTTGTTGGACCCTTCATGTACCTGCTCAAGAGACATACTGAAAACATTATGTTTGGTCTTATAGCAGTTGTGTACAATAAACTTCCAATCAGTTACTTGTAGTGTGTAGCATTAGCTAGAACTCCATCTCCTTCAGCAGATAATTTTACCCCAAGTACCATTGGATTCTTAACTGATTGTTACAACCTGAATCCAAAAACCACCATCCTTCATTATGATTTTGTTATGTATCCAACAAGCTCATTTGTACCTCCAACTTATTCTCAACTTCATTCTCTTCCACTTCTTCTTCAGCAGAGACCATCAAAAGAACCTCTTCTTTTCATATCAGGACATTGAATTCCTTGAGAAATAACAACACTCATGAAGTGAGCCTACTGACCATACAGTTCAGGACACTTATACTTGAAATGACCTAACTTATGACAGTAAAAATACTCAATTGTTTCACGATTGAAAGATCTGCCACCTCTTCCTCATCCTTTTCTTCGAAAGCCTCCCCTTCCTAGTCCTCGTCCACCTCTATCTCCAAAAGCATGGGTGATGTTTAGAGCTGGATCATCAACTTCTGCTTTGTTAATAAACTTTTGTTCATGGACTAGCAAAGAGCTCTAGAGATCATCAACCAAGAGAGTATCTATATCTTTTGATTCCTCAATGGAACAAACAATATAATTGAATCTCTCTATCAATGTTCTTGAGATCTTTTCCACAATTTTGACATCAGTAACCTCTTCACCACAGATTCTCACCATCACTCTTCTAAAATAATCATTCACACTTTTTCTAGCCTTCATCTCTAGTACTTCAAAGTTTCTCCTTAGAATTTGCAGCTGCGCCCTTTTAACTCTATCACTGTCTTCAAATTTCATATTCATGGAATCCCAAAGTTCTTTCAATGTTTCCTTTTGAATTATGATTTGCAGGATTTTTTTGTTAATAGAACTAAACAAGTAGTTCTTTGTCTTAAGATCCTTCAGCCTCAACTCAACCAGCTCCTTATTTGGATCTACTCCTACTGCAAGTTCCTGAAAACCCTTAGAGACCACTTTCCCAGTATTTTTTAGATCAGAGAAAATTCTCTATAAGCAAACTCCAATGATTATAATGTCCATCAAAATGAGGGATGCACACATGAGCAAATCCTGAATTCTCACTCATTTTGTAATCACACAAATCAATCTCACAATGACTCGTGTTTGACTCACCCTTGAAATAAAGATCTCACATATCTGGTTACAGTATGCTAATGCTCTAATACCACAATATTTATAAAATTGGAGCAAACTGACAAGCTTTATTATAGATGAAGAAGAGTTTAAATACATAGACTCTTGACTCAGCTCGTCTACTAGCCACGACCCCATTTTTCATCTGATTTGCAGCAACTAACTCTACCAAAACTTGACTAATTCTAACAGACTCTCTAACTTGCTAACCACAAAAGTCTAGGTACCAACTACAAATTAACCCAAAACGACACAAACACTTAAGACCTGATTCCAACCGGTTAATGCTTCTTTTGGTAAAGTCTTCCCAGATTGCAGACTTATTTCTCTAAGTCAAATTTGCTCCGATCATCGCATAACTATTCTTAAATGTGACGATCTTTGCCTCCTTGCAACTTTGAAAATATATGGCTTTCACATCCTAACTTCTCAAAGCTCAGTAAAAGTTGGTGGGCTGCAGGTATGATACTATTGGAGAAAAAGTTGAAAAGAGTAAAAAAATTATTGAAAGTTTGGAACAAGAAAACTTTTGGAAAAGTTGGCGACAATATCAATAGAATTTTTCAAGAAATTGATATTCTTGATGAGAAAGTGGAACTTTGCAACTTTTCTGAAGAGGGTCGTCTCTCTCGTTGCAATCTCAAGGTTAAATTGGATTTTTGGTGGAGGATGGATGAGATAAGTTGGAGATAAAAAGCAAGGACAATTTAGCTCAAGTATGGAGATCGTAATATTTCATATTTTTATAAATCAACTTCTTCTAGAAGAAGGGGTAATTGGATTGAGAGGATTACAGTTGATGGCAATCTCTTCACGAGGCATGAACAAGTTTCTCCGATCATTGCTAGCTATTATCAAGATTTTTTTAATGAGTCTATCGGATGTCGGCGTCTTTTTCCCTTTCTGCTCCCTTTTAAGAGGGTTTTGGAAGATTTTTTTGATATGCATGTTGCTCCATTTTAGAAGAGAAAACTTAGAAAAAAATCAAAGATTATGTAGGAGATAAAGCACCTGGACCAGATGGTTACAATATTAATTTTATTAAGAATTGTTGGAATTTTACAAAGGGGATTTTAGAGCAAGCTTTCAAGAATTTCAAGCTTCTAAGAGGTGTTAATTGTTTCTTTATTTGTCTAATTCCCAAAAAAGATTATATTCGAGAAATTAGAGATCTACGACCCATTAATCTAACATAAATTATCTATAAAATTCTCACTAACTGTTTGATGCAACGCTTTTGGGACTGCCTTAAAGATGGTATCCCTCACCCTCAATGTACTTTCTTGAATGGACGAAAAATTTATGAAGCCTCTCTCTTAGCAAATGAAGTTATCGATTCAAGAAGGAGAAGTGGAAAGAACGGGTTGGTTTTTAAGCTTGACTTGGAGAAAGCCTTCGACTCTGTTAATTGGAAGTGCATTTTTTTTACCCTTTGTAGTATGGGTTTTCCTAATATTTGGATCGACTGGATGCGAGATTGCATTTTCTCGGTTCACTTTTCGATTCTTGTTAATGATGCTTCGGAAGGGTTTTTTAGGAACTATCGTGGGATTCGACAAGATGACTCTCTTTCTCCATATCTCTTCATATGTGTCATAGAAATCCTATCCCTTATGATTGACGCAGCTAGAAGTCGGAGACTCTTTACTGGTTTCTTTATAAATGAAAATTCCCAACATGGCGAACTTACTCACCTACTTTATGCGGATGATACTCTCATCTTTTGCAAAGCATATGAAGAGCAAGTTAAGAGTTTAATGGCTATTCTCATTTGCTTCCAAATTGTGAGTGGCCTCAAGATTAATTTTGCTAAAATCAGGATTTTTGGGTGGGTGCAATACCAAACATTGAGGTTTTTCCTGGAATATTTGCATGTGAGACAGATATTTTTCCTACCACTTATTTTGGACTTCCACTTGGGTGAAAACCTAACTCTGTTGATATCTGGAATCCTATGATTGACTCTATTAACAGACGACTTGATTTTTGGAAAGTTCATCATCTCTCCTTCGGTGGAAGACTAGTTCTGGTTAAGCGTGTGTAGGGAAATCTACCTCTTTAGTACAAGTCTCTCTTTCGAATGCAATTTCTTTAGAATGGGATCTCAGAGCAAAAAGGCTTGATTTCGGTTGGATGAAATTTAGTCAAGGCAAATCACAAGAACGGAGGTTTAGGAATTTTAGACCTTCGTCTCATGAATTTAGCTTTGCTCTCTAAATGAAAATGGAAGTATGCTCAAGATAATTCAGCTTCGTGGGGCAATCTCCTTGATGATAAAATTAGGGATTCCCTTAGTTGTTGACAAATGAGCTTGAAAAATGTCTTTGGGACTTGGTCGATTTGGAAGAACATCATCTTACATACAACAAAATTCTGGAAGTTTGATTTTGTCGATATCTTATGTAAGGCTCAAATTTCCTTTTGGTTTGATTTTTGGGTGAGGGGTGAGATTGAATGCTTGAGTGCTGAATTTCCTTGTATTTTTTCTCCCTCGTCTTCACAAAATGGTCTTCTTTTTTATTTTTTTAAGTTAAGTTGACAGGTCTTTGAATTTGGATTTGCGATACGATTTGCGTGGTGGAGCCCTTAAGGAAATTCTTTCGCTTTTCCACTTTCTTGACGGCCAATCCGGTAGAGTTTCCCAAATGCTGTTGAAGATTGTTATTTGGACTGTAAATCGAAATTCAAGCTTCTTGATGTACAAAGAAATGATGGCTGTTTGATTTTACGGTATTTCTTCTTTCCTCTTTAAGTTAGTTTGTAGGAAGGAAGTGCCTTTAAGAGTTTCGTGCTTCTTGTGAAAGTATTTCTCAGGAAAAATTGCAACCATTGATAATTTCAATCTTCGTGGATGGAGCTTGACGAATTGTTGTTATCTTTGTGAAAATGATGAAGAAACGACATATCATCTTCTGCTACATTGTCCAGTTACAGCTCGTGTTTGGCGATATTTGTTTATCTTTTGAGTTGTTCGATGATTTTCCCCGCGACTTTCTCAACTTGGCTTCTCATGTGGGGTGACCTAACTCTTTTTCCGACATGTTTTGCCCCATGCCATACCCTGGACTATATGGACTACACATAACTCACTCATTTTCCAGGATCAGCCTTTTAATGAGTTGGATCTAATTCGAAAGTGTGGACATGTGGTGTCAGTTGGGTTAAGACTATTGGTCTTGCTTCGGATTCTGATTGCAAGATGTGGATTCATAAACTAAAGCCACCATGAGTTCTTCAGTTCTTCTTTTCTTATGTAGGGTTTAGAATTTAGGGTTTAGGGCTTGAGCTGTTTTATATTTGGGAGTTTTTGGTTGGGTGCTCATACTCGTTCTCAGTTGCATTGACAAATTTGTTCTCGCGAATCCGGGTCTTTAGAGACAATGAAATCGATTGTGAAACCCTTCTATTTTCTTCTTGTCACTGTCATGCTGTAATTTTTCTTCCCTTTTTTTATTCTTTGGATTGTTTTTGTTTCCCAGACTCATTATAATCCCTTTCTTTTCAATAATATGGTATTTATAAAAAGCTATGATATTTAGCGTTGCACTATACGTAATAATTTAGTCGACGTTGACATCATTAGGGTTCCAATATTTTCCATCTAAGAAATAGATAATTGAGAAATATTTATTCATATTTCAGGTACCTGAGGCTCTTCTTGAGCATATATTTATAATTCTTGGTGGCAAAACTGAAATAATCGTAACCTCAACTAGACCATCTTGATAAATAGCTCCAAATAACTTTGACGTTTTTATTTCTTTGGAACCGAGTGGTCAACCATGCTTTTTGCGGGTTTTAGACTCATTTGTGATGTCAGATTGCTTAATATCAACATTATTTTTATTGGAGCATTTCGAGTTGGCACATGAGATCTTTAGTCCAATTAGGTCAGTAAAGTGTCTGGAAGATGGTAAACTATATACTTTTGAACTTCAAGTTCAGATTGCTTTGTGCGAGGATCGAAATGATAGGATGATTATTCATCTAATCTCTTGGCCAACTTTTGTTGTCTCCCACTAATGTTGGAAAGTTTGAATATAAACCTCCAAACGAGTCATCAAAATCTCCTGACAACGATGTGAATATTTTACTGTCGATGAACTCGTAATCAATATAATGTCTTAATCTTTGTTGAGAACCCATCATAATAAATTATGGTGGAGCAATTCATATGTGTACATCCATATATGCATTCATGGGAAATGTGTGGTTTTGACCCCAAAACAAAATATAATGGGGAAATTCATGGTAATTGCTTGGCGTTTTGCGAATTTGTGTTGTTCATATAAATAACATGTGCACAATAATATTAATTGAAAATATTTATTCTCAATGACATATTTTCTTTATTGGATAATGATGAAAATATTCTCATAACCAAAATGGTTGAGCTAGAAATCTCGCAAGTTCTTGTTTGCTTTCACATATGCATCAATTAATTAATTGGCTCACATATTGGGTGTATAGATCTACAAATATCTTTTGTGTGTAAGAGAAATTATCTTACTTTAGTTGATGATTATTCCACAGTCAACTTTAGTTGAGAACAAGCAACCCATTAATGAGTTTTATCTTTAGATAATTCTGAAATATTCAAAATTGGCCGTATAGGTTCTCAATTCGCATAATTACTCAACCGGGATGGTATAGCCGGTTACACCAAATAAAATTTGTCAGAACGAGTAAACTATTAGTTCATATTTAAATATATATTCCTAGTATACATATTGGATGATAGAGTTATTGATCCAATAATTTGATGGTCATAGACCATATTATTTTTCATCCCTTGTGATTATCACTTTATTGGAATAAAGATCTTGTTCATTTGGTGAACCATATAAAAACTTAGTTAGAGTTTAAGATTAATTTTGTACTACTCAATATGTGATGCACTATTGATGAGATTTATATATCATCGTGTATATATTATGTTGATTCTCATCACATAGATACTCATGTTTGTCATTAGAATGATGCATAGTTTAAATGATAGATAAATATATTTCTCAATCATCCATGTCACCAATTAAGAGATCGATAATTCTTACGAAATATATAAACGTACAACCACTATTGATATGCCCATCAATATAAAAGGTTCCTTATAGAAATAATGATCATATATTGTTACATTCACTTCACAGATAATGTAACATATGAGGCTTTGCACATCCACTTCGAGGGTTAAAATATAATATATATATATATATATATGATCATCAAAATAAAATTGACGGTAATATTCAGTGATTGGAAACTTTGAACATCAATTCACAACACCCTATCATGGGAGAATATCAAATTTTTTTTCTCATGACCAAAACACAATAGGTCTTCTTCCTCCACAATAATATACTTCTGGAAGTCGATCTGATTATAATCATCCACTTTATGAAGTGATATTGTGTCTCCTTGAGTCATCATCATTTGAGACATATAAGATAGCCCTTTTCTCAAGATATGAAAATATTCAATCATCTCGGGCTTTTATGAGTAGAGGCATTCACTTCAAAGACCGGTATCTCATCATTTGGTACTCATATTTCAGCCTTTCATTAAGATGATGGTGAGTAAAGAGGAAAGCTTTAGCTTTTTCTTGATCAAATATGTATCATCATCGTTGATGATTTCGCCAATGACATTAAGTGGATTTCTACATCCAATACACATGAATAGGTAAATCTTACTCGAAACATCGAGATTCACAACCTCCAATTTTATAAGATTCAACATACTATACAAAAAAGTAAGATGAATTAGATGATCACATTATCGATAAAACCATATCAAGGTGCGGGTCAATAAGTAGTAACATATGTGGCCGTTACAACAAACTGATAAAACAAGTAAAACATAAAAATGTGACTTAATAGTAATCAAGGTACTCTTAATATGTAGGTGATACATGAATTTTACCTCGCTATCAAATACCCACTAGATTAATCTAATGGAATCGTTTATTTCCCTAGGGTCTTTCTTCTTCTATTACTCAAGTTGATTTTCTAACTAGACCAAGTGACAGCGTAATAATTTTTTGTTTGATTGTTGCGGTATCCAATTATGAACTAATGACTAAAATAAAACAAATCAAAATGCTAGGAATCAAGATTCAAAGATAAGATGAAGGTTGCTCGGATTCAAATCCACTAAAGCTAGCAATGCATGGATGACTGACAAGTTATCTCGAATATTCAGGTTATAATGGCTTGGCAATTTCCTAATGTAGTCTTAGATCACTCTCACACCTCTAAGAATCTATTTTGTCTAACCGCAGACTCCTCTCTCAAGCTAATCTAGACCTAAACAAAACACATTAATAGTGTTCGATGAAATGCCACAACGATAAACATGCAAAAAGACTAAACGATTCGCTCCTCTCTCAAGCTAACAAATAATCTAGGGTTCTTCCCAAGCAACCTATCAATATATGTTCCTCTCGGACCCACAAATCAATGTCGATGACTCAATCAAGATGATTAGACAAGAATGAATCTGAAATTAGGTTTTAGGAAGAATGCATCATAAGTCTGAATAAACCTCGATAACAAATCAAATCATCCATACAAACGCTTAGCTAAAGCTTTATCTCATCCGAACAACACAGAAAGTTTAGCTACTCGTGGTTCCGAAAAATAAATCACAAGTGAAGAGATGAAAAATCGGAGAAGACGACATGTTCTTCGTGCAAATCCCAATCTTCGACTTGATGATTTGCCCTTCGCCAGTCGTGGTTGATCCTCTCGCTTCAATCGTCTCTCTGGAACTCTAGCTCTCTCCAAGAGCTCGAAAATATGTGCTTATTCAGTATATGGAACCCTCGCTCTCTCCAAGAGCTCAAAAAATATGTGCTTATTCAGTATATGGAACCCTCGCTCTCTCCAAGAGCTCAAAAAATATGTGTATAATCCAGTATATCCCGTCCACATGGGTCTCGGGGGGTATTTATAGGCTTCTAGACCAAGTTGGAGAATGAAAAGGACTTGAGAACTCGTCTGGGGGTCGGACACGACATGCTCCATATGGAACACGCCGTGTTCCATAAACACGGCTGTGTTCCTGGCCGTGTTCGGCCCCTGTAACTTTCTTGGACAATTTCAGCGGAGGAACACGCCGTGTCATTATACCGAATTTGACCATGGTGTCAACACAAAAATTGTAGAAAATCAAATTATCTTTCCAACGCCGCTGCCTTGCATCAATTGGACTTTGGAGCAATAAGTTATACTCAAAATACTAAATAGTGACGCTTTCTTCCCAAGTCAAACGGTTTGAGTTGTCCGGCCTCCCTGTCATGTCTTGGTTTATCTCTAAATGTCATATGACACCTGAAATGTACCAAAAACATACCAGACACCGTAATACGGCCCGGAGGGGCAAGAGAACCAAACATGTACTCAAAACCCAAATATGAATACATTTCAACACACAAAAGTATAGTTTATAACGAGAAAAGGTGTGTCAAAAATACATCACATCAAATCACCCCACACTTAAACGCTTTCTTGTCCTCAAGCAAATCTACTAATTTCTCTCTATAAAGAACTCAACATATGGTGATCAGAAGACAAAGCTCGGGTCCTTAATTCTATCATAGTGTTCAGGAATGCAAGTCAATCAACAAACCATAAGTTATGCTAGCACCTCCCTCTTATTTTGAGTTACTTACTTGACTATCTAACTCTACAGCTTATTGACAACAAAGCTTGAATTTTTTAATTTTGCTTTTCGTTTCTTTCTTTGTTTTTCTTTCTTTATTGCTCTTTTAGATAGCGGCTTTTTCCGAATGGGGGAATTGATCACAACTTCAGCCGGACTCGGAAGTAACCAGTCTCCAGCCCACGCCCCAAGCCTCATAAAGGTAGGGAAGACGATAAACCACTAGGGTCGCCCTACATGTTTCGATTACAACCAAACCCCCACGATAATTTTTTTACTTAGCAACCTCATTCGGACTCCTCCCGCCTGTTTTAAGCTTCATAACAATCTAGGCAAATTCGTTGGGTAGATACATATACACCCTACTGCAACTTAGAACAAAATAGTGGAAGGTAACAATTCATTTTAAAGATAAATATGAGTCTCTAGTATACTAATTTTGGCAACATGACAGGTGATTCAAAAATGATATCCTCACATCCAAGACATCCAGAAATAGAATGAGAACACTAAACATGTATTCACTAACATCCACAAACTAAGCTCAAGAGGGGGTTTTGAAAAGTAAGGACATCCATTTAGCAATATTACTATGAGTTATGTACCCATCAATTAAGAAGCACCTTAATTCACCCCACACTTAAACAGGACATTATCCTCAATGGACCAAACAATCAAGTGAAACAGGGCCAGAAAATATGGTACTAACTTGGGGATCGTGATAGTGAGCACATGTAGAGTCTGGACGAGGACCAAGGCTCCCTTCAGTCGGTGCATGAGATTGAGACATCATCTGGATAGGATTAGAGTTCTATAGCCACAGAGAAACAAAAGAACCAAGAGAGGATAGACTAGTGCCAATATGTTACATCAACCCACAAGAAATAAATGAAAACAAAATAGACTCACAATATTTCAACCACATGACATAAGCAAAAACAAATAAAAGAGAAAAACTCAAAGTTCGGGTTGCCTCCCGAAAAGCGCTCTTTCTTTTACGTCTTTGAGCTAGACGATACCTGGATGATTAAGTTGGAGAAACCCAACTCAGAACTTCTTTAAGGCTAGCATCATTGTTTTTGACATATAACTTGTTTGCTCCACTCAAAAGCATCCACTTTCTCTTTCCAGCATGAAGAAGCTCCAATGTGCCATCACCTCTGACATTGGTGACTTCAAATGGTCCAAACCACTCATCCTTATCGACTTCTGAAGTGAAATTCCTAGAGTCGTCCTTTTGTTGTACTTCCTTCTTCTTTTTAATGCCCTTCTTTGGGACACTCGCTGCTGCTTTCATGAGCTCTTCATCAGCTGGTGGTACCTACACTTTTAAAGCAATGTCAGGTGGAGCAGGATCAGTAATAACAGTACAAACAGAGGCATAATTAAGATCATTCAAAAGAGACCTAGCTAGTGACGAGTTGTTGGAGGGTGGCTAGGCATCTCAAATGTGATCTCATCTTCCTCAGTCCTTAAGGTCAGTAGTCCAGTTCTGACATTAATGGTTACATCAGCAGTAGCTAGGAATGGCCGATCAAGTAGAATAGGGAGTTAGGCGTTCTCATCCATGTCTATGACCACAAAATCTACTTCAAATCTACACTTGCCTACGCTAACAATGATATTCTCAGCAATTCCCCTAGGATAACAGATGGTTTGATCAACTAGTTGAATATGCATCATAGTGGGACGTAAAGCAGGCAAATCAAGATGTTCAAATAAGGCATAAGGCATGACACTAACACTAGCACCCAAATCTGCTAAAGCCCTATCAATGCGATGATTACCAATAGAACAAGGTAAAGTAAAACTCCCTGGGTCAGAGCGCTTCTTCACCACTATGGGCTCATGATCCATTGTCCTTGTGATGTTGAGGGACACTGAAGCTACTTCTTCCTTCTGCTTAGCCATAAGCTTTTGTGGACTATGTTTAGGCAGAAGGTTGAGTGTCTCATTAGGTTATGGGTCTTCTACTCTCTCTTTCAAAATCAGTGCTCTGAGTTCCTCAACCATTATAGTAGATATTGCATCTCCTAACTTCCTCTTGTTGGTTAGAATCTCTTTCATAAATTTTGCATAACTGGGCATCTTGAGCAAAACTTCTAATAGTTAAATGCTCAACCTCTAGTTATTGATCATGTCAAGGAACTTCTCAAAATCCTCCTTTGTCATCTTCTTCCTGTTCAATACAACGGGGTATGGCACTCTAGGCATATAAGGTGAATATGGGGTGATCTGTTTAGGATTCAAAGGCATGACCTTCTCCTGTGTCTCCACTGCTACTGGTTTCATCGGACTGTCGGGAAGTTCCTTACCACTTTGTAGTGTCACTGATCCTGCGAACTCCCCATGTTCAGGATTTGGGATAGTTGTGCTTGGCATCCCGTTTGGTTTTGTATTGAGGCAGTTGTTAGTTAGCTCCCCTATCCTGGCCTCCAAATTTCAGATTGACTGTCGGTGAGCTTCATCATTAGCCATGAGCTGCTACAGAATAGCGTCTATTGTTGTCTGATGTTGTTGAGGGGGAAATCAAGGGGGAGCCTGATTAGATGAATAGGTGATCTGATCCTTTTCCCCATAGCTCTCGTTGACATACCCATGCTGGTTGTTGTTTGAGTTACTCGACTATCTTTGGCGGTTCTGCTGATAAGTGCCCTGATTTCTGTAGGTGTTATTGTTATGTTGCTGATAATTACTCGTAGTTCTTGAGTTGTTCTGTCCCGACTGTCCTCTGGCTTGATAATTATTCTGGTTCTTGATGAAATTCTGCATGGTGGTTGGTAGTTATTCTGACCCTTGTTGTAGTTTTGTGCTTGTTGAATAGGTTGCTGATAGGTATTCTAGTTCTGACCACCCACATAGTCGACATGCTCGTGTTTCATGCCGACCTCGAGCTCTGCCATACAGTTCGAAAAATCAAGATCAGTTCCTCCACATCCTTCACAGGTATATACACAAGCTGTAGATGTATTAGAAGGCCTTTGGGAATGCATGCTGCTTTTCTGAGCTAATTCTATACTGTCCATCTTCTTAGTGAGCAATTGCATCTGGTCAAGCAGTTGAGCTTGTTGAAACTCTATAGTGGATGAAGATTATTCTCGTGCCACTGATGTAGACCTCACTTGTTGAACTTGGTTTCTGGGCACATTCAGCTAATGTCTATTGGGTTGGTAAGGATAAGGGTCCTTATCTTCTGAGGTAAGGATAAGGGTCCTCATGCTTCAAGAGCTTGTGTCGGTGTTAGATCTGTAAGATTTCCTGGAATGGACATGTTGAGATCCTTCTGCTTGTGGTAATCCAAGCCCCTGATGAAGGTCTGAAATCTAGTGTGCACATCCAAGTCGTGGTGAGGACATGAGCGAAGGAGACTCTGGAATTTATGCCAAGCATTATAGAACATCTCGTTAGAAGGACTCTTGAACTGAGAAATTCTAGCCTTCAATGCCTCAGTTCTGGATGGAGAGAAGAATTCCTCCAAGAACTTTGTGGCTAATCCATCCCAAGTAGTGAAGTACCCTGTTGGATGCTCATACAACCACTCTTGTGCTTCCCCTTTGAGAGAAAATGGGAATAGACTGAGTTTGAGATCGTCGATGTGTACTCCTCTTGCCCTATTCGTCTCAGCTAGATGCACAAAATCCCTGAGACGAGCATTGGGATCTTCGTCTGGTCCTCCCGCGAATGCCCTTAATTGAATGAGATTGATCAGGGGTACTGGAGTTTGGTAGGCTTGGTCTCCCCTGATCGAAGACAGAATACTCGAAGCAGCTCCTCCGAGAGTAGGTCGGCCATAGTCTCTTAATGGCCTCTTATGAGGAATGAGCGGAAGGTGTGTGTTGTGGTGCTTGTTGTGGCCTCCATCCTTGTGATTACAGTTATTGTTGGGAATGTGATTGTGGTTATCATTGTGATTATAGTCGTCGTTGTTGTTGTTGGTCCCATCTTCACTATTGTTTAACGCATCCATCTCAACATCCTCTTCTTCCTTCTTTGCGTGGACAACTGATGGAGAATGATCGGGAGCAACTTCTAACACTAGCTTCTTGCGAGCCTTGGGACCGAGGTGGGTCTATCAAGTTTTCCCCTTTTTAGCTAGACGTTTACTCTTTCGGAGAGATGTTAAGTCCGCAGTTTTGCCTGCACAACAGAAAACAACAAAACCGCGTAATATGAAAATGTGGGAGGAGGAGTAATGATATGATGAATGAGGGAATAGCTCTCAATCAAAATTTTCCTAGAAATAAAAATTTCCCCGGCAACGGCGCCAATTTGATACGCGGATTTTACCCCGCTATCAAATGCCCACTAGATTGCTCTAATGGAATTGTTTATTTCTCTAGGGTCTTTCTTCTACTATTACTCAAGTTGATTTGCTAACTAGACCAAGTGACAGCGTAATAATTTTTTCTTTGATTGTTGCGGTATCCAATTACGAACTAATGACTGAAAAAAAACAAATCAAAATGCTAGGAATCGAGTTTCAAAGATAAGATGAAGGTTGCTCGGATTCAAATCCACTAATGCTAGCAATGCATGGATGACTGACAAGTTATCTCGATTATTCAAGTTATAACGGCTTGGCAATTTCCTAATGTAGTCTTATATCACTCTCGCGCCTCTAAGGATCTTTTTCGTCTAACCATAGACTCCTCTCTCGAGCTAATCTACACCTAAACAAAACACATTAATAGTGTTCGATGAAATGCCACAACGATAAATGTGCAAAAGCCTAAACGATTCGCTCCTCTCTCGAGCTAACGAATAATCTAGGGTTCTTTCCAAGCGACCTATTAATCTATGTTCCTCTCGGACCCACAAATCAATGTCGATGACTCAATCAAGATGATCAGACAAGAATGAATATGAAATTAGGTTTTAGGAAGAACGCATCATAAGTCTGAATAAACCTCGATAACAAATCAAACCATCCATACAAAAGCTTAGCTAAAGCTTCATCTCATCCGAACAACACATAAAGTTTAGCTACTCATGGTTCCGGAAAATAAATCACAACAGAAAAGCAGAAAAACCGGAGAAGACGACATGTTCTTCGTGGAAATTACAATCTTTGACTTCATGATTTGCCCTTCGCCAGTCGTGGTTGATCCTCTCGCTTCAATCGTCTCTCTGGAACTCTACCTCTCTCCAAGAGCTCGAAAATTATGTGTCTATTCAGTATATGGAACCCTTGCTCTCTCCAAGAGCTCGAAAAATATGTGTATAATCCAGTATATCTCGTCCATAGGGGTCTTGGGGGTATTTATAGGCTTCTGGACCAAGTTGGAGAAGGAAAAGGACTTGAAAACCCGTCTGGGGGTGGGACACGGCGTGCTCCATATGGAACACGCCGTGTTCCTGGCCGTGTTCGGCCCCTGTAACTTTCTCGGACACTTTCAACGGAGGAACACGCCGTGTTCCTTCAATATATGGAATTTGACCATAGTGTTAACACAAAAGTTGTATAAAATCGAATTATGTTTCCAATGCCGCTGACCTTGCATCAATTGGACTTCGAAGCGATAAGTTATACTCAAAATACTAAATTGTGACCCTTTCTTCCCAAGTCGAACAGTTTGAGTTGTTCCGGCCTCCCCGTCATGTCTTGGTTTATCTCTAAACGTCATATGACACCTGAAATGTACCAAAAACATACCAAACACCATAATACGGCCCCGAGGGGAAGAGAACCAAACATGTACTCAAAACCCGAATTTAAATACATTTCGACACACAAAAATATAATTTATAACGAGAAAAGGTGTGTCGAAAATACATCACATCAGTAGGCAAACAAACAATACAGAAGGTTACAACAACATCGAATGGAGCTATAAGCATACAAAGGGTAAAACACCATGTTGGATGAAATGCAGTTTAGAATAAAAACGATATGTTTGTTCTTCATTAATCAAAACGCAGTGCTTAGTTTAACTCATTTACTCCAACCGCTATTTCGACGTCAGCACTGAGTTCAACTGAAACCCAATCAAGGGCTGTTTTTTCAGTTCCTAGAATCATGGCCACTCTCCCCGTAAATATGCTAATATCCATGATGACGATGATGATCCGGGAGGAGATCAACGATTGGAAAAAACTTATCCTGAGGCTTATAAATAGATGCAGCCTCCTGAGGATTAAAAACACAATCCAATTTGATCTTCTCTCTCTCTTAATCACTTAATTCTTCGTTTTTTGTTCCAACTCTTAATCTCGATCACCAGAAATTAAGAGCATACTGTGATTACCTTTAGTTGCATTGGTGTATTGCTTTTATTTGGGGAATTTGGCTTTAAAGGTAGTCCTTCGTCCATGATCATAGAGTTTTATTCATTTCTTGTTAATTGATATTTGTTTCTGTTTTGATCAACTTTCAGTTCTGTGTACTTGTGATTATAATGCAATTCATTCTTTAACAATTTCGAAGCAAAATTATGAGTTCCAATCACATGATCATAGAAAATCTCTCCAAGCTTGAGTCTCTGAATGGTAACAACTACATAACGTGGTCTGAGAGGATGATGATTGTTCTGGAACAACTAAGAGTAGATTATGTTCTTCGCTCGGACCCTCCCATCACTACTACATTTCCTGCTACAACCGTGGTCATCTCTGCTGATGCTGCCAAGAAGACTCCGTCCGACAAAGACAAGGATGGTCAAGTCTCTGGGGAGAAGGAGTCTCAACCACCTGTCAACAAAGCAGATAAGTATGACAAAGACAACAAGACAGCAAGGGGTATCATACTAAATCGTATGACAAACCCTATCTTCGATCTACTTTTGCAAGACTTCTGTAAAGGAAATTTGGGAACTTCTGGAGAGGAAATATGGTGTAAATGATGCTGGAAGAAAGAGATATGTTGTAGGAAATTGGCTGAAGTACCATCTCCTGGAGGATAAGCCAATTATGGACCAAGTGCATATCTATGAAAACCTTGCGGTTGAAATCCTTGCTGAAGGAATGAAGATCAGTGATGTCTTCCAAGTAAGTGTGCTAATTGAAAAGCTACCGGATTCATGGAATGACTACAATATGAGGTTAAAACACAAGAAAAGAGATATATCACTAGAAGAACTGGTGGGACACATGAATATTGAGGAAGCTAATCGACAGAGGATCAAGCTTTCTACTCAGAAACATCATACTGTCAAAGCTCATCTAGTGGAGTCTGAAAGAGCTAACAAATTCAAGGCTTTCGTCCATAAAAAGCCTTCCTGAAAAGAAAGATTCACTCCTTATAAACGGCCAGAAAAAATCACCAACACTTCTCATGTTGATGGCTGTTTTGTTTGTGGAAGGATGGGGCACAGAGCTTATCGATGCCGCTTTAGGAAGACTCCAGGATCCACCTCCTCCAAACCACAACTTCACATTATGCAAGAAGGAGAAAAAGAAACAGGAAAAGAAGAAATAGAAGAGAGGGTGATTGCTACAGTAGTTCAGCTGGAAGCAAATGTAATGTTAGGAAAAGTTAATTGGCTGATCGACTCAGGAGCTTGCAGACACTTCTGTTCTTCAAAGGATCTCTTCTCAAATCTGGAAGAAACAAATACTGGAGAGGTTGTCTATATGGAAAATGTCAGCAGCTCACAAACACTGGGAAAAGGGAAGATCAATCTATCTCTTACCTCTAGAAAAATCCTTGCCTTGAGTGATGTTCTGTTTGTACCTTCCTTAAGAAGGAATCTGATTTCTGCTGGTCTGTTGATTAAAGCTGGTCTTAAGCTAGTTTTAAAAGCTGATAAGTTAGTCATAACTGAGAATGGATTTTTTATAGGCAAAGGATATATGTCTGGTTCTTTGTTTGCTATGGATACCATTGCTACCATCAATAATAATGCTACTTTTTCATTTCACTTGATTGAGTCCTTTGATCTATGACATCATAGACTAGGTCATGTCAATAAAAACTCCATCAGATTAATAAAAAAGATAAATCTAATTCCTATTCTTGACAATAGAAATCTTAGCTCTAGACAAAAAGATCAAATGACTCAGGTCAGATAGAGGTAGTCAATACAATTCATCCTTCCTCAAACAAGTTTGTGAACAATGAGGTATTATTCATGAAACTACTGCTCCCTATTCTCCTCAACATAATGGCATAACTAAAAGGAAGAATCGAATCCTAAAGAACATGGTTATATCAATGCTTTTAAGTTCTGGTGCTCCTCAGGATCTCTGGGGAGAAGCTGCTTTAGCTGCCACACACATTCTCAATAGGGTTCCTCATAAAAAGTTAGATAGAACTCCCAACGAGCTCATGAAAGGTTATCCACCTAACTTGAAATATCTTAGAGTGTAGGGTGTCTAGCCAAAGCCGGTCTTATGAATCTCAAGAAATTCTTCCTTGTTTCAAAAACTTTTGAAGCAGTGTTCTTAGGCTATGCAGTAACATATCGGCTTACAGATTTTTGAGATTAGATGACAGATCAATATGTGAGTATAGAGATGCTGAGTTCTTTGAAGAAACCTTTTTTCTTAAAGAAACTACAAACAAACGAGCCAGACAGGAAGATGATTCCTCTAAATCTGAGGATCACTGTCACAACTCTGGACAAAAGATGAGACAACTTGGAGATGAACTCAGAAGAAACAAGAGACAGAGAACTTCTAAAGACTTTAGAGATGACTTTGTCACGTATTTTCTTACAGAAGAAGGAAATTTTACTTTTCTGAGTGATTTATCTATTAATGTGTTTCTTTCTAAACCAGAACCAACTACCTATGAAGAAGCAATGAATTCCATGGAAGCTAATTTTGGAAAGAAGCTGCTGACAGCGAGATTCCGTCCATTATGTCAAAACATACTTGGAATTGGTGGATCTACCAACAGGATGCAAGGCCATAGGCTTAAAAAATACATTGAGACTAGATGGATTAGTAGAGAGGTATAAAACTCGTTTGGTTATTAAGGGCTACTCTAAAAAATCAGGTATGGACTTCTTTGACACCTATTCTCCTGTGACTAAAATTTCCACCGTTAAGAGTATTGTTTGCTCTTGCTTCCATACGAAACATGACAGTACATCAAATGGACATAAATACTACTTTTTCTGAATGGAGATTTGAATGAAGAAATCCGTATGCTACAACCTTCTGGATGTTCAACTCCATCTACCAAACACAAGGTCTGTAAGTTGACGAAATCTCTCTATGGACTGAAGCATGCCCCAAACAATGGTTTGAAAAATTTAAAAGTACTATTTCTGAATTTGGTTTCAAACCAAATGGTTCAGACACCTGTGTATATATCAAGTAGTTTGCTGCACATATGTTATTCGTTGCTTATATGTCGATGATATGCTAATATTCCGCCCTTACATGTCCTTATTGATCAAACCAAGGCTTTCCTTTCCTCCAAGTTTGAAATGAAGGACCTAGGTGCAGCATATGTGATTCTTGGCATCAAAGTACTCAAAGCTCAAAACAGTTATACTCTCAGCCAACAACATTATGTAAAGAAGATCTTAAACTTGTTTCAGGAAGGAAGTTCCAGTCCAGTCAGCACACCATTTGACTCCAATTTCCATTTAAATAAGCATCAGGGTCCGGTTGTAAACCAGTTTGAGTATGCAAAAGTTATTGGAAGTTTAATGTTTTTTACTAACTCCATAAGACCTGATAGGTCATTAGCTGTTAACAGGCTGAGCAGATACACGAGCAATCCCTTAAAGAAGGGATTGTGTAAAAGGATGGTTCTTGAAAGTGCCAGAGAATCAGAATCCCGGTTTCTATAATGGAATATGAGATTCCTTGAGTAACCTTAACTACACATTACACTAATGCATGAACTCTCCAATTGTTAAAGATTAAGGTTCAAGTTTCAATCCACCTTCTTTGAATTCTGGAAAGTGTTTTACATTACATTCAAGTTCAAATCCATGTGATACTTGAATGCTTGGTGTGATATGCATATAGAATTAAGATGATTGTTCTGCATTTGTGGGGGGATTGTTGTATGAAATGCAGTCTATATCGAAAATGTTGCGTTTGTTCTTGATTAATCAAAATGCGGTGCTCGGTTTAATTCATTTACTCCAACGGCTATTTCCACGTCAGCACTCAGTTCAACAGAAACTCAGTCAAGTGCTGTTATTTCATTTCCTGGAATCATGGCCACTTCCCCCACAAATCTGCTAATATCTATGATGATGATGATCCGGGAGGAGATCAATGATTGGAACAAACTTATCTTGAGGCTTATAAATGGATGCCGCCTCCTGAGGATTAAAAACACAATCCAATTTGATATTTTCCCTCTCTTAATCACTTAATTCTTAGTTTTTGGTTCTAACTTTTAATCTCGATCACTAGAGATTAAAAACATTATGTGATTACCTTCAGTTGTATTGGTGTATTGTTTTTATTTGGGGAGTTTTGCTTTGAAGGTAGTGCTCCGTATATGATCATAGTGTTTTATTCATTTTTTGTTAATCGATCTTTGTCTCTGTTTTGATCAACTTCAGTGTGTTTCTTTGTACTTGTTAATCGAAACCCTGCGTTTGTTTTTCATTAATCAAAATTCAGTTCATTCTCGAACACACCAAATGAATATTGCATAATCTTTAAACAAAAAAAATCTAAGTTTGTTTATATAAATATTAGGTAATAAACTAAGAAGTACCGTGACATTGAAAATATATATATGTAATAGTGAACATAAACTGAGGCAATGAAATCGCAACAATAGAATGAGAAGTGATATTTTGATTTAGGAAAAATGATCAGAAATGTCACAAACTATCAGTTTTTATCATTTTATACACGATATATGTGTAATTTATTATATGTCACAAATTATTGAAGACAATTATAAATATAACATGTCGTTAATCTCCGTTAATATGAGTTGGCAAAATAGTCTATGTGGCATCCAAAATGTCTTATATATTGTATGAAGTGACAAACTCGATACATCGTCTGCCTAAAAAATACCACATCAACATTCTCTTTAAACTTTTTATATATAATTAAGATAAAAACATATAAGTTAGATATTAAAATATAAAAATTTATCATAGTCCCCAACAACCTTTTTTTACCACCGCTCCCCGTACCGTCGATCTCTAAGTTCATCTCTGAATCCACTCCAATCTCAACCTATTTAATGCCTAACTTCATATTCTTATCTTCTTCAACTCAATCCAATCTCAACCTTTTTACCACTTTATCTCCTCCACCTTCTCAACCAAACTCTTCTAACTAAAATCTCTAATCCCTAATCTTAATTTCTTAATCCTTTCAGTCAACCCTTTTGATTTAGTAGTAATGGAGAAAGAAATTTGAAAATTCAAAACCAGATATTTAAAAAAGAAGATAATGAAGAAAATGAAAAGTAGATTCTCTTTAAACTTTTTAAATATAATTAAGATAAAAAAAATGTAAGTTAGATATTAAAATATAAAAATTTATCATCGTCCCCAACAACACCCCAACAACAAATTTCCATCACCACTCCTCATACCGTCGATTTTTAAGTTCAACTCTAAACCCACTCCAGTCTCAACCTATTTGATACCCACATCTATATTCCTATCTTCTTCAACTCAATCCAATCTCAACCTTCTACTGCTTTATCTTCTCTATTTTCTCAACCAAACTCCTCTAACTAAAATCTCTAATCCCTAATCCCAATTTTCTAATCTTTTCAATCAACCCTTTTGATTTAGTAGTAATGAAGAGAGAAACTTGAAAATTCCAACTCAAATATTTGAAGAAGAAGATGATGAAGGAAATGGGAAGGAAAAAAACACATGGTTAAATCAACAAATAACTCCTTCATATCTGCTTAAGTTATGTGTTTAATGTTATGAAGATAATTGTAGTGAATGCCCAATTGTGTAATTTCTCATTTTATAGTTATATATTTTATTTTCCTCCTTTATATGTATGATTTAATGCATTTCATTCTCCTCTATTATGTGTAATAATATTAGAAAGTGTAGGTTATGATTCCATGAGCCTATAAATAGAGCTCTCAATTGTAACATTCTACACACCTCAATAAGAAAGTACTTCTCCTCCCATGTTCTTGTTCTCTCATTTGTTCTTAGTTTTATAACACGTTATCAGTACGAGTGCTCTGACTATTTTCTTGCTATATCTCGCTTTCCAAAGTTATTATTATTACTATTATTCTTGCTCTTTTATTTGGTTAAAAAAATTTCTTTTTCAAAACTAGAGTTAGAGGAAGGAATTCATTTCTATTTTTTTAAATATAACAAATGGTAGTCTTTCTCATTTTATCGATTTCAAAAATGACTTTGCCACTTTTTTATTGATGACTATTATCAAACGTTTATATTGGTCAAATATCATGCCTTTATAGGCTGACCTAAACGTTTAGTTATCATCATGTATATTTTATAGTATATATTATTATGACCTATCATATTTCATATTTTCTGTTTATTTCCATATTAGCATTTCCAAATGTCTCCAACATTAGTGCACATAGTAAGAAGCATATGCATGCGTATCTCTTCTAGGCAACAATACTTATAAATATTTTATACATTTTTCTAAGTGAACTCACATTATCATTGTTAGCATCTTTCCCCTCCTATTTTAAATGATCATATTGATGTTTTTGTCACGTATATATATATGATATTTTAGTCATTATACAAATGTATTAAACTTTATCATCTCATTTTAGTTAACTCTTTTAATTTGGTGCATTTTGCTTAAAATTCGTGAATACCTCTGTCATTTTTTCTGTTTCTACCCAAAAGAGAAAACCTTTATCACTATTTAAATGTATATATAGTTACGTTTCAAGATGGGTATGTCCCTGTTATTATTATTATTTCTTTAAAGCATTCATTATTTCTATGTTAATGAACGTTACATTACTATTAATATTTTTATTATTATATCATTATTATATCAATCTTTATATGTTTTATTATTTGGCTTATAATATATTTCTAATTCAATTTGCTTCTTTTATAGCATGTCGAATATTTTGAAACTTGAGTTTGTGGCCCTTGATGTTTTGGACAAAAATTACCTCTCGTGGGTCTTGGATACTGACATCCATTTGCAAGCCAAAGGGTTGGGCGACACGATTAATGATGATACTGGAACATCTGCCCAAGACAAAGCCAAGGCTTTGATCTTTATTCACCACCATCTTGACGAGGGCTTGAAAAATGAGTATATCACCATCAAAGATCCCCTCAAATTATGGAATAATCTCAATGACCAATATAACCATCAGAGAACGGTGATTCTCCCTCGAACTCGCGATAATTGGGTGCATTTATGCCTACAAGATTTCAAATCCATGAGCGAGTATAATTCCGCCCTCTTCAAAATTTGCTCACAGTTGTTGCTATGTGGCGAGAAAATCATTGATAAGGAAATGTTCGAGAAGACATTTTTCACTTTTTATGCCTCCAATGTGTTCTCCAACAACAATATCAGGAAAAGGGCTTCACCAAATATTTTGAATTAATCTCATGCCTCTTAGTGGCCGAGCAAAATAATGACCTCTTATTGAAGAATCACCAATCACACCCCACTGGTATGTCTCTATTTCCAGAAGCTATCGCGACAAACAGTAACCATTTTGATCGATATTATAATCGTGGTCGTGGACATGATCGCAATAATGTCCATGGTCATGGACGTGATTATGGTGGTGGTTGCCTTAAGAGATTGAACCACTCTTCCCGCCCACATTTCAAACGGGATGGGCGAATGAATAAGGAACGAGGTGGAACTAGCAACATAAACCTTCAAAACATGTGTACTAGATGTGGCGGCAATCATTAGACTCGCACTTGTCGTACACTAGACATCTTATCAATATTTACCAAGAGTCAAGGAAGTACAAAAAGGTTGAAACCAATATGGTCATTGAGGAAAGTGTTTTGAACCATGGCCAATTTGACACCACTCATATGGATGTTCCTGACTTCTTTCCTCCTCGTGATGGAAATGTTGAGAAATAAGATGGTTGTTGGGATATCTTTTATTACAAAATGGTGCATTGATGTATGCACCTTATTATCATTCTCATTTGATTTGTTCGAGTTTGTTATTCTTCAAGTGTTTTCTCATTTTTTTTGTTTCATTTTATTAATGAATTTCCTATCATACTTGTCCCTTCTAATATGGATTATTGTTTTCTTGTTATAGCATGGATACTACTACCATCCACTACAGCATAAAAAATGAGGATGTATGTCTCATCGATAGTGCTTCCACTCATACTATTCTAAAGGATAGGAGGATTTTTCCCATCTAGTGATGCGAGAAGCTAATGTTAGCACTATATCCAGTAGTAGTAATTTAATTGAAGGCTCCGGAAGAGCATACATGCTACTACACAGAGGAACTAAAATGCATATTGATAATGCATATTGAGGAAGAAAATAGAGAATATATTGCCATCATAAGTATGATAGATAGTAACAAATGTTATCTTGAAAAATTACCATTTATTTCTTCCGATTTTACTACATATTTATTAGTATAATTAAATCACATTCCACCATAAACTCCAAGTTTATGGATTGTGATAGATTTGTGGTTTGGCATAACCGGTTAGGCCATCCCAGAACAATTATGATGCATAAAATACTTGAGAATTCCCTTAGAAACTCGTTAATAAGTAAGCGAATTCCCAATCAAAT
This sequence comes from Linum usitatissimum, assembly GCA_030674075.2. NCBI lineage: Eukaryota > Viridiplantae > Streptophyta > Magnoliopsida > Malpighiales > Linaceae > Linum > Linum usitatissimum. The sequence goes on from JAUJYP020000848.1 coordinate 3,408,252, forward strand.
GATTTGGCTTGTATCGCATGTTCTCAAGGAAAATTGATTATCCGACCATCATCAACAAAAGTGAGAAATGAATCGCTCACATTTTTGGAACCCATTTAAGGCGATATTTGTGGACCAATTCATCCACCATGCGGACCATTTAGATACTTAATGGTTTTAATTGATGCATCAACTAAATGGTCACATGTATCGTTATTATCCACTTGTAATTTGACATTTGTACGATTCCTTGCTCAATTGATAAGATTACGAGCACAGTTTCAGGATTATCCGATAAAAACGATACGCCTTGACAATGCTGGTGAATTTACTTCACAACATTTCAGTGATTATTGCATTTCTGTTGGAATTGATGTTGAACATCCTGTACCACATGTTCATACACAAAATGGTTTAGCAGAATCTCTAATCAAACACTTACAGTTAATAGTAAGACCATTGTTAATGAAGGAAAAGGTTCCCACTTCATGTTGGGGGCATGCAGTTTTACATGTAGCATCATTAATTCGCATCAGGTCAATAAGCTATCACGAGCATTCCTTTTTACAAAGGTTTTTGGTCAAGAACCGAATATATCCCATCTAAGAATATTTGGATGTGCTGTTTACATCCCTATTACACCACCACAACGCAGTAAGATGGGACCTCAAAGGAGGTTGGGAATTTATGTTGGGTACTAGTCTACTTTGATTATAAAATAGTTAGAACTAATGACAGGAGATCTATTCACTGCTCGTTTTGCTTATTGTCACTTTGATGAATCAGTTTTCCCAACATTAGGGGGAGAAAATAACAAGCTGGACAAAGAGATCAGTTGGACTGAATTATCATTATCTCATTATGATCCTCACACTATACAATGTGAACTAGAAATTCAAAAGATAATTCATTTACAAAGTTTAGCGAATCAATTGCCACACGCTTTTACTAACCCACATCGAGTAACTAAATCTCATGTTCCAGTAATGAATGCTCCATCAAGAGTAGATGTCTCAATTGGACATCATGAAAATGTAAATGAGTCTAAAGCACACCTGACGCGTGGTAGACCTATCAGTTCCACAGATAAAAATCCTCGAAAAGAAAAGGAGTTGTAAATCAAGATGGTCCAATCGAGGATAAGCCACCAAGCATCACGGATATATCAGCTCAAGAACAACATCAGGTACCTGAACATATTGAAAATAATGAGATCTCAATCAACTATGTCTTGGATGGTAAACAATGGAATCGTTATATAGTTAACGTTGATGAAGTTTTTGCTTACAATTCATCGCTGAATGTTATTGATGAAAATGAGGATCATGAGCCAAAATTTATTAATGCATGCAAAAAAACAAATGGCTTGGCCAAAATGAGATACAACGAAACATATCTCCCCTAAATTTTTCTTCACTCATGACCTTCAAAAGAATGGTGAAATCACTGTCAAACAAGTGTGTTCAAGTGATAACTTGGCTGATTTATTCACCAAGGCTCTTCCGACATCAACATTTGAGAGACTAGTTCGAAAAATTGGAGTTCGGCGACTGAGGGACTTCAATTGATATCATCATTAGGGGGAGTCGATACACACAACACTCTTTTTCCCTTAACCATGGTTTTCCCACTGGTTTTCCTGGTAAGTTCTTAACGAGGCAGTATCAAATGCGAATTCAAAGAATGATGTATACCGTTAACCAATGGACATTGAAGGGGGAGTGTTATGAAGATAATTGTAGTGAATGCCCAATTGTGTAACTCCTCATTCTATGGTTAATGTATTTTATTCCCCTCCTTTATGTGTATGATTTAATATATTTCATTCCCCTCTTTTATGTGTAATAATATTAGAAATTGTAGGTTATAATTCCATGAGCCTATAAACAGAACTCTCATTTCTAACATTCTACACACCTCAATAAGAAAGTATATCTCCTCTCCTATTTTTGTTCTCTCCTTTGTTCTTAATTTTATAACATTTAATTCTTACTTTTGTCAACAAACTTTAAATCTTGTTAAGATCTATTTAAAATTTACTCCGTTTTTTATTTTCCTTATATTTTTTTTATTTAGCTGTATAAATGAACAGACCAATATTCAATTGCTGTAATTATCTTTGTCTTACAAGAACCCTAATTTCTAGTTCTTCAATCATCAATTTCTCCATATTTTAATTGATAGATCATCTAGTTTATATTTATTTTAATGTATTAAAAGAAAATGTCACATAGGCAGCCAACTAGATTGGTTGGTATCGTAAACTAACTTCGTCATTGCCACATAATCAAACTACCATCAAAAGTTAACAATGTGTTATATTCGTAATTATCTTCAATAATTCGTAATATATATTAAATTACGCATATGTCAAGTATAAATTAATAAAAGTCTCATACTTCATGACATTTTAGATCATTTTCCCCTTTATTTAAACGGTGGCCCATGGAAATTATCTTGCATACTTATGTAGAAATAGCCAAATAAAATTAAGTAGAAACAAGAGCTCAGAAGAAGTATATATTTTCAATATAGAGGATCGGCCAGACAAGAAAAGTAAAAATAAAACAAGTTTAATGAAATCATCTAAAATATTGGAACCAAAATACATCCACCCAAAATCATAAAAATATATAATCAAACAAAAACAATACTAATAAGGTTAATGGTGAGAGACCGAAAATTTTGAAAAACATATGTGTGTATATTGTACCTAATATACAAAAGAAAAGTTCTAGGATATAAAATTTAAACAACCGAAAAATAATAAAGATATAGGATATAGCTATTTTTGCGAATCATCAAAGAGGTAGAGGTAGAGGTTCGTACTGATAATGTATTATAAAATTAAGTAAAAGAAAGAGATACAAGAGAAAAAGGGAGGAAAATTATTCTTATTAACGTATATTCCAAACATACATAGAAAATACTATTTATAGAGTAATGATAACATAACTTACACATTTTAGTATTATTACAAATCAATAAGAATAATGAAGTATATTGATATACATGATTACTATATGATGGGAGTTACAATGGATATTCAAAAACTATAATTAATGTATTCATAACATTTAGCAATTTCTAACATCATTTATTTTTTTAAATAATATTTTTTTTCACAATTCCCATTGGAAAATTTTAGTTCATTAACTAATGTACTTCTCTATCCCTAACAATTACTTATTGGGTGCCATCTCACCCTCCACATCACTTAGCAATTGCTAATAAGACATTAATAAACTAATGAGGCATAAAGCTAGGAGCAAAATATGAGTCATTAAAACCACGAACAAACCACAACGCCCTAGAATTAGATGATCTTCATCCCATAATTTATTTAGAAATTTCTAATTATGTTCATATTGCCACATCAATAAGTTTAACAATTCATTTAATGAATAATTTTCAACAATCTCCATCCCTAATTTGTTTAGCAATTTCTATTCATCCTTTTGTATATTTCTTAATAATAACTTTTAATTGACTTTCTATTATGAAACAAATTAACGAGAAGAAGATAAGAGAGAAAGGGAGGAGAATGATTCTTATTGAGGTGTCTAAATATGGTACAAGAGAGCACTATTTATAGGCTGTAGACCTATACATCACTAGTATAACCACACTTAAATAGGATATTCATTCTCATGTTCAATGTGTAGGAGTTACAAAAGTAGGAGTTACAAATGGGCATTCATACAAATAATTATAATATTCATAACACTCCCTCTTGAATGACCATTGGTTAAAAATATTCATTATTCTTCGAATACGCATTTGATACTGCATCATTAAAAACCTTATCAAGAAAATCCAGTGGGAAAAACCATAATTAATGGGAAAAGAGTGCAGTTACGTATTGACTCCCCCTGATGATGATATCAGTTGAGATCATTCAAATCGACTCCCCTTGATGATAATATCAACTCGCCCTCATCATTATATCAGTTGAGATTATTCAGTCACCAAACTACAAAATTTGTTTTGGAATAGCTTTCCAACAGTTGATGCAGAGAGAGGTTTGGTGAATAAATCACCCAAGTTATCACTTGGGTGCACTTAGTTGACAAATATTTCAACTCATTGGAGTTCGTGCATAAAATGTATGCATCACATGATCGATGGTCATTCATAATTCACATGACACTTCCCCTTGGATGACCATTAGATGAGAATATGCCTCATTAAAACCTTACTAGGAAAACCCTATGGGAAAAGAGTACATAATCATCACATCGCGCTGCAACATTTTCTTGCAACTCAAGGATATATGCAAAATAAATATCATGCATGATTTATAAAATCATCTCGTGAAATGGTGGTGTAGCTTTATAAGTTGGTTTCACAGCCCACCAAGTGGTAAAATTACCACATGAGACCAATTTATAGTCAACCAACACAAATATGACCAAGATTACTACTTCAAAACCAAGTAGTTCTTGTGTCTGAATAAAGGTCGATTAAAATCGACATAGAGTCACATAGTGATCTTACTACCATCCAGTCATTGATAGTCATGTCATATCCATATAACTTTTTGTTGGATATAATTAGTATATCATTGATGATATACGAAAATCATGTTTGAGAGAGATGCACAATTGACAAGTTAGTGGTAATCTTCCACAACTTTCATCTCGAACTCTATAGCTAATCAATAGTTCATTGGTTTGAGAAACTCTTTACGAGCTCAATAAAGTGTATGTCATCTATGTAACAAAAGATGATCACATCCAATTATGTCAAAATAAAAGAAACACATTTTAAAATATAAAATTAAATTAAGAAAATTTTGGTAAGAATTTTGAAACCATAAAATATGACAAAGATGATTTTTCAAAAAAATCAACTTGAAATGAAGAAGAAATTATATGCGTAAAGAATGCTAAATGTACCATGTCTCTCATTCTTTCAATTCGTATGACCTCAATTGGATATAATTGAATATTGTTCACGTGAACTTGAATTGTTTGCTTATAGCAAAATAAATCCTCGAGGGAATTTCATATACACATGTGTATTCTAATTATACAAACCATACATATAGGTTGCAAGGACATCCATTAGGGGCAAACTCGTTCCCTTGACAAATTGCCAGACTAATCGAATAATAAAAAGTAGTTGCATCCACCACATGATAATATATTTTCTCATAATCAAAATGTTATAAGTTTGTTGTACAAAACCTTTCAAAAATGAGATGTTTCATAACTTCTCATACTCATACTTTACATCTTAATATATAAAGACTTGATGTCTTAAAACCTTTCATTTCTATGGGGAATTTGATTTTGCTCAAATTGAAATTTTAAAGCCAATCATTTCTTTCTTTGCATACATTTTGGCTCATGATCCTCATTTTCAACTATCAAATTTTAGCTTGGCACTATACACAAAATTTTTGTCAATGTTGACTTCATTACGATTCCAGTATTTTCCATCCAAGATATAGATAATTGAGATATCTATTTTCATATCTTTCAGGTACCCGAGACTCTTATTGAGCACATTATTTATTTCTCTTGGTGGCTTTGCTTAAATAATGTTAATCTCAATTTGACCATCTTGATATATAGCTCCATTCCACTTTGAGGATTTTTTTTCCTTTGGAACCGAGTGGTCTACCATGCCTTTGCGGGTTTTAGACTCATTTGTGATGTCAGATTGCCCGATATTGGCATTATTGTTATTGGAGCATTTCGAGTTGGCACATGAAAACTTTACTCTGGTTGGGTCAGTAAAGTGTCTGGCAGATAATGAATTATATATTTTTTGAACTTCATGTTCATATTGTGTAGTGCGAGGATCAAAATGATATGATGATTATTCATCTAATCTCTGTGCCAACCTTTGATTTTCTTCACATAATGTCGAGAATTATGATTATATGAATGATAAATCTCCAAACGAGTCATCAAAATTTCCTGACAATGATTTGATATTTTACCATTGATGAACTTGTAATCAAAATAATTTCTCAATCTTTATTGAGAACCCATCCTAATAAATGGTGGTGAAGCAATTCAGATGTGTATATCACATGCATATATCCATAGATGGGAAGTATAAGGTTTTGACCCAGAAACCAAATATAATGGAGGAATTCAGGATAAATTTCTTGGCGTAATGCGAATTTTCTTTGTGCATGTAAATGACATGTTCACAATAATATATTGGTTTTCAATGACACATTTTCGTTATTGGATAATCAAGAAAATATGTTCATAACCAAAATGGCTGAGCTAGTAATCTCGCAAATTCTAGTTTTCTTTCATATATACATGTGACCTACTAGTTGATACATCAATTAAAATAATTGGTCCACATGGTGGGTGTATGAATCCACATATCACCCTTGTTTTGTTGTTTGTAAGATAAATTATCTTACTTTAGTTGATGATTATCCAAACAATCAACTATATTTAAGAATAAGCAACCCAAAAATGAGTTATGTTGTGTTGGAGATTCACCCAACAATGGGTAACAGAAAGGTGAAATGTTTTCCTAGAAAGGAAACCTTGTTGACAGAACAGAAAATCGTTCGTGTTCCCAGGAAGTAGGGGAGTCACAAGGACTACTTAAATCACTATAACCTTAGGAATCATTTCTTTAGAATACTCAAGTTGAGACCTCCATGCACAATAATGTTTGCGAGAACCTACTCTTTTAGATTTTGGAAATCATAAAAGTTGACCATAGAGGTACTTATCAATTTGCATCATGATTGAACCGGAATGGTCTCACCAATTGTGCCATATAATATTTGTCAGGACTAGTAAATTGTTAGTTTACATTGAAATATATCTCAATCACAATAATATATGTGCGGTACAAATTGGAGGATAACATTATTGATTCAATAATGGACATTGGTCATAATATTGTTCCTCTCTCGTGATCATCAATAAATTAGAACACGGATTTTGTTCTTTCGTGAACAATGTAATAGCTCGATCTAGAGCTTGAGATATATTTTGTATTACTCTGCCTATCTTGGTGCAATGGGTTATACATCACAATTAATTATGGTGATTCTCATCATAAAAATACTTATGTTGTCATGAACATAATGCATCATGTATGTGCCCAATCATCCGTGTCACCAATTAAAGGATCAATAGTTTTTTTTATTAAAGCCACCCTCGTTAAGCCCATGAAAAGGTTCCTTATAAGAATAATGATTATATCTTGTTACATTTACTTTCATAAATAATGTAACATATGGGATTTTATGCATTCACTTTGAGGGCTAAGATATCATTTGAACAATGATCATCAAAATAAAATCGGTAATTGTATCACCTTTCAAACGATTGGATTCTTTCAACATCAAGTCACAACTCCTTTTCATGGGAAAATATGCATTGTCAAACTTCTTTCTCATGACCAAAATAATTGGTCTTCCCCCCACAAAGTTATTATTCTATTGACTTGTGGAATATACATTGTCACTATAGACATGATATAATAATTATCCACGTAGGAGAAGGATATTGTGTCTCTCAAATCAGCTCCATTGGAGACATATTGGCTAGCTAGTTTTGGACAACTTGTGTCTCTTGATACTTTTTTAGCCACTCACCAAGATAATGGTGATTGAAGATCAAAACATTTGCTTTGTCTTAATTCTTATTTATCTTCATGCTCATGGCATATATAAGTTTGAGCATCCAACCCAAAATAAATGATTTTTGTTGGTGATATCAAAATCCACAATCTCAAAAATCACAACGTGACCAAATATAAGGATTAAGTATATAACGACAAGTTAGCTTATAAACTAAATAGCGACAATATGAAGAATAATTACTAAAACGGTAGCTAACACGTATTGAATCAACTGATTGTTATCAAATAGAAACTTAAAATCATGAATACTTATGAATGGTAATAATTAACCAATCCATTTTTTTTGAAAACTCAATCAATTTGTTTCCGTAGCTAACAGTAGCAAAAATATATCCATTCCATAATTGCTAACAAAAGGCCATTAAACCAATGAATAGAAATCGTATGAATAGTCTACATAGTTCATACAAATTACGAAATAACTGCAATTTTAATAGGTTAGGGTCATATCATAATTCATATATCTATTGGCAAATAATAAATTCTTATTACTATATTTTGTGAAATAAACATGTATGATTTATGAAACAATAGTAAGTATCATATGCATCATGACCAATAAAGACAGAGAGAATTAACAACTACAAAAATTTGCATCAATAATATAAGATTGGAACGTAAAACATAAACATCAAATAATATGAACATTAAAATTATAATAAAGATAGACAACCACGAAATGGAAATATAATAATATAGTCTCATAGAATCCTCAAACATGAAATCACAATTAGTATAAAAATTAGATACATACATAGAATACTCAACTCAATTATTGACTATGCATATATAAGAACGACAGTAAAGGATACAAATTTATACCAAAATACATGCATGATTAAATCTTCTTCTCTAAAACATACTTCAAACTTATCAAACATCTCTTTTAAGAATCAACAAAGTAATAAAATATTAATCTTGAATGTAACATAAGACTTGAAACGATGAAGAGAATTAGAAATAAAGAATAAAAACCAAAAGTTGGAATAAGGTACAATCAATACTAATGATCATGCTCGTTAAAAAAAACTACAGGCTTAACAAGTACTATGAGTCTATATGTGATCAAATGAACACCGTCTCTAATATCAATATTAGTAGCAAAATTTGTCAGAAAAAAATCTATTATCAGGAAAAAAAAATCTATAGCAAATACTTGGAATATGACCAATGGTGAGAGACTCGAAGTCTTGAAATATTAGGGGACGAGATTGTGAATAGAAAAAAAACACAATTATAGAGAAAAATAAATAATATGCATGTATGTAAGCAATAACAAACATATCGAAATAAACATATTAAACGACCGGAAAAAAAAACTATCTTCATGAAAGAGTTTCGTGCTGATAACGTATTATGAAAGAAATTAACGAGAAGAAGACAAGAGAGAAAGGGAGGATAATGATTCTTATTGAGGTGTCTAAAGATGGTACAAGAGAGTACTATTTATAGGCTCTAGAATTTATAACCTATACATCACTAGTATAACTACACTTAAATAGGATATTCATTCTCATGTTCAATGTATAAGAATTACAAAAATAGAAATTACAAATAAACATTCATACACATAATTATAATATTCATAATTATACTATTTAGATGTTGACTTCACCCTCTATATTATTTTAATAATTGAAAATTGTAGCATGGAGATGCCTTACGATTTGAAGAGCAAGACACTTAGGTAAAGATCCAATTGCAAGGCCATGACTTCTTGATCATTGTTCGACTCTGTAATGAAGTAAATCAAAATAAAGTAATACATAACGACAATCTGATGAAGTAGTAGGGGTAGGGGTGACTTTTCTTAAATTCATACTGCCGGTCAGGCCCAGTTCCGTTGTCGACGACAACCCACAAAAGGTCACCTTGCCATAAGTCGCTAGATGACGAATTAGATGTTTCGGGATCTGATAGCCCCCAGTTAGTGATGATGTTTTTCGTAACCAGTTACTCATGACAGCAAGCTAAGCTATGAACAATGTTTGGATATAGATGGACGTTACCAAAAAAATTTGTATCATTTAATCTCATAGAGGTTCAGGGGACTTGAGTAAGAATTTTAGATGATTAGAATTTCAAGTCTCTAATATAAAAAATTGGACTGTAATAGAATGTTCGGTGAAAAAAATTGGTTGTTGATGCAGTGACAGCTGTAGCCTAGTCTATGGTCATTTCATATTTTGGTGCCACGATAATAGCGTAATCCTCATGAGCTTTTGCATCCACCTTTTTAGGGGAGGGGCCTCCTACAAATTTAGAGTTCGAATGAAGCGATATTTGTTTTGAGATTGAGCATTAATAATATAAGAAGTTACATTTTTTGAGAAAAAAGAATGTTGGGAATGGAAAAAATAAAGCGATTTTGGAGGAATTTGAATCTTTTGTGGAGTTCTATTTGATTTTGTTTTTATAAAATCCCCACGACATTCTTCTTAAAGGTGTCAATAGGTCGTACAAGTGTCAACCAGAGATACAGTCATCCAATCTAGCGAAACTGTATGGATTGCGGGTCTTTGTAAAAACAAAAATCTCAATCCGTTCTTTACTGTCCGCGGACAATGGCAACGGGATCAAAGCCACTAGATGGCCGAAAATAACATAAAATTAACAAAGCCTATAACAACTAGCTAATGGACCACATGTCCTTATTTAAAACACCACAATGCAGGTACTATGGTTCTCCAAGCTACCACCTATTTAGATTGACCGGTCGTCACTAGCTGGCTAACCGGCAATGGATTCTGAAATCTTCCAGAACCGAGGTTAAGCTGTACCGTCTTCCTTCGCTCTCCATTGTATATATAGGATCTATGTTGAATAATTCGCAACGCCGACGTTTGCATTCCGTTTGTCTCTTTTCCTCCTCAATGTCGGTCTCATGTGCATACAATGCAAACATATCATTATGTTCCACGTTGCTCCCTGGCTCCTTTTCGTTAGATGTTACGAGCTCCTTAGGTATGTTCTCCATCTGCTTCTCCGGTCGCTGAGGTTTTTGGGTAGCCTTGGCAAATATATAATTTTAGTATTAAATTAAATTCCCAATATAAAACAATGAGAAATTTTGATTGATTTTATTTTCCTTTCCTAATATATAATTGTCTCATTTTTTAAATTACAACTAGTATGGTCGGCCGCATTATGCCGCAGGACTCAAAGTTGATTATCCGTATTTTAATGATTGTTTTATCCGTAACATATAACATAAAGAGAGTAACGCTTAAACACGAAACTTAATTAGAATCTGATACATAAAATTTGAACAAAACGAAAGGGAAAGAGGATTGTTGAGTTACAAAAAGTAGGCAGACTGGAGAGAATTTTGAACAGCTTCAACTATACAATGATCATAATCAAGAACATGATCCTTCCTATGCAAAAATGCAAAATAATATGAATAGGAATTGCACTTCATCAGCTCCTCAAGGAAACCCACTTGACAAAGTTTAAGAAATCATTCCTCACCTACATTATAGGAAGTCCATCAACCCATCACGTGAGCTTGCTAACCTCGAGTACTTGAGGATTGTCAAATTTTTTCGCTGAGCAAAGCTGCTTGCCCACTTTGGAGGAAGAAGTAATAGAGCTGGTTGATTATATAGTAATAGGCCAGGTTTTTTGTAAAAATAGAACCTGCATAGCATGATCAGTGAGGGACCTAAGCAGCATTACATAAAAAATTAACCGCAAACTGCTGCATAATTTGTCAGACTAACCATGTCAGTTGCTGGCTTTTAAAAAACTATATTCCCCAAACACATAGGTAGTAACTAAACAAAAACCAGAACGAAAAGCAACAAGCTTTCAGTTAAATTTATAAATGACTTGCCAGATAAAAATATCAAACCAAACTGCTCCCATTACCTTAAAGGAACTTTGAAGGTCAAACCATGCATCAATCTTCTACCCAACAAGAACTTGACGGGTCAGAGTATACATTGGGGCTTACCAAACAATTGGACGAAAACTAAAATGGGCGGAAGCACAATTTTAGTATCAAACATCACAAAACAAAAACCACAACCGAATATGATCGTGATCAACCACAACCAGTAGCCAAGAAAATCCGACTAACCACACTCAAAGAGGCATGCCAATTGTGTAACCGTGTAATTCCATTATTGGAATCTGCACAAACAAATGGTAAGTCCTACTATGTCAGAAGCTTTGCGATTGCATCTATGTCTTCTACCATACATATACTACTTTGAATTATGCTTCAATTAACTGTTGATACTCGTTAGTAGGGACGAGAGACCATTTCATTATGGAACCATAAGAATTTCAGGGTAAGCACTAAGGAGATCGATTGAGAGGAGGATACAATATTAAGGGAGAAAATCATTTTCATGATTTCTTGCAGCGCAAATAGCAGATTTATAAGCAACAAACTCTCTCATTGAACCTTCCCAGTGTATCCCACCTTGCGTTCTCATGTAATGATAAGCATCCGAATAAGGGAGGTCATCAGCGAATAACAATGTCTACCATGAGATTAGATAGATAATGATCATTTGTTCTGTTTGAATCAGGGTTAAAATCCCCGTCCATAATTCAAACTCAGAAGCGGATTAACATATGCAACAAAAAATCATAACAACACTGCATTTTGAATGTAGTTTCTGGGAAAAGGCTAAGTACCTTCCTGGTTGACTATCTGTCTAACTTTCTTCGCTCTGCCTTTGCGGCTTGTCTTCTCTCTCGACACCAGTCTTACAAAAGGAAACGTAATTAAGGATTGCAAAAGCAGAAGGTCTTAATAGATGCTAGATGCCGCTCAAACTACTGACAATGAATGCACATACAAAAATTTAGTCGATTTTACCACACTCCAATTAGGCAACAATTATATCTTATACCAAACCCTATCATTCTTGTAGGAAGCTTTCGACTTCTTGTATTTCCATCATGCATACCACTCATGATTTCCATCATGCATTTTTCTACCATAGACACGACGTATTGTAAAAACAAAAGAGTGAGGTTATTGAACCATGGATATAGGTTTTCCAAACTTGGGATTCAAAAGATTTGATCCAATGGCAACTTCAGCTACCTGGTTGAGCACCTAGATCATTCCCTTTGTCAATTTGCCTACTAATGTTGCCAATTCTTCCATGCATCCTTTAGCAGCTAAGTTCTTCAAAGGTAATACAATAAAGAAATTGCAAGGGTTTTTGAATGGTCAAACGACATCAGTAATAGATCCGTATGAACGTATGAAACTCGTTGTCACTAATCTGTACTCCATGAGTTCATGTATTTTTATCAATTTTGAAATATCAAATATATAGTACAAAGATGTTATTTATTTCCGATGTTCAAATTAATTGGACTGATTCTCACCTCTGTATTAATTGGACTGAAGAAGGATCAGTAACAGGTTTTGCAAACCGAGTGACCACAGTAAAATCTGGATTTCCTAGGAACCAAATCCTTCTTCCTGCAAATACAGAACGATTTGTTAGGAAAACCGAAGTTAAAGGTGCCATACATCTTCTTAATGCAAAAAACACTAACTTGCTGTTATTAAGGCATGCGAGTGAGGCAGCGAGAAATAGAGTGAAGGTGAGATAATGGACCTCTATGCTTATAGATGAAATCATACCAAATCCCCAACAAACATTAGAAATGATTCTCTGTCTCATGGGGGTACCTTGAGGGAAAAACTTATGGAACGAACCCAACACTGTCAAATTGCAGCTCCTCCTCCCACCATCTCTCCCTTGGATCCAAAGAGTAATAAACCCAGATCATAATAGTGGAGCTTTGTGGAATTGGAGGAAGACACGATGAGAATAAGATATTGAAAGGATGGAATCTGAAGGGGAAACTGAGATTGTGAACAAATGAGAGGTTAAAGGGTTAAGAAGAAAGAGTGGGTGACAGAGCTCCCACGAGCTCAAACCCAGAAGATACATCATCACTCCTCGAATATGCGACGGCGAGAGCTGCAAGTGTAAGAGGAAGGATGCTTTCCATACCATTCACATTTTTGAAGCTCCTCGTTGCATTTAGTTTGAAATTTGATAATGATGGGTGCATGTTTCAGTTCTTCATCCTCTTCCTCTCAGAATTGAAAATAAAATTTACTTCAGTCCCATTTAAAAATTTTTAACTTTTTATTCCAATTGATTATATTGTCCTCAAGAATGAATGTGTCTTTCTTCGTTATGTAATAAGTGAGCACATTTTGAATATCCTCATCAGTGTTGAATTCGATATCCTTAATAAAAAAGAGTGTTAATCAATTTTATTTTTAAAATCATCTTCTCTCTAGTATTTATTCTTTTCATTATTTTTTCCATTCTCTTCATCATTCTTCATGCACAACAAGTCTTTTGTGACACCTCGAGTTTGATTACCGGTTTAATTCGAATTGGTTGTTGGTTCGAGTGAGAAAATTTGGGTTAAGTACTCTGTATTTAGTTAAGGTTGTATTTTGTGCATTTTGAACTTGCCATGCATGGCGTGGAAATCATGGACATTAAGTTAAGGTGGTCGTGTGTGCAATCATTTGGATTTTGTCAGCTTAAGCTTGGTATGGACTCTGTCAAAAAAAAAAAAGCTTTTGTACGGAATGTTTCCTGGAGTGTTAGTCGACGTGTGGGAAAATTAAAGAAAAGGATTGCGTTTTGGAAATAGAGAAATAGGCGTGGTTAATTTAAGGCCACGGCCGTGGAGATAATGTAACGGGGTGGTCGGATTTAACGGATATGGTGTGTTTCAGTATTTAAAATCTATTCGGATTATTTCGATAGATGAAAATCTTAAATATAATTTTCGTCGCTGGGAAAACGAGAGAGAGTGAAGGAATCTCGACGATGTCCGATCGAGATGGAGATCGAGCAAATAGAGATAGAGGAGTGGATAGACTTGTTGATCGCCTAGGCTTGGGGAGGAATCGACGTGAGATCCGAGGATGAAGATTGATAACGGCGGGGTTTGTGGCCGTGGACAACAGCGACGGACGATGATGGCTATCGGCGGAGGACAATGCCTAGCAGCGGCGAACGATGGAGGCGGCAGAGACATTTTCCAAGATGATTGGACGTCGCCAGAACTACGCTGGAAATCGCCGGCGGCGAGATAGCTCGCTAGAGAAGAAGAGTGATCGTCCAACAATGTCGGAGGAGTTCGGTGACCGATCTGCAAAGTCTGAAAGATAAGTGGCTGGTCTGCAATTAAATATTCTTAAGTCTTGCTTCATTAGCTCTACACTTTTGGATGGTTTACAATTAAGGACTTGGGGCTGTTTTGTCAACGATTGAAAGTTTCGGATCAGTTAGTGAACGAATGCAGTTAGAGTACTAGCGCAATGTTCTATCCCATCAAGTTTAAGAATGTTGCACAGAAGTAAATGGAGCATAACTCGATCGTTCGAGTTCTGAATGATGCACGGTTAGAAGCTATGGACTCGTGAAAGCGAGAGGAACCATGTCAAGTCTGAATGTCCGAATCAGAAATGTCAACTTTTCATAATAGGTGGGGGTTTAAATTACTTTTCTACTTTAATCGTAGAACTGTCATTAGGATTGTCAGGAATCCGGTGAATGAATTCTCAGGATGGTGTAGTGGCGTGCGATCCACTATACCCGTGTTGTGCGTTTGGAGCCGGGCTCCGGGGACTGTGCAGTAGCATGTGATCTATTGTACAGTTGTTGTGATTATAGAGCAGGGCTCTGGGATCGTACAATAGTATGTTCTATAGTACCAGCGATTATATTCGAGCATAAGCTCATGGCATTTGAACTATGATTCACAGTTCAGGCTTAGGACAGGATTCAGATTTAGCTAGATTAGCTCACGATATGCGCTGGTCACCCACCCTTGGATTGCGCAATCCCGCAAGATGTTCTACGGCTACGGAGTACGTGTCAAGTATGCATATTGGTGCTGATCACATAGTATCTATGGTCTACGGGATAGTTTTCATGATCTGATCTACTATGAGCTATCAACTATAGCTAGGGGTGACTGATGATAGGATGATGCCTACGAGACTAGGGGGTTTCTTCATTATAGTAGTGACTAGGATGACTTGCTTGTTCTGTACTCAGTTTCAACTTAGTATACTTTCGGTATAGTCTCAATTCTACGGTAGTATGGTTAGTCACTTACTGCTTATCACTAATCCCGAGATATCTAAGTTTTCCTTGGTTATCTATGTGTTCAATCACGGGTACTGGCGCTGATGGTGTGGAGAGAGCTGGTTAGGGTTTTGATATCATTTTTATGTATTTTCATACTAGAATTGCATCTCCTTTGATATGTTGTGTTTTATAATCTGGGATCCGAGTTGGTCGATTTTAATAAAGTATATCAGTTCAGCTTTTAATGCTTGATTAGTAGATTAGATTTGAGTTTTGGTTCAGACTGAGATCCGAGTAAGACTCTTAGGTTGAAGCAGTGGTTGGACTGGGACTTCTAGGGTGGGGTTTCACACATTTCTTCCTGGACAGCTAACATTTCCTCAATATCCAATGTGTTTGTTACGATGTTGTCCTGAAGGTAATGATAAAGTGATGGGTTTTCATAATATTCAGGAAATTGATAGTGATAGTTCCGCGCAGGCTCATGGTAGTATGGAGTTGAGTAAGGATCTTGATAACTATATTGATACGACGATCGCTCTGAATAACTCGGGAAGGTTGTCGATGATAATCCCATGCAGGCTTTTGGTAGTATCAAGGGAAACAAGGATTCGCATGCACAGATGGTGATGGTTATGTTTGATGTTCGTTGTGACTCCACCACTAGTTGTATCCTATGTAGACCTGCATCATCACACTCAAACAAAACTACCAAGGTAAAACTGGTAAAAGAGAATATAAAAAAGATGGAAATTTACAATGAATGAATGATTAACACTAATCGACTCGTTTCAAACACAATAATGAATTAACTAGAGTCGAATATCTCTAGGGTCTCTTTATGTATTATACTCAAAGTTACAAGCAGAATTAATCAGTCTAATAAGAGTTGTGGTTGGAGTGCCACGAGAACCAATCAATCAATCAAAAGAAAATGAAAATTGCTTTCAAGTAAAGATTGCAAGACTGCACGAATATAGTTTTAACAATGAATGATGAAACAGTTTAGATTTCGAATCCCCCTAGGTAATCAAAACTCATAAATGTCGATTCACTTCAACGATTCACGCAAAATAGGATGAATGCAATTCACCATCGCAATTGTTCTCTAATTAAATCACGCCCTTTCGGGTATGCTAATTTGCAACTTATCTAGTATCCTAGTCCGCCCTTTAGAGACAAAGATCTGAAACCCACTAGGCGATTAAATATACAAGAACTGCTCACCTGAGGGACTAGTCTATTCGCTCCCGGATGAGGGTTAACGCCTAACCTAGTTGTTGACTTTGGTGTTTCAGAAATGCAAGCTCTCTCGAGTCTAAGAAAAATCTAACAAAAATCCATCAAGTTGATCAGGTAAGAACAAAAACAAAATCAAATTCAAAACATAAACTGAAATTCATCCAACTCGCATAAATCGTCAAAGCTTCACAATCATTCGTTCATAAGGAGGTGCCTAGGGTTCATCTAATCTAAGCATGTAAAGTTTAGCTACTCATAATCGAAGAGAAAAAATTAGATTCAAAAGAAGAACACATCGAAACTAGGGGCACAAGAAGAATCTCGAAAAACATAATTTTGCCGATGATTCCAAAGAACTTGATTCAGCTTCTTGATTACTTGTCCGATATGACCTCATTGAAGTCGCCTTCTAGATGCTCTCAACTATCTGAATTATACTTTCAATTTCGTCGAGGAAAGTCTTTCTTGAATTAGAGGAGAGACAACTTTTAAATAGGATTTTCAGATTCCCAAATGCTACCGGATTTGTTAATAATTGCGCCTAATCTTTGTCAAACTCCTAAGCCTATGCGCAATCTTTGAAAGAGTCAAGGCACAATCTTTTACCATATTTCCAAGGGACCGATGCAACATATGGCGCCTAACCTTGTCCAATATTGCGCCTATGCCCACGGGCAATCTTTGACAAAGTTAAGGTCCAATTTGTAACAACGTCCAGAATTCGCTCTCTTGGACTCCTCAGTTCGTCTTGTCTCGTCTATGCATGCCTGTATTACTCCAAAAAGTGCCTCAATATCGTCTTCTACCTAAAATTAATAAAAGCACTCTAAAACGATATCAAATGGACCCCGAACAGGCCCAAGATACTAAGTTGAGATAAAAGTTAGAAATGCGTAAAATACCCAAACTTCTACAGGCTCCTTTATCCTATCCGAGCTCGTTGAAGTATTTCCTTCTTGTTGCTCTAAAATCTCTTATTTTTCTTTGGAATTCGTCCAAAAAAGTCTCTCTTCGAATGAAGGGAAACCGGTCTTTAAATAGGTCTTGAGATCGTTGCTATTGCCGGATGTCACACAACTCACCTAAAATGTCACAGAACTCGTTGCAAGTGTATGATAATTTTAGGCGAGTTCTGTGACAAAATCCAGCAACTCTAAATTTCGACTCCTCGGTCCAGAGCTCGGTGACGCATGCCCATATTGCTCCGAATACTGCCTCGATGTTTTCATGTACCTTAACTCTATCAATAACACTCTAAAATGACATAAATTGGACCCCGAACGAGTTCGAGACACTAAATCGAGATAGAAGATAGAGAGGCACGAAACACCGTAAAACTTTACCCAAAGTTACACACTGATTCATGATGTTGCTTAAATGAGGGCGATGAACGCAGTAAATCAAAATTTATCGTGTTTACTACATGGTGAAAAGTACCAAGCGTGCAACGTCACAAAGTTGTATTTTGAGTTTGACAGGGAGAGCGGAAGAGAATCGAGAAATTCTACTGTTGAACAACACCCGTGAAAATTTCTACATCGGGCAACGTTTCCATAAAAAGGAGGAAGGAAGTCCTTATATCAAGCACTGGTTAGTGATCAGCCATCAAATGGTTATGATTAGCCACTCAAGGATTTGGGAGTTGGAGGTCAGATATGATATGCACCAAACAATGGGTTGAACTTGGAGATTAGAAGTGATGAGCAAGGTGGGAGACGAGTTTTGGACCATTAACTAGCACAATCCAGACCACACATGTCATGGCAGTTACAACAAAGTCTCACACAATAACCTAGACGTTACTGTGAATGCTGATGCAATATATAATGCATTTAGTGAGAGTGCGCCTCCACTTCAGGATGAAGTAGGTGCAGCCAGAGATCGCAAAACCATTGAACTGGCATATCTCATATAGAAAGGCCTGGTACGAGAAGCGGCATGTGGTGGAATGGTATACGGGGATTTGGAAGAGTCGTACGACAAGCTTCTAGATTTCTTCAAGCAAGTTCAGTGTTGGAATACAGGAACGCAGGTTGAGTTTCGCATTGATGACATCAATATTGGTGGAGAGGCACGCCAACAAATCTGGTCGGTATTCTGGAGCTACAAACCAATCATCAATGGTTTCTGTCTGTCACTACAATAAAATTGTGCCTGTTGTGGCGGATAAACCAGTTGTTGTTCATGATGTATCCATCATGACATTATAATATACCGTAATATTTGGCACTAAACTTTCTAAACTTCATGTCATAATATCAATTGCAAACGGAAGTTTCGACGGAAATTGGTTATGTTACACTTAACTCCGTAAATTCAACCCTTGGACCGTCATGGTTCATTTTTATGTTTTTACAGTGTTTTCAATGATATTTCAGGTCACACAATTATAAAGGGGTGAATTACAAATCCAATGATACAAACCGGAGCTAAATCAGGTTTCGAACGAAGAACTTACGGCCGTTTTACGATCCACCGCTCAACCGATCGCCGGAAGGACAACCGGACATGGGCAAGGACGTCCAACACATGTATATCTGTCCATCATCACTACAGGGATAGCTAAAACTTGCATACAGCTGATGGAGTAGGTGCTCCCATGCAGGAGGCTTTAATACGCCATTTTTCGAGCCTATATAAGGGCAACTCATCTCCACTTCGAAAACACACCATACACACACCATATCAGACCTTCAAGCCTTCCTACTCTATCCCAATACGTCTTTCTTCAATCCAAGAATGTGCCACTTTAAACGGCACACAATTTGAAACCCCGAAGGTGAAGAAATCCATTCTGGAACTTCCATTCGGCATCGCCGGCATTGCTGAATTTTACGACGGCGGAGAGTTCTTGAATCTTGAAGCTCTAGGTTCATGTATTATCTCCATTTCTATGTTTTTAAGTTGTTTAGCATGTGTAACTAAGCTCTACCTCTATTCGGAATTGATGAAACCCTGATTATGTGTTAATACGGCATTATTTCGATTGTGTTATGCGGAACTATCATTAATTTTGTTATTGTCTTTCTCTTGCATATAGCTACTGCCATATCTTGCAATTGTCGAATTCCAGTTGTAAGATTATTGTTGGGATTTAGTTTAGATAAAAAAGTGCGATTAAATCCCCGATCGCCAAGGGTTAGAATCGCCGTCTTCGCTACACTCGAGAGAGGGGCGGAACATCGATCCGCTTTGGAATTAATTTTCAGATTAATCATTCTCCTATATGAATGCACTTGGTAATTAACTCTAATTACTCTCAAGAAAGAGGTTAGATTAATATTGAGTATGGAATCGATGATACGGAAGTGCTCAGATTCTAATTCTGGATTAATCGCGGTAATTACTTTTTAACGTATAGTTAAGCATAACACTTTCGGAATAATTTGCGTAATTATCATTGCTTCTTGGTGAATTCATTTCCGGACAGGTTTCACTCATCCATTAAACTCGATTCTGATTCTCGTGCTTTTATACTCACTATTCCAATGATTAGACTTTCATCCTCACACTTTCCGGACTAAACGTAGGAACGAAACCCCGTGAATACGACCTCGGTTTTACCGAGTGTATGTTTGAACTCGTATTCGGGTGTGATCAATCCACGTCCGACCTTGTTGTCACAGATCCTTTATCACAGATTTATCTGTGACGATGGCCACACTCATAAAGAGGGTTGTCGTAGATAAACCCATCCTCGACAACGGTTGTTTGTCGTGGATCTTTTGTCACGGATATATCCGGGACAACAGACAGGTCGGTTCACCGGTAGCTGTTTTGGTTCGCTCGTTTGGTTGAAGGTGACTTGACGGCATTAAGAGCATCCACGAAAATTGACAAGTAGATCCGGGACAAAAGCTGAGACCGTTAATTATCCTTCATTCCAATAATGCCAGTTGTCGCAGATTTTTTTGTGTTTTTCTAACTTCGTCCAATAATTGACAACTACAACCAGAGTTCATATAATATAGTTTTTGGCACTTTGCATTTTGCACGATATACATCAACATTTTTCATTTGAAAGAAACCATACATTATCTCAATTATGTCAACCACTACCACTACTATAAATAACAGAAAAGTCACCATTCAGGAGTTAATTACACTGAAAAGTCACCTTGTTTACCAACAAAATGCATCTCCAAAGTCTACCTCTAAGCATAGATTGTATACTTTAGCACTTTAATGCATGCAACATATAAAATCTTTCCTCTAAAAATCATTATTCATACATTCATGGGCCAATCCAGAGTGCAGTACATAAAACCTATTGCCTCAAGTTTCTTGAATTTAACAATTTCTAATGGATGATTGACTATAAACGGTTTCCACCATAAAAAAGGCATCATATTCATTCATTTTACACAAACAAATAGAGCTCACATTATATACTTTCAAAGCATACTAATAACAACAAGAAATTGAAACACGAACGGATACCTAGTAAATCAATAGTATGACATGCTTCGATGTACAAATCCAGGGGGTTCTCGTATAACAATTTTTACAAAAACTGAATAAAACTATATAAAAACCAATCTAACCTCTAGAAATCTTCCCCCAAACCTTCTTCCCACCCTGAAACCATCATATCAATCATAAAAGGGTAAATTTCAATCGAATACAAAGGGGGTGTGGCGCTCATACAACACACATAAATCGTATAAGAAACCCATGACATCATGCATCCAATGAATCCGTCTTTGCACCAAGAAAACTGGAAGGAGCATAAAAGGCTCAATTAGAATAAATCACTAAATAAGCCAGCATAGCAACTAGGATGTCAGAGATAGAATTATCCTCCATTATGCATACCTAGCAAATCACTCTGATGCTTTGGCAACTCATTCTTTTCAGACCAATATTGAGTCTCAAACAGTACCAGCATGTCTATTACGAACTGCTAGCTAATTATCTAGTTCCGGTGACATAAACAATGCAAGACTTTTATACATTAGAACCTTAAATAAAAACATGTGAAAATCTAAAACCCTTACCTGCTGTAGAAGCAGTGGAAGAGCTTCCAGTTGTGCTCTGTGGAGAGCTGACTGGAGTAGAACTTCCAGACTGATGAGACACTACAGGTGAGGAGGATTCTACTTCGTCTAATTCCTCTATAGCCTCCTGAGCAGCTTCTTCATCAGAATTATACAAGTCATCTTTCTTTCCAGCCCATATGAGATCAGAAAGCACTAGCTGAATTTCTTCTTCCCATTGCTACCCATTTGTTTCATCAAAGACCACATCCCTATTTATTATAAGCTTCTTAGTAGCAGGATTATATAGTTTGTAAGCTTTAGATTCCACATAAATTCCCAAAAACTGACATGTAATACTCTTGCTGTCAAGTTTCTTCCTTTGCTGATCAGGTACATGTACATAGGCAGTACAACCAAACACCCTTAAATGAGAGACAGATGGAGATGTACCTATACAAAGGTCATGTGGTGTTTTTCCCTTATTGGCTGTTGTAGGACTGCGATTGAGAATGTGAGCAGTCCAAGCAACACCCTCAGGCCAGAAAACTGATGGAACTCTACTGTCTTTCATCATGCACCGTACCATATTCATCACTGTTCTATTTTTCCTCTCAGCAACTCCATTTTGTTGAGGTGTAAGAGCAGCTGTAAACTGTCTTTGAATTCCAACTTCATCACATAAATCACGAAATTCATGCAGCATGAATTCTCCTCCACGATCTATTCTAAGACAAGCAATAGACAGTCCATTTTCTTTTTCTACTTGAGCGATATACCTCTTAAACACTTCAAAGGTTTCTGACTTGTTCTCCAAGAAAAACACCCACATTTTTCTACTAAAATCATCAATGATAGTCAGAATATACCTCTTCATTCCATTTGAAGATGGTGTGATTGGTCCACACAAATCAGCATGAAGCAATTTGAGCTTCTGATCAGCCCTCCAATTACTTTTCTTTGGAAAAGAAAGTCTCGGTTGTTTGCCTACCAAACATGTTTGACAGACACCTAGGGTTCCTTTGAGAGCTGGCATGTCTTGCACCATCTTTTCTTTTCTCATATCCAAAAGACTATTTTGATTCAGATGTCCAAATCTACGGTGCCACAACAACAAAGCTGCATTTGACGTGGCTTCTACCTATATACATTGAAAATGTTTCTTTCATCTCTAATATCTGCACGTAGAACAAACATTTTGTTGGTTTTCATTTGAGTTGTCAGTAACAGTACCTTCTGCTCATGAACGAGCTTGCAAGAGCCATCTCTTATTCAGAAAGCAACTCCTCTTTCTTATAGCTTTCCAACACTCAGAAGGGTTGTCTTTAATCCTGGCACATAAAACACATCCTACAGCACCAGTGATACTCGATTTACAGACAGCTTTACTGTCCCCTTCCCAATAACATTCAACCTGCAATTATTTCCCAATCTCACATTGCACTTGAAACTACTATAAATGGATGTGAACCAATTCTTATTCCCACTCATGTGATTACTGTAGCCTGAATCCAAGAACCACCAAGTACGATGATTTTCAAACTCCTCCTCTTGATCAACCGATGCCATCAACAGGACATCCTTCTTCAGATCACCATATGATCTATCCTGTGCAGATGAATAACTCGAATAGGCTTGATAGTTGGAATAATGTGCCTGTTGATTTAAATACCATTCTAGACATTCATTTTTATAATGTCCAAATTTGTGACATTTAAAGCATTGTACTGACTCCTTGCTCTAGCCTCTACCAGTTCTTCCTCTTCCTCTTCCTCTTGTAGTGTAATAATATTTGCTATAGCCTCTGCCCCCTCTTCCTGCAGACTCATGAACTATTCTCAAAGCATGATTCTCTCCTGCTATAGATTTCTTCTGAAATTTATTTTCATGCACGAGCAAAGAACTTTGAAGTGCATCTACAGACAGCAATTCTATATCCTTGGATTCTTCTGTAGCACAAACAACATAATTGAACTGTTTTGTTAATGTCCGTAGAATTTTCTCAACAATCTAAGCATCTGTCAAACTTTCACCAGAGCTTCTCGTGAATCCTCACAAAACACTCGTGTTTCCCAAAAATAATATTGCTCACTCAATCTCTCGTTACAGCTTGCAAAGTACTCTGGTACCACAATGAAAGCTACAAAACTCGTGCAATTTGACCATTGTATTCAGATGAACAAGAGTAACAATAAATATACAAAGAGGGGCCTAAGAATCTGAAGAATCTGGCAACAAAAACCATTGATTCATGCCCAATAACCTGAAATGTAGCAACTACTAACAGACTAGATGTATGACTTCAATGTCCAATAACAAAGACTCTAGTGACTGAAAAGTAAGAACTTAAAAGTTCAAAACCAAACGACGCAGTTTAGCTAAAAGGTCCAACACTTAAATCTCAACTCGATGACACGCACATTTCTATTTGATCAAACTTTTCTATTTCTGGTAAGATCTTATCTAAACGGGAGCTATGCATGTTCAAAGTTTCTTGACCAAATGCTCAACTCTTCCACAATATAATACTCTAAAATCTGGAGGACAAACAAAGAAGGTGCATGGATATGTTTCATAACTAGCCATATTCTCCATTGTTTCTCTATTATTCTATCAACCCAGGATATGAACAAGCCACAATAATGACAAAATCACACAATTCAGTTTAAAAGACACATATCATTGGGAGAATATATATCATGTAAACTGTTACATCCACCAATATTGATTGACTGGCTGACTCAGAAAGTAATGGATATGCCTCAATTTACCACCAAGATGTAGATAAACATCATTTGCAAGTTCATTTTTTTACCTTGTCAAGATAGAACTAAAGGTCTCGCTCAAAAGCGCACATAAATATTGAAGCAAGCAGACATTAATGTTATGTTTGGCAATAGGAATTATGATTTTTAGAAAAGTTAAATTAAGATTATTATGGATGAAAACTTGGATAAAAAATATAAGGATTCTAACTAGAGTCGTGTTTCCTTATCTACTCAATGGGATAATAAAATTTTCTAGACATCTCTTATATTCTTTGATTTTACATTTTGTTCCCAATCTCTTCTAACTTCAATTCAGTTATTTTGTATTATTCTAATTTTATATTTTTAAGAATCATGATTCTTATTATCAAATATAGCATCAGTGTCATGTTGGAGTATCAATTTGGAATGCAAGATCCTCTTTATGCTCGGTAATTTAGAAACTTCAAAGAATCAACATGTTAATCAGGATACACTGAAAACTAAAGCATTTAACTTACCCTACATACTTAAAAAACAGATATACCCTACAGTCTAACTCGGCAACGGCGCCAGTTCCACTCTCGCTTCCCCGCAGCGGCTCACTGTCGGCCAGTTCCAGAATATGTCACAACAATGACCTTTTTGCAACATTTTATTCTGCAGTAGCTTAAATTCCAAAGACTTTAGAGGACTTGTTTTGTAATATGCCAGTACGGTAATTTTTATTGTTTTTCCTGTAGCAGCTGTATTTAGAGACAAACTGCAAAGTAGCAGGAAATCAATTAATGAAATCTCTACGAATTCCATGAATTCACGCTGCCTCTCATCCCCTTTCTTCTTCTCTCCTCACCTAATTCTCCGGTCAAGAATATAATTGAAATTTCTTTTTCATGGAAGAGGTGGAATCATCCGTACTTAAAAATTGCTCTGTTAGGAAGAGCATAAGAACCGTAATTCGATTATAATAATACAAGAGTACCAATATGAAAGAGTGACGATGCATTTGATTCGAGAAATTGCTTTTTTCAATTCTCAACCATTTGGTATTTGAGATATTTTATCAGAATCTAGAACGATTGATTTTTACCGATTCATAAAATAATTGATAAAATTAATTTGGTGATCGATTTTGGAAAAACATATAAATTTAAATGCATGTTCAAATTAATTTGGTGTTAAGTAAAAATTAATTATCCAAATTTATGTAGGATGCCTCGCAATTTGGCATACAGGCGCCACGTAGAGGATGCATTGGTGCACTAGGTACACCAAAAAATTTACCTTAAACTAAACAATAAATTGCAAAAAAATTGAGACTGAGCACAAAGTAACAACAATGGTAACAAAAGCACTGAAGTCTTTACGAAGACTTTCAGATATCTCCTATATGAGCCCAGCATCCAAGACTCTTGATTACTTATTTCATAGAAGATAATTCAAGAGTAGCAACATCAGCATCAAACGAAAGTAAAAACCTAAACAATAGCGATGCCAATAGTTAAACAATCAGAAGGATCTATCACAAAGGATCTATCACAAGAATGTTATGAACAAGTTTCGCCGCCCCGATAAGTCAAAAGATTTGTTCACCTAGTTCGAAGAAGAAGTAAAGTGTGATTGCGGATTTCGTGCAACGAGAAATAATTTAATTGTCCTTTTTATAAGTGTAGGTTCAAGAAGAAGTTGGAGGTGGTGTTGGCCGAGAACTCGGTGAGGCCCGAGATGCGAGCTACAATAGAGGCGAAGCTTGTTGAGAAGGATGTTGAGATTGAAGTTGTTCAACCTGAGCTAACACATGATCATTCTGAATGGGAACATGAGAGAATAGGCATCATCCAGTAAAAGGATAGGTACATCCAAGCTCTCACTAAAGAGTCAAAGGAAGCAAATATGAAGCTTAGAAGGTTTAGGGTGGTGTAATATTTATGTACTTGTTATGCAATGTTGAATAAAAGAATTGGTTGTTTTTAATAATTGATTTTTTGCCGAAAGCTGTAAAGCCCGTGCTCAAAAGCTGCCACTGTTGCCTAAAGCTGCAGCCTCGTGGTTAGAAGCTGCTGCCAGCTATAAATGTGATGGGGAATCCTGAAGATGATTGGAGGTATATTGTAGCATATGTTGGTGGAGGGAATATGATATGGCATATCCTGCTATAATATTACCCTCTCCCATATATTTAAGCACAGACCTCCACTGCTCACAACTCACAAGTTCTGAACACCATTTCATAACTCATTGTTCATACTCTGCTTCTCCTCTCTATCTTTCTGACGAGTTCGCCTTCATTCTTTGATGGGGGGGATCACTTTTACTCGAACATCGGAGTTGAGTATGTCGGTGGTCACTCTCGAAGAGTGAAGATGAGTTCAACCCCAACCTTCGCCAGAGCCATTCCTGTTTTCCTGAAGAAAATGAAGATCCCAGCAGAGGCCATCCTCCGGACCGTGTACTATCGTCATCCTATGGTTCCCGATGATACTATTGCTGGGTACTGTCTCCAGCCATGCACCGATGAAGAGTCTTGGGGATCTATTTACTACATGGTAAATACCTTCCCTATGTGCAACAATCTGGAGTTGTATTTTGAGTTTGATGATCCAATCTACTGAGTCTATGGCTCAGTTGGTCAATCCTCTACGATTGAGTACTTCGAACCTTCTGGTTCGTAGAATGTTGACGAGGTCTCATAGTGCGGCGTACAACCCACCGCTGATGTCGTGGATGAAGACGACATTGGCGACGAGCCTGAGTACAATTCGTGTAACAATAATGGGGAAGGGGAAGATGACCAGGCCTCGAGTGAGAATGGTGATGGTACGCCGATTGGCCCTCTCCATCCAGAGAGGGAGGATGCTGATGTTATAATCAGTGTGGGTGCTACAATATCTTCTCGTGCCCCACCACAGGAGTACACTCCACCTAAGGTGTACACAACATTAGGTGAGAACATCGACCCGGTTATGACTATTGACCATTACGAGGGTGGCCCTGAGATCCCGGATTTTGACCCTACTCTTGAACATTTCTACATCGTCCAACGGTTTTACATGAAAAAGGAAGCAAGTCTTGCTGTCAAACGCTGGGCACTGTATAACAATCGAGCCATGGCGACGTCTCAGTCAAAGACTTGGGAGTTGGAGGTCCGGTGTTATTCATACAAAACCAACAATTGTCCATGGAGGATACGTGTCACTAGCAGTGCAGACGATGGGTTCTGGATAGTGCGGCAGTGGAATCCAAACCACACATGTGACTAGAGCAAGCACAACATTGAATATACTCAATAGGATGTCAATGTCATCGTGAATGGGGTTATGCACCTTGTTCGGTCAAGGCCACACTTTTCGATCCATCTGATCCAAGATGAGATTTTCCACCTTTTCCAATGTTAGATCTAGTCCAGAAAGGCGTGGTACCGGAAACAGAGAGCTATGGAGATGAACTTTGGCAAATGGGAAGAGTCTTATAACAAACTTCAAGATTTCTTCAATGAGGTGTCATACAACCATGCGTGAGCATAGTGTCAATGGACAGACTCACACAGTGCGGGTATTCGATCACACGACGGGTGAGTATGATGTGGTTAGTGCATAGAACAACAGAAATAGATTTGGAAACCATACATATAGGGTCTACCTAGATCACACAAACATGAGTAGTAGCCATGCTTACGCACTCGAAGATTCCGTGTAGCCATACTTACGCAGTGTGCAACACGGTCAACCTCAACCCGTACCACTTCGTGCATCGCATGTTCAGACTGTCAACAATAGCCTAGATATATGATGTTAGTTTCCGCTCTATTGATGGGCCGGAGGACTGGGCTAAACATGGTGGACCTGAGATCATCCTGAACCACAATCTTCTCCGTGTAGAGGGGAGGCCAAGGCACACTAGAATCCAAAATGAAATGGATTGGACTGAAAACATAGAGCCGCATTATACTGCTTGCATTATGCCTTGGCCTCCCCTCCATTAAATTTTTGACAATGGGTTGGTACCATTTGGGGCTCGTTGTCGGTTGTGCTCGCCCCAAAACAGTTCTCCATTGATCGCCTCGGGGTCGACGCACATAGGTGTTGGTCCATACAAGTAATACATCGTACAACAAAAATAAATATTAGTAGGCAACAAATTGAGAAAACTACTATAAAAATATTACCGACTCGTTGATTACGGAACAAGAATTTGCTTGTCGGTATCGCTAAACCAATGAAGGGAGTTGATGTGCAGTGTGAATGTGTTAGGAATGCAGAAGGGGATGGGG
Organism: Linum usitatissimum; assembly: GCA_030674075.2. NCBI lineage: Eukaryota > Viridiplantae > Streptophyta > Magnoliopsida > Malpighiales > Linaceae > Linum > Linum usitatissimum. The sequence goes on from JAUJYP020000848.1 coordinate 3,437,197, forward strand.
TATTTATAGAATCCGTTGGAGGCTACCTACAAAGCGCGGCGCATCCTACGACGCATGGCGCATTGTAGGTAGCCTCTTACTGCTACTTTCGAATGGTCATCTAACGGTTGTTAGAAAGTAGCCATTAGAGGCTACCTACAACGCGTGGTGCATCCTACGGCGCGTCGTGCGTTATAAGTGGGCGGAACTGTCATTTCGTGTAATTTACATTTCGATTTGATTATCCACGTAATTTCCTATTTATTCTTGGCTAGAAATTTTTTTCCATAACGAAGTGTCTAAGGAATGACAGAGATATTTGATGATTCCCCTCAAGAAAACTTAACTGATATGCGTTTGATAATACCAAGGTTTTGAAAACCGGACCGAATATTGAACCCGATGAAGTTGGGAGTTCAGGGATTGATGGTTCGACCGGGATTGAATTTTTTCTAAAGTAGTGAAACACAAAAACATTGAAACACAACCTTCTAAAGCATGGTGATTTAAAAGTAATAACCAACCAAATTTAAGAGTTCATATAAAATTTAAGCTTGTTCTCCCAAATTAGGGTTTTTCTTATCCCTATATTAGGGCTCATTTCCTCGTGGTACTCTCAACTTGCTCCGCCATCATCATGACGCGCCACATATCATCCACTCGGCAGGTAAGGAAACCCATATGACTAGATAGCCGGCGGGAACCAAAATGGCCGAACAAAAACCTATATACGACATCGAAGGCGGGGTGCGTTGGAAATCTGGAAGACAGCTCCAACGGAGTTGTAACCGACGGTCTGAACGTAGGAGCTCTGCGGAACTAGTTGATCCACCATGATCAATCCAGGACCAAAATTAAAATATTCAAACTCAAACAAGGGGAACTTAGTGCGAACGAGTACTACAACGAGCTGAATAACTCGTGGATGGAACTTTATTTCTCCGAAGTTCGAAACTGGTCAACACTTGTGGATGCTGAGATGTATAGAAAATCCATCAAGAAGAAACAAACGGTTTGTTTTCTTCTTGGACTAACCTATAAAGGGAGGTGTTATGGCCATAGATCCATTCCCTGACCTAGAGAAGCTATTGTAGATATTTGTAGAGAGGAAAAATGACACATCATGGTGCCCAAGTTGAACAACTCTACAGAAGGTTCAACGCTAGTTGTCGATAAAACCCCTAATTCTGTTGCGCTTCTCTCCAGGAATCCCATCACCAACAACAATAGATCTGAAAGACCTCCTAACACTAAGTGGTGTGATCACTGCCAAAAACCTGTTCACATTAAGCTTGAGTGTTGGGACCTCAACAGAGGAAAACCAGAGGATTAGAAGCCGAGTTCAGCTAAACACAATGTTTTACCTGGGCACATACTACTGCTACATCCTCCTCTTCATGAGATGATGATCAGTTTCGTAAAGAGAAGCTTGAGACTATATATATAGAACATGATAATGCGGCTTCCCAAGACTCAGCCCTCTCAATCAAGTTCAAACAACTTTGTTAGCTTATTTGCCACAAGTATTCTTCTAGTGCTTATTGAGCTCACATAAGTATTTGGATTCTTGATTCTGGGGAAACAAATACATGATTGGGTGATGTAGTTTGATTCAGGATTTGTACCCAAATTCTGTTGGGGTATGTGTGGCTGATAAAAATATCACACCGGTAAAAGGAAATGACTTGGTTAAACTTACTAGTACTTTAGATGTTTCTCTAGTTTTATACGTTCCTTCATGTGTGACACCCCAATTTTGGGTCAACTGTCGGTTCGCATTTTAGGGTTGAACTGACGGAGTTTCTATTTGATAAGTTTTCAGTCACGGGCGTGACTTGAAGTCAGTCACGGGCGTGGTTGACAGACTGACTACGCCCCTGGTCAGCAGTCAGTCACGGACATGACCACCAGAAGGTCACAGACGTGACCATTAGTAGGTCACGTGCATGATGATCATGCAACCACAGATGTGGTGGTAAGTTAGCCACAAGCGTTGTCGACTTATTATATAAGTCAAGGTCGTTGCCTTAAGCTCAAAATCATAGAGACAATATTAATCCAGGCGCCGACTCCTCTCCTAGAGACGAAGGAGATTCGATCAAGAAGTTAGAGCTGATCGACCCAAGATCAAGGATAGTGGTTTAAGAAGGCTAGGATAGTCATGAGAAGGTAATAAATCCTTCTTTTCGTCTCTCAATTCAACAAATTGAATTCACGAAGGAAAACCTGACAGTTGGGGTTTTTGGAGATTCAATCCTCAATTGGTCTCTTCGGGTAAAAGAGGACATGAGGATTAATCTTCGGGAAGCAAGCCACAGATCAGACTCTACCAGGAAAGCGTATCTCAGGTGGGGGTTTAGGATTACTTTTCTGCTTTAAGCGTAGAACTGTAATTAGGATTGTCTTGAATCCGATGAACGGATTCTCAGGACGGTGTAGTGGCATGCGATCCACTGTGCCAATGTTGTGTGTTTGGAGTCGGGCTCCAGGGACTGTGCAGTAGTGTGCTATCTACTGTACAGTTGTTGTGATTACAGAGCAAGGCTATAGAGCTTAACAGTAGCGTCTTCTACTGTATCGACGATTATATTCGAGCATAAGGTCATAATACTTGAACTATGATTCAAAGTTCATGATTAGGACAAGATTCAGCTTTAGCAAGATTAGCTCCTGATATGCGTTTGTTGTACCTTGGAGTGCGTAATCCCTCGGGATGTTCTACGACTACGGAGTACGTGACGAATATGCCTATTGGTGCTGCTCACACGGTATCTACGATCTACAGGGTAGTTTTTATGGTCAGATTCACTATGAGCTATCAACTATAGTGAGGGGTGACTGATGATAGGATGATGTCTAGAAGACCACATGGTCACATTACTAGATGCAATAATTTGGTAAACTTCTATGTTTCTATCCTCAGTTCCATCTTAGTTCTACGCCAGTATGGTTAGTCACTTAGTGCGTATCACTGACCTCATCAGATGTATGTTTTTCGTTTGTGTATCTGTGTGTTCAGTCACAGGTATTGGAGGTGATGGTGGAAGAGAGCCGGTCGCGGTTTGATATATGTTGATATCAATTTTTATGTATTTTCAAACTAGATTTGCATCTCCTTTGATGTATTTATTGTGTTTTGGAATCTGGGATCCGAGTTGGTTGGTTTTAATAAAGTATTTCAGTTCAGCCTTTAATGCTTGGCTAGTTGATTAGAGTTGAGTTATGGTTCAGGCTAAGACCCGAGGACACTACAAAAAAGACAGTTATTAGTGACTGTACAAATTCATCACTAATAGCCCAATTAGTCACTAATGCCTATTTGTGACGCCCTACATTCGTCGGATGTCGTCGTTGAAGGTCGCCCCACAAATAACGTATTTGTGACGAATCGTCGGAAACACGTATTTATGACCAGTGCTACTCGTCACTATACATATTTCTTTCATCGATAAACATGCCAAATTTCTCTGAATTTTGTCGTAAATAATATATTATCAATGTGTCGGTTATATTTTGTCAAATAGTATTTGTGACGCATATAATTAGTCGATAACGTTTGTGATTTCCTTGTTAAATACATGACACGATTTTTTCGAATTCGTCGTAAATGCTTCTGTAGCGACCAGTTTTAATCGTCAGTTATATGTATGACGAACAGAACCGATCGCTATTTATTTTGGTTTCCTTAATAAATGTATAAGAAACTTGCAAGGAGGCGTCGTAAATCCTTTTTTACCGACTAGTTTTTTCAATCGATTATAATCGTCAATCAGCAGTAGTGACAAGATTGTTCCGTCAGATATATTAATTAGTGACTGTTACGTTTGAGTCATAATTTTTCAGGCAGATGCTTGTATCGTTCCTTGAGCGACGTGTACTTAGAAAATACTTCATGCCTAACAGTATACATCCAATCGGAGAATCTGAATTTGACATAGTCTTTGACAGCCTTTTCTATGTTCTCCTCAGGTGGAGAGCACTCAAATTTTGCATCCTTGAACCGAGCATATAAATTATTCAACTCTGCCTCTGGATATTTAGAATAAATTGTTCATGGCCCATTTATATTTTGGTTAAAAAAATAGTAATCTCACGAACAACTTTTGGAGAAATAATCCTGCAATCAATCATTATAAAAGATATATATATATATATATATATATATATATATATATATATATATATATATATTAGCATCAAAACATAAAAATAAATATCAAAATAGCATATTATATATACCAAAAATATAACTTAAAAACCATTAAAAATACATATTTTGTATTAATCATCATGGAGATCCACCACTATAATGGAACCAACTGCAACATCTCAATTAAAGCCCTCACTACAATATAAACTTTATATCAAATAACCCAATCACATTAACTCCTGTAGCTAGTTATATACAAGTCCTCATATATATATATATATATATATATATATATATATTCAACAGTGTAACTCAAATACACATCAGTAAATTCCATTATTATAGTATCTAATTACCTTGAATCATAAAGCTCCATTTTCATTTTCTTTCCAGATTGCACTCCCTTGCCCTTTCCTCTACCTCTACGCTTCACCATACTCTCGCTGTAATATATTTTTTTGTAAATCCCAATGTAATATATGAAAATTATATACTAAAAATTAACATTGATAATAAGTTTCATACCTTGGCTACAATCACCATCAGAATGAGTGATCGAGTTTTCAATGTTAAGGCTATTTAGGGAAGACCCATCTTCATTTGATTCCGTATCATGTTCTTAAGGATTACTTCCCTTTGCGAGATATTTGAATTAATTTCAGGTTCTTGTTGCTTTAGCCTTTTCGAACTCCTCAAACTCTTCGAACTCTTCGAACTCTTCGAACTCATACCTTTTTTTGACATCTTCGAACTCTTCGAACTCTTGCTTTTCTCAAACTCTTCCATACTGCAATACACTATAGGATTGGTGTATAGTAAGATCACTAAGCAATAGAGCATTTATTTATTTGACAAGTATATTAGATAAATATTTACCTTCGGCACCGATCGGAAGCAATTGTTGTGCAGAGAAAAGAAGAAAGGAAGAAGATGATATTTAATAAACCCTAGGAACTAATTTTTTTTAATATTTTTTGGGGGTTTATTTCTTCTTTCATCTTTTTCAACAAATGAATCTTATTCTTTTTTAAAGAATAGATCTAATTGGATATTTGTTTATTTTTTAAGGATGTTGTGCTTTTTCATTTGTAACTCAAATCTATATTTTTTTATTAGATCTAATAATTTTTCTTTTTAATTGTAAGAAATCCATTCAAATCTGTGCTCAATATCTATTTCATGAATTTTAGAACAATAATGATTTTGATGGGGCTGAAACATCAAGTGGGGAGGAGATGATGGATGGCCTTTTTTGGGCATCTCTTTGTCTTTTAAGAATCAAATATTTTTTATTCTTAAAAAATTAGATTATCGATATAGGGTAGTCTAGATATAATGGTTATAAATCTAAAAATAATTATAACTTAATGTCTCTAATTCTTCATTTTTTCTAAATGTCTCTATTATTTATTTTTTCAAAATTTTCTCCCTAGAGGTAATGTAATTTATTATGTAAACGATTATAGATTTGAAAATGATTATGACAATTGGGGTAATTTATATGTTGTATATATTATGTAACATAGATATAATGGTTATATAATTATCACACGGTGGAAAATGTAAATTTGAGTACTAGTGTACATAATGGTGATATAATACTCATATAGCGGAGATCATAGTGATGTAATTGATTCGTAAAACGGACATAACAGTGACAGCATAAATTCATAGTGGTGATATATTACTCATAAAGCGGAATAAATATAGCGGTGATATAATACACCTAAAGAGGACATAATAGACTCATAAATCGGATATAAGGGTGACGTAATTGAACGACTCATAAAGTGAGCATAACGATGACATATATAAAAAATCATAAGTGGACATAAAATAGACATAATCCATCCATAAACGGTTTCACCCCGATTTTAGGGTTAAAAATTTCATTTATATAGACGCCCTCAATTTCGAGGATAAATTTTTTTTGAAGTAGGAAATGTTACACCCCTATTTTAGGATTAAAGTTTCATTTATTGAATTCCTAAACTACCTCTAAAGAAGGTCTTATAAAAATGCTTCATAATTACTTCTATCGTTATTACTAATGATGATATTAGTAGCATAAATGCAAGTATGATTATGATGATGGCTATTATTATTATTCCATGATGAATTAACATGCGGATTACATGTTAATCATAGTATATTAGAAACTACTAAAATCGATTAACCATCTAACTTTTAATAGATTTAATGAGATAATTAAGCTCTCTACGTAGAACATAAATGCGTTAAGAGAAGCTAAGTTATAAACTAATAGTGGCCCAATGGTTAAGTATACAAGCCTAATACCCTAAGATCAAGAGTTCGATTCTTAGACTTCCTGCTCTTTTTGTTTCAATTTTCCTCTCTTCCATTGATGACAACATGATGACATCATCATCTCCTTCCTCATATCAGGGACACGACTTACCTTCTTCGTCGCCGAGCCGGCATCTCATCTCTTTTCTTTTCTCAAATCCAATCAACTCTTTAATTAATCGAAATCGCGTAGGAATTTCATAATTAAAAATCATTGATTCGTTCATCCCTTGCCTAATCAAACGAATCACAACCCTCCTCAGTGAAATTCGGTTGGTGACGTCTTGACAAACTCAGAAGTTCGGAAGGAACGTCAGTAACGAATCCTCAAGCCCCGTTTGTATTTTTTGTTTAGATGAAGCTAGTTCTCCATCATGTCTGTTTCTCATCGATTTCAGAGAAGGATTTTGTCGATGACTCTATTCGCGGCGGTTGTTCTTTGTTCGTCAATTTCAATCTTCGATCTGTCTCGACTTCAATTCAAGGTAAGGGATTCCTTTCCCTCCCCTTACGAACCATTCCCATTCATCGTTGCAAGCTGGAGTTCTCGTTCATGGACATGTTCTTCGTTCTAAGAATCGAAACTTTCGACGACGTTGCGGGGATCTTGATTCGGGACTCTAGAGAGCGACCCAAGCCCTCCAACATACTAGGAAATCTTCGGAATAAGGTTAGGATTTGATTCGTTTGTTTGGTTGTTGATTCCGTCAAGTTTCGTGGTGATTAGTCAATCGCCGGAGCCTCACCGGAGCCCCGTTAGAATTCTGGGTTTTCTCCAAGTTCGCTGGAGAAGATGACAGGCGAATATATGTGGTGGCCCCTGAAGTTTGTAGTGATTTCAATGCGGTCACTGCACTTCTAGAAGTTAGAATCAGTACCCCAAATCTTAGTAAATTGCTTGACGTAAACAAACTGTTAGAATATGATATTTTAGTAATGAGCTATTCCTTCAAAGCTGTCGCGATCTGTAACTTTCCAGTTATGACAGTATGGACCGAAATGACTCACCTAGTTCATGAGGTCTTAGAACCAATTCGAATCGGGCTATGATGGTTATAATCTTTCAAGACAACATTAGGATAATTACTTTATTGATAATTTTATAGGTGAAATAATTTATTTAGATTAGTAACTTATAATTAGAATTCAATTAGGTATTAGTGTATGAATCCCCATTGTTAGTAATTAAAGTTAATGAATTCCTTTCTCTCTTATAACTCGAATTATTAAGACATTATAATAACATACTTCTTAAGTCCGTCGGATCCTTGGAACACGAGTTCTTTTGGATCATTCTTTTCTGACACATTACTTTAGCTGTGAAGTCATTCCTCGAAAGTTGGCAAACCATCGTTCCAGACTATTTCAACCCATATTGGAATTAAGTCTAATATCTGAAATCCTCATCTTTCGGTTCTTAAAGACAACCAAGCATTCCAGCTTCAATCTTCATTCATCGGATTGGACCCTCACCATTTCTTTATGAGGTGGGTTGGTTTAAGAGGGTAAATTTTTTTTATTGTACTAGGTTAGGTTTTAATTAACTTGATGCATTTAATTTATGCCATGATTCCCTGATTGAGTGTTTAATTATGTTATGTTATTACTTTGATGTTATGCAAGTTGTGTCTCCTATTAAATGATATGGTTAGACTAGTTATAATGTTAGTTAGCAATAAGATAAGGTTATACTAATAATAACGTTAGAACGACTATGTTAGAATTATGATAAGGATAGATGATGAGTGAGCAGTGAATAAGAACACCACACCTAGATTATTAATAAGTGGATTAGAAGCAAGAACTCACTACCTAGACTACCACCCACACGATTCGGGTCAGTATTGCCCACACGATATATTGTCTGATGGATATGTTCTCCCAGAAATCCACGATTCACACGATATATTGTCTAACAGATACGTTCTCCCAGACATCCATGATTTTCATGATATGTAGTCTGACAGATACGTTCTCCCAGACATGCATGATTTTTACGATTTGGGCGGTGGGGCGAATTAGTTGGGTTGGGGGACGCCCCACAAGTATTAAGATACTTTAGATAAGATTAAGAACTAGTACAAGAATTAATGTCATGTAATTGACGTTCACGAACATGATGATTAAGGTATATCAAGTTACAAGAACCATGATACTATGATTCATAATGCACCTAACTTGATTGACTTTAGCTTCAATCTTTCATGATGATTCTTTATTGATGATGATTACTTGATGATGATGAATTCTTATTGATGATGATTACTTATTGATGGTGATTATTAGTTGATGATTATTTGATGATGGTTAGTAGATGATGATTACTTATTGATGATTATTTCATGATGGCCAGTAGATGATGATTACTTGATGATGATTTATAAATGATGATTAGCTATTGATGATTACTTGATGATGAATTAGATGATTGTTACTTGTTTCTTATAATCTTGTATCATGTTAGAATTACATAAAGATGAATGATTTCTTTATGTAATATGTCTACTTGGATAATTATTAATGATCCATTGCATTGATGTGTTCTTTATCCCAATATTTTCAATAAAATCTAGAGTATGATTAGAGCACGAAAGGCTAATCCCAAACCACCCACTAGGGTATTTTGCAAGTTGATGCAGGAGCAGAGTGGAGCTGATTTGGGATATGGAGTGGTGGATTTAGTCTTCAGATACGGCTATTTCGTTTAAAGTGTATTACTGAGACTTGATTTCATTTTCATGTTGATCTTATGATATAGCAGTTTCCGTTGTTTGTTAAAGTATTTAAGTTTTTATGTTATTGTCCTTATGTATTCAAATTCAAATTTGAATTCCTTTTCAAAGAGTCCCTGCAGGGGAATTTAGTCATTTAATAAATGCTATAAGTTTAGGGTGTTACATAAACTGGACACGACGATTATATATATAATTTTAGGGTAACACTCCGATGGAAACATGCACCCAGTACAAACGCTATCTGGCAATTTCTGACTGGTCCTCCCAATTTTATGCTATTAAAACCCTTAATTTTGGTTACTTAACAACATCATCACCCGAATATATAACCATGTTTTTGTCGTATTCATTAATTAACATTATCTTTCATAAGGTTAGAGTTTACGATTCATCTATCAGATAAACTTCTTCGTATTCTTCTCAAACATAGCTCAACTATCTCCTGATATTGGAGAAATTCCGATCGAACCAAGACATTTGGGTAAAAATTGTGTGTAGTGTGTTTTGTGTATGTGTGTACTTTTTGGGTAAAAATTGTGTGTAGTGTGGTAGTGTGTTTTGTGTATGTTTGTACTTTTTGCTGCTTTCCTTTCGAGGATGGTTGGCTCTTTCCATGGCTGTTTACTCAATGGCTATCTTCTCTCCATTTGCCAATTTTTCATCATCTATTTAGAGTTGTCAAACAGTCGGTTTGGGCGGGCCACATGTTGAGTTAGTTGGGTTACGGGTTATTCGGTCACGAGTTAGTCGGGTCACGTGTTCGCTGGCCACAGGTTTGTCGGGCAACGGGTTTGTCAAGGCACGGGTTGTCGGGTTGTGGGTTAATCAGATTACGATTTCATCGCATCACGAGCTCACAGATTCATCGAGTTTCGCGCCCGGTGGATCACGGGTTGGCTTGGGTTGCCTATCAGACCATCAAGCTACATTCAATTTACAAAATGTATCACATAAACTTTATTTAGATAATAAAAAAATAGAATTTAGATTCAATAATCATTTTTTTATTTAGATTTAAAAAAAGTTAAGAATATAATTTGAATTCTAACATAGTAATAAAATTGTAGAAACTAGAAACTAGATTATAAATTGAACTCTTAATTTTAGGATTATGAAATAGAGGATAAAAAAAAGTAAAATAATCTCCAAGGTCATTTTATAATTTTGAGAATTTGGAAATTTTTAGATGAAAAAAACCTTCAAAAATAATTAAAATTTTCATTCTTGTTCATGTCTATTCAAAAATTATCAACCTTGTTTATTAATATTGTGTCTTTTTTTCTCTCATTGTTTTTTATAAGTCACAAAACTTGGTTAGCTCCTACTATTTATTTTGTTTATATTAGTAACTAAACAATAAACATAACATAATGTTGAATCCAAGTACCCAACTTTAGAGGAACAATACCTCAATTTGGTTCTTAGTTTATGCTATTAATATTGAGTGTGTTATTTATAAGCTAATTGATATTATTAACTTATTTTGAAGAAATATAATTCTCAACTTGCAAATGAGCATTCAACAATAATATCATGTTGTTTTGAATACAAAAAGATTGCTTTTATGAATATTTATTTAAAATGAACTAATTACTTTTGAACCAAATGCAATCAAACTAAATTGAGATTAATGAATAGTTATCTATTAGAACTTATGATAAACTTTAATTGGGAGAGAATCATATATGTTGGATAATATCGGGTTAAACGGGCGAGATGGACAGGTCACAAGTTAGTCGGGTTACGGGCTTATCGGGTTACTGGTTAATCAGATCACGGGTTAATCAGGTCACAGGTTAATCGGTCACGGGTTTATCGGATTACTGGTTCATCGGGTCATGGGTTCATCGAATCATGGATTAGGCGGATTTTCGATTTATTAACTTTATAGTCAAACAGGTTACGAATCAGACTGGGCTGTGCGGATTAAGCGGATTTGTCGAGCTGCACCAGTTTTTGCCAGCTCTACATCTATTTGTTTTGCTCCCACTACAATTTTTGCAGCGTTTGGATTTGTTGGTCTGGATTAGGCTTGTTTGGTGCATTCCTGCCATCAACTGTTTTCTTCAGTCTCGTTTGTGGCTAGTTGCCGTCTGAGTATATACTAAAGTAACGAGGCAAAGAGTAACATAACCTAGAACTCCATTTTGATCCGGCAAACCTTTATTAACGCGGAATTAATAAAGCAAAACGCAAGTACCCATGATCCAGTGAACCGGAGATGGATCCCTAATTGAGTGAAAGGAGGTTAACTGATTTAAATAAAAAAAGTGATGTTTAGTTGCATTGTTCGACATATTTAGGTGTTAACTAAATATTATTTTGTATGTATCGGGTGCATGTTTTTATCGAAGTGTTCGTTATAATTTTATCATAATATAAACATAACAGTGACATAATTTACATATAAATATGACATAATAGTGAATTCACAGATTCATAAAGCGAACATAACAATGATATAAAATGTTCGTAAACCAAGTCTAAAAGATACATGACAAACTCATAATGTAAACATAACATAGACATAAAAAAATCGCAACAGTAATGATATTTACGTTATGTAACATAATAGTCCAAAACGAGTGTAATGATATATAATATTATAACTGTTCTACAACAATTATCCATCATTAACATAAAAGTTGTATAAAGATATTAGTTATATAATGTGACATTATAATAAAATAATAAAATATATCAAGATTGATCTCATTAGACTCCAAAAATTAAAATAAACAATATTTGTGAAGTGAAAATTATATTTTGAACATTGTATAATTAACCATAATGATTAAATCAAGATTAAGGAAAAAAAAGGAAAGAGAGTATGTCTGAAAAAAGAAAATGAAATATAGGCTATTTTTGTGTTTCCAAAATTACCTTTATTTAAAATAACATTATTTAACTTACTTACAACCAGCCAGATTATATTATGACATCATCATTTCTATCTAACATACACTATCTATTGGCCTTTTTACTTTGTGAACTAAACCAATGTGCTTGTTTCAAACCATAAATAGCTTTGTGAAGTCGACAAACATAATGTGGGAAATACGGATGCTCAAATCCTTTCGATTGGAAAAGGCATTGTTGATGACGAGTTCTCGAAGAGGCCATCCTTTAGACAAGTCAGGAGAGAGGACGACGTGAGTGGTTTTCGTTTTGACGACCGGACTGAATGTCTCATGAAAATCTACACCTACTTGCTGGCTACACCCTTGTGCAACGAGCCTTGCTTTGTGAGGTTGGGGGCAACTATCAGAGTGATATTTGTTCTAGAAAATCCATTTAGAACTAAGAACATTGATATTATTAGGACAAAGAACGAGCGACCAAGTGCAATTATATATGAAGGCATCATTCTCATTTTTCATTGCACGTTGCCAACAAGCGTGTTTAATGTTTATTTATGTGTATGGGGATCGAGTGGGGTACCGGTTAAGGTGGCGTATAAGGTTCGTGGTTTGAGCTAGTTATTAGCAACACGAGTTTGCATATGATGTTGGTTTTGTGGGGCCATCCGGTAGTGAGATGTGGAGGGTTGGGTGTACTTAGCTCGAGCACTCATCGTTGATGGTTGATAGGAAGGAGGACTGGGAGGAGTTTGTGGTGAGGCAGGTGAAGAGGGCGGTGGTGGCGTGGGGCGTGGAGGGTGGTGTTGGTTGAGGTGGTGGTTGATTGCCTCTAGGAGAATGCTCAAGAATTGATGTTGTAGCTAGCTGTGCAGGAGTGGTTATTGAGACACGGTAAGGAAACACCTCTTCATTAAAAATAACATGACGTGATATATATAATCGAAATGTGGCTTGATGATAGCACAAATCAAATAACCTTTATGAGAGGAGCTGTAATCTAGAAAGATGCACGCGAGGGAACGAAAATCCATTTTGTTAGTCATACGACCGTAAATAAGGATAACAAAAGCAACTGAAACTTTTGAGAAAAGCATAATCAGGTACCGAATGGTAGAGACGTTGGTATATAGACTTAGATTGTCGGAGTGATGATGTGATTGTGGAGATATGTGGGGGTTTTAAAGGCATGCTCCTAAAAGAGATGAGGTAAAAATGATTGAGCAAGTAAAGAAAGACCTTTTTTGTTTTACTTGAAGCTTGTCAATGTCGGTGTATTCGTCAGCCAAAGTAAGGTTGCCAATATTAGGAATGACGTGATTCGTAGCTCCCGAGTTGAAATACCACGATGGATTGAGGACAGTAGATGAATCCCCATGTTGTGCTATGTAGGCCTGACGAGTTAAGGGTCGCGTTTACGAGCGAATTGGTTGAGGAAGGCAAGGAGATAGGAACTAAGTGAATTGGTCCGATTGCAACAGTTGATGGCTTCATGGCTAATAGTGCAACATAGCTGAGCAGGTAGGAGGCGAACGCGGATTACTAGAGCGCGGGTTGGAGTTGTTGGGACCTGGATAGAACTGCGGCCCTAAGCAGGAATTGGAGAAATGACCCGGACCCTGATCGGCAGCGAACGCGATAGGCAGAGTGGGAGAGGTGGTCGGAGTAGGAAGAAGAGCACCTTGGGCGATGACGCTCTTGTTCCTGGTGTGCCTCTTCCTGCAAGAGAAGTCCGACAGGGTCATCAACAGAGAATCGATCAGCAGCCATCATGAAAGCAGTAAATATATTCCATCATCGAAAGGCCGAATCATGAAAACCACCGTAGGCCGAATCATGAAAACCACCGTAGGCCGAATCAAGGCCGGGAGAATGCGACCAATCAGATCCTCATTGAAGATTGTCCGAAGATCTTCAGCAACAGAGTCAGCAACATCCGTCTACTTTTCAATATATTCCATCATCGAAAGCGACCGATCAGATGCTCATTGGAGATTGGCTGAAGATCTTCAGCAAGAGAGTCAGCAACATCTGTCTTCTTTTCAATACTCCATCATCGAAAGCGACCGCTGGAACATCGATTGAAGATGAATCTTCAGGTGCATACGGTGAGCACGTTCCTGCGATCGAAAACTCTGCTCGATCGTAACCCACACAATACGAGAGGAGGCAGCTCGAACAACAAGAAAGAATGACCTTCAGAGAGAGTCGAGTGAACCCCTAGGAGAACTAGGCGATAACGACACGTCTAGGTGACATAAGCGTGGTTGGGTTCCGTGGTTGTGTCAGCACCGTCAACAGCAGTCACGATCCTAGACTCGAGAGGTGGAGTGGGTGCGAGAACAAAGGAGACCAGCTAGAAGGTTTCGAGTGTAGAAGCCAAAGAGAATAATTTTCCCTATCAAGTTTGATGGTGATATGAGGAAGTCGAATAGTGAGAGAATTAGTGGAAGCCGCCATATTGAGTAAGTTGGGAATGGCTTCCATGGAAGAGATGATAAGAAGAGAGAAAAGGAAAGGAAAGTGACGACAATTAGGTTGAGAAAAATATAGAGCTCTAGATACCATATAAGATTGGATAATTGGTTTGTCTGTTATTGATTTCATGAGCCAAATATATACAACAAGAATACAACTAAAAAGCCTATCATTAGGGAACACTAAGCCCACTAAGTAGAGGTAGCTGAAGTATTGGAAAGTGACCTTGCTGGTTTGTTATAAAAAAAATGTATATATTAGAAACATGAAGTCCTAAACATTCTTAAATTGTTAATAATTATGAGAATTTTTTCAATAGTTATATACTTATGTCTAAGTTTCAAATAATCATGTTTTCTTCTTTATGTACATCTTAAGTTTAAATTATTAATAAATATGAGTAAGTTATTAATAATTACCTCAAGATTACTAATAATTATATTTACCTCAAATTTGTTAATATCTACTTCTATATTGGTAATAACTACCTTGGTTATAAGGTCATCTCCATCCAGAAATGAATTAGCAATTTTTAATAAAAACTTTATTGCCACATCACCAACTTTGACAATTAACTCATTTAATAATTTATGAACACCTTCATCCCTATAAGTTTTTAGCAATTTCTATTCATATAACACACACTATAATTTACCTTTGAAATTTTTTGTTTTTCTCGGGGATATACGCATACTAAATTAATTGTTTTGCTTAGAAAATTGTTTTATATGCTTATATGACATTGCTAACCAAATTTCTAATTTAGCAATTTCTAACAAAAAATATGAAGTTAGCAATTACACATACATCCCTAACAATTGCTAAATGAGGGCCACCTCACTTTAGCAATTGCTAAAATTTTGGGATGGAAATGCCCTAACTACAGGAAGTTCCTCAATCACTATAATCTAAGTTGTTAATAACTACATTTTCACCATTATATCATTCTTGCGTTTAAGTTGCTAATACCTACCCACAATGGCGTATACCTACCTCAAAGGGGCTAATACCTGTTGTCGAGGAGGTCTCTCGTCCGGGAACACATTCCACCGGCGCTTGGCCATCTTACGTCACATGGAAGGGGGAGATGAGCTCACGCTAGCGGCTAAGGTTGAAGATATGTGTTGGAGTCGCCATCAATCAAAATTTAGTAGTGGATCGAACACCCTAATCATACATCTAAGCCGTCGTGGCTAGAGATGGAAGCTTTTTACTCGGTCTGCGAAATAGAGAATCTTGGGTACGGGGTCAGTCACGCAACGAAAGCAACTTAATGCTATCGTTGCACCCGACACACTGGTACTGCCAAATGACAAGTTTCTATGGGTTTGGGTTTATCGCACATTTTAAAACGAGGGATTTAAGATGGTTTTGAATTTTTGAGGAGATATTAACTTGGATTGGATGGGTGGACTCAATTCGAAATGACTACCTACGTACCCGAATCTCGGGTTCAAAGTCCGCATAGTTCGAAATTGATAAATTTGGTTTCGTTTTGTATTCTTTTAATACTCTTGTGCTCGATTTGAATTCTTTTTTGAATTTTGGGTGATATCGGCTGTAGACATAACGACAAATATCGAATTTGACTTTTGGGGGTTATACTTTCCGTAGAATCGGAAAATATTGAAATTTATTTGGGTGGATAATATTTTTTTGTAGACTTAACGGAAAAATATCAAATTTAATTTAAATGGACTTGAATCAATTCAAATTGCCTACACACCTTTATCTAGGGATCAATGTTTGCGTACTTCAAAATTGATAATTTTTTATTTTTCGGGTTTGACCCGAGTTTTCAATGCTTATCAAAACGACTTGTGAGGAACTAACACTTACTAACTTTTTGGATTTTCGGGAGAGGGGTAATTATCTTTAATAAATAATTTCAAGAAATTAATTATTAAGAGATAATTAGATTATCCTTAATAAATAATTTCAAGAAATTAATTATTAAGAGATAATTAGATTATCCTTTTACTTTTTGAGAATTTTTAGGTATCTCTATTTTTATCTATTTTTTACTTTTGTTATTTTTATTTATTTTTGGTATTTTTTATTTTTCTAAAAAATATTAAAAAATAGCTAACTCTTGAGAGTTTACTATTTTGAGATAATTGTAAGAAGGATTTAAGAAATTTCCTAGACTTATATATTTTGAGAAGTGATTTAGGGGATTTGAGTAATTATTAAGATAGTCAACTTTCAGGACTTAGCCGTTTCAAAATAATTATACAAACAGAGATTTATATGAGATTTTTAATATTTATTATTATTATTTTATTTATGGTTTATAGGTATTTTTTAAGAAGGGAGAAGTTCTAATAGAGATTTTAAGTGTTAATGATTATTCGGAGTAGCTAACTTGGAGAGTTAGCTATTGCGAGATAACTCGCAAAAGACTTCTTTTGGCATTATTTGATTTAACTATCCTATATTTTAATTATGAGATTTTTAGGGGTTTCAGAGGATTTATTTAAGATTTTTTATCATTAATTTTTATTATTACTTAATGATTTGTTAGAGGTTTTGGAGAGATGAATGAAGTTATGAACATGTTTTGGTTTTTTCGACGATTATTTGAAATAGTTGATTCTCGAAAATTATTTATTTCGAAATAATCGCTGCCATTGTTGATGATTTGAGCGCTTGTCATTGGGTCACTGTATCCTTCATTCACCAATCTTACCTCTCGAAGTTGGACCAGATGTCTCGTTTATCGAGAGAAGGTAACCTTTTGCAAGGTTGGATGATCATTATGCGATCATCAGTTTTCCCTCGGTATATGTTTATATTATAGCAACTGCTTTGTTGGTGTCTGGCCTTCTCTCCTCTTGTGTTGTTATGAGTTTGTGCGATTGTCACTATCTTAATTCAATGCAATCTACCCCTTTATAAAAATATTAAACAACCCTACAGACCAACCCATAAGTAACCCCTAAACTCAATGCTTGAATTAAATTATGAATTTTATATTTGACCGTTGAATATAGTAAGATTGTTATGTAAACCAAAATGAATGGTCATGTCACTTTTAAAGAATGATATTTGATCCAATTGACCCATGCACAAAATCAGATTTTTTTGCTAGACACAATTTAATCTAAAATAACATAGAAAGACAATACATAAGTAAAATAACGCACAGCGCGACGCTTAACATTAATTGCCTAGTATGGGATTCAAAACTCTCTTGATGTCTAACCTGTTATGTCCTCTTCTTTCTTCTTCCTTCTTCAACCCTTCATTATTTACGTCTCTTTACTTCACTATCCATCCATCATGGTTGTGTGGTTTTTGTTTACATTCACGCTCCAATTGGGGGGGGGGGGGGGGGTTCGACCTTCTTCAATAAAAATGTCGAACTCGATTACAATGGTGGCAAAAAAATGTGGGTGATCGGTGTTTGATGTAGCGATTCGGGTTATCTGATCCATGATGCAGAGATCCCTGTTGATGTGGTATGTCGTTCCATATGCTATCGACAATCCATAATGGCCGGTATGTTATTGTGGGTTACTATCCATGGCGATGTGAGGACGAGGCATGGTCAATAAGTAGCAAGTGTGCAACAACCCGGAGTTGTATTTTGATTTCGATATGGAGACCAGAGGTAATTGAGTGTTTGGAGGTCAAGTTCCAACTGTGGCATTCTCTGATCATTCTGTTGCATACAACACGTGGGATCTCTTAAATTTTGGTGAAGGGGAACTCGAAGAGGATGTAGCTGACAACGAGGGCGAGAACGTACCACAAAGTGTCGATAAGGAATCGAGTGACAACGATGATGGTGCCCATATTGGGGCGATGGATCCAGAGATAGAAGATGCCAATGTCCCACTGGGAGAAGTTCGAGCGTCATCATCTCATGCCCCTCCCCGAGAGTACACTCCACCGTGGACGTGCACTAATCTGAGGGAGGACATTAGCAAGGCAATGTTTGTGGACCAGTACGACGTATGTAGTGATATTATGTCGTTCGACAGCGTCCGTTACAATTTCTACAAACTATATCATCTTAACTGATATATTCTATAAAAAAAATAACAATTAACAAATAACGAATGCATTTGATGACAACCATGACAATTAATAATTAGAAAATACGATGGTTATTGAATGAAGAAGAAGAAAAGAGGTATCTAACCTCTTTCAAAATGGTGCCTTGTTGCCGGCAACAAAAATGAGAAGGTTTGAGCAAATAAAGAGTCGGCTAACTAATTATATATATTAGTTTTGATTATTATGGTGGTAATTTAATTAGTAGTTGAGAGTAAATAAATCATTTTAATGTAATTAGTAAATATTTGTGAAATTCATTTCGAAATACCTACTAAAATCCTCAAAAGGTCTACCACTAGTCTCAATTCCGCCAAATTCAAAATTTAGAATTGAAAATAAATTATTTTACAACACAAACACAAAAACATTCGATTCAAAATGAATTATATAAATTTTAAAATTTTTTATTTATACCAATTAAAGATTATTATCCTTTCACCTTTCCTCCACTTGTATAATCCCTCCTCAGTTTTATTTTGATTAATGAAACTTCATTTCTTAAAAAAAAGATGGTAGGGACACTACATCCTACACTTGCAGACTTAGAAGTAACAGCTGTCATCGTTATGACTTATGGTTTAATGACATAACCAGACAAAACAACAACCAAATACTGCACTGCATGCAACCCCCACCTTTTTAAAATAAATATATGAAATAACCTTCAGACTCTACCTTTCTCGTGCTCGTCGACATCATTTGAGAACAGAAGACAAAGCCTTTTCCCTAAACGAACTCAAAAGGAAAGTTGACATTAAGACTGTAAGATCTTGGTATGATTTCTTTCTAATATACTGAAAAGATCGTGAAACCAGCTGCCAATAAACAGTAGGACAAAACACAAAACAAAAACACAACAGGAAAAGAAGATACTCATCTACCCAAATAACTCCAAACCACATTTAATGTGATGCTCCCCAGCCACAAGTTTCTACTATCATCACCAACTTGAATAATAATGCTATGTAATAGTAGTAGTGCTAGTACCAAACAGACCCTTTTTGGACAAAACAAAATTCATCATTGTTCGTTGAGCAAAGAAAAACAAAAAAAAACAAGCAAAAATAATATAATGTCAATAATACATATGCAATTTTCTTTTCCTAACAAAGACGAGAAGTAAATTTGGATGGTCTGATTCAGGAAGGTCTAGTTGAGGTTGATGCAAGATCCAGCCAAGAGTCTGAGCAATTATTACCACCGCCTATACCAAAAAAATGGTGCAATGGCTTGTGGAATTGTTCACGATGATCAGCTGATGGTGGTGATATTGATTGACATATCTCTTCATTGCTACTATAATTCTCCACCTTCACTGGCCTAATTTCTGATGAAGATGACTTGAAATCAGCACCCAATACAAAACAATGCTTCTCCTCCTGCTGCTGCTGCTTTGATGGATAGCAATTGTAAAAGCTCTCAAACTCTGACTGTGGACTGCAATATCCTAATTTTCTGGTTGTGGATATCAACTGATGCTGCTGCTTATCAATATTATGGTAATTTCTCATTCCATTAAAGTACCTTCATAGTAAAAAACTCAAAATTTTATGGACAAAAGAACAAAGAGTCTAATCTTAATCATGACATCAACGCCCCCCCCCCAAAGTAAAAGAGTTCACCTTTCCAAGAGAACCAGTGAGTAGTGAAATTACCTGTAATCTTTGTCAGAGGGAGAAGAAGTGACAGGAGGCTCCAAGAAGAGGTTATTATGAGTAGTGCTGCGAGGGGAAAACTCAGATCCAAGATTAGGCTTGTTGGACCAATCTCTGGAGGAGGAAGAAGAAGAAGAAGACGAGCTACTATTGTGATGAGGGTAGATGAAATTAGGATTAAGGAGGCCTGTATGGTAATGGATATTAGGAACTGGGTGCAGATGAGGCGATTGATCAAGTGATGTAGATGAAAGAACTGGAGAGATCAATGGATATGAAGAAGGGTTAACAAGATTCATGTTTGTCAATGAAGATGAAGGAGAAATTTCCACAGGCTTTCTTGAACGGTTTTTGCCTCTATGCATGTGTTTCTCACAGTATTTGGAGTTGGGATAATTAGATTCCTTGGAGCACCTCCACTTCTTGCCGTCGGTTCTTCTGCACCTTCCTGGTTCTGGGTCTCCTTTTTTCCCATTACCCACCTGAAAATATCCAACTTCCCCCACCCCTAAAAGCAAAAGATGTCAGCTTTCCCATATATTAAAAATGGAATTAAAGAAGGAGAGATTGAGATGTACTTGGATATCGGAGAGAGGATGAGGATACAGTAGAGAAGAGGAGTTGAGGTGGGATTGGAACTCCAGAGACCATATACTTGTAGATGAGTGCTTGGTGCTCCAGTTCCTGCCATTGTGTTGCTGTGAATATTGGATGATGATGAGAAGATGACAATAACCCCCTTGGATTTCCTTCTTCTCCTCTTGCATCCATCTTCATCTTTTATTTCTTCAACTGTAGACAATCCACAGAAAGTAAATAGAGAGTTGAAAGAAAAGGAAAGGTCAAGGCAGCCAAGAAGAGCAGATGAACAGAGAAGGAATATTTAAAACGGCTAGCTGTTGGGTTGGGGATGTCTACACTCTGTGAAGAAGAAAAAGTAAGGGATGATAATAGTGTATATGTATGCTGCCACAAACTCTCTCAATCCATTTGCTCTCTACAGAATATTGCTGTTATGTTCTGTGCAGTGCAGCAAGGAAAGGATATATCAAATAACAAAACAAAGATGGCTAAGTCTAGCTTTCTTTTTCTCAAATAAGTGGGCTCACATCACTGCTAGCTAGCAAGCTTTGCTATGATATCTCTCTTCAGTCTTCTGCCACCTACCTATTTCTGATGCCTGCCTCTCTGCCTTAGCTTAGCTGCTTGCTACTCCCTCTTTACCTCTCTCTCTCTCTCTATCTGACAATCTCTTTACATAAATAATATTATTATTACCTCATTCTGTGTCTTATTATTATTATTATTATTATTGAAATGGGAAGCTAGGGCAATGGAGGGTACTTTACTTGTTTTGTTTTTAGTACTGTGGAGCTTCGGGTGTAATGTCATCACAGACTTGGAAATGAGTGCCCGGTGTCATTATATGGTGTGAGTCTGCATCCAAATATCTAATCTACTTTGGAAGTAGATATGAGTATGCTTGTAATCTTTGTCAATATTCTTTCTTTATATCATTTTGTATAGGGTAATTTGATAGGGATGGTATGTGATATGATACTTTTTAATTTTATTATATTTAAAATATTTTTATATTTTGAAGTTAAAAATATTATGATATTTGAAAATATTAATATTATAAAATTATGATAAATACCCTCTGAAAAGATGGTGTATTTCCAATATCATTTTGATGGCAAATTTACCCTTAACGAAATTGAGTTATTACGTGCCACAACTTCTTCCCCTTGCAGACACTACAATCTCTTTCTTTCCCTACCTATTCTCTCTTTCATCTCTGCCTCTTCCCTCTTTCCTCCATCAACAAATTTTGTGGAGATGAAATTAATAATCTCACAAACCCAGAAGATAATAGGATCATAGGAACATGGTGGCGGGATCGAGAGTGAGATGAGAGGCGACAACGGCTTGATCGACGGCAAGCGGTTGAGTATTGAGTCGACGACGACGGGCTTACTGGAGTTTTGGGATGAAGGAGACGAAGTTGTTGCTTCTAAGCTTGAGAATCCGATGAGATCGCTTGAAGTAGATTCGATTCCACCCTCGCCAATTCCATAAGATCGCTCGACTTGGCCTAAGCAACACTCCTTCCCGTCGACGGTGGAAATAATCTACAGAAACGCCGGCGGAGCAACTCCAAACGACAGCTCCTCCACCCTCCAGACTGGCGAGATTGATTTAAGATTATAATTTTCACCTTATACATATTCAGATTCAAAATAAACAGAATCACAATCATCTCTCCCTCCCCCGAAGAATCCTCTGTTTCGTTCACAAGAGATGAATATGATTCTCTAGTGAATGATTTCAAGTTTGGGGTTTTTGTGAAGTTTATTGACAGCTATAGTTTGTTTTCACATTTTTTAATCTGTTTATGTGATTCAAGATGTTTAAGATTGAGAATGAATATGTGTTGTTCAGGAAATTCAAGAAGACGAAGAAATTAAGAGCAGACAAAATCGTATTCTGCAAATTGAAGAACAAGAAAGAGTAATGTGAAGGGCAAGAATGTAATTATAATTATTCATTCAATATCACACTCCTAAACAAAAATTTCTATTTTACTTCATATAAATCAATAACACTTAATATCACAATATCTTAAATATCATAATATTCAACATATCATATACCATTTACAAATTCAACCTCCTTCCATTTTAGTATATTTTATTTTATTTTGTTGGATTTTTAATTTACAAATCAAAAAAAAAACTTAAATATTATATGAATAATTAGGATAAGTTTATTTAATGATGAATTTTTTAATATTTTTGGTGTATCAATATTTTTATTAGTAATTAATTTTGACTGTTTTTTACTGAGAATAAATCTCAATTCTTTACTTTATTTTTTTCAAAATTAAATTAATTGAAAAAAACAAAAATTATAATAACTACTTAATTTAATTTAAATTAATATAAAGTCATGTTTAATTTTATCTTTTTAATTTAATATTTAATGTTGGTTTATTTATATATAAATATTGTACTTATAAATGACTTTTAAATTTATTATATTAATTTTATGGATGGATGTTTTCTATCTTTATTTTAATTAAATCCTAACCTTGACCTCAGAAGCTAGGTCCCTCTGTAAGAGCCTCTTCCTCCATGTGTTCTCCTTAACCTGATTTGTGCTTTTATCGGTGGTCCTACTGTAGACAAAATCAGTCAATTTTTACCCATTACCCTCCTTGCCTCGCCCCTCCTAACCAAGGTAGCAATAACCCTAGGAAAAAAATTAAGGAAATCTATTGAACTAAATGCACTCTACGGGTGGACACCAAACTGGTTACTCCTAGCACCGAACCGCATAAATTTAAACTGCACCGCACCGCCCTGCATTTTTTCATATGCTGTTCAACCGAAATCGCATTCTAAGAGTTTGCGATATAGCTGAATCGAAACCATGGTTTAGCGGTTTAAACCGCAAATCGCATGAAGGTACCATTTCATATTTTCTCCCTGATTTTCAAGTCTTCTACATTCATCAAATACCGATATCATTAACCATTTTCAATCTATCTAAGCTCCGGTTTGCTACTTAAGTATGAGATCAATTGGAATATTCAACACTCTTGATCGGGTTGCGTTTTGGTGCTGATTGGGGGCAGGCATATGTCTGGTGTCGGCTTTTTGGAAGGGGGGGGGGGTGTTTCTTATGAGGTTTTGGTCATTTTCTTTCATTCTGTACAGACTCTTCTTGTTAATATTATACTTTGCTGATAAAAAAAAAAGAACCCAGTGATCTTGGGATCTACCTTACTTGCAATTTTTGCATTGTAACTAATTTTAATCCTACTAGTCTCATGTGACTTTTTCGACAAACATTTATAACTAATTATGAAAGAAAATTAATTAGTTATAATTTAGCGAATTTCCAATGATTTTTACAACAAAAGTTTATAACTAGTTATATAATAATATTAACTAGTTATAAATTACTGCTAATTTCCCCATTAAATCTTCTTCTTCAACGGTTTTGTCTTGTTTGTTGCTTATGCAAGTGTTCATATTTTATAAGCTGCACGCCTGACAAGCAATGTTTCATACAGGCGAAGATTGTAGCATAATTATGTTCCGTTTGTAGTTTGATAAGGACACCTATTTCAATAACAGTACTTTGACGACATGCAAAAACTTAACAACCGCTTGAATTTGGCATAAGTGTTTGTCTAGATAAATTCTTCAATGTATCTGGTATACTGAAGTTTTCGGTGTGCTCACTATTTTTAGTGACGTACATATATCATTAACGTTCATTTTAAACTTTTGATTTTGACGGTGCATAATTAATTGAATTTTAAATCTCAATTTCACATATCATTTTTGATATTAAAATTATTTTTAATTATCAAGACCATCACTCTCTTATTTCCTGTACCTAAATTAATACACAAAACACAATTTATTAACATTGTTATGTCCTCTTAATAGATTCTACAACCCACTTCCACATCATTCTTATTTCCAACACAATTGATTCCACGATAAAATTCTCATTTATCATCTTTATCATCATTCATCACCCTCACCAACTATCTCCGCCAGCGAATCCTCACCTACCAAATTGCTAAATCCTATATCAAGGTCTTTGGAATGAAAAAGGCTGAAACTTTTTCTTTTCTCCTCCTTCCTCCATCAGAGTATGAAATTGAAACTGCCTAGCTTTATTGCAATTTGTGACAACGGGGTGTATGTTTGTGTTATTAATCTTGGCAGAGCTTCAATAGTTCCTCTGCTCAGATATGTAAAGTTCATATGGTGTTATGAGATGCTGGTGATTTTGTTTCTGTAATCAAGGCTATATTAGTCAAAATTCTTGATTGAAGACGATTCTATACATTTGTAAAAGATTTCGAGAAATTCAATGATTTGAGGGATGAATTGCAAGATTAGCTCCGACTAGAAATGAAGGAAGGATTATGAGATTATTGTCACGACGAATGAGTTTACCTTTGACTCTGATGAAGTCCGCAACGGCGAGGATCTCGACCTAATTGATGGCAACATAGGCCACGATGAAGATCCAGACAAGGGTTTTTACGGGGAGCCAGATACTCGTTCGGCAAGATGGGAACGATCTCCGATCCCAAACACTACCAATATATTCTCCGTCGATTGTGTGGATACGGGGAGGTAGCAGTCCTTGTATAAAGTTCTTTAGGTTATCCTAGGTTGATTCGGTATAGGATATAAGGAAATCGTTTTCCCAATCGGAATAGGATGCTAGCTCATATAACCTTTTATGAATGGGACAATGATTTTCAATCGTTTCAGAATTGGAATAGGCCCTACACAGTTTTGGATGAGGATGCCATCAAATCCTTTCACGAATGGAACAAGTATTGTGTTTATGGGTTTGAACTCTTGGCAGTAGAAAGCCTGACTGCAGTCAAGTTTAATAACTAACCGAAGTGAGGGATGACAAGCAAAATGATAAGGTTTCTACCGGAATGAAAGGGGTGGGAAATAAAGATTGTGTGATTCTATGAAGTGGGTTTTGAAATCCGTTAAGAAGATGGAGTGATGTTAATGAATTGTGTTTTCTATATCAATTGATATATATGAATTAAAGATTGTGATTGGTTTACAAATTAAAATTAACCATAAATAGGTGATGTTTGTTAATTTATTCTATTTTGACGGTTTGTGGTTTAGCGGTTTAAACCGCATCAAAACCGCACCACATTGGTGGTTTAGGCGATACTATTGCGGTGCGGTTTTAATTCATTTGCGGTGCGGGTTTTTATATCATATCGATGTGTGGTTTTAAGTTAAAACTCTTTACTATCAAGAAAATGACTAGACTACACCAGAGAGAACGAGTGAGTAAGTGGAAAATCTTTAGCTGGTGTCGAAACCCATAGATCACTAGATTGGATCAGAATTCGTGATGGTGATGCGAACCGTTGTTGAGAAATACGAAGAGCAGGAAAATGTTTTGAGAAAAGCTACCGATCCATAGAATCAAAAGTGATTCAGAACACCTCCACCTTCAAAGAAGAACAAGTATTAGATTAAGATGATATTTGCAGATTATTAAGTAATACTACGGATACGGATGGAGGACCAAATATTTGCAAATACAAAACAAAAATGATTGGGAGTTGCAATATTACTTTTAAAGTGTTTATATATTAATTTAGTAGGCTAAAATATCAAAAAAAAATTCTTAAAAGTTTTGAGCACGAGATGTTAATAGTAATTAAGAAATGTGACAATAAGGTACTTTTATTAAAGATTTTTGTACAAAAACGGAAAATAAATAAAAAAGGATGGTGGAAATTAAATGTCGTAAACGGACGGCTCAGATTAAATTCTCAAAATGAGAATATTGATATTCCGAGAATACTGAAAAATTTTCCTTATTTAATTTAAAGTGTTCACAAATCAAATTAATAAGAGATTTTTTTAAGTAATTCAAAAAATATCGTGCATGCCTGATCTAAAGCAAATAATATCATATTAATTGAAAAATTGGTGGCATAAAAATGCAACATTATAAAAGGATTTTTTTTTGCTAGACACAAGTTAATATGAAATAATTTAGGAAGACAATACATAACTAAAACAACCTAAAATGACCATTACTCGTTTGCAACAGTCGTTACAAACTAGCTGTTGGAGTCAATAGTTGCACATGCAACACGATGCTACCCAACCAGCGCCGCTTTGTACAGGAAGATAATTATAATTACTGATGTCATAGGTATCTCTCGCTGGAGAGTAGTTGCCCTAGGTATCTCTCGCTGGAGAGCAGTTGCCTCTCATTGGAGAGTTAGCGTCGTCGTCAAAATTGAACTACGATTGTTCTGTGTTGGAATTGTCGGGGATTAAATCAATCCCAAGCAATCACGGTTGTGGAGGATCTGGTGTGTGTTCATCGAGCCGACATCCTTATCTTGATTGAGAAGTTAGCGAACAACAATCGGATGGAACAAGTCTGAATCAAATTGGGATATGAGGCTTGCTTTGCGGTTGAAGCAGCCAATCATAGCAAGGGATTAGTGATCCTGTGGCAAATAAAGCCACAAGGAGCACTCGTAAACTTCAACCAAAACTCAATTACAATTCGTGTCGATGAGGAATCATGTCAGAAAATCTTTCTAACGGGTTTCTACGGCTTCCATGACCTCCCCCGTCGGCAAGCATCGTGGGATCTTCTTCGCTCTTTAGCTGCAAACGTCTCCGAACCTTGGTGTTGTATCGGGGACTTTAATGATATGCTTACACCCATGGACAAATGGGTTATACATCCTCACCCACCGGCTTTGCTCGCGGGATTTCAACAATCCATATCAATGATAGCAACTTGATGGAAATTCCGCTCCAAGGCACCCTTTCATGTGGTCAAAGTAGTTTGGTCAATTGAGTTTTGTCGAGGAACATTTCGATCGTGCATTTATCAATGTAGCCTTCCAATCCCAATTCCAGTAAATCAATCTCCTCAACGTAGTAGCACCGAGATCCCATCATTCAGCACTGCTGGTTACCATAAACCAACCGACATAGGATCCTTGCATCTACCAATTTTGATTTGAAAACTACTGGCGAAAGAACCCTCTGGTTATTGAAGCATGAGACCCAAGGGGATCGATACCAATCGAAAATAGGATACATAATTGTCATACCAAACTTTCTAGCTCGGCAAAATGAAACAAACCGACTTTCCATAGAGAAGTAGGATTACAATGATTGAAATTATTAGCTACACGTGCAAACCCTATGACCACCACACCGAGTGAGCTATGAAACTGCCAGGAAAAACTTATACAAACCTTATAGGAGGAAGAAGTGTTTTGGACACAAAGAGCTAAACAAGATTTGCTAAAAGAAGGGGACATGAACACTCGATTTTTCCATGCAACTTCAAACGGTCGAAGGAAGCATAAATGATTGAAAGGCTTGTAGGACAATGTGGAGACATGGACCGAAAGGAAGAATCATATGGGGGAGATTGCGGTATAATACTTTACACACTTATTTGAAGCGCAAGCGAGATTTGAAGCGCAACTGAAAGGAAGAATCTATAAGGAAAAATACTTTCACACGGGAGATGTTATCTCGGTAGAGTTGGGAGCGCAGCCAAGTTTCAAATGGCGCAGTATATTGAGCTCGAAGGAAATACTTCAACTTGGAGCATGTTGGTGCATCTGTGACGACTGAATGATAAGGATCTGGAAAGATCATTGGTTACCTATTGAGGACGAAAACTTCATCCTCAAAACAAACACGGTGTCACTAATGGAGGATGCAACAGTTAGTGAATTAATAAATGAGGACACACAACAGTAGAAAATTAACCCGATCGAACACTTCTTCACTTTAAGAGATTGCAAGATAATATGATCCTTACTAATCAATTTTGCTACATGAATGACCGATGTATCTGGCACTAAAGCAGAAACGGCCAATACCTTGTTCTATTCGCATATCCGCTCTACATGAATAGGATGGCGGATGTTGTGGAACTTTTCATTACCATCGAAAGTGATCCATTTACTTTGGAGCATTGCACACGATATTCTACCTACGCGAGGCCGCTTACGCCAATTTACTTTGGGGGTATCGACATCAATGGGGTTTGTGTACAAGACTTTGAGGAAGTATGGCATCTACTTATCGAGTGTCCTTTTGCCAAACAGTCCTGGGAGATATTGGAAGTGGAGCAAGTGGCCTATCAAACGACATCGACAATCAATGAAATTCATGACTGGTTGTGGAATCTTATTTGAGACCAACCAAAATATATTTTTCATAAAATTCTGATGGGGATATGGTGTATTTGGCGAGAGCGCAACACTCGTGTGCAGAGGAACGAGAGCCAACCAGCCACCATTGGTGTCCAGGAGGCCATGCATTTTATCCAAGATTAGCAAGCGGCAAAACAAACTAATGCAACCTTGTAATAGATAGGTAGACAATACTGTCCTAGATGGCATCGTCCACCACCTGAAATGCTCAAATGCAAGTTCGATATAACATCTTTTGCATATATAAGTATGACAGGGAGAGGTTTTGTAATCAGAGACCCCACTGGAACGATTTTGAGGACTTACATGCAAACGAAGGATGGACTGTGGCCTTATTGGAAACTATCCGATGGGTACTCTCCCTAGGATACCAAGAGATGATCTTTGAAGGGGATTCACAACTGGTCACGCATGTACTGGAAGGAACAGAAGAAGACCTTACAGAGTTTGGTAACATTATTCGGATATGTAGGGGACTGTTTCAAGCTTGGGAGGGTTTTAGCTATCATTTTGTTAGGAGAGAGAAATGGTGTCGGACATGAGTTAGCTCAGCAATCTCATTACCATGCAGCCCCATATGTAGGGAATGTATCTCCAACTTGGCTGGTCAATGCCGCTCAAACGATTTTCCTATTGTACACCATTAATACAATTGAAGGTTATTTGTTTCAAAAAAATTACCAATATCGTAAAGTTTGTGGATAGAATCAACATTAGATTGCACGGAACTATCATAAATACAACATCACAAAGTAGTAAGGAAAGCATTAATGGAGAAGATAACATGAAAATAACAAATTATAACAATACAAATGACATTGTTTTATGGGGCATGGTTCATGCATTCGGCACAGAGATGTATTTCATTAGGGATGATCTTTGTTCCACCATGGTGTTGCCAGCCTTCAGGTCCTACATTTTGATGGTGGACAACCGGTATATGGAGTGCACATAGTCGTATGGTTCGATGTTGGTCTTATTCAAGACCTTATAAGCATGACTACAAGGGATCTTCGACTGCTGGAATATGCCAGAACTACATCTACTTATCCTATTCTGGTGGTCGAGGTAAACTCTCCTGGTTCTAACTCTCGATCGATTTTTTTTGGTATAAGCCATGACCACATCATACTCGCCCTGGTCATGATCGTAGGTGCGCACTTTGTAAGTAAGACATTCGATACTGCGCACATCAGACTCCAGCATTGCTTTATCCAGAAGTAATTCTGAGCCATGTCCTTGTTGTAGTGTTTCTGACGTTCATTGAAATACCTATTCAACCTAAGTCTAGATCAACGTAAGAATTGTACTTAGTTCTTTAAACACAATTAATCCGAATAGAATGAAGTAGATACACACCTCTGAAACATTGCATGAACTAGTTCACATACATACATGCAATTCTTGAATGCTTTTAGATGCACCGTTGATACTCTCAGCCATATTCTTCATCATAATGTCGTAGCGCCAATCACCTAGCTCCGAGTCAACCGCATTACTCCACAGTGCTTGTTCCTCAAGAACCTGGTCAGGCTTGTTAATCCCAAGCCTAGTGTCAGCCTCAAGAAAATCAAGAATTCTTTGGCATCGAACCTCATCCTGGATCCCTCATACACTATTGCCTTAAGTCTTTCCTGCATACTTGGCTCATTCAAGTGGTTGTTTTAGTTGCTAAGATAGTGTCGTCTTGACCATTTCAATATCCACCCGAACCTATGTTGGACATCGTATATCATATACCTGTGTGACGAACTGATATATCACATATGTTATGCCTATCCGTGATAAGCCTTTGAATGCTATCAAAGAACTACATCCACAACTTGATACTCTCTTTGTTGATGATAGAAAATGCAATAGTAATGATGTTCTGATTTTATTCAAATCCACTCGTCATTAGTAGAGTCTGAGAATATTTCCCAGTGAGGAATGTACAATCAACAACCAGTACCAGAAGGTAGTGACAGAAAGCATCGATGCTTGGTTTGTAGCTCCAGAACACTTAGTAGAACAACTTGTGTGCCTCGCCACCAACCATACGTCATCCAATTGAAACTCAACCTGTGTTCCAGGATTCCAAAGCTGCATCTCGTTGAAGAAATCTGAAAGCAAGTTGTATAACTCCTCCCAGTTTACTTACGTAAATTTCATCACGCGCTACTTCCCGTACCAAGCTTTAGGGTATAAGATTTGTCGTTGGAACTTCTTCACAATCTCCTTCTGCACCATCACCACCCTGAATTGGGGGCAATCACTCATCAAATGCCTGATGGCATCATCAATAACATTAAAGTCTAGTTGCCCATGAGAGACATTTTGGGCGCTGCCTCCACAAGTGTGGTCTAGGATGTGTTGCTTCACGGTCCACCACCCACCCCTTCCTTGCTGGTTACGTGTAATCTCCAAGTGCAATTTGTTTCTTTGGCTAGATCACACCTCGCCTCCAACTCCCCAAGTCCTTGAGCGGCTAAACTTGACCGGTCGATGGTGGATCAACGACCAGTGCTTGATAGCAAGATTTGCTTCATCCTTGGTATGAAAACATTGAACAATGTAGAAATTGGCACGGACGGTGTCAAAAGGCATAATATCGCCAGGTACATCATACTGGTCCACAAACATTGCCCTGCCAATGTCCTCCTTAAATTAGTGTACATCCTCAGTGGAGTGTGCTCATGGGGAGGGCATGAGATGGTGACGCTCATACTCCTCCGAATGGGATATCGACTTCTTCTCCCTCTTTCTCCATCACCTTTACCATCATCGCCGTCACTCGATTCCTCATTGCCGCTTGGTAGTACGTTTTTGGCCTCGTTGTCAGCTACATCCCCTTTTGGTTCCCCACCACCATAATGTGAGGGCTACCCCTAGTTGGGTGCACCAGAATGATCCGACAATTCCATAGTCGGAGCTTGACCTCCAAACTGCAAACCACCTCCATTCTCCATATCCATAGCAAAGTACAACTCCGAGTTGTTCCACGCTTGGTACTTGTTGACCATGTCATACCCAAATTCAAATCATCGTCTAGGCAGTAACCCATAATCACATAACTAGCCATTATGGGTAGCTAGTAGCATATGGAATGGCACACCACGTCAACGGGGATCTGCATCATGGATAAAAAAACCTGAATCCCTACGTCAAACACCGATGTTCTTCTCATCTTCACCCTCTTATTTTGGCCATCATTGTAAAGAAGCTCGACGTTTTCATTAGAAAAGGTCGAATCCCCATCAGAGCATGAATGTGAACACAACCACGGTGGATAGTGAAATGAAGAGACCTAAATAATGAAGGAGTGGAAGAAGGAAGAAGAAAGAAGAGGAAACAAATCAAGAGAGTTTTGAATGTCGTATTAGGCAATGACATAGGGTATTGGTGCCGAAACTAGCCGTTGGGGGCACTACACAACGTGACGTTGTCTGGGTAGGCCGCACTGTGTAGTTGTTCCCTTAACGACTAATTTGTAACGATCGTTACAAACTAGCCGTTACGACAACAACTACACAGTCAACGTCATGAAGTGCAGAGCAGGTAATGGCCATTTTCAGGTTATTTCAGTTATGTATTGTCTTCCTAGGTTATTTCAGATTATTTTGTGTCTAAAAAAATCCACATTATGAACTTATGAATAAGCTATATATACTTATTTTTATTACATTCCTGAATAAGGGGATGATATCTGAAAGCATTAGAAAATTCTATCTATGTCTGAGTGCGATAAGAGATTAGTGAACTAAGTCAATAACAAACTTAATTCTAAAGAGACTGTCATGGTTTCAGGACTCCGATTCCGGTGCCTATAGGCACTTTCTATGGAGGCGGTTTTGAAAGAGAGTTAGATCTTGTGACACTCCCATTTCAAGTTAATGTCTGACTCGGGGTTTAGTTTCGGTTCTGTGAGTCTCTGAGAATCGCAATCAGATGGACCTTCACGGGCGTGACAGACAATCTGTCACAAGCATGATCATCAGATAGATCAAGACCATGGTCAGTGGTAGTCACGTTTGTGCCAGACAGGAGAATCATGGTCGTGACCAATAGTAGGCCACGGGCATGGTTGGCGTGTGCCACCACAAGTATGGTGATCAGTAGGCCACGAGCGTGGTGGACAGCTTATAAAAACAGAGTCGCGATTCAAGAGTTTAGTTTACTGAAACCTAATTTTCTTTTGCAGTCATCTAAGTAGCGGCGATCGTTCCAGGCAGAGGAGAAGGACTTGTTGATCGATCCCTGACCAGTAGGAGAGGATTAGAGATTGTCAGGGAAGCTTCAAAAGGTAATCTACCTTCTTTCTCCTCTCTCAATCCTTTGTTTTGAAATCCTACGAAGGAAAATCGTGAGAGGTTTTGATTTGGGGTTTTGGGATTTCAATCCTATGATTGATCCCTTTAGGTCATACAGATTAGGCAATCAAACTCTTCAGAGGAAGGTTCTCAGAGGTAGGGGTTAGGATTACTGTTCTGCTTTATGCGAAGAATTGTAATTAATTGTCAGGAATCCTTGTTTGGATTTTTAGAACTGTACAGTAGCGTGCGAACTACTGTACAAATAGTTGTGCTATGTAGTTGAGTATTTCAGGCTGTGTAGTAGCATGGGATCTACTAAACAGATAGTTGTTTATGATTCGAGCATAAGCTCACAACGAGGAACTGTGCGTGTGATTCACAATTCTCGTTTAGGATTAAGAACCAGGACTAGATAGACTAGCTCACGTGATATGCTGGTCACCCACCCAATGGATTGCGTGATCCCCCAGGTTACAGTCACACTACAGATAGACGTGAGGAGCAAGCGTTGAGCTCCTCTCATGGTATTCAAGGTGGTTTCATGGTCTGATCAACCATGAGGCCATCCACTCATAGCTAGGGGTGGCTAATGATAGGATGATGCCTACAGAACCACAAGGTCACATTACTAAATACTAGTTTCAGTTCTTCATGTTCAAGCTCAGCTACTTTGTGCTTATCACTAAACCCGCTACGTTTCTTCATGCATGACCAACCTTGGAACTTTAGGAGCCAATGCCGTCTAAGAAGGGAGCATGAGCAGTGACACCACCTCAGAGTGTCTATGGGAGTCAAAACGAGAGGTAACATGGACGACCTTAGCTATATTTTCATTATTTTTCGTAGTTTTCAAACAGTCTTTCATGTTTTTTAGACGTTTGACAGACTTATTACAGTGGTTGTTTTCCCCTATTTGGAATATTTTTCATTGATGTTTAGTTGATGATTTCAACCCTTAGATACTCTGATTATTTCCGTTATCATTTTATTTATGTTTTGAGGATATTTCAATTCAGTTATTGTTTGCCAGTTATCATGTTATGTCTTGAGTGAACCCGCGAGCATTGCATGGATCGAACCGCATGGTTCGATCGAGTCATCTAGGGGTAGGTTTCACAGATCTGGTCTTTGAATTCGCATATGATATAAGGCCCTAGATTAATAAGGGGTGATATGGTCATATGATATTTAATAGTTTTTTTGGACCATAATCCGATAGTTTACCATCATCTACGATGACCGGACTACCATTTACGGTCACCGAAAAGTTCTCTGATCACTTTTTTGGTGAGTTCGACCTCTGTTGACGAAAATGTTTTCACATACGTGATTGCCGTAGCTAGCTCAACGTTTCTAGAAATGTTTTCCAACAATCATTCGTATAACCTGTATGAGTACTTATATGGGTGTTTGCATGAGTTTATACAAAGTGTATACACATTTGTATGAGTTTGTACAAAGCATATGCACAGTATTAGTGTTTGTAGTGGAGTTTGTATTTGTATTTGCATGGGCTTTGTATGGGTGACTAAAGTAGCAACTAGGGTCCTGGTGAAGATGAAGAAGAACATAAGATTACTTTTTGCCGCATGTCTTCAACTGTCAGATCTAAGTTAAGTTTTTTGGACGGTTCGTATATAGTGATTGATGCCAATAAGGGATTCAACCTTTTTCCACGTTAAAAAGTAAACCAACTTTTCTAGTTTCAACTACTACTACGAGAATTAAGCATGAATGTAGACCATTGGATGTAGATTTTAAATATTTCAGATTCCCAAACCAACACGAGGCTAATTTTGTGTTTTCACTCAATTATTTTAGGCATTCCTTACCATGACTTACCTTAACTCAAAGTAAGGTCACTTTGAGTTAGTTGAAATAAGATATTAACCATCCAAAATTAGATAAAATTTTTACGGCCGTTGATCAAGAGTTAATTTTGAAAACAGGGGTTAAATTATATTTACTGGCAACCGGTTGCCTTTGTTTAATGTAACTGCTCCTATTTTGTATGATTAGTGGGGCTTATCCTAATAATTAATTCCTGGAATTTTTCTAAACTAAAACTAAAATTGAAAGCGTTTATGGAGTCGTAGAGGGTAACAACCGCTTTCATCTTTGATAAAATAAACTGTGACGGCAGTGGTCTTGCCGCTGGCCCTCGTTTTTTCCAATCCAGGTCTGGCGTTGTTTTGTGGGACTCTTTTTGCTGTTTGTTGGAGCTGATGTTTCTCTGTTGGAATTGCTTTGTCCAGCCAGCTGCTCATCTTTAGGTAGGTTGGAGCCGGCAGCGAGTTGTGGTGATCGAAGATCCTCCCAAGTTTCTTTTAACTATCGCATTGTGGCCGGTAATCAGCTACTTCTTTTTTTATGATTATTATCTTATTTAATTAACTTACAGTAAATATGTTATTGTTTGTTATCGGATTATAAGAATTGACAATCCGTTCTACCTTGCATTCTGGGTAGTCGTTGTTGCACAAACTGTGGGTTTGTTCAATTATCTGGCGACATCATGAGCAGAGAAGAGGTATTTTTATTTATTTATTTTTGAAACCTAGCTAATGTACTATATTGCCCACAATTTTTACTACAATTTCGGTCAAAATTGTATACTAATCATGACTAGCCTGTAATTTACAACAAGTATATTGATAATGATGAAAATTACTACTGTCCTCTAATGTTTCCTGGTTTTTATGATTTTAGGTTGAGGAAGCTAACGAAGAAGATCTTTCTAAGAGCAATGATAAACCTAATATACAGAATGCTCAACCAAAAAAGGTACGATGGTCATTTGTATATATTAAAAAGACACATTTAATGCGGATATCTTGTTAATCTTGTGTGGTCTATTTAATAAATTACAATGTTACTAATTATTAATAATTCTAAAAAACATCTACGTTTATTTAACTACCTGAGGTGACGTACATCAAAATTTTCAGGGTTATATATGTTTTAAGTAAAGTGAGGAGATTGATTACACTTGAGATGGTGGAATTTTTTGGCTTATTTTGTGATTGGTTAGGTTTTTTTCACAGCTTGGGAATGTTGATCTGGTATGGATAACGAGAAATATAATGTATACTCCTCTAATGATGTCCATTTTTTTTATGAATGATTTTAGATAGAAAAAACCAACACAGAAGATGTCTCTAAAATGAAAATTGAATTTGATCCAAAAATTGGTCAGCAAAAAAAGGTATGAACTCAATACCTCAAATACGTTAATATCATGTTTAGAATGGGTCTCTGCTAGTTTTTGCAAGTTCTATTTAATAATTATACTGCACCACACACATATATATATATATATATATATATATATATATATATATATATATATATATATTGTTTTAAACTAATAAATTTCAAAACAATTGTAGGTCTATTTAACTAGCCGATGTGGTGTAGATCAGTTTTGTGATCTTATTGGCAACTTTTGTGAAGTAAAAAAAAAGCTTATTGAAGATATGGGATTTGGAGAGTTGTTGTATTTGAAGAAACATAAGCTCAAAATGCAACTTTTAGAGGATCTCCTTATGAGGTTCGATGCATCTACGAGTGAGCTATTTGTGCATGGGCATACTTTGACTTTTGGCATAGATGACGTTATCAATATATTGGGAGTACATGCAGAAGGTGATGATGTGGAAACTCAATTTGGGGATGTTGATAACGAAGTGAGGGTTAGGTACAATCTTGGCAATGAAAGAATTAAGTGTCTTCATCTACAAAAAAATATGGTAAATATCACGAATGATGATGAGTTCAGGGGGAAATTTTTGTTATATGTGATATGTCGACTATTGAGGCCATCCACTGCTCTACATGTTCCAAATTCATATTTAAAATTGTTGAGGAACATCGAAAACGTTAGACATCTCAATTGGGCCAAGTTCGTATATGAAGGAATTTTAGAAGGTGTACGATTTAATCTTACCAAGGATGAAATTGCGCCGAGAGAACGATATGTGACAGGTTGCATTTTAGTACTCGAGGTAAGTAATTAAGCTGCTTTAAATATTAATAATTATTTTGTCGGGTTGATAATGGAAATTTATTGTATGTCATCAATGACTAAAGCCTTGTCACACTTCATTCAGATTTTTTACCTGGAGCACGTAAACATTGTGAATGGCATGCCTCGTCGTCAAAAGCATTTATTACCACACATACGAAATTGGGATGAGTGTTCTATTTTGAAACTTCTTCAAAATATTAAGAATTTAGGTGGAGTTGACAGTTCAAAGGTGAACACAAACAATTCTTGTCTAGGTCTAATAATGTAGGTGATATTTTTTTTCTCACTTCATATATTTATACGCAGGTGAGAGTTGGAAAAGATGTAGCAAGTAAATCATGCACAATCGAGGTTAGATTAATGATATGTATTTTTCTGTAATAGCTTGAGTAATTGCAAATGCACTGATCGACTTGTAAATTTGATTCCTATTTTCAATAACTTTTTGAAAAAGTATTTTATCCAATAACATTTTAAGATCTTAGGTCCTGGTATCTTTCTATATATGTAACTATTTGGTGATATGTTAGTTGGTTAATTTTTTCCCGTTTTTATTTTTGCAACACCTTAGAAAACTTTAATGTCTCCTTTCTGTTGCTGACCATTTTTTTATGAACAAAGAAAGATGTTATAGTTCTTACATTGAACAAATTTGTCAAGATAATATATGTATAAATAATAAACTGGTGTTGCTAACTAATATTATTTTTATTTGAAAATAGGATGTTCATGGACAGATGGTTAACTTACGTTGTGAGTTGAAAGAAGAAATATCATCATGCTCAAAAAAATTATCGGAATTTAAGAACGAGATGTTAGATTCCATGTCCAAAATGATGTCAACTTTGAGTAGCCTACAATGCCAATTGCAACGTGAAGCTGCAAACAAGAGCACGAAAAAGGATTACGAATATGTACATGTTTCTGAGGTACATGAAGACGATAGTTCAGATTTGAGATTCAAGAATGTGATGCGTCCACCTGCTTCCATATGCAATGATGGGGTCACGAAGGAAATCTAAATTCTAAGATTCCAAGAAAATTTGCCAAGGACAATAAAATTGAAGATTGCAATTTGGAAAATAAGAAGAGGAATGATGATGATAATGGCAGCATGCACGAAGATTCAACTAATCCATACGATAAGTTTGATAACATTTTTGCAACTTACAATGCAAGTTTGGCTCCTAAAGGAAACATTATGGACATATCAGATGATGTAAGCTCGCCTCAGAAAATGGACAAAAAGGTAACTAGTTACGTTGTTGTACAACTTCTTCATA
Source organism: Linum usitatissimum (assembly GCA_030674075.2). NCBI lineage: Eukaryota > Viridiplantae > Streptophyta > Magnoliopsida > Malpighiales > Linaceae > Linum > Linum usitatissimum. The sequence goes on from JAUJYP020000848.1 coordinate 3,475,802, forward strand.
TTTAATTTGGAAATTATTTATTACTACGCATCAATCTTGTGTTTGATAATACACAGACGACACAAAACAAGCAACGATTCGACAATGAAGCCACTGGTGCAACTTCTAAACATGGAAAGAAAAGAGGGATAGATGAATATGTAAGCTGTTCGTCATTGCTTAGAGAAATTTCATGATATTATTTCTCTACCTACATCCTTTGTTTCTATTGTTTGTTAGGACGTGGATGATTCAGAATCACTCATTTATAAAGCTGATGATTATCGATCTAAAGAAGGTGTTAACATAGGACTCCGAAAAAAGAGTAGTTTAAAAGCTGGTCCGCAAAACAAACATCCTTACATAGATGTATCGAAACCAAATAGAGGTCGAGGAAGAGGAGGACGACAAAATAGTAAACGAGGTCGAGGAGGAAGGAATAGTAAAGCTGCTAATAAGAATGTTACCGTATAGTGTACTTCTCTATTTAATGATATATATTATTATGTTAGACATTTTTGTATGTATTAATATTACTTTGTAGTTATCATATATATTAATATGGCGGTATTACATTATGCTTGTATTTTAATAGCCTTTTGATGAAACTGAAGACGATGATCATGTGAGTATGTTACCGGATAAAGCTGAGAACTTATGGGTATTTTTAATAACTATGAAAGGAGTATTTATCAAACCAAGGTTAACCATACTATCTTAATCTTTTTATTTGTATTAGTTTAAAATTAATTAATAATTATGTATTATTTAATTTATGTTGCAGTGATGTGTTGATCGACTTTGAGAATAATAAAGTAACAAGAGAGGAACTTACGAGTATACATTACAAGGAATGTGTTTCCTCTAAAGTAGGCAACATTTTGCATCTATATAAATACATGTTATATTCTTTCGTTCATTTAGATCTTAAAATAATGTGTCTTCTTAGGTTATTGATGTTGTGGTCGATGGGTTGTCATTATCGTATAAACGATGTAAAGATTCATCTATCTGGTTTATGCCATGGGCATTTACGGTGAGTTTATTTACATTACACATTTTTTCTTTGTTTGAATGATTGTGATTACAGATCGAATAATTTTTAACTATCTAAATTGCACTTTTTTTTTCTGTAGACTCAAGTTCTGCAATGGCGTGATCGTCCATCTACGGAAAAACTTATAAAGCAGTACAAACACTTGTACATGGGAGATATTACAACATGTAAACAAGTGAGCACTAATGTTGGGTTTATAATTTCGTACTTTTCCAAAAATACTTTTTCCTGTTTTAGTTATTTTTTCTTATCAATTATTTATTTTAGAAGTATACGCAATATGTGTTTACAACAATATGTTTGCCTTATTGTTTTTATAGATTTATCTTCCAATATGTGACCAAGGTTATCACCATTGGTATTTGGGCATTGTTGATATTTCGGGGAAAGAAGCGTTGTTGCTCGATAGTTGTCCTGCAGCAGATGATTCTGCAAGAAAAAGTTGTATAGGCCAACTCGTAAGTTGTCATACGTACCTCTTAATTACATTGTTATATATTTTTGGACTAAATATATATTATTCATATGTTCCATTTAGTTATATATTTTACCATTTGTGTAGCTGAGGGTGTTTGATGAAATTATTCGTCATGAATCATTTGGAACTGAACTAAATGACCCACCCGTAATGAATGATTTCAAAGTAACGACATTTCATGTCTGCGCACAAAATAACAGGTGAAAGATTGAAACAATGATTTCACAACTATTATTATTATATGTTTTCTTTTGAACTGCTGATAACTAACTTTCTTTGTAATTTGCAGTACTGATTGTGGAGTACATGTTATGCAGTATATGAGACATTTCCCATCAAACATGAGAGACATTGTAAGTTGCATGAAGAAGAGATTATATAGAGAATTAAATTGTAGTCATATTAACACTCTTTTTTTTGTTATAGACAATGAAAATGCACGGTTTGGAGGCACGGAAGGAAATAGTAGAGTGGCTCTTATTGCATCAAGATAATAAACAGCAATTTAACAACATTTTGGGTGCCAACCAATTAGTCATTAGTGGTCCAGAGTATCGGCAACAACAGATGAGAGCCATACGTGAAATGAAAGCTCTAAACAAAAAGGCTACAACATCACTCCAACGATATAACATTCAAACTCTGTGATGGTTCGGAACTTTTATTGTTCTTTTGTTACAATTAGTAGAGAGGAAACTGATTTTTTTATCTGTTCGTTCTAGAATTCCAATTTGATGAATTGGCGATCGTCCCAGTATGTTTAATATTTATTAGATGTACAAGTGTTGTCGATTGTTATTTTGATTTCTTTACGTGTGTTACTGCTACCTACTCCTACATGGCTTTCATAGGAAGCAATGCTGTTTGTAATATGTATCCTTTGTTCAACCATTCCTATGACAATAATTCTTACACCTATCCAATCACAACTCTTCAATTTAGAGTTGTATCAAGTTTTTTCACATCAAAACATGTCATTCCCGAGTTAATCAACCTGGTATTTGTTGGGTTTTTTTCATTTCTACTAAATCTCGATGTTTTCTGTTAGTTTATTAAGTAATTTATGCATTAAGTTTACATATACTTAAACATGTCCACATATGATGTAAGATCTCTTGCTGAAACGCCGCAGCTATGAAATTCTTCGGCAGCGATTCCTCAAGTAGTATTAGTAGCAGCGACGAGGAGGCATTCTTGGAGAATTATGAATCCTTCCACCTTATGATGCTCACGCATATGCTCCTATTTAATAAATCGGTACCCAAAAAAATGCAAAGGCAAACTCCTCAAGGTGAGTGTTCAATTCCTCAGATTTCGATTACTATAAAACCGGCAGAAGAAGATCGAAGAAGGCAAAGATCGTTGTTCAGTTACAACAACATCAAAGCCTCCATCGCTGCCGGTGTTCACGTTGCTGACATAGACTGACTAGTTAATAAACGAAAGAGCACGCAATGCAATTCAATAGTCTGTGTCTCTTAATATTCTTACTTCACATAATTCAAAGTATCATCTAATGGCTTAATTGCCTCTTCGTTCAAAAAAAAACTAATGGCTTGCCTCACCACACATCCTACAGCAAAAACATCCCAATAATCAACCAGACAATCGCTCCCAACAGCAAGTTCGTAGTTACAGTGAGTCGCTTCCGAGACAAAAGGATCATCTTGGAGATCCTGCTCCATTAAAAAGTAATATAATGGAATTAGATGTATATCGAACCATAATCATGCAAACTCAAGGCAGGATTTTACTCTTATTTTATCTGTCTTAATCGTATGAATAAACTAGTCTTACTCTTGTTTGTCTTTCTAAACTCCGATGTAGCCATTTTGATAAAACAACACATATAAAATTAGTCATACTCGAAACTAGACTACGAAATCAAATTCTCCAGTGCTGAATCACAAATAACAAGATAATTGAATAAGGGTCGTACTTTGTAACAAAGTCACTGACGTGATGGAGCCTCTTAAGATCAGGGATTGCTCTATCCGGATGCCTCACATTTTCTGAATATTAACAATTGAAGCATGAGAACATACAGCATAAATGTCAATGAAGAAACATAATGGCATAAACTTACCGGCTTTGACGTGCACATAGGTCTAGTATGCCCAGGTTGACGACACAAACTACATTTTCGGCTTTTCTTCCCCCTTGTTTTTGTAGCGGTTGGAGCCCCTTTAGTTTGGACGATATCGGGATCTTTGACATCTCCGTATTTTCGTTTGGGAGGTCTAGAAATATTGTCGTAAGCAAGAATCGCATTCATTGCTCCAGCTATGCTTTCCCTTGTACGCTCATAGCTTTCTCCATTTCTTTTCGCGAATTCACAGAGTTTATAGCATTGTGAAATTAAAGCCCCATATCGCATAGTTTCTACGAGTGTATCAGCCAACGCAAAAGTAGCCCCATCAGAAGATCCTTTCACTTTAGCCTTTTTCGTCCACCGCTTAATAAAACAAGCTGAAGGAATTGCCGACATTTTCTTCAATTTAACAACATTAAGAACATGACGACATGGAATGCCCACTGACTCAAACAAACAACACGAGCATTTGATCGTGCTTGATTTAGTATTATACTCGACTGTTCTGATGCCGGTAGATCTTGGACTTCTATGCACTTTGAATCTTTCAGTGTCGCCATCTTCTGTCATAGGTTCAAGTAAGAGATAACTAGTTTCATTCCTTAGTTCTTCTCTGAAAATATGAAACATAATTGGTGTATATAACTCCTCAGCTTGCTGTTCATAAAGACGTAGGCTATGTGAGCACACTATCCTGGTATGAGACGCTCGAAAGTCAGCCTCGGACTCGTTCAACCGTAACTTATCAACCATTCTCTCATACTTTTTGATAAACTCAAATAAGTTGTACTGTTTCTTAACGTACCGCTTGATTGTGCTGTTCATTCCCTCACATCGAGAAGTTGTCCTCATGCCCGCAAAAAACTTATCCTTCAAATAAGCTTCACACCACATATGACGGTCTTCATATAAACCAATTACCCACGAATTTTTATCCAAGCCTGTCTTCTCTACTAATGATCGCCATTTATGCTCAAATTCTTCAATTGTCAAACGATTCTTCATGAACCAATTAAGACCAGAGATAAAGTCGGCGCCCAGCTTCATTGCCCCTACATTACGAGCTATATGCCAAGAACAAAGACGGTGAGCAGCTTCAGGGAACACTTGTCCTATGGCATGGCGCATAGCTTTGTCCCCATCAGTGATTACTGACAATGGCTTTTTCCCTCCCATACATTGTAAAAATGTCTCCAACAACCATATGTAGCTCTCATTTTTCTCATTCTCTAAGAAAGCACATCCAAATATTACACTCTGATGATGATGATTTACTCCTATAAACATGACCAATGGGTTGTTGTATTTTTGTACCTTGTAGGAAGCATCAAATGCTAATACATCTCCGAAGTAGGCATAGTCTGATCTTGAAATGGAATCTGACCAAAATAAGTTCCCGAGTCGTTGATCTTCTTTCTCCGTATAGCTGAATACAAAACCGGGATGCGCACTCTCGCCTACCGGCGAAATATCCTAAAGCTGTGTTTGCATCACCACCTTCAATCATATTTTTTCTGTAAGCTTGTACTGCGTTTTCAACATCCTTTGGTGTAAATCCCATTTTTTGAAAGCCGCCGTGTTGTTCCTTACACAACTCTACAATATGGCGTGTACTTACTCCAACACAATGCATAGACTCAATAAAAGTCTTGTCACCTTCTTTTATGCCACGATGTGATGGCAGAAATTGAATGTGCTTTGACGAAATCAAATCGTGACTGTGACTTGATTCAAGTGACTTCACAATCCACTTTCCAGTAAGACGGTCCAAATTAACTTGAATCATTGCTTGACACCCTTCTCTAGTTATCGGGCGTGGTTGGCGTTTACGATTTGGCAAGTTGAACCACTTACGATCACGATAACCTTGCTTTGCACATACCCATTTCACCATCCGTATTTTGTTGCTGCCCCGAGATTTTTGAACATCACGTATCCGAATACCGAAACCAACTTGTTTAGCATAAGCATTATAGAATATTTCAGCATCTTCCCATGATTCAAACACCATCCCCATTATGGATTCATTGGAAATTGGGGGGACATTTTCCATCTCTTCCTGTCGTGGTGGATGAATACAATCTGCGGTATCCTTTTGAGTTTCTTTCATGGCTGCAACAAAGACTGCCAACAAAGTCAGCAAGCTATGAAATTAACATAAGAAGACAGGAAAAGAAAACTATTCTGATAAAGATCATAGGTGTAGGCACCCAACGAGTAAACAAATCTATATATCGATGGAAACCCAAACAATTAGTTACGAAGAATATGAAAACATTGATCATTTGAATGACCTATGATCAAGAATTCAAAGCCTGCATCTTTATTTTTATTGTTTTAAAAACTATGATCACCATCGGAAGACATATTGAAGATCACCTGCAAACAATGACCCAAAATCTAGACAAGAACGATGTCCACCCCCTTCGTGTGGGAAGCTGTAATCTCTAAATCGGCAAGGAAGAAAGACGAGATAAGAGGGGGGAATAGATGGAAGAGAGAGCAGCACCGTAGCCGTGTTATCGACACAGACGAAATCGACGGACGAAACTAAAGAATCAGGAGCCGTCGAGATTAGAATATCAGGAGGAGTCGGATCAGGGGTTGTGAAAGGGGGGTTGTTGTTTGGGAATGGAAATATTTCTGGATTTCTGCCAAGTTTGAACAGAATCGTTATTGATATTATGTAGACAAACATCCCATTCGGCCCATAAAGTCTTGGTAGCGAGTAGTTTGCTAACTGAATTTTGTACCATCACATTTACGATGGAAAACTATTATGTCTTTACAGCGTTGGGCCAACTAACTTTTTAAGTTAGTTCAATTTAGTCCAAACACTTACAGACATAAGTTAACTTTCGTAATATGTGGTTAACTACTAACCAAATTCCGGTTTTTTGGTTGGTTATCGGCATAGAATTTTTGAAATTTTTGGTTAGTGGTTAAATCGGAAACCGTGTGGTTAATGAAAATAAAACCGAAAAAATGCAAAATAATTATATTAAAATTTAAAATTATACTAACTCTAATGTTGACGTGCTCTTAGTCACATTTCCTGCTAGTGTAGTGTTCACGTGATCATGCAATGCTATTATCATGCTTCATTTCTAGTTTGCTACTGTTCACGTGCTTCATAAATCACGTAAGACTTACGTAACGACAGTTGATCCTTACGTAACAGGCTTAATTTTGTTTGTTACGTAAGAGTAAAGGCCCTTACGTAAGCCTTACGTAACGACAAGTGTTCCTTATGGAACAGACTTAGTTTTTCCTGTTACGTAAGAGTAAAGGCTGTTATGTAACGGCAGTTGTTCCTTACGTAACATGAAATTTTTTCATTTTACGTAAGAGTAAAGGTTTTTACGTAAAGCTTACGTAACGGCAGTTGATCCTTACGTTACGTGAAAATTTTGCTCGTTACGTAAGAGTAAATGCCGCAACGTAAGCCTTACGTAACTACAGTTGGTCGATACGTAACAGGCTTAATTTTGCCTGTTACGTAAGAGTAAAGGTCGTTACGTAAGGCTTACGTAATGGCAGTTGGTCGATACGTAACATGAATTTTTTTTCCCGTTACGTAAGAGTAAAGGTTGCTACGTAAGGCTTACGTAACGGCAGTTGTTCCTTACTTAACATGAAAATTTTGCCTATTACGTAAAAGTAAAGGTTGTTACGTAAGGCTTACGTAACTGCAGTTGATCCTTACGTTACATGAAATTTTTTGCCCGTGACGTGAGAGTAAAGGTCGTTACGTAAGTGTTACGTAACGACAGTTGGTCGATACGTAACAGGCTTAATTTTGCCTGTTACGTAAGAGTAAAGGCCGTTACGTAAGGCGTACGTAATGGCAGTTGTTCCTTACGTAACATGAAATTTTTTGCCTGTTACGTATGAGTAAAGGCCGTTACATAAGGCTTACGTAACGAAAGTTGGTCGATACGTAACGGGCTTAATTTTGCCTGTTACGTAATAGTAAAGGCCGTTACGTAAGGCGTACGTAATGGCAGTTGTTCCTTACGTAACATGAAACTTTTTGCATGTTACGTATGAGTAAAGGCCGTTACGTAAGGCTTATGTAACGGCAGTTGTTCCTTACGGAACAGACTTAGTTTTTCCTGTTATGTAAGAGTAAAGACCGTTACGTAAAGCTTACGTAACGATAGTTGTCCTTTACGTAACGCTACCTGGTAAACCTGCTATAACAGGTCACTAAGTCAAAGTGACCTTACTTTGAGTTAAGATAAGTCATGGCAGGGAATGCCATATTCTAAGTTCTTTTCTCCTCTTTCTTTCTTCACTTTCCCGCTTCACTCATCGACTACTGCGTGTTTTGAAAGAGGAAAAGAGTTCTCCTAAAACTCTAGCCACACTCCTTCTTCATCACTTCTCGATTTTGCCATTGCTATAGTCATTGTATTTTTACAATGGTTTGACCCAACACCAACTGGTAATATGTTTATCGTTCTGCTATTTTGTGAGATTTTTCCATTCTCCAATTCTCACATACACTCAGCGATTTCTTTTGGATATCTTCGTGTATTTAATGGTTTAAACTCTAATTTGGGAGTTCAAATAGAGGAATGAATGATTTCTCTAATTAGGTCAAGTTGAGTCATCTGATTAGGTCAAGTCTTCGTTTCATTCGATTTCATTCTCTACTGATGTATGATGTTCACCATTAACACTTTTACCTCATTGTCTGGAGCTTGTTCTTCTGGTTGATGCAACATACAATACAAAAGTTCAATCCTTAGTTCAGTAACGAATTACAATCGATGAAGTTCTTAATAATTGCATGTCTTCATCTTAGAATACTTCGATATCGATTTTTTATATTTCCTCGTATTCCATATTAATTCAAGGCACCTTAAACTCTTTATACATGAGGATCTTGTTAGCTAGAGTAACAAAGAGCATTGGCCTAAGCAATTTCATGCTAATCACCTGTTTCTAATTCAAAGTATAGGATGTGCATATGGATTTTAGTGTCGATTGATAAGTAGATGATCGTCTGACGGTCTGAAGAGTTGAGATTGCGTGTTTAAGCTTGCCAACAATTTCTCTCGTAAAGGAGATGGTCTTTTACTTGTATGGCTTTATTTGTTTAATGCTCCTTGATATCAATTTGTCTCTACAAATTGGATCTGTATGTGACGAGAAGCTGAGAAAGAATGACTTACTTTTGTAACATCTGAATTACATAACATGTTTAAGTTTCAGCCTTAATATGTATTGGCTGAATTCAAGATTTAGTTGTAGGCTAAAAGTAGCAAATTCTTCATGTCATTCAAGTTTTCAAGTTTCAATTACTAATGTTGGGATGTTAGAATGTTCATCTACCAATAATTATGTTTTCTTAATTTTGTTTCTTGATCTCTCTAACATATTCATTCATAAGTTTACAATATGAAGGAATCTTAGTATTCTCTACATTGATAACCTATTACCACATTTGCATCATTGTAATTTGTTACTCCCTACCTTTTTTACAACAATCGTTATCTAAACAGTGATGTTTTTCGTTTGAAGAACATAAAAGCAAGATGCATTTTGAGACGGATCGTTGACTCCTTCAAATATAACATCATGGATCAACATATGCTATTATTGATTGGTCTCTAACACCTATGTCAATTATGTCCCATGTGTTATTGTTGGCTACCTATTCAATGTAAAATGCAAGTCCATCTATATGAGACATGAATTTGAACCTTTTTTAAATTTCCTTTTTCTATTAATGAAATCGAATTTGAACCTTTTTCAAGTTTCCTATTTCTATTAATGAAATTCGTAAGAAATAGAGTTTCAAATCAACTAAAACTAATTAGAGACCAAAGTAACAAGTTTCAGTTTGAGTAACAGGTTAAAAAATTGCATGGTTCATTAAAAACAAGTTACTAACTAAAGTAACATAATACTCTCCATGGTAAAAGATTATAGACTATTGTAACCGATTTCATTCAAAGTAACTAGTTATTAACCGCATTAACAAGTTAAATATCACAGTAACATGTTTCATTAAAAGTAACAAATTTCATTCCGAGTAACATGTTACTGACTTAAGTAACATGTTACTACGTAAAGTAACAAGAAACTCTACACAGTAACAAACTATAGACCAACCAGTTTCATTCAAAGTAACAAGTATTGACCACAATAACATGTTATATATCACGGTAATAGGTTTACTTAAAAGCAACAGATTATAAACCATCGTAAACGACTTCATTAAATGAACCAAGTCTGATTCCAAGTAATAGGTTACTGACTCAAGTAACATGATACTCTCCATGATAGCAAGTTATAGACCACTGTACGTTGTTTCATTCAAAGTAAAAAGTTATTGACCACAGTAATAGGTTGTTTGAAATCTTACCTATTGGGATTGAGTTCAAATCATCTAGAGTCTCTTCTGGAGAGACCTCTTTTGGTTCTTCTCCTGTATTTGAAACATAACTTTCTTCTACAAGGACACAGTTTGTTGTTCTCCTGTATTTGGAGCAGAGTTATCTTCTCCACAGAGCTCTGTGTTTTGAGCAGGTGTTGATCCCCATTCAGATGTGTTATCTAGATCAATCTTCTTTCAAGATTTGAGTTATGGCTGTTCGGAGTTAATTTAGGAACCAAAGAGCAACGACAAACAATCAATCTTAATTAGAGAAGAAAGAAATAACAACAACAAAATATGTTTGAATCTATCAATGACGAACAATAGGAAGCGTAACAATCAATTAGAACTGGAGAAGAAAGAAAGAGCAACACATAGTACTTTTTGGATAAAATCAAGAATAGTAGAAAGACGGGCAATAGTCAATTAGAGAAAGCATTAACCGGACTTGGATGATAGAGGAGCAATCGAGAGAGTTCGTCTGACTCCAAAGACAGTGATCGTAGTTCAGAGTAGTGATCGTAATTTAGAATAGTGATAGCCAAAGTCTTCTCTTCAATTGTTGTTTCAAAGATTTTTGCGTGTTTGACAGATTTTAGAATTTTAAATGAGATAAGGGTTAGTGCATTTTCACATGCGTCTACATGGAAAATGAGACTTACTTTTCCTCACTAGACAATTTTTTCCTCGTTTTATCTCTAGCTGTCAAATTAAATGAGTATTTTCAATGATTGTAATTTCTGATTAAATATTGGAAACTAGAATGTTTGATTTAAATCAGGAGTTGTAAACCTGCTATTACAAACCTTTTTTTTATCACATGACAACATACAAATCCACCTTTCATTCTTATTAGTAAGATCTGATGATGTTAATTTGTTGGATATATAATTTACTATTTCCTTCTTTTTTTTTCTTTCTTAGATGTGTCTAAATTTTTTAAAGAAAAGAATCTCCCATTTAAATCTAACCTTCACTTTATTTATCAAATCATTAATTAGATTAACATTTTTTTAACTAAAATTATATTTAATTGTTTAATTAACAACATAAGAGCCTTATGGTATTAGAGGGCCAAATCCTAGTCGTTATAGTCGATCATGGTAGTGTTGGCCTAGTTGCTCTCTTGCGAATAATTTTTCCCTTTCGTAAACCCTAGCCGCCATTGCCGGAGTCGTCGTCATCATGATTCTGTCACAACCGATCAGGTCCACTCTCAATACCATGGCCATGACTCGACCAACACCCACACCACACTGTTGTGATCCATGCCTGTATGATATGATGGACACTGAAGAAACCACGGGGCGGAAATCGCACAAGTCGCCCGAAAAGCTCGGCTCCGTACCAGCTTTCGAGCCCATAGCCCGTCAACCTACGGCGACCAGTTCAAAACCGCTCAACTAAGCGGATCAAGCGGATAGCCATGAGACTAGCTTTATGGTGTTTTCAATAAGGACCATGCAGTGTCGATAGCTAGTTTTATTTTATTATTTAGTCGCTTGCGTGCGCTTGTTTTGCTGATGATTTCTGGTGACTCTGTTTCTATACTGTTGTCCGTATCTTTGGTGAGCAAGTACCGAAGTTACGGCATTTACAAAGACACGCGGCCCATACAGTTTTGTTTGTGGAGTATGAACTTCCAGTGGGCACTTTGTACGCTCGTTTGAACGTTTTAGAGGAATGACAATTGATTTACCATCCCTTTTGAAAAAATAGCATAATAGCCTTTTAATGCAATCCTATATATTTTTATGTCAATACCAAGTACCTGGTATACCCATATGGTACCAGTTTTGATACTTGGTACCTGCTGCATTCGTTTGGTACTAATTTTAATATGAATCAGTATCACCTTTCCATTTTATTTATGCTATTAACGGATGGGTTCAAAACGTGTTATATTAATTATGTCTTATAGTGATTATTATTTTAAACCTCTCAAATGTAGAAATATGAAGATCTAGAGTTTAAGAAGGATTTATAGTTTGACATAAATAAAAAAATTAAGACAAAAATCAGTATTTGTAAATTATATTTGGTACAAATATAAGAAAACCAATACCATCAACAAAACAAAAAAACTTACAGAATTAAAAAATTAAAATTAAAATTAGTACCTAACCTCTCTCCCATCGTCAAAATTTTTTCTCCTTTTATATTTCAGTTCTTCTTTTGCTTCAGATCTTCTCTCTCTTTTTTCTTCTTGCTGTTATTTTTTTTCATCTTACAAATATCTATTTTTCTTTCCAATCTCCATTTTTTAAATTTTTTTTCTTCTTTTTCTTCTTTCGGGTCTTTATTTATTTTTTTTATGAGGTTTTTATTATTTTTAAAATCTTCATTTTTTATGTGTTCTTGAAAAACAAAAAGAGAGAGAGAGAAAAGGAAGAAGGTAGTTTTGGTAGATTTATAACTAAAAAATCTTAAATATTTTAGATTAATTACACTTTTATAATTATTTATTTTTCTTTTTTATTTTAATAATATAATTTTAATATCTAATTTAATGATTAATATTGGTATTATCATGTCACAATACATCATTTTTATTATCGAATGGGATATCCAATATTTTTCTCACAGTTATAAAAATTTTTACCACAACCATAAAACATAATAATAATCATAATAATAATAATATAAAAATGTAGAATCTTCTATAATAATTGAATAGGTGTAAAATCATTGGTTAAACAAAAGGTGCCTACATTTTTATTTGCTCTAATAATAAAAATCAGAATCAGTTACTTTTTGTTCTTCTCTTTTCCTTCCATCTCTGACAATGTTAGGGAAAGTCTGAGGGCAAGTGCACCGTGAGATAGGAACGTTTATCATTTTTTTTTCGACACATAAATTTTTTTTGTTGATAAAGTAAGATATAACTTTAAATATAATAATTTTTAATAAGAACTGTTTTTATGATTAGAAAATAAAAGAAAAATAGGTTACTAGAAACCATTAGAGTATTTTACATCCTTAATAATTTTTAAATCAAATCGGCCCTAGATGCAGGACGAAACAAAACAAACTAAAACTACTACCTTGACACAATGCCATGCAAATTAAAAACTAAAAAAGAGACGACCTCCACAAACCAAACTAAATTCGAAAGCCTAACGAAAAAAAACACACTAAAAGGGTAGCCGGTCTTTTATTGCTGCCATGAAATTGACCGAAGCTCCAATAGAAGAGGCTTTATGAAGTTGGACGAGCCGACTCGAATGTAATTCAAAACCTGGATGTATGGTGACTTTTCTTGTAGATTTTGTTGCCTATAGCCTTCAATCTCTGCATCGAACAACTACCCTATGCTCGGTGTCGATGAGGGATTCGGCTGACCTTGTTGTCGGATCTTCGGCCGATTATGAATTGATGATGGTACAGATTTCCATACCGTCGGGTTTTGTCCTCGATTTGGAGCTTACATCGGTCTTGGCTCCATGGTTTGGTTGGATTGAAGCAACGACTTGGTAGCCTCGGGTCCGTTGGCTGGGTTCGTCATGGCGGCTTTGGACGGATGGTGTTTTGGTGAGGCAGTGGAGTTGGAAGTTTGCTGCGGCAACTCAGTACATGGCCGTTTGATGTTGTTGTTTGGTTTGATTGTGGTGTTAATAGCTGTATGATGACGGCGATGGAAGCTTAAAGGGTGGTGGCGGCGATGCTATTGATCTATAGGAGATCGACGCCCTAAAAATTGGGAGAAAAGAAAGCCCTAGGGTTAAGGCGAGCTAAGGAAGGTTTAGGTTTATAATTTTTACAACAAATAATAATAATAACAATAATAATAATAATAATGATAATGATAATGATAATGATGGTGAATTATGTAGTGTACATGGTATATTGAAACGTTATAGTCCCTCACTTAGTGGGTAACATTGATTCATCATGAACATCTATTTTAAGTGATCGATCTCGATGGTTGACGATAAATGTAATTTTAGAATTTAATTTCACATGTCAATATGATCTCAAACTTTAAATAATTATACAAATTTTTCATTTTATTATTTCGATATAATTTTATGAATCATTAATGAAAATAAATTAATTCAACATTACTTGGAACAAAACGAGAATTCAATTTCAAAATCAATTTAACTCCCTCGTCGACTGCCTTCACGCATGTCAACTACATTCTCATCATTGGTCTTGACGACCGACTCCATTCTATCAAGGACCACCTCCGAGACTCTAGAATGATGTCCTCCCCAAGGGTCCTCCGCAACAAGACCATTGATGTCACCTCTAAATGTGGTAATTTTCTCACCCATTTAAACTACTTTTGTGCTTATTCCGATGATACTTGTTTGATATTGACATGTGGTTTGATGCTAAACGTGTTTTATGTTGACTTCTTTTAAATGGGTCATTTTGGTCCATTTAATGTATTTTTTTGAGTGCTCTCTGAGATTTCAGGTGACTATCTGATAGAGGAATCAGCTAGAGACGCTACCAACCAACCGTGTGTCAAAAGGAGGCTGGACGAGTGAGACATGGATAAAATACAAAATCAGGATCGGTTGCAAAGAGGACATGTGTTACACCCTGATCATAATAACGAAATGTTCACATATAAATCCCAATTTCTTTTATAATTAGCACTTTTCCATTCTCATTGATCAAACGATAGTCCAAAAAAGACTATAGAGTAGTAAACAAAGGGACAAACAGTGAAGAGATAAATGCATGGCCATGCTCAAATCGATTATTTTACAATTATTTATTATTTTAAACAGTTAAAGAATCTCGATATTAAGAAATAATTTTTGAGCTATTAGTGAGTAATTACTCCAAGTTATCACATTCTCAAAACGATCGACTAGGAGACACAAGAAATCTTAACGTGCAAACTTGACTCAAGGCCAAGTGGGAAACTGAAGGATTTATGTCCATCGGCCCAAGTCCACATAAGAACTAATGAAGTGTTGGACTTGATTAATCGGAATTAATTTGGCTGGTTATGAGTTAACACGTCTTTCTAGAGGCCATAGTTAATTAGTGGTTTGGGCCATGTCTAATCGGACTGGGTGGTACAAGGTCACGCGGTTATCGTATGGACCAGATCAATGTCCTAATCCAAGATGGATTAGGGTTAGTGGGTTGATGGCCCAACAGGGTTAGTGTTTATGAGAAATTCTATAAATATACAGTTAGCTGTAACAGTTTATTTTAAGCCATCAGAGGCTGATAGAGAGAAAACCCTAGCCATCAAACACTCTGGAAAACCGTTCTTCGAACACACGTTCTAGAACGTGTTGACAAAGGAGATCCAGAACCCAGCTAGCTTGGACTGAGTATAGGAGCTACACGTGAAGCTCTCGCATTTGATCTAAGGCTTCGACAAGTACTAGTCGTCGAGCTAGTAATCACGCTTCAAGAGGTAAATCGTGATAAACCTTCCTAGTCGTCGGTCTAGGAAGTTAGATGTAATCGTATTTTTGTTGCAATTAGTTGTTATGCATCTAAACGTTTTCCTACATCTTGTTGATATTATTCAGGTTTGGGATCCTTCTTTGTGTCTCATATATGCTTATTGTGACTTGTCCTTGCTTTGGAAATTTCCTCTTGAAATCGATTTTTCGATGTTGGTGAAAACATGTTTAGTGGTTTTGATCTATTTGTGGCTGTCTAGTATGCTAGGATCTCATTTTGAACCACCTGTCGTTTTACCTGAAACTAGTATACTAGAGACTCCTATATATGATGCATAGGTTGTAGAAGAGTGTATACTAGGATCTCGTTTTTGAACCACCTGCTATTTTTCCTTCCGATCTTGTTCTAGGTTGCAGTAGAGTGTATGTGTATCCACCCCCAACGAGTTTTCCTAGGTTGTTATGAAGTTAAAACAGACGAGAAGAGTGTGAATGAAGTTTCTAGCATAAAAATGTCATGGGGTTTGGTTACAACTCAAACATGTGTAGCGAGCCTTTAGGTCGGCTTTCTTCCCAATCTTTCTTATGCTTGAGGCGTGGGTCAGATACTGGTTATTTTTTAGTATTACCAAGGTTGTGACTACCCCGTTTGGAAAATGCCATAATGTCAAAAAGACAAAAAATAATAAATGAGAAAAGATAAGAAAATAGGATGAAAAGCAAATAAAATGGAAAATGAAGCAAGTTGTATATAGTAGATTATAGTTGGTAGTACAGCCAAGCAAGCAAATTAGAGGAGGGTCCTAGCATCGCTTGAGTGATATGATTTGTATGAAAAACTTGTTGTAAAGCACTTTCCCCATCAGGTTCAGAAGCAAAAGCCCGGCCAGGACGAGTCGTCGGTCTATTACTTCCTCAGTTAGCTAGGAGGCATAAGTGTTTGGGGGGTTATGGACATACTCCAATGGTAGGGAACTAAGTCATGTGCATCATATGTAGTAGTCCGTCTTCCACTAGTCTAGGGAACTTGGTATTATGCTTAATTATGTAGTTTGGTGTTTGACTAGTATTACTTGATGTGGGGAGCTATGTTCAAAAGACGGCGACTTGGATTCAACTAGCAGATGTGCCGCTGCAATTATTTAATAATGAAGCTTTAACTCACATTGGTAGCAAGGTTGGACGCACTGTTAGAGTGGATCTTACCAGGTAAGCTGGTGCTCGAGGAAAATTTGCAAGGGTTTGTGTTGAAGTTGACTTGTCGAAGAAGCTTTTAGGGAAGTACAGTCTGCAAGGAAAGGAAAAGAAAATCGGATATGAAGGCCTTGAAAATATGTGTTTCATGTGCGGTCTTTATGGCCATAAAGAGGATGCCTGTCCCACGACTATAGTGCCAGAAGCTGCGGGTACCGATAGATACTCTACTCCGTCGAGGTTCCAGTTCCGGAGAAAACTGCGCATGACTCATGGATGGTTATTCACCCTAGGAATGGTCATTTTCGTCATCCGGTTGTCCCAGTGGCAAAGCGTTGTATCCCAGCTCCTGTTCAGGCATCTTCTGCTCGGCCGACTCCCTCGGTTTTGGAGAGTACGGCCACGGAACCCCAGATTTTCCCAAGAATTAAAATGGAAGCAAGCCATCAACCTCTCTCTTTTGAAGCTTCTCGTTCTCCCTCCTTGGCAAAGGCCCGACCTACCACGAAAGCAGGTCACGACCCTAAAGGTGCTTCTTGGCCTCTCTCTACTAGGAAGGTGAAGACTAGAATGCCTAAGGTTGGAGCAGCAACAGAAGAATAGGCGAAGAAGATGGAAGAGGAGATGAAGCCTCCAGATTGGACTATGCCCTTGCCAAGGCTCTCAGAGCAGTAACCAGGGAAGCGCCATCTCTCTTCTTTTGTTTAAATGATTAGTGTGTACTCCTCGAACTGTAGGAGAGCTAGCCATGATAGGTTTCTCCCTATTTTGAAAGCTTTTATGCTTGATCATCGTCCTAATGTAGTGCTTTTTCTCAAGCCTCGCATTAGTGGAGCCCAAGTGTGAAAGGTTACTAATAAGTTGGGTGTTTGTTCCTTTTTTGTAGTGGATAGCTATCGGCTTTTAAGGTGGCATTTGGGTGATTTGGCGGCAACCAGATATTAAGGTGCACATAATTCATTGCTCGAAGAAGGTCGTCCACTCTCATATTTGGACCAGTAATGGTGAAGAATGCATGGCGACAGCAATTTATGGCGCTCCGAGTCTAGTGGGTCTGGCCCTCTTATGGGATGAGATCGGTGTACTGGCACATGGCATGCAAATCCCTTGGTTCCTTACCGGTGATTTCAATGCTATCCTGCATTATTAAGAGAAAATAGGAGGTGCACCCTTTGACAGGAGGCACACTGTCTCCATTGCTCGGTGTGTTCGAGACTACGGTTTGGAGGAATTAGGATTCACAGGGCCGAAATTTACTTGGTTCCGGGGTTTATTTTAGGAGAGGCTTGACATGGTGTTAGTCAATGATAAGTGGCTCACCACTTTTCCTGATGGCATGGTTTGTCACCGCCTACGTCTCAGGTTAGACCACCGACCTATCCTTCTTGTTTCCTGTGCTATTTCTGCTCCGTTCAAATGTCGGCGTCCCTATCATTTTCTTGCGCCTTGGATGGCTCATGAGGATTTTCCTCGTCTTCTCACCTCCTCATTGGTTGACCAAGGTTGTTTCTGTTCAGCCCTGCAGGGTTTTTCAGATTCTGTTAAAAATTGGAATAAGGATGTCTTTGGAAACATCTTTCGTCATAAAAAGGATCTTTCTAAGAAACTGCAAACTCTTGATATGGCATTGATGGATTGCGCTCTACATGGTCCAAGAAGACAGGAGGAACAACGGGTACGGGAGGATTTGAAATGTACTCTTTGGGAGGAAGACCTCCTATGGCAACAAAAATCGTGCATCCAATCCATTCTGGAAGGGGACAGGATTACAAAGTTCTTCCTCACCTCTACCCTGCAGCGCCAGAAAAAATCATAACTGTATCACATGTTTAAAATATGGGGATGGACATTGGATGTTTGATGGATCTCAGCTTAAACGGATGGCTCGAGACTTCTCCTCTATATTTCAAAAGGAGGTAACCTTTCTTTCCTCCCATCCCACTTTCCTGCTATCGATGATTGGTTGCTGATTGGCAGAAGACCCACGATAGAGGAGATTCACCATGTAGTTAAGAGTATGGGAGGTTTCAAGGCACCATGAAAGGATGGATTCCAACCAGTCTTCGACCAGAAATGCTGGGATACGGTTGGGC
Source organism: Linum usitatissimum (assembly GCA_030674075.2). Taxonomy (NCBI): domain Eukaryota; kingdom Viridiplantae; phylum Streptophyta; class Magnoliopsida; order Malpighiales; family Linaceae; genus Linum; species Linum usitatissimum. Next base: position 3,494,461 of record JAUJYP020000848.1, read on the forward strand.
CGAGTTTCATGGAATTTGTTGCTGCCTGTTTCAGGGTTCCTGAGCTAGTTGGTGTTGTGAACACCACATTATTGGTTTTGATTCCCAAGGTGGCACATCCAGAGTTTATTTCCCAACTCCGACTAATAAGCCTCTGTAATATCTCCGACAAAGTTATCATGAAGTACCTGGAAGACAGGGTCAAGACTTTCATGTCTATTTCGTCAAGGATACTCTTGAGTTGGTCGGGTTGGCTGAGGATTTTACAAAACTGGTCATGAGCTGCATCTCTACTCCTTCTTTCTAGGTTCTTTGGAATGGAGAGCTCACTGATAGATTCACCCAGTCTCGAGGGCACCGCCAGGGTTGTCCCCTCTCTCCCTACTTGTTTACTTTATGCATGCAGTGGTTAAGTCATGTCATTTTTATGTTGTTCATAATGGATCATGGAAGCCATCAAGCTTACCGGGGACGGTCCAAGTCTCTCTCGCCTCTTTTTTGCAGATGACTTAGCTCTTTTTGGAAGCAAATCAAGCACAGGCCCGTACTGTACTGTCATGTCTGGATCGATTTTGTGGTGCCTCGGGCCAACAAGTGAGTACGGAAAAAACAGTGGTTTTCTTCTCCAAGAACTTGCCTCGACCAGATTATAGAAAGGTATCTGACATCCTGGAAATCTCGATCACATTAGACCTTGGGCGATACCTAGGAGTTCCGCATACTGCATGGAAGGGTCACGAAGAACACCTATCAATCGCTTCTTGTTAGGATGGACTAGAAGCTCTCAGGATGGAAGGTTCATAGTCTCTCCCTTGTAGGACGGGTAACCCGTGCAATTTTTGTTCCTAACTCTATTCCAGGTTATGCTATTGATGCACGGATTTAACACCGCTATCAAATACCCAGTAGATTGCTTTAATAGGATCGTTAATTTCCCTAGGGTCTTTCTACTTCTATTACTCAAATTGATTTTACTAACTAGACCAAGTAACAGTGTATGATTGTTTTGGAGGATGGTTGAAGTAACCAATTAATATCCAGGAATGCAAATCAAAGGAAAAAAAATTCAACAGATTGAGCTTCAAGTATGGAATGAAGATTGCTTGGATTTGAATCCACTAAAGCTAGCAATGCATGGATGAACAACAAGTTATCTTGATTATTCAGGTTATAACGGGTTGGCAATTTCATATGGTAGTCTTAGATCACACTGGCGCCTCTAAGGATCTATTTCGCTTAACCGTAGACTCCTCTCTCAAGCTAATTTACACATAATCAAAACGAATTAAAAGTGTTCGATGAAATGCCACAATGAAAAACGGTGCAAAAAGCCTAAACCATTCGTTCCTCTCTCTCGAGCTAACGAATAATCTAGGGTTCTTCCTAAGCGACCTATCAATCTACGTGCCTCTAGGACCCATAAATTAATGACGATGATTCAATCAAGATGATCAGACGAGAATGAATATGAAATTAGGTTTAGCAAGAACACACGATAATCATGAATAACATCGATAGCGATATCAAAGGTGTAGAAACCCATCATCCATACAAAAGCTAAGTTAAAGTTTCATCTAATCCAAACAACACAAAAGGTTTAGCCGCTCATGGTTTCGGAAAATTAATCACAAGAGAAGAGAAGAAAAATCGGAAAAGACGACATGTTCTTCATGGAAATCCCAATATTCGACTTGATGATTCGTCCTTCGCCAATTGTGGTTGATCCACTCGCTTCAATCGTCTCTCTGGAACTCTAGCTCTCTCCAAGAGCTCGAAAATATGTGTATAATGAACTATATCTTGTCCATAGGGGGTCTCAGGGGTATTTATAGGCTTCTGGGTCAAGTTGGAGAAGGAAAAGGACTTAAAAACCCGTCTGTGGGTGGGACACGCCATGTTCTCGGTCGTGCTCCGCCCCTGCAAAGTTGTCGGGCAATTCAAGAGAAGGAACACGCCGTGTTCCTTAATTATGTGGAATTTGACCATAGTGTCATCATAAAAGTTGTAGACAATCAAATTATCTTTCTAATGCTGCTAATCGTGCATGAATTGGACTTTTGAGCGATGAGTTATGGTTAAAATACTAAACAGTAACGTTTTCACCCCAAATCGAACGTTTTGAGTTGTTCCGGCCTTACCGTCATGTCTTGGTTCATCTCTAAACGTCATATGATGCCTGAAATGTACCAAAAACATACCAAACACCATAATACGGCCCCAGGGCCAAGAGAACCAAACATGTACTGAAAACCCCAAATTTTAATACATTTCGAAACATAAAATATAGTTTATAACCAGAAAAGGTGTGTCGAAAATACAACACATCAGTTATGCAAACTACAGTTTTGCCTGCCTCTATTTGTGAAGCTATTGACAAAAGAATCCTACGCTTTATTTGGGGAGCCTTGCATGAAGAAAGGAAAATCCACCTTGTGTCTTACGAAGCTGTTTGCACATCAAAACAAGAAGGTGGTCTCGGCCTTCATAAGGCTAGAGCTTAATCAGGCTTACCTTATGAAAATTGGATTTCTACTTTTGCAAAACACTTCTAAGTTGCGGGTGTAGGTGCTGCAAGGAAAGTATTTAAGACATGGTCTAGAAGGTATCATTGGACACCGCAAGGGACGTTCCTCACCGTTGTGGCATGGAATTATGCAAGTCTGGGCCAAGATGGAAACTGGTACCAGGGTGAGCATTCGTGATGGAAAGACTATGAGCTTCTGGATGGACCGATGGGTGGATGTTGGGGTAAGCCTGGATGAGCTGGCAGGGAGTGATGTAGATCAGGTGCAATTCAACCTCACTGTTGCGGACTTTATTGATTCAGATGGTAACTTCAATTTTTCTTTGCTACAGTCTGCTGTCCCTCCTTCTATCCTTCCTTACATTACAGATTTGTCCTCACCGCGTGCAGACCAGGGAGAGGATAAGTATGCCTGGGGTCCTGAGCCAAATGGCCGGTTCAACATTAGTCAGCTTATACCCTCCTGACGTCTGCTCTTCGTGCGCCATCTGATATCTCTTGGAAGACTGTTTGGTGTTGGACTGGTCTTCAGAGGATCAGGCAGTTTCTCTAGCTTGTTTGTCACGGCCGCCTTCTTACTAACATGGAAAGGTGTAGACGCCATCTAGCTCACTCAGGTATGTGCTCAAGATGCCCGAGTTCAGAAGAAACAATCCTGCATGTGTTGAGGGATTGTCCCCTTGTGGTTTCAACCTTAGAGCGGTTAGCCTTATCTTTTGAAGATCATACTTTCTTTGAGACACCACTCCTGCCTTGGATCATACACCACTTGAAGGCTGCGAACACCAACCTCCTTTTTGGGATTGGCTATTGGTACCTATGGAAGGCCAGAAATAAAGCTATCTTTGAGCAGTTTAGCACCAATCCCGAGCTATTATCACATCGGATATGTGGTTGGATGTCAACTTTTAGAGACGCCCATATCAGAGACAGGACAGCTAGACCCGATCGACCCATCAGGATGGAGGTGCCAATCTCCTGGAAACCAGCACCTCCTGAGTGGGTGTCCCTTAACTCGGATGTAAATGTTAATATGGAGACGGGTCATGCAGCTGCAGGAGGCTTGATTCGTGATTCACTTGGTCGCGCTCTATCGGCTTTTAGTGTGAGCCTGGTATATGTTCAATAATCCGGGCATTGTTAAGGGCTTCTGTGATAGGCCTTCAAATAGTTTGGGAGTGAGGATACCAGAGAGTACAAGTGCAGCTCTGCTGTTGTGCATTACAGTTGATACGCCAAACGACATGGGATATTCACCAACACTCTATTGTAGTGAATTAGATTCATGAGTTGGGGAGGAGGGCGTGGGAGATCGTGTTCACACACATTTATCGAGAGGTCAATCGTACAGCAGATTATCTTGCTAGCATTGGACACGAGATGTCTATTGGTGTTTATTCTTTTCCGATTTCTAATCCTATTTTGGCTTATTGATGCCGTTATAATGTACTTAGTGTTTCTCAAAACAAAATGATGTTGATTTAAGATGAGCACCTAAGATTTTCCACAAAAAAGTAATATATATATATATATAAATAAGGTAGCAAACTAAATTTGGTCAGACCCGATTGATTTGAGCAGAACTGGTCAAACCCATTGGTTCAACTCATACTGTCCAAGTCAATCAGGCCCTCTATACGGAACCAAGGCAAGTAGTATGATTTGGTTTCTGGAAACCAAACAAAAATTATACTTTTCTCTTTGTTGTGGACAATTCATGTCTAAATAACAACGGTCAAAATTGGAAAAGGAATTAGCCAGACCTGATTGGTTGGCCCAGAGCCGGTCAAACCGAGATGTTCCAAGCAACCTTGTCCGAAACAATTACACCGAGAAACGTAACACTGAACACACAGATTTTGATTTTACAGTGAACCAAGCAATTGAAAACAGAAAATAAATTCTATGGGCCAAACCCATCAATTTGTTTGTGCATCAATCAAAACATATTGGGTTGGAAAATAAAAAACTAATACAATTCATAACTGTTGGCCATTGATTGGTTGGCTTGTAAAATGAGATTGATTTTTCAATAAACCCAACCCAACATCAGCCTTTCCAAACAGATGCCATGTGTGTGAGTTGCGATGGCGACAGCGGTGTCTTAAGTGCCGTCTGTTGTCCGTTTCAATTAAAATATCTTTTCATCCAACCAAATTAATATACTTTTTTATGAAAATATTAGTAAAACGCAAAAGAACACAATTATGAAAAATACCCAAAATAGGGGCTTTGATATCAATGTAGGAAAACGTTTAGATGCATAACAGCTAATCGCAGTGGAAATACGATTACATCTAACTTTCTAGACCGATTTGTATGCATATAAATCAATAACAAAAGTTTTATCATGATTTACCTCTTGAAGCGTGATTACAAGCTCGACGACTAGTACTTGCCGAAGGCTTAGATCGAATGCGAGTGCTTCATGTGTAGCTTTTCTACTCAGTCCATACTAGTTGGGTTTCGGATCTCCTTCGTCAACGCCTGCTAGAACGCTTGATCGAAGAACAACTTTCCAGAGTGTTTGATGGCTAGGGTTTTCTCTCTATTAGCCTCTGACGGCTTAAAATAAACTATTACAGCTAACAATATATTTATAGAGTTTCTCATAAACCCTAACCCGGTTGGGCCATCAACCCACTAACCATAATCCATCTTGGATTAAGACATTGATCCGGTCCATACTATAAGCGAGTGACCTTATATGACCCGGTTTGATTAGCTGTGGCCCAAACCACTAATTAACAGTGGCCTCTAGCAAGACGATTTAACGCCTAACCAGTCCGAATTAGTTCCGATTAATCAGGTCCAACAGTTCACTAGTTCCTATGCGGACTTCGGCCGAAGGACATAACTCCTTCAGAAAATCCCCCACACTTGCATAACACATTTTCCTCAATGTGAAAAGAGAATAGGGGTAAAAGGAGTACCAAATGGGGTGAACAGTGAAGCCGGACCAAAAAAAAATGAAGGAGGATCGAGCACCTAGAATCATTACAAAAGAAAAATCCAGAAAGAGGAAAAGCAAACATAAAAACAAACACAAATGGTCGAGTCAAGAAAAAATAAGAAATCCCAAGGACAACGTGGAACCATCTCAACAAGAATCCAATCTATGTAGGCAAGACTATGAAAGAATTTGCATAAGTAGATATGGAAGAGGCAAAATGCAAAAGATAGGCAAAACCAATGAAGAAGATAACTAGTTATTCTGAAGCAAGACTAACTAAGAATCCTAAACAAGAGAATCCTATAATCCAAATGAGTAAGACAAGGGTGAGAAAAAGCTATGGAACCATCTTAATTCATTTAACATCAATTGCCACAAAGTAATGATCACAAAGGTGTACCAAGTCCAGTGAAAAATAATGAGCATAAAGAGTGTATGCAAAGCATCAAGTGACAAAGTATGCATCATTCAAGTGTAATCAAATGGTGAGCTCAATGGACTAGTAGTATGCATCATTATTCTGAAATCATTAACAAACACAATGAGCACATATGGACAATCAAGAGTAGTGGCATGATCGAAATCCGAACATTAGGAGCAGTAAGCATAGTCAAAATCATCAATTCAACAAATGGAAGCATCAAATTCACCTAGCAACAACCTATGTTCAACCATACAAGGGAGCACAAAGATGCAATTCGTAACTGTCATCACAAAGATTCAATATTCCACAAATTTCTTATTCAATGAACATCACATTGCAAAAACTAGACATTCAATTAGGCAAAACCATCCTAAACTAGCAATTCCAATGGTCAAATTAGCACAAAATCATCAATTTGACAAAATTTAACCACAATTCAAACTTTCCCACACACTCCCTCAATCCAAACCGAGCAAACTGAGCTTAAGCCAAAGAGAATTCAGCCACATAATGAACATCAGAGAGGTACGAAATAAAACCAGCTTATTAACGCTGCTGACCTTGCATTAGTCGGACACCCAAGCAAGAAGTTATGCCCAAAAATACAGAACCGTGATGTTTTTTCGAACAAGGTGACCGGTCAACGGCAGGTCAACGACAGGTCAACGGGTCAAACTTAACGACTGACTAACAGATTTGGGTTGACTTGGTTCATTAAAAAATTACCCAGTTCAAGGCCGGTTCAAGGCTACACGGCGTGTGGATCCACACAGAATTCACATGGAGTGCGCACAACATTTTTAGCCAAATTTCAATTTTCACACAAATCCACACGGCATATGGGGTTCTACATCAGAACCTCCACAAAAAACCACAACATCAAGCACTTTCATCAACATTTCGAACATCAAACGAACTTCGAATGCAACGAACCTTTCTACCAACCCTAGGCATAACAAGAGAGGATCATGCAACTCTCCTAACACTCATTCTCTCGAATCGATCATCACAACAAAATAAGAAACAAAACACAACAAACACAACAAACACAACAAACACAACAAACACAACAAACACAAAATCAAACAAGTTGTATTCATCATAATTGAAAGATAGGATACGCACGGGGTGCCTCCCGAGAGCGCTCTTTCTTTTCCGTCTTTGAGCTAGAAGATACCGAAAGTAGACTCCCAAACTTAGAACCTCATTCAATTCCATTAGCTTCTTCAACGGTTGGAGTTGAGTGCCAAGGAGCAACCTTAGAAAGTTATAGATGAGCCAAAGCGGTTGTGAGTGCCAACTCTTTCCTAGTTGCAGCTTCCTCCTTGTGAATGTGCACGCTTGATGAGAGTAGAGGAAGAATGGTGAGTGAACACCCAGCTCCACGATGCTTCAAGCTAATGGTGGTACTCGGGCGTTTGGTGAGGTTGTGCAAGGGTTCTAGACCAGTTTGGGGAGTACTCATTGTGAGTTTCCTCACATAAGTACTTCAAAACCAAACACAAGTCTAGAAGGGTCTCTTTTGATCTCATTGGAACCATGAGTCGAGGGAAACGCCAAACAATAGTTTGGTCAATGGGAGTGACAAGATCCAATTCGGGAGGTCCCATATCATCATATGCTTCCACCTTCAACTCTTCGTCATCCTCCCTTTCGGGCTCTCCTAAACCATCATCAAAGAAAGGTAGCTTTTCTTCAAGGAAAGATGATGCTTCCACTTCTTCTTCACACCATCTACAATATGCTTCCAATCCCGACAACAATCGGAGTAGGTAGTCTTCAAGGGAAGAAACTTCTTGCCTTTCTAACTCCTCCCTCACCATCATGATCTATTTATTTTTCCATTGAAATTGAAAAGTCATCTAGGTAGATTTTTTACTTACCTTCTTCCCCACTGGCTCGTGTGTGCATGTCCAATCTCAAATACCATTCAAGTAGGTGGTCTTCATAGAAGGAATCTTCCTCCTCTTCGAACCCCTTTACTTTTTCATCATGTGTCTTTGGTTGGTCTTTAAGGATCGAAGGTGATTCCACTTCCTCATCCATTGCTTTGGATGTCACACCCAAATCATGATCGTCCCTCTCAACGTCCTCCATTTGTGGTAAGGTGGAAATTCATCCTCAATTTGTGTCGAAAGGCGTAGCTTTTCCTCTAATAATTCCTCATTAGGAAATCATTCTTCTTTAGACGCATAAGGATTTTCTCATACACGGAAGAAGTTTGATTGATATGAATAATTGGGTGTTCATCATTAATCTTTAAAATGTGTATGATCTTCATTGTAGCCTTGGTAGTAGTAGGTTGAAGGTGAGTCTTGGTAAAAAGATGGTGGAGATTGATGTGCTTCCCAACTTGGCATTGCTTCTTGCCCAAAGTTTCCCCATTGTTGTTGCTCACCTCCAGAGCTAGGTTGGTAGTAGCTTGGTGGACCTTGATGCTCATAATATTGGTGTTGGTTAGGGTAAGAGCTCCAACCCTCATCTTTGTTACTTGAACCATAGGGACCTTGCCACTCTCCATTCCAACTATAACCTTGCATTACACTCAAACAACAACACAAGTAATATCAAGGTGGAGAGGAAAGTAAAAAAATAGCAAACTAAAACTATACACAAAAAAAGAGGGAAGCAAAAAGGAAAACAAGATGAATGACTAGATCAGCAATCACTAGGCCTTCCAAAGAATCGAAGAAGTCCTCGATAACGGCGTCAAATTGATCGAGGGGATTTTGAAGTCCCAACAAGTAAATGAATCCCGAGAAGTATCGGGGTAGTTTTGCACTTGAGGTCCCTTCGTTAGACTTTACTCTGCCTAGCTTTCACGGTCTGATTTCTCAAATAAGGGAGATAATTTATCATTATAAAGAAAATAGAAAGAATGTATAAACTACCTACACTAACTGGATGAGCAAAAGAAAAGCAATGGTCAACAATTAAAATGAGATGTTTCTAGGTTTTGAGACTAGTTAATGCTCAAATACGTTTCACAAGAAGGGTTGGACATAATGGAAACCGATTATGACATTGATTCTCATCTAGGCATTCGTAGGAATCCATAGCACGGGTATGCAGATGGACTACCCCTACCAATTCACAAGTGATCAAGTCAATTGGTAGTGAACACAATGTGTTCGACGAAATTCCTAGGTACTTAGAAAGCCTTAATCACACAACAAACACCAAGCAAGGACAGCTACTCACCATATGACACCCCATACATCCCAATCACTCAAGTTTGTCAATACGTAAGTGATTAATGGAATGCACTATAAGTGTTTGATGAAATGTCACTAAGGAAATCCTCATAATAAAGGTTGAATTGGGGTGTGGCTTGTTCAATACACCTTGCTTTAATCTTAGACTTACTTCTAACACTTTCCAATCATAATCGTGCAAAGGAAATCGTTCATAAGACCTAATTCAAGCCATGGCACAAACTAGGTTGAAACTCCAAAGTAGAAGCATCATCATTATCACAATAAGCATCCAATATTTCCAACCCCTCATTATGAGGGAATAATTTTTGCAACAACATCATCTCTAGTCTAGCAGCAACACAAACCAGCCTACCATGATAAAAATCAAACGAGAAAGAGAGGTTCAAACATCATTCTTGACATATAGGTAGAAGGATTGAAGGCGATATTGCCTTGATCCTTGATTTCAAGCTTCACTCAATCCCAGCTAGCTCCACCTTCAATTGCTCCTCAATCTACTTATCTATGGCTCTAAAATGGTGGGAGAGAGGGGAAATCGTAGGCGAGATGAAGGAAAGGATGTAGGTGAAGTTATGATGCTTTTCTCCTCAACTTTGGCCTTAAAAAAATCCTATCTACAGCCTCCACGTACCGTGTGGATCCATATAAGGTCCACACGCCATGTGGATGATGATCCAGACTAGTCACAAAAACTTGTTTCGATCATATCTCGCTCGTCTAACATCCGATTAAGCTTTGGTTCATACCGTTGGATTCATATTCATGTCCTCTATCCGTTGGATACCCGTAATCTCATAAATAATCTAGAAATTAAGTTAAAGAATACGAAATGGTTTATTTGTGAGAACATAATACAAAACCCTTCATATTCTCATCCAATCACATCGAATCGGTCAATAATTGATCAAATCGAGTCAAAACAGTCAAGTTGGGGTCAAAATGGCTACCAATAATTGAGCCATCAACATGGTCTTGAGAAAAAGAGATGAAAGCTTCTTATTTTATATTTATTGGTTAATTATTAATAATTATTATATTATACGAATATTTTCTTGGTTTGACTTGGGTATGGTTTTTATTGGTTCAACGATTTATCAAGTTGTTAACCAAATTCAATCGTGCCTAGTTATTAAAAGCCAATTGCTACTAAAATCGAAAATTTCATTTCGGATTGGTGTGATTAGTATGGTTGGATGATACTAGTTTTTTGTATAAAAAAATCTAATCAAAACCCTCAAATTTACTATACCTTAAATAAGCGTAAAATTGTAAAAAACAGAAATGAGTAAAAAGGAAGGAAGATAGAAAGAAGAAATATTTTTGATTATACAAAAGCGATGCTATATATATTCACAAAAAGAGAAAATCCCTCCAAAAATTTTTTGTACACAGGAGCAAAAAAAAAACATAAAATGAGAAACTCCAAACAAAACAATATTCCGAAAATAAAAAAGCAACAAATAGATCACCATAATTAATATTTATAAGGGCCACATCCAGATTTCAACATAGGGCTTCTGAATTTCATTGGATGGCACTAACAATAATTAATTTGATTTGACTAGGATTGATAAGTTTAGGTACCTGATTAGAACTAGGGTATTTGATTGTTAGTTTTGGAATTAAGATAGATTCTTGAAAACCTCCAGCCTGGTTAGTGGCACTTTGTCTCTAAGGGTTCAAAAGCTATGTGAAATCAAATGACATACAAGTTAGTCGAACTTCATATTGGGCCCAAAACTCAATCAATATATCCACATTCTGAGCTATGAATATGGTCGGATGAGTATTCTGGATCCTCATAAGTACTTTATAACATATCATTTTCCCATGGGTATGAGCAAAAGTAGTGAAGTCGATGCTTATGATCTTAAAACTTTATGGTTTTATTCATTAGTATCTAAAGATTCTGATTCCATTCAAAATTGATGGTTAGTGAAATCAAATAAAATCTTGATTAAAATCTTAGAATTTTGTAAATCAGCAAGTTTTCATGTATTTTACTATTCTACTTTCAAAGTAAAAATGTCTATTTGTCATTTTATCTCACTCGGTTTGGCTTATAAAAAGTAAGATAACAAAACGTACTACAAGCTAATATAATAGAGAAATTTAAAAATCTACCTACACGATCACGTAATCTAAGAGCTTCTCGCACCACAGGATAGGAAGCTCTATTTTTCGACGGGGGATGTGAGAAAGATCATAGACGAAAGTAAGGGAATCAAACAAATCTCGACAAACCTGAAGCAGAGTCCCAACTCGAATATCATGAACTGCTGATAGCCAAAGCCGAGCGATCTTCGAATAGTCAATATGAATAATAACTCGTCCAAGGCTCCATCTTTGAATTGTCCACAACGCACTGGTAACCGTAAGACACTCTAGAATAACGGGCTTTGTAATGTTGTGTACCAACTCTATTAATTGTGAAAATTAGAGTACCTATATGTAAATAGGTGAAAGTTGGGTTGTAAGGGTTTGTGAAGGCCAAAGCATATATAGGTATGTGGCTGTGTACTACAAGGGTTAACAAAAATAAGAAACAGAGTAAAACCTTAGAGGAAGATCCTCTTTACGAACTAGTGTCATCCTGATGAAACCACGTTAAAAAAATCCGGTGTTGTATGTTTGATTTTATTCTATTAGCATGGTATCAGAGCCAGTGATCTGAGATCCTTTCTTCTTGATTTTAGTGTGTATTTTTTGGGTTTGTTGTGCCATGCGTCTCTCGTTTCCGTTTGGATCTTGTGTGAAGCTTCTATTTTCCGCTGCTGCGTACTGCTTTGCTCCATCGTTCTTAATGGATCCTATGAAGTTGGATTCTCTGCTAGCTTGTTTGGATTAGAAAAAATTTCCGTTGTGGGTGTTTCAATTTTGATCTTGCCACGGGAATATGTCTACTTTCTCTTTTACTTGGTGATTATCCTCGTCTGGCTACTGGAGCCTCAAATAAAATCAAAGAAGATTGGCGCAGGTAACACTCAATTGGTGTCACCGTTGTTAGCCTCTGTTGACCCGACAATGGCTCTTAGCCTTTACCGTATTACCTCTGCTTATGAGATGTGGAAACATATTTGTGATACTCACTCTCAAAGTAACTGAAACACCCTAGAGTTCTAGCATTTACTAAATGACCAAATTGCCATGCATGGACTCTTTGAAAAGGAATTTAAATCTGAATTCAAGTGAATAACAACATAACATAGAACATCTAACTATGAATTAAATGCTTGAATAAATATCGGAAACTGCTATAACATAATGACATCATGAAAATGAAACCAAGTCTCATATAAAACACTTTAAAACAACTAACTGTATCTAAAACCTAAGTCAACCACTTCACATCCCGAATAAGCTCCACTTTGCTCCTGCATCAACTTACAAAACACCCTGGTGGGTGGTTTGGGGTCCATGCTCTAATCTTAACAATTAATATGAAGGCACTAATAACACATTATTCACATTAAACTTCATCTTATTATAAAGATCTAACATTCATTTCCTTTACTATTCAACCACTACTAAGGTTGTCTAACTTATACTAGCATCATCTATCTAGGATATCATAACTATACGGCGTCCCCTAAACTCATCTAACTAGACCTACCATCCATTTGTCGGACTTAAGATAACATTTTGGGTCTCTAGTGGCCCAGTACTATCATGTGGGTCTCTAGTGGAGCGATAGCTAATAACAGATCTTTAGTGGTCCGAAATGTTACCATTCGATCTCTAGTAGCCCAATTGATAACAATGGGTCTCTAGTGACCCAATTAGCTAAGCCTTGGATCTCTAGTGGCCTAAAATCGTACGCCGACATTCTGGATCGGGGGTCTAGCTAGAGAGGTACATGTTGCTGCATCACTTAGCTACTAGATCATCTACTAATGGTCTAGGCTTAGAGTACTTTTTTCTTGTTCACTAACTAGCTAATCATATGATCTTCTAGCTAGCTCAATCGTATAGGCACATAGGAGCATCATAGGAAAGTAAGAATACATATAGAATCATAAGTACTAACTAAGTAACCATATTACATAAAGTAGTCCTCTATATGTAATCCTATCATAAGAACTTCACATAACAAGTAATTAATCATCAACAAGGAATCATCAACAAAGAATCATCATCAAGAAATCATCAACAACAAATCATTATCAAGGAATCATCATCAAGGATTGAAGCTAAAGTAAATCAAGTTAGGTGCATTATGAATCATAATATCATGATCTTGTAACTTGTCATATCCTAATCATCATACTCGAGGAAGTCATTTTACATATCTTGATTCGTGTACTATTCTTCACCTTATCTAAGGTAACTTATTTCTTGTGGGCGTCCCCCAACATAATTAACTAGCCTACCGTCCAATCATAAACGTGTACGTGAGAGTCTGGGAGCACATATCATCAGATAGAATCATGAATCATAAGGGGCAAACTATGGCCCAATCGTGAAAATCATGGTTGTGTGGGAGAATGTATCCTCAAACAACATATCGTGAAAATCATGAATGTCTGGGAGAACGTATCCACCAGACAACATATCGCATGGGAAATACTGGCCCGAATCATGTGGGCGATAATCTAGGTAGTGAGTTCATGCTTTTAATCCACCTATTAATCATCTAGGTGTGGTGTTCTTGTTCGCTACTCACTCATCTTCTATCCTTGTCATAATTCTAATTAACATAGTCGTTCTAATGTTATCGTTAGTCTAACCTTATCTTATTGTTAACATTATAACTAGTCTAACCTTATCACTTTATATGAGGCACAACTTACACAACATCAAAGTAATAGCATGTCACAAATAAACATGTAATCATCGAATCATTGAATATAATAAAACTACACTAACTACAAGATATTAGCCCTTAACCCGACCTACATTATGAAAGAGCCGAAATCTAAGAATTGTATCCGAGATGATCCCCCTTACTGCCATGAAACAACAGCTTTCAAAGGTGTGCCGTATGGACGTGAAACAACCAAGTTATGCTCTAATTATTTTATTGCAACTTGTTGAAACTTACAGGGGAAAATCTGTCATCTGGCTGAATCGATGGCCAATGTCAAGTTCAGTCCTCAGAGTTTCGATCCTTGCAGATTTTATCACTAGCAAACGGGTAAAGAGAATCCACTCATCCAACTTCCCACGAATTACAGTTCAGTCCAACACCTCTAGCTTTATAGGTATTGCAAACTGGTCACTTATCTTTTTTGATTTGTCGGAGGGTCACCTAACTTCCTGACCTTGCAATACAGACTTCTTCTCCAATTGACCTACGGTGATGTAGAGTCGCCGGTGATCCCTAGCTTCCGCCGTCGGTACCAAGAATTGTGCACAAGCCAAATGTTGCTCCGAACCGACCCGCACGATGTTGTCGTGGCCGCTAATCGTCGCCGGTGATCCCTTGCGAGACTTGAATCTCAAACTCGATCTCCACAAACAGGGTACGACCCCATCTCCTCTCCTCTCCACACGTGGTGTCGAGGTCCCCGGTCAACTCCCCTCCTCCGTAGTTAAGGCGATCTAGGGTTGGGAAGCCGACTAAATAACTGAGGCTCCCCATCTCTTGTACGTTATTGCAGCCCTCCTAACCGATGGATTCATCCAACGGTCCAAAGCCCATCACGTCACCACCAATAGAATTGGGCTCAAGCCCCTAAGCCCAAATTCATAATCAAACAGCGAACACTACTTTCTCTTGAACGAATAAGACTTCACTTCTCATCGTAGGATCTATCTAATGGTCCAGATTCCTCGAGACTACCAACTAATATACTTGACTCCATCTCCAATTTTCTAACCAACCAAATAATTAGATCGAACCATGTCGATCTCTTGAACTCAGTCAACCCAACAGTCAGACTCCTTGAATCCTTAAATTAAAAAATTAATTCGATACTAATTCACATATTCCACTAGGTTCATGAATAACTTTGATAATTAAAGGGCTAAGCTCCAACGTACATTGATTATTGAACACTAATAATGTTTACCACGGTCAACTAGGATGTCAAACTTCTCCAATTAAATAAGTTAATTCGATTCCAAATAAGGATTTCTACTCGACGAGTAGGATATTATTCGAACAAAACATTCTAACCGCTAACCAACTTATCTAATGAACCGATTCCGACTAATATATATAAATCATAATTTAACAACCAATTTATCTAATTTAATCTACTATGTACTAGAAGCCAATCATTTCTAATAATTGCTAATTTGACTAAAATTAATACATAAAAAAAGATTATAACTAAACATGGAATAATAATAATACACACGTTAATATTAATAGGAATAAACTTCGGTACTCCTAAAATACTGAGTACTACCATATAATTGGATCATCAGGACCGTTCAATTTTGAAAACAATCTCAATGATTATTAATTAATTAATTTTTAAATTTAAGATAATTCAAATAACATAATAATCACTCTAAATTTCTAATTAATTCCAATCATATATCAGTCTTGATTTATTCTTATCCTTTCATATTGAATTTTGACCTTGGTAATTTTACTTCTCATCATCCTCAATAGCCGAAAGTCCATCCATAAAAATATAATAAGTTGCTTCTAAATCTTCCTTCGTAAACGGCATATATTATGATGTAGGAAACTGTATCACAAGTATCACAAGTTGTTGACATAAAACGTTAATCATGAATGTTGAAAATTAAATAATCAGAAGTATATTATTTAAATTTTAAAGTTGCTTATATAAAATTAGGAACCTTCCATGCTTAATTGAAGAAACCGTTTCAAGAAACTAGTAAAAATTATAGGCCAATAAAAACAAATTTGGACCAAATCGTGTAAGAATGTGGGAGAGGTGAATTTACCAAGCCAAATATGAACAAGTTAAAAACTAAATTAAGATTTGATGTTGTTGAAATTAAGATTTAAAATTAATTAATTATTAACCATTGAGATTGCTTTTAAAGTTAAGATGAGTTTAATTAAGTAGGAGTATTCCGTACTCCGAGAATATCGAAGATCTCATTATATTAATATTTTAATAAAACCTTTTTTTCTATGACTTTTTAAGGAGTAATTTAGGAATTTTATAGTAAAATTTTTAACCCTAAAATTAGGGTGTAATAATAACTCTGAACGATCAGTTCAAACTTGAGAATAAAATTGCGTTATTCAATCAAGGAGATAGGGATATTCGATCTTATTATCATGATTTTCTTACTTTGTGGACTGAGTATGATATGCTTACTACTTCATTGGTTAAGGAGGCTCCCACCGCTAGAGTTGTAACAGAACGTGATCATTATCGTCTTGAAATTGCAGCCTGATTTAGAATCTATTTGTGCTTCTCTACTTCATTGTAATGTCACCTCCATCGACAATGCTTTGGGGGAGTTAGTTCGCGAGGAAACCCGTTTGCACAATCAGGCTCGAATTGACAATCCACAACTTGCTTCAACTGGTTCTGTTTTTGCTGTCCACAAACCGGGTAGTCATCGACCCCAATTTCAGCGTGGGAATACTAGTCATCTAACGTGTCACTTTTGCAATGAGGTGGCTCATATTCATCCTCACTGTAAGAAGCGAAATTTGTGCACGTATTGCAAGCAATCTGGTCATATAGTGTTAGACTGCAAAGTTCTCGCTAAACGTAACAGTCGGTCGGGTGGCACTACCTCTGCTCGTGGGTCTGGTTCGTTTCCTCATTCCTCCGGGTCAAGTTATGCTGTTGAATCGGTCTCTTTTCCTCGTTTGGCTGATTCTCTTATTTCGTTTGGAACTACACAGGGCTGACGTCCGCTGATGTTCGACGACTCATAGCTGAAGCCTAACAAGAGGTGCTTCCTTCAGCCTTAAATTCTTCATTTGCAGCTGCCACTACCTCAGGTATTTTCCATCGTCGGTTGCTTGACTCTGCCGCGTTCAATCATATAACTAATCTCGTAGTAATATCTCTACTTTATCGTTGGACACCCTAACGTCTCTACATTATTGTGAATGGTGCTCGTCTTTCTTCGTGTGGACTGGGCTACTGGCGCTGTTACTCTTCCTAACACTCTATTTGTCCCTGACTTAATCCCTAACTGTAGAAATAATGTGGCGATTGATATGTGAAGATAAAATATTTGGATAATTAATTTAAATAGGAAGGTATAATTTTTAGAATGGAAAGATAATTTGACAATAGAAGTTTAGAATTTGTAAAAAAGATTTTTGTTTTACCTTACTTCGGTATTAGGCTTTATACAGCCTTTACATATGAGAATAAGACAAGAATATATTAATTATAATCTTATTTTATCTAACTAATTTAAAGATTAATTATGAACTTTGTTGGCGGCTTGATTTAATTGTATGTTGGTGGTTTGAATGTGATGTGTTTATGATGACTTATGTTGAAAATTATTGAAAATGAAACGTAACTTGTTAAAGCTTCACTTTTCAACACTAACCTTGTTTCGGTGGAATAGTTAACGGAGGATGGATGTGAAGTTACGTTTAATGATTGGGGTTGTACTGTGCAGGATCGGAAAACCGGAATGATTCTTGGGAAGGGTAGGAAGGATGGCCACGTCTTCATTCTGGAAGGCTATGATCGAGAAAAGGAGGTACCTACAAGGACTAGCTTGGAGGAGAATTTGTTTTACCTATTGATAAGAATTCGACTACTACCCTGATTAGCTTGAAGGAAGATTTTGGTTTACCAATTAATAAGGATTTGGCTACTGCCACTTTGTTGAATAATTGTGATAATCAAAATGGATGTGTTGGCTTTTCTATTCCATCTCGTGACTCATTGCATTTTAATGAGAAATCTTTAATTTGGAACTTGTGGCAGTTTTGGTTGGACATCTTTCTACTGCTCGATTGTTAACTATGTTTCTCGAAATTTGTTGTCTAGTTCGATTGGATCAAAATTTAGTCCGCCGACCTCTTGTATTATTTGCATCGAGGCAAAGGCCTCTCCGTCTTCTTTCTCGCCGAGTGAAACTGTGTATGATGCTCCGTTTGATGGGCCCTTCTTCGGTAACATCTCGTATGGGTCACCGTTATTTTACTTTGTTTATTGATCATGCCACAAGGTTTACTTGGATCTATTTCCTGCGGAGGAAATGAGAACTTATTGATCATGTTAAGGCATTTGTTCAAATGATTGTACTCAATTCGAGAATACAATTAAAATTATTCGTTCAGATCCCGAAGGTGAATTCAGCTCTCATCAATTACTTGAGTTCTACCGATCACATGGTATTCTCTCTCAACAGCCATGTCATGGTGTATCACAACAGAATGGTTTGATTGAATGGAAACATCGTCATATTTTAGAGTTCACTCGCGCTTTACTATTAAGCTCTCAGGTTCCTAGCAGTTTTTGGGTTAAGGTGATTGATACTGTTGTGTTCTTGATCAATCTTCAAATATCACTTCCGTCTTGGTAGATCGATCTCCTTATGAATGTCTCTATTCGAAGCAACATGATTATTCTCCATTAAAGGTTTTTGGGTTTATTTGCTTTGTGCTACTTCCTAGAATGAAACGCCATAAGCTAGCTCCAAAGAAAGCTCGGTGCGTGCTTATTGGTTACGGTGATCGTTACAAAGGCTATACGTTTATGATCCCCGTGGACGCGAATGAGAATGTCTTATCACGTGGTGTTTTTCGAACATGTCATGTATTACAGTGTTTCTCGTCAAGATCAAATTTCTTCAGTGGAATTTCTCTGTCCTGTTCCTCATTTTAACGAGGTATATGCTTTTCCTGATGTCGATGCTGCTCAAGAAGGACATCATCTTCTTGACCATTCTCCACCTAATACCCCATCCGTAGGTTTTTTGTCTTCTTCTCGACCTAATACTCCTGCGGACAGTCATGGGGAGTCTTCTTCTACTGCATCTAACGATAGTAGTGTGTCAACTGATACTCATACGACTCCCCCACCTTTACATGAGCCACAAGGGTCGAAGAGTCACAATATTTGTCAACCTCCAGTTCGGCTAAATGATTATGTTGATTTTTTGGTTGAGCCGATCTTTGTCCCTACTCACTATAGATTTGGCACAGATAATCCTCATTGGGATATAGCTGTGCAAGAAGAATTTCAGGCCTTAGAACCTAATCAAACATGGGAGGTGATTCCGTGTTTTTATGGTGTTTTGATCATTGGGTCACGTTGAGTTTTTACAATTAAATTAAAATTGGATGGTTCGATAAGGTTAGGCTTGTTGCGCTGGGCTATCGAAAAGAATTTAGTATTGACTATGAGGAAACATTTGTCCCTATTGTGAAGCTGCAAACTGTCATAGTATTTTGGCCATTGCCGTTATGAAATAGTGGCCTATCGTTCAATTTGATGTTAAAAATGCATTTCTTCATGTCCAGATGGTTACCCTAAGGGAGGGCTGGATGTGATATGTAAGCTTCATCGTTCTTTGTATGGGTTAAAACAAGTACCTCGGGCTTGGTTGGATAAATTTTTTGGCACTATTTTACAGGCTGGGTTTGTCCAAAATCACACTGATCCTTCTATGTTTATTTGACAGACTGTTCATGGTAGTACTGTTATACGGCTTTATGTTGATGACATGATTGTCATAGGAGGAGATAGTGAAGGCATACATGAGCTGACTAAATCGTTGCATACATCGGTATCTAAAACATACTAGGCACGTTGGTATGTTCTTCCCGACTAGCACTACAAGAAAAATGAAGATTAGCCACGGTTTTAGGCGATACTAGTCACAGATAAAACCAGTACAAAAATCAGCTGGGCATAGATCTAAATCCGTGACTATACTATCCGATGCAAATGGGTATTCTCACAGTTTTGCCGAATCCAAGATGAAATGGTCACTGTTGTCTTCCGCGATGAAGGATGTCACTATTTATGATGGAAATCGTGATAAAGTTATTACTTTCTTTTAAAAAACTGCTAGTTATCGCCAGCGATGAAACTCCGATGATGAAATTAGTTCTACTCCTGCGTCCCACTAAATCACAAGCTCATTCTCATTGATTCTTTCTTTAATGGAACTTCATAATCGACTTTCCCGAATTGAAATATTGTTAAAAGAAACACTAGGGAGGCATCAATAAGCAACAAAAGAAAAATCAATCTAGAACTTCATTCTCCTTCAATTTGTTGTACAGAAAGCACAAATACATACTGGAAATCACAGAGAAAAAAATAAATTCATCCATGCATGATTGTTTATATTGTTTATATTCGTATTTATATTGTTTATTTATTAGGAGTGCATGATTGTTTATTATTAAAAAAATTGAAGAGCAGAAAACAAACATAACGTTCGTATGCTTTTCGATACGAATGGAAGAATATATTATGTAATATTCTCACACCCTTTAATGTGTGTATAACGAATACAAACGTATATTTTTTAGACTTTTGACATTTTCTCTTTTTGTGTCAGAACATTTAATATGTTTATCTTCTTCTCTAGAATTGTGAAAAAAAAAATTAAATTAACATAAAACGTGCACATAATTTATTAAATCATACCCAAAATACCTTGAAATCGTAAAACATACAAACATATATTTTCCAACTCCGTATATAATAGACTGCTAAAATGATTTCAAACACCTATATATTGATGCGAAAGCCCACTTAAACACATAGGGAGGGGTCTGTTGGGAGAGGGCCTTTGTGCATGGAATCATTAGTTTTTTTAACGAATAAAATGGCTTGAGCCGGTCGAAACCCAATTGAACCGAATATTTCCTTAAGACAAAATACTGTTACATCCTGACAAAATATTGCTATAACTTGGTTTTATTTATGTTTATTCCTACGTCACTACAAGAAATAGAGGGATTGACAATAAACCTTTAACATCCGATGGAAGCCAAATTGCTGTTAAAATAAAGAAAAAAATCGATGTCACAACCTTACAACATAAGTCTTATTGGAATTTTAGATTAGATACTAATAATCATTTGTTTGTAGTTATTAGGTTATCTAATATATTATTAAAAATTATTTTAATATTTAAACAACACTAATATAGTTTCAAAATAAACCGGATTGTTGGTTTGAAATTCTGACCGGTTTTGACCGAATTTTAGGCTGATTTTCTGGTCGGAAAACAAACCCAAAATCTGCCCCAAATTTTTGCTTCATATGGATGAAATGGAGGGAAGTTAATTGCAAAATGGAGGAAAACGTTTTGGTTGAACTTAATATAATTGAATCAGCCCTAACATTTGAACTAAACGACACTAATTTGAGAAAATTACAAGATTATTCTTTCATAAAATTTAAGAAGTTGTGTATATTGACTAACTCAACCACTTACAAGCACTCCCAAACACTCAAAAACACCCACAAATGTTGATCCGAATAAGAAATCGAAGATCGGAAGAGGTACAAAATCGAAAAAAGGCCATTGGAGGCTTGGTCGGCCGCTGATTTTGGTCACGGCTAGTGCCAGCCGGAAGCTCGTTTCTGTCGGCACTAGGGCCCGGCCGTAACCTCGTTTCAAACGACACTAGGGATCGGCCTTAACCTCGTTTCGGGTGGCACTAGGGCCCGACCGAAACCTCGTTTCTGCCAGCTCTAGGGTCGGGCCGTAGTGGCGGCCAAAATGAACTTCCGGTCGGCCCCAATGCCGCCCGAAACGAGGTTCTGGCTGGCACTAGTTCGACCGGAAGCACTGATTGTTCGAGACCATTATGTGGTAAATAAAATGAAAACAAACCATTAATCCATTAACGTAATATCAAGTCACAAACACAATAGTGCATTTGGTTAATAATGACAGAGGTTATTACAAAAGTCTTACAATTAGTTACACTAAATTCAAGGACAAGACCTACGGGTTCAGCCTTGCGTACTCTACATGCTCGGCCAAGTATAAGTCATATTGCCATGTCTGTTTAGCTCGATTTTGAGCCCAATAACTCCAAAATAAAGACTTACCCGGGATGGGTAAGAACCGGATATAGTCATCTAAGGTGAGCACAACCTAGTGGTTCTCGGTACACACTATGTACGACACACCTCCTGGTGCCACTGTGCCCTCTTGTACAATCAACGATAGGTATGTCTCCCCATACGGTACCCCTCGCAAGCTAGGTCCAACAACAACGAATGTCTAGTTAAATATAGTGGAATACCCTAGGAGATCCACGTTCCAGAACCACCATGGATAATCATAGGGTTTTAGAATTTAGGGTTTAGGGTTTTATGATTTAGAGTTCTATGGTTTAGGGTTTAGGGTTTTAGGATTTAGTGTTTAGGGTTTGATGGTTTAAGATTCTAGGGTCAAGGGTTTAGGGTTTTAGAATTTAACGTTAAGGGTTTGATGATTTAGGCTTCTAAGGTTAGGGTTTAGCGTTTAGAGTTTAGAGTTAAGGATTTAGGGTTTAGGGTTTTATGATTTAGAGTTCTATGGTTAAGGGTTTAGGGTTTTAGAATTTAGTGTTTAGTGTTTGATGGTTTAGGATTCTAGGTTTAAGAGAATTAGAAGTTAGAGTTTAGAGCAAATAATTCAATTTCAAGTGACGATGAAACCACAATTCTCCCTTCACTTGAATAGTTTAAGTTATTGGTCCTTCATCAATGATGTTACTTAATCAATTTGTTACAATTTGAGCTGCAAACTCGATATGTTATCAACACGAAAATATGAAAAGATATGAAAATTCAATAAGTATTATAATTAAGTCAAGTGGTCATTAATTTAATTGTTTTTTGAATTAATACAATTTCGAGAAAAAAAAGAAGGAACGATCGAGATTTGTTCTCAACAACGAGTGGTTACGGTCGGTTGAAATTACTAAGCGTATCGATATACCAGTAGTACCAAAGAGTTCACTGTTTTATATTATTATGCCATGGTAAGTCAAAAACAAAATACTATAGAACACATATGATAAATAATTATTTGATGTCAATAGTAAAATGTAAATCGAAAGAAGTTTGCTTTCACTCTTTAGATTCCAATCATGGTTGGCGGCCCACCTCGACAATGAAGAATCGGTTCACAACCACGAAAATAAGGATTAGCAACTTCTTTAGGAATCACAACTTTGATATTACAACTTGGATGATTAGGATTGTGTAGACAAGTATAGTGATTCGTCATAGTTGATGAAAATTTTATTGCCTACACATATAATGATGACGTGCTCACTAAGAGAATCACCATAAACAAAATAATTGATGTTTTAGTATTCATCATGACGATTGACATTTTGGAAATTGTAAAAAATATGCCTATATATATACAATTACTCATAAATATGCAATGGTTTTTGTAATTGCATAAATAAGGAAATACGAATGGTAATTAAAATGTTACCTTATTTACCAAAATGATGATAAATTATTTTTCATTTATATATTTTCTATTTAAGGAATATTATCTATCTTATTAAATATTTAACCATATTAATCTTTAAAAAAATAATACTTGAAATAAGGAAATTATCATAAAAGTAATAGTAAATGAATTACCATTTAGTAAATGTTTTCTCCATAAAATAAATTTTTTGTTATTGAATGACTTAAATGCATCAGATACCATTAAGCTATTTAATACCCATCATACTTACCACTAATCTTTATTTGAGTACGGTGGTATGCGGTGAACACTAATTCAAATTTAGTGGTATCCAGTAAACAAAATAAAGTTTAGTGGTGAGTATGGTGAGTTTTAAATAATTTAATGTATCAAGTGTATTTATGTCCAATTAAATATGGTTTGCAATATTGAATAGTTTATTGAATGTACATATATGATATATTATTTTTTATCAGTTCAATTGAACCACTGGACGCACCTATATAACATGTTAATCAGGTTTTTGTAGTAAAAATACACAAGAATAACCAAACATATATAACCGGCTATTACAATTAAATACAAGCCACTATATGATTGTAAATTGGTAATAAATCCATTACTAGGAAATTGGTACTAGCCATATGAATTAAAATATAATTATATTAAATTTCAACATTAGGGACATGCCACAACAATAAATGAACGAAACCATATAAAAAATTTGAACAACGTTGCTATCCTTCAACTCGAGCTCTACTAAGTACTAGCTCTAATACCTAATAGATTGGCTCCACAAATGTCCAAAGAGACATGAGTGTGAGAGTTAATCATAAATTGAGATACTAATTAAACCCGTAACGTTATTTATTATTATCCAATTAGTCATTATCTTTAACCAGTTATCATTTTATTACATGGTGTGTATCTTAAAATCATCCTAGTGTAGCACTGCACCACTATATTATTTTTACAAACTAGAGATCGTTTTCTGATCATCGAAGACAGTGGTCCGACAACTGGAATTGGATGAGTTCGGGACTAACAAAATTACTTAAATATAACATGGCCATATTGTCCCCAAATAATCTAGACCCTCAGATCATGTGATAGTTCAAGTGTCTAGATTGATCAATGATCCTATCAAATGATGTTAGGCTCCTTATTGCACTTAAATTTATAAAGTTTGATATGTATTTTTTGGATTCACGTGCAACTTGAACCCTCCCTTAATTTTTTTACATAAGCAATCTCATCATATTCGATAGATAGGCAAAGTAACGTGGGACGTACAAGAATTCGAATCAGAGGTTTAGTGCTCACCAACGAGGCTAGCATTGGAAACGGAAAACACCTTAATTCTTTCTCTCCAACAAACGGACATTCAACGGGGGATACCCAACAGTAACAGTTAACTAGCAATGTTCTCGAATGCATAAGAATATAAAACATAGGCTAATAAGATGGATGAGTTCATCCCAATTACACAGCCTATGGGACTAGGGCCATGACTGTGTTGCCAAGCTCTACAGTGTGACTGACCGGTCCCCTGCAACAGACCGGCTATATCTGATGGTGTTGTCGCCTCTTGATTTGTATCCTTTGGTGACTTCAAGGATCGCCCTTCAGCTTCAGTTTCCATAGGATCTGATGTTGTGTGCTCATATCGACGCCGTTTCCCAGCATCTACCGTGTTTGTATCCTCATTCGTGGTCATATCATGCACTATGACCGATGTTTGGTGTTGACGCATTGGTGCTTGATCCATGTAGCAATTTACCATCGGCCTAGAGGTCATAAGTTTGCTTCCATGGTGGAACCTTGATCAAGTCATCCCATTGGAAAATTAGTTGTTCTTCTAGAAACTTGAGTCTGAGCTCATACTTTTTCTCTACATGCCCCATCATTCCACAAATAAATCCGAAGTTAGATAATCGCTCGTACTTATACTAACAAATAACCTCCCCCCATATGTAATGTGACTGGACACTCCTTCAACAGAGGTTTATTAATATCCATTGCCACTCAAAGTCTCATGTATGCATTAGGTTAAGCAATACGATTGTTTTCATCATAACTGATGTACTGGCCCGCAGAGTTCCCAAGTAGGTACCCCACCCCCTACGAGAAGTAACCGAATAGCAAGTTGTGGATTCAGATCCACAAATCTGCTGTGTGGAGCAGAACTTGTTCTGGGATCTCACCAATCTGAATCTTGTGGGTAAGCAGCAACTGTTTGTCGAAAACCAAGGACCATGATTCATGATATAACAGGCATCGATATCATGAGCAAAACAAAATAGGTATCGATGTCCATCTAGTTGTGTGATCTCAACACCTCGCAGCGGCTACCAATTATTCGGCAAGCTCTTCTTCATTGCAATCACATTGATCTCCTTCTTGGTGAGAAAGGCACCGACTACACATAACTCGTACTTCCAGCTCGGCGGTTGGCTGACAACATCAACTAGAGATAGTGCAATTAACTCCGGAATAAGAACCGCTAATTGGATGATTGATGGGGTGCTTGATATGGTGTCTTATATGGTCAGTCGTAATCTCCCATTCCGATCAAGCTAGGGTTTTGAACCTGGGTGGTGCAGTCGCCATTGAGTGAAACACAACTTAGATAATAGAAGATAAGTGTGTGACTGCTGAAGGTGTGACGAGCGATGCAGTTTCGAGGAATCGACCGGCCTCGAGATGATATTGAGTCACCTAGTCCATGGTAGCGACAACTCCAATCGGTGAGGAGTGTTTACCTAAGGGCAGAGATTCGTCAACGCTGAGATTGATGGTGGCAGGACGGGATGCATGATGGCTGGAAGATGACATACCGAATCTAATGTCGCCGATGATTCTTTTCGATTTAGGGTTTGTATTGTGCTGACTAGGGTTTGCATGGCAGGCCATGTATTCGGCGCTAACAGCTCTCCTTAAGAGGGATACCAAAGAAATTGTTTCACCTAAACCCTCCCTTAATTGTTCGAGTGATAGACAATGAAATTTTGTTTCATTTTTATATATTAGTACAGAATATGGGGAGAGAAAAAGGGACCAAAGCATAAGCTCGTCCCCCCTGCGTCATAGAAGAGAAAACCATATAGGAGCTTCTTATTGAGGAGAGTAAACCAAATACCAAACGTTATTTGGAGGAGAAAGTCGCAAGAAACGCGACGTTGTCCCAAGCAACTAAAAGTTCATGGTCGTCAATTATGGGAGGCCTTCCGTAGGGATCTCATTCAGTCAAGATGACATACGTCACCAATGAGGGCCGTCAGGGAGGCTATGGTCATACACCTAGTCACTTTTTGCAGCAGAGTAAAACAAGTCATGATAGATGATGGAACTTTAGCAGTTATCTTGTTCTTTCAATTATTCAAACAAATGGGGATTTCGCCTGGCGACTTAAGAAAAACCAACACCAACATTATCAGGTTCTCATGATACTCCTTCCATCAAGGGAATGATAAAACTAAACTTTATCTTAGGCTACGAGAGAGTGTAGGCTACCAAGAAAGCCAACTTCCACGTTCTAGGCTGTAAATTGACTGACAACATGATCTTACGATGACCGATATTAGCTACTTTTCAAGCAATCTTTTCGCCTATATACCAGGTGATGAGTTTTCCTACACCCCAAGGAACGGGATTCGTTCAGCGGACCTAATTTTCCCCCGAAAATGTTACGATTTAATCCTAAAGGGAAAGGCATGCGCTATCATCAGCCTGGAAAGGTTATTTGACACCAATGAATCATTTGCAGCTACCGAGGAATTGGCACCAGACCAAGGATATTTTCATCCCTAACAATGAAAAATACGAAAGGCTCAAACCATCCAATAGCTAAAATATAGGGAGTTCATGAAATGCCCTTTGCTTGTTAATCTTTTTCATATCGCCCACGTATGCCTCGTGACTGAGAAACCAACATAGAAGCAGGAGGGAAAAGCGAATTTAATCGCGGGAAACCATCATCCAATTCCCGGTGACGCCGTTCAGAGCTAAGTCACCAAGACCATACAAAATCAACATCAACTGTGGCAGAGATATATTAGGAAGAATGAAGGTATGCATCTTTAAGCTATCATCAGAAATTGACATCTTTGCATTTCTACATATTTTCGCTTTATCTGAAAGTCAACATACAAACTTTTGGTCTTGTTTGCGTTCTATTCAAATATTTCACATTCACGCATTATAACCTTATACTGAAAATTAACTATTCAAAATTTCTCCCTCTCACCTTTCCTTAAAATTCATCTTCTAAAATACTTCCAATCTTTTGAAACTTTCTCTCTACTTCCTTAAATTTCCTCTCCTTTTTAAGGAGGAGGATTGAAAGCTTTAATTTGGGCCACTAACGCGCCATTTCCAGTGGCAGATTTCATGATAGCAGCATTAGCTAGTCAGATGGTTATACTTCTTGTAAATTTTCTGGATTTAATTGCACAATCTACAAAATGGATTAAAATAGCAGCATGACTAAGAGAAGTAATATTGCCATTAGGTAGTTGATTGACTAGCATCAATGTCTATCTGTCTAAACCCCTAATGAAGATGTCTGATAGTTAGCTATATGTGTATCAGTGATGTGGGCATTCAATAAGTAGCTCTTGAAATCTATTCCATAAAAATCAGAGTCTCCCTCCATCCCTCTAACAAATCCTAGAGATTGATTCTCTAATAGCTAAAGTCTTCAAGGGTAGGTAAAATTCTTCTACAAAAGCTTGAGCAAGAGTATCACAGGTTGAAATGTGCCGCCCGCCCGGCTAGTTAGCAATATTTTTGTTGCTCCCTTGAGTGACCATTGGAAAAGCTTAAGTGTTATGCATTAATGATTGACACTTTGCAGCTTGATGGTTTCACAATAGGAGATGAAGTCCATGATGTGAGTGCATGGATTCTCGTTCGAGTTTCCTTAGAACTTCATGTTCTATTGGAGTAGAGTAGTAGGATTTCTCGTAGCTTGAAGGAACATGCGTTCTGTGTGTGCTCTACGACACTTGAAGTAGAGCTAGTAGCACTTGGCTCGGTGAAACCAACCAGATTCGGTGCCACCTATCAAGTTGTTAGAGGAGAAAGAGTTGAATTATAGTTTTAATCTAAGTGTGAGTCTTAGTACTCTTTGCTTGACGAACCTTCATCGCTTCCTAGAAGACATAAAAGAGATTCGACCAAATCTCCTTCTTCTTCCGAGCTATTATAGTACACTTGAGATGACTTAGATCAATTCACTACTAGTAACATACAACGAAAGAAGGATCTACAAAACAAAAACAAGAAAACCCATGTAGTAAGAATGTGTCAATGATTAACACTAAACATAGTCCTTTCAAACACAAACAACGAGTCCCCACAAATTGCGCCAAAATTTGAGACCCTTGTAGCAAGCATAAAAAATAACCTAATCACTGAAATGACTAGGGTTGAATTCCATATTGTTTCAAGGATTTGTTCTACACAAAGTGGTGCAAAGTACTAGACGAAATAACCAAATTTCTGGTTGAAGTGCCACGACTATCAAACTATCAATTAAACTAAAAATCCAAGAGAGTAATGAAACAAAGATTACCAGATTGCATGAATAACGACTTTCAACAATAGCGATGATACTGCTTAATTTTGGAATCACTCTAGGCTATCTAAACAAATAAACGATACTGAACTATTCAATTTATGCAAAGAAACATCCAAATAATTCACGATCATAACATGCACATCATCAGTTTTGTACTTAGGTCACACTCTTTTGGGTCCTGCTAACCTACTACCAATCCTAGAATCTTAGATTGCTCTTTTGAGTCATGCATTTAAAAGCTATACGACATTTTATCAATCTTGAGTTTCACTAGCAATGGACTAACCTAGACGGCCCCGTCTCTAGTGAAACCAAGTAACCTAGTTGACTGATTTCAGTGTTCTAAGATAACAAAGCTCTTTCGAGTCGTTCAAAAATTTAACAAAATTCTATTTAAGTTGATCAGAGAAAGGTAAGACAAAACATAAAATCAATCATAAACTACAATCCATCAAACTCGCATAAATCAAAATAATCAAATAATCATTCATTCATCTAGCATCAGAGTTCATCTAATCTAAGCATAAATGAGTTTAGCTACTCATACTCATGAAGAAATATTGAACCTAGGCTTACACAAAGAATTATCAAATACCTAATTTTTGCGATCTCTATCGAAGAACTTGACTCGCAAATTTTGATATGTCTTCGCCGATCTGAGCTCCTCGAAGTTGATGCCTTCTTTTAACTCAAAAGTCTTTGAACCCTCTCAAATTTCGTCCAAAAGGTGTGTCCTAAAACTGTCAGTGGACTAGTCTATTTATAGAATTTGAATTTTTCCTAGCAGCCAGATTGGTCAAATTAACCGCCCTACAACTCTCCACTTTTAAGCGAGTTTATTGACTAGCCAAGCCTTCTAATTTGTCCCACTATTGTGGGATTTCAATCCATTTAGTTGCCTATGTTGGTTAACTTAGGCTGGTAAGATAATCAGTTCTAGCACTTGTGTTTTTCATCCCATTGACTCATCCTACCTCGTCCATGCACATTGTATTGCCCGGAATAATGCCTCGATGTTGTTATGCACCTGAAATCTATAAAAAAACACCCGAAAATGACATCAAATTTACCTCGAATGGGTCTGACACACTAAAACGAGATAGAAGCTTCCCAAACTTCTAACCAAAGTTATACAAACAACATGCAATATTGCTGAAATGAGGTCAATGAACGCATTAAATCGAACGTCATCAAATAACTCAACTTTTAAGCTTTGTTTTTCCTCTAGCCAAAAGCTTATTATAGACATGGAAGACATCTACGATTGATTTAAAGTACTTGGCAAAAATCGTAGCGAATCCATATTCCTCAATGTATCCATAAAGTGCTAAGCATGCATGTGAACCTTTAACAACAAATCCAATCTAGGAAATAAAGGACTCAAAAGAAGTTCTCCAACTTGACACACATCATCATGCATATTAGATTACCCATTTAGACTTCTTACTAGGTGTACAATTTAAACATGAGTTGTATCTCCTCTTTGTTGTGTTGTGATTTAGGATCCAAGATCCTTGTCTATCAGAATTTTAAAGAGCTATTTAAAGGTTCCTTGTTCAATATTTAATGATTGTTTTTATGCATATTTTAGTAGTTACAGTAGAGTTTGATTCAGGCGGGAACCTCAGTAGGACTTCTTGGTTGAACTAGTGGTTCGACCGGGACTCCTAGGGTGGGATTTCACAAATGGAATCAAACTTATAGGGATTTTACCGCCTAAGCCATCATAGATGCTGTAATAAATGCATCAGAGTTTAGGTGGCAACTATGACATGACGAGTTGAAATGTGTTTCCAAAAATATTCGCACCACACGGCAAAAACGAGCTAGACTAGAAGTTTACTAAGACGACTAAGTTCCATATTTCAACGTTTGACACTCAATTTAACACTTAAACATGTATACTGACTCAAAAATTAAAACAAAACTAACTCTATACATGGGAAGCCTCCCATGCAACGCTCTTTCTTTAACGTCTTTGTGCTAGAAGATACCTAGATGATTAAGTTGGGGCAACCCAACTCAAAACTTCATTGAGGCTAGTATAGTTGTTCTTCACATACAGCTTATTTGTTTTTTTTTCGAAGCAGCCACTTCTTCTTACCAACATAAAGAAGCTCCATAATACAATCATCTTTGAATCCAATAACTTCAAAAGGATTGAGCCACTCATGTTTGTCTACTTTATCATCTAGCGGTTCTACTAGCTGCCATTTGTCTTTCTGCTTAGTCTTCCTTTTTCTCTTTGGTGGCCACCATGTCTCGATTAACCTATTGCTTTCAGATAAATTCTACTCAAAAGATGCATTAATAGGTCAAGCATACTTGAGAGTGCCAACATGAACTTTAGTATGATATCGAGAATTAGACATTTTTTGCTTAGAAGATGCAATGATGCTAGAGGTGTGATTAGATATCTTAAGGACAATCTCCTCTTCTCCAAACCTCAAAGCAATATGTACCGCCTGCACATCAATGATGGCACCAACAGTGAAAAGGAATGGCCGACCAAGGATGAGAGGAATGTGATTGGCCTCTTTGATATCCATGACTACAAAATCAACTGGGAAATAGTTATCATGCACATTCACAAGCACATTCTCCACCATTGCTATAGGATGCTTAATGGACTTATCAGCTAGTTGGATATTTGTATCGACATGCATTAAATTAGACAGCCCTAAAGTTTTAAACAAGAGATGTGGCATGATATTAATACTAGCACCTAAATGCACTAATGCTCTATGAACACTATGATCCTTAATAACACAAGGGATACAAAAGCTCCCTGGCCCTTTTTTTGGTTGCAACCTTAGCTTTTAAGAGTTATGAGCATTCCACACCAAGTGTTGCTATGGAGGTGACTCCTTCTTCCTTATTTCTTAGCAAAAGTTCCTTCAAGAGTTTTTGCATATGTTGGGATTTTTGTGATGGCCTCCAAGAAAGGGAGACACATTTCCTACTTATTGAAGAGGTGAGTATAATTCCCAACATCTCATGATCAACTCTTCTTTTTAATAGCTACTGGATAAGGCAGCTTTGACTTTTATTTCTCAACATCCTCTAGTGTGAGAAAGAAGTTGGTGTTGGCGGGTAAGTGAGCTTTTGGAGGTGGTATGCTCTCTTTTATCGAAGCTTCTTTCTCTTCTGGAGTAGTGATGGAAACCTTTGGCATTGGTTTGGGGTTCACTTGATACACATCTTTGATTTCATATGTTAGAAATCGACAACCAAAGAATGAAATAAAGAAGGATTGAAAAGAGATGACCTAACGATTTTATGTGGAAAACTCTTTTGAAAAAAAACCACAGGCGCACAACAACGGTGAAAGCTTCACTATAATCAAAGAGGTACAACTTGAAGGGAATTACAATTGATCATTCAATTTCTATCGTATAGGATTTATTTCTCTATAGACGCTAACAAGGATTAGAATCAAAACCCTAATAGGAATATGAATATGAATAAGAATAGGAATGCTATGGGCTCAAGCCGAAAAGCTAAGAATTGGATCACTAACTTTCAAGACTCCACCTTGAGACAAATTCCTCTTTGAAGAAAATTTCAACTCTCGTTAAAGAAACAGGTAATCACCTCGTGCGCAAAAGTCCCACATGTACTAAAATGTGATACCTACTAAGCTTGAGCTAGCTCAAACTTAGTAGCACGGATTTCCTTCTTGATCATGTCAGCTAATTGTCATGAGTGCTAATCTTGATCACTTTAACCTTTTCTTCAGCAATTACCCATCAAATGTGGTGATATCTTATATCAATATGTTTCGTTCTTTCATGATACATCTTATCCTTTGTAAGGAAAATCACACTCTAACTATCACAGAATATGGTGATGCAAGAACTATCTCCACGAAGCTCACCATACAGTCCCTTCAACCAAACAATTTCCTTGCACGCTTTAACCATGTACTTTGCTTCAGTATTGGATACATCAACAGAAACCAGCAACTAGCTTTCCAGCTAACAACACAACCACTAATGGGGAATACATCAACCAGTCAAAGACCTTCTATTATCCAAGTCTCCACCATAATTAGAATCTACATAGCCAACAAGTCCACTCTTAGACCTCCCCAACCTTAAGCAAGTGTTAGAAGTACCATACAATTATTTAAATATCCATTTTATAGCTTGCCAATGCTCTCTACTAGGATTAGCCATGTATCTACTAACTACACTCAAAGTATGTGATAAATCAGGTCGAGAGCAAATCACAACATACATTAGAGAACAAACAACACTAAAATATGGAACTCGAGACATGTATGTAACATTTTCATCAGACTATGGACAACCAAATGAAGATAATATGAAATTTGTAGCTAATGGAGTACTCACTAGTTTTGCTTCAAGCATGTTGAAGCAACAAAAAACATTCTCAATATATCTATGTTTATTAAGATACAATATTCCAGCTTTTCCGTCTCTAATGATTTCAATGCTAAGCATCTTATTTGATGCACCAAAATCCTTCATCTCAAACTCACTACTAAGTTGCACCTTTAATTTAGCAATTTCTAATCTATCTTTACCAGCCATTAACAAAAATGATCAACTGGATTGTTAATCAAACCATAAAAGTAGATAGTTGTCTTCAAATAAACACAACCATCATAATCAAATCTCTTGAAGTTTTGAAAGATCATAAAAGAATCAAACGTTTTGCACCACTGCCTAGGAGATTGCTTCAAACCATAAAGAGAGTTCTTCAATATACAAATAAGATTTTCTTTTCTGGTCACAATGAACCCTTCTAGTTGGTCAATATAAATATATTCTTCGAAATCACCATGTAAGAATGTAGTTTTGACATCTAACTGTTCAAGCTCATAATCTTACATTGTTATAATGCTAAGTAAAGTATAGATAGAGCAATGCCTGACGACTGGATAAAACACATCAGTAAAGTAGATACCTGGAATTTGGCTGTATCCTTCAGCGACACGCCTCACTTTGTACCCCGTCCCCTTTATAGGTGAGATATCTTCTTTTCTTTTGAATATCCACTTATTGCAGGTAGTCTTCTTCCCCTTAGGCAACTTGAAAAGCTCCCAAGTGCCATTCTTAGCAAGTGACTCCATCTCCTCATGCATTGAAATTATCCACTTCTTGCAATTAGTGGATTTAACAGCTTCATAATAGGATGTTGGTTCAACTTCACTTCCAATTTCTCAGCTATATTCAATGCATATGCAATAACTTTCACAGCTTGTATCAAATGCCTAGGCCTATCAGCTCCAATAAAATGTGGTGGACAATCCAAAATAATAGGAGTATCGTCAACAATGGGATTTTCATCAACAACTTCATCTTCTGGTTTATTACGAGAATCAATAGTATGCTTCACCTACACACTTGATTCCTACTCAATCTCACATGAACTTTAGTACATTTGTTGTCACGCAACATAAAATTTTCTATTAAAGATAACATTCCTACTAATCACCACCTTAGACGTTTTTGGATTCCATATCTTGTAGCCTTTAACTCCAGATTTATAACCACTAAATATACAATTAACAACTCTAGGCTGTAACTTCCCATCATCAACATGTGCATAGGTAGTGCAACCAAATATTGTCAATGTACAATATTCAGTATGTGAACCAGACCATACCTCAATAGGAGTCTTCTTCTCAATCACAACAGTGGGAGGGAGATTAATGATATAACAAGCAATGGAAGCAGCTTCTGCCCCACTTCCGTTTGAAACAGGTGTGGGATTCCATCCAGTTCAATACTACCTCTGGTCCCCTAGTTTCAGCTCCTCTAACAAGCATGGGTTATCCCTAGAAATAATTATTTGTTGGATAATTCTTCTTGATCGTATCATGATGCAGAATAAAATGACTAGGTGGATGATGACCTTGGATATTAGTTATTTTCTTTGTGATGATGGGGTGAACAACAAGAGCCACCTCTTCTCCGAGTGCTGTTATACTAAGCACCTCGTTGGTGTCCTTTTACCCAAGCTGCTTTCGTTCCCTCACTACAAGCGCCATCTAAAGCTTGCTTGCATGGTTTGGGAAGAGCAATCTCCTGTTCACAAGCTCAAACATATCTAATAGTGTCTAGTGGTTAGCTCGATCTGGCATGAGAGGTGTATGAGAGTTTTTGGGGGTGCGAATCTTTTTTATGATAAGATCATTGCTCGTATCCGGGATGATTTTACATGCTTTACAAGGGGCCGCTATGTGGAGCTGTAAGTTCTTGATTGTCTTCATATATAGCTTTTTTGAATAGTTTTTAGATTTTGTCTCGAACTTCATTGTTTTTTAGTGATATAAAATTTTTAATTCATAAAAAAACAAGGGTTTACATAGGATGAAGAATCAAAATCCTAATAGGAATATGAATATGGATAGGAATCATTTAGGCTCAACCCCAAAAGCTAGGAATTGGATCACTAACTTTCAACATCATCATCTCCACCCCACACAATTATGGTGTGTACCCCCTCTATAAGTGTCTTTCCTTCGTCGTTGTTTGGGTTGTTCCTATTGTTGTTGGGATTTTGTTTGGTGTTGCGTAGCAGCTGTCCCGGAGGGTTTTGGTCAACCTATTTGTAATAGAAATGTATATGAAGATTTCATCCTCTGTATTATAGCTTACTGTCCTTGCAAAATAGCACTCTAATTAGCCAATGTGCTTCCATTGTCTTTATCATTCGCATAAGCTCATCATTGACTCCTCTAGAAGCTGAGTTATCTTGATTGTGTTGTTGTTGTAGCTGATTTGCTTGGGAATCTTTTATTTGGTTAATCTTGCTTGGAAATCCATGTGGTCCTTGATAGTTGTTTCCTTCTGTAGATCCACTAGTGTGATTGCTCAAACTTCACTGGTTGTATAAATTATTGCCTTGTGATGTGGTGTTGTATAAATTATTGCCTACTGATTTGGTGTTGCTTGAACTCGTCTGGTTGTAGATCCACTCGTATGGATTCTCTAAGTTAACCACCCCATTGGCTAAGTTGACTATAATGGATGTGGAGTTTTTTTGCACTCTAGCTTATTGTCAAGCAAGCTTCAAGGAAGTGAAGAAAAGGCTTACTACAACTCTTGTTCTCACCATTTCAGCAAGATGACTTGAGTATGTGGTGCATAATGATGCATCTTATCAAGGTTTGGGATGTGTGCATATGCATAATGGTAACATTGTAGCTTATGTTTCTAGACAGCCAAAGGAGCATCAGAAAAACTATTTGGTGAATGAGTTGGAACTAACAGCTATGGTATTTGCCTTGAAGTTATCACGCCATTTTATTTATGGGGAAACCTTTTAAGATTATGAAAGAACGCAAGAGTTTCAAATGTCTGATGAGTCATAAAAAGTTGAATGGTAGACAAAGAATATGGATGGGTTACTCAAGGATTATGATTTCATGATTGAGTACCATCCTAGAAAGACTATGTTGCTCCAGATGTCTTGAGTAAGAAAGAGAGGTTGCGAGAGTTAGTAAATCTCAACGACACTAGGGTAAAATATTTACAGGAAGTGGAAGAAGGGTTGTTAGCCAACTTGGTTATGATTCGTTTGTTATATGACTGAATTAAACAAGCTCATTCAGAAGATATCAAGATTAATGTGGACACTAGGGGTGGTTAAACCATTAACATACACATGTAAGTGTCGTTTTTGTTCTTAGGGACCCTTACGACATGCTTCTATTCAACCTAGTGTAGACGGTTTAATGCCTCAAAACATGAAAGATTTATGGAGCTAAAACTATGCCTAATATGCAAACAAACTATACAAACTAGCAAGACACAAACGTTTACCAAAAGGGAGAAGCTATGTTATTTGTAAAGGAGGTCATCTAGCTCAACCTACCTAAAACATCAAGTTGGACACAAAAGACGCGGTTATGATGATGAATTTTCACTAGAAATTTATAGGAATCCATGGCACAGCTATGCACATGTCTACCTCTGCCTATACCCTCAATTGAGGCTTGGTCCACTTCCAATTTGGTGTTACTAACTCATACTATATGTAGTCGGTGCTTCAAAGACTTTGTGTTTCTCTTCCCATAAATAGTTATTGTCTTTAAATGAACAACAGTTTTTCAAATTTGAGTCTCCTCCCTCTATCATCTGATTAAATGGGTTCATAAATTAATAGGTAGCTTTGAGTCCTTTTTAACTCTACCATACCGATCTTGAAAATTTGTGAAATGATTAAATTGTTTGGAGACAAACAACTTTTAAGGCATCCCTTTCTCAACTAATTATCTCAGCAAAATTGATTTTTTCTTCACACGATTTAATTGGAAATAACATAGAATGACAGCTCAAAACATAATTTATGGTCAATGACCACTCCCCCTTCTGCATCGTGCACTGTATGACCCAAACAGCAATATGCGGCACAGTGTAGGGAGCCTCCAAAGGCTACTTCCCTAACGATTGTTATCCGACTATTAGAAAATAGTTGATGGAGGCTACCTACACTATGACACAAAATGCAGGGAGCCTCTAATGACTCCTGATCATTAGAGAAAGGGTGTTAACCAACCCCTAGCAACTCAAGTGTCGTTTTGTTCTTAAGGATTTATTCACTAGCTTATATTAAACTTTAAGGTTCACGGGTCAAGCTACAAAAAGATTCAAAGGGTGTTTTAAGTTCAGTAACTAGGTTCAGTCTTAGGAACTGGCAAGCAAGCAATTCAATTCAAATGACTAAGCAAGAAAGACAAAGAACAAGAGTAAGCAAGAAAGACAAAGGAGAGGAGTTGATAGATTTTGGGATTTAGTTGATGCTCAAACCTTAAAACAAGATAAGTTGGAACCAATTGGATTCATTCGGTATACAAGCTATCATGGATTCTTATTATACCAACTAACCCTAAACCCTAAACTAAAGCAACGAATACAGTATGATTACAACACAAACACCCAAGCATGCAACATTTATTTATGATTTCCAACTCCTAAGCTATACATACCATTTTGAGACATTCAATGGGGCTCACACATCCCCTCATTGATGACACCTATGGCATCACCAATTGGGAAATGTAAAAGATGGGCCCCATGAAGTATAAGAGAATTGAAACGAGTAGGCGTTGTTACCTCTATTCTACCACGGATTTACTTGATCTTTTCCTTGCAATACCCTGTACCTTCATCCGTATAGGAGCGTGGCTCTTCGAGCTTCTGCATTGGTGATGTCCCATCCTTGCCCTTGAAGACTCTTCTGAAGCGAGTAGGAGAGTCCTTGTGCTTAGGGTTTGGTGGTTCTTCATGCATATTCCTCGTTTTAGAAGCAATAAATGAGACTAGTGTAATAGCATGCACTCCCTCAATCGTAACATCTTCGGCTTTCTCACTATCCTATTTCATAAAATCCCTCAAGGAAGAATCCAAGGCATCTTGATGAAGAAAATCAAAGATAGGGAAAGTCAAAGTGATCTTGTTACCATCGTCAAACTTGCAGCACCAAGGGCGGGTACACGAGTCAAATAAAAGAAGCCTTTTTCTTTGCCGACTCGTAAGGTAAGCTTTCCCGCATACACATCTATGATCGCCATAGACGTGTTGAGGAAAGGTCGACCTAAGATCAAAGACAGGTATGTGTCCCCAGTGTGAATCACAAGGAAATCGACCGGAAATACGAATTTCTAAACTCTCACAATCACATCTTCAATCACCCCGCATGGCAACTTCACCGATTTGTCTACTAGTTGGACGCAAACCTTAGTTGGGCTAAGTTCACCTAGCTCTAGCATTTTGTATAACAAATAAGGCATGACATTCACACTAGCTCCTAAATCTTCTAGACCCATTTAGATTGCAACTTGTCCTATCATGCAAAGAAGGAAGAAGCTACAGTTCTTTGAGCTTTCAGGGAAGATCCGTGGAGAGCATTGTCAAGCATTGCTCGTTGACGGTGTTGTTGGAAGTTTTAGTTAGTCGCCTCCTATTGGGGAAGATTTTGTCAAGAACTTTGTATATTGAGGAATCTTTTCAATTGCTTTGGCAAAAAGAATGGTGAAGTTCATATTTTAGAGACAGTGCACAAATTTCTTGAAGCTCGTATCGAGGAGATCCGTGTTTAACCGGTTAGGAAAATGGGGCTTGTACGAAGCCAATGGGGGCTTACAGGTATAATCTTTTTGGAACCAACTTTGATTATCTCCTTGGTAGCCACTTTGCACAAAGCTCACTTCTTCATAGTACTCTTCTTTGGGTGCCAAAGCCGAATTAAATTGCTTCGCAAACTGATGCATCATGACCTTCGGTACCACAACAGTCACACACAATGATTTGTGCAATTTGATTCTCCTCTTCATAAGAGGTGCTTGTGCTTTTTGAAGCTTCACAACCCGTTGAGCGAATGAAAAAGACTTCATTTGAGCATCCATTGGATTCATCCTTTTGAGAATCAAGTAGCCTAGTTGCCTTCATCTTTCTCTCCGGTTCTGGGCATCTCCTTGAGAGTTTTGGGGGCAAGAGTGTCGATAGAGACAGGAATCCCGACCCATCGCTTTTATGTCTCGAGGAGCTTGTTGCCTTGACCAAATCTTTGTCTTCACGGTTATCTCCTTGAAGATTTGGAGGCAACGCTCAGGGAAGAGTCAAAGTTGAATTGCCTCTTGAGGGATATTGTTGAACTTCATAAGGTCAACAATCTCCAAGAAACACCGATGGTGGCTACTTGGAAACTCATGTTCATGACCATGATAACCATTTTGTTTCACCATTTGGATGTATTGGAACTTCAATTCAAAGTTGCGGTTGTTGATTGGTGGACAAAGAACACTTGATAAAGTTCCTTCAAGAGTAGGCTTGGCATAGTCGCCAAGAGTCCTAGCTTATTGTGCCATGCTGAAGATGTTCTCAAACACTTCCGGTTCTCCTTCAGAACTCGATCAGTACTTGATACTTGTATAGACAGGGTATAGAAGCTTATTTGATTAATGGAGGGTGAGATGGAGACTCTTGTTGTGGTATTACGAATGGTGGAGGGCAAGGTAGAGTTGATTGAAGTCTCCTTGGTAGATGTCAATTGCGTTTATAACATCTCATGCACGTCTAGTAGGACAAAAGAGTTCCTACATACCAAGAAATAAAATCCAACGTAACAAACAAACAGGAGTAATACACAACAAATGAAGCAATAAGTAAATCGAGGGTGAATGCTTAAAATGGTGGCTGTAGTCTTTCAAAGGAGTGAACAATATCTCTAACAACAACACCAAAAACATAATCGCTAGAGAAAGGTTGTTAATCGACCCCTAACAAGTCAAATGTAATTTTCTTCTCAATGATCCGTTCACTAGCTTATACTCAACTTTTAGGTTCTCCGTTCATGCCCCAAAAGGTTCAAAGGTTGTTCTAAGTTTACTAACTAGGTTAACTATCATTAACTACCAAGCAAGCAATTCAATTCAACTAAGTAAGCCAGAAAGATGAAAAAGGAGACGAGTTGCTAGATTTTGGGATGTAGTCGATGCCCAAACTTTGAAACAAGAGAAGTTATACTCAATTTGACTCAGTCGGTATACAAGCTTCCATGCATTCCTATTCTAACAACTAAGTCTAGATGTTGATTGACACCTATATAACTACCAATGACTCATATGACTTGATGTGGTCACAAGCAATTCATAGGCAAAAAATGCACGCCAAGTGCTCGATGACATGCCTCAATGAAAGCTACACTAATGATGGATGAATTGGGTATATAATCTCCTCCTATCCTACCAATTACTCAATTAAAGATGCAACCCTAGGTCAATCAAGCATGGTTATGCATCAATCTCCCTACATTCATTCAAGTGAAAGCCATAACATTCAAAGGACTCTGGCACAACCATCCAATAACAACTTTTATTACCAAACATCATCCAAACGTGGCCAACCCCTAAAGCTTAAGGGGTTATCCATGCATCAACATCATCTTTAGTATAACAACAACAAAAACTAGCCTACCATGGCAAAAGTCAAAGGATAAAGAGAGGTTACAAACACCATTCTTGACATCTATATAGAGGGCTTGAAGGTGATGCTTCCTTGATCCTCATTCTTGACTCCAAACTCCACCCAACCCTAGCTAGCTCGAAGGAATCCAATTTGTCTTCAATCTTCTCTTCTAAGGTTCCAAAATGTAATAGGAGGGCAACCATTTTTACCCAAACACAAGAGTCTAGTATGCAATGGTCAACATAAGAGAGTGAGTATGATTATAACACCGACGTACAATCGAGCGATTCCGGCTTTTCTAAAAAAAAGATCACCAAGACTGTCGTATGCCATCATATATATTATTGTCAACCTATAATGGCCGATGATATTATTGTGGGACAACTCATAGCGTGCAACAACTTGTAGCTATACTTTGAGTTCAATAATGACATCAGTGGAGATTCAAGTTTTGCTGGCGCTGCAACAACAGCATACTCTAAACATTCTCTTTCACAGAACATGAAGTAGGTGTGTCTATAATTATTAATTATTTTAATTATATTCTAATACTTAATCAATTATTCTAATACTTTAATATTAATTATTAAACTCTAATACTACTCATTAAATTAAAATAAGTATACTATTCTATTACTTAATCAATTATTAAATTGTAATTATTATATTATTCTAATGTGGCAATTACGTAGTGAAAGTATTAAACTTTTGTAATTAGTTAAATATGTTTTGAAAAATCGTAATTAGTCATGATTAGTAGTTAAGTAGATAAATATATAATACATAGTTGTGACGGTGCACACTACATAGTCGCCATTGAAAGGTGACGGTAATTCAATACCGTCGCCATTGAATCGCAACGGTGTTTCAATACCGTCGCCATTCGCCATTGAATGGCGACGGTATTAAATTTTTTTATTTTTTTTATTTGTGTATTTTAATTCGTAAATTAAGAATATTAATTATTGAAATTAATAGGTCTAACTATATAATACGTACATTATATTAAATATTAATCATAATATTTTTTATTTAAAATTTGTATGTATGTATTTTAATATCCTATCTCTAAACCCTAAACCCTATCTCTAAATTTTAAGCCCTAACCCCTAAACCCTAAATCATATCTATAAATTCTAAACCCTAAACCTATCTCTAAAACGAGGATGATGGGGATTGCGAGGCATCTAGTGAGGATGACGATGGTGACCATATTCGGCCGCTGAATCCTAAAAGAGAGGATGCTGATGTCCAACTCAGCTGAGGAGCGGCTTTATCGTCCCATAACCCTCCGCGAGAGTACACTCCACTTGAGTTGTACACAACTTTGGGTGAAAACATTGGTTAGGTAATGACTATGGACTATTACTGGAGCTTCAAATCAAGAATTGAAGATTTCCATGACTATTATCCTGTGTTGGTCATACATGGAACCTTCCTGATGAATCTGGAGCAAGTTCATTTGATGGTAATCACATTATCCTAACTCTGCATTTTCCACAGTTGAAAAAGAGAGTGTGGATTAATGGGTGGGTGTGGTTCTTCAGTTACATTCAACAAGTTGTCACAAAGACATAACATATGTGTAATATCAAAATCATCATCTTGGGATAAGAGTTGTGATGGCCAACATCAGTGGAGTGTGTATATAGTAATGGTGCAGCCGACATTATGAAAGCAACTAGAATAGTCATGTGAAGGTGTCTAACATGAAAAATAGGGTGAAGTCCATAGGTAACAAGTCTCCTTAGTACCAAGAACTTAGCTAGTTATGTTACATGTGGAGTCTGACTTTCTGGAGCTGACTAGAGACTCGGGGTTAACAAGCCAAATTGGGTTATTGACGACAAAGCGTTGTGCAATAAAGCAGTCAATGTCAAGCAAGGTGGGATGTGTTATGGCATTATGATGACGAATATGGCTGAGAGTATCAATGGATCATTCATAGGGATCTAGTCTGTACCAATATGCATTTTAGCCCATGCAACGTTTTACTGGTATATTACTCATGACTGTTGACGTTACTAAATATCGTGTTGTTGGTCTCTTGATTAGTTGGGTAATCTTCTCAAGATAAATGGATATTTTGGTCTGCAGTGCAAAGAGTACAATGAGGACATCCGGTAGAATGAATATTGGACTGTGTATTGTCGAAAGTTTATGCACCAACGTGGTATTAGTTGCTAGACTCACGAGGTGCAAACGTTTGATCATGTCAGGGATGAGTATGATGTGGGTCAGTGCTTATAAAAACTTAATCCATATGGAAAGCCACACATAAAGGGTCTACCTCGATCACCATAATAAGTCAGACTACTCTAGGTTTGGGATATTCCAGCACTCAAAGATGCCTTGCAGCCACGCTTATGCGGTTTGCAACAAGATAAAACTGAATCGATACGATTACATGCATACCATGTACTGGTTTTCCAACATTACATAGATTTATGGAACTAGTTTCCATCCAATCGACGCATCATAGGATTGGCAACCACATGGAGGGAGAAAATTATCCCTAACCAAGCACATCTCTGTGCCCTAGGGAGACCACTACACAATCGCATCCAAAACTAAATGTATTGGACTGAAGATGTTGAGCTACATCCTAGCTCGTGCCGCCAAGATGGTCACACGAGACAAAATTTTCCCACCAACCCACCATCATAGATGGTTTGCCTGACGTGCGACACGATGAGGCACAACAATAGAAAAGCAATAAAACAACATAGAAAAGAAAATCTTATTTGTATATTGAAGAAGTCTCTTTATGGTTTTAAGCAATCTCCTAAGCAGTGGTGTAAAAGGTTTGATTCTT
Source organism: Linum usitatissimum (assembly GCA_030674075.2). NCBI lineage: Eukaryota > Viridiplantae > Streptophyta > Magnoliopsida > Malpighiales > Linaceae > Linum > Linum usitatissimum. The sequence continues at coordinate 3,538,198 of JAUJYP020000848.1, forward strand.
TTATGATCTTTCAAAAATTCAAGAGATTTGATTATGATGATTGTGTTTATTTGAAGAAAACTATATACTTTTATGGTTTGATTAAATAACTAGTTGATCATTTATGTTAATGGCTAGTAAAGATAGATTAGAAATTTCTAAATTAAAGGTGCAGCATAGTAGTGAGTTTGAGATGAAGGATTTTGCTGCATCAAATAAGATGCTTAGCATTGAAATCATTAGAGACAGGAAAGCTGGAATATTGTATCTTAATAAACATAGATATATTGAGAAAGTTCTTCGTTGCTTCAACATGCTTGAAGCAACACTAGTGAGTACTCCATTAGCTACACATTTCATATTATCTTCATTTGGTTGTCCATAGTCTGATGAAAATGTTACATACATGTCTCGAGTTCCATATTTTAGTGTTGTTGGTTCTCTAATGTATGTTGTGATTTGCTCTCGACCTGATTTATCACATACTTTGAGTGTAGTTAGTAGATACATGACTAATCTTAGTAGAGAGCATTGGCAAGCTATTCAATGGATATTTAAATAATTGCATGGTACTTCTAACACTTGCTTAAGGTTGGGGAGGTCTAAGAGTGGACTTGTTGGCTATGTAGATTCTGATTATGGTGAAGACTTGGATAATAGAAGGTCTTTGACTGGTTGATGATGTATTCACCATTAGTGGTTTTGTTGTTAGCTGGAAAGCTAGTTGCTAGTTTCTATTGATGTATCAAATACGGCGAGTACATGGTTGTTTGTAAAGCGTGCAAGGAAATTGTTTGGTTGAAGGGACTCGTATGGTGAGCTTCGTGGAGATAGTTCTTGCATCACCATATTCTGTGATAGTTAGAGTGTGATTTTCCTTACAAAGGATAAGATGTATCATGAAAGAACGAAACATATTGATATAAGATATCACCACATTTGATGGGTAATTGCTGAAGAAAAGGTTCAAGTGACCAAGATTAGCACTCATGACAATTAGCTGACATGATCAAGAAGGCAGTCCGTGCTACTAAGTTTGAGCTAGCTCAAGCTTAGTAGGTATCACATTCTTGACCATGTGGGACTTTTGCACACGAGGTGATTGCCTGTTTCTTTAAAGAGAGTTGAAATTTTCTTCAAAGAGGGAATTTTTCTCAAAGTGGAGTATTGAAAGTTAGTGATCCAATTCTTAGCTTTTCGACTTGAGCCCATAACATTCCTATTCTTATTCATATTCATATTCCTATTAGGGTTTTGATTCTAATCCTTGTTAGCGTCTATAGAGAAATTAATCCTATACGATAGAAATTGAATGATCAATTGTAATTCCCTTCAAGTTGTACCTCTTTGATTATAGTGAAGCTTTCACCGTTGTTGTGCGCCTGTGGTTTTTTTTCAAAAGAGTTTTCCACATAAAATCGTTAGGTCATCTCTTTTCAATCCTTCTTTATTTCATTCTTTGCTTGTCGATTTCTAACATATGAAATCAAAGATGTGTATCAAGTGAACCCCAAACCAATGCCAAAGGTTTCCATCACTACTCTAGAAGAGAAAGAAGCTCCGATCAAAGAGAGCATACCACCTCCAAAAGCTCACTTACCCGCCAACACCAACTTCTTTCTCACACTAGAGGATGTTGAGAAATAAAAGTCAAAGCTGCCTTATCCAATAGCTATTAAAAAGAAGAGTTGATCATGAGATGTTGGGAATTATACTCACCTCTTCAATAAGCAGGAAATGTGTCTCCCTTTCTTGGAGGCCATCACAAAAATCCCAACATATGCAAAAACTCTTGAAGGAAATTTTGCTAAGAAATAAGGAAGAAGGAGTCACCTCCATAGCAACACTTGGTGTGGAATGCTCATAACTCTTAAAAGCTAAGGTTGCAACCAAAAAAAGGATCAGGGAGCTTTTGTATCCCTTGTGTTATTAAGGATCATAGTGTTTATAGAGCATTAGTGCATTTAGGTGCTAGTATTAATATCATGCCACATCTCTTGTTTAAAACTTTAGGGCTGTCTAATTTAATGGATGTCGATACAAATATCCAACTAGCTTATTAGTCCATTAAGCATCCTATAGCAATGGTGGAGAATGTGCTTGTGAATGTGCATGATAACTATTTCCCAGTTGATTTTGTAGTGATGGATATCAAAGAGGCAAATCACATTCCTCTCATCCTTGGTCGACCATTCCTTTTCACTGTTTGTGCCATTATTGATGTGCAGGCGGTACATATTGCTTTGAGGTTTGGAGAAGAAGAGATTGTCCTTAAGATATCGAATCACATCTCTAGCATGATTGCATCTTCTAAGCAAAAAATGTCTAATTTTCGATCACGAGACATGAGACTGTGAGTGGCAATGGATATCAACAAACCTTTGTTGAAGGAGTGTCCAGTTACATTACATACAGGGGTGGAGGCTATTTGTTAGTATAAGTACGAGCGATTATCTAACTTCGGCTTTATTTGTGGAATTTTGGGGCATGTAGAGAAAAAGTGCGAGCTCAGACTCAAGTTTCTAGAAGAACAACTAATTTTCAATGGGATGACTTGATCAAGGTTCCACCATGGAAGGAAACTCAAGCCAAAGTAGGTAGTCAATGGGATCATAAGAAACTAGAAGATGATGGTCGCAAGCTGATATCCCACTTCATAGGAAGGAAACCTATGACTTCCAGGCCGATGGTAAATTGGTACATGGATCAAGCACCAATGCGTCAACACCAAACATCGATCATAGTGCATGATATGACCACAGATGAAATAATGACCTCAGCTGATGGAGCTCCTCAGCAGAAAATGAAGATAAGCTAGGTCTAGGTGTATAAGAACTTGAGCTATTAGTATCTGATCCTTCTTGAGTAATCATGCTAGCAAATATTTTTGATCCAGAGTTACCATAAGAATGGTTCCTATATCCAGCTGCTTTTTATTCTTGTTCACGCTTTTTCTTAAGCTTCGGCTTCATACGATCCTCAACAACATGATTTTCTTTCTTGCAATACTTGCATAAAAGTCTCTTTTCTCCTTTGACACTAAGATAGTCTTGTTTGCATCAAGAATCGATGATGCATTGACAAGCATGCACGGCAGAACAATCGACTCCTTTGTCGTTGTCCTTCCACCTTTCAAATTTTCTCCATGTTGCAAAGCACTATCATAGGCGTACCGTCACATTAGGCAAGGATTTCATCATCAACAACTGTGTTTTAAGCACTTCATATTCATTGTTCAATCCCCTAATGAAACAGATTAGATAGTCTATATCTTGTTTATCCTAGAAAGCTGCTATAGCAGGGCAGACGTTGGTATTTCCTAACACACAAGTAGAAGGAACAATCGGGGCAAATTGTCTATACTCCTCCCATAAACCCTTGATTATTGTGTAGTACTGTGTAACATTCATTTGCCCTTGCTTACTGGCATGGATTTATCTTGGAGGTTTGAAATCTTAAGAGCATTAGCCTATCCAAACGAGCTTTGAGTTCATCCCACAGTACCTTAGCATTTTCGTATCCCAGTTCGTTAGGATTTAACAAGAAGTTAACCGGATAGTGTTTTCGTAATGCCTAACATAATCTGGAACTTTCTGTTTGCGACAGAATGCATCCAACAGACTTTTTGATGGGTTTGATTAGTCCGAATAATCGTAGTGTCGATTAACTTTGTAATATATATTAATGAATTATAGTTTTAGCTTAATATATTTAATATGTGTATAAATTTCTAGGATGCTAGTTATTTAATCATTTACGGATTAAGTAATTTCGTATATGATTAGGATTTGGATTAAATGGTTAATTTGGATTTAAAATGGATTTTCGGTAATTTTATACTTATTTAAATTGAAATATGATAAATAAAATTAATTTAATAAATCATATTATAAATGGAACTAGTCTATACTTTTAGCAGAATTTGATAACATCCGATTAATTTAAATTAAATCTATAGAATTGACTTTAGGAGAATTAATTGGATTATAAATTAATATATCCCCTAAAAAAATTTATTAGATGAATTAATGGCTAGAATCAATTGAGTATAAAAATTGATCTACTATGATTACAAAATGATAATATATATTAGTGGAACTTTAATATGATTAAACTTTGATGAAATAGAATTGCTTAGTAGTTAACTGGTACAATTTATTCTAAAAGTAAAAGAAATTACAAACTTTTATGGTTTCATTCGATTGTTTTTCTCACTTCATAATCGATGATGAATAATAGATAGATTTAAACCACATACTCACTATGTAGACTATCACCCTCGTGACATGGGCTGCATTTGCACTTACGAACTATGAATTGGGTCGGTAGTGCCTTTACAAATAATGAATCGCGCTTGATACTGCCCTTATGAGCTATTTTCCGATGGATACGTACTCCGAGACATTTCCAAATCTAACGAATGGGCTGTAGGGCTAGTTAGTCGAGTTGGGGGACGCCCCATAAGAATAAGATATCTTGGATAAGGTTACGAATCAGTGTAAGAATTAGTGTTACAATTACATACGATAATTAACATATGAATTATTTATGAACTATGATACTATGATTCATAATAGACCTCACTTGATTGAGTTGTGTTTTAACCTATGTTAATGAGTACTTGATATGTTGATATGATTAAGATTTGTTCGGATTACATAAAGATGATTAATTTTTACGTGACATGTTTAATTAGAAATTATTGATGATTGTTATTCTATGTTTTTTTGGAATTATATTTTATGATTCAAGCGCGAAAGACAGACCCCGAACCACCCACCAGGATGTTTAAAGTTGATTCGGGGATATGAAAATGTGCACTTTTGGTTTACATTGAAGATAGTTTTCAAGTATTGAAAGGACAATTGGTACCATTGATTATATTATTTTATTTGTAGTTATTAATAATCAAGGTTTAATTTTATCTCATCTTTTTATTATTTTATTTAATTTTAAAGTACTCTCGCCGGGCACTTTAGTAATTAGTTAAAGATTTTTTTAAAGACCGTTATGCACTTATATGATTTCTAAGTATTTTTAGTTGCTTTAGGGGTATTTTCATAAATTCCCTAGTTTTGAAAATGTGGGTGTAAGAGATATGAACAACGTGTCTATAAGTTGAGCTATCAATGAGCCAACAAAAGTCCAAGGAACAAATAGACCAAGGATCCGAGATAGAGAGTCAGAAGAGAAAACATAGTTAGTCATCCTAATAGAATTGCACATTAATTCAATTATGTTAGATTCATATAAGTTCTTGTAGCTCCTGGCAGGCAGTCAAGAAGGGACCTAGGCACGCAATCTAATGGTTAAGAGGATCAACAATAAGGAACCAGAAACACATGTTGAGTGTAAAGAGCCAATAATCCGAAATAGAACGTAACAAAGCAGTGAGTTACGAGTATCTGTCAATACAAGCTCATATCGTACAATTATAAAGAAATTTTTTAATCATATGATGTTGGCCAGGTTGAGAAAGAGTTGTGACATGAATTGCTTTGGAGACACATAGAATACAAAATATCCGATTACAAAGAATACTTCACAATAACATAGGACAAATCATAAATACTTTAAAATCATAGATAAAAAAATCATTACAAACACCGAATCACGATCATTTCCAGAAAATAACTCCGAACATTTGTAGGTAACAGATCAAAACATTTGCACATAATATATCGTAACATTTATAGGATCCTATCATGTAATTAAAAGTGAGATTAACTAATTAAAGAGCTTCAGGTATTTAACAGAGAACCGATCACCTATATATTGAGCCAACGTCTCAAAATCTATCTGAGCTGAGTTTTCAGGTTGTCCAGAATCCATTGGTGTAAACAGTGCATCAAATAGAGTTCTTGTAACACCCCAATTTCGGGTTGATTTTCGATTCTAGATTTTGATCTGAATTTCTCGATTTTGGAAATCACTGACATGTGGACGACCATGGGCGTGACCATGAGACAGTCACGGACATGGTTTTCAGATTAACCATATCAGGGGTAGGCAATCTATCATGAGCGTGACCACCAAACGATCACGACCGTGACCACCAGACGATCACGACCGTGACCATCAGTAGGTCAAGGGCATGGTTGTCAGGCAGTCAAAGGCGTTGTGATAAGTCAGTCCCTGACGTGGTGGCCTTATTATAAAACCATATTTGCGACCTACAACTCAAAATACATATAAATAAAACTAGGAAATTCTCTGACGAACGACGTTCGCTCTTAGGAGGTGGAGAAGGCACAGCGGATCAATCCAAATCATTAGCAAAGAGTTAGAGAGGATAAAGGAAGCTTTGGAAGGTAATCCATTTTCTTCTTCTCTCGCAATCCTTCTGGTTCTAACCCACGTAGGAAAATCCTAACAGTTTAGGGATTTGACATTTTGAGATTTAAATCCTACGTTGATCTCTTCAGGTCATTCAAGAAGGGTGGCCTCAGCTATGGGAAGGCAATTTCATATTAGACTATACCGGGAAAGCTAATCAGAGGCAGGGGTTTAAGCCATTCTGCTTTATAAGCGTAGAACTATAGTGGGATGATTATGAATCCAGTTATGGGATTCCTATCGTGATTGTATTCATGATGCCGAACGAGGGTTCTGAGGACCGTACAATAGTGTGTGATCTACTGTGCAATTATTGTGATGTGTTTTGGAGTGAGGGCTCTAAGGCTGTATGATCTAATATACAAGTAGTTATTATTGAGCATAAACTTGTGGCGTTTGAACTCTGGTGTGTGATTCACAGTTCATCATAGGATATGATATGCCTAGCTAGACTAGCTCATGATTTTATGCGTCGGTCACCCACCCATGTATTGCACAATCTCATAGGATTTCATATATATGGAACGATGTTTGGGTAAGTCTTCTGATGCCACTCACACAAAATTTCAGGGTGGTTTTGTGGTCTAATCCACCATGAGATCACCCACACAGCTAGGGGTGGCTGATGATAGGTTGATGACAAGGTCAATTACTAGATGTTAGTTCCAGTCCTATGTGAGTCTAATAGCCACTCAGTGCTTATAACTGACCCCTTCTCTTTTCTAGTTGTTTGTACGATCTTGGGACCTCAAGAGCAAATACCGCCTTAGAGGACTACACGAGAAGCACCAACACCTCGACTGAGTGGCTTCGGGATAGAGAGAGGTACCGTAGACGACCTCATTTATCCCTTTTCATACTTTTAGGATTTTAGTTTATTTTCAGATTACTTGTCTCGGGATGTTGGTTTTCCCATTGTTTTCAGGATAGCTTTTACCATTATTGTTTGGTACTTGATTTCTAGCCTTTGATGCTTTGGTTTATACGTTGTTGTTTCGTTATGTTATGAGGAGTTTGATGCTTTTAGTATTTATGTGTATTTTACGTATGTTTTGTTATGATGAGTTAACCCGCTAGTAGTTGCATGGGTCGAACCACGTGATTCGATCAGATCATATATGGGTGGGTTTCATAGTTCTAACCTAGTAGTTATTGTCCATTTACTCTCCCAAACCATGAATCATTGAAATCGACATTAGAATCCAAAAAGAACATCATTAAAAAGTCAAACCCTACAAAAGAGAATGTCGAATATTTAGAAAAAATTGGCATTTACCTTTATTTGACCAATGATAAACATCCTAGTAGCGACCCTTATCGTCTCTGTGAAATTTCATGGCGATCAGACCATGTTTGCTCCGTTCAGATCTAAATTTTTCTAAAGAAGAAGAAAGCTCGCCAAAATAATAGAGAAAAATTCTTGATATTTAGGTGGACTGATCGTCAATATAATGGAAGAGCCAACGAGTCATTTTGGTGCAGTTCTACGAGCACCCTCCATTCTTCAGCTCCCTACTAGTCCTGACCGTCACCTAATCATCTTTGAAGAACACTGATGAAAGTAATCAGTAGGAGTGAAGAACTTCTTTGTTCATCATCTAGTTTGATGAGATTTTCATTCATTTTATGGGATTTGAAAAGTATTCATTACATTAAGTAGTGAGAAAAAAATTCATTTGAGTTTTGAAAGATTTATCACTGAAAAAACATTGTATGGGAGAAAGAAATTTTTAGATGGCGGCTGGAGATAAGAAGGGTTTGACAATACAAATATTTATATTGCAAGAGTTGTTACATTTCGGCCCTCAAAATATAAAATATGACATAAATACTTTCCTTAACATTTTTATATTTTATTCTTGAAGTGCTTTCTAAATTAATTTTGAGATGTGTGAGAGAAAAATTATAATATCCATATTGATTGATGGAGTGTATGTAACATGCATTGATAGTGTTTTACAATTTAAATTTTGACTGTCGGATGAAAATTGTGTTTTGATTTATGTTGGAAGATGAGTTATTGTGTAAAGTAGCTAATTGAGGTATGTTGGAATGTTTGATTGCTCTCTATACTGGTGGTATAATCCGATTCAATGAATAATTTTTGCAATACAAAATTTTACATAATTATATATATATATATATTTACAGATAATGTATATTTATTTAAAATTAGATACAATTCAACTGATATAAAACCACAATTGAACCATCAAACCTCCAAACATTATTTTTTGCTATGGTTTCTGACATTGTTTTGAGAAAATTGATCTATTACAGTTACCCATTATCTCGATTTTGTATTATTAGTTTGTTCAAACTAAGTTGTTGGGTTAGTGGTAGGATTATCAGTTGGGTATATATTACCTTATCTTGGATATTTGGAGGAATGGAGATGGTGATAACATGGGTAAAATTTTTTTATCATCGGAGGTGAGAGTTGCCTCAAAACTCATTGAGAAAGTTTCTACAACCAGTGATTGTTGTCTAATTACAAGAATATAATATGTCCATATTGTCACAATTAATATAGGCCCTTAGAACATGAAAGGATTCATGTGCCTTGATTTATCATTTATCCAATTAAATAATGTTTTGGAAAAAACATTAGTTTGACACGTATTATAGCCTAATTACACTTTTATGCATATCGTTTCAAAAATTCCATGTTTATAAACCAACTATTAAGAAATTAACTAAAATGTCACGCCATTTTTATTCTTCGTGCAAATGAAATTGACGAGCTTCTAGATTCACTAGTCAAGCATGCCACATCAACTCTTCATTTACAAATATAAAAAAATAAAATTAATTTCTTTTCACAACATCCTTCTCTCCAATGTCTCTGCCATGGGCAGATGCATCCATGGCTGCTTCGTCTCCAACACATCCTCTCCATCAAGAAGCCTTCGAAGCGCCTCAATACAAGCTTGTGATGATGTCCAAGATTCACAACCCTAATCATATGAGATTCAATCTAGGGATAAAAAATTTCCAACGAAAATTTATTCATGCCAGCTTTTAAAAAGTTCCATTCTCAGTAGGTAAAATTGAAAAAAAAAGGTAAGTGACGAAGCATAAATAAGAAAGATTGATGTTAGTTTGAACATATCCTTCCATTTGGATCTAATTACAATAGTGTAATTACGTTATAGTACCTATCCATTTGAGGGTTATCCCTTATGTTTTTTTCATTGACTCAGAATCATATATCTTTGTCAAGTCAAACTTCTATAGCTTGATTTGTATTTTTTGAATTAGTGAGCAACTTGAATCCTCACTAAATTATTCTAGTCATAGATCATTAATTATTTTTTGTTCCTAGATTGCAGTCATAGTTGGCAGTCCACTTCGACAATGTAGTATAGATTTGCAACATCGGTTTGCATTTATTTCAATTAATTATATTCACCTATCTCAAACAAAAGTAGTTACATTAATTCTGGGATTTCACAAAATAATTTTTTATTTATATTTATATTCTATTTATTTAGTTTACAAGTACTGGTTATTCAAACTAGTTTTAAATGATTTATTTTCGGTTAACTACTAACAAATGATTGATGTTATTTTGAATTGATCCTTCAATTTCGATCTCATTGTGGTGTAATTACGCTATAATATGTACCAATTTGAGGCTTTTTCCTTACGTTTTCTTCACTGACTTATAATTATATTCCTTCGTGCAGTCAAACTACTATAGCCTAGTTTGTATTTTTTAAATTAGTAAGCAACATTCAACGGGGGATACCCAAAAGTAACAGTTAACTAGCAATGTTCTCGAATGCATAAGAATATAAAACATAGGCTAATAAGATGGATGAGTTCATCCCAATTACACAGCCTAGGGGGTAGGGCCATGACTGTGTTGCCAAGCTCATCAGTGTGATTGACCGGTCCCCTACAACGGACCGGCTATATCTGATGGGGTTATCTTCTCTTGATTCGTATCCTTTGGCGACTTCAAGGATCGCCCTTCAGCTTCAGTTTCCATAGGATCCGATGTTGTGTGCTCATATCGACGCTGTTTCCCAGCATCTGCCGTGTTTGTATCCTCATCCGTGGTCATACACTATGACCAATGTTCAGTGTTGACGCATTGGTTCTTGATCCCTGTACCAATTTACCATCGGCCTAGAAGTCATAAGTTTCCTTCCTATGAAGTGGGATATCAGCTTGCGACCGTCATCTTCTGGTTTCTTATGATCCTATCGACTACCTGCTTTGGCTTGAGTTTCCTTCCATGGTGGAACCTTGATCAAGTCATCCCATTGGAAAATTAGTTATTCTTCTAGAAACTTGAGTCTGAGCTCGCACTTTTTCTCTACATGCCCCATAATTCCACAAATAACGCCGAAGTTAGATAATCGCTCTTACTTATACTAACAAATAACCTCCCCCCATATGTAATGTGACCGGGCACTTCTTCAATAGAGGTTTATTGATATCCATTGCCACTCACAGTCTCATGTATGCATTAGGTTAAGCAGTATGATTGTTTTTATCATAACTGATGTACTCTCTTCTTATTAAGGAGAGTAAACCAAATACCAAACGTTATTTGGAGTAGAAAGTCGCAAGAAGCGCGATGTTTTCCCAAGCAACTAAAGTTCATGGTCGTCAATTATGGGAGGCCTTCCCTAGGGATATCGTTCACTCAAGATGACATACGTTGCCAAGGAGGGCCGTTAGGGAGGCTATGGTCATACACCTAGTCACTTTTTGCAGTAGAGTAAAACAAGTCATGATAGATGATGGAATTTTGGCGGTTATCTTGTTCTTTAAATTATTCAAACAAATGGGGATTTCGCCTGGCGATTTAAGAAAAACCAACACCAACATTATCAGGTTCTCATGATACTCCTTCCATCAAGGGAATGAAAAAACTAGACTTTACCTTAGGCTACGAGAGAGTGTAGGCTACCAAGACCATACAAATACAACATCAACCGGGGCAGAGATCTATTAGTAAGAATGAAGGTATGCATCTTTAAGCTATCATGAGAAATTGACGTCTTTACGTTTCTATATACTTCCGCTTTATCTGAAAGTCAACATACAAATTTTTGGTCTTGTTTGTGTTCTATTCAAATATTTCACATTCACGCATTAGAACCTTATACTTAAAGTTAACTATTCAAAATTTCTCTCTCTCACCTTTCCTTACAATGCATCCTCTAAAATACTTCCAATCTTTTGAAAATTTCTCTCTACTTCCTTAAATTTCCTCTCTTTTTTGAGGAGGAGGATTGAAAGCTTTAATTTGGGCCACTAACGCGCCGTTTCCAGTGGCAGATTTCATGGTAGCACCATTAGCTAGTCAGATGGTTATACTTCTTGTAAAATTTCATGGTTTAATTGCACAATCTACAAAATGGATTAGCAACATGACGAAGAGAAGTAATATTGCCATTAGGTAGTTGATTGACTAGCATCAATGTCTGTCTGTCTAAACCCCTAATGAAGATGTCTGCTAGTTAGCTAAATGTGTATCAGTGATGTGGGCATTCAATAAGTAGCTCTTGAAATCTATTCCACAAAAATCAGAGGCTCTCTCCATCCCTCTAACAAATCCTAGAGATTGATTCTCGAACAACTACAGTCTTCAAGGGTAGGAAAAATTCTTCTACAAAAGATTGAGCAAGAGTAACGCAGGTTGTAAATGTGCCGCCCGTCCAGCTAGTTAGCAATATTTTTGTTGCTCCCTTAAGTGACCATTTGAAAAGCTTAAGTGTTATGCATTGATCATTGACACTTTGAAGCTTGATGGTTTCACAATAGGAGATGACGTCCACAATGTGAGTGCATGGATTCTCGTTCGAGTTTCCTTTTAACTCCAAGTTCTGTTGGAGTAGAGTTGTAAGATTTCCCGTAGCTTGAAGGAACACGCATGCTGTGTGAGCTCTGCGACATTTGAAGAAGAGCTAGTAGCCCTTGGCTCAGTGAAAGCAACTAGATTCGTTGCCACCTATCGAGTTGTTAGAGGAGAAAGAGTTGATTTATAGTTGTAATCTAAGTGTGAGTCTTAGTACTCTTTTCTTGAAGAACCTTCATCGCATCCTAGAAGACATAAAAGAGATTCGACCAAATCTCCTTCTTCTTCCGAGCTATTATAGTACACTTGAGATGCCTTAGATCAATTTGCTACTAGTACCATATAATGAAAGAAGGATCTACAAAACAAAAACCAGAAAACCCATGTGGTAAGAATGTGTGAATGATTAACACTAAACACAATCCTTTCAAACACAAACAACGAGTCCCCACAAATTGCGCCAAAATTTGAGACCCTTGTAGCGAGCATAAAAAATAACCTAATCACCCAAATGACTAGGGTCGAATTCCATATTGTTTCAAGGATTTGTTCTACACAAAGTGGTGCAAAGTACTAGTCGAAATTACCAAATTTGTGGTTGAAGTGCCACGACTATCAAACGATCAATTAAACTATAAATCCAAGAGAATAATGAAACAAAGATTACCATATTGCATGAATAACGAGTTTCAACAATAGGGATGATACTGCTCAAATTTGGAATCACTCTAGGCTATCTAAAAAAATAAACGATATTGAACTATTCAATTTATGCAAAGCAACATCCAAATAATTCACAATCAGAATTCTTCTCTACTTAGGTCATGCCCTTTCGGGAACTGCTAATCTACTACTGGTCAAAGTGTCTCAGTCCGCTCTCAAGCCAAGAATCTGAAACCTGTATAATAAATCAAACCTGTACTACCAATCCTATTATCTTAGACCGCTCTTTCGATTCATTTATCTAAAGTGTATATGGCGTTTTATGGATCTAGAATTGCACTAACAATGGACTAACCTAAACGACTCCGTCTTTGGTGAAACCGACTATGTCTTCGCCGATCTGAGCTCCTCGAAGTTGATGCCTTCTTTTAACTCAAAAGTCTTTGAACCCTCTCAAATTTCTTCCAAAAGGTGTGTCCTAAAACTGTTAGTGGACTCCTTTATTTATAGAATTTGAATTTTTCCTAGAAGCCAGATTGGTCAAATTAACCGTCCTAAAACTTTCCACTTTTAAGCGAGTTTATTGACTAGCCAAGCCTTCTAATTTGTCCCACTATTGTGGGATTTCAATCCATTTAGTTGCCTATGCTGGTTAACTTGGGCTGGTAAGTTAACCAGTTCTAGCACTTGTGTTTTGCATCCCATTGACTCATCCTAGCTCGCCCATACACATTGTATTGTCCGGAATAATTCCTCGATTTCGTTATGCACCTGAAATTTATAAAAAACACACGAAAATGACATCAAATTGACCCCTAATGGGTCGGACACACTAAAACGAGATAGATGCTTCCCAAACTTCTAACCAAAGTTATACAAACAACATGCAATATTGCTTAAATAAGGTCAATGAACGCGTTAAATCGAACGTCATCAAATAGCTCAACTTTTAAGCTTTGTTTTTCCTCCAGCCAAAAGCTGATTATAGCCATGGAAGACATCTACGATTGATTTAAAGTACTTGGAAAAAATCGTAGCGAATCCATATTCCTCAATGTATCCATAAAGTGCTAAGCATGCATGTGAACCTTTAACAACAAATCCAATCTAGGAAATCACGGACTCAAAAGAAGTTCTCCAACTTGCCACACATCATCATGCATATTAGACTACCCATTTAGACTTCTTACTAGGTGTACAACTTAAACATGATTTGTATCTCCTCTTTGTTGTGTTTTGATCTAGGATCCAAGATCCTTGTCTATCAGAATTTTAAAGGTTCCTTGTTCAATATTTAATGATTGTTTTTATGCATATGTTAGTAGTTATCAGTCGATTTTGACTCAGGCGGGAACCTGAGTAGGACTTCTTGGTTGAACTAGTGGTTTGACCGGGACTCCTAGGATGGGATTTCTCAAATGGAATCAAACTTCCAGGGATTTTACCGCCTAAGCCATCACATATGCCATCATAAATGCATCAGAGTTTAGGTGGCAACTATGACATGACGAGTTAAAATGTGTTTTCAAAAATATTCACACCACACGGCAACAACGAGCTAGACTAGAAGTTTACTAAGACGACTAAGCTCCATATTTCGACATTTGACACTCAATTTAACACTTAAACATGTATACTGACTCAAAAATTAAAACAAAACTAACTCTAGACATGGGAAGCCTCCCATGAAGCGCTCTTTCTTTAACGTCTTTGTGCTAGAAGATACCTAGATGATTAAGTTGGGGCAACCCAACTCAAAACTTCCTTGAGGCTAGTATAGTTGTTCTTGACATGCAGCTTATTTGTGTTTTTTCTGAAGCAGCCACTTCTTCTTACCAACATAAAGAAGCTCCATAATACCATCATCTCTGACGCCAGTAACTTCAAAAGGTCTGAGCCACTCATCTTTATCTACTTTATCATCTAGGGTTTCTACTAGCTGCCATTTGTCTTTCTGCTTAGGCTTCCTTTTTCTCTGTGGTGGCCACCATGTCTCGATTAACCTATTGCTTTAGATAAATTCTGCTCAAAAGATGGGTTAATAGGTCAAGCATACTCGAGAGTGCCAACATGAACTTCAGTAGGATATCGAGAATTAGACTTTTTTTGCTTAGAAGATGCAATCATGCTAGAGGTGTGATTAGATATATTAAGGACAATCTCCTCTTCTCCAAACCTGAAAGCGATATGTACTGCTTGCACATCAATGATGGCACCAACAGTGAAAAGGAATGGTCGACCAAGGATGAGAGGAATGTGATTTGCCTCTTTAATATCCATCACTACAAAATCAACTAGAAATAGTTATCATGCACATTCACAAGCACATTCTCCACCATTGCTATAGGATGCTTAATGGACTTATCAGCTAGTTGGATATTTGTATCGACATGTATTAAATTAGACAGCCCTAAAGTTTTAAACATGAGATGTGGCATGATATTAATACTAGCCCCTAAATGCACTAATGCTCTATCAACACTATGACCGTTAATAACACAAGGGATACAAAAGCTCCCTGGTCCTTTTTTTGGTTGAAACCTTAGCTTTTAAGAGTTCTGAGCATTCCACACCAAGTGTTGCTATGGAGGTGACTCCTTCTTCCTTATTTCTTAGCAAAAGTTCTTTCAAGAGGTTTTGCATATGTTGGGATTTTTGTGATGGCCTCTAAGAAGGGGAGACACATTTCCTGCTTATTGAAGAGGTGAGTATAATTCCCAACATCTCATGATCAGCTCTTCTTTTTAATAGGTACTGGATAAGGCAGTTTTCACTTTTATTTCTCAACACCCTCTAGTATGAGGAAGAAGTTGGTGTTGGCGGGTAAGTGAGCTTTTGGAGGTGGTATGCTCTCTTTGATCAGAGCTTCTTTCTCTTCTGGAGTAGTGATGGAAACGTTTGGCATTTGTTCTGGGTTCACATGTTACGCATGTTTGATTTCATATGTTAGAAATCGACAGGCAAATAATAAAATAAAGAAGGATAAAAAAGAGACGACCTAACGATTTTACGTGGAAAACTCTTTCGAAAAAAAACCACAGGTGCACAACAACGGTGAAAACTTCACTATAATCATAGAGGTACAACTTGAAGGGAATTACAATTGATCTTTGAATTTTTATCGTATAGGATTAATTTCTCTATAGACGCTAACAAGGATTAGAATAAAAAACCTAATAGGAATATGAATATGAATAAGAATAGGAATGCTATGGGCTCAAGTCGAAAAGCTAAGAATTGGATCACTAACTTTCAAGACTCCACCTTGAGACAAATTCCCTCTTTGAAGAAAATTTCAACTCTCTTTAAAGAAACAGTCAATCACCTCGTGCGCAAAAGTCCCACATGGTCTAGAATGTGATACCTAATAAGCTTGAGCTAGCTCAAACTTAGTAGCATGAACTTCCTTCTTGATCATGTCAGCTGATTGTCATGAGTGCTAATCTTGGTCACTTGAAACTTTTGTTCAGCAATTACACATTGAATGTGGTGATATCTTATATCAATATGTTTCGTTCTTTCATGATACATCTTAAACTTTGTAAGGAAAATCACACTCTAACTATCACAGAATATGGTGATGCAAGAACTATCTCCACGAAGCTCACCATACAGTCCCTTCAACCAAATAATTTCCTTGCACGCTTTACAAACAACCATGTACTCTGCTTCAATATTGGATACATCAATAGAAACCAGCAACTAGCTTTCCAACTAACAACACAACCACTAATGGTGAATACATCATCAACCAGTCAAAGACCTTCTATTATCAGAAGTCTCCACCATAATCAGAATCTACATAGCCAACAAGTCCACTCTTAGACCTCTCCAACCTTAAGCAAGTGTTAGAAGTACCATGCAATTATTTAAATATCCATTGAATAGCTTTCCAATGCTCTCTACTAGGATTAGCCATGTATCTACTAACTACACTCAAAGTATGTGATAAATCAGGTCGAGAGCAAATCACAACATACAATAGAGAACCAACAACACTGAAATATGGAACTCGAGACATGTATGTAACAGTTTCATCAGACTATGGACAACCAAATGAAGATAATATGAAATGTGTAGCTAATGGAGTACTCACTAGTTTTGCTTCAAGCATGTTGAAGCAACGAAGAACTTTCTCAATATATCTATGTTTATTAAGATACAATATTCCAGCTTTCCTGTCTCTAATGATTTCAATGCTAAGTATCTTATTTGATGCACTAAAATCCTTCATCTCAAACTCACTACTAAGCTGCACCTTTAATTTAGCAATTTCTAATCTATCTTTACCAGCCATTAACATAAATGATCAACTAGTTAGTTAATCAAACCATAAATGTAGATAGTTTTCTTCAAATAAACACAACCATCTTAATCAAATCTCTTGAAGTTTTGAAAGATCATAAAAGAATCAAACCTTTTACACCACTGCCTAGGAGATTGCTTCAAACCATAAAGAGACTTCTTCAATATACAAATAAGATTTTCTTTTCTAGTCACAATGAACCCTTCTAGTTGGTCAATATAAATATATTCTTCGAAATCACCATGTAAGAATGTAGTTTTGACATCTAACTGCTCAAGCTCATAATCTTACATTTCTATAATGCTAAGTAAAGTATAGATAGAGCAATGCTTGACGACTGGATAAAACACATCAATAAAGTAGATACCTGGAATTTGGCTATATCCTTCAGCGACAAGCCTCATTTTGTACCCCGTCCCCTTTATAGGTGAGATATCTTCTTTTCTTTTTAATATCCACTTATTGCGGGTAGTCTTCTTTCCCTTAGGAAACTTGACAAGCTCCCAAGTGCCATTCTTAGCAAGTGACTCCATCTCCTCATACATTGCAATTATCCACTTCTTGCAATTAGTGGGTCTAACAGTTTTAGAATAGGATGTTGGTTCAACTTCACTTCCAATTTTTCAGCTATATTCAATGCATATGCAATAACAATTCACATCTTGTATCAAATGCCTAGGCCTATCAGCTGCAATAGAATGTGATGGAGAATCAAAAATAATTGGAGTATCATCAACAATGGGATTTTCATCAACAACTTCATCTTCTGGTTTTTTACGAGAATCAATAGAATGCTCCACCTACACGCTTGATTCCTACTCAATCTCTACGTGAACTTTAGTACATTTGTTGTCACGCAACATAGAATTTTTATTAAAGATAACATTCTTACTAATCACCACTTTAACGTTTTTTGATTCCATATCTTCTAGCCTTTTACTCCAGATTTATAACCAATAAATATACAATTAACAATTCTAGGCTCTAACTTCCCATTATCAACATGTGCATAGGAAGAGTAACCAAATATTGTCAATGTAGAATATTCAGTATGTGAACCAGACCATACCCCAATAGGAGTCTTATGATTGATTATTCGTAGTTGGTCTCTTTGGGTTACAAGCTTCCATGCATTCCTATTCTAAAAACTAAGTCTAGATGTTGATTGACACCTATATAACTACCAATGACTCATATGACTTGATGTGGTCACAAGAAGTTCATAGGCAAAAAATGCACGCCAAGTGCTCGATGACATGCCTCAATGAAAGCTACACTAATGATGGATGAATTGGGTATATAATTTCCTCCTATCCTACCAATTACTCAATTAAAGATGCTACCCTAGGTCAATCAAGCATGGTCATGCATCAATCTCCCTACTTTCATTCTAGTGAAAGCCATAACATTCAAAGGACTCTAGCACAACCATCCAATAACAACTTTTATTACCAAACATCATCCAAACTTTGACCAACCCCTAAAGCTTAAGGGGTTATCCATGCATCAACATCATCTCTAGTATAACAACAACACAAAATATCCTACCATGGCAAAAGTCAAAGGAGAAAGAGAGGTTACAAACACCATTCTTGACATCTATGTAGAAGGCTTGAAGGTGATGATTCCTTGATCCTCAATCTTGACTCCAAACTCCACCCAACCCAAGCTAGCTCGAAGGACTCCAATTTGTCTTTAATCTTCTCTTCTACGGTTCGAAAAAGTAATAGGAGGGCAACCATTTTTACCCAAACACCAGAGTCTAGTATGCAATGGTCAACACAAGAGAGTGAGTATGAGTATAACACCAACGTACAATCGAGCGATTCCGGCTTTTCTAAAAAAAAGATCACCAAGACTGTCGTATGCCATCATATATATTATTGTCAACCTATAATAGCCGATGATATTATTGTGGGATACTGTCTCTGACCATGTGAAGATGAAGCTGGTTTGAAGATTGTGTATGGCAAGGTGAAAACAATGCATAGCGTGCAACAACTTGTAGCTATACTTTGAGTTTAATAATGACATCTATGGAGATTCACGTTCTGCTGGCGCTGCAACAACAGCATACTCTAAATATTGTCTTTCACAGAACATGAAGGAGGTGTGTCATTATGTTGCACACCACATGGAGGAAAATGTAGCTGCAAAAAAGGGTGAGGACAAAGCTACAAACCAAGCTGAGGACGAGGATGATTGGGATTGTGAGGCATCGAGTGAGGATGACGATGGTGGCCATATTGGGCCACTGAATCCTAAAAGAGAGGATGCTGAACTCAAACTCGGCTGAGGAGTGACTTTATCGTCCCATACCCCTCCGCGAGAGTACACTCCACCTGAGTTGTACACAACTTTGGGTGAAAACATTGGTTAGGTAATGACTATGGACTATTACGGTGGGGGTGTAGAAATTGCTAACTTCAACGCCACCCGTTAAGATTTCTACATAAAGAACAAAGTAAGTCTTACTACCAAACACTGGTCAATCCACAAGCACCAAATATTAACAAAACCTGCTTAAAGAATTGGGAACTTGAGGTTAGATGTCATTCGTACCCAACAAATTGGTGTCCATGGAGGTTACGCCTGACGTCTAAACCAGAGGACGAGTTTTGAATCGTTAGGCAGTAGAATCCTCAACACTCATGTGATGGCAGTTACCACAATGTCGAGTCGACCCAACTTGATGTTAATGTCATTGTTGAGGTGATAATACACTTGATTAGGACACAACCACATTTAAGGGTTAGGATAGTCCAAGCAGATATCGCAAACAGGTTCTAACTACCGATCTCATACATGAAGGCACAGTACATTGAGCAACGGATGATGGAAATGATATACGGAGACTAGGAAGGGTTGTATAAAAAGATTCTAGATTTTTTTATTGAGGTACAATGTTGGAACCTGGGAACATAGGTTGACTTCCACCTAGACGACCGAATCATTTGGGGAGAGGCACATAAGCAATTTTGGTCTGTATTCTGGAGCTTCAAATCAAGAATTGAAGGTTTCCATGACTATTATCTGTCTTGGTCATACATGGAACCTTCCTGATGAATCTTGAGCAAGTTCGTTTGATGGTAATCACATTATCCTAACTCAGCATTTTCCACAGTCCCAAAAGAGAGTGTGGATTAATGGGTGGGTGTGGTTCTTCAGTTGCATTCAACAAGTTGTCACAAACAGACATAACATATGTGTAATATTAAAATCATCATCTTGGGATAAGAGTTGTAATGGCCAACATCAGTGGAGGTTGTATATAGCAATGGTGTAGCCGACATTATGAAAGCAACTAGAATAGTCATGTGAAGGTGTCTAACATGAAAAATAGTGTGAAGTCCATAGGTAACAAGTCTCCGTAGTCCCAGGAACTTAGCTAGTTATGTTACCTGTGGAGTCTGACTTTCTAGAGGCTAACTAGAGACTCGGGGTTAACAAGCCAAACTGGGTTATTGACGACAAAGCGTTATGGAATAAAGCCGTCAATGTCAAGCAAGGTGGGATGCGATATGGAATTATGACGATGAATATGGCTGAGAGTATCAATGGATCATTCAAAGGGATCCAGTCTCTACCAATATGCATTTTAGCCCATGCAACGTTTTACAGGTATATTACTCATGACTGTTGACGTTACTAAACATCGTTTTGGACTGAAGATGTTGAGCTACATCCTAGCTCGTGCCGCAAAGATGGTCAAACGAGACAAAATTTTCCCACCAACCCACCATCATAGATGGTTTGCCCGGCATGCAACACAGTGAGGCACAACATGAGGACTTCTCTGATGACCCGTAGGACAAGCAGGAACCTAAATTAGACTATGTAAATTCTATGTTGCTTTTGGTTTTTATGTTATTTTCGTTTATGGTCTGTTTTTTATTTTGCGGTTTCCTTTGTACTTTGTCCAATTGTTTTTCCTTGTAACTTTGAGTTTCTATTGGATAAATATTATTTCCTATAGTAGGTCTACAAAATAAAATGGACAAAACACATTAGATGGTCTAAACAAACATATAATATTATGGTCTAAGAACTCAAACAACAAAGATGACAAAACATAAAGAGTTCAGTAGTGCAAACACTAGAAAGTAGTGCATACAACCATATATTGTTATGCAACACCGACTAAAATCTTGTTATGATGTCCATGACATCCTCCACCTGGGGCGGGGGGGGGGGGTCTCCGATGGTTTGCTAAGTCATGGTCTTAAGAGTCTCACTGCCTCTACCGAGATTAATGGTGCAACCCATGATGACGATGACCTCTCTAAGGTGTGGTCGACTCGACGAAATAGTGAATGATCTGCTCCTCTAGTGTTATATGGTTGAAGTCAATAGCAAGATGATTAGGAGCTTAATAGGGCAGGGATAGAGGCCTGACAAAGTTTCTCCACCACTTAGGGGTGCCATGCCTGGTGGGTCAGTCCAGCTAGTGCCATATGCGGGGGGTTGCTCCAAGTCGTCCAACCTATGCTGCATGCCACCATTCGCGTACATCATGGACTGGACTTTAGAGTCTAGCAAACTAATTCTGTATGGTAACCCAAAGGTTTTCCAATCCATCAATGTGAGACAAGGAAAAATAATTATGTTAGGTTTGTATGCAAGATGCAAACAGGAATAAGGAACATATGTAATTTCAATCCATCCATTGGATGAGAGAATCATGTAATTTTTGGATTATAAAACAAAATCTATATGGGAAAATAATTAGATTAGAGAAAAAGATAGACGCAAAACCTTGTCAACGTCAAGGGAAACCTAATTGTGGATGGCTTCAAAGCTGACAAAGCTTAGCCAGGGTTATATGCTTGATTTTTTGTTGTTGTGGGTTTTCTACTCATTTTGTCAACACTTGATTTTTAATGTTAGGTTTGTTGTACTTGGTTTAAAATTTAGGGTTGTGTACTTGAGTTTTTTTTGTTGTGGGTTGTTACTTGTTTTCTTGTACTTGATTTTTTAGTGTTAGTTATTTTGTACTTAATTTGTGTACAAGGTTTGGAGTTAAAATTATGTACTTGTTTTTCCTGTACTTAATTTTTGTGTTAGACTTGTTGTACTTGGTTGTTGTACTCAGTTTAGGGGTAGACTTATGTACTTAATTTTTTGTTGCGTATGGGTTGTGTACTCGTTTTTCACATACTTGAATTTTAGTGTTAGATCTCTTATATTTTGTGTCCTATGTTCATGTCCTTGTTCTTTGTTTTCATATTTATTTTTCATTCTCATTTATACATATTTGTCATTCTTTGTACTTTGTTCTGAGATGTTGACAAAGGATTGTAGCTCTTTTCATGTGTAACGGAATTTGATAGCATGAATATGAATGTCACCACCAACAATTTTGAACGGTAGAAAACAAAGATGAATTGATTATATATCATTCAGGATTACTTGCCATGCTTACCTCGTTGATTGTCAGCTGATATTAGTCAACCGCAATGCTTGATTTTCTAGTATTAGACTCATTTAGATCCATCAACGCCATTGTTGTAATATAGTTCCAAGAACAAATGAGACTTAATTTGTGATCGAGAGAATGAATCGGGCAAGTTTCAAACAAACAAGAGAATTTTTAATGTTTGTGTTCTAATTTTTTTTAAAAACTTGAATTGTTTATGGAGGTAAAATTACCCTTGGTAATATGAGAACCGTTGGATTTTTTAAAAACTTGAATGATTTATTTTCCGCAGCCAATACCTAATTTATTTGCTGGCAATCTGGACTCAAATGCTCTCTAATATCAATGGGAGTCATATAAATGCATAATCCTATTATTAGGAGACTTTTTGGACTAATTATAGTTGGAGAGAATGTTGATCTTATTTATAAGATCTTGGAATG
The DNA here is from genome assembly GCA_030674075.2 of Linum usitatissimum. NCBI lineage: Eukaryota > Viridiplantae > Streptophyta > Magnoliopsida > Malpighiales > Linaceae > Linum > Linum usitatissimum. The sequence continues at coordinate 3,561,156 of JAUJYP020000848.1, forward strand.
TAATGTATGGTGGGTTCGTAAATTACAACAACAATATTAAATGAGTTGGTTTCATTTGATAAACAAGGAAATTGACCTACTAACTTTTCCCAGAACCAATCACGAAGGGCATTTTTTAGGAGAAGATGATTTTCAGGTTTTTTAGATAAGTAGTTAATTTTTTATTTTCTAACCTATACTTTTCATTAAATTTACATTTATCCTTTTAACTTCTCCTTTTTGTTTTTATGTTTAGATTGAAATCATTTCCCCCCTTCTCCTACTTCTCAAGCCTTCGGCGTTTACTCTACCGATAGGGCTTTTTTTTCTTTCTCAATTCAACTTCATCTTATATCTTATTCTTTGGATTACTTTACTCTATTTTTTTGCTTTTGTTAGAGTTCGTATAATAAATCTCGAGTAGCTTATCGATAGTGGTGATTTTCCTCAAGTATCCAAATTGCAGTTGTCATTTTTTATTGACGTGAATTCATTTCCTAATGTCAAGCTCGACAGTCCAAGTTCCAATAAAATTCTGATTCACAATATAACAAGAGCATAGCTAGTTTGGAAAGGAAGTTGTTGACCTGGTTTTGTTGTTTGGTAATTCTCGTAATTCTAACTTATAACATACGTTGAACTAGTTCGCCAAACAAACATAGCAAGTCAGACCACCTACTAAAACATTACGAACTAGCTCAGGCGTTTCAACCAAATAAGTAATAACCAATACAAGCAGAACTAGTTCAAGGTTTAAGTGAAACATGATAAATCAGAATTGGGAAATAACCACACTAGTAAAACTAGTCTAGCAAAATCAAAATAACCAACCATCACCATCTTGTTATCAAGATCCTTACTCAACTCTATACAACCAACAGCCTGCATGAAACTATCACTTTCAACTTCCTCAATATTATGAAGAGCAATCACAGAACCACTACCTTCGGGATATCGAGGAAATGAGTGCATCCCAAGAGGAAACGCTTATTGCGGAGGAAGAAATGATAAAGAGAATGGTAGAGATGATGAAGAGAATGGATGTGAGAGAGGATATGATTTCAAGAATAGAGCCTGCTAACACTTCCTTTGACAACGATGTCGAGTTATTAGTAAACAACACCTCTAAAAGGTTTGAAATAGGATGGAGTTTGAATATGGAGGAGGGGGTGTCCGGAATCGAGCTTGTCGGAGCTCCTCACCCAAAATCGCAGTGTAGGAGTTAGCATCGGTTTCTACACTAAGTAAGAGTCAAAAGCCTATGAGAGGTAATTCCTTACTTAATGGGCTTCAAGACTAGAAATCATAGGTCGACGCCTAGATTTAGAGTTGGTGGAAGCTCCTTAGACATGATCCTTCTTACTCATCAACTACCGCCCGTTGATCCCAGAAAAAGGGGAAACAAATTGAAGGAGGACAACAGAGCTTCACTCGCCATCGTCACATTAAAGGACTCCGGGCAGGCCCGCCCAATCATTTGTGTTGGTCGGCCCACCAGCACAAGGCCTCACTTTCAGAAGGGTTTATTGTAATTTATAAACTAATATTACTTGTTGGATGGATTTGGATAGTCTAATTAGGAAGCATGACAAAGAAAGAAAAAAAAACGTAAGGATTTTGTCTTATTTGATGACTGGATTCATATATTTTAACATTACACTTCACACAGCAGAATTGGAAAATTATGAATGAATTAATAGTCGATTGGGTTGTTGTTAATGTATTGCTCTAAGTCTGTGTTTTATATAACTAAAAATAATAATTTTGCCAGATTTTGATTTCAACACAGGCCTCTGAAATCCATTTCACGGCCTTGACTTTGGGTCTTCATGATGAGTGATCGTTGACGGCTTGGTATTATTGATGCGGCGAGATTAGGGTTGAGATTAGGATTTTGGTATATTATACTAATAGCCTGATTGCAAAATGAAAGAGAGTTTGTTCGCTGGAAATCTCACAAATCGTCGCCGTGCTGGGTCGGAGGAGAGGATGCTGACATCACTCGCCACCCTAGTGTAAAAATGAACTCCACGGGATAGGTTGGAAGAAGAAGAAGAAGAGGAAGAAGAAGAAGAAGATCACCACTTGGTCGAGCTCCATCTGGCGATTGTCGTGGTCGTACTTATTGTTTTGTTTGTGGGTCTTATTGATCCGATCGATGAGCAACTCCTCCTAGTTGACCATATTCTTGATCTGGTCCATCTTGGGCATATTCTTGTTCTGGTCCATCTTGGGCATATTCTTTATACGGGGTAGAACATAGTGGACCCCGTCTAGCATTGGCGTCCAAGTCTCCGACGGTTGCGCCTCATCGTACCGGTTGTTGATGATGGTGTAGGCTTGGATGGCTTTGAGGGTGCTCAGCTCCTTCACTTTCTTCATTAGCCTGCTCTTCCGCTTCTTTAATGACGCCATCCTGGCTGACGAGTTTTTTATGTACACTAGCTTTACTTTCTTTCTAGTCATGATTAGTTGAAGTAGCAGACCGAAAATGGTTCAACGCACTTGGCCAAATTGTATGATGATTAGGTAGTGTAAGTGTGATTCAAGACCCAAACTTCATTGTTTTATATATAGTGGATGTTGGATGATTTGGCTGTTGGTGAAAGTAATGTGAGGAGCAAAATTTAATTATGATTTCCAACTAAGTAATAGTTTTTATGGTATTGAAATTCATTTTAGTGTAAAAGATATTTAATATTTCAAGGGAATACAACAAAAATCACACAAAACCAAACTTGATTAATTTAGAAGGAGAGTACCCAAGTACTCTAGTAGGCAGTGGTAGAGTTTGGCCAAATGAATGTATTTCTTCATATTAAACAAGAACTAAGTAATAGTAAAGTCAAACATCAACAAAATAAAAATTGAACACCATAACCATAAGATTTGCAAAATTACAAAATAATTGTTTCTTGATATTTATGCCATCAACACATCGTTTGACCACTTATTATTTTTTTATCGTTAAATAATATCTTTTCATCTAATTTTACATATTGAACTCAACTTTAAAATATGGTAAATCAAATAATAATTAATTTTGATTTAGATCTTAGTTGTAATAGAAACATATAATTAATTAAGTATTTGATTTTGGTACAAAACCTTTTAAAATGCTTATGAAAAATTAAGTAGCATCTCTAGCGGAGATGGTAAATATGATGGATGTCTTTGGAGTGGTATGGGGTTCGACATCAGCAAGTAAGATTTTATGACCATGTTAGTAAAAAATTATCTACGAAAGACCAAGCAGAATCCTGAAGTCACTTTTTCACTTCAATCCAAAAATGTTAGTCCAAATATTAGCAAACAGTTTAAATAGATGAGACAATCACGACTATCTCATCCTACCTTAGAATGAACCAGAAGATATACCAAGAACATAGAAGTAAAAGAAGGGTCAATGATATTGTTCATCCCGATTCTAATGACGTGACTTATGCATTATAATTCCAAAAATACTCTTTGTAGAATCCTAATGTTTGTGAAATATTTTAAACTGTTGGAATATATTTAGACATATTGTGACTAACTTCCCATGTAAGATATTATCACTTGATTTCTTTCACCAGTACATCACTTCGGTCAAAATCTTAATAAGTAGCATGTACACAATAGTACGAGTCTGCGCTTTTGAACCGAAGGGGAATGAAGAGAGTGCAAGTACATTGAAAGAACGTACCTAACCTAAATGGTTGGAACTCTAGCCAATAACTAGTAGGTCATGGGTTTGAGACCTTCCAACTACATCACTTCTCTTCTTTATCTTGAATCCAGCCTAGCTACAAAACGACGCCGTTTTGATTCATTTAAATCCTATCAACAACTGAGCCGTTTTGATCATAAACATACCATATATTAATGGATATAATTATATAAGAAACAAAATCCCATAACATATGCATATAACATTTACTGTCCCAAACATCAAATTTTGAACAAACTAGGTACCCTAAATTGTACTTAGGCCATAATGTAGACATAATCGAGACATAGTGGTCTTATAACGTAAACATAACTTGATAGTGACACATCTAACTGGAGGTTCAAGCCTCTTTGGGTCCGTCCGTGGCAACTTCTTTTAGCAACTCTGCCGCAGCCTCATCAAGGATTTAGTCACGAAGTGCACTCCACTGCGACAACACCAGCCGACATAAGTACTTCAACCTATCTTTGATGATAACACCCTCCTCATGCCACTGGTTGGTTTAATCCGTTGTGAAACGAAGTGCATACGGGCCACTACTGTGTTAAGTCTGGATGCTGTTGAGTAGACACAACCCTCCACCGAAACATTGCATCATCCTTGTCCCTTTTGTTTTATAATACGACTGCATCTCAAAATCCTTACAAACCATGCTATTGAGAATAAACTTTTCCTTCTTATCCATGTCCAACCCAAACACGTAGGAGTGCTTCAACACTTCCCCGACATGGGTTGGGAAGTTAACACTTATAAATTTTCATTCCACAGAAGTTAACACCTTAGAAATACATCTCATTGTGGAATTCCTTGAGGGCAGGCAAAAACCGAGATTGAGTTAGAGAAAAATCAATCACTTCTTCCACTTCTATCCGATGAAAAGACTGCAGCAACAACAAGTTCAATATTGTTCCCTAATAAAAAAAGCATCAAAACTGAATATATCAAGACATAACTGATAACTCTTATACTAATTATAAGTGGCACTATCTTGTTGACCAGCAAATTCTCCTTGTTGAACTGGTGGCAGAATGCATCAAGCAAAATGCTATTGATCTAGTTTGGATACTTGAGGATCTCCAACTCAAACTTTATCATTTGCATCCCTTTTTCAGGAAAGTCACATATGATGCAGTACTAACAGATACCAAAGTAATGGAATCACTATTACTAATGAGTCGTATCATAAAATGTAAAGTCAATAGAACAGAGTCATAAAGGATACGTACTCTTAGTGAAAAAATATATGTCACTATCTTTCTCTCCATCGGGGTTAATTCCAACTTTTGTCGCTTAGTTAGTACAAATTTCTTGCTAGTCATCTAGCGATCGCAGTCAAGTGGGGTCTGCTTGTTGTTGTTGTCAATCATTATCACCTTAGCGCTCTCCACAGCTGTTGTTTGGGTCTGCGACGCGGCTTGGAATACAGACTTCTCATCAGACGAAACGGAAGGGGGAGTACTTGACTCTTTAGACAATATACATATCGTCAGCCAAGTATAGAAACACAAGCTGGGGAAAACAAAGACATAACATGGGAAACAAAGACATGGCATGGGGAAAACAGAGGCATAACATGGGGGAAACAAAGAGGGGGAAATAGAGGCATAACATGGGGGAAACAAAGAGGGGGAAATAGAGGCATAACATGGGGAAAACAACGTCATAACATAGTTACTTCAGATCCATAACATGGGTATACCATACCCATAATATACTAAATTCAGAACCATAACATAGGTTTATCACAACCATAACATAGGTAAATCATCCCCATAACATATCTAACCAAAAATAACATAACTAACCCTAAGCTATAACGAAGGTCGAACTGAGCAATGATACAACATTTAGACCATATAAACTAGCATACCATCATTTTTCTTGTTATTTTTCCCCGCATCGTCTTTGGCATCATCTTTCTAAGAATCCTCTTTGGCATCATTAGCTCCCTCATATGTTTTCTCATCAGCCACCTTCTCTATTTCCTTGGAAGTTTCCTTATCGATTTACTTCTTAGTTACCTTCCCTTTTACCTTCTCAACTCCCTTTTCTTTTGCCTTGTCAGGTTTCTTCTCGTTTGCCTTTGGAGGTTGGGATCTTCTCTCTCCCCTTCCTCCTTGTTAGAGTCGTTGTCGTTGTACTCCGCATCATCATCGTCGCCACGATCCTAATCATCATTACCATCATCGTGGTTGTCCTCATCATCGTCACCATCATCGTCGTTGTTGTCATTGGCGTCCTCTTCATCATCGTTTTGATCATCATCGTCGTCGGCCAACTTTGTTTCAAGAGTTGACTTCCCCTTCCCTTGTAGAAAATGATGGATGTACGCACTCTTATCCAGCCACAACTTCCATTCATCCTCTTGATCTTTCAAAGATGACGGATAGTTCACCAAGGCAGTTGTCCTACATTGAACCTTGAACATCGCAACGTCTGCTAGGAATTACGGCTGGAACACAAAACAACACAGTAGCTATATCAAGGGCATACCAGTACCAAAATCGTAACAAGGGTGTAACAAAAGTATATCAGTTATCGGTGGAATGGAAGACCCTTTCGCTACGGAAAGACACTTATCTGATGGCGTGAGGCTACCGAGTTGTGCTAATGGCTGACAAGTTACAGTCTGCCGATAAGATTGAGAAAGTTGACTCGGTCCTTGGTTGAAGACGTCTTGGGACTAACTTACAATAATGAGTTTCAACCCTGCATCGAGGGAGTGCCTTTTCTTCAACTTGAAGGACCACGTTTTGTCGGGAGTCCTGATCCTTCGGACGAAGGTAAAGAAAAGGTCATCATCCTAGTCAGAGCACACTTGCCTCATTTCCGGCATGATACCTTCTAGATCGATCATATGCATAAATGTTATTGGAAACTGGAACAGATACAACGAATATAACACGTATGTATGACCGATATAACACCACCCTAATCAGGGACATAACAGAAACGGCACAGGAGACTGGAACAAATATAATGGATATAACACGTAGGTATCATAGATATAACACCACTGTAATCAGGAACATAATAGAAACATTACAGGAAACTTGAAAAAATATAACAGATATAACACGTATATATCATTGATATAACACCATTGTAATCAGGATATACCACCATGAAACTCATGTTGCCGCTTGGGTAAGAAGTCTTTCAATTATGGTAATAGTGCTCTAGCCTGACAAGGAGATGATTTGCCACGTAGGCCGATCAGTTGTGACTTGCGATCTCAACGTTTTCAAGACTAAGGTACTTCACATACTTCATTGTCACCGTCCAGGTATTTGTTGCAACCAAAAAAGATCATAGTGCATGAATCATGTATAACTTGGCATAAGTAGTGGCATCTTCACATTTGTTCATGGCATCCTGAAGTGGAACAATGTCCATGTTGCGGTGCTTATTACTCGGTGTACCGGTCGACCGACGAAACTTCTTCAGCGCAAGTCGACCGCAATATTCAACATCTACCTTGGAAAGAGTAGTATGCGACACTAGCCTGTATACACGGTTTATGTCGTTCTATACTACGTCAAGCATCTCACCATCCGTGAAGCCCAAGTTTAGGATCAAAGGATTTGATGAGAAACTGAGCAAGTGCCTTTCCATGCTTCTCTGGTCTGGTTTGCTACCGGACGCTATACCAATGTCACTATTGTCACCATGCTTCTTCTTAGAAGGTTGTTTCCTCGATACTTGGCATGGAAATATCAAACTCATAACAAACTCGTAACATAAACATACCAGAAGGAGACTAGGCATCAAAAAACCATAACACATACATTACAAATGAATCCATAAGCATAACATGGTACATCGATATAAAACAGGCCTTATAGATATAATGTAGATTGAAGTCAACATTGAGGTGGAACCAGAGTCCTCGGATGCCTCTGTCAGGACGATCCCATTGTCTTTAGTCTCAGAGCCATTTTGACCTTTCTATATGAGAATCAGACGCGTTCACCTTCTTCTTCCTTCTAATTTTAATCTGGTGATAACAGAAGTGATTTCCATTGAGTCCGGACCAAACCGATCCTTCTAGCTAATGATTACCTTACTTAAAATATGTCGAAGCCTCCCTTCCGTAGTAAAATCCCTAGAAACAAAATCTTATAACTTCTGAACACTCTCGAAATCTTATAACTTCTTAAAACTCTCGAAATTTGCAACATCAATACATATGTGATTCTGTCGACATCAATGGCGTGAGACAACAAGCTCGTCCAAGGTAAGAGTCAATCTCGTTAGTCATCCAAGTTTTCTTTCATATGGTTGGTTTCCCTCTCTTGAACGCCTTATCTCTACTTTCCATAATCATATCGGTGACTCTGCTTCCTGATGGTGACCAAGACGACCCATCTCTAATTTATATCCCCAGCCACTCTACACTCACTAACAAAATTTAAAGAACATATGATAGAGAAGAAATTGCTTAGCTCAAAGCATAAGCTTCTTCTTTTATTCAATTTGGACTAAATAATATATCTATGTTTTCACTGTTTAACATCAATGAACAATAGTAAAGAAAAGTAGTGGGCCTACACGTGGTAGGATTCTAAAGAACTATAGATAGAAATATTCAAATGCAATGTTTAAGTAAACAGACTTCAGATCTCATTAAGTCCTTAACGTTTCTTTCCTTTCCTCTTTTGATCACTTAGTTCATCTTCATCATCTGATCTTCAATCTCCTACTGATCACCATTCATGCTTTTTCTCTGTGTAGTAGATGCTTAAGGTAAGTCATTTGTTAGCCTCCCACAAGTTGGCGAGTGTATATCAAAAACTCCCAACTTGCTCAACATGACATGTATGCGACCTCAATATAAATATTTTGTAAAGAGATCTGCTCAGTAGAGATCTGCTCAGTAGAGATATGATGCAGCTTAATGAAACAAGACTTAACTCTCTCCCTTGTAAGATGACAATCAATTTCAACATATTTAGTACATTCATGAAATACAAAATTTTTCACTATGCGTATTGCAGATCAATTATCACAAAAGATATTGATAGGAGTAGGGATTTCAACCTCAAGTTCAACCAGAAGAGAAGTAAGCTACTTGATTTCACATACCAGATGAGCAAGAGCTCTGTATTGAGCTTCAGAAGATGACCTTGAAACGGTTGATTGCTTTTTTACTTCAATGAAATCAAAATTTCAACTAAAGAGGTGTTCTATCATGTAATTGATCAGCGTGTATCAGGGCATGTTGCCCAATCTGAGTCACAAAAACCTTTTAAGTTCCATTGATGCATTTGGATTATAGAATAATCCTTGTCCTGTAGCCATTTTCAGGTATCTTAAGATATGATGTGTTGCTTGCAAGTTCCCCGTATAAGGTTTTTGTTGGTATTGACTTAGTTGTTGAATAGCAAAGGAGATATCAGGCCTTGTGATGGTCAAATAATGCAACTTTCCAATTAATTGTCTATAAATAGCTGGATTATCTAACTTATCACCAAGGTCAGCAATCATGTGAGTTATTGGATCCATCGGTGACTTTGATGGCTTGGATTCCAAAAATCCTATATCCGTAAGAAGTTCGATATAGTAGTTTTGTTGAATGATAACAATACCAGATTGACTACGGGCAATTTCAAGTCCTAATATGTTTTTGAGTTCTCCAAGGTATTTGATTTTGAAACTAGCTTGCAGATGAGCTTTCACTTCATCAATCGTCTTCATGTTTTACCAACAAGGATGATATCATCCACATAAGCAAGAAGAGTGACCATATCTTCACCTGTTCCCTTAGCGAATAATGAATAGTCAGAACTTGATTGTTTGAAATTATTAGCCAAAAGACCAGCTGTGAGTTTGGCAAACTATCATTTGCTAGCTTGATTCAGTCCATAGAGAGACTTTTCAAGCTTACAGCAATGGCCAGGTGGAACTGAAAGACCAGGTGAAGCTTGCATGTAAACCTTCTCCTCAAGCTCACCATTTAGGAAAGCATGTGAGATGGCCATTCATTGAAGATGTAAGCTCTTGATAGTAGCAAAAACTAGAAGAGACTTGATAGAATTTATTTTGGCAATAGGAGAAAAAGTGTCCAGGAAGTCAATTCCATACACTTGGGAAAAACCCTGAGCAACCAACTTGGCTTTGTCACGTTCATCAGAACCATCAGCCATTTACAACCAACAAGGCGTTTACCAAGGGGATAGGAACAATAGTCCATGTATGATTAGCAGCTAATGCTATGAACTCTTCTTTCATAGCCTTGATCCAACACAAAAGAAGAACAGCCTCCTAGTAAAATGTTGGTTCATGCAAGGTGATAGCATATAGAGCATAGGTTCTATAGGCCTCAGAAAGATTTGGATAAGATCCAACGGAAGCAAAAAATGCTTTGCAACATTACAATTCAAAAGATAGTCCCGTAAATATATGGGAGGGCATTTAACCTTGATTGGTCTAGAGGATTCTGGTGAGGATCACTTATCTCTAGTTGAACACTCTGTGGCTGAGCATCAGCAGAAACATCAACATTAGTATTGTCTAGGGAGACCTCGGGGTCCAACTTTGTGGCATCATCAGTTGATATGTCCCGCAAAGAATACACTAGACTTAGGATAACCGGATGATGAGACGAAGGGCATGACGGAGTGATAGACAAACTCAATTCTACATGAGGCATCCTATTTTCATGATCAGTGGGGAACATAGGTGGAGAAGGTGAATTTTGAGATCCCTTGTAAGGGAATATAGACTCATGAAACACAATATCCATATACACAAAAACTTGTTAAGAGCTGAGATCTAGAATAATATAACCTTTTATGCCTGGAAGAATTCCTAAGAAAATACATTAATGAGGACAAAGTTGAAATTTAGTTCTATGATTGGCTAATATGGAAGCATAACATAGAAACCTTAGAATAAGTAAATGATCTAGAGAGGGAGTTTGATAATATAGACGTTCATAGCGAGATTGATTGTTGAGAACAGGTATAAGAATCCTGTTAATGAGATAGACTAAATGAAGAGCACAAGAACTCCAGAAACATAGAGGAAGACCAGCCTGAAACTAAACCCAAAAACCCTCAATGTTAGATCTAGCTTCTGAGTTATGTTTCATAATATATATCCAGACTGCTCTAGAATAGTCATCGGCGACGGTTAGAAAATCAGAAAAGTGCTCATATGATTCAGTGGCAAGAGGTCCCCATATATCAGCATGCACAAGATCAAAGGGACGTGCAGAAATAATGATACTAGCAGGAAAGGGCAAACGATGTTGCTTAGCAAATGGAAAACTTCACAATGTGATACATGTTCAAAGGTTATAGAAGGATTGCATTCTTGCAAAAGATTAACTCTATCTTTGCTAGGGTGACCTAAGCGGCAACGCCAAAGATTAACATCAAGAACATGTGGTTGAGGTGTAGAGACTTGGTCTTGTAGTTGGTAAAGACCTCTACGAACGTGGGCTAAACCAATCATCCTGCACGTGATACGATCCTGGATTAAAAAAGTTTGATATTGGAACAGCAAGGAAACAGGAAGTTGTTCAGTTAACTTGCTGATGGACACTAAGTTAAATCCAAAACTAGGAACCAGTCGGATGTTACGGAGGGTAAGACCGATAGGAAGATTGACTGACCCAATATGACTCACTGGAATCTTACTACAATTTGGTAGATAGACAAAGACTCCAACAAAAGGCTTAGGGTTAATGCAAAACTCCATGGTTCAACAGACATGGTTTGAGGCACCAGTATCTAATATCCATATTGAAGCCAAGTCCATTTGTGTATTCAAAGACAGAGCATATTTACCTGAGTCATGCAATAGTGTCAGAGGGCTGACTCATGACTAGAGCTTTATGAGTTGATGTGCTTGCTGAAGATGTTTGAAGTAATGACCTCATATGATGGAGCTCTTCCGCAGAGAATGAAGAGAAGCTAGTTCTAGGTATATAAGAACTTGAGCTATTAGTATTTGATCCTTCTTGAGTAATCATGCTAGCAAATCTTTTTGATCCAGAGTTACCATAAGAATGGTTCCTATATCCAGCTGCTTTTTTACTTGTGCACGCTTTTTCTTAAGCTTCAGCTTCATACAGTCCTCAACAACATGATTTTCTTTCTTGCAATACTTACATAAAAGTCTCTTTTCTTCTTTGACAGCTAAGATAGTCTTGTTTGCATCAGCAACTAATTATGCATTGCCAGCATGCACAACAGGAACAGCTGACTCCCTTGCTATTGTCCTTCCTCCTTTCAATTTTTCTCCATGTTGCAAAGCACTATCATAGGCAGCCGTCGCATTAGGCAAGGATTTCATCATCAACAACTGTGTTTTAAGCACTTCGTATTCGTCGTTCAATCCTCATGAAACAGATTAGATAGTCTATATCTTGTTTATCGTAGAAAGCTGCTATAGCAGGGCGGACATTGGTATTTCCTATCACACAAGTAGAAGGAACAATCGGGGCAAATTGACTATACTCCTCTCGTAAACCCTTGATTATTGTGTAGTACCGTGTAACGTTCATTTGCCCTTGCTTACTGGCATGGATTTCATCTTGGAGATTAGAAATCCTAAGAGCATTAGCCTATCCAAAACGAGCTTTCAGTTCATCCCACAGTACCTTAGCATTTTTCGTGATTCACACACTGCGTTGGATCTCAGAATCAAGAGTGTTGATGATCCAGTCCCCTAAAAGTTATAACTTTTTTATTCGTAACCCAGTTCGTTAGGATTTAACAAGAAGTTAACTTGATAGTGTTTTCCTAATGCCTAACATAATCTGGAACTTTTTGTTTGCGACAGAATGCACCCAACAGACTTTTTGATGGGTTCGATTAGTCCGAAGAATCGTAGTTTCGATTAATTTTGTAATATATATTAATGAATTATAGTTTTAGCTTAATATAATTAATATGTGTATAAATTTCAAGGATGCTAGTTATGTAATCATTTACCGATTAAGTAATTTCGTATATGATTAGGATTTGGATTAAATGGTTAATTTGGATTTAAAATGGATTTTAGGTAATTTTATACTTGTTGAAATTGAAATATGATAAATAGAATTAATTTGATATCATATTATAAATGGAACTAGTCTATACTTTTAGTAGAATTTGATAACTTCCGATTAATTTAAATGAAATCTATAAAACTGAATTTAGGAGAATTAATTGGATTATAAATTAATATATCCCCTAAAAAAATTTATTAGATGAATTAATGGCTAGAGTCAATTGAGTTTAAAAATTGATCTACTATGATTATAAAATGATAATATATATTAGTGTAACTTTAATATGATTAAAGTTTCATGAAATAGAATTGGTTAGTAGTTAACTAGTACAATTTATTCTAAAAGTAAAAGAAATTACAAAGTTTTATGGTTTCATTCTAATGTTTTTCTCACTTCATAATCGATTATGAAGTTGTTTTTTTCCAAGTCGCCAAATCGTCGTTCTAAGCTCATTCCACTTTTTGATAGAAAATTTCCTCAACTTTAGGTTCATAAACATGTTTAAGATGTTTGGATTAAATCTCAATTCCCCATGTTCGACTCTCACCGTTCGAGTAAAAAGGTAGGTTAATTTAAGGGGGTAAGTTCTTTACGTTGCTAGTTAGGATTTCGTGTGATGTTTTATTTCTCCATTGAATTATATGATTGGTATTTATTTTATGTTATCTACGATTGGTAGTTATTTTATGTTATTGGCAGTTAATTTAGGCTATATATGATTGGTAGCTATTGTATGGTATTACTGTTTATGTTGCGTAAAGTGATGTGACACTAAGTTATGATAAGGCTAGACTAACGATAACGTTGAATGATGTTAAGTTTAGATACGACGAGTGAGTAGTGAATAAAAATACCTCACCTAGATGAATAATAGATAGATTTAAAACACAAACTCACTGTGTAGACTATCACCCCCCGTGACATAGGCTGCATTTGCACTTACGAATTATGAATTGGGTCGGTAGTGCCTTTACAAATTATGAAACGCGCTATGATACTGCCCTCATGAACTATTTTCCGATGGATACGTACTCCGAGACATTTACAAATCTAACGAATGGGCGGTAGGGCTTGTTAGTTGAGTTGGGGGATGCCACCATAAGAATAAGATATCTTGGATAAGGTTAAGAATCAGTGTGAGAATTAGTGTTACAATTACATACGATAACTAACATATGAATTATTTATGACCTATGATACTATGATTCATAATAGACCTCACTTGATTGAGTTGTGTTTTAACCTATGTTAATGAGTACTTGATATGTTGCTATGATTAAGATTTGTTCGGATTACATAAAGATGTTTAATTTTTATGTGACATGTTTAATTAGAAATTATTGATGATTGTTATTCAATGTTTTTTTGGAATTATATTTTATGATTCAAGTGCGAAAGACAGACCCCGAACCACCCACCGAGATGTTTTAAAGTGTATTCGGGGATATGAAAATGTGCACTTTTGGTTTACATTGAAGATAGTTTTTAAGTATTTAAAGGACACTTGTTATCATTGATTATATTATTTTATTTATAGTTATTAATAATCAAGGTTTAATTTTATCTCATCTTTTTATTATTTTATTTAATTTTAAAGTACTCTGGTCGGGCACTTTAGTAATTAGTTAAAGATTTTTTTAAAGACCGTTATGTCCTTATATGATTTTAAGTATTTTTAGTTGCTTTAGGGGTATTTTCATTAATTCTCTAGTTCTTAAAATGAGGGTGTAAGAGATATGAACAACGTGTCTATAAGTTGAGCTATCAATGAGCCAACAAAAGTCCACGGAATAAATAGACCGAGGGTCCGAATAGAGAGTTAGAAGAGGAAACATAGTTAGTCATCCTATTAGAATTGCACATTCATTCAATTATGTTAGATTCATATAAGTACTTGTAGCTCCTGGCAGGCAGTCTAGAAGGGACCTAGGCACGCAATCTAATGGTTAAGAGGATCAACTATAAGGAACCAGAAACACATGTTGAGTGTAACGAGCCAATTACCCGAAATAGAGCGTAACAAAGCAGTGAGTTACGAGTACAAGTAATCAGTATCAGTCGATACAAGCTCATATGATACAATTATAAAGAAAATTTTCAATCATATGATGCAGGCCCGACTGAGAAAGAGTTGCGACATGAATTGCTTTGGAGACACATAGAATACAAAATATCCGATTACAAAGAATACTTCACAATAACATAGGACAAATCATAAATACTTTAAGATCATAGATATAAAATCATTACAAACACCGAATCAAGATCATTTCCTAAAAAAAACTCCAAACATTTGTAGGTAGCAGATCAAAACATTTGCACAGAACATATCGTAACATTTATAAAGATCCTATCATGTAATCAGCAGTGAGATTAACTAATTAAAGAGCTTCAGGTATTTAACAGAGAACTGATCACCTATATATTGGGCCAACATCTCAAAATCTATCTGAGCTGAGTTTTCAGGTTGTCCAGAATCCATTGGTGCAAACACTACATCAAATAGAGTTCTTGTAACCAATTTCGGGTTGATTGTCGATTTTAGATTTTGATATGAGTTTCTCGATTCTGGAAGTCACTGACATGTGGACGACCATGGGCGTGACCGTGAGACAGTCATAGACATGGTTTTCAGATTAACCACATCGGGGTAGGCAGTCAGTCACGAGCGTACCCACTAGACGATCACGGCCGTGACCATGAGTAGGCCGCAAGCATGGTTGTCAGGCAGTCAAAGGCATTGTGATAAGTTAGTCACTGACGTGGTGGCCTTATTATAAAACCATATTTACGACCTACAACTCAAAATACACAAAAATAAAGCTAGGAAATTCAATCCAGGTGGAGAAGGCACAGCGGATCAATCCAGATCATTAGCAAAGAGTTAGAGAGGATAGAGGCAGCTTCGGAAGGTAATCCATTTTCTTCTTCTCTCTCAATCCTTCTGATTCTAACCCACGTAGGAAAATCCTAACAGTTTAGCAATTTGGCATTTTGGGATTTCAATCCTACGATTGATCTCTTCAGGTCATTCAACATAGGTGGCCTCAGCTATGGGAAGGCAGTTTCAGATTAGACTATACCGGGAAAGCTAATGAGAGGTAGGGGTTTGAGCCATTCTGCTTTATAAGCGTAGAACTATAGTGGGATGATTATGAATCCAGTGATGGGATTCTTATTGTGGTTGTATTCATGATGTCGAACGAGGGTTCTGCGGATCGTACAATAGTGTGTGATCTACTGTATAATTATTGTGATGTGTTTTGGAGTGAGGGCTCTAAGGCTGTATAATAGTGTGTGATCTACTATACAAGCTGTTATTATAGTCTGAGCATAAACTTGTGGTTGTATAGTAGTGTGTGATTCATAGTTCATGATAGGATATGATATCGCTAGCTAGACTAGCTCATAAATTTATTCGTCGGTCACCCACCCATGGATTGCACAATCTCATAGGATTTCATATATCAGGAATGATGTTTGGATATGTCTTCTGATGTCGCTCACACAAAATTTCAGGGTGGTTTCGTGGTCTAATCCACCATGAGGTCATCCACACAGCTAGGGTTGGCTGATGATAGGTTGATGACAAGGTCAATTACTAGATGTTAGTTCCCGTCCTACGTGAGTCTAATAGCCACTCAGTTCTTATAACTGACCCCTTCTCTTTTCTACTTGTTTGTACGATCTTGGGACCTCAAAGCAAATGATGCCTTAAAGGACTACACGAGAAGCACCAACACCTCGACTGAGTGGCTTCGGGAGTCATAGAGAGAGGTACCATAGACGACCTCATTTATCCCTTTTCATATTTTCAAGATTTCAGTTTGTTTTCAGATTACTTGTTTGGGGATGTTGGTTTTCCCATTGTTTTCAGGATAGCTTTTACCATTATTGTTTGGTACTTGATTTCTAGCCTTTGATGCTCTGGTTTATACGTTGTTGTTTCGTGATGTTATGAGGAGTTTGATGCTTTTAGTATTTATGTGTATTTGACGTATGTTTTGGGATGATGAGTTAACCAGCTAGTAGTTGCATGGGTCGAACCACGTGATTCGATCAGATCGTCTATGGGCAGGTTTCATAGTTCGAACCTAGTAGTTATTGTCCATTTACTCTCCCAAACCATGAATCATTGAAATCAACATTAGAATCCAAAAAGAACATCATTATAAAGTCAAACCCTAAAAATGAGAATGTTGGATATTTAGAAAAAACTGGCATTTAACTTTATTTGACCAATGATAAACATCCTAGTAGCGGCCCTTATCGTCTCTAAGAAATTTCATGGCGATCAGACCATGTTTGCTCCTTTCAGATCTAAATTTTTCTAAGGATGAAGAGAGCTCGCCAAAATAATATAGAAACACTCTTGATATTTAGGTGGACTGATCATCAATATAATGGAAGAGCCAGCGAGTCATTTTGGTGCAGTTCTACAAGCACCCTCCATTCTTCATCTCACTACTAGTCCTGACCGTCAGCTACTCATCATTAAAGAACACTGATGAAAGTAATCAGTAGGAGTGAAGAACTTCCTTGTTCATCAGCTAGTTTGATGAGATATTCATTCATTTTATGAGATTTGAAAAGTATTCATTAAATTAAGTAGTGAGAAAAAAATTCATTTGAGTTTAGAAAGATTTGTCACTGCAAATACTTTGTATGGGAGAAAGAAATTTTTAGATGGCGGCTGGAGATAAGCCGGGTTTGACAATATAAATATTTATATTGCAAGATTTGTTACATTTCGGCCATCAAAATATAAAATATGACATTAATCCTTTCCTTAACATTTTAATATTTTATTCTTGAAGTGCTTTTTAAATTAATTTTGAGATGTGTGAGAGAAAAATTATAATATCCAAATTGATTGATGGAGTGTATGTAACATGCATTGATAGTGTTTTAAAATTTAAATTTTTACGTCGGATCAAAATTGTGTTTTTATTTATGGTGGAAGAAGAGTTATTGTGTAAAGTAGTTAATTGTGGTAGGTTGAAATGTTTGATTGCTCTCTATACTGCTGGTATAATCCGATTCAATGAATAATTTATGCAATACAAAATTTTACATAATAATTATATATATATACATATAATGTATATTTATTTATAATTAGATACAATTCAACTGATGTAAAACCACAATTGATCCATCAAACCTCCAAATACTATTTTTTTGGTATGGTTTCCGATATTGTTTTGAGAAAATTGATCTATTACAGTTAACCATTATCTCGGTTTTGTATTATTAGTTTGTTCAAACTAAGTTGTTGGGTTAGTGGTAGGATTATCAGTTGGGTATATATTACCTTATCTTGGATATTTGGAGGAATGGAGATGGTCATAACATAGGTAAAAAAATTTTATAATCGGAGGTGAGAGTTGCCTCAAAACTCAATGAGAAATTTTCTATAACCGGTGATTGTTATCTGATTACAAGAATACAATATGTCCATATTGTCACAATTAATCTAGGCCCTTAGATCATGAAAGGATTCATGTGCCTAGATTTATCATTTTTCCAATTCAATAATGTTTTGGAAAAAACATTAGTTTGACACGTATTATAGCCTAATTACACTTTTATACATATCGTTTCAAAAATTCCATATTTATAAACCAACTACTAAGATTTATAAACGAAAATTTAGTCATGCCAGCTTTTGAAAAGTTCCATTCTCAATAGGTAAAATTGAAAAAAAGGTAAGTGAGTAAGTATAAATAAGAACCATTGATGTTAATTTGAACATATCCTTCCATTTTGGATCTAATTAGAATAGTGTAATTATGTTATAATACCTATCCATTTGAGGGTTTTCCCTTATGTTTTTTTCATTGACTGAGAATCATATATCTTTATCAAGTCAAACTTTTATAGCTTGATTTGTATTTTTTGAATTAGTGAGCAACTTGAATCCTCACTAAATGATTCTAGTCATAGATCATTAATTATTTTTTGTTTCCTTTTTATATATTATAATGTGATTGTAAGTCTAAAAGAAAAATAATATAGAACACATAATATAAATAAATTATTTAATGCAATAGTAAAATATAATTAAAACAAGTTTTCTTTGTTCATAGAATGCAGTCATAGTCGGCGGCCCACCTCGACAATGTAGTATAGATTCGCAACATCGGTTTGCATTTATTCAATTAATTATATTCACTTATCTCAAACAAAAGTAGTTACATTAATTCTGGGATTTCACAAAATAATTTTTTATTTTTATATATATTCTATTTATTTAGTTTACAAGTACTGGTTATTCAAACTAGTTTTAAATGATTTATTTTCAGTTAACTACTAACGAATGATTGATGTTATTTTGAATTGATCCTTCAATTTCGATCTCATTGTGATGTAATTACGCTATAGTATGTACCAATTTGAGGCTTTTCCCATACGTTTTCATCACTGACTTGTAATTACATTCCTTCATGCAGTCAAACTACTATAGCCTAGTATGTATTTTCAAACAAAACTGAGCAAACTGGTAACTTCAGTATACCAGGTACACTATCTTTTTATCTTTCTGTGTTGGTATGCGGTTTTGGTTGTTTTATATCTAAACATCTTAATATTAACATTGCACGAATCACTTAAATTTTTTGAATTCATATAATTATACATTACCATAACGACATCCAATGATTAATATTTATTTATTGATATTGACTAACTAATTTTATTTTATCTACAAAGACGCAAATAATTCAATTTCAAGGAACGATGAAACCACAATTCTCCCTTCACTTGAATAGTTGAAGTTATTGGTCCTTCATCAATGATGTTACTTAATCAATTTGTTACAATTTGAGCTGCAAACTCGATATGTTATCAACACGAAAATATAAAAAGATATGAAAATTCAATAAGTATTATAATTAAGTCAAGTGGTCATTAATTTAATTATCTTTTGAATTAATACAATTTTGAGAAAAAAAAGAAGGAACGATTGAGATTTGTTCTCAACAACGAGCGGTTACGATCGGTTGAAATTACTAAGCGTATCGGTATTCCAGTAGTACCAAAAAGTTCACCGTTTTATATTATTATGAAATGGTAAGTCAAAAGCAAAATACTATAGAACACATATGATAAATAATTATTCGATGTCAATAGTAAAATGTAAATAGAAAGAAATTTGCTTTCACTCTTTAGATTCCAATCATGGTTGGCGGCCCACCTCGACAACGAAGAATAGGTTCACAACTACGAGAATAAGGATTAGCAGCTTCTCTAGGAATCACGACTTTGATATTACAATTTGGATCATTAGGATTGTGTAAACAAATATAGTGCTTCATCATAGTTGATGGGAGTTGTATTATGACGTGCTCACTAAGAGAATCACCATAAAGAAAATAATTGATGTTTTAGTATTCATCATCACGATTGGCAATGATTTTTTGGAAATAGTATAATAATGCAGAAGTTAAGTTTGCATATTGAGATTTGTGTGAAAAAACATGGCTTTATATATGGGATTACTCATAAATATGCAATGGTTTTTGTAATTGCATAGTTAAGGAAATAATTATAGTAATTAAAATCTTACCTTGTTTACCAAAATCGTGATAAATTATTTTCCATTTATGTTTTGTCTATTTAAAGAAAATTATCTATCTTAATAAATATTTAACCATATTAATCTTTAAAAAAATAATAATTGCAATAAGGAATTATCATAAAAGTAATAGTAAATGAATTATCATTTAGTAAATGTTCTCTCCATAAAATAATTTTTGTTATTGAATGACTTAAATACATCAGATACCATTAAGCTATTTAAAACCCATCATACTTACCAATAATCTTTATTTGAGTAGGGTGTATGTCGTGAACACTAATTCAAATTTAGTGGTATTCAGTAAACAAAATAAAGTTTAGTGGTGAGTATGGTGAGTTTTAAATAATTTAATGTATCAAGTGTATTAATGTCCCATTAACTATGGTTTGCAATATTAAATAGTCTATTGAATGTACATATATAAAATATTATTTTTTATTAGTTCAATTGAACCACTAGACGCACTTATATAACATGCTAACCATGTTTTTGTAATAAAAATACACAAGAATAACCAAACATATATAACCGGCTATTACAATTAAATACAAGCACTACATGATGGTAAATTGGTAATAAATCCATTACTAGGAAATTGGTACTAGCTTTATGAATTAAAATATAATTATATTAAATTTCAACATTAGGGAAATGCCACAACAATAAATGAACGAAACCATATAAAAAAAATTGAACAACGTTTCGGCTAGCTATCCTTCGACTCGAGCTCTACTAGGTACTAGCTCTAGTACCTAATAGATTGGCTCCACAAATGTCCAAAGAGACATGAGTGTTAGAGTTAATCATAAAATGAGATACTAATTAAACCCGTAATGTTATTCATTATTATCCAATTAGTCATTATCATTAACCGGTTATCATTTTATTACATTTTGTGTATCTTAAAATCATCCTACTGTACCACTGCACCACTATATTATTATGTTACCGATTAGTTGTCTTAGCAGACCCTTTTTTAAAATAGTTAACAACGACCCCAATGCCAACTAAATCGTCAGTAAAGACCCCAATAGTAATGAAAACTAGTGAGGCTGATAGGTTCCAAATTAATCCCAAGTGAGCTACTAGCTCTAATTGTTATACTATACTAGCGTACTCATAATAAACATACTACCATGAATTACTATTGAGAACTGATTCATGAATACCAATTACTAAATACCAAGTAGTAATTAGCCTAAGACGACCATGGACACATTAGTTATTAGTTATAAAATAACCCTCTAAATTTTTGCCCCATTACCTAGCCAGAACTAATAAACGCATTCATATATTAATGGAAAATTAAGGAATAAATCGAAAAGTTCATAATGACATTGAACGATATACCTTTTATGAATGGTGTACAAGCTTGTATGAAAGTTTATATAGTTTGTATGAATCTTTATAACCTTCACTTAACTTGTAAGGCTGGTTGTCAGAATATTTTCGTTGAAAAAATAAAATTAAAATGTTCATAATCATAGAACTGGTAACGATGATAAAATGGGTAAAAAACTTCATCATTGGAGGTTGGAGTTGCCTGAAAACTCAACTAGAAACTTTTTACAAACTAAAGATCGTTTTCTGATCACCGAAGACAAATTAAGTACAGGAAAAATGAGTACATAATCTTAACCCCAAACCGTGTACACAAATTAAGTACAAAATAACTAACACTAAAAACTCAAGTACAAGAAAATATGTAACAACCAACAACAAAAACAAACTCAGGTACACAACCCTAACTTTAAACCAAGTACAACAAACCTAACATTAAAAATTAAGTGTTGACAAAATGAGTAGAAAACCCACAACAACAAAATATCAAGCATATAACCCTGGCTTAGCTTTATCAGCTTTGAAGCCATCCACGATTGGGTTTCCCTTAACGTTGACAAGGTTTTGCGTCTTTCTTTTTCTCTAATCTAATTATTTTCCCATATAGATTTTATTTTCTAATCGAAAAATTACATGATTCTCTCATCCAATGGATGGATTGAAATTACATATGTTCCTTATTCCTGTTTGCATCTTGCGTACAAACCTAACATAATTATTTTTCCTTGTCTCACATTGATGGATGGGAAAACCTTTGGGTTACCATACAGAATTAGTTTGCTAGACCCTATAGTCCAGTCCATGATGTACGCGAACGGGGGCATGCAGCGTAGGTTGGACGACTTGGAGCGACCCCCTGCACATGCCACTAGTTGGACTGACCCACCAGGCATGGCACCCCTAAGTGGTGGAGAAACTTTGTCAGGCCTCTATCTCTACCCTATTAAGCTCCTAATCATCCTGCTACTGACTTCAACTATATAACACTAGAGGAGCAGATCATTCACTATTCCGTCGAGTCGACCTCACCTTAGAGAGGTCATCGTCATCATGGGTTGCACCATTAATCTCGGTAGAGGCAGTGAGACTCTTAAGATCACGACTTAGCAAATCATCGAAGACCCCACCCCCCAGGGTGGAGGATGTCGTGGACATCATAACAAGATTCTAGTTCATGTTATATGGTTGTATGCACTACTTTCTAGTTTTTGCACTACTGAACTCTTTATGTTTTGTCATCTTTGTTGTTTGAGTTCTTAGACCATAATATTATATGTTTGTTTAGACCATCTAATGTTTTTTGTCCATTTTATTTTGTAGACCTACTATAGGAAATAATATTTATCCAATAGAAACTCAAAGTTACAAGGAAAAACAATTGAACTAAGTACAAAGGAAACCGCACAATAAAAAAATAGACCATAAACGGAAATAACATAAAACAAAAAACAACATATAATTGACATAGTCTAATTTAAGTCTAAAATGGCTAGGTGGATGATTACCTTGGATATTAGTTATTTGTTTTGTGATGATGGAGTGAACAGCAAGAGCCACCTCTTCTTCGAGTGCTGTTATACTAAGCATCTCGTCAGTGTCCTTTTACCCAAGCTGCTTTCGTTCCCTCACTACAAGCGCCATCTCAAGCTTGCTTGCATGGTTTGGGAAGAG
Organism: Linum usitatissimum; assembly: GCA_030674075.2. NCBI lineage: Eukaryota > Viridiplantae > Streptophyta > Magnoliopsida > Malpighiales > Linaceae > Linum > Linum usitatissimum. The sequence goes on from JAUJYP020000848.1 coordinate 3,584,439, forward strand.
CAATCTCCTGTTCACAACCTCAAACATATCTAATAGTGTGTTGTGGTTAGCTCGATCTGGCATGAGAGTTTTTGGGGGTGCGAATCTTTTTTCTGATAAGATCATCGCTTGTATCCGGGATGATTTTACATGCTTTACAAGGGGCCGCTATGTGGAGCTGTTAGTTCTTGATTGTCTTCATATATATAGCTTGCGATGGTGTTTGCTTTTTTGAATAGTTTTTAGATTTTGTCTCAAACTTCATTGTTTTTTTGTGATATAAAATTTTTAATTCATAATAAAAACAAGGGTTTACTCAGGATGAAGAATCAAAATCCTAATAGGAATATGAATATGGATAGGAATTATTTAGGCTCAACCACAAAAGCTAGGAATTGGATCACTAACTTTCAACATCATCATCTCCACCCCACAAAGTTATGGTGTGTGCTCTCTCTATGAGTGTCTTTCCTTCGTTGTTGTTTGGGTTGTTCCTATTGCTGTTGGGATTTTCTTTGGTATTGCGTAGCAGCTGTCACAAAGGGTTTTGGACAACCCTTTTGTAATAGAAATGTATATGAAGATTTCATCCTCTGTATTATAACTTAAATGTCCTTGCAAAATAGCACTCTAATTAGCCAATGTGCTTCCATTGTCTTTATCATTCGCATAAGCTCGTCATTGACTCCTCTAGAAGCTGAGTTATCTTGATTGCGTTGTTGTTGTTGTAGCTGATTTGTCTTGCTTGGGAATCTTTTTTTTTGGTTAATCTTGCTTGGAAATCCATGTGGTCCTTGATAGTTGTTTCCTTGTGTAGATCCACTAGTGTGATTGCTCAAACTTCACTGGTTGTTTAAATTATTGCCTTGTAATGTGGTGTTGTATAAATTATTGCCTAGTGATGTGGTGTTGCTTGAACTCGTCGTTGTAGATCCACTAGCTATCCACTCTAGGCTTGTAGAAGTTTGGGCGTCCTCCTCCGTTTGGATTTAGTTGCACAATATGCAAAATAAAGAAGAGCGGCAGTAGGGGTAAGAGTAGTAATATCAACATTAGCAAGTTGATTAATCATCATCAATGTTTGTCGGTCACATCCTCTCATAAACATATCAACAAGCTGGCTATCAATATATTCATGGTGCGGGCATTAAGAAAGGAGCTCTTGAAACCTGCTCCATAAATCGTAGAGGCTTTCAACATCCCTCTTATGTGTCCTTGAGATAGAGTCTCTAACCGCTATACTTTTGGAAGGCGGACAGTTTTGGATGTCGAATACCTGAAAATGTATAAAAAACACTCTAAAACGACATCATAAAAACCCCAACCGGGTCTGAGACACTAATTCATATATTAGCTTAAAATGCATTAAACATCCTAAACTTCTATCCAAATAATAAAATTATGCATAAAATTTCACTTAAATCGGGACGATGCATATGACGAATTGAATGCCATCGGTGCTCTTGTAAATAAGAAAGATGGGAGTATGAGAATGTGCATAGACTATAGAAGGTTGAACCAATTGACCATCAAGAATAGATATCCTCTCCCAAAGATAGATGAAATTTTTAATCAGTTTCAAGGAGCCTCGATATTCTCTACGATAGACTTCAGATCGGGGTCTCATCATCAAAAGATGGGGTTGTACTTAAAACAGCTTTTCACACTAGATGCATGCACTATGTGATATTTGATATCCTCATCACTTTGGTTGAACTAATACTCATGCCGCTTGTATGGAATTGATGAAGAAGGTATTCCATGAATATCTGGAAAAAGTTTTTCATTTTGTTCATCGATGAAATTTTTGTGTACTCGAATACGAAAGAGGAGCACATCCCTATACCATATTCTCCAAGTGTTAGTTGTTTCTTGTTAAGGTTCTATTTCTAGGACATCTAATCTAAGGAAGAGGGATTAAGGTTTATTCCAGAAAGATTGAGAATATGGTCAAGTGGATGACACTGACCAATGTAGGGGGCATGCACACTTTTTCTTGGTACAACATGATACTACAAGAGGGTCATTTATGGGTTCTCTAAGTTAACCACCCCACTGGCTAAGTTGACTATAAAGGATGTGGAGTTTTTTTGCACTCTAGCTTATTGTCAAGTAAGCTTCGAGGAAGTGAAGAAAAGGCTTACTACAACTCTTGTTCTCACTTGAGTATGTGGTGCATAATGATGCATCTTATCAATGTTTGGGATGTGTGGATATGCATAATGGTAACATTGTAGCTTATGTTTCTAGACAGCCAAATGAGCATCAAAAGAACTATTTGGTGAATGAGTTGGAACTGACAGCTATGGTATTTGCCTTGAAGTTGTCACACCATTATATTTATGGGGAAACCTTTCAAGATTATGAAAGAACACAAGAGTTTCAAATGTCTGATGAGTCATAAAAAGTTGAATGGTAGACAAAGAAGGTGGATTGGCTACCCAAGGATTATGATTTCATGATTCAGTACCATCCTAGAAAGACTGTGTTGCTCCAGATATCTTGAGTAAGAAAGAGAGGTTACGAGAGTTAGTAAATCTCAACGGCACTAGGGTAAAAAATTTACAGGAAATGGAAGAAGGGTTGTTAGCCAACTTGGCTATGATTCGTTTGTTATATGACCGAATTAAACAAGCTCAATCAGAAGATATCAAGATTAATATGGACACTAGGGGTGGTTAAACCATTAACATATACATCTAAGTGTCTTTTTTGTTCATAGGGACCCTTACGACATGCTTCTATTCAACCTAGTGTAGACAGTCTAGTGCCTCAAAACATGAAAGATTTATGGAACTAAAACTATGCCTAATATGAAAATAAACTATACAAACTAGCAAGACACAAAAGTTTACCAATAGGGAGAAGCTATGTTATTTGTAAAGGAGGTGATCTAGCTCAAACTACCTAAAACATCAAGTTGGACACAAAAGACGTGGTTATGATGATGAATTTTCACTAGAAATTTGTAGGAATCCGTGGCAACGCTATGCACATGTCTACCTCTGCCTATACCCTCAATTGAGGCTTGGTCCATTCCAATTTGGTGTTACTAACTCATACTATATGTAGTCGGTGCTTCAAAGACTTTGTGTTTCTCTTCCCATATCAGTTATTGTCTTTAAATCAACAACAGTTTTTTAAACTTGACTCTCCTCCCTCTATCATCTGATTAAATCGGTTCATAAAAAATACGTCGCTTTGAGTCCTTTTTAACTCTACCATACCGATCTTGAAAAATTGTGAAACGATTAAATTGTTTCGAGACGGACAACTTCTAAGGCATCCCTTTCTCAACTAATTATCTCAGCGAAATTGATTTTTTCTTCACACGATTTAATTGGAAATAACATAGAACGACATCTCAAAACATAATTTACGATCATTGACCACTCCTCCTTTTGCATCGTGCGACCCACCCTACACTGCATGACCCAACCAGCAATATGCGGCATAGTGTGGGGAGCCTCCAATGGCTACCTCCCTAACGATCGTTATCCGACTATTAGAAAATAGTTGATGGAGGCTACCTACACTATGACGCACAATGCAGGGAGCCTCTAACAACTCCTGATCATTAGAGAAAGGGTGTTAATCAACCCCTAGCAACACAAGTGTCATTTTGTTCTCAAGGATCTATTCACTAGCTTATATTAAACTTTTAGGTTCACGGGTCAAGCTACAAAAAGATTCAAAGGGTGTTCTAAGTTCAGTAACTAGGTTCACTCTTAGGAACTGGCAAGCAAGCAATTCAATTCAAATGAGTAAGCAAGAAAGACAAAGAACAAGAGTAAGCAAGAAAGACAAAGGGGAGGAGTTGATAGATTTTGGGATTTAGTCGATGCTCAAACCTTAAAACAAGATAAGTTGGAACCAATTGGATTGATTCGGTATACAAGCTTTCATGCATTCCTATTCCACCAACTAACCCTAAACCCTAAACTAAAGCAACGAATATAGTATGATTACAACACAAACACACAAGCATTCAACATTTATTTATGATTTCCAACTCCTAAGCTATACATACCATTTTGAGACATTCAATGGGGTCACACATCCCCTCATTGATGACACCTATGGCATCACCAATTGGGAAATGTAAAAGATGGGCCCCATGAAGTATAAGAGAATTGAAACGAGTAGGCGTTGTTACCTCTATTCTACCACAAGTGAAGACTTTTGTTACCCTGCATGGTCCGGACCAACTTGAGATGGCACTTGCAGGAATGAGCCCGAGTCGAAGACCAAAGTTGATGACTTGATCGCCCTCCTTGAATTCCTTCTCAGTGTGGAGGTGTGAATCAGGGATTTACTTGTTCTTCTCCTTGCAATACCCTATACCTTCATCCGTATAGGAGCGTAGCTCTTTGAGCTTGTGCATTGGTGATGTTGCATCCTTGCCCTTGAAGACTCTTTTCAAGCGAGTAGGAGAGTCCTTGAGTTTAGGTTTTGGTGGTTCTTCATTCATGCATATTCCTCATTTTAGAAGCAATAGATGCGACTAGTGTAATAGCATGCACTCCCTCAATCGTAACATCTTCGGCTTTCTCACTATCCTATTTCATAAAATCCCTCAAGGACAAATCCAAGGCATCTTGATGAAGAAAATCAAAGATAGAGAAAGACAAAGTCATCTTGTTAGCATCATCAAACTTGCATCACCAAGGGCGGTTACACGAGTCAAATGAAAGAAACCTTTTTCTTTGTCGACTCGTAAGGTAAGCTTTCCCGCATACACATCTATGATCACCATAGACGTGTTGAGGAAAGGTCGACCTAAGATCAAAGACAGGTCTGTGTCCCCAATGTGAATCACAAGGAAATCGATCGGAAATACGGATTTCTAAACTCTCACAATCACATCTTCAATCACCCCGAATGGCAACTTCACCGATTTGTCTACTAGTTGGATGCAAACCTTAGTTGGGCTAAGTTCACCTAGCTCTAGCATTTTGTATTACAAATAAGGCATGCCATTCACACTAGCTCCTAAATCTGCTAGACCCATTTAGACTGCAACTTGTCCTATCATGGGGGCTTGTAGGTATAATCTTTTTGGAACCAACTTCAATTGGTGTCTTGGACTTCCCAATTTTCTTTGGAGCTTTTATAACCAAAGTTTACGGAACACGTGCACTTTATTTGATCGTCACATCATCATAATCCACTACCTTAAGAGGTACATTTATAGGAGGATCAATGACCTTGGGAGTTGTGTCCATATGTCTCATGCTTCTAGTGGTGATAGCTCCATTTGTCTGCTTGTTCCTTGGATTTATTTTGGTGTTTCCGGGTAGAGTACATAGTTGATGACTTGAGGAAGCTTGATTTTAGCGAATCATTTGACTTTGAAGAAGCTCTGTTATCCTATTGCCTTGGTTTTGCATGTATTAAAAGATCACCGAAAGGGCATTGGGAAGGTGCCAAATTGTGCTTGATTAAAAGGATACAAAAATCTGGGAGAAGGTGCATTTGAAGCTTGGAAGTCCCTTTGACTTTCGTGATTGCTCCATTATTGATTGGCACCTTGATTAGAACATTGTTCCTTGTAATCTTCTTGGTTGCCTCCTTGGTTGTAACCCTTTCCTTCGTTGTAGTTTTGTACCTTTGATTGGTACCTTGGTTGTAGTTTTGGCCTTGATTATAGTTGTTAGGCCTTTGGTAATTCTCTTGATTGTAGCTTTGACCGTGCTTGTAGTTGTTAGGTATTGGGAATTGCCTAGATTATATTTTCTTTGGCTTTGATTATCTTGCCCTTGGTTATACCTTGGATTTTTTTGGTCTTGATTATTGGTGCGATATCCACCTTGATAAGAGCCTTGCCCCTGTTGGTAGTTGCAATATCCATCTTGGTTCATGCCTTGCCCTTGGTTAGACCCTCGATCTCCACCTAGGGTACCTTCTTGGTAACTCATTTGATTATCTCTTTGATAGCCACTTTGCACAAAGCTCACTTCTTCATAGTACTCTTCTTTGGGTGCCAAAGCCGAATTAAATTGCTTCGTAAACCGATGCATCATGACCCTCGGTACCACAATAGTCACACACAAAGATTTGTGCAATTTCAGGCTTGATTCTCCGCTTCATAAGAGGTGCTTGTGCTTTTTGAAGCTTCACAACCCGTTGAGCGAATGCAAAATCCTTCATTTGAGCATCCATTGGATTCATCCTTTTGACAATCAAGTAGTCTAGATGCCTTCATCCTTCTCTCGGGGTCTGGGCATCTCCCTGAGAGTTTTGGGGGCGAGAGTGTCAATAGAGACAAGAATCCCGACCCATCGCTTTTATGTCTCGAGGAGCTTGTTGCCTTAACTAAATCTTTGTCTTCACGGTCATCTCCTTGAATATTTGGAGGCAACGCTCGGGGAAGAGTCAAAGTTGAATTGCCTCTTGAGGGATATTGTTGAACTTCGTATGGTCAACAATCTGCAAGAAACTCCGATGGTGGCTACTTGGAAACTCATGTTCATGACCATGATAACCATTTTGTTTAACCCTTTGGATGTATTAGAACTTGAATTCAAAGTTGCGGTTGTTGATTGGTGGACAAAGAACACTTGATAAAGTTCCTTCGACAGTAGGCTTGGCATAGTTGCCAAGAGTCCTAGCTTGCTGAGCCATGCTGAAGATGTTCTCAAACACTTCCGGTTCTCCTTCGAAACTCGATCAATACCCGATACTTTTATAGACAGGGTATAGAAGCTTATTTGATTAATGGAGGGTGAGATGGAGAGTCTTGTGGTGGTATTATGAATGGTGGAGGGCAAGGTAGAGTTGATTGAAGTCTCCTTGGTAGATGTCGATTGCGTTTATAACATCTCATGCATGTCTAGTAGCACAAAAGAGTTCCTACACACCAAGAAATAAAAGCCAACGTAACAAGCAAACGGGATTAATACACAACAAAGGAAGCAATAAGTAAATCGAGGGTGAATGGTTAAAACGGTGGCTGTAGTCTTTCAAAGGAGTGAACAAGATCTCCAGCAACAACACCAAAAACATAATCGCTAGAGAAAGGTTGTTAATCAACCCCTAACAAGCCAAATGTAATGTTCTTCTCAATGATCCGTTTCAGTAGCTTATACTCAACTTTTAGGTTCTCGGTTCAAGCCCCAAAAGGTTCAAAGGTTGTTCTAAGTTTACTAACTAGGTTAACTATCATTAACTACCAAGCAAGCAATTCAATTCAACTAAGTAAGCAAGAAAGATGAAAAAGGAGACGAGTTGCTAGATTTTGGGATTTAGTCGATGCCCAAACTTTGAAACAAGAGAAGTTATACTCAATTTGACTCATTCGGTATACAAGCTTCCATGCATTCCTATTCTAACAACTAAGTCTAGATGTTGATTGACACCTATATAACTACCAATGACTCATATGACTTGATGTCGTCACAAGCAGTTCATAGGCAAAAAATGCACGCCAAGTGCTCGATGGCATGCCTCAATGAAAGCTACACTAATGATGGATGAATTGGGTATATAATCTCCTCATATCCTACCAATTACTCGATTAAAAATGCTACCCTAGGTCAATCAAGCATGGTCATGCACCAATCTCCCTACATTCATTCTAGTCAAAAGCCATCACATTCAAAGGACTCTAGCACAACCATCCAATAACAACTTTTATTACCAAACAACATCCAAACTTGGCCAACCCCTAAAGCTTAAGGGGTTATCCATGCATCAACATCATCTCTAGTATAACAACAACTCAAACTAGCCTATCATGGCAAAAGTCAAAGGAGAAAGAGAGGTTACAAACACCATTCTTGACATCTATGTCGAAGGCTTGAAGGTGATGTTTCCTTGATTCTCAATCTTGACTCAAAACTCCACCCAACCCAAGCTAGCTTGAAAGACTCCAATTTGTCTTCAATCTTCTCTTTTAAGGTTCCCAAATTTAATAGGAGGGTAACCATTTTTACCCAAACACCAGAGTCTAGTATGCAATGGTCAACACAAGAGAGTGAGTATGAGTATAACACTGACGTATAATCGAGCGATTCCGGCTTTTCTAAAAAAAAGATCACCAACTGTCGTATGCCATCATATATATTATTGTCAACCTCTAATGGCTGATTATATTATTGTGGGATACTGTCTCTGACCATGTGAAGATCAAGCTGGTTTGAAGATTGTGTATGGCAAGGTGAAAACAATTCATAGCGTGCAACAACTCGTAGCTATACTTTAAGTTCAATAACAACATCAGCGATTACATACAATAATTAACATATGAATTATTTATGAACTATGATACTATGATTCATAATAGACCTCACTTGATTGAGTTGTGTTTTAACCTATGTTAATGAGTACTTGATATGTTGCTATGATTAAGATTTGTTCGGATTACATAAAGATGTTTAATTTTTATGTGACATGTTTAATTAGAAATTATTGATGATTGTTATTCAATGTTTTTTTGGAATTACATTTTATGATTCAAGCATGAAAGACAGATCCCTAACCACCCACTAGGATGTTTTAAAGTGTATTTGGGGATATGAAAATGTGCACTTTTGGTTTACATTGAAGATAGTTTTCAAGTATTTAAAGGACACTTGTTATCATTCATTATATTATTTGATTTGTAGTTATTAAAAATCAAGGTTTAATTTTATCTCATCTTTTTATTATTTTATTTAATTTTAAAGGACTCTGGCCGGGCACTTTAGTAATTAGTTAAAGATTTTTTTAAAGACCGTTATGTCCTTATATGATTTTAAGTATTTTTAGTTGCTTTAGGGGTATTTTCATAAATTCCCTAGTTCTGAAAATGAGGCTGTAAGAGATACGAGCAATGTGTCTATATGTTGTAAATGAGCCAACAAAAGTCCACGGAGCAAATAGACCGAGGATCCGAGATAGAGAGTTAGAAGACGAAACATAGTTAGTCATCCTAATATAATTGGACATTCATTCAATTATGTTAGATTCATATAAGTACCTGTAGCTCCTGGCAGGCAGTCTAGAAGGGACCTAGGCAAGCAATCTAATGGTTAAGGATCAACTACAAGGAACCAGAAACACATGTTCAGTGTAACGAGCCAATAACCCGAAATAGAGCATAACAAAGTAGTGAGTTACGAGTACAAGTAATCAGTATCCGTCGATACAAGTTCATATGGTACAATTATAAAGAAAATTTTCAATCATATGATGCAGGCCAGGCTAAGAAAGAGTTGTGACATGAACTGCTTTGGAGACACATAGAATACAAAATATCCGATTACAAAGAATACTTCACAATAACATAGGACAAATCATAAATACTTTAAGATCATAGATAAAAAATCATTACAAACACCAAATCAAGATCATTTCCTGAAAAAAAACTCAGAACATTTGTAGGTAGCAGATCAAAACATTTGCACAGAACATATTGTAACATTTATAGAGATCCTATCATGTAATGAACAGTGAGATTAGCTAATTAAAGAGCTTCAGGTATTTAACAGACAACCGATCACCTATATATTGAGCCAACATCTCAAAATCTATTTGAACTGAGTTTTCAGGTTGTCCAGAATCCATTGGTGCAAACAATGCATCAAATAGAGTTCTTGTAACACCCCAATTTCAGGTTGATTGTTGATTCTAGATTTTGATCTGAGTTTCTCGATTCTGGAAATCACTGACATGTGGACGACCATGGGCGTGACGGTGAGACACTCACGGACATGGTTTTCAAATTAACCACAACGGGGTAGGCAATCAGTCACGAGCGTGACCACCAGACGATCACGGCCGTGACCATCAGTAGGCCGCAAGCATGGTTGTCAGGCAGTCAAAGGCATTGTGATAAGTCAGTCACTGACGTGGTGGCCTTATTATAAAACCATATTTGCGACCTACAAATCAAAATACACATAAATAAAACTAGGAAATTCTCTGACGAATGACGTTCGCTCTTAGGACGTGGAGAATGCACAGCGGATCAATCCAGATCATTAGCAAAGAGTTGGAGAGGATAGAGGCAGCTTCGGAAGGTAATCCATTTTCTTCTTCTCTTTCAATCCTTCTGATTCTAACCCACGTAGGAAAATCCTAACAGTTTAGCAATTTGGCATTTTGGGATTTCAATCCTACGATTGATCTCTTCAGGTCATTCAAGACAGGTGGCCTCAGCTGTGGGAAGGCGCGATTTCGATTAGACTATACCGGGAAAGCTAATGAGAGGTAGGGGTTTGAGCCATTCTGCTTTATAAGCATAGAACTATAGTGGGATGATTATGAATCCAGTGATGGGATTCTTATTGTGATTGTATTCATGATGTCGAACGAGGGTTCTGAGGACTGTACAATAGTGTGTGATCTACTGTATAATTATTGTGATGTGTTTTGGAGTGAGGGCTCTAAGGCTGTATAGTACTATGTGATCTACTATACAAGCTGTTATTATAGTCTGAGCATAAACTTGTGGTTGTATAGTAGTGTGTGATTCACAGTTCATGATAGGATATGATATCCCTAGCTAGACTAGCTTATGAATTTATTCGTCGGTCACCCACCCATGGATTGCACAATCTCATAGGATTTCATATATCAGGAACGATGTTTGGGTATGTCTTCTGATGTAGCTCACACAAAATTTCAGGGTGGTTTCGTGGTCTAATCCACCATGAGGTCATCCACACAGCTAGGGGTGGCTGATGATACGTTGATGACAAGGTTAATTACTAGATGTTAGCTCCCGTCCTACGTGAGTCTAATAGCCACTCAGTGCTTATAACTGACCCCTTCTCTTTTCTACTTCTTTGTACGATCTTGGGACCTCAAGAGCAAATGCTGCCTTAGAGGACTACACGAGAAGCACCAACACCTCAACTGAGTGGCTTCGGGAGTCATAGAGAGAGGTATCATAGACGACCTCATTTATCCCTTTTCATATTTTCAGGATTTCAGTTTGTTTTCAGATTACTTGTTTGGGGATGTTGGTTTTCCCATTGTTTTCAGGATAGCTTTTACCATTATTGTTTGGTACTTGATTTCTAGCCTTTGATGCTCTGGTTTATACGTTGTTGTTTCGTTATGTTATGAGGAGTTTGATGCTTTTAGTATTTATGTGTATTTTACGTATGTTTTGCGATGATGAGTTAACCCGCTAGTAGTTGCATGGGTCGAACCACGTGATTCAATCAGATCGTCTACGGGCGGGTTTCATAGTTCTAACCTAGTAGTTATTGTCCATTTACTCTCCCAAACCACGAATCAGTGAAATCGACATTCGAATCCAAAAAGAAGATCATTAAAAAGTCAAACTCTAAAAAAGAGAATGTTGGATATTTAGAAAAATTGGCATTTAACTTTATTTGACCAATGTTAAACATCCTTGTAGCGGCCCTTATCATCTCTATGAAATGTCATGGCGATCAGACCATGTTTGCTCCTTTCAGATCTAAATTTTTCTAAGGAAGAAAAGAGCTCGGCAAAATAATAGAGAAACATTATTGATATTTAGGTGGACTGATCGTCAATATAATGGAAGAGCTAGCGAGTTGTTTTGGTGCAGTTCTACGAGCACCCTCCATTCTTCAACTCCCTACTAGTCCTGACCGTCACCTACTCATCTTTGAAGAACACTGATGAAAGTAATCACTAGGAATGAAGAACTTCCTTGTTCATCATCTAGTTTGATGAGATATTCATTCATTTTATGAGATTTGAAAAGTATTCATTAAATTAAGTAGTGAGAAAAAAATTCATTTGAGTTTTGAAAGATTTGTCACTGCAAATACTTTGTATGGGAGAAAGAAATTTTTAAATGGCGGCTGGAGATAAGCAGGGTTTGATAATATAAATATTTAAATTGCAAGATTTGTTACATTTCGGCCCTCAAAATATAAAATGTGACATTAATACTTTCCTTAATATTTTAATATTTTATTCTCGAAGTGCTTTTTAAATTAATTTTGAGATGTGTGAGAGAAAAATTATAATATCCAAATTGATTGATGGAATGTATGTAACATGTATTGATAGTGTTTTACAATTTAAATATTTGTGTTTTTATTTATGGTGGAAGAGGAGTTATTGTGTAAAGTAGTTAATTGAGGTAGGTTGAAATGTTTGATTGCTCTCTATACTGCTAGTATAATCTGATTCAATGAATAATTTATGCAATACGAAATTTTACATAATAATTATATATTTATACATATAATGTATATTTATTTAAAATTAGATACAATTCAACTGATGTAAAACCACAATTGAACCATCAAACCGCCAAATACTATTTTTTTGGTATGGTTTCCGATATTGTTTTGAGAAAATTGATCTATTACAGTTAACCATTATCTCGATTATGTATTATTACTTTGTTCAAACTAAGTTGTTGGGTTAGTGGTAGGATTATCAGTTGGGTATATATTACCTTATCTTGGATATTTGGAGGAATAGAGATGGTCATAACATGGGTAAAATGTTTTTATCATCGGAGGTGAGAGTTGCGTCAAAACTCATTGAGAAAGTTTCTAAACCGGTGAGTGATGAAGCATAAATAAGAAAGATTGATGTTAATTTGAACATATCTTTCCATTTGGATCTAATTACAATAGTGTAATTACGTTATAGTACCTATCCATTTGAGGGGTTTTCCTTATGTTTTTTTCATTGACCTCAATCATATATCTTTGTCAAGTTAAACTTCTATAGCTTGATTTGTATTTTTTGAATTAGTGAGCAACTTCAATCCTCACTAAATTATTCTAGTCATAGATCATTAATTATTTTTTGTTTCATTTTTATATATTATAATGTGATTGTAAGTCTAAAAGAAAAATAATATAGAACACATATTATAAATAAATTATTTAATGCAATAGTAAAATATAATCAAAACAAGTTTTCTTTGTTCCTAGAATGCTATCATAGTTGGCGGCCCACCTCGACAATATAGTATAGATTCGCAACATCGGTTTGCATTTATTTCAATTAATTATATTCACTTATCTCAAACAAAAGTAGTTACATTACTTCTGGGATTTCACAAAATAACTTTTTATTAATATTTATATTCTATTTATTTAGTTTACAAGTACTGGTTATTCAAACTAATTTCAAATGATTTATTTTCAGTTAACTACTAACAAATGATTGATGTTATTTTGAATTGATCCTTCAATTTCGATCTCATTGTGATGTAATTACGCTATAGTATGTACCAATTTGAGGCTTTTCCCATACGTTTTCATCACTGACTTGTAATTACATTCCTTCATGCAGTCAAACTACTATAGCCTAGTCTGTATTTTCAAACAAAACTGAGCAAACTGGTAACTTCAGTATACCAGGTACACTATCTTTTTATCTTTCTGTGTTGGTTTGCGGTTCTGGTTGTTTTATATCTAAACATCTTAATATTAACATTGCACGAATCAATTAAATTTTTTGAATTCATATAATTATACATTACCATAACGACATCCAATGATTAATATTTATTTATTGATATTGACTAACTAATTTTATTTTATCTACCAAGACGTAAATAATTCAATTTCAAGGAACGATGAAACCACAATTCTCCCTTCACTTGAATAGTTGAAGTTATTGGTCCTTCATCAATGATGTTACTTAATCGATTTGTTACAATTTGAGTTGCAAACTCGATATGTTATCAACACGAAAATATAAAAAGATATGAAAATTCAATAAGTATTATAATTAAGTCAAAGTGGTCATTAATTTAATTATTTATTGAATTAATACGATTTCGAGAAAAACAAGAAGGAATGATTGAGATTTGTTCTCAACAACGAGCGGTTGTGATTTGTTGAAATTACTAAGCGTATCGGTATTCCAGTAGTCCAAAAAATTCACCGTTTTATATTATTATGACATGGTAAGTCAAAAGCAAAATACTATAGAACACATCTGATAAATAATTATTCGATGTTAATAGTAAAATCTAAATCGAAAGAAGTTTGCTTTCACTCTTTAGATTCCAATCATGGTTGGCGGCCCACCTCGACAACGAAGAATAGGTTCACAACCACGAGAATAAGGATTAGCAGCTTCTCTAGGAATCACGACCTTCATATTACAACTTGGATCATTAGGATTGTGTAGACAAATATAGTGATTCATCATAGTTGATGAGAGTTGTATTGCCTTCACATATAATGATGACGTGCTCACTAAGAGAATCACCATAAAGAAAATAATTGATGTTTTAGTATTCATCATCACGATTAACAATGATTTTTTGGAAATAGTGTAACAATGAAGAAGTTAAGTTTGTATATTGTGATTTGTGTGAAAAAACATGGCTTTATATATGGGATTACTCATAAGTATGCAATGGTTTTTGTAATGGCATAGTTAAGGAAATAATTATAGTAATTAAAATGTTACCTTGTTTACCAAAATCATAATAAATTATTTTCCATTTATGTTTTGTCTATTTAAAGAAAATTATTTATCTTAATAAATATTTAACCATATTAATCTTTAAAAAATAATAATTGCAATAAGGAAATTGTCATAGTAAATGAATTACCATTTAGTAAATGTTCTCTCTCTCCATAAAATAATTTTTGTTATTGACTGACTTAAATACATGAGATACCATTAAGCTATTTAAAACCCATCAGACTTACCAATAATCTTTATTTGAGTAGGGTGGTATGTCGTGAACACTATTTCAAATTTAGTTGTATCCAGTAAACAAAATAAAGTTTAGTGGTGAGTATGGTGAGTTTTAAATAATTTAATGTATCAAGTGTATTGATGTCCAATTAAATATGATTTGCAATATTAAATAGTCTATTGAATTTACATATATAATATATTATTTTTTATCAGTTCAATTGGACCACTGGACGCACTTATATAACATGCTAGCCAGGTTTTTGTAATAAAAATACACAAGAATAACCAAACATATATAACCGGCTATTACAATTAAATACAAGCCACTACATGATGGTAAATTGGTAATAAATCCATTACTAGGAAATTGGTACTAGCCATATGAATTAAAATATAATTATATTAAATTTCAACATTAGGGACATGCCACAACAATAAATGAATGAAACCATATAAAAAATTGAACAACATTTCGGCTACCTGTCCTTCGACCCGAGCTCTACAAATGTCCAAAGAGACATGAGTGTGAGAGTTAATCATAAAATGAGATACTAATTTAACCTGTAATGTTATTCATTATTATCCAATTAGTCATTATCATTAACCGGTTATCATTTTATTACAAGGTGTGTATCTTAAAATCATCCTAGTGTACCACTGCACCACTATATTATTATGTTACCGATTATTTGTCTTAGCAGATCCTTTTTTAAAATAGTTAACAACAACCCCAATGCCAACTAAATCGCCAGTGAAGACCACAATAGTAATGAAAACTAGTGAAGCTGATAGGTTGCAAATTAATCCCAAGTGAGCTACTAGCTCTAATTGTTATACTATACTAGCGTACTCATAGCTATTGTAAGCATGTTTGTGAGTACTATTATGATGTCTAATAAACATACTACCATGAATTACTATTAAGAACTGATTCTTGAATACCAATTACTAAATACCAAGTAGTAATTAGCCTAAGACGACCATGGACACATTAGTTATTCGTTATAAAATAACCCTCTAAATTTTTGCCCCATTACCTAGCCAGAACTGATAAACGCACTCATTTATTAATGGGAAATTAATGAATAAATTAAAAATTTCATAATGACATTGAACGGTATACTTTTTATGAATGGTGTACAAGCTTGTATGAAAGTTTATATAGTTTGTATGAATCTTTATAACCTTCACTTAACTTGTAAGGTTGGTTGTCTATATATATTTTCGTTGAAAAAATAAAATAAAAATGTTCATAATCATAGAACTGGTAACGATGATAAAATGGGTAAAAACTTCATCATTGGAGGTTGGAGTTGCCTGAAAACTCAACTGGAAACTTTTTACAAACTAGAGATAATTTTCTGATCACCGAAGACAATGGTCCGACAATTGGAATTGGATGAGTTCGGGACTAACAAAATTACTTAAATATATCATGGCCATATTGTCCCCAGAGAATCTAGACCCTCAGATCATGTGATAGTTCAACTGTCTAGATTGATCAATGATCCTATCAAATGATGTTAGGCTCCTTACAGCACTTAAATTTATAAAGTTTGATATGTATTTTTTGGATTCACGTGCAACTTGAACCCTCCCTTATTTTTTTTACATAAGCAATCTCCATATTCCATAGATAGGCAAAGTAACGTCGGACGTAAAAGAAGTCCAATCGGAGGTGTAGTGCTCACCAACGAGGCTAGCATGGATCGCGGTTCTTTGGAAATGGAAAACACCTTAATTCTTTCTCTACAACAAACAAACATTCAACGGGGGATACCCAAAAGTAACAGTTAACTAGCAATGTTCTCGAATGCATAAGAATATAAAACATAGGCTAATAAGATGGATGAGTTGATCCCAATTACACAACCTAGGGGGCTAGGGCCATGACTGTGTTGCAAAGCTCTTTAGTGTGACTAACCGGTCCCCTACAACGGGCCGACTATATCTGATGGTGTTGTCGCCTCTTGATTCGTATCCTTTGGTGACTTCAAGGATCGCCCTTCAGCTTCAGTTTCCATAGGATCCGATGTTGTGTGCTCATATCGACGCCGTTTCCCAGCATCTGCCGTGTTTGTATCCTAATCCGTGGTCATATCATGCACTATGACCGATGTTTGGTGTTGATGCATTGGTGCTTGATCCCTGTACCAATTTACCATCGGCCTGGAAGTCATAGGTTTCCTTCCTATGAAGTGGGATGTCAGCTTGCGATCGTCATCTTCTGGTTTCTTATGATCCCATCGACTACCTGCCTTGGCTTGAGTTTCCTTCCATGGTGGAACCTTGATCAAGTCATCCCATCGGAAAATTAGTTGTTCTTCTAGAAACTTGAGTCTAAGCTCGCACTTTTTCTCTACATGCCCCAAAATTCCACAAATAAAGTCGAAGTTAGATAATCGCTCGTACTTATACTAACAAATAACCTCCCCCCATATGTAATGTGACTGGACACTCCTTCAACAGAGGTTTATTGATATCCATTGCCACTCATAATCTCATGTATGCATTAGGTTAAGCAGTATGATTGTTTTCATCATAACTGATGTACTCTCTACTTATTGAGGAGATTAAACCAAATACCAAATGTTATTTAGAGGAGAAAGTCGCAAGAAACGCGATGTTTTCCCAAGCAACTAAAAGTTCATGGTCGTCAATTATGGGAGGCCTTCCCTAGGGATCTCGTTCACTCAAGATGACATACATCGCCAAGGAGGGCCGTCAGGGAGGCTATGGTCATACACCTAGTCACTTTTCGCAGCAGAGTAAAACAAGTCATGATAGATGATGGAACTTTAGCGGTTATCTTGTTCTTTAAATTATTCAAACAAATGGGGATTTCGCCTGGCGACTTAAGAAAAACCAACACCAACATTATCAGGTTCTCATGATACTCCTTCCATCAAGGGAATGAAAAAACTAGACTTTACCTTAGGCTATGAGAGAGTGTAGGCTACCAAGAAAGCTAACTTCCATGTTCTAGACTATACATTGACTAACAACATGATCTTGGGATGACCGATGTTAGCTACTTTTCAAGCAATCTCTTCGCTTATATACCAGGTGATGAGTTTTCCAACACCCCAAGGAACAGGATTCGTTCAGGGGACCTAAATATTTCCCGAAAATGTTACGATTTAATCCTAAAGGGAAAGGCATGCGCTATCATCAGCCTGGAAAGGTTATTTGACCCCAATGAATCATTTGGAGCAACCAAGAAATTGGCACTAGACCATTGATATTGTCATCCCTAATAATGACAAATGCGAAAGGCTCAAACCATCCAATAGCTAAAATATAGGGTCTTTACGTATCTATATATTTCCGCTTTATCTGAAAGTCAACATACAAATTTTTGGTCTTTACGTATCTATTCAAATATTTCACATTCACGTAGTAGAACCTTATACTGAAAATTAACTATTCAAAATTTCTCTCTCTCACCTTTCCTTACAATGCATCCTCTAAAATACTTCCAATCTTTTCATGATAGCAGCATTAGCTATTCAGATGGTTATACTTCTTGTAAAATTTCATGGTTTAATTGCACAATCTACAAAATGGATTAGCAGCATGACTAAGAGAAGTAATATTGCCATTAGGTAGTTGATTGACTAGCATCAATGTCTGTCTGTCTAAACCCCTAATGAAGATGTCTGCTAGTTAGCTATATGTGTATCAGTGATGTGGGCATTCAATAAGTAGCTCTTGAAATCTATTCCACAAAAATCAGAGGCTCCCTCCATCCCTCTAACAAATCATAGAGATTGATTCTCTAACAGCTATAGTGTTCAAGGGTAGGAAACATTCTTCTACAAAAGCTTGAGCAAGAGTATCGCGGGTTGTAAATGTGCCGCCCGCCCAGCTAGTTAGCAATATTTTTGTTGCTCCCTTGAGTGACCATTTGAAACGCTCGAATGTTATGCATTGATCATTGACACTTTGCAGCTTTATGGTTTCACAATAGGAGATGAAGTCCATGATGTGAGTGCATGGATTCTCGTTCGAGTTTCTTTAGAACTTCAAGTTCTGTTGGAGTAGAGTGGTAAGATTTGCCATAGCTTGAAGGAACACGCGTTCTGTGTGAGCTCTGCGACACTTGAAGTAGAGCTAGTAGCACTTGGCTCGGTGAAAGCAACCAGTTGTTAGAGGAGAAAGAGTTGATTTATATTTGTAATCTAAGTGTGAGTCTTAGTACTCTTTGCTTGAAGAACCTTCATCGCTTCCTAGAAGACATAAAAGAGATTCCACCAAATCTCCTTCTTCTTCCGAGCTATTATAGTACACTTGAGATGCCTTAGATCAATTTGCTACTAGTAACATACAACGAAAGAAGGATCTACAAAACAAAAACAAGAAAACCCATGTAGTAAGAATGTGTGAATGATTAACACTAAACACACTCCTTTCAAACACAAACAACGAGTCCCCACAAATTGCGCCAAAATTTGAGACCCTTGTAGCGAGCATAAAAAATAACCTAATCACCGAAATGACTAGGGTCGAATTCCATATTGTTTCAAGGATTTGTTCTACACAAAGTGGTGCAAAGTATTAGTCGAAATAACCAAATTTGTGGTTGAAGTGTCACGACTATCAAACTATTAATTAAACTAAAAATCCAAGAGAATAATGAAACAAAGATTACCAAATTGCATGAATAATGAGTTTCAACAATTGGGTTGATACTACGCAAATTTGGAATCACTCTAGGCTATCTAAACAAATAAACGATATTGAACTATTCAATTTATGCAAAGCAACATCCAAATAATTTACGATCGCAATTCTTCTCTACTTAGGTCATGCCCTTTCAGGAACTGCTAATCTACTACTAGTCCAAGTGTCTCAGTCCGCTCTCTCGAGCCAAGAATCTGAACCTGTATAATAAATCAAACCGGTACTACCAATCCTATTATCTCAGACCGCTCTTTCAATTCATTTATCTAAAGTGTATATGGCGTTTTATGGATCTGGAATTGCACTAACAATGGACTAACCTAAACGACTCCGTCTTTGGAGAAAGCGACTAGCCTAGTTGATTGATTTTGGTGTTCTATGATAAGAAAGCTCTTTCGAGTCATTCACAAATGTTACAAAATCTTATTCACGTGGATTAAGCAAGAATAAGAACAAACATGAAATCAATCATAAACTAAAATTCACCCAACTCACATAAACTAGTCGAATAGTCATTCAATCATCTAGTATCAGTTAAGGTTCATCTAACCTAAGTAGAAGGAGGTTAGCTACTTGACATGCTTGTAGGGAGTGCACAAATCCCCTGGGTTTCAAAGTTGTGTTACTCAAAGTGGAGTAAGGAACTAATTAAATTAACCAGATTCTGGTGTGAGTTCTACGGTTTATCAGTCAAACTAAAAATTCCAAATAATAAGGAAATAAAACAAGAATTCCAAGATTGCATAAATAAAAGTTTTCAATAATTGGAATGAAACTGCTCGGATTTAAAATCCCTCTAGGCTATCCAGACAAACAAATGATATTCAACTACTCAATTTATACAAAGCAAGATACATACACATCATCAGTTTTGTAATTAGGTCACACCCTTTGGGTCCTGCTAAACTACTACCAATCCTAGAATCTTAGATTGCTCTTTTGAGTCATGCATCTAAAACCTATACGACATTTTATCAATCTTGAATTTCACTAGCGATGCACTAACCTAGACGGCCCCTTCTCTAGTGAAATCAAGTAACCTAGTTGACTGATTTCAGTGTTCTAAGATAACAAAGCTCTTTCGAGTCGTTCACAAATTTAACAAAATTCTGTTTAAGTTGATCACGGAAAGGTAAGACAAAACATAAAATCAATCATAACTACAATCCATCCAACTCGCATAAATCAAAATAGTCAAATAATTATTCGTTCATCTAGCATCAGAGTTCATCTAATCTACGCAGAAATGAGTTTAGCTACTCATAATCATGAAGAAACATTGAACCTAGGCTTACACAAAGAATTATCAAATACCTAATTTTGGCGATCTCTATCGAAGAACTTGACTCGCAAATCTTGGTATGTCTTCGCCGATCTGAGCTCCTCGAAGTTGATGCCTTCTTTTAACTCAAAAGTCTTTGAACCCTCTCAAATTTCTTCCAAAAGGTGTGTCCTAAAACTGTTAGTGGACTCCTTTATTTATAGAATTTGAATTTTTCCTAGCAGCCAGATTGGTCAAATTAACCGCCCTAAAACTTTCCACTTTTAAGTGAGTTTATTGACTAGCCAAGCCTTCTAATTTGTCCCACTATTGTGGGATTTCAATCCATTTAGTTGCCTATGCTGGTTAACTTAGGCTGGTAAGTTAACCAGTTCTAGCACTAGTGTTTTTAATCCCGTTGAC
Source organism: Linum usitatissimum (assembly GCA_030674075.2). NCBI lineage: Eukaryota > Viridiplantae > Streptophyta > Magnoliopsida > Malpighiales > Linaceae > Linum > Linum usitatissimum. The sequence continues at coordinate 3,605,392 of JAUJYP020000848.1, forward strand.
TCATCCTAGCTCGTCCATGCACATTGTATTGCCCAGAATAATGTCTCGATGTCGTTATCCACCTGAAATCTATAAAAAAACACACGAAAATGACATCAAATTGACCTAGTATAGTTGTTCTTGACATACAACTTATTTGTTTTTTTTTCGAAGCAGCCACTTCTTCTTTTGACGCCAATAACTTCAAAAGGTTTGAGCCACTCATCTTTGTCTACTTTATCATCTAGGGCTTCTACTAGCTGCCATTTGTCTTTCTGCTTAGGCTTCCTTTTTCTCTGTGGTGGCCACCATGTCTCGATTAACCTATTGCTTTCAAATAAATTCTGCTCAAAAGATGGGTTAATAGGTCAAGCATACTCGAGAGTGCCAACATGAACTAAATTAGGATATCGAGAGTTAGACATTTTTTGCTTAGAAGATGCAATCATGCTAGAGGTGTGATTAGATATCTTAAGGACAATCTCCTCTTCTCCAAACCTCAAAGCGATATGTACTGCCTGCACATCAATGATGGCACCAACAGTGAAAAGGAATGGTCAACCAAGGATGAGAGGAATGTGATTTGCCTCTTTAATATCCATCACTACAAAATCAACTGGGAAATAGTTATCATGCACATTCACAAGCACATTCTCCACCATTGCTATAGGATGCTTAATGGACTTATCAGCTAGTTGGATATTTGTATCAACATGCATTAAATTAGACAGCCCTAAAGTTTTAAACATGAGATGTGGCATGATATTAATACTAGCACCTAAATGCACTAATTCTCTATCAACACTATGATCGTTAATAACACAAGGGATACAAAAGCTCCCTGGTCCTTTCTTTGGTTGAAACCTTAGCTTTTAAGAGTTCTGACCATTCCACACCAAGTGTTGCTATGGAGGTGACTCCTTCTTCCTTATTTCTTAGCAAAAGTTCCTTCAAGAGTTTTTGCATATGTTGGGATTTTTGTGATGGCCTCCAAGAAGGGGAGACACATTTCCTGCTTATTGAAGAAGTGAGTATAATTCCCAACATCTCATGATCAGCTCTTCTTTTTAATAGCTATCGGATAAGGCAGCTTTGACTATTATTTCTCAACATCCTCTGGTGTGAGGAAGAAGTTGGTGTTGGTGGGTAAGTGAGCTTTTGGAGGTGGTATGCTCTCTTTGATCGAAGCTTCTTTCTCTTCTGGAGTAGTGATGGAAACCTTTGGCATTGGTTCTGGGTTCACTTGATACGCATGTTTGATTTCATATGTTAGAAATCGATAGGCAAAGAATAAAATAAAGAAGGATCGAAAAGAGACGACCTAACGATTTTACGTGGAAAACTCTTTCGAAAAAAAACCAAAGGCGCACAACAACGCTGAAAGCTTCACTATAATCAGAGAGGTACAACTTGAAGGGAATTCCAATTGATCTATGAATTTTTATCGTATAGGATTAATTTCTCTATAGACACTAACAAGGATTAGAATAAAAAACCTATTAGGAATATGAATATGAATAAGAATATGAATGCTATGGGCTCAAGTCGAAAAGCTAAGAATTGGATCACTAACTTTCAAGACTCCACGTTGAGACAAATTCCCTCTTTGAAGAAAATTTCAACTCTCTTTAAAGAAACAGACAATCACCTCGTGCGCAAAAGTCCCACATGGTCTAGAATGTGATACCTACTAAGCTTGAGCTAGCTCAAACTTAGTAGCACGAACTGCCTTCTTGATCATGTCAGCTGATTGTCATGAGTTCTAATCTTGGTCACTTGAACCTTTTCTTCAGCAATTACACATCGAATGTGGTGATATCTTATATCAATATATTTCGTTCTTTCATGATACATCTTATCCTTTGTATGGAAAATCACACTCTAACTATCACAGAATATGGTGATGCAAGAACTATCTCCACGAAGCTCACCATACAGTCCCTTCAACCAAACAATTTCCTTGCACGCTTTACAAACAACCATGTACTCTGCTTCAGTATTGGATACATCAATAGAAACCAACAACTAGCTTTCCAGCTAACAACATAACCACTAATGGTGAATACATCATCAACCAGTCAAAGACCTTCTATTATCCAAGTCTCCACCATAATCAGAATCTACATAACCAACAAGTCCACTCTTAGACCTCCCCAACCTTAAGCAAGTGTTAGAAGTACCATGCAATTATTTAAATATCCATTGAATACCTTGCCAATGCTCTCTACTAGGATTAGCCATGTATCTACTAACTACACTCAAAGTATGTGATAAATCAGGTCGAGAGCAAATCACAACATACATTAGAGAACCAACAACACTAAAATATGGAACTCGAGACATGTATATAACATTTTCATCAAACTATGGGCAACCAAATGAAGATAATATGAAATGTGTAGCTAATGGAGTACTCACTAGTTTTGCTTCAAGCATGTTGAAGCAACGAAGAACTTTCTCAATATATCTATGTTTATTAAGATACAATATTCCAGCTTTCCTATCTCTAATGATTTCAATGCTAAGCATCTTATTTGATGCACCAAAATCCTACTTTGCTGCACCTTTAATTTAGCAATTTCTAATCTATCTTTACCAGCCATTAACATAAATGATCAACTAGTTAGTTAATCAAACCATAAAAGTAGATAGTTTTCTTCAAATAATCTCTTAAAGTTTTGAAAGATCATAAAAGAATCAAGCCTTTTACACCACTACCTAGGAGATTGCTTCAAACCATAAAGAGACTTCTTCAATATACAAATAAGATTTTCTTTTCTAGTCACAATGAACCCTTCTAGTTGGTCAATATAAATATATTCTTCGAAATCACCGTGTAAGAATGTAGTTTTGACATCTAACTACTCAAGCTCATAATCTTACATTGCTATAATGCTAAGTAAAGTATAGATAGAGCTATGCTTGACGACTGGATAAAACACATCAGTAAAGTAGATACCTGGAATTTGGCTATATCCTTCAGCGACAAGCCACACTTTGTACCCCGTCCGCTTTATAGGTGAGATATCTTCTTTTCTTTTGAATATCCACTTATTGCGGGTAGTCTTATTTCCCTTAGGAAACTTGACAAGCTCCCAAGTGCCATTCTTGGCAAGTGACTCCATCTCCTCATACATTGCTATTATCCACTTCTTGCAATTAGTGGATCTAACAGTTTCAGAATAGGATGTTGGTTTAACTTCACTTCCAATTTCTCAGCTATATTCAATGCATATGCAATACAATTCACATCTTGTATCAAATTCCTAGGCCTGTCAACTGCAATAGAATGTGGTGGAGAATCCAAAATAATTGGAGTATCATCAACAATGGGATTTTCATCAACAACTTCATCTTCTGGTTTATTACGAGAATCAATAGAATGCTCCACCTACACACTTGATTCCTACTCAATCTCAACATGAACTTTAGTACATTTGTTGTCACGCAACATAGAATTTTTATTAAAGATAACATTCCTACTAATCACCACCTTAACGTTTTTTTATTCCATATCTTCTAGGCTTTAACTCCAGATTTATAACCAATAAATATACAATTAACAACTCTAGGCTCTAACTTCCCATTATCAACATGTGAATAGGTAGAGCAACCAAATATTGTCAATGTAGAATATTCAGTATGTGAACCAGACCATATCCCAATAGGAGTCTTATGATTGATTATTCGTAGTTGGTCTCTTTGGGTTACAAGCTTCCATGCATTCCTATTCTAACAACTAAGTCTAGATGTTGATTGACACCTATATAACTACCAATGACTCATATGACTTGATGTGGTCACAAGAAGTTCATAGGCAAAAAATGCACGCCAAGTGCTCGATGACATGCCTCAATGAAAGCTACACTAATGATGGATGAATTGGGTATATAATCTCCTCCAATCCTACCAATTACTTAATTAAAGATGCTACCCTAGGTCAATCAAGCATGGTCATGCATCAATCTCCCTACATTCATTCTAGTGAAAGCAATAACATTCAAAGGACTCTAGCACAACCATCCAATAACAACTTTTATTACCAAACATCATCCAAACTTGACCAACCCCTAAAGCTTAAGGGGTTATCCATGCATCAACATCATCTCTAGTATAACAACAACACAAACTAGCCTACCATGGCAAAAGTCAAAGGAGAAAGAGAGGTTGCAAACACCATTCTTGACATATATGTAGAAGGCTTGAAGGTGATGATTCCTTGATCCTCAATCTTGACTCCAAACTCCACCCAACCCAAGCTAGCTCGAAGGACTCCAATTTGTCTTAAATCTTCTCTTCTAAGGTTCGAAAATGTAATAAGAGGGCAACCATTTTTACCCAAACACCAGAGTCTAGTATGCAATGGTCAACACAAGAGAGTGAGTATGAGTATAACACCGACGTACAATCGAGCGATTCGGGCTTTTCTAAAAAAAAGATCACCATGACTGTTGTATGCCATCATATATATTATTGTCAACTATAATGGCCAATGATATTATTGTGGGATACTGTCTCTTACCATGTGAAGATCAAGCTGGTTTGAAGATTGTGTATGGCAAGGTGAAAACATTTCATAGCGTGCAACAACTCGTAGCTATACTTTGAGTTCAATAACGACATCTGTGGAGATTCACATTTTGCTAAAAGGCGCTGCAACAACAGTGAAGATTTCTACATAAAGAAGGAAGTAAGTCTTGCTACCAAACACTGGTCAATCCACAAGCACCAAATATTAACAAAACCTGCTTAAAGAATTGGGAACTTGAGGTTAGATGTCATTCGTACCCAACAAATTGGTGTCCATGGAGGTTACGCCTGACGTCTAAACCAGAGGACGAGTTTTGAATCGTTAGGCAGTAGAATCCTCAACACTCATGTGATGGCAGTTACCACAATGTCGAGTCGACCCAACTTGATGTTAATGTCATTGTTGAGGTGATAATACACTTGATTAGGACACAACCACATTTAAGGGTTAGGATAGTCCAAGCAGATATCGCAAACAGGTTCTAACTACCGATCTCATACATGAAGGCACAGTACATTGAGCAACGGATGATGGAATTGATATACGGAGACTGGGAAGGGTTGTATAAAAAGATTCTAGATTTTTTTATTGAGGTACGATGTTGGAACCCGGGAACATAGGTTGACTTCCACCTAGACGACCGAATCATTCGGGGAGAGGCACATAAGCAATTTTGGTCTGTATTCTGGAGCTTCAAATCGAGAATTGAAGGTTTCCATGACTATTATCCTGTGCTGGTCATACATGGAACCTTCCTGATGAATCTTGAGCAAGTTCGTTTGATGGTAATCACATTATCCTAACTCAGCATTTTCCACAGTCCCAAAAGAGAGTGTGGATTAATGGGTGGGTGTGGTTCTTCAGTTGCATTCAACAAGTTGTCACAAAGAGACATAACATATGTGTAATATCAAAATCATCATCTTGGGATAAGAGTTGTGATGGCCAACATCAGTGGAGGTTGTATATAGCAATGGTGCAGCCAACATTATGAAAGCAACTAGAATAGTCATGTGAAGGTGTTTAACATGAAAAATAGGGTGAAGTCCATAGGTAACAAGTCTCTGTAGTACCAGGAACTTAGCTAGTTATGTTACATGTGGAGTCTGACTTTCTAGAGGCTAACTAGAGCCTCGGGGTTAACAAGCCAAACTGGGTTATTGACGACAAAGTGTTGTGGAATAAAGCCGTCAATGTCAAGCAAGGTGGGATGTGCTATGGAATTATGACGATGAATATGGCTAAGAGTATCAATGGATCATTCAAAGGGATCCAGTCTCTACCAATATGCATTTTAGCCCATGGAACGTTTTACTGGTATATTACTCATGACTGTTGACGTTACTAAATATCGTTTTGGACTGAAGATGTTGAGCTACATCCTAGCTCGTGCCGCCAAGATGGTCAAACGAGACAAAATTTTCCCACCAACCCACCATCATAGATGCTTTGCCTGGCATGCGACATGGTGAGGCACAACAAGAGCACTTCTCTGATGACCCGTAGGACAAGCAGGAACCTAAATTAGATTATGTCAATTCTATGTTGCTTTTGGTTTTTATGTTATTTCCGTTTATGGTCTGTTTTTTTATTTTGCGGTTTCCTTTGTACTTTGTTCAATTGTTTTTCCTTGTAACTTTGAGTTTCAATTGGATAAATATTATTTCCTATAGTAGGTCCACAAAATAAAATGGACAAAACACATTAGATGGTCTAAACAAACATATAATATTATGGTCTAAGAACTCAAACAACAAAGATGACAAAACATAAATAGTTCAGTAGTGAAAACACTAGAAAGTAGTGCATACAACCATATATTGTTATGAAACACCGACTAAAATCTTGTTATGATGTCCATGACATCCTCCACCGGGGCGGGGGGGGGGGGGGGGGTCTTCGATGGTTTGCTAAGTCGTGGTCTTAAGAGTCTCACTGCCTCTACCGAGATTAATGGTGCAACCCATGATGACGATGACCTCTCTAAGGTGTGGTCAACTCGACGGAATAGTGAATGATCTGCTCCTCTAGTGTTATATGGTTGAAGTCAGTAGCAGGATGATTAGGAGCTTAATAGGGCAGGGATAGAGGCCTGACAAAGTTTCTCCACCACTTAGGGGTGCCATGCCTGGTGGGTCAGTCCAGCTAGTGCCATGTGCGGGGGGTCGCTCCAAGTCGTCCAACCTATGCTGCATGCCACCATTCGCGTACATCATGGACTGGACTGTAGGGTCTAGCAAACTAATTCTGTATGGTAACCCAAAGGTTTTCCAATCCATCAATGTGAGACAAGAAAAAATAATTATGTTAGGTTTGTATGCAAGATGCAAACAGGAATAAGGAACATATGTAATTTCAATCCATCCATTGGATGAGAGAATCATGTAATTTTTGGATTATAAAAAAATCTATATGGGAAAATAATTAGATTAGAGAAAAAGCAAGACGCAAAACCTTGTCAATGTCAAGGGAAACCTAGTTGTGGATGGCTTCAAAGCTGACAAAGGTAAGCCAGGGTTATATGCTTGATTTTTTGTTGTTGTGGGTTTTTTACTCATTTTGTCAATATTTGATTTTTAATGTTAGGTTTGTTGTACTTGCTTTAAAGTTAGGGTTGTGTACTTGAGTTTTTGTTGTTGTGGGTTGTTACTTGTTTTCTTGTACTTGATTTTTTAGTGTTAGTTATTTTGTACTTAATTTGTGTACAAGGTTTGGGGTTAAAATTATGTACTCGTTTTTCCTGTACTTAATTTTTGTGTTAGACTTGTTGTACTTGGTTGTTGTACTCAGTTTAGGGGTAGACTTATGTACTTAATTTTTTGTTACGTATGGGTTGTGTACTCGTTTTTCTCATACTTGATTTTTAGTGTTAGATCTCTTATATTTTGTGTCTTATGTTCATGTCCTTGTTCTTTTTTTTCATATTTATTTTTCATTCTCATTTATATATATTTGTCATTCTTTATACTTTGTTCTGAGATGTTGACAAAGGATTGTAGCTCTATTGATTCATGTGTAACGGAATTTGATAGCATGAATATGAATGTCACCACCAACAATTTTGAACGGTAGAAAACAAAGATGAATTGATTATATATCATTCAGGATTACGTGTCACGCTTACCTCGTTGATTGTCAGCTGATATTAGTCAACCGCGATGCTCGATTTTCTGGTATTAGACTCATTTAGATCCATCGACGCCATTGTTGTAATATAGTTCTAAGAACAAATGAGAATTGATTTGTGATCGAGAGAATGAATCGGGCAAGTTTCAAACAAACAAGAGAATTTTAAATGTTTGTGTTCTATTTTTTAAAAAAAACTTGAATTGTTTGTGGAGGTAAAATTACCCTCGGTAAATGAGATCCGTTGGATTTTTTAAAAACTTGAATGATTTATTTTCCGCAGCCAATACCTAATTTATTTGCTGGCAATTCAGACTCAAATGCTCTCTAATATCAATGGAAGTCATATAAATGCATAATCCTATTATTGGGAGACTTTTTGGACTAATTATAGTTGGAGAGAATGTTGATCTTATTTATAAGATCTTGGAATGTAATGTCTGGTGGGTTCGTAAATTACAACAACAATATTAAATGAGTTGGTTTCATTTGATAAACAAGGAAATTGACCTACTAACTTTTCCTTAACCAATCACAAAGGGCATTTTTTAGGAGAAGATGATTTTGAGGTTTTTTAGATAAGTAGTTAATTTTTTATTTTCTAACCTATTCTTTTCATTAAATTTACATTTATCCTTTTAACTTCCCCTTTTTGTTTTTATGTTTAGATTGAAATCATTTCCCCCCTTCTTCTACTTCTCAAGCCTTCGGCGTTTACTTTACCGATAGGGCTTTTTTTCTCTCAATTCAACTTCATCTTATCTTATTCTTTGGATTACTTTACTCTATTTTTTTGCTTTTGTTAGAGTTCGTACAATAAATCTCAAGTAGCTTATCGATAGTGGTGATTTTCCTCAAGTATTCAAATCGCATTTGTCATTTCTTATTGACGTGAATTCATTTCCTGATGTCACGCTCAACAGTCCAAGTTCTAACAAAATTCTGATTCACAATATAACAAGAGCATAGCTAGTTTGGAAAGGAAGTTGTTGACCTTGTTTTGTTGTGTGGTAATTCTCGTAATTCTAACTTGTAACATACGTTGAACTAGTTCGCCAAACAAACATAGCAAGTCAGACCACCTACTAAAACATTACGAACTAGCTTAGGCGTTTCAACCAAATAAGTAATAACCAATACAAGCAGAACTAGTTCAAGGTTTAAGTGAAACATGATAAATCAGAATTGGGAAATAACCACACTAGTAAAACTAGTCTAGCAAAATCAAAATAACCAACCATCACCATCTTGTTATCAAGATCCTTACTCCACTCTATGCAACCAACAGCCTACATGAATATATCACTTTCAACTTCCTCAATATTATGAAGAGTAATCATAGAACCACTACCTTCGGGATATCGAGGAAATGAGTGCATCCCAAGAGGAAACGCTTATTACGGAGGAAGAAAGGATAAAGAGAATGTTAGAGATGATGAAGAGAATGGATGCCAGAGAGGATATGATTTCAAGAATAGAGCCTGCTAACACTTCCTTTGACAATGATGTCGAGTTATTAGTAACCAACACCTCTAAAAGGTTTGGAATATTATGGAGTTTGAATATGGAGGAGGGGGTGGCCGGAATCGAGCTTGTCGGAGCTCCTCACCCAAAATCGCAGTGTAGGAGTTAGCATCGGTTTCTACACTAAGTAAGAGTCAAAAGCCTATGAGAGGTAATTCCTTACTTAATGGGCTTCAAGACTAGAAAGCAGAGGTCGATGCCTAGATTTAGAGTTGGTGGAAGCTCCTTAGACATGATCCTTCTTACTCATCAACTACTGCCCGCTGATCCCAGAAAATGGGGAAAGGAATTGAAGGAGGACAACAGAGCTTCACTCGTCATCGTCACATTAAAGGACTTCGAGCAGGCCCGCCCAATCATTTGTGTTGGTCGGCCCACCAGCACAAGGCCTCACTTTCAGAAGGGTTTATTGTAATTTATAAATTAATATTACTTGTTGGATGAATTTGGATAGTCTAATTAGGAAGCTGGACAAAGAAAGAAAAAAAAACTTAAGGATTTTGTCTTATTTGATGACTGGATTCATATATTTCATATATTTTTACATTATTTAACTAAAATAATAATTTTACCAGATTTTGATTTCAACACAGGCCTCTGAAATCCATTTTCACGGCCTTGACTTTGGGTCTTCATGATGAGTGATTGTTGACGGCTTGGTATTATTGATGCGGCGAGATTAGGGTTGAGATTAGGATTTTGGTTATATTATACTAATAGCTTGATTGCAAAACGAAAGAGAGTTTGTTCGCTGGAAATCTCACAAATCGTCGCCGTGCTGGGTCGGAGGAGGGGATGCTGACATCACTCGCCACCCTAGTGTAAAAATGAACTCCATGGGATAGGTTGGAAGAAGAAGAATAAGAGGAAGAAGAAGAAGATCACCACCTGGTCGAGCTCCTTCTGGCGATTGTCGTGGTCGTACTTATTGTTTTGTTTGCGGGTCTTATTGATCTGATCGATGAGCAACTCCTCCTAGTTAACCATATTCTGGTTCTGGTCCATCTTGGGCATATTCTTAATACGGGGTAGAGCATGGTGGACCCCGTCTAGCATCGGCGTCCAAGTCTCCGACGGTTGCGCCTCATCGTACCGGTTGTTGACGATGGTGTAGGCTTTGATGGCTTTGAGGGTGCTCAGCTCCTTCACTTTCTTCATTAGCCTGCTCTTCCGCTTCTTTAATGACGCCATCCTGGCTGACGAGTTTTCTATGTACACTAGCTTTACTTTCTTTCTAGTCATGATTAATTGAAATAGCAGACTGAAAATGGTTCAACGCACTTGGCCAACTTGTATGATGATTAGGTAGTGTGAGTGTGATTCAAGACCTAAACTTCATTGTTTTATATATAGTGGATGTGGGATGATTTGGCTGTTGATGAAAGTAATGTGAGGAGCAAAATTTAATTATGATTTCCAACTAAGTAATAGTTTTTATGGTATTGAAATTCATTTTAGTGTAAAAGATATTTAATATTTCAAGGGAATAAAACAAAAACCACACAAAACCAAACTGGATTAATTTAGAAGGAGAGTACCCAAGTACTCTAGTAGGCAGTTGTAGAGTTTGGCCAAATGAGTGTATTTCTTCATATTAAACAACAACTAAGTAATAGTAAAGTCAAACATCAACAAAATAAAAATTGAACACCATAATCATAAGATTTGAAAAATTACAAAATAATTGTTTCTTGATATTTATGCCATCAACACATCGTTTGACCACTTATTATTTTTTTTATCCTTCAATAATATCTTTTCATCTAATTTTACATATTGAACTCAACTTTAAAATATGGTAAATCAAATAATAATTAATTTAATTTAGATCTTAGTTGTAATAGAAAACATATAATTTATTAAGTATTTGATTTTGGAACAACACCTTTTAAAATGCTTATGAAAAATTAAGTAGCATCTCTAGTGGAGATGGTAGATATGATGGATGTCTTTGGAGTGGTATGGGGTTCGACTCCAGCAAGTAAGGTTTTATAATCATGTTAATAAAAAATTATCTACAAAAGACCAAGCAGCATCTTCAAATCACTTTTTCACTTCAATCCAAAAATGTTAGTCCAAATATTAACAAACAGTTTAAATAGATGAGACAATCACGACCATCTCATCCCACCTTAGAATGAACCAGAAGATATACCAAGAACACAGAAGTACAAGAAGGGTCAATGATATTGTTCATCCCGATTCTAATGACGTAACTTATGCATTATAATTCCCAAAATACTCTTTGTAGAATCCTAATGTTTGTGAAATAATTTAAACTGTTGGAATATATTTAGACATATTGTGACTAACTTCCCATGTAAGATATTAGTACTTGATTTCTTTAACCAGTACATCACTTCGGTCAAAATCTTAATAAGTAGCATGTACACAGTAGTACGAGTCTATGCTTTTGAACCGAAGGGGAATGAAGAGAGTGCAACGAAAGAACGTACCCAACCTAAATGGTTAGAAATCTAGCCAATAACTAGTAGGTCATGAGTTTGAGACCTTCCAACTACATCACTTCTCTTCTTTATCTTCAATCCAGCCTGGCTGTCAAAACGACTGAGCCATTTTGATTCATTTTAATCCTATCAACAACTGAGTCATTTTGATTCATAAACATACCATATCTTAATGGATATAATTATATAAGAAAAAAAATCCCATAACATATGCATATAACATTTACTGTCCCAAACATCAAATTTTGAACAAACTAGGTACCCTAAATTGTACTTAGGCCATAATGTAGACATAATCGAGACATAATGGTTTTATAAAGTAAACATAACTTGATAGTAACACATCTAACTAGAGGTTCGAGCCTCTTTGGGTCCGTCTGTGGCAGCTTCTTTTAGCAAGTCTGCCGCAGCCTCATCAAGGATTTCATCACAAAGTGCACTCCACAGCAACAACCCCAGCCGACATAAGTACTTCAACCTATCTTTGATGATAACACCCTCCTCATGCCACTAGTTGGTTAAATCAGTTGTGAAACGAAGTGCATACGGGCCACAACTGTGTTAAGTCTGGATGTTATGGAGCAGACACAACCCTCCACCGAAACATTGTAATATCAACTTTAGTGTTTAGAAGGACGAACGACCTCACATATTGCATCATCCTTGTCCCTTTTGTTTTATAATACGACTGCATCTCAAAATCCTTACAAACGATGCTATTGAGAATAAACTTTTCCTTCTTCTCCATGTCCAACCCAAACATGTAGCAGTGCTTCAACGCTTCCCCGACATGGGTTGGGAAGTTCACACTTACAAATTTTCAATCCATGGAAGTTAACACCATAGAAATACATCTCATTGTGGAATTCATTGAGGGCAGGCGAAAACCGAGATTGAGTTAGAGAAAAATCAATCACTTCTTCCACTTCTATCCGATCAAGAGACTACAGCAACAACACGTTCAATATTGTTCCCTAATAAAAAAAGCATCAAAACTGAATATATCAAGACATAACTGATAATTCTTATACTAACTATAAGTGGCACGCATAGTATAGTCACTATCTTGTTGACCAAAAAGTTCTCCTTGTTCTTTGAACTGGTGGCAGAATGCATCAAGCAAAATGTTATTGATCTGGTTTGGATACTTGAGGATCTCCAACTCAAACTTTATCATTTGCATCCCTTTTTCAGGAAAGTCACATATGATGCCACTACTAACAGATACCAAAGTAATGGAATCACTATTACTAATGAGTATCATAAATATAAAGTCAATAGAACAAAGTCATAAAGGATACGTACTCTTAGTGAAAAAATATATATCACCATCTTTCTCTCCATCGGAGTTAATTCCAACTATCATCGCTTAGTTAGTACAAATTTCTTGCTAGTCTTCTAGCGATCGTAGTCAAGTGGGGTCTGCTTGTTGTTGTCATCAATCACTATCACCTTAGCGCTCTCCACAACTGTTTTTTGGGTTTGCGACACGGCTTGGAATACAGACTTCTCATGAGACGAAACGGAAGGGGGAGTACTTGACTCTTTAGACAATGTACATATCCTCAGTCAAGAATAGAAACACAGGCTGAGGAAAACAAAGGCACATGGGCAAACAAAGACATGGCATGGGGAAAACAGAGGCATAACATGGGGGGAACAAAGAGGGGAAAATAGAGGCATAACATGGGGAAAACAACGTCGTAACATAGTTACTTCAGATCCATAACATGGGTACACCATACCCATAATATACTGAATTCAGAACCATAACATAGGTTTATCACAACCATAACATAGGTAAATCATGCCCATAACATATCTAATCGAAAGTAACATAACTAACCCAAAGCTATAACGCCGGTCGAACTAAGCATTGACACAACATTTAGACCATATAAGCTAGCATACAATCATTTTTCTTGTTATTTTTCCCCACATCGTCTTTGGCATCACCTTTCCAAGAATCCTCTTTGGCATCATTTGCTCCCTCCTATGTTTCCTCATCATCCGCCTTCTCTATTTCCTTGGAAGTTTCCTTATCGATTTACTTCTTAGCTACCGTCTCTTTTACCTTCTCAACTCCCTTCTCTTTTGCCTTGTCAGGTTTCTTCTCCTTTGCCTTTGGAGGCTTAGGATCTTCTCTCTCCGCTTCCTCCTTGTTAGAGCCGTTGTCATCGTCCTCCTCATCATCATCATCATCACGATCCTCATCATCATTACCATCATCGTGGTTGTCCTCATCATCGTCACCATCATCATCGTCGAACTCGTCGTTGTTGTCATTGGTGTCCTCGTCATCATCGTCTGATCATCATCGTCGTCGGCCAACTTTGTTTCAAGAGTTGACTTCCCCTTCCCTAGTAGAAAATGATGGATGTACGAACTCTTATCTAGCCACAACTTCAATTCATCCTCTTGATCTTTCAAAGATGACTGATAGTTCACCAAGGCAGTTGTCCTACATTGAACCTTGAACATCTCAACGTCTGCTAGGAATTACCTCTGGAACACAATACAACATAATACCTATAACAAGGGCATACCAGTACCATACCATTTGTATAACTAGAATATATGAATTACCAAGGTCGTACCAAAATAATAACAAGCGTGTAATAAAAGTATATAAGTTACCGGTGGAATGGAAGACCCTTCCACTGCGGAAAGCCACTTATCTGATGGCAAGAGGCTACCGAGTTGTGCTAATGGCTGACAAGGCGCGGTCTGCCAATAAGATTGAGAAAGTTGACTCGGTCCTTGATTGAAGATATCTTGGGACCGACTTGCAATAATGAGTTTCAACCCTGCTTCGAGGGAGTCCCTTTTCCTCAACTTGAAGGACCACATCTTGTCGGGAGTCCTGATCCTTCGGACAAAGGTAGAGAGATCGATCATATCCATAAACGTTATAGGAAACTGGAACATATACAACGAATATAACACGTATGTATGACATATATAACACCACCCTAATCAGGGACATAACAAAAATGTCACGAGAGACCGGAACAAATATAAAGGAGATAACGCGTAGGTATCATATATATAACACCACTGCAATCAAGAACATAATAGAAACATTATAGGAGACTGGAACAAATATAACGGATATAACACGTATGTATCATTGATATAACACCACTGTAATCAGGATATACCACCATGAAACTCATGTCGCCACTTGGGTAAGAAGCCTTTCAATTACGGTAATAGTCCTCTAGCCTGACAAGGAGATGATTTGCCACGTAGGCCGATCAGTTGTGACTTACGATCTCAACGTTTTCAAGACTAAGGTACTTCACATACTTCATTGTCACCGTCCAGGTATTTGTTGCAGCTAACAAAGATCATAGTGCATGGATCATGTATAACTTGGCATAAGTAGTGGCTTCTTCACATTTCTTCATGGCATCTTGAAGTGGAACAATGTCCATGTTGCGTGCTTATTACTCGGTGTACCGGTCGACCGACGAAACTTCTTCAACGCAAGTCGGCCGCAATATTCAACATCTACCTTGGAAAGAGTAGTATGCGACACTAGCCCATATACATGGTTTATGTCGTTCGATACTACGTCAAGCATCTCACCATCCCGAAACTTGAAAAGCCCAAGTTTAGGATGAAAGGATTTGATGAGAAACTGAGCAAGTGGCTTTTAATCATCTCCAACTGTAGATGCAGGCAGCCGTCAAACCCCGCGTCGGTAAGGAAAAAGTGGATTTTGGTTCGACGTTGTTCATCGTTCTCGATCTGGTTGTTCTCAATCTGGTCGTTCGGTGCCACCAACGATCCCGCCTTGCAGCGGAATGGGGTGAAATTTGAAGTCTTCTTCTTTGGAGGTTTGTGCTTTCGACGCTTCTCGGGTCTGGTTTGCTACCGGACGCTATACCAATGTCACTATTGTCACCATGCTTCTTCTTAGAAGGTTGTTTCCTCGATACCTGGCATGGCAATATCAAACTCATAACAAACCCGCAACATAAACATACCAGAAGGAGACTAGGCATCAAAAAACCATAACACATACATAACAAAGGCATCTATAAGCATAACATGGTACATCGATATAACGTAGGCCATATTGATACAACGTAGATTGTAGTCAACGTTCAGGTGGAACCAGAGTCCTCGGATGCCTCTGTCGGGACGATCCCATTGTCTTTAGTCTCGAAGCCATTTTGACCTTTCTATAAGAGAATCAGACACGTTGACCTTCTTCTTCCTTCTAATTTTAATCTGGTGATAACATGAGTGATTTCCATTGAGTCCGGACCAAACTGATCCTTCCAGCTAATGATTACCTTACTTAAAATATATTGAAACCTCCCCTCCATAGTAAAATCCCTAGAAATGAAACCTTATAACTTCTGAACACTCTCGAAATCTTATAACTTCTTAAAACTCTCAAACTTTGCAACATTAACACATATGTGATTCTGTCGACATCAATGGCGTAACACAACAAGCTCGTCCAAGGTAAGAGTCAATCTCGTTAGTCATCCAAGTTTTCTTTCATATGGTTGGTTTCCCTCTCATGAACCCCTTATCTCAACTTTCCATAATCATATCGGTGACTCTGCTTCCTGATGGTGACCAAGACGACCCATCTCTAATTTATATCCCATCCACTCTTCATTCTCTAACAAAATTTAAAGAACATATGATAGAGAAGAAATTTCTTAGTTCAAAGTATAAGCTTCTTCTATTATTCAATTAGACTAAATAATATATCTATGTTTTCACTATTTAACATCAACGAACAACAGTAAAGAAAAGGAGTGGGCCTACACGTGGTAGCATTCTAAAGGAGCATAGATAGAAATATTCAAATGCAATGTTTAAGTAAACAGACTTCAATTCTCATTTAAGTCCTTCAAGTTTCTTTCCTTTCCTCTTTTGATCACTTAGTTCATCTTCATTTCTGATCTTCAATCTCCTACTAATCACCATTCATGCTTTTTCTCTGTATAGTACATGCTTGAGGTAAGTCATTTGCTAGCCTCCCACAAGTTGGCGAGTGTATATCAAGAACTCCCAACTTGCTCAACAGGACATGTATGCGACCTCTATATAAAGATTTTGTAAAGAGGTCTGCTCAGTAGAGATATGATGCAGCTTAATGAAACCAGACTTAACTCTCTCCCTTGTAAGATGACAATCAATTTCAACATGTTTAGTACGTTCATGAAATACTGAATTTTTCACTATGCGTATTGCAGATTAATTATCACAAAAGATATTGATAGGAGTAGGAATTTCAACCTCAAGTACAACCAGAAGAGAAGTAAGCTACTTGATTGCACATACTAGATGAGCAAGAGCTCTGTATTGAGCTTCAGAAAATGACCTTGAAACGGTTGATTGCTTTTTTTACTTCAATGAAATCAAACTTTCACCTAAATAAGTGTTGTATCATGTAATTGATCACCGTGTATCAGGGCATGTTGCCCCATCTGAGTCACAACAACCTTTAAGTTCCTTTGATACATTTGCATAGTAGAATAACCCTTGTCCTGAAGCCATTTTTAGGTATCTTAAGATATGATGTGTTGCTTGCAAGTGCCCCGTGCAAGGTTTTTGTTGGTATGACTTAGCTGTTAAATAGCAAAGGTGATATCAGGCCTTGTGATGGTCAAATAATGCAACTTTCCAATTAATTGTCTATAAACAGCTGGATTATCTAACTTATCACCAAGGTCAGCAATCATGTGAGTTATTGGATCCATCGGTGACTTTGATGGCTTGGATTCCAAAAATCATGTATCCGTAAGAAGTTCGATATAGTATTTTTGTTGTTTGATAACAATACCAGATTGAATACGGGCAATTTCAAGTCCCAATATGTTTTTGAGTTCTCCAAGGTCTTTGATTTTGAAACTAGCTCGTAGATGAGCTTTCACTTCATCAATAGTCTTCATGTTTTTACCAGCAAGGATGATATCATCCACATAAGCAAGAAGAGTGACCATATCTTCACCTGTTCCCTTAGCGAATAATAAATAGTCAGAACTTGATTGTTTGAAATTATTAGCCAAAAGACCAGCTGTGAGTTTGGCAAACCATTGTCTGCTAGCTTGATTCAGTCCATAGAGAGACTTTTCAAGCCTATAGCAATGACGAGGTGGAACTGAAAGACCATGTGAAGCTTGCATGTAAACCTTCTCCTCAAGCTCATCATTTAGGAAAGCATGTGAGATGGCCATTCGTTGAAGATGTAAGCTCTTGATAGTAGCAACAACTAGAAGACACTTGATAGAATTTATTTTGGCAATAGGAGAAAAAGTGTCCAGGACGTCAATTCCATACACTTGGGAAAAACCCTGATCAACCAACTTGGCTTTGTCACGTTCATCAGAACCATCGGCCATTTACAACCAACAAGGCGTTTACCAAGGACGATAGGAACAATAGTCCATGTATGATTAGCAGCTAATGTTATGAACTCTTCTTCCATAGCCTTGATCCAACACAAAAGAAGAACAACCACCTAGTAAAAAGTTGGTTCATGCAAGGTGATAACATTTAGAGCATAGGTTCTATAGGCCTCAGAAAGATTTGGATAAGATCCAACGGAAGCAACAAAATGCTTTGCAACATTACAATTCAAAAGATAATCAAGTAAATATATGGGAGGGCCTTTAACCCTGATTGGTCTAGAGGATTCTGGTGAAGGATCACTTATCTCTAGTTGAACACTCTATGGCTAAGCATCAGCAGAAACAACAACATCAGTATTGTCTAGGGAGACCTCGGGGTCCAACTTTGTGGCATTTTGACCAATTTGACACACTAGAATCTTACTACAATTTGGTAGATGGTCAAAGAGTCCAACAAAAGGCTTAGGGTTAAGGCAAAACTCCATGGTTCAACAGACATGGTTTGAGGCACCAGTAGCAAATATCTATGTTGAAGCCAAGTTCATTTGTGTATTCAAAGACAGAGCATATTTACCTGAGTCATGCAACAACATCGGAGGGCCTTGACTCACGACTAGAGCTTTATGAGTTGATGTGCTTGCTGAAGATGTATGCAGGAATGACCTTAGCTGATGGAGCTCCTCAGGAGAGAATGAAGAGAAGCTAGTTCTAGGTGTATAAGAACTTGAGCTATTAGTATCTGATCCTTGTTGAGTAATCATGCTAGCAAATATTTTTGGTTCCTATATCCAGCTGCTTTTTGTTCTTGTTCACGCTTTTTCTTAAGCTTCAGCTTAATACAATCCTCAATAACATAATTTTCTTTCTTGCAATACTTGCATAAAAGTCTCTTTTCTCCTTTGACAGCTAAGATAGTCTTGTTTGCATCAGCAACTGATGATGCATTGACAGCAGGAACAGCTGACTCCCTTGTTGTTGTCCTTCCTCCTTCCAATTTTTCTCCATGTTGCAAAGCACTATCATAGGCAGCCGTCGCATTAGGCAAGGATTTCATCATCAACAACTGTATTTTAAGCACTTTATATTCATCGTTCAATCCCCTAATGAAACAGATTAGATAGTCTATATCTTGTTTATCCTAGAAAGCTGCTATAGCAGGGCAGACATTGGTATTTCCTTGCACACAAGTAGAAGGAACAATCGGGGCATATTGACTATACTCCTCCCGTAACATTCATTTGCCCTTGCTTATTGGCATCGATTTTATCTTGGAGATTAGAAATCTTAAGAGCATTAGCCTATCCAAAACGAGCTTTGAGTTCATCCCACAGTACCTTAGCATTTTCGTGATTCACACACTGCGTTGGATCTCAGAATCAAGAGTATTGATGATCCAGTCCCCTAAAAGTAACTTATTTTATTCGTATCCCAGTTCGTTAGTATTTCACAAGAAGTTAACTGGATAGGTTTTCCTAATGCCTAACATAACCTGGAACATTCTGTTTGCGACAGAATGCACCCAACAGACTTTTTGATGGGTTCGATTAGTCTGAATAATCGTAGTTTCGATTAATTTTGTAATATATATTAATGAATTATAGTTTTAGCTTAATATAATTAATATGTGTATAAATTTCTAGGATGCTAGTTATGTAATCATTTACCGATTAAGTAATTTCGTAAATGATTAGGATTTGGATTGAATGGTTAATTTGGATTTAAAATGGATTTTAGGTAATTTTATAATTATTGAAATTGAAATATGATAAATATAATTAATTTGATAAATAATATTATAAATGGAACTAGTCTATACTTTTAGTAGAATTTGGTAACTTCCGATTAATTTAAATGAAATCTATAGAACTGAATTTAGGAGAATTAATTGGATTATAAGTTAATATATCCCCTAAAAAAATTTATTAGATGAATTAATGGCTAGAGTCAATTGAATATAAAAATTGATCTACTATGATTATAAAATGATAATATATATTAGTGTAACTTTAATATGATTAAAGTTTCATGAAATAGAATTGGTTAGTAGTTAACTGGTACAATTTATTCTAAAAGTAAAAGAAATTACAAACTTTTATGGTTTCATTCGAATGTTTTTCTCGCTTTATAATCAATTATGAAGTGGTTTTTGCCCAAGTCATCAAATCGTCGTTCTAAGCTCGTTCCACTTTTTGATAGAATTTAGTTTATGTTGCTTTAAGGTGGGTTGATTTAAGGGGGTAAATTCTTTAAGTTGCTATAGTTAGGATTTCGCGTGATGTTTTATTTCTGCATTGAATTATATGATTGGTATTTATTTTATTGGTAGTTATTGTATGGTATTACTGTTTATGTTGCGTAAAGTAATGTGACTTTAAGTTATGATAAGGCTAGACTAGCGATAACGTTGAATGATGTTAAGTTTAGATACGACGAGTGAGTAGTGAATAAAAATACCTCACCTAGATGAATAATAGATAGATTTAAAATACAAACTCACTATGT
This sequence comes from Linum usitatissimum, assembly GCA_030674075.2. Taxonomy (NCBI): domain Eukaryota; kingdom Viridiplantae; phylum Streptophyta; class Magnoliopsida; order Malpighiales; family Linaceae; genus Linum; species Linum usitatissimum. Next base: position 3,625,902 of record JAUJYP020000848.1, read on the forward strand.
AGACTATCACCCCCATGACATGGGCTGCATTTGCACATACGAATTATGAATTGGCTCGGTAGTGCCTTTACAAATTATGAATCGCGCTATGATACTGCCCTTATGAACTATTTTTCGATGGATACGTACTCTGAGACATTTACAAATCTAACGAATGGGCGGTAGGGCTAGTTAGTTGAGTTGGGGGGTGCCCCATAAGAATATGATATCTTGGATAAGGTTAAGAATCAGTGTAAGAATTAGTGTTACAATTACATACGATAATTAACATATGAATTATTTATGAACTATGATACTATGATCATGATAGACCTCACTGGATTGAGTTGTATTTTAACCTATGTCAATGAGTACTTGATATGTTACTATGATTAAAATTTGTTCGGATTACATAAAGATGTTTAATTTGTATGTGACATGTTTAATTAGAAAGTATTGATGATTGTTATTCAATGTTTTTCTGGAATTATATTTTATGATTCAAGCGCGAAAGACAGACCCCGAACCACCCACCAGGATGAAAGTTGATTCAGAGATATGAAAATGTGCACTTTTGGTTTAAATTGATGATAATTTTCAAGTATTTAAAGGACACTTGCTATCATTGATTATATTATTTTATTTGTAGTTATTAATAATCAAGGTTTATTTTTATCTCATCTTTTTATTATTTTATTTAATTTTAAAGTACTGTGGTCGGGCATTTTAGTAATTAGTTAAAGATTTTGTTAAAACCGTTATGCCCTTATTTGATTTTAAGTATTTTTAGTTGCTTTAGGGGTATTTTCATAAATTCCGTAGTTCTGAAAATGAGGGTGTTAGAGATATGAACAACGTGTCTATAAGTTGAGCTATCAATGAGCCAACAGAAGTCCAAGGAACAAATAGATCGAGGATAGGAGATAGAGAGTCAAAAGAGGAAACATAGTTAGTCATCCAAATAGAATTGCACATTCATTCAATTATGTTAGATTCATATAAGTACTTGTAGCTTCTAGCAGGCAGTCTATAAAGGACCTAGGCACTCAATCTAATGGTTCAGAGGATCAACAATAAGGAACCAGAAACACATGTTGAGTGTAACGAGCCAATAACCCAAAATAGAGCATAACAAAGCAGTCAGTTACGAGTACAAGTAATCAGTATCTGTCAATACAAGCTCATATGGTACAATTATAAAGAAAAATTTTAATCATATGATGCTGGCCAGTTTGAGAAATAGTTGTGACATGAATTTCTTTGGAGACACATAGAATACAAAATATCCGATTAGAAAGAATACTTCACAATAACATAGGACAAATCATAAATACTTTAAGATCATAGATAAAAAAATCATTACAAACACCGAATAAAGATCATTTCTTGAAAACAACTCTGAACATTTGTAGGTAGCAGATCAAAACATTTGCACAGAACATATCGTAACATTTATAGAGATCCTATCATGTAATTGACAATGAGATTAACTAATTAAAGAGGTTCAGGTATTTAACAGAGAACCAATCACCTATATATTGAGCCAACATCTCAAAATCTATCTGAGTTGAGTTTTCAGGTTGTCCAGAATCCATTGGTGCAAACACTGCACCAAATAGAGTTCTTGTAACACCCCAATTTCGGGTTGATTATCGATTCTAGATTTTGATATGAGTTTCTCAATTTTGGAAATCACTGACTATGGGCGTGAACTTGAGACAGTCACGAACATGGTTTTCAGATTAACCACAGCGGGGGTAGGCAATCAGTCACGAGCGTGACCACCAGACGATCACAACCGTGACCATCAGTAGGTCAAGGGCATGGTTGTCAGGCAGTCGAAGGCGTTGTGATAAGTCAGTCCCTGACGTGGTGGCCTTATTATAAAACCATATTTGTGACATACAACTCAAAATACATAGAAATAAAACTAGGAAATTCTCTGACGAACGACGTTCACTCTTAGGAGGTGGAGAAGGCACAAAGGATCAATCCAGATCATTAGCAAAGAGTTAGAGAGGATAAAGGCAGCTTCGGAAGGTAATCCATTTTCTTCTTCTCTCGCAATCCTTCTGATTCTAACCTACATAGGAAAATCCTAACAGTTTAGGGATTTGGCATTTTGAGATTTTAATCCTACGTTGATCTCTTCAGATCATTCAGGACGGGTGGCCTCAGCTATGGGAAGGTAGTTTCAGATTAGACTATACCGGGAAAGCTAATCAGAGGCAGGGTTTAAGCCATTCTTCTTTATAAGCGTAGAACTATAGTGGGATGATTATGAATCCACTGATGGGATTCTTATTGTGATTGTATTCATGATGTCGAACGAGGGTTCTGAGGACCGTACAATAGTGTGTGATTTATTGTATAATTATTGTGATGTGTTTTGGAGTGAGGGCTCTAAGGTTGTATAGTAGTGTGTGATCTACTATACAAGCAGTTATTATAGTTTGAGCATAAACTTGTGGCTGTATAGTAGTGTGTGATTCACGGTTCAAGATAGGATATGATATGTCTAGCTAGACTAGCTCATGAATTTATTCGTCGGTCACCAACCCATGGATTTGACAATCTTATAGGATTTCATATATCAGGAATGATGTTTGGGTATGTTTTTTGATGTCGCTCACACAAAATTTCAGGCTGGTTTCGTGGTCTAATCCACCATGAGGGCATCCACACAGCTAGGGGTGGCTGATGATAGGTTGATGACAAGGTCAATTACTAGATGTTAGTTCCCGTCCTATGCGAGTCTAATAGCCACTCAGTGCTTATAACTGACCCTTTCTCTTTTCTACTTGTTTGTACGATCTTGGGACCTCAAGAGCAAATGCCGCCTTAGAGGACTACACGAGAAGCACCAACACCTCGACTGAGTGGCTTCGGAAGTCATAGAGAGAGGTACCATAGACGACCTCATTTATCCCTTTTCATATTTTCAGGATTTCAGTTTGTTTTCAGATTACTTGTTTGGGGATGTTGGTTTTCCCATTGTTTTCAGGATAGCTTTTACCATTATTTATTGGTACTTGATTTCTTGCCTTTGATGCTCTGGTTTATACGTTGTTGTTTCGTTATGTTATGAGGAGTTTGATGCTTTTAGTATTTATGCGTATTTTACGTATGTTTTGCGATAATGAGTTAACCCGTTAGTAGTTGCATGGGTCGAACCATGTGATTCGATCAGATCGTCTATGGGTGGGTTTCATAGTTCTAACCTAGTAGTTATTGTCCATTTACTCTCCCAAACCATGAATCATTGAAATCGACATTAGAATCCAAAAAGAACATCATTAAAAAGTCAAACCCTAAAAAAGAGAATGTCGGATATTTAGAAAAAATTGGCATTTACCTTTATTTGACCAATGATAAACATCCTAGTAGCGGCCCTTATCGTCTCTATGAAATTTCATGGCGATCAGATCATGTTTGCTCCGTTAAGATCTAAATTTTTCTAAGGAAGAAGAGAGCTCGCCAAAATAATAGAGAAACATTCTTGATATTCAGGTGGACTGATCGTCAATATAATGGAAGAGCCAGCGAGTCATTTTGGTGCAGTTCTACGAGCACCCTCCATTCTTCAGCTCCCTACTAGTCCTGACCGTCACCTACTCATCTTTGAAGAACACTAATGAAAGTAATCAGTAGGAGTGACGAACTTCCTTGTTCATCATCTAGTTTGATGAGATTTTCATTCATTTTATGAGATTTGAAACGTATTCATTAAATTAAGTAGTGAGAAAAAAATTCATTTGAGTTTTGAAAGACTAATCACTGAAAAAACATTGTATGGGAGAAAGAAAATTTTAGATGGCGGCTGGAGATAAGAAGGGTTTGACAATGCAAATATTTATATTGCAAGATTTGTTACATTTCGGCCCTCAAAATATAAAATATGACATAAATACTTTCCTTAACATTTTTATATTTTATTCTTGAAGTGCTTTCTAAATTAATTATGAGATGTTAGAAAAAAATTATAACATCCAAATTGATTGATGGAATGTATGTAACATGCATTGATAGTGATTTACAATTTAAATATTGATCGTCGGATCAAAATTATGTTTTTATTTATGGTGGAAGATGAGTTATTGTGTAAAGTAGTTAATTGAGGTATGTTGGAATGATTGATTGCTCTCTATACTGGTGGTATAATCCGATTCAATGAATAATTTATGCAATACAAAATTTTACATAATTATATATATATATAAATATATATATAAATATATATATATATTTACATATAATGTATATTTATTCCTCAAGTTCAACCAGAAGAGAAGTAAGCTACTTGATTGCACATACCAGATGAGCAAGAGCTCTGTATTGAGATTTAGAAGATGACCTTGAAACGGTTGATTGCTTTTTTTACTTCAATGAAATCAAACTTTCAACTAAATAGGTGTTGTATCATGTAATTGATCAGCGTGTATGAGGGCATGTTGCCCAATCTGAGTCACAAAAACCTTTAAGTTCCATTGGTGCATTTGCATTGTAGAATAATCCTTCTTTTGGAGCCATTTTAAGGTATCTTAAGATATTATGTGTTGCTTGAAAGTGCCCCGTGCAAGGTTTTTGTTGGTATTGACTTAGCTGTTGAATAGCAAAGGAGATATCAGGCCTTGTGATGGTCAAATAATGCAACTTTCCAATTAATTGTCTATAAATAGCTGGATTATCTAACTTATCACCGAGGTCAGCAATCATGTGAGTTATTGGATCCATCAGTGACTTTGATGGCTTGGATTCAAAAAATCCTATATCCGTAAGAAGTTCAATATAGTAGTTTTGTTGATTGATAACAATACGAGATTGACTACGGGCAATTTCAAGTCCTAATATGTTTTTGAGTTCTCCAAGGTATTTGATTTTGAATCTAGCTTACAGATGAGCTTTCACTTCATCAATAGTCTTCATGTTTTTACCAGCAAGGATGATATCATCCACATAAGCAAGTAGAGTGACCATATCTTCACCTGTTCCCTTAGCGAATAATGAATAGTCAGAACTTGATTGTTTGAAATTATTAGCCAAAAGACCAGCTGTGAGTTTGGAAAACCATTATCTGCTAGCTTGATTTAGTCCATAGAGAGACTTTTCAAGCTTACATCAATGACCAGGTGAAGCTTGCATGTAAACCTTCACCTCAAGCTCACCGTTTAGGAAAGCATGTGAGATGGCCATTCATTGAAGATGTAAGCTCTTGATAGTAGCAAAAACTAGAAGATACTTGATAGAATTTATTTTGGCAATAGGAGAAAAAGTATCCAGGAAGTCAATTCCATACACTTGGGAAAAACCCTGAGCAACCAACTTGGCTTTGTCATGTTCATCAGAACCATCAACCATTTACAACCAACAAGGCATTTACCAAGGGGGATAGGAACAATAGTCCATGTATGATTAGCAGCTAATGCTATGAACTCTTCTTCCATAGCCTTGATCCAGCACAAAAGAAGAACAACCTCCTAGTAAAATGTTGGTTCATGCAAGGTGATAGCATTTAGAGCATAGGTTCTATAGGCCTCAGAAAGATTTGGATAAGAACCAACGGAAGCAAAAAAATGCTTTGCAACATTACAATTCAAACAATAGTCCAGTAAATATATGGGAGGGCATTTAACCTTGATTGGTCAAGAGGATTCTGGTGAAGATGACTTATATCTAGTTGAACACTCTGTGGCTGAGCATCAGCAGAAACAACAACATCAGTATTGTGTAGGGAGACCTCGGGGTCCAACTTTGTGGCATCATCAGTTGATATGTCTTTCAAAGTATACACAAGACTTGGGATAACAGGATGATGAGACGGAGGGCATGACGGAGTGATAGACAAACTCAATTCTACATGAGGCATCCTATTTTCATGACCAGTGGGGAACATAAGTGGACAAGGTGAATTTGAGGTGAGGCTAAACTTTGAGATCCCTTGTAAGGAAATATAGACTCATGAAACACAATATCCATATACACAAAAACTTGTTAAGAGCTGAGACCTAGAATAATATAACCTTTTATGCCTAGAGGAATTCCTAAGAACATACATTAACGAGGACAAAGTTGAAATTTAGTTCTATGATTGGCAAACGTGGAAAACCTAGAATAAGTAGATGATCTAGAGAGGGAGTTTGATAATACAGACGTTCATAGCGAGATTGATTGTTGAGAACAGGTGTAGGAATCCTGTTAATGAGATAGACTAAATGAAGAGCACAAGAACTCCAGATTCATAGAGGAAGACCAGCCTGATACTGTAAGGCTCTTGCTACATTCAGGATATGTTGGTGTTTTCTTTCAACACAGGCATTTTGCTATGGTCTTTCAACACATGATTGTTGATGTATAATTCAATTATCATTGAAACACTGAACCATGGCGAACTCTCTTCTTTGGTCAGTATAGATTATTTTGACCGTGTTATTGAAGTAATTATGTACCATGTTACCAAAACCCTCAATGTTAGATCTAGCTTCTGAGTTATGTTTCATAATATATATCCAGACTGCTCTAGAATAGTCGTCGACGATGGTGAGAAAATCAGAAAAGTGCTCATATGATTCAGTGGCAAGAGGTCCCCATATATCAACATGCACAAGATCAAAGGGACGTGCAGAAATAATGATACTAGCAGGAAAGGGAAAACGATGTTGCTTAGGAAATGGAAAACTTCACAATGTGAAACATGTTCAAAGGTTATAGAAGGATTGCATTTTTGAAAAATATTAATTCAATCTTTGCTAGGGTGACCTAAGCAGCAACGCCAGAGATTAACATCAAGAACATGTTGTTGAGGTGTAGAGACTTGGTCTTGTAGTTGGTAAAGACCTCTACGAACGTGGGCTAAACCAATCGTCCTGCACGTGATACGATCCTGGATTAAAAAAGTTTGATATTGGAACAGCAAGGAAACAGGAAGTTGGTTAGTTAACTTGCTGATGGACACTAAGTTAAATCCAAAACTAGGAACTAGTCGGATGTTGTGGAGGGTTAGACCGATAGGAAGATTGACTGACCCAATATGACTCACTGGAATCTTACTACAAAGTGGGAGATAGTCAAAGACTCCAAAAAAGGCTTAGGGTTCATGCAAAACTCCATGGTTGAACAGACATGGTTTGAGGCACCAGTATCTAATATCCATGTTGAAGCCAAGTCCATTTGTGTATTCAAAGACAGAGCATATTTACCTGAGTCATGCAATAGTGTCAGAGGGCTGACTCATGACTAGAGCTTTATGAGTTGATGTGCTTGCTGAAGATGTTTGAAGTAATGACCTCATATGATGGAGCTCTTCCGCAGAGAATGAAGAGAAGCTAGTTCTAGGTGTATAAGAACTTGAGCTATTAGTATTTGATCCTTCTTGAGTAATCATGCTAGCAAATCTTTTTGATCAAGAGTTACCATAAGAATGGTTCCTATATCCAGCTGCTTTTTTTCTTGTTCATGCTTTTTCTTAAGCTTCAGCTTCATACAGTCCTCAACAACATGATTTTCTTTCTTGCAATACTTGCATAAAAGTCTCTTTTCTCCTTCGACAGGTAAGATAGTCTTGTTTGCATCAACAACTAATGATTCATTGACAGCATGCACAACAGGAACAGCTGACTCCCTTGTTGTTGTCCTTCCTCCTTTCAATTTTTCTCCATGTTGCAAAGCACTATCATAGGCAGCCGTCGCATTAGGCAAGGATTTCATCATCAACAACTGTGTTTTAAGCACTTCATATTCATCGTTCAATCCCCTAATGAAACAGATTAGATAGTATATATCTTGTTTATCCTAGAAAGCTGCTATAGCAGGGCAGACATTGATATTTCCTAGCACACAAGTAGAAGGAACAATCGGGGCAAATTGACTATACTCGCGTAAACCCTTGATTATTGTGTAGTATTGTGTAACATTCAGCTTCGTGATTCACACACTGCGTTGGATCTCAGAATCAAGAGTGTTGATGATCCAGTCCCCTAAAAGTTATAACTTTTTTTATTCGTATCCCAGTACGTTAGGATTTAACAAGAAGTTAACTGGATTGTGTTTTCCTAATGCCTAACATAATCTGGAACTTTCTGTTTGCGACAGAATGCACCCAATGGACTTTTTGATGGGTTCGATTAGTCCGAATAATCGTAGTTTAAATTAATTTTGTAATATATATTAATGAATTATAGTTTTAGCTTAATATAATTAATATGTGTATAAATTTCTAGGATGCTAGTTATTTAATCATTTACCGATTAAGTAATTTTGTATATGATTAGGATTTGGATTGAATGGTTAATTTGGATTTAAAATGGATTTTATGTAATTTTATATTTGTTTAAATTGAAATATGATAAATATAATTAATTTGATAAATCATATTATAAATGGAACTAGTCTATACTTTTAATAGAATTTGATAACTTCCGAATAATTTAAATTAAATCTATAGAACTGATTGCTAGAATCAATTGAGTATAAAAATTGATCTACTTTGATTATAAAATGATAATATATATTAGTGTAACTTTAATATGATTAAAGTTTCATGAAATAGAATTGGTTAGTAGTTAACTGGTACAATTTATTCTAAAAGTAAAAGAAATTACAAACTTTTATGGTTTAATTCGAATGTTTTTCTCACTTCATAATCGATTATGAAGTGGTTTTTTCCCAAGTCACTAAATCGTCGTTCTAAGCTCATTCCACTTTTCGATAGAATTTAGTTTGATCAAATTTCCTCAACTTTAGGTTCATAAAGATGTTCAAGATGTTTCGATTAAATCTCAATTCCCCATGTTGCACTCTCACCGTTCGAGTAAAAAGGTAGGTTGATTTAAGGGGGTAAATTCTTTACGTTGCTAGTTAGGATTTCGTGTGATGTTTTATTTCTGCATTGAACAATATGATTGGTATTTATTTTATGTTATCTACGATTGGTAGTTATTTTATGTTATTGGCAGTTATTTTATGCTATATATGACTGGTAGCTATTGTATGCTATTACTGTTTATGTTGCGTAAAGTGATGTGACACTAAGTTATGATAAGGCTAGACTAACGATAACATTGAATGATGTTAAGTTTAGATACGACGAGTGAGTAGTGAATAAAAGTACCTCACCAAGATGAATAATAGATAGATTTAAAACACAAACTCACTATGTAGACTATCACCCCCCGTGACATAGGCTGCATTTGCACTTACGAATTATGAATTGTGTCGGTAGTGCCTTTACAAATTATGAAACACGCTATGATACTGCCCTTATGAACTATTTTCCGATGGATACGTAGTCCAAGACATTTAGAAATCTAACGAATGGGCGGTAGGGCTTGTTAGTTGAGTTAGGGGACGCCCCATAAGAATAAGATATCTTGGATAAGGTTAAGAATCAGTGTAAGAATTAGTGTTACAATTACATACGATAATTAACATATGAATTATTTATGAACTATGATACTATGATTCAAAATAGACCTCACTTGATTGAGTTGTGTTTTAACCTATGTTAATGAGTACTTGATATGTTTCTATGATTAAAATTTGTTCGGATTACATAAAGATGTTTAATTTGTATGTGACATGTTTAATTAGAAATTATTGATGATTGTTATTCAATGTTTTTTTGGAATTATATTTTATGATTCAAGCGCGAAAGACAGACCCCGAACCACCCACCAGGATGTTTTAAAGTGTATTCGGGGATATGAAAATGTGCACTTTTGGTTTACATTGAAGATAGTTTTCAAGTATTTAAAGGGCACTTGTTATCATTGATTATATTATTTTATTTATAGTTATTAATAATCAAGGTTTAATTTTATCTCATCTTTTTATTATTTTATTTAATTTTAAAGTACTCTGGCCGGGCACTTTAGTAATTAGTTAAAGATTTTGTTAAAGATCGTTATGCCCTTATATGATTTTAAGTATTTTTAGTTGCTTTAGGGGTATTTTCATAAATTCCCTAGTTTTGAAAATGAGGGTGTAAGAGATATGAACAACGTGTCTATAAGTTGTAAATGAGCCAACAAAAGTCCACAGAACAAATAGACCGAGGATCCGAGATAGAGGCAGTATAGAAGGGACCTAGGCACGCAATTTAATGGTTAAGAGGATCAACTATAAGGAACCAGAAACACATGTTGAGTGTAACGAGCCAATAACCTGAAATAGAGCGTAACAAAGCAGTGAGTTACAAGTACAAGTAATCAGTATCCGTCGATACAAGCTCATATGGTACAATTATAAATAAAATTTTCAATCATATGATGCAGGCCAGGCTAAGAAAGAGTTGTGACATGAACTGCGTTGGAGACACATAGAATACAAAATATCCGATTACAAAGAATACTTCACAATAACATTGGACAAATCTTAAATAATTTAAGATCATAGATAAAAAATCATTACAAACACCGAATCAAGATCATTTCCTGAAGAAAACTCCAAACATTTGTAGGTAGCAGATCAAAAAATTTGCACGAAACATATCGTAACATTTATAGAGATCCTATCATGTAATCAGTAGTGAGATTAACTAATTAACGAGCTTCAGGTATTTAACAGAGAACCGATCTCCTATATATTGAGCCAACATCTCAAAATCTACATGAGTTGAGTTTTCAGGTTGTCCAGAATCCATTGGTGCAAACACTATATCAAATAGAGTTCTTGTAACACCCCAATTTTGGGTTGATTGTCGATTCTAGATTTTGATCTGAGTGTCTCGATTCTGGAAATCACTGACATGTGGACGACCATGGGCGTGACCATTAGACAGTCACGGACATGGTTTTCAGATTAACCACATTGGGGTATGCAGTTAGTGACGAGCGTGACCACTAGACGATCACGACCGTGACCATCAGTAGGCAAAAAGCATGGTTGCCAGGCAGTCAAAGGCATTGTGATAATTCAGTCACTGACGTGGTGGCCTTATTATAAAACCATATTTGCGACCTACAACTCAAAATAAATATAAATAAAACTAGGAAATTCTAATATTTTATACTTTCCTTAACATTCTAATATTTTATTCTTGAAGTGCTTTTTAAATTAATTTTGAGATGTGTGAGACAAAAATTATAATATCCAAATTGATTGATGGAGTGTGTGTAACATGCATTGATAGTGTTTTTCAATTTAAATTTTTGCCGTCGGATCAAAACTGTGTTTTTATTTATGGTGGAAGAGGAGTTTATTGTGTAAAGTAGTTAATTGAGGTAGGTTGAAATGTTTGATTGCTCTCTATACTGCTGGTATAATCCGATTCAATGACTAATTTATGCAATACGAAATTTTACATAATAATTATATATTTATACATATAATGTATATTTATTTAAAATTAGATACAATTCAACTGATGTAAAACCACAATTGAACCATCAACTATTTTTTTGGTATGGTTTCCGATATTGTTTTGAGAAAATTGATCTATTACAGTTAACCATTATCTCGGTTTCGTATTATTATTTTTTTCAAACTAAGTTGTTGGGTTAGTGGTAGGATTATCAGTTGGGTATATATTACCTTATCTTGGATATTTGGAGAAATGGAGATGGTCATAACATGGGTAAATTTTTTTTATCTTCGGAGGTGAGAGTTGCCTCAAAACTCATTGAGAAAGTTTCTACAACCAGTGATTGTTGTTTGATTACAAGAATATAATATGTCCATATTGCCACAATTAATCTAGGCCCTTAGATCATGAAAGGATTCATGTGCCTAGATTTATCATTTATCCAATTAAATAATATTTTGGAAAAAATATTAGTTTGACACGTATTATAGCCTAATTACACTTTTATACATATCGTTTCAAAAATTCCATATTTATAAACCAACTACTAAGATTTATAAACGAAAATTTACTCATGCCAGCTTTTAAAAAGTTCCATTCTCAGTAGGTAAAATTGAAAAAAAGGTAAGTGAGGAAGCATAAATAAGAAAGATTAATGTTAATTTGAACATATCTTTCCATTTGGATCTAATTAGAATAGTGTAATTACGTTATAGTACCTATCCATTTGAGGGGTTTTCCTTATGTTTTTTTCATTGACGGAGAATCATATATCTTTGTCAAGTCAAACTTCTATAGCTTGATTTGTATTTTTTGAATTAGTGAGCAACTTGAATCCTCACTAAATTATTCTAGTCATAGATCATTAATTATTTTTTGTTTCATTTTTATATATTATAATGTGATTGTAAGTCTAAAAGAAAAATAATATAGAACACATATTATAAATAAATTATTTAATGCAATAGTAAAAGATAATCAAAACAAGTTTTCTTCTTTTCTAGAATGCTGCCATAGTTGGCGGCCCACCTCGACAATGTAGTATAGATTCGCAACATCGGTTTGCATTTATTTCAATTAATTATATTCACTTATCTCAAACAAAAGTAGTTACATTAATTCTGGGATTTCACAAAATAATTTTTTATTTATATTTATATTCTATTTATTTAGTTTACAAGTACTGGTTATTCAAACTAGTTTTAAATAATTTATTTTCAGTTAACTACTAACAAACGGTTGATGTTATTTTGAATTGATCCTTCAATTTCGATCTCATTGTGATGTAATTACGCTATAGTATGTACCAATTTGAGGCTTTTCCCATACCTTTTCATCACTGACTTGTAATTATACTCCTTCATGCAGTCAAACTACTATAGCCTAGTCTGTATTTTCAAAAAACACTGAGCAAACTGGTAACTTCAGTATACCAGGTACACTATCTTTTTATCTTTCTGTGTTGGTTTGCGGTTCTGGTTGTTTTATATCTAAACATCTTAATATTAACATTGCACGAATCACTTCAATTTTTCGAATTCATAAAATTATACATTACCATAACGACATCCAATGATTAATATTTATTTATTGATATTGACAAACTAATTTTATTTTATCTACAAAGACGTAAATAATTCAATTTCAAGGAACGATGAAACCACAATTCTCCTTTCACTTGAATAGTTCAAGTTATTGGTCCTTCATCAATGATGTTACTTAATCGATTTGTTACAATTTGAGTTGCAAACTCGATATGTTATCAACACGAAAATATAAAAAGATATGAAAATTTAATAAGTATTATAATTAAGTCAAGTGGTCATTAATTTAATTATTTTTTGAATTAATACAATTTCGAGAAAAACAAGAAGGAACGATTGAGATGTGTTCTCAACAACGAGCGGTTACGATCGGTTGAAATTACTAAGCGTATCGGTATTCCAGTAGTACCAAAAAGTTCACCGTTTTATATTATTATGGCATGGTAAGTCAAAAGCAAAATACTATAGAACACATATGATAAATAATTATTTGATGTTAATAGTAAATTGTAAATCGAAAGAAGTTTGCTTTCACTTTTTAGATTCCAATCATGGTTGGCGGCCCACCTCGACAACGAAGAATAGGTTCACAACCACGAGAATAAGGATTAGCAGCTTCTCTAGGAATCACGACTTTCATATTACAACTTGGATCATTAGGATTGTGTTGACAAATATAGTGATTCATCATAGTTGATGGGAGTTGTATTGCCTTCACATATAATGATGACGTGCTCACTAAGAGAATCACCATAAAGAAAAAAATTGATGTTTTAGTATTCATCATCACGATTGAAAATGATTTTTTGGAAATAGTATAACAATGAAGAAGTTAAGTTTGTATATTGTGATTTGTGTGAAAAAAACATGGCTTTATATATGGGATTACTCATAAGTATGCAATGGTTTTTGTAATGGCACAGTTAAGGAAATAATTATAGTAATTAAAATGTTACCTTGTTTACCAAAATTGTAATAAAGTATTTTCCATTTATGTTTTGTCTATTTAAAGAAAATTATCTATCTTAATAAATATTTAACCATATTAATCTTTAAAAAAAATTGGAATAAGGAAATTATCATAAAAGTAATAGTAAATGAATTACCATTTAGTAAATATTCTCTCCATAAAATAATTTTTGTTATTGAATGACTTAAATACATCAGATACCATTAAGCTATTTAAAATCCATCAGACTTACCAATAATCTTTATTTGAGCAGGATGGTATGTCGTGAACACTAATTCAAATTTAGTTGTATCTAGTAAACAAAATAAAGTTTAGTGGTGAGTATGGTGAGTTTTAAATAATTTAATGTATCAAGTGTATTGATGTCTAATTAAATATGGTTTGCAATATTAAATAGTCTATTGAATGTACATATAAAATATATTATTTCTTATCAGTTTAATTGAACCACTGGACGCACTTATATAACATGCTAACCAGGTTTTTGTAATGAAAATACACAAGAATAACCAAACATATATAACCGGCTATTACAATTAAATACAAGCCACAACATGATGGTAAATTGGTAATAAATCCATTACTAGGAAATTGGTATTAGCCATATGAATTAAAATATAATTATATTAAATTTCAACATTAGGGACATGCCAGAACAATAAATGAACGAGACCATATAAAAAAAATTGAACAACGTTTCGGCTAGCTATCCTTCGACTCGAGCTCTACTAGGTACTAGTTTTAGTACCTAACAGATTGGCTCCACAAATGTCCAAAGAGACATGAGTGTGAGAGTTAATCATAAAATGAGATACTAATTTAACCCGTAATGTTATTCATTATTATCCAATTAGTCATTATCATTAACAGGTTATCATTTTATTACATGGTGTGTATCTTAAAATCATCCTAGTGTACCAGTGCACCACTATATTATTATGTTACCGATTAGTTGTCTTAGCATATCCTTTTTTAAAATAGTTAACAACGACCCCAATGCCAACTAAATCGTTAGTAAAGACCGCAATAGTAATGAAAACTAGTGAAGCTGATAGGTTGCAAATTAATCCCAAGTGAGCTACTAGCTCTAATTGTTATACTATACTAGCGTACTCATAGCTATTGTGAGCATGTTTGTGAGTACTATTATGATGCCTAATAAACATACTACCATGAAGTACAATTATGAACTGATTCGTGAATACCAATTACTAAATACCAAGTAGTAATTAGCCTAAGACGACCATGGACAAATTAGTTATTAGTTATAAAATAACCCTCTAAATTTTTGCCCCATTACCTAGCCAGAACTGATAAACGCACTCATATATTAATGGAAAATTAATGAATAAATCGAAAAGTTCATAATGACACTGAACGGTATACTTTTTATGAATGGTGTACAAGCTTATATGAAAGTTTATATAGTTTGTATGAATCTTTATAACCTTCACTTAACTTGTAAGGCTGGTTGTCAGAATATTTTCGTTGAAAAAATAAAATAAAAATGTTCATAATCATAGAACTGGTAACGATGATAAAATGGGTAAAAAACTTCATCATTGGAGGTTGGAGTTGCCTGAAAACTCAACTGGAAACTTTTTACAAACTAGAGATCATTTTCTGATCACCGAAGACAGTGGTCCGACAACTGGAATTGGATGAGTTCGGGACTAACAAAATTACTTAAATATATCATGGCCATATTGTCCCCAAACAATCTAGACCCTCAGATCATGTGATAGTTCAACTGTCTAGATTGATCAATGATCCTATCAAATGATGTTAGTCTCCTTACTGCACCCTAGGGGGCTAGGGCCATGACTGTGTTTCCAAGCTCTTCAGTCTGTCTGACCGGTCCCCTACAACGGACCACCTATATCTGATGGTGTTGTCGCCTCTTGATTCGTATCCTTTGGTGACTTAAAGGATCGCCCTTCAGCTTCAGTTTCCATAGAATCCGATGTTGTGTGCTCATATCGACCCCGTTTCCCAGCATCTGACGTGTTTGTATCCTGATCCGTGGTCATATCATGCACTATGACCGATGTTTGGTGTTGACGCATTGGTGCTTGATCCCTGTACCAATTTACCATCGGCCTGGAAGTCATAATAGGTTTCCTTCCTATGAAGTGGGATATTACCTTGCGACTGTCATCTTCTGGTTTCTTATGATCCCATCGACGACCTGCTTTGGCTTGAGTTTCCTTCCATGGCGGAACCTTGACCAAGTCATCCCATTGGAAAATTAGTTGTTCTTCTAGAAACTTGAGTCTGAGCTCGCACTTTTTCTCTACATGCCCCAAAATTCCACAAATAAAGCCGAAGTTAGATAATCGCTCGTACTTATACTAACAAATAACCTCCCCCCATATGTAATGTGACTGGACACTCCTTCAACAGAGGTTTATTGATATCCATTGCCACTCACAGTCTCATGTATGCATTAGGTTAAGCAGTATGATTGTTTTCATCATAACTGATGTACTCTCTTCTTATTGAGGAGAGTAAACCAAATACCAAACGTTATTTGGAGGAGAAAGTCGCAAGAAACGCGATGTTTTCCCAAGCAACTAAAAGTTCATGGTCGTCAATTATGGGAGGCCTTCCCTAGGGATCTCATTCACTCAAGATGACATACGTCACCAAGGAGGGCCGCCAGGGAGGCTATGGTCATACACCTAGTCACTGTGTGAGCTATGCGACACTTGAAGTAGAGCTAGTAGGACTTGGCTCGGTGAAAGCAACCAGATTCGGTGCCACCTATCGAGTTGTTAGAGGAGAAAGAGTTGATTTATAGTTGTCATCTAAGTGTGAGTCTTAGTACTCTTTGCTTGAAGAACCTTCATCGCTTCCTAGAAGATATAAAAGAGATTCCACCAAATCTCCTTCTTCTTCCGAGCTATTATAGTACACTTGAGATGCCTTAGATCAATTTGCTACTAGTAACATACAACGAAAGAAGGATCTACAAAACAAAAACAAGAAAACCCATGTAGTAAGAATGTGTGAATGATTAACACTAAACACACTCCTTTCAAACACAAACAACGAGCATAAAAAATAACCTAATCACCGAAATGACTAGGGTCGAATTCCATATTGTTTCAAGGATTTGTTCTACACAAAGTGGTGCAAAGTATTAGTCGAAATAACCAAATTTGTGGTTGAAGTGCCACGACTATCAAACTATTAATTAAACTAAAAATCGAAGAGAATAATGAAACAAAGATTACCAAATTGCATGAATAATGAGTTTCAACAATAGGGATGATACTGCTCAAATTTGGATACTCTACGCTATCTAAACAAATAAACGATATTGAACTATTCAATTTATGCAAAGCAACATCCAAATAATTCACGATCGCAATTCTTCTCTACTTAGGTCATGCCCTTTCGGGAACTGCTAATCTACTACTAGTCCAAGTGTCTCAGTCCGCTCTCTCGAGCCAAGAATCTGAAACCTGTATAATAAATCAAACTTGTACTACCAATCCTATTATCTCAGACCGCTCTTTCGATTCATTTATCTAAAGCGTATATGGCATTTTATGGATCTAGAATTGCACTAACAATGGACTAACCTAAACGACTCCGTCTTTGTTGAAAGCGACTAGCCTAGTTGATTGATTTTGGTGTTCTATGATAAGAAAGCTCTTTCGAGTCATTCACAAATGTTACAAAATCTTATTCACGTGGATTAGGCAAGAATAAGAACAAACATGAAATCAATCATAAACTAAAATTCACCCAACTCACATAAACTAGTCAAATAGTCATTCAATCATCTAGTATCAGTTAAGTTTCATCTAACCTAAGTAGAAGGAGGTTAGCTACTTGACATTCTTGTAGGGAGTGAACAAATCCCCTAGGTTTCATAGTTGTGTTACTCAAAGTGGAGTAAAGAACTAATTAAATTAACCAGATTCTTGTGTGAGTTCTACGGTTTATCAGTCAAACTAAAAATTCCAAATAATAAGAAAATAAAACAAGAATTCCAAGACTGCATGAATAAAAATTTTCAATAATTGGAATGAAACAACTCAGATTTAGAATCCCTCTAGGCTGTCCAGACAAACAAATAATATTCAACTATTCAATTTATGCAATGCAAGATACATACACATCATCAGTTTTGTATTAGGTCATCTAATCTAAGCAGAAATGAGTTTAGCTACTCATAATCATGAAGAAACATTGAACCTAGGCTTACACAAAGAATTATCAACTACCTAATTTTGGCGATCTCTATCGAAGAACTTGACTCGCAAATCTTGATATGTCTTCGCCGATCTGAGCTCCTTGAAGTTGATGCCTTCTTTTAACTCAAAAGTCTTTGAACCCTCTCAAATTTCTTCCAAAAGGTGTGTCCTAAAACTGTTAGTAGACTCCTTTATTTATAGAATTTGAATTTTTCCTAGAAGCCAGATTGGTCAAATTAACCGTCCTAAAACTTTCCACTTTTAAGCGAGTTTATTGACTAGCCAAGCCTTCTAATTTGTCCCACTATTGTGGGATTTCCATCCATTTATTTTCCTATGCTGGTTAACTTAGGCTGGTTAGTTAACCAGTTCTAGCCCTTGTGTTTTTCATCCCATTGACTCATCCTAGCTCATCCATGCACATTGTATTGCCCAGAATAATGCCTCGATGTCGTTATGCACCTGAAATCTATAAAAAAACACACAAAAATGACATCAAATTGACCCCGAATGGGTATGACACACTAAAAAGAGATAGAAGCTTCCCAAACTTCTAACCAAAGTTATACAAACAACATGCAATATTGCTTAAATGAGGTCAATGAACGCGTTAAATCGAACGTCATCAAATAGCTCAACTTTTAAGCTTTGTTTTTCCTCCAGCCAAAAGCTGATTATGGCCATGGAAGACATCTACGATTGATTTAAAGTACTTGGCAAAAATCATAGCGAATCCATATTCCTCAATGTATCCATAAAGTGTTAAGCATGCATGTGAAACTTTAACAACAAATCCAATCTAGGAAATAAAGGACTCAAAAGAAGTTCTCGAACATGCCACACATCATCATGCATATTAGACTACCCATTTACACTTCTTACTAGGTGTACAACTTAAACATGGGTTGTATCTCTTCTTTGTTGTGTTGTGATTTAGGATCCAAGATCCTTGTCTATCAGAATTTTAAAGAGCTATTTAAAGGTTCCTTGTTCAATATTTAATGATTTTTTTATGCATATTTTAGTAGTTATCAGTCGAGTTTGATTGAGGAGGGAACCCGGGTAGGGCTTCTTGGTTGAACTAGTGGTTCGACCGGGACTCCTAGGATGGGATTTCACAAATGGAATCAAACTTCCAGGGATTTTACCGCCTCAGCCATCACATATGCCGTCATAAATGCATCAGCATTTAGGTGGTAACTATGACATGACGAGTTGAAATGTGTTTTCAAAAATATTCGCACCACACGACTACAACGAGCTAGACTAGAAGTTTACTAAGATGACTAAGTTCCATATTTCGACGTCTGACACTCAATTTAAGACTTAAACATGTATACTGACTCAAAAATTAAAACTAAACTAACTCTAGACATGGGAAGTCTCTCATGAAGCGCTATTTCTTTAACGTCTTTGTGCTAGAAGATACCTAGATGATTAAGTTGGGGCAACCCAACTCAAAACTTCCTTGAGGCTAGTATAGTTGTTCTTGACATACAACTTATTTGTATTTTTTTCGAAGCAGCCACTTCTTCTTACCAACATAAAGAAGCTCCATAATACCATAATCTCTGACGCCAATAACTTCAAAAGGTTTGAGCCACTCATCTTTGTCTACTTTATCATCTAGGGCTTCTACTAGCTGCCATTTGTCTTTTTGCTTAGTCTTCCTTTTTCTCTGTGGTGGCCACCATGTCTCGATTAACCTATTGCTTTCAAATAAATTCTGCTCAAAAGATGGGTTAATAGGTCAAGCATACTCGAGAGTGCCAACATGAACTTCAGTAGGATATCGAGAATTAGACATTTTTTGCTTAGAAGATGCAATCATGCTAGAGGTGTGATTAGATATCTTAAGGACAATCTCCTCTTCTCCAAACCTCAAAGCGATATGTACTGCCTGCACATCAACGATGGCACCAATAGTGAAAAGAATGGTCAACCAAGGATGAGAGGAATGTGATTTGCCTCTTTAATATCCATCACTACAAAATCAACTGGGAAATAGTTATCATGCACATTCACAAGCACATTCTCCACCATTGCGATAGGATGCTTAATGGACTTATCAGCTAGTTGGATATTTGTATCGACATGCATTAAATTAGACAGCCCTAAAGTTTTAAACATGAGATGTGGCATGATATTAATACTAGCACCTAAATGCACTAGTGCTCTATCAACACTATGATCGTTAATAACACAAGGGATACAAAAGCTCCCTGGTCCTTTTTTTGGTTGAAACCTTAGCTTTTAAGAGTTCTGAGCATTCCACACCAAGTGTTGCTATGGAGGTGACTCCTTCTTCCTTATTTCTTAGCAAAAGTTCCTTCAAGAGTTTTTGTATATGTTGGGATTTTTGTGATGGCCTCCAAGAAGGGGAGACACATTTCCTGCTTATTGAAGAGGTGAGTATAATTCCCAACATCTCATGATCAGCTCTTCTTTTTAATAGCTACTGGATAAGGCAGCTTTGACTATTATTTCTCAACATCCTCTGGTGTGAGGAAGAAGTTGGTGTTGGTGGGTAAGTGAGCTTTTGGAGGTGGTATGCTCTCTTTGATCGAAGCTTCTTTCTCTTCTGGAGTAGTGATGGAAACCTTTGGCATTAGTTCTGGGTTCACTTGATACGCATGTTTGATTTCATATGTTAGAAATCGACAGGCAAAGAATAAAATAAAGAAGGATTGAAAAGTGACGACCTAACTATTTTATGTGGAAAACTCTTTCGAAAAAAACCATAGGCGCACAACAACGGTGAAAGCTTAACTATAATCAGAGAGGTACAACTTGAAGGGAATTACAATTGATCTTTGAATTTCTATCGTATAGGATTAATTTCTCCATTGATGCTAACAAGGATTAGAATAAAAAACCTAATAGGAATATGAATATGAATAAGAATAAGAATAGGAATGCTATGGGCTCAAGTCGAAAAGCTAAGAATTGGATCACTAACTTTCAAGACTCCACCTTGAGACAAATTCCCTCTTTGAAGAAAATTTCAACTCTCTTTAAAGAAACAGTCAATCACCTCATGCGCAAAAGTCCCACATGGTCTAGAATGTGATACCTAATAAGCTTGAGCTAGCTCAAACTTAGTAGCACGAACTGCCTTCTTGATCATGTCAGCTGATTGTCATGAGTGCTAATCTTGGTCACTTGAAACTTTTCTTCAGCAATTACACATTGAATGTGGTGATATCTTATATCAATATGTTTCGTTCTTTCATGATACATCTTATCCTTTGTAAGGAAAATCATACTCTAACTATCACAGAATATGGTGATGCAAGAACTATCTCCACGAAGCTCACCATACAGTCCCTTCAACCAAACAATTTCCTTGCACGCTTTACAAACAACCATGTACTCTGCTTCAGTATTGGATACATCAATAGAAACCAGCAACTAGCTTTCCAGCTAACAACATAACCACTAATGGTGAATACATCATCAACCAGTCAAAGACCTTCTATTATCCAAGTCTCCACCATAATTAGAATCTACATAACCAACAAGTCCACTCTTAGACCTCCCCAACCTTAAGCAAGTGTTAGAAGTACCATGCAATTATTTAAATATCCATTGAATAGCTTGCCAATGCTCTCTACTAGGATTAGCCATGTATCTACTAACTACACTCAAAGTATGTGATAAATCAGGTCGAGAGCAAATCACAACATACATTAGAGAACCAACAACACTAAAATATGGAACTCGAGACATGTATGTAACATTTTTCATCAAACTATGGACAACCAAATGAAGATAATATGAAATGTGTAGCTAATGGAGTACTCACTAGTTTTGCTTCAAGCATGTTGAAGCAACGAAGAACTTTCTCAATATATCTATGTTTATTAAGATACAATATTCCAGCTTTCCTATCTCTAATGATTTCAATGCTAAGCATCTTATTTGATGCACCAAAATCCTACTTTGCTGCACCTTTAATTTAGCAATTTCTAATCTATCTTTACCAGCCATTAACATAAATGATCAACTAGTTAGTTAATCAAACCATAAAAGTAGATAGTTTTCTTCAAATAATCTCTTAAAGTTTTGAAAGATCATAAAAGAATCAAGCCTTTTACACCACTACCTAGGAGATTGCTTCAAACCATAAAGAGACTTCTTCAATATACAAATAAGATTTTCTTTTCTAGTCACAATGAACCCTTCTAGTTGGTCAATATAAATATATTCTTCGAAATCACCGTGTAAGAATGTAGTTTTGACATCTAACTGCTCAAGCTCATAATCTTACATTGCTATAATGCTAAGTAAAGTATAGATAGAGCTATGCTTGATGACTGGATAAAACATATCAGTAAAGTAGATACCTAGAATTTGGCTATATCCTTCAGCGACAAGCCTCACTTTGTACCCCATCCCCTTTATAAGTGAGATATCTTCTTTTCTTTTGAATATCCATTTATTGCAGGTAGTCTTCTTTCCCTTAGGCAACTTGACAAGCTCCCAAGTGCCATTCTTGGCAAGTGACTCAATCTCCTCATGCATTGCAATTATCCACTTCTTGCAATTAGTAGATTTAACAGCTTCAGAATAGGATGTTGGTTAAACTTCACTTCCAATTTCTCAGCTATATTCAATGCATATGCAATAACAATTCACATCTTGTATCAAATGCCTAGGCCTATCAGCTGCAATAGAATGTGGTGGAGAATCCAAAATAATTGGAGTATTGTCAACAATGGGATTTTCATCAACAATTTCATCTTCTGGTTTATTACGAGTATCAACAGAATGCTCCACCTACACGCTTGATCCCTACTCAATCTCAACATAAACTTTAGTACATTTGTTGTCATGCAACATGGAATTTTTATTAAAGATAACATTCTTACTAATCACCATCTTAACATTTTTTCATTCCATATCTTCTAGCCTTTAACTCCAGATTTATAACCAATAAATATACAATTAACAACTCTAGGCTCTAACTTCCCATTATCAACATGTGCATAGGTAGAGCAACCAAATATTTTCAATGTAGAATATTCAGTATGTGAACCAGTCCATACCCCAATAGGAGTCTTCTGATTGATTATTCGTAGTTGGTCTCTTTGGGTTGCATGGATTTACAAGTATATGCTTAAGGGAAAAACTTTCTAGGATAGTAAGACTGCCACTGGGTCTTGGATTTGGTGCAAAATTTTGAAGATGAGGAAGCTTGTTGTGCAGTTTGTGTCCACTGCGGAATAAAATGGCTAGGTGGATGATTACCTTGGATATTAGTTATTTGCTTTGTGATGATGGGGTGAACAGCAAGAGCCACCTCTTCTTCGAGTGCTATTATACTAAGCATCTCGTCAGTATCCTTTTACCCAAGCTGCTTTCGTTCCCTCACTACAAGCGCCATCTCAAGCTGGCTTGCATGGTTTGGGAAGAGCAATCTCCTGTTCACAAGCTCAAACATATCTAATAGTGTCTTGTGGTTAGCTCGATCTGGCATGAGAGTTTTTGGGGTGCGAATCTTTTTCTGATAAGATCATTGCTCGTATCCGGGATGATTTTACATGCTTTACAAGGGGCCGCTATGTGCAGCTGTGAGTTATTGATTGTCTTCATATATAGCTTGCGATGGTGTTTGCTTTTTTGAATAGTTTGTAGATTTTGTCTCAATCTTCATTGTTTTTTAGTGATATAAAATTTTTAATTCATAAAAAAACAAGGATTTACTTAGGATGAAGAATCAATATGCTAATAGGAATATGAATATGGATGGGAATTATTTAGGCTCAACCACAAAAGCTAGGAATTGGATCACTAACTTTCAACATCATCATCTGCACCCCACACAGTTATGGTGTGTGCTCCCTCTATGAGTGTCTTTCCTCCTTGTTGTTTGGGTTGTTCCTATTACTGTTGGGATTTTCTTTGGTATTGCGTAGCAGCTGTCACGAAGGGTTTTGGACAACCCTTTTGTAATAGAAATGTATATGAAGATTTCATCCTCTGTATTATAACTTACTATCCTTGCAAAATAGCACTCTAATTAGCCAATGTGCTTCCATTGTCTTTATCATTCGCATAAGCTCGTCATTGACTCGTCTAGAAGCTGAGTTATCTTGATTGCGTTGTTGTTGTTGTAGCTGATTTGTCTTGCTTGGGAATCTTTTTTTTTGGTTAATCTTGCTTGGAAATCCATGTGGTCCTTGATAGTTGTTTCCTTGTGTAGATCCACTAGTGTGATTGCTCAAACTTCACTGGTTGTATAAATTATTGCCTTGTGATGTGGTGTTGTATAAATTATTGCCTAGTGATGTGGTGTTGCTTGAACTCGTCTGGTTGTAGATCCACTAGCTATCCACTCTAGGCTTGTAGAAGCTTGGGCGTCCTCCTCCGTTTCGATTTAGTTGCAGAATATGGAAAATAATGAAGAGCGACAGTAGGGGTAAGAGTAGTAATATCTCCATTAGCAAGTTGATTAATCATCATCAATGTTTGTCGGTCACATCCTCTCATAAACATATCAACAAGCTGGCTATCGATATATTCATGGTGCGGGCATTAAGAAAGGAGCTCTTGAAACCTGCTCCATAAATCGTAGAGGCTTTCAACATCCCTTTTATGTGTCCTTGAGATAGAGTCTCTAACCGCTGTACTTTTGGAAGGCAGACAGTTTTGGATGTCGAATACCTGAAAATGTATAAAAACACTCTAAAACGACATCATAAAACCCCCATCCGGGTCTGAGACACTAATTCAGTTATTAGCTTAAAATGCATTAAACATCCTAAACTTCTATCCAAATAATTAAACTATGCATAAAATTTCACTTAAATCGGGACGATGCATATGACGAAGTGAATGCCATCGGTGCTCTTGTAAATAAGAAAGATGGGAGTATGAGAATGTGCATAGACTATAGAAGGTTGAACCAATTGACCATCAAGAATAGATATCCTCTCCCAAAGATAGATGAAATTTTTAATCAGTTTCAAGGAGCCTAGATATTCTCTAAGATATACTTCAGATCGGGGTCTCATCATCAAAAGATGGGGTTGTACTTAAAACAACTTTTCACACTAGATACATGCACTATGTGATATTTTTTATCCTCGTCACTTTGGTTGAACTTATACTCATGCCGCTTGTATGGAATTGATGAAGAAGGTATTCCATGAATATCTGGAAAAAGTTTTTCATTGTGTTCATGGATGAAATTTTTGTGTACTCGAATACGAAAGAGGAGCACATCCCTATGCCATGTTCTCCAAGTTTTAGTTTTTTCTTGTTGAGGTTCTATTTCTAGGACATCTAATCTAAGGAAGAGGGATTAAGGTTTATTCTAGAAAGATTGAGAATATGGTCAAGTGGATGACACCGACCAATGTAGGGGACATGCACACTTTTTCTTGGTACAACATGATACTACAAGAGGGTCATTTATGGGTTCTCTAAGTTAACCACCCCATTGGCTAAGTTGACTATAAAGGTTGTGGAGTTTTTTTGCACTTTAGCTTATTGTCAAGCAAGCTGCGAGGAAGTGAAGAAAAGGCTTACTACAACTCTTGTTCTCACTTGAGTATGTGGTGCATAATGATGCATCTTATCAAGGTTTGGGCTGTGTGCATATGCATAATGGTAACATTGTAGCTTATGTTTCTAGACAGCCAAATGAGCATCAAAAGAACTATTTGGTGAATGAGTTGGAACTGACAACTATGGTATTTGCCTTGAAGTTGTCACGCCATTATATTTATGGAGAAACCTTTCAAGATTATGAAAGAACACAAGAGTTTCAAATGTCTGATGAGTCATAAAAAGTTGAATGGTACACAAAGAAGGTGGATGGGCTACCCAAGGATTATGATTTCATGATTCAATACCATCCTAGAAAGACTGTGTTGCTCCAGATATCTTGAGTAAGAAAGAGAGGTTACGAGAGTTAGTAAATCTCAACGGCACTAGGGTAAAAAATTTACAGGAAATGGAAGAAGGGTTGTTAGCCAACTTGGCTATGATTCGTTTGTTATATGACCGAATTAAACAAGCTCAATCAGAAGATATCGAGATTAATGTGGACACTGGGGGTGGTTAAACCATTAACATACACATGTAAGTGTCGTTTTTTTTCATAGGGACCCTTACGACATGCTTCTATTCAACCTAGTGTAGACGGTCTAGTGCCTCAAAACATGAAAGATTTATGGAACTAAAACTATGCCTAATATGAAAATAAACTATACAAACTAGCAAGACACAAAAGTTTACCAATAGGGAGAAGCTATGTTATTTGTAAAGGAGGTGATCTAGCTCAAACTACCTAAAACAGCAAGTTGGACACAAAAGACGCGGTTATGATGATGAATTTTCACTAGAAATTTGTAGGAATCCGTTGCAAAGCTATGCACGTGTCTACCTCTGCCTATGCCCTCAATTGAGGCTTGGTCCACTTCCAATTTGGTGTTACTAACTCATACTATATTTAGTCGGTGCTTCAAAGACTTTGTGTTTCTCTTCCCGTAAACAGTTATTGTCTTTAAATCAACAACAATTTTTCAAACTTGAGTCTCCTCCCTCTATCATCTGATTAAATTGGTTCATCAAAAATAGGTCGCTTTGAGTCCTTTTTTAACTCTACCATACCGATCTTGAAAATTTGTGAAACGATTAAATTGTTTCGAGACGGACAACTTTTAAGCCATCCCTTTCTCAACTAATTATCTCAGCAAAATTGATTTTTTCTTCACATAATTTAATTGGAAATAACATAGAACGACATCTCAAAACATAATTTACGGTCAGTGACCACTCCCCCTTTTGCATCGTGCGACCCACCCTTCACTGTATGACCCAACCAGCAATATGCGGCATAGTGTGGGGAACCTCCAATGGCTACTTCTCTAACGATCGTTATCCAACTATTAGAAAATAGTTGATTGAGGCTACCTACACTATGACGAACAATGCAGGGAGCCTCTAACGAGTCCTGACATTAGAGAAAGGGTGTTAATCAACCCCTAGCAACACAAGTGTCGTTTTGTTCTCAAGGATCTATTCACTAGCTTATATTAAAATTTTAGGTTCACGGGTCAAGCTACAAAAAGATTCAAAGGGTGTTCTAAGTTCAGTAACTAGGTTCACTCTTAGGAACTGGCAAGCAAGCAATTCAATTCAAATGAGTAAGCAAGAAAGACAAAGAACAAGAGTAAGCAAGAAAAACAAAGGGGATGAGTTGATAGATTTTGGGATTTAGTCGATGCTCAAACCTTAAAAAAAGATAAGTTGGAACCAATTGGATTGATTCGGAATACAAGCTTTCATGCATTCCTATTCCACCAACTAACCCTAAACCCTAAACTAAAGCAACGAATATAGTATGATTACAACACAAACACACAAGCATGCAACATTTATTTATGATTTCCAACTCCTAAGCTATACATACCATTTTGAGACATTCAATGGGGCTCACACATCCCCTCATTGATGACACCTATGGCATCACCAATTGGGAAATGTAAAAGATGGGCCCCATGAAGTATAAGAGAATTGAAACGAGTAAGCGTTGTTACCTATATTCTACCACAAGTGAAGACTTTTGTTACCCTGCATGGTCCGGACCAACTTGAGATGGCGCTTGCAGGAATGAGCCCGAGTCGAAGACCAAAGTTGATGACTTGATCGCCCTCCTTGAATTCCTTCTCAGTGTGGAGGTGTGAATCATGGATTTACTTGTTCTTCTCCTTGCAATACCCTGTACCTTCATCCGTATAGGAGCATAGCTCTTCAAGCTTGTGCATTGGTGATGTTGCATCCTTGCCCTTGAAAACTCTTTTCAAGCGAGTAGGAGAGTCCTTGAGTTTAGGTTTTGGTGGTTCTTCATTCATGCATATTCCTCATTTTAGAAGCAATAGATGCGACTAGTGTAATAGCATGCACTCCCTCAATCGTAACATCTTCGGCTTTCTCACTATCCTATTTCATAAAATCCCTCAAGGACGAATCCAAGGCATCTAGATGAAGAAAATCAAAGATAGAGAAAGACAAAGTCATCTTGTTAGCATCGTCAAACTTGCATCACCAAGGGCGGTTACACGAGTCAAATGAAAGAAGCCTTTTTCTTTGCCGACTCGTAAGGTAAGCTTTCCCGCATACACATCTATGATCACCATAGACGTGTTGAGGAAAGGTCAATCTAAGATCAAAGACAGGTATGTGTCCCCAATGTGAATCACAAGGAAATCGATCGGAAATACGAATTTCTAAACTCTCACAATCACATCTTCAATCACCCCGCATGGCAACTTCACCGATTTGTCTACTAGTTGGATGCAAACCTTAGTTGGGCTAAGTTCACCTAGCTCTAGCATTTTGTATAACAAATAAGGCATGACATTCGCACTAGCTCCTAAATCTGCTAGACCCATTTAGATTGCAACTTGTCCTATCATGCAAGGAAGGAAGAAGCTACAGTTCTTTGAGCTTTCAAGGAAGATCCGTGGAGACCATTGGCAAGCATTGCTCGTTGACGGTGATGTTGGAAGTTTTAGTTAGTCACCTCCTGTTGGGAAATATTTCGTCAAGAACTTCGTATATTGCGGAATCTTTTCAATTGCTTTGGCAAAGAGAATGGTGAAGTTCATATTTTAGAGACGGTGCACAAATTGCTTGAAGCTCGTATCGAGGAGATCTGTGTTTAACCGGTTATGAAAATGGGGCTTGTATGAAGCCAATGGGGGATTGTAGGTATAATCTTTTTGGAACCAACTTCAATTGGTGTCTTGGACTTCCCAATTTTCTTTGGAGCTTTTCTAACCAAAGTTTATGGAACAAGTGCACTTTATTTGATCGTCACATCATCATAATTCACTACCTTAAGAGGTACATTTATAGGAGGATCGATGACCTTGGGAGTTGTGTCCATATGTCTCATGCTTCTAGTGGTGATAGCTCCATCTGTCTGTTTGTTCCTTGGATTTATTTTGGTGTTTCCGGGTAGAGTACATAGTTGATGCCTGGAGGAAGCTTGATTTTAGCGAATCATTTGACTTTGAAGAAGCTCTATTATCCTATTGCCTTGGTTTTTCATGTATTAAAAGATCACTGAAAGTGCATTGGGAAGGCACCAAATTGAGCTTGATTAGAAGGATACAAAAATCTGGGAGGAGGTGCATTTGAAGCTTGGAAGTCCCTTTGACTTTTTTGATTGCTCCATTATTGATTGGCACCATGATTAGAACATTGTTCCTCGTAGTCTCCTTGGTTGCCTCCTTGGTTTTAACCCTTTCATTCGTTGTAGTTTTGTACCTTTGATTGGTACCTTGGTTGTAGTTTTGGCCTTGATTATAGTTGTTAGGCCTTTGGTAATTCTCTTGATTGTAGCTTTGACCGTGCTTGTAGTTGTTAGGTATTTGGATATTGCCTAGATTATATTTGCTTTGGCTTTGATTATCTTGCCCTAAAGTATTTTGGTCTTGATTGTTGGTGCGATATCCACCTTGATAAGAGCCTTGCCCCTGTTGGTAGTTGCCATATCCATCTTGGTTGATTCCTTGCCCTTGGTTAAACCCTCGATCTCCACCTAGGGTACCTTCTTGGTAACTCATTTGATTATCTCGTTGATAGCCACTTTGCACAATGCTCACTTCTTCATAGTACTCTTCTTTGGGTGCCAACGCCAAATTAAATTGCTTCGCAAAC
Organism: Linum usitatissimum; assembly: GCA_030674075.2. Classification (NCBI taxonomy): domain Eukaryota; kingdom Viridiplantae; phylum Streptophyta; class Magnoliopsida; order Malpighiales; family Linaceae; genus Linum; species Linum usitatissimum. Next base: position 3,655,572 of record JAUJYP020000848.1, read on the forward strand.
CGATGCATCATGACCCTCTGTACCACAACAGTCACACACAAAGATTTGTGCAATTTGAGGCTTGATTCTCCTCTTCATAAGAGGTGCTTGTGCTTTTTGAAGCTTCGCAACCCATTGAGCGAATGAAAAATCCTTTATTTGAGCATCCATTGGATTCATCCTTTTGAGAATCAAGTAATCTAGTTGCCTTCATCCTTCTCTCGGGGTCTGGGCATCTCCCTGAGAGTTTTGGGGGCGAGAGTGTCGATAGAGACAGGAATCCCGACCCATCGCTTTTATGTCTCGAGGAGCTTGTTGCCTTGACCAAATCTTTGTCTTCACGGTTATCTCCTTGAATATTAGGAGGTAATGCTCGGGGAAGAGTCAAAGTTGAATTGCCTCTTGAGGGATATTGTTCAACTTCGTATGGTCAACAATCTGCAAGAAACTCCGATGGTGGCTACTTGGAAACTCATGTTCATGACCATGATAACCATTTTGTTTCACCATTTGGATGTATTAGAACTTTAATTCAAAGTTGCAGTTGTTGATTGGTAGACAAAGAACACTCGATAAAGTTCCTTCAAGAGTAGGCTTGGCATAGTCGCCAAGAGTCCTAGCTTGCTGAGCCATGTTGAAGATGTTCTCAAACACTTCTAGTTCTCCTTCGGAACTCGATCAATACCCGATACTTTTATAGACAGGGTATAGAAGCTTATTTGATTAATGAAGGGTGAGATGGAGACTCTTGTGGTGGTATTACGAATGGTGGAGGGCAAGGTAGAGTTGATTAAAGTCTCCTTGGTAGATTTCGATTGCATTTATAACATCTCATGCACGTCTAGTAGCACAAAAGAATTCCTACACAGCAAGAAATAAAAGCCAACGTAACAAACAAACGGGAGTAATACAAAACAAAGGAAGCAATAAGTAAATTGAGGGTGAATGCTTAAAATGGTGGTTGTAGTCTTTCAAAGGAGTGAACAAGATCTCCAGCAACAACACCAAAAACATAATCGCTAGAGAAAGGTTGTTAATCAACCCCTAACAAGCCAAATGTAATGTTCTTCTCAATGATCCGTTCACTAGCTTATACTCAACTTTTAGGTTCTCGGTTCAAGCCCCAAAAGGTTCAAAGGTTGTTCTAAGTTTACTAACTAGGTTAACTATCATTAACTACCAAGCAAGCAATTCAATTCAACTAAGTAAGCAAGAAAGATGAAAAAGGAGAAGAGTTGCTAGGTTTTGGGATTTAGTAGATGCCCAAACTTTGAAACAAGAGAAGTTATACTCAATTTGACTCATTCGGTATACAAGCTTCCATGCATTCCTATTCTAACAACTACGTGTAGATGTTGATTGACACCTATATAACTACCAATGACTCATATGACTTGATGTGGTCACAAGCAGTTTATAGGCAAAAAATGCACGCCACGCGCTCGATGACATGCCTCAATGAAAGCTACACTAATGATGGATGAAATAGGTATATAATCTCCTCCTATCCTACCAATTACTCAATTAAAGATGCTACCCTAGGTCAATCAAGCATGGTCATGCATCAATCTCCCTACATTCATTCTAGTGAAAGCCATCACATTCAAAGGACTCTAGCACAACCATCCAATAACAACTTTTATTACCAAACAGCATCCAAACTTGGCCAACCCCTAAAGCTTAAGGGGTTATCCATGCATCAACATCATCTCTAGTATAAAAGCAACACAAACTAGCCTACCATGGCAAAAGTCAAAGGAGAAAGAGAGGTTACAAACACCATTCTTGACACCTCAATCTTGACTCAAAACTCCACCCAACCCAAGCTAGCTCGAAGGACTCCAATTTGTCTTCAATCTTCTCTTCTAAAATTCCAAAATTTAATAGGTGGGCAACCATTTTTACCCAAACAGCAGAGTCTAGTATGCAATGGTCAACACAAGAGAGTGAGTATGAGTATAACACTGACGTACAATCGAGCGATTCCGGCTTTTCTAAAAAAAAGATCACCAACTGTCGTGTGCTATCATATATATTATTGTCAACCTATAATGGCCGATTATATTATTGTGGGATACTGTCTCTGACCATGTGAAGATCAAGCTAGTTTGAAGATTGTGTATGGCAAGGTGAAAACAATTCATAGCGTGCAACAACTCGTAGCTATACTTTGAGTTCAATAACGACATCAGCAATTACATACGATAATTAACATATGAATTATTTATGAACTATGATACTATGATTCATAATAGACCTCACTTGATTGAGTTGTGTTTTAACCTATGTTAATGAGTACTTGACATGTTGCTATGATTAAGATTTGTTTGGATTACATAAAGATGTTTAATTTTTATGTGACATGTTTAATTAGAAATTATTGATGATTGTTATTCAATGTTTTTTTGGAATTATATTTTATGATTCAAGCGCGAAAGACAAACCCCGAACTACCCACTAGGATGTTTTAAAGTTGATTCGGGGATATGAAAATGTACACTTTTGGTTTACATTGAAGATAGTTTTCAAGTATTTAAAGGACACTTGTTATCATTGATTATATTATTTTATTTGTAGTTATTAATAATTAAAGTTTAATTTTATCTCATCTTTTTAGTATTTTATTTAATTTTAAAGTACTCTGGCTGGGCACTTTAGTAATTAGTTAAAGATTGTTTTAAAGACCGTTATGCCCTTATATGATTTTAAGTATTTTTAGTCGCTTTAGGGGTATTTTCATAAATTTCCTAGTTCTGAAATGACGGTGTAAGAGATATGAACAACGTGTCTATAAGTTGAGCTATCAATCAGCCAACAAAAGTCCAAGAAATAAATAAACCGAGGATCCGAGATAGAGAGTCAGAAGAGGAAACATAGTCATCCTAATAGAATTGCACATTCATTCAATTATGTTAGATTCATATAAGTACTTATAGCTCCTGGCAGGCAGTCTAGAAGGGACCTAGGCACGCAATCTAATAGTTAAGAGGATCAACTATAAGGAACCAGAAACACATGTTGAGTGTAACGAGCCAATAACCCGAAATAGAGCATAACAAAGCAGTGAGTTACGAGTACAAGTAATCAGTATCTGTCAATACAAGCTCATATGGTACAATTATAAAGAAAATTTTCAATCATATGATGCAGGCCAAGCTGAGAAAGAGTTGTGACATGAATTGCTTTGGAGACACATAGAATACAAAATATCCGATTAGAAAGAATACTTCACAATAACATAGGACAAATCATAAATACTTTAAGATCATAGATAAAAAATCATTATGAACACTGAATCAAGATCATTTCCTGAAAAAAACTCTAAACATTTGTAGGTAGCAGATCAAAACATTTGCACAGAACATATCATAACATTTATACAGATCCTATCATGTAATCAGCACTGAGATTAACTAATTAAAGAGCTTCAGGTATTTAACCGAGAATCGATCACCTATATATTGAGCCAACATCTCAAAATCTATCCGAGCTGAGTTTTCAGGTCGACCAGAATCCATTGGTGCAAACAATGCATCAAATAGAGTTCTTGTAACACCCCAATTCGGGTTGATTGTCGATTCTAGATTTTGATATGAGTTTCTCGATTCAGGTAATCACTGACATGTGGACGACTATGGGTGTGACCGTGAGACAGTCACAGACATGGTTTTCAGATTAACCACACGGGGTAGGCAGTCAGTCACGAGCGTGACCACTAGACGATCACGACCGTGACCATCAGTAGGTCGCAAGCATACTTGTCAGGCAGTCAAACGCATTGTGATAAGTCAGTCACTGCCATGCTGGCCTTATTATAAAACCATATTTGCGACCTACAACTCAAAATATATAAAAATATAACTAGGAAATTCTCTGACGAATTACGTTCGCTCTTAGGACGTGGAGAAGGCACAGTGGATCAATCCAGATCATTAGCAAAGAGTTAGAGAGTATAGAGGCAGCTTTGGAAGGTAATCCATTTTCTTCTTCTCTCCCAATCCTTCTAATTCTAACCCACGTAGGAAGATCCTAACAATTTAGTGATTTGGCATTTTGGGATTTCAATCCTACGATTGATCTCTTCAGGTCATTCAAGACAGGTGGCCTCAGCTATGGGAAGGCAGTTTCAGATTGGACTATATCGGGAAAGCTAATCAGAGGTAGGGGTTTAAGCCATTCTGCTTTATAAGCGTAGAACTATAGTGGGATGATTATGAAACCAGTGATGGGATTCTTATTGTGATTGAATTCATGATGTCGAACGAGGGTTCTGAGGACCGTACAATAGTGTGTGATCTACTGTATAATTATTGTGATGTTTTTTGGAGTAAGGGATCTAAGGCTGTATAGTAGTGTGTAATCTACTATACAAGCAGTTATTATAGTTTGAGTATAAACTTGTGGCTGTATAGTAGTGTGTGATTCACGGTTCATGATAGGATATGATATGCCTAGCTAGACTAGCTCATGAATTTATTCGTCGGTCACCCACCCATGGATTGCACAATCTCATAGGATTTCATATATCAGGAACGATGTTTGGGTATGTCTTCTGATGCTGCTCACACAAAAATTCAGGGTGGTTTCATGTTCTAATCCACCATGAGGTCATCCACACAGCTAGGGGTGACTGATGATAGGTTGATGACAAAGTCAATTACTAGATGTTAGTTCCCGTCCTACCTGAGTCGAATAGCCACTTAGTGCTTATAACTGACCCCTTCTCTTTTCTACTTGTTTGTACGATCTTGGGACTTAAAGAGCAAATGCCGCCTTAGAGGACTACACCAGAAGCACCAACACCTCGACCGAGTGACTCCGGGAGTCATAGAGAGAGGTACCATAGACGACCTCATTTATCCCTTTTCATATTTTCAAGATTTCAGTTTCTTTTCAGATTACTTGTCTCGGGATGTTGGTTTCCCCATTGTTTTCAGGATAACTTTTACCATTATTGTTTGGTACTTGATTTCTAGCCTTTGACGCTCTGGTTTATATGTTGTTGTTTCATTATGTTATGAGGAGTTTGATGCTTTTAGTGTGTATTTTACGTATGTTTTGCCATGATAAGTTAACCAGCTAGTAGTTGCGTGGGTCGAACCACGTGATTCGATCAAATCGTCTATGGGCGGGTTTCATAGTTCTAACCTAGTAGTTATTGTCCATTTACTCTCCCAAACCATGAATCATTCAAATCGACATTAGAATCCAAAAAGAACATCATTAAAAAGTCAAACCCTAAAAAAGAGAATGTCGGATATTTAGAAAAAATTGGCATTTACCTTTATTTGACCAATGATAAACATCCTAGTAGCGGCCCTTATCGTCTCAGTGAAATTTCATGGCGATCAGACCAGGTTTGCTCCTTTTAGATCTAAATTTTTCTAAGGAAGAAGAGAGCTCGTCAAAATAATAGAGAAATATTCTTGATATTTAGGTGGACTGATCGCAATATAATGGAAGAGCCAGCGAGTCATTTTGGTGCAGTTCTACGAGCATCCTCCATTCTTCAGCTCCCTACTAGTCCTGACCGTCACCTACTCATCTTTGAAGAACACTGGTGAAAGTAATCAGTAGGAGTGAAGAACTTCCTTGTTCATCATCTAGTTTGATGAGATTTTCATTCCTTTTATGAGATTTGAAAAGTATTCATTAAATTAAGTAGTGAGAAAAAAATTCATTTCAGTTTTGAAAGATTTATCACTACAAATACTTTGTATGGGAAAAAAAAAATTTAGATGGCTGCCGGAGATAAGCAAGGTTTGAAAATATAAATATTTATATTGCAAGATTTGTTACATTTCGGCCCTCAAAATATAAATTATGACATAAATAGTTTCCTTAACATTTTAATATTTTATTCTTGAAGTGCTTTTTAAATTAATTTTGAGATGTGTGAGAAAAAATTATAATATCCAAATTTATTGATGGAGTGTATGTAAGATGCATTGATAGTGTTTTACAAAAAGCAATTTTGGCCGTCGGATCAAAATGGTGTTTTTATTGTGGAAGATGAGTTATTGTGTAAAGTAGTTAATTGAGGTAGGTTGAAATGTTTGATTGCTCTCTATACTGCTGGTCTAACCCGATTCAATGAATAATTTATGCAATACAAAATTTTACATAATAATTATATATCTATATATATATATATAATGTATATTTATTTAAAATTAGATACAATTCAACTGATATAAAACCACAATTGAACCATCAAACCTCCAAACACTATTTATTTGCTATGGTTTCCGATATTGTTTTGAGAAAATTGATCTATTACAGTTAACCATTATCTCGGTTTTGTATTATTAGTTCGTTCAAACTAAGTTGTTGGGTTAGTGGTAGGATTATCAGTTGGGTATATATTACCTTATCTGGGATATTTGGAGGAATGGAGATGGTCATAACATGGGTAAAAATTTTTTATCATTGGAGGTGAGAGTTGCCTCAAAACTCATTGAGAAAGTTTCTACAACCGGTGATTGTTGTCTGATTACAAGAATATAATATGTCCATATTGCCACAATTAATCTAGGCCCTTAGATCATGAAAGGATTCATGTGCCTAGATTTATCATTTAACCAATTAAATAATGTTTTGGAAAAAACATTAGTTTGATACGTATTATAGCCTAATTACACTTTTATACATATTGTTTCAAAAATTACATGTTTATAAACCAACTACTAAGATTTATAAACGAAAATTTATTCATGCCAGCTTTTGAAAAGTTCCATTCTTAGAAGCTAGAAATGGACGTTGATGATGGATCTATGTTATGCAAAAAAAACTAAGCAAACTGGTAACTTCAGTATACCAGGTACACTATCTTTTTATCTTTCTGTGTTCGTATGCGGTTCTGGTTGTTTTATATCTAAACATCTTAATATTAACATTGCACGAATCACTTAAATTTTTGAATTCATGTAATTATACATTACCATAACGACATCCAATGATTAATATTTATTTATTGACATTGACTAACTAATTTTATTTTATCTACAAAGACGTAAATAATTCAATTACAAGGAAGGATGAAACCACAATTCTCCCTTCACTTGAATAGTTCAAGTTATTGGTCGTTCATCAATGATGTTACATAATCGATTTGTTACAATTTGAGCTGCAAACTCGATATGTTATCAACACGAAAATATAAAAAGATAAGTATTATAATTAAGTCAAGTGGTCATTGATTTAATTGTTGTCTGAATTAATACAATTTTGAGTAAAAAAGAAGGAACGATTGAGATTTGTTCTCAAGAACGAGCGGTTACGATCGGTTAAAATTACTAAGCATATTGGTATTACAGTAGTACCAAAAATTTCACCGTTTTATATTATTATGGCATGGTAAGTCAAAAGCAAAATACTATAGAACACATATGATAAATAATTATTCGATGCCAATAGTAAAATGTAAATCGAATGAAATTTGCTTTCACTCTTTAGATTCCAATCATGGTTGGCGGCCCACCTCGACAACGAAGAATAGGTTCACAACCACGAGAATAAGGATTAGCAGCTTCTCTAGGAATTACGACTTTCATATTACAACTTGGATCATTAGGATTGTGTAGACAAATATAATAATTCATCATAGTTGATGGGAGTTGTATTGCCTTCACATATAATGATGACGTGCTCACTAAGAGAATCACCATAAAGAAAATAATTGATGTTTTCGTATTCATCATCACCATTGACAATGATTTTCTGGAAATAGTATAACAATGAAGAAGTTAAGTTTGTATATTGAGATTTGTGTGACAAAACATGGCTTTATATATGTGATTACCCATAAATATGCAATGGTTTTTGTAATTACATTGTTAAGGAAATAATTATAGTAATTAAAATGTTACCTTGTTTACCAAAATCGTGATATATTATTTTCCATTTATGTTTTGTCTATTTAAAGAAAATTATCTATCTTATTAAATATTTAACCATATTAATCTTTAAAAAAATAATAATTGGAATAAGGAAATTATTATAGAAGTAATAGTAATTGGAATAATAGTAAATTATTATTATATTGAATGACTTAAATACATCAGATATCATTAAGCTATTTAAAACCCATCAGACTTACCAATAATCTTTATTTGAGTAGGGTGGTATGCGATGAACACTAATTCAAATTTAGTGGTATCCAATAAACAAAATAAAGTTTAGTGGTGAGTATGGTGAGTTTTAAATAATTTAATGTATCAAGTGTATTTATGTCCAATTAAATATAGTTTGCAATATTAAATAGTCTATTGAATGTACATATATAATATATTATTTTTTATCAATTCAATTGAACCACTGGACGCACTTATATAACATGCTAATTAGGTTTTTGTAATAAAAATATACAAGAATAACCAAACATATATAACCGGCTATTACAATTAAATACAAGCCACTACATGATGGTCGATTGGTAATAATTCCATTACTAGGAAATTGGTACTAGCCAAATGAATTAAAATATAAATATATTAAATTTCAATATTAGGGACATGCCACAACAATAAATGAATGAAATAATATAAAAAAAATTGAACAACGTTTCGGCTAGCTATCCTTCGACTCGAGCTCTACTAGGTGCTAGCTCTAGTACCTAATAGATTGGCTCCACGAATGTCCAAAGAGACATGAGTGTGAGAGTTAATCATAAAATCATATACTAATTAAACCCGTAACATTATTCATAATTATCCAATTATTCATTATCATTAACCGGTTATCATTTTATTACATGGTGTGTATCTTAAAATCATCCTAGTGTACCACTGCACCATTATATTATTATGTTACCGATTAGTTGTCTTAGTAGACCCTTTTTTAAAGTATTTAACAATGACCCCAATGGCAACTAAATCGTTAGTAAAGACCCCAATAGTAATGAAAACTAGTGAGGCTGATAGGTTGCAAATTAATCCCAAGTGAGCTACTAGCTCTAATTGTTATACTATACTAGTGTACTCATAGCTATTGTGATCATGTTTGTGAGTACTACTATGATGCCTAATAAACATACTACCATGAATTATTATTGAGAACTGATTCGTAAATACCAATTACTAAATACCAAGTAGTAATTAGCCTAAGACGACCATGGACACATTAGTTATTAGTTCTAAAATAACCCTCTAAAAGTTTTCCCCATTACCTAGCCAGAACTGATAAACGCACTCATATATTAATGGGAAATGAACGAATAAATCAAAAAGTTCATAATGACGTTTATCGGTATACTTTTTATGAATGGTGTACAAGCTTGTATGAAAGTTTATATAGTTTGTATGAATCTGTATAACCTTCACTTAACTTGTAAGGTTGGTTGTCAGAATATTTTCGTTGAAAAAATAAAATAAAATTGTTCATAATCATAGAAATGGTAACGATGATAAAATGGGTAAAAAACATCATCATTGGAGGTTGGAGTTGCCTGAAAATCAAGTGGAAACTTTTTACAAATTAGAGATCGTTTTCTGATCACCGAACATAGTGGTCCGACAATTGGAATTGGATGAGTTCGGGACTAACAAAATTACTTAAATATATCATGGCATATTGTCCCCAAATAATCTAGACCCTCAAATCATGTGATAGTTCAAGTGTCTAGATTGATCAATGATCCTATCAAATGATGTTAGGTCCTTACTACACTTAAATTTATAAAGTTTGATATGTATTTTTTGGATTCATGTGCAACTTGAACCCTCCCCTAATTTTTTTGCATAAGCATTCTCCATATTCCATAGATAGGCAAAGTAATGTGGGACGTACAAGAAGTCCAATCGGAGGTGTAGTGCTCACCAACAAGAAGTCCAATCGCGGTTCTTTGGATAAGGAAAACACCTTAATTCTTTCTCTCCAACAAACGAATATTCAACTGGGGATACCCAAAAGTAACAGTTAACTACCAATGTTCTTGAATGCATAAGAATATAAAACATAGGCTAATAAGATGGATGAGTTCATCCCAATTACACAGCCTAGGGGGCTAGGGCCATGACTGTGTTGCCAAGCTCTTTAGTGTGACTGACCGGTCCCCTGCAATGAACCGGCTATATCTGATGGTGTTGTTGCCTCTTGATCCGTATCCTTTGGTGACTTCAAGGATCTCCCTTCTGCTTCAGTTTCTATAGGATCCGATGTTGTGTGCTCTTAATCGACACCGTTTCCCAGCATCTGCTGTGTTTGTATCCCCATCCATGGTCATATCATGCACTATGACCAATGTTTGGTGTTCACGCATTGGTGCTTGATCCTTGTACCAATTTACCATCGGCCTGGAAGTCATAGGTTTCCTTCCTATGAAGTGGGATATCAGCTTGTGACCGTCATCTTCTGGTTTCTTATGATCCCATCGACTACCTGATTTGGCTCGAGTTTCCTTCCATGGTGGAACCTTGATCAAGTCATCCCATTGGAAAATTAGTTGTTCTTCTAGAAACTTGAGTCTGAGCTCGCACTTTTTCTCTACATGCCCCATAATTCCACAAATAATGCCGAAGTTAGATAATCACTCGTACTTATACTAACAAATAACCTCCCCCCATATGTAATGTGACTGGACACTCCTTCAACAGAGGTTCATTGATATCCATTGCCATTCACAGTCTAATGTATGCATTAGGTTAAGCAGTACGATTGTTTTCATCATAACTGATGTACTGGCCCGCAGAGTTCCCAAGTAGGTCCCCCACCTCCTACAAGAAGTAACTGAATAGAAAGTTCTGGATTCGGATCCAAAAATCTACTGCGCGGAGGAGAACTTGGTCCGGGATCTCACCAATCTGAATCTTATGGGTAAGCAGCAACTGTTTGTCGAAAACCAAGGAGCATGATTCATGACATAACAGACGTCGATATCATGAGTAAAATGTAATAGGTATCGATGCCAATCTAGTTGTGTGATCTCAAAACCTCGTAGAGGCTACCAATTATTTTTCAAGCTCTTTTTCATTGCAATAACATTGATCTCCTTCTTGGTGAGAAAGGCACCGACTACACAGAACTTGTACTCCCAGCTCGGCGGTTGGCGGACAACATGAACTAGAGATAGTGCAATTAACTCCGGAATAAGAACCGTTGATTGGACGATTGATGGGGTGCTTGATATGGTGTCTTATATGGTGAGTCGTCGTCTCCCATTCCGATCAAGCTAGGGTTTTGAACCTGGGTGGTGTCGTCGCCATTGAGTGAAACACAACTTACATAATAGAAGATAAGTGCGCGACTGCTAAAGGTGTGACGAGCAATGCAGTTTCGAGTAATCGACCGGCCTCAAGATGATATTGAGTCACCTGGTCCCTGGTAGCGACAACTCCAATCGGCGAGGAGTGTTTACCTAAGGCCAGAGATTTGTCAATGCTGAGATTGATCGAACCCATCAGAATGTTTGTTGGGTGCATTCTGTAACAAACATTAACTTCTAGATTACGTGACATCCAAAAAAAATATTCAGTTAACTTTTCGTTAAATCTTCTAGATTACGTGAATTCCTCCAAGGTCATCTTCTTCCCAGTAGATGGGATTGACACAGAACTCCGGCAAGAATGCCCAATTCCGGGGTGAGTAGTAAAACCAAGAACTAATCGAAACTTTGATCTAAACACACGGTAAGAATTATAACCTCAATACATATGTAACCAACACTTCTAAAAGGTTTGAAATAGTATGGAGTTTGTCAGAGCTCCTCACCCAAAATTGCAATGTAGGAGTTAGCATCGGTTTCTACACTGAGTAAGAGTCAAAAGCCAATGAGAGGCAATTCCTTACTTAATGGGCTTCAAGACTAGAAAGCAGAGGTCGACGCCTAGATTTAGAGTTGGTGGAAGCTCCTTAGACATGATCCTTCTTACTCATCAACTGCCGCCCGTTGATCCCAGAAAAAGGGGAAACCAATTGAAGGAGGACAACAGAGCTTCACTCGCCATCGTCACATTTAAGGACTCCGGGCAGGCTCGCCCAATCATTTGTGTTGGTCGGCCCACCAGCACAAGGCCTCAATTTTAGAAGGGTTTATTGTAATTTATAAACTAATATTACTTGTTGGATGAATTTGGATAGTCTAATTAGGAAGCAGGACAAAGAAAGAAAGAAAACTTAAGGATTTTGTCTTATTTGATGACTAGATTCATATATTTTAACATTACACTTCACACAGCAGAATTGGGAAATTATGAATGAATTAATAGTCCATTGGGTTGTTGTTAATTTATTGCTCTAATTGTGTGTTTTATATAACTAAAAATAATAATTTTGCCAGATTTTGATTTCAACACAGGGCCTCTGAAATCCATTTCACGGCCTTGACTTTGGGTCTTCATGATGAGTGATTGTTGACGGCTTGGTATTATTGATGCGGCGAGATTAGGGTTGAGATTAGGATTTTGGTTATATTATACTAATAGCTTGATTGCAAAACGAAAGAGAGTTTGTTCGCTGGAAATCTCACAAATCGTTGCTGCGTTGGGTCGGAGGAGGGGATGTTGACATCACTCGCCACCCTAGTGTCCAGTCAGAGCAAATAATCCAAACCGCGTAAAAATGAACTCCACGGGATAGGTTGGAAGAAGAAGAAGAGGAAGAAGAAGAAGATCACCACCTGGTCGAGCTCTTTATGGCGATTGTCGTGGTCGTACTTATTGTTTTATTTGCGGGTCTTATTGATCCGATCGATGAGCAACTCCTCCTAGTTGACCATATTCTTGTTCTGGTTCATCTTGGGCATATTCTTAATGCGGGGTAGAACATGGTGGACCCCGTCTAGCATCGGCGTCCAAGTCTCCGACGGTTGCGCCTCATCGTACCGGTTGTTGACAATGGTGCAGGCTTGGATGCCTTTGAGAGTTCTCAGCTCCTTCACTTTCTTCATTAGCCTGCTCTTCCTCTTCATTAATGAAGACATCCTGGCTGACGAGTTTTCTATGTACACCAGCTTTACTTTCTTTCTAGTCATGATTAATTGAAGTAGCGGACCCAAAATGGTTAAACGCACTTGGCCAAATTGTATGAATAATTAGGTAGTGTGATTCAAGACCCAAACTTCATTGTTTTATATATAGTGGATGTGGGATGATTTGGCCGTTGGTGAAAGTAATGTGAGGAGCAAAATTTAATTATGATTTCCAACTCATCAATATCTGTCTCATTAATATCTTAAACTTGGTTGCATTTGAAACTAAAAAAAAGAAACAAATATATATATATATATGTTATAAAACTAAACTCAAAGAAAGACAAGAACAAGAGAAATATGGAGAGAGAGAGAGAGAGAGTTTCTTATTGAGGTGTATGGAATGCTACAAATGAGAGCTTTATTTATAGGCTTATAGATCATAACCTATACTCTCTAATATTATTACACATAAAGGTGGGAAAATAAATACAATGAAATACATTGAAGAATGGAATAAGGAGTTACACAATGGTGCATTCACTATAGTAATTATATTCATAACACTCCCCCTTGAATGACCATTGGTTATACATCGTTCTTCGAATACGCTTTTGATACTGCCTCATTAAAAACCTTACCAGGAAAACCCAGTGGGAAAAACCATGGTTAAGGGAAAAAGAGTACAGCTGCGTATTGACTCCCCCTGATGATGATATCAGTTGAGATCCTTCATATCGACTCCCTTTGATGAGGATATCAACTCTCGCTCATCATTATATCAGTTGAGATCATTCACTCACCAATTCCAAATTTGCTTTCCAACAGTTGATGCAGAGAGATCTTTGGTGAATAAATCAACCAAGTTATCACTTAACTGCACTTAGTTGATAAATATTTCAACTCATTGAAGTTTGTGCATAAAATGTATGCATCACATGATCGATGGTCATCCATAATTCACATGACACTTCACCTTAGATGACCATTAGATGAGAATATGCCTCATTAAAACCTTACTAGGAAAACCCTATGGGATAAAAACCTAGTGAAGGAAAAAGAGTACGTAATCATCACATCACGTTGCAACATTTTCTTGCAACTCAAGGACATATGCAAAATAAATATCATGCATGATTTATAGGATCAAATCTTGAAATGGTGGTGTAGCTTTATAAGTTGGTTTCACAGCCCACCAAGTGGTAAAATTATCACATGAGACCAATTTATGGTCAACCAACACAAATATGACCAAGATTACTACTTCAAAATCGAGTACATCTTGTGTCTTAATAAAGGTCGATTAAACTCGACATAGAGTCACATAGTGATCCGACTACCATCCGAGCAACCGATAGCCATGTCATATCCATATAACTTTTTGTTGGATATAATTAGTATATCATTGATGATATACGAAAATCATGTTCGAGAGAGATGCACGGTTGGCAAGTTAGTGGTAATCTTCCACATCTTCCATCTCGAACTCTAGCTAATCAATATTTGATTGCTTTGAGAAACTCTTTAGGAGTCTCAATAAAGTGTATGTCATCTATATAACAAAAGATGATGATGACACTTAAACTCTTATAAACAAAAGAAATACATTTTAAATATAAATAAAGTATAGAAATTTTTATAAGAATTTCAAAATCATAAAATATGACAAAGATGATTTTTCATCATTCAAAGTTCAACTCAATATGGAAAAGAAATCATAGTTTTATGTATAGAGAAATGTATGATATGCTAAATGGACCACTTCTCTCAATTATTCAATCCATATGACGTCAATTAGATATAACTTGTTCACGTGAACTTGAATATTTTGCTTGTAGCAAAATAAATTAGTTGAGGAAATTTCTTATACACATGTATATTCTTTTATGCAAACCATACATATAGGTTGCAATAACATATATTATGGGCAAACTCTTTCCCTTTACAAATTGTCAGACTAATCAAATAAAAAATAGTTGCATCCACCAAATGAGAATATATTTTCTCATAATCGGAATATTATAGGTTTGTTGTACAAAACCTTTTAAAAATGAGATGTTTCATAACCGCTTATACTCATACTTTACATCTCAATGTATAAAGACTTGATGTCTTAAAACTTTTCATTTCTCTTGGGAATTTGAATTTGCCTCAAATTGAAATTTTTCAGCCAATCATTTCTTTCTTTGCATGCATTTTGGCTCATGATCCTCATTTTTAACTATCATATTTAGCGTTGCACTATACGCAAAAATTTCGTCGACATTGACTTCATTGTGGTTCCAATATTTTCCATCCAAGATATAGATAATTGAGATATATATTCATATCTTTCAGGTACGTGAGACTCTTCTTGAGCACATTATTTGTTTCTCTTGGTGGCGTTTGCTTAAATAATCTTAACCTCAATTTGACCATCTTGATATATAGCTCCATTCCGCTTTTGAGGAAAAAAATTTTTTTGTTGCTTTGGAACCGTGTGGTCTACCACGCTTTATACGGGTTTTAGACTCAGTTGTGATGTCAGGTTGCCCAATGTCGACATCATTTTCACTGGAGCATAGCGAGTTGGCACATGAGAGTTTTACTCTGTTTGGGTTAGTAAAGTGTCTGGCAAATGATGAATTATATACTTTTGAACTTCAAGCTCATATTGCTTAGTGCAAGGATCAAAATAATATGATCATTCATCTAATCTCTTGGCCAACTTTTGTTTTCTCCCCCTAATGTTGGGAAGTTTAAATATAAACCTCCAAACGAGTCATCAAAATACTCCTGACAATGATGTGATACTTTACCATTGATGAACTCGTAATCAAAATAATTTCTCAATCTTCATTGAGAACCCATCCTAATATGGTGGTGGAGCAATTCAGATGTGTATATCACATTAATATATCCATAGATGGGAAGTATAAGGTTTTGACCCAAAAACCAAACATAATGGAGGAATTCATGATAATTTCTTGGCGTAATGCGAATTTGTGTTGTGCATGTAAATGACATGTTCACAATAATATATTGGTTTTCAATGACACATTTTCGTTATTGGATAATCATGAAAATATGCTCATAACCAAAATGGTTGAGCTAGTAATCTCGCAAATTTTAGTTTTCTTTCATATACACATGTGACCTTCTAGTTGATACATCAATTAAAATAATTGGCTCACATGTTGGGCGTATGGATCCATAAATATCACCCTTGTTTTGTTGTGTGTAAGATAAATGATCTTACTTTAGTTGATGATTATCCAACAATCAACTCTATTTGAGGAAAAGCAATCCAAAAATGAATTATGTTGTGTTGGAGATTTACCCAACAATGGGTAACGGAAAGGTGAAAATGCTTTCCTAGAAACGAAACCTTGTTGACAGAATAGAAAATCGTTTGTGTTCCCAGGAAGTATGGGAGTCACAAGGACTACTTAAATCCCTATAACCTTAGGAATCATTTCTTTAGAATACCCAAGTTGAGACCATCATGCACAACAATCTTCAATAGAACATACACTTTAGATTATGGAATCATCGAAATTGACCATAGAGGTACTTATCGATTCGCATCATGATTGAACCGGGATGGTCTCACCGGTTATGCCAAATAATAGTTTTCAGGACGAGTAAACGTATAGTTTACATTTATATATATGTATCTCAATCACAATAACATATGTGTAGTACAAATTGGAGGATAATATTATTGATTCAATAATTATATAGTCATAGACCATATTATTGTTCCTCTCTTGATCCTAAATAAATTGGAATAAGGATTTTGTTCCTTCGTGAACAATATAATAGCTCGATCTAGAGCTTGAGAGAAATGTTGTACTACACCATATATCTTGGTGCACTATCGATGTGATATATATCACAATTAATTATGGTGATTCTCATCATAAAATACTCATTTTTGTCATGAGAATGGTACATAGTTTAAATGATAAATAGATATATTTCTCAATCATCTATGTCACCAATTAATATATCAATAATTCTCGTATAACCACAATTGTTATGTCCATCCGAATCAAAGGGTTCTGCATAGTTACATATGCTTTCAAAAATAGTGTAACATATGTGTTTATGCACATTCACTTTGAGGGCTAAATTAGTATCATTTGGGTATTATCATCAAAATAAAATTGATGGTTGTATGACCAAAATCAATTCACAACACCCTTTCATGGGTAAAGATACACTTCTCAAATTTCTATCTCATGACCAAAATAATAAGTCTTTTTCTCCACAATAGTGTATTGACTTTGTGGGAATATATATTTTCTAATCACTTTGTGGATATATGATTATATCCACTCACTTCATGGACTGATATTTTGTCTCATTGGACCATCAACATTGGAAATATAAGATAACCCGTTTCTCAAGATATGTGTCTCGTGGGACATTCAATCATATCGAGCTTTTATGAGTATAATCAATCACTACAAAGATTGATATTTTGTCACTTCGACCTTCACTATTCGAGACATATAAAATATATGTATAGCTTTGTTCTTTCGATATGTTGTGTCTCTTGGTACTCATCTTTCGGCCTATCATTCAGATGATGGCGAGTAAATAGCAAAGCTTTAGCTTTGTCATGATAAGACGTGCATTATCGTCTCGTTTCACCAATACTATTATATATGAATTTTAGCCACGAATGCCCATGAAGAGTAATTCTTGCCCGAAACATCAAAAACCACATACTCAAATTTAAAAAAGTTTGACGTAATTATCAAAATAAATAAATTAGATCACATTATGAATAAATTAATAATGACATGAATATACTATTAAAAGCGTAATTAGCAACATATAAAATACATTTATTTAATCCGTAAACGTAACTTACGATTCCATTAATAATGACATGATCATTAGCCATTTAAATATTTAATGACAATCGTTGATGATGATTGAAAAATATTAATGTAAACGTAATGTAATAATGTGATGACCAACGTTACAAAAATAATGGTTATGATAGTAATCAGATAACCACCGATCTGTTTCCTTTTGACAAATATGCTTTAATATTAAGTAAAATCGATAAAAACAAAGGAAAAAAAATACATATGTATATGCATAAGATGTCTATTACTGTTTGCGTGATCAATAATAATTGAGCAAGTAAAGATAAGCTATCAAATATTAGAATTAAGTCATAGACATATATGAACACAAAATAAATAAATAATATTGTTACTCGGTGAATATTCATATAAACAATTTGTTACTATATATCTTCGGTGGGGTATTAGTAGAAAACAAACAAAAATGAAGATTGAAGAAGTAAACATATGAATTAGCTAATAGCCCACTTTAATGACCTATTTTTAAATAGTAACAATAGCGTTATGAAAAAGTAAGAAATGAAAATGAGAATCACAAATTTTTCTTAGTATATGCATTCAAAACATAAGATAAAAGAAAAAGTATGTAATATTCAAATGGGTAAATACTTAATTTAAAATATGGCAACATACATATACTCAAAGAAAAAACACGTAGCAGATATAATAAATCTGAGAATTGTCAATAGCAAGAACAACTTGAGAACCAATTATATTATAGGAGAAAAAAAATTGATGTGATGATATAATAAGCTAAAATGTAAGGAATCGAGTAAATCAATGTAATAACATTTGAAATCGCAAACTAAATCTAGTTTTGAAACAAAAAGAAAGTAGGTAGAAGAATAAGAGAATCGAGTAAATAGCAATCAAATATCAATCTTTGTAAACTTTCGAGAATCGAGCACTCGTGCGCAATAATAAAATTGCAAAAACGGGCATCAGGAGCATAAGCATGAACTCACTGGCCATATGTATTGTTTGTATGCACTTCGCTCATGATTACAAGAAGTTGCTCGACGGCAGAACTTCGTGCTGATAACGTGTTATAAAACTAAACTCAAAGAAAGACAAGAACAAGAGAAATATGGAGAGAGAGAGAGTTTCTTATTGAGGTGTATGGAATGCTACAAATGAGAGCTTTATTTATAGGCTTATAGATCATAACCTATACTCTCTAATATTATTACACATAAAGGTGGGAAAATAAATACAATGAAATACATTGAAGAATGGAATAAGGAGTTACACAATGGTGCATTCACTATAGTAATTATATTCATAACAATATATAGTTTTTTATGGTATTGAAATTCATTTTAGTGTAAAAGATATTTAATATTTCAAGGGAATAAAACAAAAACCATACAAAACAAAACTTGATTAATTTAGAAGGAGAGTACCCAAGTACTCTAGTAGGCAGTGGTAGAATTTGGCCAAATGAGTGTATTTCTTCATATTAAAAAACAACTAAGTAATAGTAAAGTCAAACATCAACAAAATAAAAATTGAACACCATAATCATAAGATTTGCAAAATTACAAAATAATTGTTTCTTGATATTTATGCCATCAACACATCGTTTGACCACTTATTATTTTTTTATCCTTAAATAATATCTTTCCATCTAATTTTACATATTGAACTCAACTTTAAAATATGGTAAATCAAATAATAATTAATTTAATTTAGATCTTAGTTGTAATAGAAAAAATATAATTAATTAAGTATTTGATTTTGGAACTAAACCTTTTAAAATGCTTATGAAAAATTAAGTAGCATCTCTAGCGGAGATGGTAGATATGATGGATGTCTTTGGAGTGGTATGGGGTTCGACTCCTGCAAGTAAGGTTTTATGTCATGTTAATAAAAAATTATCTACGAAAGACCAAGCAGAATCCTGAAATCACTTTCTCACTTCAATCCAAAAGTGTTAGTCCAAATATTAGCAAACAGTTTAAATAGACAAGACAATCACGACCATCTTATCCCACCTTAGAATGAACCAGAAGATATACCAAGAACACAGAAGTACAAGAAGGGTCAATGATATTGTTCATCCCGATTCTAATGACATAACTTATGCATTATAATTCCAAAAATACTCTTTGTAGAATCCTAATGTTTGTGAAATAATTTAAACTGTTGGAATATATTTAGACATATTGTGACTAACTTCACATGTAAGATACTAGCACTTGATTTCTTTAACCAGTACATCACTTCGGTCAAAATCTTAATAAGTAGCATGTACACAGTAGTACGAGTCTGTGCTTTTGAATCGAAGGGGAATGAAGAGAGTGCAAGTACATTGAAAGAACGTACCCAACCTAAATGGTTGGAACTCTAGCCAATAACTAGTAGGTCATGGGTTTGAGACCTTCCAACTACATCACTTCTCTTCTTTATCTTTAATCCAGCCTGGCTGTCAAAACGACGCCGTTTTGGTTCATTTAAATCCTATCAACAACTGAGCCATTTTGATCATAAACATACCATATATTAATGGATATAATTATATAAGAAACAAAATCCCATAACATATGCATATAACATTTACTGTCCCAAACATCAAATTTTGAACAAACTAGGTACCCTAAATTTAGGCCATAATGTAGACATAATCTAGACATAGTGGTTTTATAAAGTAAACATAACTTGATAGTAACATATCTTACTGGAGGTTCAAGCCTCTTTGGGTCCGTCCGTGGCAGCTTCTTTTAGCAAGTCTGCCGCAGCCTCATCAAGGATTTCATCACGAAGTGCACTCCACTGCGACAACACCAGCCGACAGAAGTACTTCCACCTATCTTTGATGATAACACCCTCCTCATGCCACTAGTTGCTTAAATCCGTTGTGAAACGAAGTGCATACGGGCCACAACTGTGTTAAGTCTGGATGTTGTGGAGCAGACACAACCCTCCACCGAAACATTGTAATATCAACTTTAGTGTTTAGAAGTACGAATGACCTCACATATTGCATCATCCTTGTCCCTTTTTTTTATAATATGACTGCATCTCAAAATCCTTACAAACCATGCTATTGAGAATAAACTTTTCCTTTTTCTCCGTGTCCAACCCAAACATGTAGCAGTGCTTCAACGCTTCCCCGACATGGGTTGGGAAGTTCACACTTACAAATTTTCAGTCCACGGAAGTTAACACCTTAGATATACATCTCATTGTGGAATTCCTTGAGGGCAGGCGAAGACCGATATTGAGTTAGAGAAAAATCAATCACTTCTTCCACTTCTATTCGATCAAGAGACTACAACAACAACATGTTCAATATTGTTCCCTAATAAAAAAGCATCAAGCAAAATGTTATTGATCTGGTTTGGATACTTGAGGATCTCCAACTCGAACTATATCATTTGCATCCCTTTTTTATGAAAGTCACATATGATGCCACTACTAACAGATACCAAAGTAATGGAATCACTATTACTAATGAGTCGTATCATAAATGTAAAGTCAATAGAACAAAGTCATAAAGGAAACGTACTCTCAGTGAAAAAATATATGTCACTATCTGTCTCTCCATCGGGGTTAATTCCAACTATCGTCGCTTAGTTAGTACAAACTTAGCGCTCTCGTCAAGTGGGGTCTGCTTGTTGCTATCGTCAATCACTATCACCTTAGCGCTCTCCACAACTGTTTTTTCGGTTTGCGACGCGGCTTGGAATACAAACTTCTCATGAGACGAAACGGAAGGGGGAGTACTTGACTCTTTAGACAATGTACATATCCTCAGTCAAGAATAGAAACACAGGCTGAGGAAAACAAAGGCATAACATGGGTAAACAAAGACATGGCATGGGGAAAATAGAGGCATAACATGGGGGGAACAAAGAGGGGAAAATAGAGGCATAACATGAGGAAAACAACGTCGTAACATAGTTACTTCAGATCCATAACATGGGTACACCATACCCATAATATACTGAATTCAGAACCATAACATAGGTTTATCACAACCATAACATAGGTAAATCATGCCCATAACATATCTAACCGAAAATAACATAACTAACCCAAAGCTATAATGTCGGTCGAACTAAGCAATGACACAACATTTACACTATGTAAACTAGCATACCATCATTTTTCTTGTTATTTTTCCCCGCATCGTCTTTGGCATCATCTTTCCAAGAATCCTCTTTGGCATCATTAGCTCCCTCCTATGTTTCCTCATCAGCCGCCTTCTCTATTTCCTTGGAAGTTTCCTTATCGATTTACTTCTTAGCTACCTTCTCTTTTACCTTCTCAACTCCCTTCTCTTTTGCCTTGTCAGGTTTCTTCTCCTTTGCCTTTGGAGGCTTAGGATCTTCTCTCTCCCCTTCCTCCTTGTTAGAGCCGTTGTCGTCGTCCTCCTCATCATCATCATCGTCACGATTCTCATCATCATTACCATCATCGTGGTTGTCCTCATCATTTTCACCATCGTCGTCGTCGAACTCGTCATTGTTGTCATTGGCGTCCTCGTCATCATCGTTCTGATCATCATCGTTGTCGGCCAACTTTGTTTCAAGAGTTGACTTCCCTTTCCCTAGTAGAAAATGATGGATGTACGCACTCTTATCTAGCCACAACTTCAATTCATCCTCTTGATCTTTCAAAGATGACTGATAGTTCACCAAGGCAGTTCTCCTACATTGAACCTTGAACATCGCAACGTCTGCTAGGAATTACCGCTGGAACACAATACAACATAGTAGCTATAACAAGGGCATACCAGTACCATACCATTTGTATAACTAGAATATATGAATTTCCAAGGTCGTACCAAAATAATAACAAGGGTGTAATAAAAGTATATAAGTTACCGGTGGAATGGAAGACCCTTCCACTGCGGAAAGCCACTTATCTGATGGTAGGAGGCTACTGAGTTGTGCTAATGGCTGACAAGGCGTGGTCTGTCGATAAGATTGAGAAAGTTGACTCGGTCCTTGATTGAAGATGTCTTGGGACCAACTTGCAATAATGAGTTTCAACCCTGCTTTGAGGGAGTCCCTTCCTCAACTTGAAGGACCACGTCTTGTCGGGAGTCCTGATCCTTCGGACGAAGGTAGAGAGATGATCATATCCATAATCATCTCCAACTGTAGATGCAGGCAGCCGTCAAACCCCGCGTCGGTAAGGGAAAAGCGGATTTTGGTTCGTCGTTGTTCATTGTTCTCGATCTCGTCGTTCTCGATCTGGTCGTTCGGTGCCACCAACGATCCCGCGTTGCAGCGGAATGGGGTGAAATTTGAAGTCTTCTTCTTTGGAGGTTTGTGCTTTCGATGCTTCTCGGGTCTGGTTTGCTACCGGATGTTATACCAATGTAACTATTGTCACCATGCTTCTTCTTAGAAGGTTGTTTCCTCGATACCTGACATGGCAATATCAAACTCATAACAAACCCGCAACATAAACATACCAGAAGGAGACTAGGCATCAAAAACCATAACACATATAACAAAGGCATCTATAAGCATAACATGGTACATCGATATAACGTAGGCCTTATCGATACAACGTAGATTGAAGTCAATGCTTAGGTGGAACCAGAGTCCTCGGAGCCATATTGACCTTTCTATAAGAGAATCAGACGCGTTCACCTTCTTCTTCCTTCTAATTTTAATCTGGTGATAACATGAGTGATTTCCATTGAGTCCGGACCAAACTGATCCTTCCAGCTAATGATTACCTTACTTAAAATATATTGAAGCCTCCCCTCCATAGTAGAATCCCTAGAAATGAAACCTTATAACTTCTGAACACTCTCGAAATCTTATAACTTCTTAAAACTCTCAAAATTTGCAACATTAACACATATGTGATTCTGACAACATCAATGGCGTAAGACAACAAGCTCGTCCAAGGTAAGAGTTAATCTTGTTAGTCATCCAAGTTTTCTTTCATATGGTTGGTTTCCCTCTCATGAACGCCTTATCTCAACTTTTCATAATCATATCGGTGACTCTGCTTCCTGATGGTTACCAAGACGACCCATCTCTAATTTATATCCCCAGCCACTCTTCACTCTCTAACCAAATTTAAAGAACATATGATAGAGAAGAAATTTCTTAGTTCAAAGTATAAGCTTCTTCTATTATTCAATTAGACTAAATAATATATCTATGTTTTCACTATTTAACATCAACGAACAACAGTAAAGAAAAGGAGTGGGCCTACACGTGGTAGCATTCTAAAGGACCATAGATAGAAATATTCAAATCAATGTTTAAGTAAATTGATTTCAATTCTCATTAAGTCCTTCAAGTTTCTTTCCTTTCCTCTTTTGATCACTTAGATCATCTTCATCATCTGATCTTCAATCTCCTACTGATGACCATTCATGCTTTCTCTCTATGTAGTAGATGCTTGACGTAAGTCATTTGTTAGCCTCCCACAAGTTGGCGAGTGTATATCAAGAACTCCCAACTTGCTCAACAGGACATGTATGCGACCTCTATATAAAGCTTTTGTAAAGAGATATGCTCAGTAGAGATATGATGTAGCTTAATGAAACCAGACTTAACTCTCTCCCTTGTAACATGACAATCAATTTAAACATCTTTAGTACGTTCTAAATACTGAATTTTTCACTATGCGTATTTCAGATCAATTATCACAAAAGATATTGATAGGAGTAGGAATTTCAACCTCAAGTTCAACCAGAAGAGAAGTAAGCTACTGGATTTCACATACCAGATGAGCAAGAGCTCTGTATTGAGCTTCAGAAGATGACCTTGTAACGGTTGATTGCTTTTTTTACTTCAATGAAATCAAACTTTCACCTAAATAGGTGTTGTATCATGTAATTGATCAGCGTGTATCAAGCAATGTTGCCCAATCTGAGTCACAAAAACCTTTAAGTTCCATTGATGCATTTGCATAGTAGAATAATCCTTGTCCTTGAGCCATTTTCAGGTATCTTAAGATATGATGTGTTGCTTGCAAGTGCCCCGTGCAAAGTTTTTGTTGGTATGCCTTAGCTGTTGAATAGCAAAGGAGATATCAAGCCTTGTGATGGTCAAATAATGCAACTTTCCAATTAATTGTCTATAAATAGCTGGATTATCTAACTTATCACCAAGGTCAGCAATCATGTGAGTTATTGGATCCATCGGTGACTTTGATGGCTTGGATTCCAAAAATCCTATATCCGTAAGAAGTTCGATATAGTAGTTTTGTTGATTGATAACAATACTAGATTGACTACGGGCAATTTTAAGTCCCAATATGTTTTTGAGTTCTCCAAGGTCTTTGATTCTGAAACTAGCTCGCAGATGAGCTTTCACATCATCAATAGCTTTCACATCTCAGAAAGATTTGGATAAGATCCAACGGAAGCAACAAAATTCTTTGCAACATTACAATTCAAAAGATAATCCAGTAAATATATAGGAGGGCATTTAACCCTGATTGGTCTAGAGGATTCTGGTGAAGGATCACTTATCTCTAGTTGAACACTCTATGGCTAAGAATCAGCAGAAACAGCAACATCAGTATTATCTAGGGAGACCTCAGGGTCCAACTTTGTGGCATCATCAGTTGATATGTCCCGCAAAGAATACACAAGACTTGGGATAACAGGATGATGAGACGGAGGGCATGACAGAGTGACAAACAAACTCAATTCTGCATTAGGCATCCTATTTTCATGATCAGTGGGGAACATAGGTGGAGAAGGTGAATTTTGAGGTGAGGCTAAACTTTGAGATCCCTTGTAAGGGAATATAGACTCATGAAACAAAATATCCGTGTACACAAAAACTTGTTAAGAGTTGAGATCTAGAACAAGATAACCTTTTATGCTTGGAGGAATATCTAAGAACATACATTAACGAGGACGTAGTTGAAATTTAGATCTATGATTGGCTAACGTGGAAGCGTAACGTAGAAAACCTAGAATAAATAGATGATCTAGAGAAGGAGTTTGATTATACAGACGTTCATAGCGAGATTGATTGTTGAGAACAGGTGTAGGATTCCTGTTAATGAGATAGACTAAATGAAGAGCACAAGAACTCCATAAACATAGAGGCAGACCAGCCTGAAACTGCAAGGCTCTTGCTACATTGAGGATATGTTGGTGTTTTCTTTCAACACAGGCATTTTTCTATGGTCTATCAACACATGATTGTTGATGTATAATTCAATTATAATTGAAATACGGAACCATGGCAAACTCTCTTCTTTGGTCAGTACAGATTATTTGACCGTGTTATTCAAGTAATTATGGACCATGTTACAAAAACCATCAATGATGGATCTAGCTTCTACGTTATGTTTCATAAGATATATCCAGACTCCTCTAGAATAGTCGTCGATGACGGTGAGAGAATAAGAAAAGTGCTCATATGATTCTGTGGAAAGAGGTCCCCATATATCAGCATGCACAAGATCAAAGGGACGTGCAGATATAATGGTACTAGCAGGAAAGGGCAAACAATGTTGCTTAGCAAATGGAAAACTTCACAATGTGAAACATGTTCATAGCTTATAGAAGGATTATATTTTTGCAAAAGATTAACTCTATCTTGGCTAGGGTGACCTAAGTGGCAACGCTAGAGATTAACATCAAGAACATGTGGTTGAGGTGTAGAGACTTGGTCTTGTAGTTGGTAAAGACCTCTACGAACGTGGGCTAAACCAATCGTCCTGCACGTGATACGATCCTGGATTAAACAAGTTTGAGATTGGTACAGCAAGCAAACAGGAAGTTGGTCAGTTAACTGGCTGATGGACACTAAGTTAAATCCAAAACTAGGAACTAGTAGGATGTTATGGAGGGTTAGACCGATAGGAAGATTGATTGATCCAATATGACTCACTAGAATCTTACTACAATTTGGTAGATGGTCAAAGAGTCCAACAAAAGGCTTAGGGTTAATGCAAAACTCCATGGTTCAACATACATGGTTTGAGGCACCAGTAGGTAATATCCATGTTGAAGCCAAGTTCATTTGTGTATTCAAAGACAGAGCATATTTACCTGAGTCATGCAACAGCGTCGGAGGGCCTTGACTCGCGACTAGAGCTTTAATGACCTCAGCTGATGGAGCTCCTCAGGAGAGAATGAAGAGAAGCTAGTTCTAGGTGTATAAGAACTTGAGCTATTAGTATCTGATCCTTCTTGAGTAATCATGCTAGCAAATATTTTTGATCCAGAGTTACCATAAGAATGGTTCCTATATCCAGCTGCTTTTTGTTCTTGTTCACGCTTTTTCTTAAGCTTCAGCTTAATACAGTCCTCAACAACATGATTTTCTTTCTTGCAATACTTGCATAAAAGTCTCTTTTCTCCTTTGACAGCTAAGATAGTCTTGTTTGCATCAGCAACTAATGATGCATTGACAGTATGCACAACAGGAACAGCTGACTCCCTTGCTGTTGTCCTTCCTCCTTTCAATTTTTCTCCATGTTGCAAGCACTATCATAGGCAGCCGTCATATTAGGCAAGGATTTCATCATCAACAACTGTGTTTTAAGCACTTTATATTCATTATTCAATCCCCTAATGAAACAGATTAGATAGTCTATATCTTGTTTATCCTAGAAAGCTGCTATAGTAGGGCAGACATTAGTATTTCCTTGCACACAAGTAGAAGGAACAATCGGGGCAAATTGACTATACTCCTCCCATAAATCCTTGATTATTGCGTAGTACTGTGTAACATTCATTTGCCCTTGCTTATTGGCATGGATTTTATCTTGGAGATTAGAAATCTTAAGAGCATTAGCCTATCCAAAACGAGCTTTGAGTTCATCCCACAGTACCTTAGCATTTTCGTGATTCACACCTTTGCGTTGGATCTCAGAATCAAGAGTGTTGATGATCCAGTCCCCTAAAAGTAACTTATTTTATTCGTATCCCAGTTCGTTAGGATTTAACAAGAAGTTAACTGGATAGTGTTTTCCTAATGCCTAACATAATCTGGAACTTTCTGTTTGCGACAGAATGCATCCAACAGACTTTTTGATGGGTTCGATTAGTCCGAATAATCATACTTTCGATTAATTTTGTAATATATATTAATGAATTATAGTTTTAGCTTAATATATTTAATATGTGTATAAATTTCTAGGATGCTAGTTATTTAATCATTTACGGATTAAGTAATTTCGTATATGATTAGGATTTTGATTAAATGGTTAATTTGGATTTAAAATGGATTTTAGGTAATTTTATACTTGTTTAAATTGAAATATGATAAATAGAATTAATTTGGTAAATCATATTATAAATTGAACTAGTCTATACTTTTAGTAGAATTTGATAATATCCGATTAATTTAAATTAAATCTATAGAATTGACTTTAGGAGAATTAATTGGATTATAAATTAATATATCCCCTAAAAAAATTAATAGATGAATTAATGGCTAGAATCAATTCAGTATAAAAATTGATCTACTAATAATATATATTAGTGTAACTTTAATATGATTAAAGTTTCATGAAATAGAATTGGTTAGTAGTTAACAGATACAATTTATTCTAAAAGTAAAAGAAATTACAAACTTTTATGGTTTCATTCGAATTTTTTTCTCGCTTCATAATCGATTATGAAGTGGTTTTTTCCCAAGTCGTCGAATCGTCGTTCTAAGCTCGTTCCACTTTTTCGATAGAATTTAGTTTACGTTGCTTCAAGGTGGGTTGATTTAAGGGAGTAAATTCTTTACGTTGCTATAGTTAGGATTTCGCTCGATGTTTTATTTCTGCATTGAATTATATGATTGGTATTTATTTTATTGGTAGCTATTGTATGGTATTACTGTTTATGTTGCGTAAAGTGATGTGACTTTAAGTTATGATAAGGCTAGACTAGCGATAACGTTGAATGATGTTAAGTTTAGATACGAAGAGTGAGTAGTGAATAAAAATACCTCACCTAGATGAATAATAGATAGATTTAAAACACAAACTCACTATGTAGACTATCACCCCCGTGACATGGGCTGCATTTGCAATTACGAATTATGAATTGGGTCGGTAGTGCCTTTACAATTATAAATCAGGCTATGATACTGCCCTTATGAACTATTTTCCGATGGATACGTACTCCGACACATTTACAAATCTAACAAATGGGCGGTAGGGCTAGTTAGTTGAGTTGGGGGACGCCCCATAAGAATAAGATATCTTGGATAAGGTTAAGAATCAGTGTAAGAATTAGTGTTACAATTACATACGATAATTAACATATGAATTACTATGATACTATGATCATAATAGAACTCACTAGATTGAGTTGTATTTTAACCTAAGTTAATGAGTACTTGATATGTTGCTATGATTAAGATTTGTTCGGATTACTTAAAGAAGTTTAATTTTTATGTGACATGTTTAATTAGAAAATATTGATGATTGTTATTCAATGTTTTTCTGGAATTATATTTTATGATTCAAGCGCAAAAGACAGAGCCCGAACCACCCACCAGGATGTTTTAAAGTTGATTCAGAGATATGAAAATGTGCACTTTGGTTTAAATTGAAGATAATTTTCAAGTATTTAAAGGACACTTG
Organism: Linum usitatissimum; assembly: GCA_030674075.2. NCBI lineage: Eukaryota > Viridiplantae > Streptophyta > Magnoliopsida > Malpighiales > Linaceae > Linum > Linum usitatissimum. The sequence continues at coordinate 3,684,840 of JAUJYP020000848.1, forward strand.
CAATCATTGATTATATTATTTTATTTATAGTTATTAATAATCAAGGTTTTATTTTATCTCATCTTTTTATTATTTTATTTAATTTTAAAGTATTCTGGTCGGGCATTTTAGTAATTAGTTAAAGATTTTGTTAAAACCGTTATGCCCTTATATGATTTTAAGTATTAACCACATCGGAGGTAGGCAATCAGTCACGAGCGTGACCATCAGTAGGTCAAGGGCATGGTTGTCAGGCAGTCAAAGGCGTTGTGATAAGTTAGTCCCTGACGTGGTGGCCTTATTATAAAACCATATTTGCGACCTACAACTCAAAATACATAGAAATAAAACTAGGAAATTCTCTGACGAACGACGTTCGCTCTTAGGAGGTGGAGAAGGCACAACAGATCAATCCAGATCATTAGCAAAGAGTTAGAGAGGATAAAGGCAGCTTCGGAAGGTAATCCATTTTCTTCTTCTCTCGCAATCCTTCTGATTCTAACCCGCGTAGGAAAATCCTAACAGTTTAGGGATTTGGCATTTTGAGATTTCAATCCTACGGTGATCTCTTCAGGTCATTCAGGACGGGTCGTCTCAGCTATGGGAAGGTAGTTTCAAATTAGACTATATGAAGAAAGCTTATCAGAGGCAGGGGTTTAAGCCATTCTGCTTTATAAGCGTAGAACTATAGTGGGATGATTATGAATCAAGTGATGGGATTCCTATCGTGATTGTATTCATGATGTGAAACGAGGGTTCTAAGGACCGTACAATAGTGTGTGATCTATTATACAATTATTGTGATGTGTTTTGGAGTGAGGGGTCTAATGCTGTATAGTAGTGTGTGATCTACTATACAAGCAGTTATTATTGAGCATAAACTTGTGGCGTTTGAACTCTGGTGTGTGATTCACAATTCATGATAAGATATGATATGCCTAGCTAGACTAGCTCATGATTTTATGCATCGGTCACCCACCCATGTATTGCACAATCTCATAGGATTTCATATATATGGAACGATGTTTGGGTAAGCCTTCTGATGCCGCTCACACAAAATTTCAGGGTGGTTTTGTGGTCTAATACAGCTACGGGTGGCTGATGATAGGTTGATGACAAGGTCAATTACTAGATGTTAGTTCCAGTCCTACGTGACTCTAATAGCTACTCAGTGCTTATAACTGACCCCTTCTTTTTTCTAGTTGTTTGTACGATCTTGGGACCTCAAGAGCAAATACCTCCTTAGAGGACTACACGAGAAGCACCAACACCTCGACTGAGTGGCTTCGGGATAGAGAGAGGTACCGTAGACGACCTCATTTATCCCTTTTCATATGATAAATAATTATTCGATGCCAATAGTACAATGTAAATCAAAAGAAATTTGCTTTCACTCTTTAGATTCCAATCATGGTTGGCGGCCCACCTCGACAACGAAGAATAGGTTCACAACCACGAGAATAAGGATTAGCAGCTTCTCTAGGAATCACGACTTTCATATTACAACTTGGATCATTATGATTGTATAGACAAATATAGTGATTCATCATAGTTGATGGGAGTTGTATTGCCTTCACGATGACGTGCTCACTAAGAGAATCACCATAAAGAAAATAATTGATGTTTTAGTATTCATCATCACGATTGACAATGATTTTTTGGAAATAGTATAACAATGAAGAAGTTATGTTTGTATATTGAGATTTGTGTGACAAAACATGGGTTTATATATGCGATTACTCATAAATCTGCAATGGTTTTTGTAATTGCATAGTTAAGGAAATAATTTTAGTAATTAAAATGTTACATTGTTTACCAAAATTGTGATAAATTATTTTCCATTTATGTTTTGTCTATTTAAAGAAAATTATCTATCTTATTAAATATTTAACCACATTAATCTTTAAAAAATAATAATTGGAATAAGGAAATTATCATAAAAGTAATACTAAATGAATTACCATTTAATAAATGTTCTCTCCATAAAATAATTTTTGTTATTGAATGACTTAAATACATTAGATACCATTAAGCTATTTAAAACCCATCAGACTTACCAATAATCTTTATTTGAGTAGGGTGGTATGCCGTGAACACTTATTCAAATTTAGTGGTATCCAGTAAACAAAATAAAGTTTAGTGGTGAGTATGGTGAGTTTTAAATAATTTAATGTATCAAGTGTATTGATGTCCAATTAAATATGGTTTGCAATATTAAATAGTCTATTGAATGTACATATATAATATATTATTTTTTATCAGTTCAATTGAACCACTGGACGCACTTATATAACATGCTAATTAGGTTTTTGTAATAAAAATATACAAGAATAACCAAACATATATAACCGGCTATTACAATTAAATACAAGCCACTACATGGTGGTAAATTGGTAATAAATCCATTACTAGGAAATTGGTACTAGCCATATGAATTAAAATATAATGATACTAAATTTCAACATTAGAGACATGCCACAACAATAAATGAATGAAACCGTATAAAAAAATTGAATAACGTTTCGGCTAGCTATCCTTCGACTCGAACTCTACTAGGTACTTGCTCTAGTATATAATAGATTGGCTCCACGAATGTCGAAAGAGACATGAGTGTGAAAGTTAATCATAAAATGAAATACTAATTAAACCCGTAATGTTATTCATTATTATCCAATTAGTCATTATCATTAACTGGTTATCATTTTATTACATGGTGTGTATCTTAAAATCATCCTAGTGTACCACTGCACCACTATATTATTATGTTACCGATTAGTTGTCTTAGTGGACCCTTTTTAAAAATAGTTAACAACGACTCCAATGCCAACTAAATCGTCAGTAAAGACCCCAATGGTAATGAAAACTAGTGAGTTAGATAGGTTGCAAATTAATCCCAAGTGAGCTACTAGCTCTAATTGTTATACTATACTAGCATACACATAGCTATTGTGAGCATGTTTGTGAGTACTATTATGATGCCTAATAAAGATACTACCATGAATTACTATTCAGAATTGATTCGTGAATACCAATTACTAAATACCAAGTAGTAATTAGCCTAAGACGACCATGGACACATTAGTTATTAGTTCTAAAATAACCCTCTAAATTTTTGCCCCATTACCTAGCCAGAACTGATAAACGCACTCATATATTAATGGGAAATTAACAAATAAATCGAAAAGTTCATAATGACATTGAACGGTATACTTTTTATGAATGGTGTACAAGCTTGTATGAAAGTTTATATAGTTTGTATGAATCTTTATAACCTTCACTTAATTTGTAAGGCTGGTTGTTAGAATATTTTTGTTGAAAAAATAAAATAAAAATGTTCATAATCATAGAACTGGTAACGATGATAAAATGGGTAAAAATCTTCATCATTGGAGGTTGGAGTTGCCTGAAAACTCAACTGGAAACTTTATACAAACTAGAGATCATTTTTTGATCACCGAAGACAGTGGTCCGTCAACTGGAATTGGATGAGTTCGGGACTAACAAAATTACTTAAGTATATCGTGGCCATATTGTCCCCAAATAATCTAGACCCTCAGATCATGTGATAGTTCTAGTGTCTAGATTGATCAATGATCCTATCAAATGATGTTAGGCTCCTTACTGCACTTAAATTTATAAAGTTTGATATGTATTTTTGGATTCACGTGCAACTTGAACCCTCCCTTAATTTTTTTTACATAAGCAATCTCCATATTCCATAGATAGGCAAAGTGACTTGGGACGTACAAGAAGTCCAATCGGAGGTGTAGTGCTCACCAACGAGGCTAGCATGGATCGCGGTTCTTTGGAAACGGAAAACACCTTAATTCTTTCTCTACAACAAACAAACATTCAACGGGGGATACCCAAAAGTAACAATTAACTAGCAATGTTCTCGAATGCATAAGAATATAAAACATAGGCTAATAAGATGGATGATTTCATCCCAATTCACAGCCTAGGGGGCTAGGGCCATGACTGTGTTTCCAAGCTCTTCAGTGTGACTGACCGGTCCCCTACAACGGACCGGCTATATCTGATGGTGTTCTCGCCTCTTGATTCGTATCCTTTGGTGACTTCAAGGATCACCCTTTAGCTTCGGTTTCCATAGGATCCGATGTTGTGTGCTCATATCGACCCTGTTTCCCAGCATCTAACGTGTTTGTATCCTGATCCGTGGTCATATCATGCACTATGACCGATGTTTGGTGTTGACGCATTGGTGCTTGATCCCTGTACCAATTTACCATCAGCCTGGAAGTCATAATAGGTGTCCTTCCTATGAAGTGGGATATTACCTTGCGACTGTCATCTTCTGGTTTCTTATGATCCCATCGACTACCTACTTTGGCATGAGTTTCCTTCCATGTTGGAACCTTGATCAACTCATCTCATTGGAAAATTAGTTGTTCTTCTAGAAACTTGAGTCTGAGCTCGCACTTTTACTCTACATGACCCATAATTCCACAAATAAAGCCGAAGTAGATAATCGCTCGTACTTATACTAACAAATAACCTCCCCCCATATGTAATGTGACTGGACACTCCTTCAATAGAGGTTTATTGATATCCATTGCCACTCACAGTCTCATGTATGCATTAGGTTAAGCAGTATGATTGTTTTCATCATAACGGATGTACTCTCTTCTTATTGAGGAGAGTAAACCAAATACCAAACATTATTTGGAGGAGAAAGTTGCAAGAAACGCGATGTTTTCCCAAGCAACTAAAAGTTCATGGTCGTCAATTATGGGAGGCCTTCCCTAGGGATATCCTTCACTCAAGATGACATACGTCGCCAAGGATGGCCGTCAGGGAGGCTATGGTCATACACCTAGTCACTTTTTGCAGCAGCGTAAAACAAGTCATGATAGATGATGGAACTTTAGCGGTTATCTTGTTCTTTAAATTATTCAAACAAATGGGGATTTCGCTTGGCGATTTAAGAAAAACCAACACCAACATTATTAGGTTCTCATGATACTCCTTCCATCAAGGGAATGAAAAAACTAGACTTTACCTTAGGCTACAAGAGAGTGTAGGCTACCAAGAAAGCCAACTTCCACGTTCTAGACTGTACATTGACTAACAACATGATCTTGGGATGACCGATGTTAGCTACTTTTCAAGCAATCTCTTCGCTTATATACCAGGTGATGAGTTTTCCAACACCCCCAAGGAGCGGGATTTGTTCAGGGGACCTAAATATTTCCCAAATATGCTACGATTTAATCCTAAAGGGAAAGGCATGCGCTATCATCAGCCTGGAAAGGTTATTTGACACCAATGAATCATTTGGAGCTACCAAGAAATTGGCACTAGACCATGGATATTGTCATCCCTAACAATGACAAATGCGAAAGGCTCAAACCATCCAATAGCTAAAATATAGGGAGTTCATTAAAGACCGTTTGCTTCTTAATCTTTTTCAGATCTTCCACGTATGCCTCGTGACTGAGAAACCAACACAGAAGCAGGAGGGAAAAGCGAATTTGATCGCGGGAAACCATCGTCCAATTCCCGGTGATGCTTTCCAAGCTAAGTCACCAACACCATACAAAATCAACATCAACCGGGGCAGAGATATATTAGTAAGAATGAAGGTATGCATCTTTAAGCTATCATCAGAAATTGACGTCTTTACGTTTCTAAATATTTCCACTTTATCTGAAAGTCAACATACAAATTTTTGGACTCGAAAGAACCTTATACTGAAAATTAACTATTCAAAATTTCTCTCTCTCACCTTTCCTTACAATGCATCCTCTAAAATACTTCCAATCTTTTGAAAATTTCTCTCTACTTCCTTAAATTTCCTCTCTTTTTGAGAAGGAGGATTTGAAGCTTTAATTTGGGCCACTAACGCGCCGTTTGCAGTGGCAGATTTCATGATAGCAGCATTAGCTATTCAGATGGTTATACTTCTTGTAAAATTTCTTGGTTTAATTGCACAATCTACAAAATGGATTAGCAGCATGACTAAGAGAAGTAATATTGCCATTAGGTAGTTGATTGACTAGCATCAAAGTCTGTCTGTCTAAACCCCTAATGAAGATGTCTGCTAGTTAGCTATATGTGTATCAGTGATGTGCGCATTCAATAAGTAGCTCTTGAAATCTATTCCACAAAAATCAGAGGCTCTCTCCATCCCTCTAACAAATCCTAGAGCTTGATTCTCGAACAGCCACAGTCTTCAAGGGTAGGTAAAATTCTTCTATAAAATCTTGAGCAAGAGTATCACAGGTTGTAAATGTGCTGCCCGCCCAGCTAGTTAGCAATATTTTTGTTGCTCCCTTGAGTGACCATTTGAAAAGCTTGAGTGTTATGCATTGATCATTGACACTTTGCAGCTTGATGGTTTCACAATAGGAGATGAATTCCACAATGTGAGTGCATGGATTCTCGTTCGAGTTTCCTTAGAACTCCAAGTTATGTTGGAGTATAGTAGTAGGATTTCACATAGCTTGAAGGAACACGCATTCTGTGTGAGCTCTGGGACGCCGGAAGAAGAGCTAGTAGCACTTGGCTCGGTGAAAGCAACCAGTTTCGGTGCCACCTATCGAGTTGTTAGAGGAGAAAGAGTTGATTTATAGTTGTAATCTAAGTGTGAGTCTTAGTACTCTTTGCTTCAAGAACCTTCATCGCTTCCTAGAAGACATAAAAGAGATTCCACCAAATCTCCTTCTTCTTCCGAGCTATTATAGTACACTTGAGATGCCTTAGATCAATATGCTACTAGTAACATACAACGAAAGAAGGATCTACAAAAAAAAAAACAAGAAAACCCATGTAGTAAGAATGTGTGAATGGTTAACACTAAACACACTCCTTTCAAACACAAACAACGAGTCCCCACAAATTGCGCCAAAATTTGAGACCCTTGTAGCGAGCATAAAAAATAACCTAATCACCGAAATGACTAGGGTCGAATTCCATATTGTTTCAAGGATTTTTTCTACACAAAGTGGTGCAAAGTACTAGTCGAAATAACAAAACTTGTGGTTGAAGTGGCACGACTATCAAACTATCAATTAAACTAAAAATCCAAGAGAATAATGAAACAAAGATTACCAGATTGCATGAATAACGAGTTCCAACAATAGGGACGATACTACTCAAATTTGGAATCACTCTAGGCTATCTAAAAAAATAAACGATATTGAACTATTCAATTTATGCAAAGCAACATCCAAATAATTCACGATAGCAATTCTTCTCTACTTAGGTCATGTCCTTTCGGGAACTGCTAATCTACTACTAGTCCAAGTGTCTTAGTTCGCTCTCTCGAGCCAAGAATCTGAAACCTGTATAATAAATCAAACCTGTACTACCAATCCTATTATCTCAGACCGCTCTTTCGATTCATTTATCTAAAGTGTATATGGCGTTTTATGGATATAGAATTGCACTAACAATGGACTAACCTAAACGACTCCGTCTTTGGTGAAACCGACTAGCCTAGTTGATTGATTTTTGTGTTCTATGATAAGAAAGCTCTTTCGAGTCATTCACGAATGTTACAAAATCTTATTCACATGGATTAGGCAAGAATAAGAACAAACATGAAATCAATCATAAACTAAAATTCACCCAACTCACATAAACTAGTCAAATAGTCATGCAATCATCTAGTATCAGTTAAGGTTCATCTAACCTAAGCAGAAGGAAGTTAGCTACTTGACACGCTTGTAGGGAGTGCACAAATCCCCTGGGTTTCAAAAGTGTGTTACTCAAAGTGGAGTAAAGAACTAATTAAATTAACTAGATTCTGGTGTGAGTTCTACGGTTTATCAGTCAAACTAAAAATTCCAAATAATAAGAAAATAGAACAAGAATTTTCAAGACTGCATGAATAAAAAATTTTCAATAACTGGAATGAAACTGCTTAGATTTAAAGTCCCTCTAGGCTATCTAGACAAACAAATGATATTCAACTACTCAATTTATGCAAAGCAAGATACATACACATCATCAGTTTTGTAATTAGGTCACACCCTTTTGGGTCGTGCTAACCTACTAACAATCCTAGAATCTTAGATTGCTCTTTTGAGTCATGCATCTAAAACCTATACGACATTTTATCAATCTTGAATTTCACTAGCGATGCACTAACCTAGACGGCCCCTTCTCTAGTGAAATCAAGTAACCTAGTTGACTGATTTCAGTGTTCTAAGATAACAAAGCTCTTTCGAGTCGTTCACAAATTTAACTAAATTCTGTTTAAGTTGATCATGGAAAGGTAAGACAAAACATAAAATCAATCATAAACTACAATCCATCCAACTCGCATAAATCAAAATAGTCAAATAATCATTCGTTCATCTAGCATCAGAGTTCATCTAATCTAAGCAGAAATGAGTTTAGCTACTCATAATCATGAAGAAACATTGAACCTAGGCTTACACAAAGAATGATCAAATACCTAATTTTAGCGATCTCTATCGAAGAACTTGACTCGCAAATCTTGATATGTCTTCGCCGATCTGAGCTCCTCGAAGTTGATGCCTTCTTTTAATTCAAAAGTCTTTGAACCCCCCTTAAATTTCGTCCAAAAGGTGTGTCCTAAAACTGTTAGTGGACTACTCTATTTATAGAATTTGAATTTTTCCTAGCAGCCAGATTGGTCAAATTAACCGCCCTAAAACTTTCCACTTTTAAGCGAGTTTATTGACTAGCCAAGCCTTCTAATTTGACCCACTATTGTGGGATTTCCATCCATTTATTTTCCTATGCTGGTTAACTTAGGCTGGTTAGTTAACCAGTTCTAGCCCTTGTGCTTTTCATCCCATTGACTCATCCTAGCTCGTCCATGCACATTGTATTGCCCGGAATAATGCATCGATGTCGTTATGCACCTGAAATCTATAAAAAACACATAAAAATGACATTAAATTGACCCCGAATGGGTCTAACACACTAAAACGAGATAGAAGCTTCCCAAACTTTTAACCAAAGTTATACAAACAACATGTAATATTGCTTAAATGAGGTCAATGAACGCGTTAAATCGAATGTCATCAAATAGCTCAACTTTTAAGCTTTGTTTTTCCTCTAGCCAAAAGCTGATTATAGCCATGGAAGACATCTACGATTGATTTAAAGTACTTGGCAAAAATCGTAGCGAATCCATATTCCTCAATGTATCCCTAAAGTGTTAAGCATGCATGTGAACATTTAACAACAAATCCAACTTGCCACACATCATCATGCATATTAGACTACCCATATAGACTTCTTACTAGGTGTACAACTTAAACATGAGTTGTATCTCAACTTTGTTGTGTTTTGATCTAGGATCCAAGATCCTTGTCTATCAGAATTTTAAAGAGCTATTTAAAGGTTCCGTGTTCAATATTTAATTATTGTTTTATGCATATTTTAGTAGTTATCAGTCGAGTTTGACTTAGGCGGGAACTCGAGTAGGACTTCTTGGTTGAACTAGTGGTTCGACCGGGACTCCTAGGATGGGATTCATAAATGGAATCAAACTTCCAGGGACTTTACCGCCTAAGCCATCACATATGCCGTCATAAATGCATCAGAGTTTAGGTGGAAACTATGACATGACGCGTTGAAATGTGTTTTCAAAAATATTTGCACCACACGACAACAACGAGCTAGACTAGAAGTTTACTAAGATGACTAAGTTCCATATTTCGACGTCTGACACTCAATTTAACACTTAAACATGTATACTGACTCAAAAAATAAAACAAAACTAACTCTAGACATGGGAAGCCTCCCATGAAGCGCTCTTTCTTTAACTTCTTTGTGCTAGAAGATACCTAGATGATTAAGTTGGGGCAACCCAACTCAAAACTTCCTTGAGGCTAGTATAGTTGTTCTTGACATACAGCTTATTTGTGTTTTTTTTTCAAAGCAGTCACTTCTTCTTACCAACATAAAGAAGCTCCATAATACCATCATCTCTTACGCCAGTAACTTCAAAAGGTCTGAGCCACTCATCTTTGTCTACTTTATCATCTAGGATTTCTACTAGCTGCCATTTGTCTTTCTGCTTAGGCTTCCTTTTTCTCTATGGGCCAAGTTCACCTAGCTCTAGAATTTTGTATAACAAATAAGGCATGACATTCACACTAGCTCCTAAATCTGCTAGACCCATTTAGATTGCAACTTGTCCAATCATGCAAGGAAGGAAGAAGCTACAGTTCTTTGAGCTTTCAGGGAAGATCCGTGGAGAGCATTGTCAAGCATTGCTCGTTGACGGTGATGTTGGAAGTTTTAGTTAGTCACCTCCTGTTGGGGAATATTTTGTCAAGAACTTCGTATATTGCGGAATCTTTTCAATTGCTTTGGCAAAAAGAATGGTGAAGTTCATATTTTAGAGACGGTGCACAAATTGCTTAAAGCTCGTATCGAGGAGATCCGTGTTTAAACGGTTAGGAAAATGGGGCTTGTACGAAGCCAATGGGGGCTTGTAGGTATAATCTTTTTGGAACCAACTTTAATTGGTGTCTTGGACTTCCCAATTTTCTTTGGAGCTTTCATAACCAAAGTTTATGGAACACGTGCACTTTATTTGATTGTCAGATGATCATAGTTCACTACCTTAAGAGGTACATTTATAGGAGGATCGATGACCTTGGGAGTTGTGTCCATATGTCTCATGCTTCTAGTGGTGATAGCTCCATCTGTCTGCTTGTTCCTTGGATTTATTTTGGTGTTTCCGGGTAGAGTACATAGTTGATGACTTGACGAACCTTGAGTTTAGCGAATCATTTGACTTTGAAGAAGCTTTGTTATCCTATTGCCTTGGTTTTTCATGTATTAAAAGATCACCAAAAGGGCATTGCGAAGGCACCAAATTGAGCTTGATTAGAAGGATACAAAAATCTGGGAGGAGGTGCATTTGAAGCTTGGAAGTCCCTTTAACTTTCGTGATTGCTCCTTATTGATTGGCACCTTGATTAGAACATTGTTCCTTGTAATCTTCTTGGTTGCCTCCTTGGTTATAACCCTTTCCTTCTTTGTAGGTTTGTACCTTTGATTGGTACCTTGGTTGTAGTTTTGGCCTTGATTATAGTTGTTAGGCCTTTGGTAATTCTCTTGATTGTAGCTTTGACCGTGCTTGTAGTTGTTAGGTATTTGGGAATTGCCTAGATTATATTCTCTTTGGCTTTGATTATCTTGCTCTTGGTTATACCTTAGAGTTTTTTGGTCTTGATTGTTAGTGCGCTACCTACCTTGATAAGAGCCTTGCCCCTGTTGGTAGTTGCAATATCCATCTTGGTTCATGCCTTGCCCTTGGTTAGACCCTCGATCTCCACCTTGGGTACCTTATTGGTAACTCATTTGATTATCTCCTTAATAGGCACTTTTCACAAAGCTCACTTCTTCATAGTACTCTTCTTTGGGTGCCAAAGCTGAATTAAATTGCTTCACAAACCGATGCATCATGACCCTCGGTACCACAACAGTCACACACAAAGATTTGTGCAATTTGAGGCTTGATTCTCCTCTTCATAAAAGGTGCTTGTGCTTTTTCAAGCTTCACAACCCGTTGAGCGAATGAAAAAGCTTTCATTTGAGCATCCATTGGATTCATCCTTTTGAGAGTCAAGTAGCCTAGTTTCCTTCATCCTTCTCTTGGGGTATGGGTATCTCCTTGAGAGTTTTCGGGGCGAGAGTGTCGATAGAGACAGGAATCCTGACCCATCGCTTTTATGTCTCGAGGAGCTTGTTGCGTTGACCAAATCTTTGTCTTCACGGTTATCTCCTTGAATAGTTGGAGGAAACGCTTGGGGAAGAGTCAAAGTTGAATTGCCTCTTGAGGGATATTGTTGAACTTCGTATGGTCAACAATCTGCAAGAAACTCCAATGGTGGCTACTTGGAAACTCATGTTCATGACCATGATAACCATTTTGTTTCACCATTTGGATGTATTAGAACTTCAATTCAAAGTTGTGGTTGTTGATTGGTGGACAAAGAACACTTGATAAAATTCCTTCAAGAGTAAGCTTGGCATAGTCGCCATGAGTCCTAGCTTGCTGAGCCATGCTAAAGATGTTCTCAAACACTTCCGGTTCTCCTTCGGAACTCGATCAATACCCGATACGTTTATAGACAGGGTATAGAAGCTTATTTGATTAATGAAGGGTGAGATAGAGACTCTTGTGGTGGTATTATGAATGGTGGAGGGCACGGTAGAGTTGATTGAAGTCTCCTTGGTAGATGTCAATTGCGTTTATAACATCTCATGCACGTCTAGTAGCACAAAAGAGTTCCTACACACCAAGAAATAAAATCCAACGTAACAAACAAACGAGAGTAATACACAACAAACTTTGAAACAAGAGAAGTTATATTCAATTTGACTCATTCGGTATACAAGCTTCCATGCATTCCTATTCTAACAACTAAGTCTAGATGTTGATTGACACCTATATAACTACCAATGACTCATATGACTTGATGTGGTCACAAGAAGTTCATAGGCAAAAAATGCACGCCAAGTGCTCGATGACATGCCTCTATGAAAGCTACACTAATGATGGATGAATTGGGTATATAATCTCCTCCTATCCTACCAATTCCTCAATTAAAGATGCTACCCTAGGTCAATCAAGCATGGTCATGCATCAATCTCCCTACATTCATTCTAGTGAAAGCCATAACATTCAAAGGACTCTAGCATAACCATCCAGTAACAACTTTTATTACCAAACATCATCCAAACTTGACCAACCCCTAAAGCTTAAGGGGTTATCTATGCATCAACATCATCTCTAGTATAACAACAACACAAACTAGCCTACCATGGCAAAAGTCAAAGGAGAAAGAGAGGTTACAAACACCATTCTTGACATCTATGTAGAAGGCTTGAAGGTGATGATTCCTTGATCCTCAATCTTGACTCCAAACTCCACCCAACTCAAGCTAGCTAAGGTTCGAAAATGTAGGAGGAGGGCAACCATTTTTACCCAAACACCAGAGTCTAGTATGCAATGGTCAACACAAGAGAGTGAGTATGAGTATAACACCGACGTACAATCGAGCGATTCCGGCTTTCTAAAAAAAAGATCACCAAGACTGACTTATGCCATCATATATATTATTGTCAACCTATAATGGCCGATGATATTATTGTGGGATACTGCTTCTGACCATGTGAAGATCAAGCTGGTTTGAAGATTGTGTATGGCAAGGTGAAAACAATTCATAGTGTTCAACAACTCGTAGCTATACTTTGAGTTCAATAACGACATCAGTGAAGATTCAAGTTTTGCTGGCGCTGCAACAACAACCTACTCTAAACATTCTCTTTCACAGAACATGAAGGAGGTGCGTGATTATGTTGGACACCACATGGAGGAAAATGTAGTTGCAAACAAGGGTGAGGACAAAGCTACAAACCAAGCTGAGGACGAGGATGATGGGGATTTTGAGGCATCGAGTGAGGATGACGATGGTGACCATATTGGGCCGCTGAATCCCAAAAGAGAGGATGCTGATGTCAAACTCGGCTGAGGAGCTGCTTTATCGTCCCATACCCCTCCGCGAGAGTACACTCCACCTAAGTTGTACAGATTGGTTAGGTAATGACTATGGACTATTACGGTGGGGTGTAGAAATTCCTAACTTCAACGCCACCCGTGAAGATTTCTACATAAAGAAGGATGTAAGTCTTGCTACCAAACACTGGTCAATCCAAGCACCAAATATTAACAAAACCCGCTTAAAGAATTGGGAACTTGAGGTTAGATGTCATTCGTACCCAACAAATTGGTGTCCATGGAGGTTACGCCTGACGTCTAAACCAGAGGACGAGTTTTGAACTGTTAGGCAGTAGAATCCACAATACTCATGTGATGGCAGTTACCACAATGTCGAGTCGACCAACTTGATGTTAATGTCATTGTTGAGGTGATAATACACTGGGTTAGGACACAACCATATTTAAGGGTTAGGATAGTCCAAGAAGATATCGCAAACAGGTTCTAACTACCGATCTCATACATGAAGGCACGGTACATTGAGCAACGGATGATGGAAATGATATACGGAGACTGGGAAGGGTTGTATAAAAAGATTCTAGATTTTTTTATTGAGGTACAGTGTTGGAACCCGAGAACATAGGTTGACTTCCACCTAGACGACCGAATCATTTGCGGAGAGGCACATAAGCAATTTTGGTCTGTATTCTGGAGCTTCAAATCGAGAATTGAAGGTTTCCATGACTATTATCCTATGCTGGTCATACATGGAACCTTCCTGATGAATCTTGAGCAAGTTCATTTGATGGTAATCACATTATCCTAACTCAGCATTTTCCACAGTCCCAAAAGAGAGTGTGGATTAATGGGTGGGTGTGGTTCTTCAGTTGCATTTAACAAGTTTTCACAAAGAGACATAACATATGTGTAATATCAAAATCATCATCTTGGGATAAGAGTTGTGATGGCCAACATAAGTGGAGGGTGCAATATAGCAATGGTGCAACCGACATTATGAAAGCAACTAGAATAGTCATGTGAAGGTGTCTAACATGAAAAATAGGGTGAAGTCCATAGGTAACAAGTCTCCGTAGTACCAGAAACTTAGCTAGTTATGTTACATGTGGAGTCTGACTTTCTAGAGGCTGACTAGAGACTCGGGGTTAACAAGCCAAACTGGGTTATTGATGACAAAGCGTTGTGAAATAAAGCCGTCAATGTCAAGTAAGGTGGGATGCGCTATGGAATTATGACGATGAATATGGCTGAGAGTATCAATGGATCATTCAAAGGGATCCAGTCTCTACCAATATGCATTTTAGCCCATGCATCGTTTTACTGGTATATTACTCATGACTGTTGACGTTACTAAATATCGTTTTGGACTGAAGATGTGGAGCTACATCCTAGCTCGTGCCGCCAAGATGGTCAAACGAGAAAAAAATTTCCCACCAACCCACCATCATAGATGGTTTGCCCGGCATGCGACACGGTGAGGCACAACAAGAGCACTTTTCTAATGACCCGTAGGACAAGCAGGAACCTAAATTAGACTATGTCAATTCTATGTTGCTTTTGGTTTTTATGTTATTTCCGTTTATGGTCTGTTTTTTTATTTTGCGGTTTCCTTTGTACTTTGTTCAATTGTTTTTCCTTGTGACTTTGAGTTTCTATCGGATAAATATTATTTCCTATAGTAGATCTAGAAAATAAAATGGAAAAACCACATTAGATGGTCTAAAAAAACATTTAATATTATGGTCTAAGAACTCAAACAACAAAGATGACAAAAAATAAAGAGTTCAGCAGTTCAAACACTAGAAAGTAGTGCATACAACCATATATTGTTATGCAACACCGACTAAAATATTTTTTTGATGTCCACGACATCCTCCACCCGAGGGGGGTCTCCGATGGTTTGCTAAGTCGTGGTCTTAAGAGTCTCACTGCCTCTACCGAGATTAATGGTGCAACCCATGATGACGATGACCTCTCTAAGGTGTGGTCGACTCGACGGAATAGTGAATGATCTGCTCCTCTAGTGTTATATGGTTGAAGTCAGTAGCAGGATGATTAGGAGCTTAATAGGGCAGGGATAGAGGCCTGACAAAGTTTCTCTACCACTTAGGGGTGGCATGCCTGGTGGGTTAGTCCAGCTAGTGCCATGTGCGGGGGGTCGCTCCAAGTCGTCCAACCTATGCTGCATGCCACCGTTCACGTACATCATGGACTGGACTGTAGGGTCTAGCAAACTAATTCTGTATGGTAACCCAAAGGTTTTCCAATCCATCAATGTGAGACAAGGAAAAATAATTATGTTAGGTTTGTATGCAAGATGCAAACATGAATAAGGAACATATGTTATTTCAATCCATCCATTGGATGAGAGAATAATGTAATTTTTGGATTATAAAACAAAATCTATATGGGAGAATAATTAGATTAGAGAAAAAGAAAGACGCAAAACCTTCTCAATGTTAAGGGATACCTAGTCGTGGATGGCTTCAAGCTGACAAAACTAAGCCAGGGTTATATGCTTGATTTTTTGTTGTTGTGGGTTTTCTACTCATTTTGTCAACACTTGATTTTTAATGTTAGGTTTGTTGTACTTGGTTTAAATTTAGGGTTGTGTACTTGAGTTTTTGTTGTTGTGGGTTGTTACTTGTTTTCTTGTACTTGATTTTTTAGTGTTAGTTATGTTGTACTTAATTTGTGTACAAGGTTTGGGGTTAAAATTATGTACTCGTTTATCCTGTACTTAATTTTTGTGTTAGGCTTGTTGTACTTGGTTGTTGTACTCAGTTTAGGGGTAGACTTATGTACTTAATTTTTTGTTGCGTATGGGTTGTGTACTCATTTTTCTCATACTTGATTTTTAGTGTTAGATCTCTTATATTTTGTGTCTTATGGTCATGTCCTTGTTCTTTGTTTTCATATTTATTTTTCATTCTAATTTATACATATTTTTCATTCTTTGTACTTTGTTCTGAGATGTAAACAAAGGATTGTAGCTCTATTGATTCATGTGTAACGGAATTTAATAGCATGAATATGAATGTCACCACCAAAATTTTGAATGGTAGAAAACAAAGATGAATTGATTATATATCATTTAGGATTACTTGCCACGCTTACCTCGTTGATTGTCAGCTGATATTAGTTAACCGCGATGCTCGATTTTCTGGTATTAGACTCATTTAGATCCATCGACGCCATTGTTGTAATATAGTTCCAAGAACAAATGCGAATTGATTTGTGATCGAGACAATGAATCGGGCAAGTTTCAAACAAACAAGAGAATTTTAAATGTTTGTGTTCTAATTTTTTTAAACAATTGAATTGTTTGTGGAGGTAAAATTACCCTCGGTGAGATGAGATCCGTTGGATTTATTTTCCGTAGCCAATACCTAATTTATTTGCTAGCAATCCGGACTCAAATGCTCTCTAATATCAATGGGAGTCATATAAATGCATAATTCTATTATTAGGAGACTTTTTGGACTAATTATAGTTGAAGAGAATGTTGATCGTATTTATAAGATCTTGGAATGTAATGTCTGGTGGGTTCGTAAATTACAACAACAATATTAAATGAGTTGGTTTCATTTGATAAACAAGGAAATTGACCTACTAACTTTTCCCAGAACCAATCACGAAGGGCATTTTTTAGGAGAAGATGATTTTGAGGTTTTTTAGATAAGTAGTTAATTTTTTATTTTCTAACCTATTCTTTTCATTAAATTTAAATTTATTCTTTTAACTTCCCCTTTTTGTTTTTATGTTTAGATTGAAATCATTTTCCCCCTTCTCCTACTTCTCAAGCCTTCGGCATTTACTTTACCGATAGGCCTTTTTTTTCTTTCTCAATTCAACTTCATCTTATATCTTATTCTTTGGATTATTTTATTCTATTTTTTTGCTTTTGTTAGAGCTCGTACAATAAATCTCGAGTAGCTTTTCGATAGTGGTGATTTTCCTCAAATATCCAAATCGCAGTTGTCATTTTTTATTGACGTGAATTCATTTCCTGATATCAAGCTCGACAGTCCAAGTTCTAACAAAATTCTGATTCACAATATAACAAGAGCATAACTAGTTTGGAAAGGAAGTTGTTGACCTAGTTTTGTTGTTTGGTAATTCTCGTATTTCTAACTAGTAACATACATTGAACTAGTTTGCGAACCAAACATAGCAAGTCAGACCAGCTACTAAAACATTACGAACTAGCTCAGGCATTTCAACCAAATAAGTAATAACCAATACAAGCAGAACTAGTTCAAGGTTTAAGTGAAACATGATAAATCAGAATTGGGAAATAAGCACACTAGTAAAACTAGTCCAGTAAAATCAAAATAACCAACCATCACCATCTTGTTATCAAGATCCTTACTCAACTCTATACAACGAACAACCTGCATGAAACTATCACTTTCAACTTCCTCAATATTATGAAGAGCAATCACAGAACCACTACCTTCGGGATATCGAGGAAATGAGTGCATCCCAAGAGGAAACGCTTATTGCGGATGAAGAAATGATAAAGAGAATGGTAGAGATGATGAAGAGAATGGATGCCAGAGAGGATATGATTTCAAGAATAGAGCCTGCTAACACTTCCTTTGACAACGATGTCGAGTTATTAGTAACCAACACCTCTAAAAGGTTTGAAATAGTATGGAGTTTGAATATGGAGGAGGGGGTGGCCGGAATCGAGCATGTCGGAGCTCCTCACCCAAAATCGCAGTGTAGGAGTTAGTATCGGTTTCTACACTGAGTAAGATTCAAAATCCTATGAGAGGTAATTCCTTACTTAATGGGCTTCAAGACTAGAAAGTAGAGGTCGACGCGTAGATTTAGAGTTGGTGGAAGCTCCTTAGACATGATCATTTTTACTCATCAACTACCGCCTGTTGATCCCAGAAAAAGGGGAAACAAATTGAAGAAGGACAAAAGAGCTTCACTCGCCATCGTCACATTTAAGGACTCCGAGCAGGCCCTCCCAATCATTTGTGTTGGTCAACCCACCAGCACAAGACCTCACTTTCAGTAGGGTTTATTGTAATTTATAAACTAATATTACTTGTTGGATGAATTTGGATAATCTAATTAGGAAGCAGGACAAAGAAAGAAAAAAATCTTAAGGATTTTGTCTTATTTGATGACTGGATTCATATATTTTAACATTACACTTCACACAGCAGAATTGGGAAATTATGAATGAATTAATAGTCCATTGGGTTGTTGTTAATTTATTGCTCTAATTGTGTGTTTTATGTAACTAAAAATAATAATTTTGCCAGATTTTGATTTCAACATAGGCCTCTGAAATCCATTTCACGGCCTTGACTTTGGGTCTTCATGATGAGTGATCGTTGACGGCTTGGTATTATTGATGCGGTGAGATTAGGATTTTGGTTATATTATACTAATAGCCTGATTGCAAAACGAAAGAGTGTTTGTTGGCTGGAAATCTCACAAATCATCGCCGTGCTGGGTCGGAGGAGGGGATGCTGACATCACTCGCCACCCTAGTGTAAAAATGAACTCCACGGGATAGGTTGGAAGAAGAAGAAGAAGAGTAAGAAGAAGAGGAAGAAGAAGAAGATCACTACCTGGTCGAGCTCCTTCTGGCGATTGTCGTGGTCGTACTTATTGTTTTGTTTGCGGGTCTTATTGATCCGATCTATTAGCAACTCCTCCTAGTTGACCATATTCTTGTTCTGGTCCATCTTGGGCATATTCTTAATACGGGGTAGAACATAGTGGACCCCGTCTAGCATCGGCGTCCAAGTCTCCGACGGTTGCGCCTCATCGTACCGGTTGTTGACGATGGTGTAGGCTTGGATGGCTTTGAGGGTGCTCAGCTCCTTCACTTTCTTCATTAGCCTGCTCTTCCGTTTCTTCAATGACGCCATCCTGGCTGACGAGTTTTGTATGTACACTAGTTTTACTTTCTTTCTAGTCATGATTAATTGAAGTAGCAGACCCAAAATGGTTCAACACACCTGGCCAAATTGTATGATGATTAGGTAGTGTGAGTGTGATTCAAGACCCAAACTTCATTGTTTTATATATAGTGGATGTGGGATGATTTGGCTGTTGGTGAAAGTAATGTGAGGAGCAAAATTTAATTATGCTTTCCAACTAAGTAATAGTTTTTATGGTATTGAAATTCATTTTAGTGTAAAAGATATTTAATATTTTAAGGAAATAAAACAAAAACCACACAAAACCAAACTTGATTAATTTAGAAGGAGAGTACCCAAGTACTCTAGTAGGCAGTGGTCGAGTTTAGCCAAATGAGTGTATTTCTTCATATTAAAAAAAACAACTAAGTAATAGTAAAGTCAAATATCAACAAAATAAAAATTGAACACCATAATCATAAGATTTGCAAAATTACAAAATAATTGTTTCTTGATATTTATGCCATCAACACGTCGTTTGACCACTTATTATTTTTTATCCTTAAATAATATATTTTCATCTAATTTTACATATTGAACTCAACTTTAATATATGGTAAATCAAATAATAATTAATATAATTTAGATCTTAGTTGTAATAGAAAAAATATAATTAATTAAGTATTTGATTTTGGAACAAAACCTTTTAAAATGCTTATGAAAAATTAAGTAGCATCTCTGGCGAAGATGATAAATATGATGGATGTCTTTGGAGTGGTATGGGGTTCGACTCCTGCAAGTACGATTTTATGATCATGTTAATAAAAATTTATCTACGAAAGACCAAGCAGAATCCTGAAGTCACTTTTTCACTTCAATCGAAAAATGTTAGTCCAAATATTATCAAACAATTTAAATAGATGAGACAATCACGACTATCTCATCCCACCTTAGAATGAACCAGAAGATATACCAAGAACACAGAAGTACAAGAAGGGTCAATGATAGTGTTCATCCCGATTCTAATGACATAACTTATGCATTATAATTCCAAAAATACTCTTTGTAGAATCCTAAGTTTGCGAAATATTTTAAACTGTTGGAATATATTTAGACATATTGAGACTAACTTCCCATGTAAGATACTAGCACTTGATTTCTTTAACCAGTACATCACTTCGGTCAAAATCTTAATAAGTAGCATGTACACAGTAGTACGAGTCTGTGCTTTTGAATCGAAGGGGAATGAAGAGAGTGCAAGTACATTGAAAGAACGTACCCAACCTAAATGGTTGGAACTCTAGCCAATAACTAGTAGGTAATGGGTTTGAGACCTTCCAACTACATCACTTCTCTTCTTTATCTTTAATCCAGCCTGGCTGTCAAAACGACGCTGTTTTAATTCATTTAAATCCTATCAACAACTGAGCCATTTTGATCATAAACATACCATATATTAATGGATATAATTATATAAGAAACAAAATCCCATAACATATGCATATAACATTTACTGTCCCAAACATCAAATTTTGAACTAACTAGGTACCCTAAATTGTACTTAGGCCATAATGTAGACATAATCGAGACATAGTGGTTTTATAACGTAAACATAACTTGATAGCGACACATCTAACTGGAGGTTCAAGCCTCTTTGGGTCTGTCCGTGGCAAGTTTTAGCAACTCTGCCGCAGCCTCATCAAGGATTTCGTCACGAAGTGCACTCCACTGCGACAACACCAGTCGACATAAGTACTTCAACATATCTTTGATGATAACACCCTCTTCATGCCACTGGTTGGTTTAATCCGTTTTGAAACGAAGTGCATACGGGCTACAACTGTGTTAAGTCTAGATGTTGTTGAGCAGACACAACCCTCCACCGAAACATTGTAATATCAACTTTAGTGCTTAGAAGGATGAACAACCTCACATATTGCATCATCCTTGTCCCTTTTGTTTTATAATATGACTGCATCTCCAAATCCTTACAAACCATGCTATTGAGAATAAACTTTTCCTTTTTCTCCATGTCCAACCCAAACACGTAGCAGTGCTTCAACACTTCCCCGACATGGGTTGGGAAGTTAACACTTACAAATTTTCAGTCCACGGAAGTTAACACCTTAGAAATACATCTCATTGTGGAATTCGTTGAGGGCAGGCAAAAACCGAGATTGAGTTAGAGAAAAATCAATCACTTCTTCCACTTCTATCCGATCAAAAGACTGCAGCAACAACACGTTCAATATTATTCCCTAATAAAAAAAGCATCAAAACTAAATAATTCAAGACATAACTGATAATTCTTATACTAACTATAAGTGGCACGCATAGCAGTCACTATCTTGTTGACCAACAAATTCTCCTTGTTGAACTCGTGGCAGAATATATCAAGCAAAATGCTATTGATCTGGTTTGGATACTTGAGGATCTCCAACTCGAACTTTATCATTTGCATCCCTTTTTCAGGAAAGTCACATATGATGTCAGTACTAACAGATACCAAAGTAATGGAATCACTATTACTAATGAGTCGTATCATATAATGTAAAGTCAATAGAACAGAGTCATACAGGATACGTACTCTCAGTGAAAAAATATGTCACTATCTTTCTCTCCATCAGGGTTAATTCCAACTGTCGTCGCTTAGTTAGTACAAATTACTTTCTAGTCTTCTAGCGATCGCAGTCAAGTGGGGTCTGCTTGTTGTTGTTGTCAATCACTATCACCTTAGCGCTCTCCACAGCTATTTTTTGGGTTTGCGACACGGCTTGGAATACAGACTTCTCATCAGACGAAACGGAAGGGGGAGTACTTAACTCTTTAGACAATGTACATATCGTCAGCAAAGTATAGAAACACAAGCTGAGGAAAACAAAGGCATAACATGGGAAACAAAGACATGGCATGGGGAAAACAGAGGCATAACATGGGGGAAACAAAGAGGGGGAAATAGAGGCATAACATGGGGAAAACAACGTAATAACATAGTTACTTCAGATCCATAACATAGTTACTTCAGATCCATAACATGGGTACACCATATACATAATATACTGAATTCAGAACCATAACCTAGGTTTATCACAACCATAATATAGGTAAATCATCCCCATAACATATCTAACCGAAAATAACATTTATTTTAAGCTACTTGATTGCACATACCAGATGAGCAAGAGCTCTGTATTGAGCTTCAGAAGATGCCCTTGAAACGGTTGATTGCTTTTTTTACTTCAATGAAATCAAACTTTCAACAAAATAGGTGTTGTATCATGTAATTGATTAGCGTGTATCAGGGCATGTTGCCCAATCTGAGTCACAAAAACCTTTAAGTTCCATTGATGCATTTGCATTGTAGAATAATCCTTGTCCTGGAGCCATTTTCATGTATCTTAAGATATGATGTGTTGCTTGCAAGGGGCAAGGTTTTTGTTGGTATTGACGTACCTGTTGAATAGCAAAGGAGATATCAGGCCTTGTGATGGTCAAATAATGCAACTTTTCAATTAATTGTCTATAAATAGCTGGATTATCTAACTTATCACCATGGTCAGCAATCATGTGAGTTATTGGATCCATCGGTGACTTTGATGGCTTGGATTCCAAAAATCCTATATCCGTAAGAAGTTCGATATAGTAGTTTTGTTGATTGATAACAATACCAGATTGACTACGGGCAATTTCAAGTCCTAATATGTTTTGAGTTCTCCAAGGTATTTTATTTTGAAACTAGCTTGCAGATGAGCTTTCACTTCATCAATAGTCTTCATGTTTTTACCAGCAAGGATGATATCATCCACATAAGCAAGAAGATTCACCTGTTCCCTTAGCGAATAATGAATAGTCAGAACTTGATTGTTTGAAATTATTAGCCAAAAGACTAGCTGTGAGTTTGGCAAACCATTATCTGCTAGCTTGATTAAGTCCATAGAGAGACTTTTCAAGCTTACAGCAATGACCAGGTGGAACTAAAAGACCTGGTGAAGCTTGCATGTAAACCTTCTCCTCAAGCTCACCGTTTAGGAAAGCATGTGAGATGGCCATTCATTGAAGATGTAAGCTCTTGTTAGTAGGAAAAACTAGAAGATACTTGATAGAATTTATTTTGGCAATAGGAGATAAAGTGTCAAGGAAGTCAATTCCATACACTTGGGAAAAACCCTGAGCAACGAACTTGGCTTCGTCACATTCATCAGAACCATCAGCCATTTACAGCCAACAAGGCGTTTACCAAGGGGGATAGGAATAATAGTCCATGTATGATTATTAGCAGCTAATGCTATGAACTCTTCTTCCATAGCCTTGATCCAACACAAAAGAAGAAGAACCTCCTAGTAAAATGTTGGTTCATGCAAGGTGATAGCATTTAAAGCATAGGGTCTATAGGCCTCAGAAAGATTTGGATAAGATCCAACGGAAGCAAAAAAATGCTTTGCAACATTACAATTCAAAAGATAGTCCAATAAATATATGGGACGACATTTAACCTTGATTGGTCTAGAAGATTCTGGTTAGGATCATTTATCTCTAGTTGAACACTCTGTCACTGCGCATCAGTAGAAACAACAACATCAGTATTGTCTAGGGAGACCTCGGGGTCCAACTTTGTGGCATCATCAGTTGATATGTCCCGCAAAGAATACACAAGACTTGGGATAACAGGATGATGAGACGGAGGGCACGACGGAGTGACAGACAAACTCAATTCTGCATGAGGCATCATATTTTCATGATCAGTGGGGAACATAGGTGGAGAAGGTGAATTTTGAGGTGAGGCTAAACTTTGAGATCCCTTGTAAGGGAATATAGACTCATGAACACAATATCCGTATACACAAAAACTTGTTAAGAGCTGAGATCTAGAACAAGATAACCTTTTATGCCTGGAGGAATTCCTAAGAACATACATTAACGAGGACAAAGTTGAAATTTAGTTATATGATTGGCTAACGTGGAAGCTTAACGTAGAAAACCTAGAATAAGTAGATGATCTAGAGAGGGAGTTTGATAATACAGACGTTCATAGCGAGATTGACTGTTGAGAACAGGTGTAGGAATCCTGTTAATGAGATAGACTAAATGAAGAGCACAAGAACTCCAGAAACATAGAGGAAGACCAGCCTGAAACTGTAAGGCTCTTGCTACATTAAGGATATGTTGGTGTTTTCTTTCAACACAAGCATTTTGCTATGGTCTTTCAACACATGATTGTTGATGTATAATTCAATTATCATTGAAATACTGAACCATGGAAAACTCTCTTCTTTGGTCAGTACAGATTGTTTTGACCGTGTTATTGAAGTAATTATGTACCATGTTACAAAAATCCTCAATGTTAGATCTAGCTTCTGAGTTATGTTTCATAATATATATCCAGACTGCTCTAGAATAGTCGTCGACGACGGTGTGAAAATCAGAAAAGTGCTCATATGATTCAGTGGCAAGAGGTCCCCATATATCAGCATGCACAAGATCAAAGGGACGTGCTGAAATAATGATACTAGCAGGAAAGGGCAAACGATAGGAAGATTGACTGACCCAATATGACTCACTGGAATCTTACTACAATTTGGTAGATAATCAAAGACTCCAACGAAAGGCTTAGGGTTAATGCAAAACTCCATGGTTCAATAGACATGGTTTGAGGCACCAGTATCTAATATCCATGTTGAAGCCAAGTCCATTTGTGTATTCAAAGACAGAGCATATTTACCTGAGTCATGCAATAGCGTCGGAGGGCCTTGACTCATGACTAGAGCTTTATGAGTTGATGTGGATGCAGTCGATATTTGAAGTAATGACCTCATCTGATGGAGCTCTTTAGCAGAGAATGGAGAGAAGCTAGTTCTAGGTGTATAAGAACTTGAGCTATTGGTATTTGATCCTTCTTGAGTAATCATGCTAGCAAATCTTTTTGATCCAGAGTTACCATAAGAATGGTTCCTATATCCAGCTGCCTTTTTTTCTTGTTCACGCTTTTTCTTAAGCTTCAGCTTCATACAGTCCTCAACAACATGATTTTCTTTCTTGCAATACTTGCATAAAAGTCTCTTTTCTCCATTGACAGCTAAGATAGTCTTGTTTGTATCAGCAACTATTGATATTGACAGCATGCACAACAGGAACAACACTCCCTTGCTATTGTCCTTCCTCCTTTCAATTTTTCTCCATGTTGCAAAGCACTATCATAGGCAGCCGTCGCATTAGGCAAGGATTTCATCATCAACAACTGTGGTTTAAGCACTTCATATTCATCGTTCAATCCCCTAATGAAACAGATTAGATAGTCTATATCTTGTTTATCCTACAAAGCTGCTATAGCAGGGCAGACATTGGTATTTCCTAGCACACAAGTAGAAGGAACAATCAAGGCAAATTGACTATACTCCTCCCGTAAACCCTTGATTATTGTGTAGTACTGTGTAACATTCATTTGCCCTTGCTTACTGGCATGGATTTCATCTTGGAGATTAGAAATCCTAAGAGCATTAGCCTATCCAAAACGAGCTTTGAGTTCATCCCACAATACCTTAGCATTTTTCGTGATTCACACACTGCATTGGATCTCTGAATCAAGAGTGTTGATGCTCCAGTCCCCTAAAAGTTATAACTTTTTTTATTCGTATCCCAGTTCGTTAGGATTTAACAAGAAGTTAACTGGATAGTGTTTTCCTAATGCCTAACATAAACTGGAACTTTCTGTTTGCGACAGAATGCACCCAACAGACTTTTTGATGGGTTCGATTAGTCCGATTAATTTTGTAATATATATTAATGAATTATAGTTTTAGCTTAATATAATTAATATGTGTATAAATTTCTAGGATGCTAGTTATTTAATCATTTACCGATTAAGTAATTTTGTATATCATTAGGATTTGGATTAAATGGTTAATTTGGATTTAAAATGGATTTTAGGTAATTTTATACTTGTTTAAATTGAAATATGATAAATAGAATTAATTTGATAAATCATATTATAAATGGAACTAGTCTATGCTTTTAGTAGAATTTGATAACTTTCGATTAATTTAAATTAAATCTATAGAACTGACTTTAGGAGAATTAATTGGATTATAAATTGATATATCCCCTAAAAAAATTTATTAGATGAATTAATGGCTAGAATCAATTGAGTATAAAAATTGATCTATTATGATTATAAAATGATAATATATATTAGTGTAACTTTAATATGATTAAAGTTTCATGAAATAGAATTGGTTAGTAGTTAACTAGTACAATTTATTCTAAAAGTAAAAGAAATTACAAACTTTTATGGTTTCGTTCGAATGTTTTTCTCACTTCATAATCGATTATGAAGTGGTTTTTTTCCAAGTCGCCAAATCGTCGTTCTAAGCTGATTCCACTTTTTGATAGAATTTAGTTTGATCAAATTTCCTCAACTTTAGGTTCATAAAGATGTTCAAGATGTTTGGATTAAATGATAATTCCCCATGTTGGACTCTCACCGTTCGAGTAAAAAGGTAGGTTGATTTAAGGGGGTAAATTCTTTACGTTGCTAGTTAGGATTTCGTGTGATGTTTTATTTCTGCATTGAATTATATGATTGGTATTTATTTTATGTTATCTACGATTGGTACTTATTTTATGTTATTGGCAGTTATTTTATGCTATATATGATTGGTAGCTATTGTATGGTATTACTGTTTATGTTGCGTAAAGTGATGTGACTTTAAGGTATGATAAGGCTAGACTAACGACAACATTGAATGATGTTAAGTTTAGATACGACGAGTGAGTAGTGAATAAAAATACCTCACCTATATGAATAATAGATAGATTTAAAACACAAACTCACTATGTAGACTATCACCCCCCGTGACATAGGCTGCATTTGCACTTACGAACTATGAATTGGGTCGGTAGTGCCTTTACAAATTATGATACGCGCTATGATACTGCCCTTATGAACTATTTTCCGATGGATACATACTCCGAGACATTTACAAATCTAACGAATGGGCGGTAGGGGTTGTTAGTTGAGTTGGGGGACGCCCCATAAGAATAAGATATCTTGGATAAGGTTAAGAATCAGTGTAAGAATTAGTGTTACAATTACATACGATAATTAACATATGAATTACTATAATACTATGATCATAATAGAACTGACTGGATTGAGTTGTATTTTAACCTATGTTAATGAGTACTTGATATGTTGCTATGATTAAGATTTGTTCGAATCAGATAAAGATGTTTAATTTTTATGTGACATGTTTAATTAGAAAATTTTTAATTTTAAAGTACTCTGGCCGGGCACTTTAGTAATTAGTTAAAGATTTTGTTAAAGACCATTATGCCCTTATATGATTTTAAGTATTTTTACTTGCTTTAGGGGTATTTTCATGAATTCCCTATTTCTGAAAATGAGGGTGTAAGAGATATGATCAACGTGTCTATAAGTTGAGCTATCAATGAGCCAACAAAAGTCCACGGAACAAATAGACTGAGGATCCGAGATAGAGAGTCAGAAGAGGAAACATAGTTAGTCATCCTAATAGAATTGCACATTCATTCAATTATGTTAGATTCATATAAGTACTTGTAGCTCCTGGGAGGCAGTCTAGAAGGGACCTAGGCATGCAATCTAATTGGTAAGAGGATCAACTATAGGGAACCAGAAACACATGTTGAGTGTAACGAGCCAATAACCCAAAATAGAGCGTAACAAAGCAGTGAGTTACGAGTACAAGTAATCAGTATCTGTCGATATAAGCTCATATGGTACAATTATAAAGAAATTTTCAATCATATTCTGCAGGCCAGGCTGAGAAACAGTTGTGACATGAATTGCTTTGGAGACACATAGAATACCAAATATCCGATTACAAAGAATACTTCACAATAACATAGGACAAATCATAAATACTTTAAGATCATAGATAAAAAATCATTACAAACACCGAATCAAGATCATTTCTTGAAAAAAACTCCAAACATTTGTAGGTAGCAGATCAAAACATTTGCACAGAACATATCGTAACATTTATAGAGATCCTATCATGTAATCATTAGTGAGATTAACTAATTAAAGAGCTTCATGTATTTAACAGAGAACCGATCACCTATATATTGAGCCAACATCTCAAAATCTATCTGAGCTGAGTTTTCAGGTTGTCCAGAATCCATTGTTGCAAACACTACATCAAATAGAGTTCTTGTAACACCCCAATTTCGGGTTGCTTGTCGATTCTAGATTTTGATCTGAGTTTCGATTCTTGAAATCACTGACATGTGGACGACCATGGGCGTGACCCTGAGACAGTCACAGACATGGTTTTCAGATTAACCACATCGGGGTAGGCAGTCAGTCACGAGCATGACCACCAGACGATCACGGCCGTGACCATCAGTAGGCCGAAAGCATGGTTGTTAGGCAGTCAAAGGCATTGTGATAAGTCAGTCACTGACGTGGTGGCCTTATTATAAAACCATATTTGCGACCTACAACTCAAAATACACAGAAACAAAACTAGGAAATTCTCTGACGAATGACGTTCGCTCTTAGGACGTAGAGAAGGCACAGCGGATCAATCCAGATCATTAGCAAAGAGTTAGAGAGGATAGAGGCAGCTTCGAAAGGTAATCCATTTTCTTCTTCTCTCTCAATCCTTCTGATTCTAACCCACGTAGGAAAATCCTAACAGTTTAGCGATTTGGCATTTTGGCATTTCAATCCCACGATTGATCTCTTCAGGTCATTCAAGACAGGTGGCCTCAGCTATGGGAAGGCAGTTTCAGATTAGACTATACCGGGAAAGCTAATCAGAGGTAGGGGTTTAAGCCATTCTGCTTTATAAGCGTAGAACTGTACTGGGATGATTATGAATCCAGTGATGGGATTCTTATTGTGATTGTATTCATGATGTAGAACGAGGGTTCTGAGGACCGTATAATAGTGTGTGATCTACTATATAATTATTGTGATTTGTTTTGGAGTGAGGGCTCTAAGGCTGTATAGTAGTGTGTGATCTACTATATAAGTAGTTATTATAGTTTGAGCATAAACTTGTGGCTGTATAGTAGTGTGTGATTCACGGTTCATGATAGGATATGATATGCCTAGCTAGACTAGCTCATGAATTTATTCGTCGGTCACCCACCCATGGATTGCACAATCTCTTAGGATTTCATATATCAGGAACGATGTTTGGGTATGTCTTCTGATGTTGCTCACACAAAATTTCAGGGCGGTTCCGTGGTCTAATCCACCATGAGGTCATCCACACAGCTAGGGGTGGCTGATGATAGGTTGATGACAAGGTCAATTACTAGATGTTAGTTCCCGTCCTACGTGAGTCTAATAGCCACTCAGTGCTTATAACTGACCCCTTCTCTTTTCTACTTGTTTGGACGATCTTGGGACCTTAAGAGCAAATGCCGCCTTAGAGGACTACACGAGAAGCACCAACACCTCAACTGAGTGGCTTCGGGAGTCATAGAGAGAGGTACCATAGACGACCTCATTTATCCCTTCGGGAGTCATAGAGAGTCATAGCTTCAGATTACTTGTTTGGGGATGTTGGTTTTCCCATTGTTTTCAGGATAGCTTTTACCATTATTATTTGGTACTTGATTTCTAGCATTTGATGCTCTGGTTTATACGTTGTTGTTTCGTTATGTTATGAGGAGTTTGATGCTTTTCGTATTTATGTGTATTTTACCTATGTTTTGCGATGATGAGTTAACCCGCTAGTAGTTGCATGAATCGAACCATGTGATTCGATCAGATCGTCTATGGGCGGGTTTCATAGTTCTAACCTAGTAGTTATTGTCCATTTACTTTCCCAAACCATGAATCACTAAAATCGACATTAAAATCCAAAAAGAACATCATTAAAAAGTCAAACCTTAAAAAAGAGAATGTTGGATATTTAGAAAAAAATTGGCATTTACCTTTATATGACCAATGATAAACATCTTAGTAGCGGCCCTTATTGTCTCTATGAAATTTCATGGCGATCAGACCATGTTTGCTCCTTTCAGATCTAAATTTTTCTAAGGAAGAAGAGAGCTCGCCAAAATAATAGATAAACATTCTTGATATTTAGGTGGACTGGTCGTCAATATAATGGAAGAGCCAGCGAGTCATTTTGGTGCAGTTCTACGAGCAACCTCCATTCTTCAGTAGGCTTGGCATTTTAAATTAAAGAATCGGGTTTTACCCGGACCCGCCCAGTCAAGCCCATTAAAAAATCCATTTGATTTGGATTTCGGACGGGGCCGGGCAAACCCGGAAGTGGTGATTAAACAGGGATGGGTCGGAGCCGGATATCAGACTATCCATCTCGTCCCCGTCCGGAATAGCAACCCTTCAAAATGATGCTGCTGCTTTTATGTTGATGATACTGTTGCTTTTATGTTGATGTTGTTGGTGCTGCAATGCTGCTGTGTTGCTGCTGTTGTATTGCTGCTATTTTGTTCTTGTTTTCTTGTTTAGGGTTGAGTACTTATGGTTTGAACAATGGCAGCCTTTTAATGACATTCAAGTGGTTTTGTTTTACATTAAGTTTTAGTTAAATTTGATTTGATGTCAAGTAAATATTCATTGTGCGGGTAAAACCCGGGACATCGGAGAATACCCAAACCCGAAAGAATACAGGGTTTGACAATATAAATATTTATATTGCAAGATTTGTTACATTTCGGCCCACAAAATATAAAATATGACATTAATACTTTCCTTAACATTTTAATATTTTATTCTTGAAGTGCTTTTTAAATTAATTTTGAGATTTGTGAGAGAAAACTTATAATATCCAAATTGATTGATGGAGTGTATGTAACATGCATTGATAGTATTTTACAATTTAAATTTTTTCCGTCAGATCAAAATTGTGTTTTTATTTATGGTGGAAGAGGAGTTATTGTGTAAAGTAGTTAATTGAGGTAGGTTGAAATGTATAATTTATGCAATACTGCTGGTATAATCCGATTCAATGAATAATTTATGCAATACGAATTTTTACATAATAATTATATATATACTATATTGTATATTTGTTTAAAATTAGATACAATTCAACTGATGTAAAACCACAATTGAACCATCAAACCTCATAATACAATTTTTTTGGTATGGTTTTCGATATTGTTTTGAGAATATTAATCTATTACAGTTACCCATTATCTCGGTTTTGTATTATTAGTTTGTTCAAACTAAGTTGTTGGGTTAGTGGTAGGATTATCAGTTGGGTATATATTACCTTATCTTGGATATTTGGAGGAATGGAGATGGTCATAACATGGGTAAAAAAATTTTATCATCGGAGGTGAGAGTTGCCTCAAAACTCATTGAGAAAGTTTCTACAATCGGTGATTGTTGTCTGATTATAATAATATAATATGTCCATATTGCCACAATTAATCTAGGCCCTTAGATCATGAAAGGATTCATGTGCCTAGATTTATCATTTATCCAATTAATAATGTTTTGGAAAAAACATTAGTTTGACACGTATTATAGCCTAATTACACTTTTATACATATCGTTTCAAAAATTCCATATTTATAAACCAACTACTAAGATTTATAAACGACAATTTAGTCATGCCAGCTTTTGAAAAGTTCCATTCTCAGTAGGTAAAATTGAAAAAAAGTAAGTGAGGAAGCAAAAATAAGAAAGATTGATGTTAATTTGAACATATCCTTCCATTTGGATCTAATTACAATAGTGTAATTACGTTATAGTACCTATCCATTTGAGGGTTTTCCCTTATATTTTTTTCATTGACTAAGAATCATATATCTTTGTCAAGTCAAACTTCTATAGTTTGATATAAATTAGTGAGCAACTTGAATCCTCACTAAATTATTCTAGTCATAGATCATTAATTATTTTTTGTTTCATTTTTATATATTATAATGTGATTGTAAGTCTAAAAGAAAAATAATATAGAACACATATTATAAATAAATTATTTAATGCAATAGTAAAATATAATCAAAACAAGTTTTCTTTGTTCCTAGAATGCAGTCATAGTTGGCGGCCCACCTCGACAATGTAGTATAGATTCGCAACATCGGTTTGCATTTATTTCAATTAATTATATTCACTTATCTCAAACAAAAAGTAATTACATTAATTCTGGTATTTCACAAAATAATTTTTTATTTATATTTATATTCTATTTATTTAGTTTACAAGTACTGGTTATTCAAACTAGTTTTAAATTGTTATGAATATAATTACTATAGTGAATGCACCATTGTGTAACTCCTTATTCCATTCTTCAATGTATTTCATTGTATTTATTTTCCCACCTTTATGTGTAATAATATTAGAGAGTATAGGTTATGATCTATGAGCCTATAAATAGAGCTCTCATTTGTAGCATTCGATACACCTCAATAAGAAACTCTCTCCCTCTCCATATTTCTCTTGTTCTTGTCTTTTTTTGAGTTTAGTTTTATAACACGTTATCAGCACGAAGTTCTGCCGTCGAGCAACTTCTTGTAATCATGAGCGAAGTGCATACAAACAATACATATGGCCAGTGAGTTCATGCTTATGCTCCTGATGCCCGTTTTTGCAATTTTATTATTGCGCACGAGTGCTCGATTCTCAAAAGTTTACAAAGATTGATATTTGATTGCTATTTACTCGATTCTCTTATTCTTCTACCTACTTTCTTTTTGTTTCAAAACTAGATTTAGTTTGCGATTTCAAATGTTATTACATTGATTTACTCGATTCCTTACATTTTAGCTTATTATATCATCACATCAATTTTTTTTTCTCCTATAATATAATTGGTTCTGCAAGTTGTTCTTGCTATTGACAATTCTCAGATTTATTATGCATATACATATGTATTTTTTTCCTTTGTTTTTATCGATTTTACTTAATATTAAAGCATATTTGTCAAAAGGAAACAGATCGGTGGTTATCTGATTATTATCATAACCATTATTTTTGTAACGTTGGTCATCACATTATTACATTACGTTTACATTAATATTTTTCAATCATCATCAACGATTGTCATTAAATATTTAAATGGCTAATGATCATGTCATTATTAATGGAATCGTAAGTTACGTTTATCGATTAAATAAATGTATTATATATGTTGTTAATTACGTTTTAATAGTATATTCATGTCATTATTAATTCATTCATAATGTGATCTAATTTATTTATTTTGATAATTACGTCAAACTTTTTTTAAATTTGAGTATGTGGTTTTTGATGTTTCGGGCAAGAATTACTCTTCATGGGCATTCGAGGCTAAAATCCATATATAATAGTATTGGTGAAACGAGACGATAATGCACGTCTTATCATGACAAAGCTAAAGCTTTGCTATTTACTCGCCATCATCTGAATGATAGGCCGAAAGATGAGTACCAAGAGACACAACATATCGAAAGAACAAAGCTATACATATATTTTATGTCTCGAATATTGAAGGTCGAAGTGACAAAATATCAATCTTTGTAGTGATTGATTATACTCATAAAAGCTCGATATGATTGAATGTCCCACGAGACACATATCTTGAGAAACGGGTTATCTTATATTTCCAATGTTGATGGTCCAATGAGACAAAATATCGGTCCATGAAGTGAGTGGATATAATCATATGTCCACAAAGTGATTAGACAATATATATTCCCACAAAGTCAATACACTATCGTGGAAGAGAAAGACCTAATCTTTCAAAGGTCATAGGCCATCCAAATTTATTGTGATGAGAAAATCCTATATGACACTATCATATTTCTCGAAGTGCATACACTTATATCATATTATTTTCCGATGAAAATGTCACAATACATGATGACTATTTCATATACGGAATTCAATGTGGATTTGATGGGCATATAGTACCAAGGAAAGTATTTTTCAACCAATAGTTGAACAAAATCTCGAATAATTATATGATGAAATTCACACAACTTCTCGAGTTTGACGGGAAATTGGTCATCTCGTTGGTGATAGAGATGTGGAAAGATTAAGTTGATAATCATGTTGAAAAATTCTAGTGACATGAAAGGTGATACAACCATCAATTTTATTTTGATGATCATATCAAAATGATGTTAATTTAGCACTCAAAGTGATTGTGCAAAGACACATTTAATTTGTTACATTGTTCCTGAAAGCATAAGTGACAACATATTATCATTGTTCACATAAGGAACCGTTTTATTCGGATGGACATAACAATTATGGTTATACGAGAATTATTGATCTATTAATTGGTGACATAGATGATTGAGAAATATATCTATTTATCATTTAAACTATGTACCAATTCTCATGACAAAAATGAGTATTTTATGATGAGAATCACCATAATTAATTGTGATATATATCACATCGATAGTGCACCAAGATATATGGTGTAGTACAACATTTCTCTCAAGCTCTAGATCGAGCTATTATATTGTTCACGAAGGAACAAAATCCTTATTCCAATTTGTTTATGATCAAGAGAGGAACAATAATATGGTCTATAACTATATAATTATTGAATCAATAATATTATCCTCCAATTTGTACTACACATATGTTATTGTGATTGAGATACATATATATAAATGTAAACTATACGTTTACTCGTCCTGACAACTATTATTTGGCATAACCGGTGAGACCATCCCGGTTCAATCATGATGCGAATCGATAAGTACCTCTATGGTCAATTTCAATGATTCCATAATCTAAAGTGTATGTTCTATTGAAGATTGTTGTGCATGATGGTCTCAACTTGGGTATTCTAAAGAAATGATTCCTAAGGTTATAGGGATTTAAGTAGTCCTTGTGACTCCCCTACTTCCTGGGAACACAAACGATTTTCTCGTTCGTCAACAAGGTTTCGTTTCTAGGAAAGCATTTTCACCTTTCCGTTACCCATTGTTGGGTAAATCTCCAACACAACATAATTCATTTTTGGATTGCTTTTCCTCAAATAGAGTTGATGTTGGATAATCATCAACTAAAGTAAGATCATTTATCTTACACACAACAAAACAAGGGTGATATTTATGGATCCATACGCCCAACATGTGAACCAATTATTTTAATTGATGTATCAACTAGAAGGTCACATGTGTATATGAAAGAAAACTAAAATTTGCGAGATTACTAGCTCAACCATTTTGGTTATGAGCATATTTTCATGATTACCCTATAACGAAAATGTGTCATTGAAAACCAATATATTATTGTGAACATGTCATTTACATGCACAACACAAATTCGCATTACGCCAAGAAATTATCATGAATTCCTCCATTATGTTTGGTTTTTGGGTCAAAACCTTTTACTTCCAATCTATGGATATATGAATGTGATATACACATCTGAATTGCTCCACCACCATTTATTAGGATGGGTTCTCAATGAAGATTGAGAAATTATTTTGATTACGAGTTCATCGATGGTAAAGTATCACATCGTTGTCGGGAGTATTTTGATGACTCGTTTGGAGGTTTATATTTAAACTTCCCAACATTAGGGGGAGAAAACAAAAGTTGGCCAAGAGATTAGATGAATGATCATATTATTTTGATCCTTGCACTAAGCAATATGAGCTTGAAGTTCAAAAATATATAATTCATTATCGCGTACACTTTACCGACCGAACGAGAGTAAAGTTTTCATGTGCCAACTCAAAATGCTCCAATAACAATAATGCCAATATTGGGTAATCTGACATCAGAAATGAGTCTAAAACCCGCAAAGGCGTGATAGACCACTCGGTTCCAAAGAAAAAATCCTCAAAAGTGGAATGGAGCTATATATCAAGATGGTCAAATTGAGGTTAAGATTATTTAAACAAAGCCACCAAGAGAAACAAATAATGTGCTCAAGAAGAGTATCAGGTACCTGAAAGATATGAATATATATCTCAATTATCTATATCTTGGATGGAAAATATTGGAACCCCAATGAAGTCAACGTCGACGAAATATTTGCGTATAGTGCAACGCTAAATATGATAGTTGAAAATGAGGATCATTAGCCAAAATGCATGCACAGATAGAAATGATTGGCTAAAAAAAATTTCAATTTGAGGCAAATTCAAATTCCCAAGAGAAATGAAAAGTTTTAAGACATCAAGTCTTTATACATTGAGATGTAAAGTATGAGTATGAGAAGTTATGAAACATCTCATTTTTGAAAGGTTTTGTACAACAAACCTATAACATTTTGATTATGAGAAAATATATTCTCATGTGGTGGATGCAACTATTTTTCATTATTCGATTAGTCTGGCAATTTGTGAAGGGAAAGAGTTTGCCCCTAATGGATGTCCTTGCAACCTATATGTATGGTTTTCATAATTAGAATACACATGTGTATATGAAATTCCCTTGAGGATTTAGTTCACGTGAACAAGTTATATCTAATTGACGTCATATGGATTGAATAATTGAGAGAAGTGGTCCATTTAGCATATCATACATTTCTCTATGCATAAAACTATGATTTCTTTTTCATATTGAGTTGAATTTTGAATGATGAAAAATCATCTTTGTCATATTTTATGATTTTGAAATTCTTATAAAAATTTCTATACTTTATTTTATATTTAAAATGTATTTCTTTTGTTTATAAGAGTATAAGTGTCATCATCATCTTTTGTTATATAGATGACATACACTTTATTGAGACTCCTAAAGAGTTTCTCAAAGCAATCAAATATTGATTAGCTAGAGTTCGAGATGGAAGATGTGGAAGATTACCACTAACTTGCCAATTGTGCATCTCTCTCGAACATGATTTTCGTATATCATCAATGATATACTAATTATATCCAACAAAAAGTTATATGGATATGACATGGCTATCGATTGCCTGGATGGTAGTCGATCACTATGTGACTCTATGTCGAGTTTAATCGACCTTTATTAAGACACAAGATG
This sequence comes from Linum usitatissimum, assembly GCA_030674075.2. Lineage (NCBI taxonomy): Eukaryota > Viridiplantae > Streptophyta > Magnoliopsida > Malpighiales > Linaceae > Linum > Linum usitatissimum. The sequence continues at coordinate 3,722,088 of JAUJYP020000848.1, forward strand.
TACTCGATTTTGAAGTAGTAATCTTGGTCATATTTGTGTTGGTTGACCATAAATTGGTCTCATGTGATAATTTTACCACTTGGTGGGCCGTGAAACCAACTTATAAAGCTACACCACCATTTCAAGATCTGATCCTATAAATCATGCATGATATTTATTTTGCATATATCCTTGAGTTGCAAGAAAATGTTGCAACGTGATGTGATGATTATGTACTCTTTTTCCTTCACTAGGTTTTTATCCCATAGGGTTTTCCTAGTAAGGTTTTAATGAGACATATTCTCATCTAATGGTCATCTAAGGTGAAGTGTCATGTGAATTATGGATGACCATCGATCATATGATGCATACATTTTATGCACAAACTTCAATGAGTTGAAATATTTAAGTGCACCTAAGTGATAACTTGGTTGATTTATTCACCAAAGATCTCTCTCGCATCAACCGTTGGAAAGCAAATTTGGAATTGGTGAGTGAATGATCTCAACGATATAATGATGAGCGAGAGTTGATATCCTCATCGGGGGAGTCAATATGAAGGATCTCAACCGATATCATCATCGGGGGAGTCAATACGCAGTTGTACTCTTTTTCCCTTAACCATGGTTTTTCCCACCGGGTTTTCCCCGGTAAGGTTTTTAATGAGGCAAGTATCAAAAGCGTATTCGAAGAACGATGTATAACCAATGGTCATTCAAGGGGGAGTGTTATGAATATAATTACTATAGTGAATGCACCATTGTGTAACTCCTTATTCCATTCTTCAATGTATTTCATTGTATTTATTTTCCCACCTTTATGTGTAATAATATTAGAGAGTATAGGTTATGATCTATGAGCCTATAAATAGAGGTCTCATTTGTAGCATTCGATACACCTCAATAAGAAACTCTCTCCCTCTCCATATTTCTCTTGTTCTTGTCTTTCTTTGAGTTTAGTTTTATAACATAAATGATTTATTTTCAGTTAATTATTAACAAATAATTAATGTTATTTTGAATTGATCCTTCAATTTCGATCTCATTGTGGTGTAATTACGCTATAGTATGTACCAATTTGAGGTTTTTCCCTTACGTTTTCATCACTGACTTGTAATTATACTCCTTCATGCAGTCAAACTACTATAGCCTAGTCTGTATTTTCAAAAAAACTGAGCAAACTGGTAACTTCAGTATACCAGGTACACTATCTTTTTATCTTTCTGTGTTGGTATGCGGTTCTGGTTGTTTTATATCTAAACATCTTAATATTAACATTGCACCAATCACTTAAATTTTTGGAATTCATATACTTATACATTACCATAACGACATCCAATGATTAATATTTATTTATTGATATTGACTAAATAGTTTTATTTTATCTACAAAGACGCAAATAATTCAATTTCAAGGAACAATGAAACCACAATTCTCCCTTCACTTGAATAGTTCAAGTTATTGGTCCTTCATCAATGATGTTACTTAATCGATTTGTTACAATTTGAGCTGCAAACTCGATATGTTATCAACACGAAAATATAAAAAGATATGAAAATTCAATAAGTATTATAATTAAGTCAAGTAGTCATTAATTTAATTTTTTTTGAATTAATACAATTTCTAGAAAAAAAAGAAGGAACGATTGAGATTTGTTCTCAACAACGAGCGGTTACGATCGGTTGAAATTACTAAGCGTATCGGTATTCCAGTAGTACCAAAAAGTTCACCGTTTTATATTATTATGGCATGGTAAGTAAAAAGCAAAATACTATAGAACACATATGATAAATAACTATTCGATGTCAATAGTAAAATGTACATCGAAAGAAGTTTGCTTTCACTCATTAGATTCCAATCATGGTTGGCGGCCCACCTCGACAACGAAGAATAGGTTCACAACCACGAGAATAAGGATTAGCAGCTTCTCTAGGAATCACGACTTTGATATTACAACTTGGATCATTAGGATTATGTAGACACATATAGTGATTCATCATAGTCGTTGGGAGTTGTATTGCCTTCACATATAATGATGACGTGCTCACTAAGAGAATCACCATAAAGAAAATAATTGATGTTTTAGTATTCATCATCATGATTGACAATGATTTTTTGGAAATAGTATAACAATGAAGAAGTTAAGTTTGTATATTGAGATTTGTGTGAAAAAACATGGCTTTATATATGGGATTACTCATAAATATGCAATGGTTTTTGTAATTGCATAGTTAAGGAAATAATTATAGTAATTAAAATGTTACCTTGTTTACCAAAATCATGATAAATTATTTTCCATTTATGTTTTGTCTATTTAAAGAAGATTATATATCTTAATAAATATTTAACCATATAAATCTTTAAGATAATAATAATTGGAATAAGGAAATTATCATAAAAGTAATAGTAAATGAATTACCATTTAGTAAATGGTCTCTCCATAGAATAATTTTTGTTATTGAATGACTTAAATACATCAGATACCATTAAGCTATTTAAAACCCATCAGACTTACCAATAATCTTTATTTGAGTAGGGTGGTATGCGGTGAACACTAATTCAAATTTAGTGGTATCCAATAAACAAAATAAAGTTTAGTGTTGAGTATGGAGAGTTTTAAATAATTTAATGTATCAAGTGTATTGATGTCTAATTAAATATGGTTTGCAATATTAAATAGTCTATTAAATATACATATATAATATATTATTTTTTATCAGTTCAATTGAACCACTGGACGCACTTATATAACATGCTAACCAGGTTTTTGTAATAAAAATACACAAGAATAACCAAACATAAAAATACACTAGGAAATTGGTACTAGCCATATGAATTAAAATATAATCATATTAAATTTCAACATTAGGGACATGCCACAAAAATAAATGAACGAAACCATGTAAAAAAAATTGAACAACGTTTCGGCTAGCTATCCTTCAACTCGAGCTCTACTAGGTACTAGCTCCAGTACCTAATAGATTGGCTACACAAATGTCCTATGAGACATGAGTATGAGAGTTAATCTTAAAATGAGATACTAATTAAACCCATAATGTTATTCATTATTATCCAATTAGTCATTATCATTAACCGATTATCATTTTATTACATGGTGTGTATCTTAAAATCATCCTAGTGTACCAATGCACCACTATATTATTATATTACCGAAAAGTTGATATGTATTTTTTTGGATTCACGTGCAACTTGAACCCTCCCTTATTTTTTTGCATAAGCAATCTCTATATTCCGTAGATAGAAAAAGTAACATGGGACGTACAAGAAGTCCAATCGGAGGTGTAGTGCTCACCAACAAGGCTAGCATGGATCGCGGTTCTTTGGAAACGGAAAACACCACAATTCTTTCTCTACAACAAACAAACATTCAATGGGGGATACCCAAAAGTAACAGTTAACTAGCAATGTTCTCGAATGCATAAGAATATAAAACATAGGCTAATAAGATGGATGAGTTCATCCCAATTACACAACCTAGGGGGCTAGGGCCATGACTGTGTTGCCAAGCTCTTCAGTGTGACTGACCGGTCCCCTACAACGGACCGGCTATATCTGATGGTGTTGTCGCCTCTTGATTCGTATCCTTTGGTGACTTCAAGGATCGCCCTTCAGCTTAAGTTTCCATAGGATCCGATGTTGTGTGCTCATATCGACGTCGTTTCCCAGCATCTGCCGTGTTTGTATCCTGATCCGTGGTCATATCATGCACTATGACCGATTTTTGGTGTTGACGCATTGGTGCTTGATCCCTGTACCAATTTACCATCGGCCTGGAAGTCATAGGTTTCCTTCCTATGAAGTGGGATATCAGCTTGCGACCGTCATCTTCTGGTTTCTTATGATCCCATCGATTAGCTATTTTGGGTTGAGTTTCCTTCCACAATGGAACCTTGATCTAGTCAACCCATTGGAAAAGTAGTTGTTCTTCTAGAAACTTGAGTCCGAGCTTGCACTTTTTCTCTACATACCCCATAATTCCACAAATAAAGCCGAACTTAGATACTCGCTCATACTTATACTTACAAATAACATCCACCCCAATATGTAATGTGACTCGACTCTCCTTCGACAAAGGTTTATTGATATCCATTGCCACTCACAATCTCATGTATGCATTAGGTTAAGCAGTATGATTATTTTCATCATAACTAATGTACTGGCCCGCAGAGTTCCCAAGTAGGTTCCCCACCTCCTACGAGAAGTAACCGAATAGCAAGTTGTGGATTCGGATCCACAAATCTGCTGTGCGAAGCAGAACTTGGTCTGAGATCTCACCAATCTGAATCCTGTGGGTAAGCAGCAACTGTTTGTTGAAAACCAAGGACCATAATTCATGACATAACAGACGTCAATATCATGAGCAAAACGAAATAGGTATCGATGCCCATCCAGTTGTGTGATCTCAACACCTCGTAGCGGCTACCAATTATTCAGCATGCTCTTCTTCATTGCAATAAAATTGATCTCCTTCTTGGTGTGTAAGGCACCGACTACACAGAACTCGTACTCCCAGCTCGGCGGTTGGCTGACAACATCAACTAGAGATAGTGCAATTAACTCCGCAATAAGACCCGTTGATTAGACGATTAATGGGGTGCTTGATATGGTGTCTTATATGGTGTCAGTCGTCGTCTCCCATTCCGATCGAGCTAGGGTTTTGTCTCTGGGTGGTGCAATCGCCATTGAGTGAAACGCAACTTGCATAATAGAAGATAAGTGCACGATTGTTGAAGGTGCGACAGGCGATGCAGTTTCGAGAAATCGATCGACCTCGAGATGAATTGAGTCACCTGATCCATGGTAGCGACAACTCCAATCGGCGATGAGTTTTTACCTAAGGGCAGAGATTCATCAACGCTGAGATTGATAGTAGTGGGACGGGATGTATGATGGTTGGAAGATGACATACCAAATCTAATGTCGCTGATGATTCCTGTCGATTTAGGGTTTGTATTGTGCTGACTAGGGTTTGCATGGGAGGCCAAGTATTCGGCGCTAACAGCTCTCCTTAAGAGAGATACCAAATAAATTTTTTCACCTAAACCCTCCCTTAATTGTTCGAGGGATAGAAAATGCAATTTTATTTCATTTTTATATATTATTATAAAATATGGGGAGAAAAAAGGGGACTAAAGCATAAGCTCGTCCCCCTGTGTCATAGAAGAGAAAACCATATAGGAGCTTCTTATTGAGGAGAGTAAACCAAATACAGCCCCCTTAGAAAATGTATACCAAACGTTATTTGGAGGAGAAAGTCACAAGAAATAGGATGTTGACCCAAGCAACTACATATTCATGGTCGTCCAATATGGGAGGCCTCCCCTCGTTCACTCAAGATGACATATGTCACGAAGGAGGGCCGTCGGGGAGGCTCTTGGCATACACTTAGTCACTTTTTGCAGCAGAGTAAAACCAGTCATGATAGATGATGGAACTTTAGCGGTTTTTCTTGTTATTTAAATTATTCAAACAAATAGGGATTTCGCCTAGCAACTTAAGCAAACCCAGCACCAACGTTATGGGGTTCTCATGATACTCCGTCAATCAATAAGTAGCTCTTGAAATCTATTCCACAAAAATCAGAGGCTCTCTCCATCCCTCTAACGAATCTTAGAGATTGATTCATGAACAACTACAGTCTTCAAGGGTAAGTAAAATTCTTCTATAAAAGCTTGAGCAAGAGTATCACAGGTTGTGAATGTGCTGCCCGCCTGGCTAGTTAACAATCTGTTTGTTGCTTGCTTGAGTGACCATTTGAAATGCTTGAGTGTTATGAATTGATCATTGACACTCTGCAGCTTGATGGTGTCCCAATAAGAGATGAAGTCCACTATGTGAGTGCATGGATTCTCATTCGAGTTTTCTTAGAACTTCAAGTTCTGTTGGAGTAGAGTGGTAAGATTTCCCGTAGCTTGAAGGAACACGTGTTCTGTGTGAGTTCTGCGACACTTGAAGTAGAGCTAGTAGCACTTGGCTCGGTGAAAGCAAGCAGATTCGGTGTCACCTATCGAGTTGTTAGAGGAGAAAGAGTTGATGTATACTTGTAATCTAAGTGTGAGTCTTAGTCCTATTTGCTTGAAGAACCTTCATCGCTTCCTAGAAGACATAAAAGAGATTCGACCAAATCTCCTTCTTCTTCCAAACTATTATAGTACACTAGAGATGACTTCAATTGACTACTAGTAACATACAATGAAAGAAGGATCTACAAAAAAAACCCCATGTAGTAAGAATGTGTGAATGATTAACACTAAACACACTCCTTTCAAACACAAACAATGAGTCCCCACCAATTGCGCCAAAATTTGAGACCCTTGTAGCAAGCATAAAAAATAACCTAATCACCGAAATGAATAGGGTCGAAGTCCATATTATTTCAAGGAATTGTTCTACTCAAAGTGGTGCAAAGTACTAGTTGAAATAACCAAATTTGTGGTTGAAGTGCCACGACTATCAAACTATCAATTAAACTAAAAATCGATTAGAATAATGGAACAAAGATTGCCATATTGCATGAATAACGTGTTTCAAAAATAGGGATGAAACTGCTCAAATTTGGAATCACTATAGGCTATCTAAACAAATAAACGATATTGAACTATTCAATTTATGCAAAGCAACATCCAAATAATTCACGATCGCATTTCTTCTCTACTTAGGTCATGCCCTTTCGGGAACTGCTAACCTACTACTAGTCCAAGTATCTCAGTCCGCTCTCTCGAGCCAAGAATCTGAAACCAGTATAATAAATCAAACCTGTACTACCAATCCTATTATCTCAGACCGATCTTTCGATTCATTTATCTAAAATGTATATGGCGTTTTATTGATCTAGAATTGCAGTAACAATGGACTAACCTAAACGACTCCGTCTTTGGTGAAACCAACTAGCCTAGTTGATTGATTTTGGTGTTCTAAGATAAGAAAGTTCTTTCGAGTCATTCACAAATGTTACAAATTCTTATTCAAGTGGATTAGGCAAGAATAAGAACAAAAATGAAGTTAATCATAAACTAAAATTCACCCAAGTCACATAAACTAGTCAAATAGTCATTCGGTCATCTAACCTAAGCAGAAGGAGGTTAGCTACTTGACACGCTTGTAGGGAGTGCCCAAATCGCCTGGGTTTCAAAGTTGCGTTTACTCAAAGTGGAATAAAGTACTAATTAAATTAACCAGATTTCTGGTGTGAGTTCTACGGTTTATCAGTCAAACTAAAAATTCCAAATAATAAGAAAATAAAACAAGAATTCCAAGACTGCATTAATAAAAAATTTCAATAATTGGAATGAAACTGCTCAGATTGAAAATCCCTCTAGGCTATCCAGACAAACAAATGATATTCAACTACTCAATTTATGCAAAGCAAGATACATACACATCATCAGTTTTGTACTTAGGTCACGCCCTTTTGGATCCTGCTAACCAACTACCAATCCTAGTATCTTATATCGCTCTTTTGAGTCATGCATCTAAAAACTATTCGACATTTTATCAATCTTGAATTTCAGTACTGATGGACTAACCTAGACGACCCCGTCTCTAGTGAAATCAAGTAACCTAGTTGATTGATTTCAGTGTTCTAAGATAACGAAGCTGTTTCGAGTCGTTCAAAAATTTAAAAAAATCTTGTTTAAGTTAATTAGGGAAAGTTAAGACAAAACATAAAATCAATCATAAACTACAAGCCATCTAACTCGCATAATACAAAATAGTCAAATAATCATCAGTTCATCTAGCATCAGAGTTCATTTAATCTAGGCAGAAATGAGTTTAGCTACTCATAGTCATGAAGAAACATTGAACCTAAGTTTACACAAAGAATTATCATATACCTAGTTTTGGCGATCTCTATTGAAGAACTTGACTCGCAAATCTTGATATGTCTTCGGCGATCTGAGTTCCTCGAAGTCGATGCCTTCTTTTAACTCAAAAGTCTTTGAAACCTCTCAAATTTCGTCCAAAAGATGTGTCCTAAAATGTTAGTGGACTCCTCTATTTATAGAATTTGAATTCTTCCTAGCAGGCGGATTGGCAAATTAACCGCCCTAAAACTTTCCACTTTTAAGCGAGTTTATTGATTAGCAAAGCCTTCTAATTTGTCCTACTGTTGTGGGATTTCAATTTTAGTCGCCTATGTTGGTTAAGTTAGGTTGGTGAGTTAATTAGTTCTAGCACTTGTGTTTTTCATCTCATTGACTCATCCTAGCTCGTCCATGCACATTGTATTGCCCGGAATAATGCCTTGATGTCGTTATGCACCTATAATCTATAAAAAACACTAAAATGACATCAAATGGACCCCGAATGGGTCCAACACACTAAAACAAGATAGAAGCTTCCCAAAGTTCTAACCAAAGTTATACAAACAGCATGAAACATTGCTTAACTGAGGTAGATAAACGCGTTAAATCGAACGTCATCAAATAACTCAACTTTTAAGCTTTGCTTTTCCTCTAGCCAAAAGCTTATTATAGCCATGGACGGAATCTACAATTGATTTAAAGTACTTGGAAAAAATCTTAGCGAATCCATTTTCCTCAATGTATCCATAAAGTGCTAAGCATGCAAGTGAACGTTTAACAACAAATCCAATCTAGAAAATAAAGGACTCACAAGAAGTTCTCCAACTTGCCACACATCATCATGCATATTAGACTACCCATTTAGACTTCTTACTAGGTGTACAATTTAAACATGAGTTGTATCTCCTCTTTGTGGTGTTGTGATTTAGGATCCAGGATCCTTATCTATCAGAATTTTAAAGATCTATTTAAAGGTTCCTTGGTCAATATTTAATAATTTTTTTATGCATTTTTAGTAGTTATCAGTCGAGTTTGATTCAGGCGGGAACCCGAGTAGGACTTCTTGGTTGAACTAGAGGTTCGATTGGGACTCCTAGGATGGTATTTCACAAATGGAATCAAACTTCCAGGGATTTTTACCGCCTAGCCCATCACAGTTGTTGTCATAAATGCATCAGAGTTTAGGTGGAAACTATGACATGACGAGTTGAAATGTGTTTTCAAAAATATTCGCACCGCAAGGCAAAAACGAGCTACACTAGCAAATTACTAAGACGACTAAGGTCCATATTTCAACATCTGACACTCAATTTAACACTTAAACATGAAGACTGACTCAAAAATTAAAACAAAACTAACTCTAGACATGGGAAGCCTCCCATGAAGCGCTTTTTCTTTAGCGTCTTTGAGCTAGAAGATACCTAGATTTATTAAGTTGGGGCAACCCAACTCAAAAATTCCTTGAGGCTAGTATAGTTATTCTTGACATACAACTTATTTGTTTTTTTTTTGAAAGCAGCAACTTGTTCTTACCAATAGAAGAAGCTCCATAATACCATTATCTCTGACGCCTGTAACTTCAAAAGGTCTGAGCCACTTATCTTTGTCTACTTTATCATCTATGGGTTCTACTAGCTTCCATTTGTCTTTCTGCTTAGGCTTCCTTTTTCTCTGCGGTGGCCACCATGTCTCAATTAACCTGTTGCTTTCAGATAAATTCTGCTCAAAAGATGGGTTAATAGGTCAAGCATACTCGAGAGTCCCAACATGCACCTCAGTCGGATATCGAGAATTAGACATTTTTTGCCTAGAAGATGCAATCATGCTAGAGGTGTGATTAGATATCTTAAGGACAATCTCCTCTTCTCCAAACCTCAAAGCGATATGTACTGCCTGCACATCAATGATGGCACCAACAGTGAAAAGGAATGGTCAACCAAGGGTGAGAGGAATGTGATTTGCCTCTTTAATATCCATCACTACAAAATCAACTGGGAAATAGTTATCATGCACATTCATAAGCACATTCTCCATCATTGCTATAGGATGGTTAATGGACTTATCAGCTACTTGGATATTTGTATCGACATGCATTAAATTAGAAAGCCCTAAAGTTTTAAACAAGGGATGTAGCATGATATTAATACTAGCACCTACATCCACAAATGCTCTATCAACACTATGATCCTTAATAACGCAAGAGATACAAAAGCTCCCTGGTCCTTTTTTTGGTTGAAACCTTAGCTTTTAAGAGTTCTGAGCATTCCACACCAAGTGTTGCTATGGAGGTGAATCCTTCTTCCTTATTTCCTAGCAAAAGTTCCTTCAAGAGTTTTTGCATATGTTGCAATTTTTGGGATCAGCTCTTCTTTTTTAATAGCTTCTGGATAAGGCAGCTTTGACTTTTATTTCTCAACATCCTCCGGTGTGAGGAACAAGTTGGTGGTGGCGGGCAAGTGAGCTTTTGGAAGTGGTATGCTCTTTTTGACCGTAGCTTCTTTCTCTTTTGGAGTAGTGATGGAAACCTTTGGCAATGGTTTTGGGTTCACTTGATACGCATCTTTGATTTCATATGTTAGAAAACGGCAGGCAAAGAATGAAATAGAGAAGGACCGAAAAGAGACAACCTAACGATATTACGTGGAAAACTCTTTCGAGAAAAAACCACTGGCGCACAGCAACGGCGAAAGCTTCACTATAATCAAAGAGGTACAACTTGAAGGGAATTACAATTGATCTTTCAATTTCTATCGTATAGGATTAATTTCTCTATGGACGCTGACAAGGATTAGAATCAAAACCCTAATAGGAATATGAATATGAATAAGAATAGGAATCCTATGGGCTCAAGCCAAAAAGCTAAGAATTGGATCACTAACTTTCACCACTCCACCTTGAGACAAATTCCCTCTTTGAAGAAAATTTCAACTCTCTTTAAAGAAACAAGCAATCACCTCGTGAGCAAAAGTCCCACATGGACTAGAATGTGATACCTACTATGTTTGAACTAGCTCAAACTTAGTAGCAAGAACTGCTTTCTTGATCATGTTAGCTGATTGTCATGAGTGCTAATCTTGGTCACTTTAACCTTTTCTTCAACAATTACCCATCGAATATGGTGATATCTTATATCCATATGTTTTGTTCTTTCATGTTACATCTTATCCTTTGTAAGGAAAATCACACTCTAACTATCGCAGAATATGGTGATGCAAGAACTATCTCCATGAAGCGCACCATACACTCCCTTCAACCAAGTAGTCTCCTTGCATGCTTTACAAACAACCATCTACTCTGCTTCAGTATTGGATACATCAATAGAAACCAGCAACTAGCTTTCGAGCTAACAACACAACCACTAATGGTGAATACATCAACCAGTAAAAGACCTTCTACCATTCAAGTCTCCACCATAATCAGAATCTACATAGCCAACAAGTCCACTGTTAGACCTCCCAAACCTTAAGCAAGTGTTGGAAGTACCATGCAATTATCTAAATATCCATTGAATACCTTGCTAATACTCTCTACTAGGATTAACCATGTATCTACTAACTACACTCAAAGTATGTGATCAATCCGGTCGAGTGCAAATCACAACATACATTAGAGAACCAACAACACTAAAATATGGAACTGAAGACATGTATATAAGATTTTGATCAGACTGCGGACAACTAAATGAAGATAATATGAAATGCGTAGCTAATAGAGTACTCACTAGTTTCGCTTCAAGCATGTTGAAGCAACGAAGAACTTTCTCAATATATCTATGTTTAGTAAGATACAATATTCTAGCTTTCCTATCTCTAATGATTTCAATGCAAACCATCTTCTTTGATGCACCAAAATCCTTCATCTCAAACTCACTACTAAGCTGCACCTTTAATTTAGCAATTTCTAATCTATCTTTACCAGCCATTAACATAAATGATCAAGTAGATAGTTAATCAAACCATAAAAGTAGATATGCTTCAAACCATGAAGAGATTTCTTCAATATACAAATAAGATTTTATTTTCTAGTCACAATGAACCCTTCTAGTTGGTCAATATAAATATATTCTTCAAAATCACCATGTAAGAATGTAGTTTTGACATCTACCTGCTCAAGCTCATAATCTTACATTCCTATAATGCTAAGTATAGTATAGATAGAGCTGTGCTTGACGACTAGATAAAATACATCAGTAAAGTAGATACCTGGAATTTGGCTATATCATTAAGCAACAAGCCTCACTTTGTATCCTTCTTTTCTTTTGAATATCCACTTATTACGGGTAGTCTTCTTTCCCTTAGGCAACTTGACAAGCTCCTAAGTGCCATTTTTGGCAAGTGACTCCATATCCTCATGCATTGCAATTATCCACTTATTGCAATCAGTGGATTTAACAGCTTCAGAATAGGATGTTGGTTCAACTTCACTTCCAATTTCTCGGCTATATTCAATGCATATGCAATAATATTCACATCTTGTATCAAATGCCAGGCCTATCAACTGCAATAAAATGTGGTGGAGAATCCAAAATAATAGGAGTATCTTCAACAATGGGATTTTCATCAATAACTTCATCTTCTATCTTCTGGTTTATTACGAGAATCAATAGAATGTTCTCCTACACACTTGATTCCTACTCAATCTCAACATGAACTTTAGAACATTTGTTGTCACATAAAATAGAATTTTTATTTAAGATAAGATTCCTACTAATCACCACCTTATACGTTTTTGGATTCTATATCTTGTAGCCTTTAACTCCAAATTTATAACCAATAAATATACAATTAACAACTCTAGGCTCTAACTTCCCATTATCAACATGTGCATAGGTAGAGCAACCAAATATTGTCAATGTAGAGTATTCAGTATGTGAAGTAGACCATACCCTAATAGGAGTCTTTTTCTCAATCAAAACAGCGGGAGGGAAATTAATGATATAACAAGCAATGGAAGCAGCTTCTGCCCAAAATTGTTTACGCAATCCTAATAAGAATATGAATATGAATATGAACAAGGCTTTTTGACTGATTATTTGTAGTTGGTCTTTTTTGGTTGCATGGATTTACAAGTATAGGCTTAAGGGAAAAACTGTCTAGGATAGTAAGACTGCCACTGGGTCTTGGATTTGGCGCAAAATTTTGAAGATGAGAAAGTTGTCGTGCAGTTTGTGTCCACTGATGTTAATTGTGGATTTTTATGGGATTATACATTGATGCCCCACTTTCGTTTGAAACAGGTATGGGATTCCATCCAGTTCAATACTACCTCTGGTCCCCTAGTTTAAGCTCCTCTAACAAGCATGGGTTATCCCTAGAAATAATGTTATTTGTTGGATTATTCTTCTTGATCATATCATGATGCGGAATAAAATGGCTAGGTGGATGTTTACCTTGGATATTAGTTATTTTCTTTGTGATGATGGGTGAACAGCAAGAGCCACCTCTTCTTCGAGTGCAATTATACTAAGCACCTTGTCGGTGTCCTTTTACCCAAGTTGCTTTCGTTCCCTCACTACAAGCCCCATCTAAAGCTTTCAACGGTCGGTACCCCCAACAAACCCTTTTAGTAATTCTCAGTAATTCACCTATCTTTCATATCTTAAACCCTAAACATATTATATACCTGTCAGGGTTGCATGCTATATTATATATTAACATTTAAGCTACTTACAGTCAAATTACTTTCCTAATTGAATAACTAAACGACTCCCTAACACTAACACTAGCTGGAAAAATGAAACTTCTTTATTTAATAAATGATTGCTGGAAAACGTTGACAAGAGGCTACCACGACCATTTAATACCATTTTCATACCATTTGCGTCGATTACTCAAGAACTACAAGACTACTCCTAAAAATTGAGCTAAACAAGTGCTCTTTTTGTTAAACATGATTGCTGAAATTTTCCTAAAATTGATCAATTGATCAAAATTTTGAAACATAAAACCGTTTACATAAACATTTAGATTGTCGGTTTAGCTTCAACAACAAAACAGTCAAATTTTCAAAGAAGGAAAGGAAAAAGAGAGGGGAGACGCCGCCGAAGGCGGAAATGAAGGAGAAAAAGAAAGAAGAAGGAGGAGGAGAAGCGGCGGCGGCGGCGCCGCCGCTGACGGTGGAAGAGTGTAGAGAGAAGGGAGAGGATTGAGAGGAAGAGAGAGGGAGTTAGGATTTCAAATGGCTGATTTCAGGTTAAGAGGGGTATTTATATCGGCTATGTAATTTATGATTTTGCCCTCACGTTCCTTCTTGGCAGACAAAATATCTAGGGGTATTTTCGTGTTTTCCGGCCTTGAGTCAGGTAATGAGCGGTCGGAACGGTCAATTCGCTCAACGATTTTGGCCTTCCTCCCTTCTAGTTTCAGACCAAATTCCGACTCGACCCATTTCGATCAAAAACCCCTTAATTTGTTGTGTACATTAAGTTTTATTAAGTCTGGATTAAGAATAGAGTAAAATCGAAATAAGGGTAGGTTAATAACAAAATTTTAAATTCTCTAATTTTATTTAATATCTAATAGTAAAAATAGTGAAACCTAAAAAAATCAAATCTTCCAAGTATTTAAAGTCGATTTAACATATTTAATGTCGATAACGTTAATTTACCAACAATAAAACTATCAAATCACCAAAAGTGTTTTCGAATATATTCGAATATAGGTTTTCTTCTTGTCCGATAGCATATTTCTAGTTTTTTTTCTTTTTTAAATCAAATTAATTAATGAACATCAACCAAATCATCCTTAAATAAAAGACTTAAAAATCAAATATGCCATTAATACTAATAACACTTTCAACAAATAAGTGCCCAAATTATAAATCATTAATAATCCTTATTATTTCCCTTAGCTTTATAAAATAACAAATATTCCAATTTGTGAGCCAAGGGGTTCGTAAGTAAATTCATCGCAGATTGTATCTTTTGTTCCTTGCCTTTTCCTTGATAAATATATCATTGAATTGGTGTTGATGGCTTCGGAATACCGAAACTCAAAAGTAGGTTTTGCAAAATTCTCGTCGTAAATCATTCGACGCATTTTTTTAATAAAAGAAAACGAGCATAGTAGCATAATGTTTGCTATAGTAAAAATTACACAAAATCCTCGACAACTTTTCCCATCCGAACGACGCGGACTTTGATCCCAAAATAATAGGTACGTAGGCAGCCGAGAAAGGCTCGAGTCCACTTATGAAAATCACTATCATAAAAGTAATTGGTCAAGTAACGTATATTTTCGCAAGAGCGAAAATCCGCGAAAATAACCTCGAATAGTGGCGTAAACCTTCTCAGGAGGGAAAGTACTTGGGTCTACTATTTTCAAACAAATCCTCTTCAAATCATAAAATCATAAAACACAAAAAAACTATTTCTTAAATAAACATAAAATGAGAATAGTAACGCTGACTTTATGCTATTAAAGTGACGTGAAATTCTCAAAAATATAAAACTCATAAAGACTTTCAAAATTACCAAACAAACCGCAACTATTCAGTTGCACCTCAAATCAACTTTTTCAAATCGAACTACGTGGACTTTGATCACGAACTCCGGGTACGTAGGCCGTCAAGAGACTCGAGTCCAACCTTAAAGCAATTTATTGTTTTCTTCCGACTCTAAAACAATGTATTATCTTCTTCCCGACTTTAAATCAATTTATCATTTTATTTCCAATTTTAAAACAACTCGTTATTTTCTTTCCAACTTTAAAATAATTTATCGTTTTATTCCCAATTTTAAAATAACTTACTATTTTCTTTCCAACTCAAAAAATAATTTATTATCTTCTTTCCAATTTCAAAACAATTCACTGTTTTCTTTTCGACTTCAAAATAAATTACTATTTTCCCCAACTTTAAATCAATTTATCATTTTATTTCCTACTTTAAAACAGTTTATCATTTTACCTCCAACCTTGATGCAACTTGTCATCCTTCTAAATTAAAAATAATTTATCGACTTCCCCTTTTGAACTGTTTTATAAAAATATGACCGTATTGGCGGCTTTAGTCTTTGCAAGAGTGAAGACGAGTGAATTACATAATAAAAAAATTAAACGCACTTAATAAAAACACATCAAACTTATCGATTTTTTTTGTACCGGTTTACCGGGCGTTGTGGGGGTGCTAATCCTTCCCCACACGTAATCGTCCCCCTTACCCAGATCTCTGAACGCAGACCATGCCCGGTTTAGGTTCCAAAGCCGGAACCGGGCTCCAAGTGTCCAATCCAGTTTTAAGCGATTGGTGGTGACTCCGACACCAATTTCAGGGTCATCCATGGGCGGACAGTAATGTTCACGACAGATGGCGACTCCGATGGGGACCTCGAGAACTCTCCAAAGGGGCAACCTGCATTTAAATCTCGATAAGTCTATCTTTCTTCGTTTGATGTGTATACTTTTTTGGTGGCGCCATTTCCTTTATAAGTATACATGCATCAGCATGCTCTATACCCGAGCTTTACCCTTAGCTAGAATTTTGAGTGTAGTAGCATTTGCCTATATGAGAGTAGAGCCACGTGAATCCTCATCCATGCATTGAGTCATACCAGGATTAGCCACATTGATCGCATATAGTTTGCCTAGTGGCCTCCCTTAACCAGCCTAGGTTTAGATCCTTTGAACACCCATTTCTTATCATGCAAGACCTAGGGCTCCCCGTCCATAAGATTATGTGTTTTAATATACCTTATATCACACTGTTGTGTGCTTTCTCGCGAATTTACTTCGTTATTTACTTTCATGGCCGAGATCTTCATAAATCCCTTTCAAAGAGCATTCTATAACATTTTATTTGTGAAAAATAGCAACAGTTTCGTGTCATCCTCGACACTTCCATTTCTAATCAAAATAAAATTATTGTAATTATCTAAAATTTTATTAAAGTACTGTCATATACATCAGGAGCATCATCTTCATAAATTATGCAAACATATAGAGTAAGCATTATGTGTTAGAATCATGAGCATACACCCAATGAATTCATGTCATCATGCACTTTTAATATTCATCACGTGCATGCAAAATAAAATCTCCGTAATTCTATTGGAGACAAACATTGTTAAATTTTTTAATTATTCTCATAATCATAATAGCTTATCAATAAAAATTCATATTCATTCAAGTAAAAATTTATTTTTAGGTATGCAGATACATAACTTCCACATTATTTAATCAAAAATCATAAAAAATAAATTTCAATGGATTCTTCAATTTGCTTATCAATGAAAAACACAGCGTCATCAAATATTGGATGAGATCGAAAGCTATCTCTCATTGGCACAAGAAATCCAGGGGCATCAACAACGTCGACTACCCTCCTTTATCAAGCAGCATGGAGTAAAATTACGAGGAATTCAGATGTCTGATTCTAAATAACTGGATGGTTATGAGTTTGTATCTCATAAAAAACGGATCAATAAGTTACCAAGTGCATTTTATCTTTATTTCTATTTTCTTTTTAATCCCATCATCATTTTCACCAAAATTATTATCTTCAACTCTCTTGATAAATGCTACCCAATCAACATCTCCGACGAGGCTCGAGAACAATCAAGATTTGCATAATTTAAAAGTTTAATTGAACTTTCTTTTTATTAGATGGAAAGATTTGCATATTTAACGAAGAGGGAATGTTGCTAGCAGCCATGCGAGGTCTCATTCATCCATTAATCAAAAAAAAATTATTTTATTTTATTTTGAGAGGTTCTCCTTGTCGAAACACTCCTAGAACTTGCATGAGACCGGTTAACACCACATGATTTTGCAATAACAACATAAATGACAGAGGCATTAGGATTATCCCCCAAAAAAGAAGCCCTCCCAACAAAATTATATAGACAACCCAACATTAGCCTTTTCTTCCATATAGCACACAATTCAAACTCATCTCCTATATTTCAATATCCCTTCAAACTTAAGAGCTTGTGGCAATCACCTAGTACGCATGTTAATCTAGGTCAGCTCAACACCGACGACTATTAGCAAGGAACAGTTGAAGCTATAAAAAAATTAAAAAAAAAGTCATCAAAATTTTCAAAGAATGTGTCCCAAAATAAATAAAAAAGAACGAAAAATGAGCAAAAAGGGATCCAAGTTATTAATCTCATAAGTTAGAGGATCCACAATCTTACATCAACCGACACGCTTCACATATACCCAAGTTGATACAACAAGAGCTAAAAAAAGCTCACGAGCCAATGTTATCAGGCAGTTTCTTCACTTATTGAGTCATCATCAATCAAACTTGAGTAAGACAAGCATGCTACCCAGTTGTTACCCTAGCTCGTACCATCGCTCATAAAAATATTAGTAAAAAAATTAACCCTACCATTTTCCTAAGGCATTTGCCATAAATCTAGGAAAAGCCCTCTTGATATGTCATTTACATTATGCGTGGTGGCGAATTGGGTGCATTACAATCCTATGGCGACTGTCTGGATAAGGAAATTGAATGAGTGAAAAAATCAGAGCGAAAAAACTATAGAGTAAGTACGTCTCATATACACGTACCAAAATATCCACGTGAGAAGTCTAGTTATGATCGACGATGTGTCCGTTTCTTTGTGTTAAATATACAAATTTACTAATGAGATGAATATCAATTTCCATTTTATCAAAAGAAATTTGGAATTCCTCTTAAATTAAGAAAATCTTCATTTGTTCTCAAATTCGCTTTGTAGTATAGCACACACAGATGTCTTCAAAACACAACTTCTAACCTATTCCCAAAAAGAAATCAATTATATCTTCTCGATGAGTATACTAGTTCACCTAAAAAACAGAAAGAGAGCTATAAATGATCATTCGTCATAATAAATTCATAACCATCCAGTGACAAAGAATCATCATCTCCATTGAGAAGGACTCGAATCTACCTCACTAGACGCACTCCAAGTAGATGTCAATCAAACGAGAATATCAAGGGGTATGATCATCAAGTAATGCTCCAGACATTATTACAAAGTCTTATGTCATTTATCTTTTTTATGCAACCATCAAAGACATATCACTACAAATTCGTATTCTTTCACACAAAGTATGTCAAAATCATGTATGTGTCTCCAGTTTGAGAAAACAACTACATATGCGTAGTCATATAGTCATGTGTCTTATGACCACAATTCAAAAATCATTATACCGATCGATTGAGAAAATCAATCGAAACTTTTCATCACTTACTACCTTGCATATGCAATGGTAATATCAATTTCTCATTTCAATCTTAAAAAGTAAAAAAAAAATAAAAAATAAAAAGTAAAAATAAAGCATGCTTCATACTAACATAAAGCTTATCATAACTGCACTCATCGATTCATCAAGCATTCAAAATCTCAGGCTTAATCCAATTTTTCATTTTTCTACCAAATTTCAAAATCATCCCTAGACTTCTATGCAATTGAAATTTATCATGTATCATGTCTCAAATGATTGTTACTAATTACAAAATCAGGCGTCATAACTCAATTAGAGAGCTTTCAATCTCCTATGCAAAATAAAATCCAAAAATATTTATTATCATTCACTACCATCATCATCATAAATATCCTGCATTAAAATTCATATGGTTTGGAGCAACCTCTCGTTTCATAAACTCAAGATTGTCGAGAGATTTTCATCCTTATAACATGCGAGATTATCAAACACATGCATCAAAGGTTATTCATGCTCAACAAAGTCATGATAAATATCCCAACATAATCCAATTAATTTGATTTTAATATCGTACATCTCAAATGCATTCACCTTGACTAAATCAAAATATTTAAACCCTAGCGTGCCGGGTATAAACGCATTGCATTTCGAAAAAATCCAATTATTTTAACCCTTGCGTGTCGGGTATAAACGCATTGCCTTTCGAAAAAACCCAAAATATTTTAACCCTTGCGCGTCGGACATAAACGCATTACATTTCGAAAAATCCAAATATTGACACCCTTGCGTGCTGGGTATAAACGCACTGCGTCTTGAAAATATCCAAATATTTAAACCCTTGCGTGCCGGGTATAAACGCATTGCATTTCGAAAAAAACAAAATATTTTAACCCTTGCGTGCTGGGTATAAACGCATTGCATTCGAAAAAATCCAAATATTTAAACCCTTGCGTGTCAGGTATAAATGCATTGCATTTCAAAAAAATCAAAATATTTTAACCCTTGCGTGCTGGGTATAAACGCATTGCATTCGAAAAAATCCAAATATTTAAACCCTTGCGTGCCGAGTATAAACGCATTGCATTTCGAAAAAATCCAATTATTTTAACCCTTGCGTGCCAGGTACAGACGCATTGCATTTTGAAGAAAATTCAAATATTTTAAAACTTGCGTGTCGGGTATAAACACATTGCATTTCGAAGAAAACTCAAATATTTAAAAAGTGCCTTGCATTCGGCCTATAAACGAATTGCACTTTTAAAAATCGCCTTGCATTTGGGTTATAAATGAATTGCACCTTTAAAAATTGCCTTGCATTCAGGCTATAAACGAGTTGCACCTTTAAAAATTGCCTTCAGCCTATAAACGAATTGCACCTTTAAAAATTGCCTTGCATTCGGGCTATAAGCGAATTGCACCTTTAAAAATTGCCTTGCATTCGGGCTATAAACGAATTGCACCTTTAAAAATGTCTTGCATTCAGGCTATAACGAATTACATCTTTTAAAAATTGCCTTGCATTCAGGTTATAAACGAATTGCATCTTTTGAAAGTTGTCTTGCATTCAATTACATCTTTAGTACGTTCACCCTACCATCCTGGATCAAGCGGATCGCACCTTGGAACGGGAGATAAAGTCAAGTTGAATCTCTAGTACATTCAACCCTTAGCATCCTGGGGCAAACGGATCGCACCTTGGAATGGGAGATAAGTCAAGCTAAGTCCCTAGTACGTTCACCCTAGTATCCTGGGTCAAACGGATCGCACCTTGGAATGGGAGATAAGTCAAGCTGAGTCCCTAGTACGTTCACCCTAGCATCCTGGGTCAAACGGATCGCACCTTGGAACGGGAAATAAGTCAAGCTGAATCCCTAGTACATTCACCCTAGCATCCTGGGTCAAATGGATCGCACCTTAGAACGGGAGATAAGTCAAGCTGAGTCCTTAGTATATTCACCCTAGCATTCTGGGTCAAACAGATCGCACCTTGAAACGGGAGATAAGTCAAGCTTAATCCCTAGTACTTTCACCCTAGCATCCTGGGTCAAACGGATCGCACCTTGGAACAGGAGATAAGTCAAGCTGAATCCCTTGTACTTTCACCCTAGCTTCCTGGGTCAAACAGATCGCACCTTGGAATGGGAAATAAGTCAAGTTGAGTCGTTAGTACATTCACCCTAGCATCCTAGGTCAAACGAATCGCACCTTGGAACGGGAGATAAGTCAAGCTGAGTTCCTAGTACATTCACCCTTAGCATCCTGGGGCAAGCGGATCGTAGTTTGGAACGGAAAATAAGTTAAGGTGGATCCCTAGTACATTCACCATAACATCCTGGCTTAAATCAAACCATATTGATAATATCGTGTTATTACTACTCTTTGAAAAAAAAAACTAATGTGAGGATAGATTCGAAAAACCTTTCAGAATTTGGTTCCTATCTTTGTACTACTTTTATAAACAAAAGTAATACAAAGAGGGACAACTGTAGTAACCAAATTTTGTCCAGGTCCTCGAGTTTATTTATTTATTTCGTAGCTCTATACAGATTGTTCTGGGATCATAAAAAAGGATCAATAAGTGACCAAGTGCTTTCTATCGTCACTTTATTTTATCTTTATTTTTTTAATCCCGGCACCATCTGTCGTGAACGTTTCCGTCCGCCCGCTGATGACCCTGAAATTGGTTTCAGTGTCGCCACCAATCGCTTAAAAGTGGATTGGACACTTGGCGCCCGGTTCCGGCTTTGGAACCTAAACCAGGCATGGTCTGCGTTCAGAGATCTGGGTAAGGGGGACGGTTACGTGTGGGGAAGGATTAACACCCCCACAACGCCCGGTAAACCGGTACTACAAAAATCGATAAGTTTGATGTGTTTTAGTTAAGTGCGTTTAAGTTTTTTATTATGTAATTCACTCGTCTTCACTCTTGCGAAGACTAAAGCCGCCAATACGGTAATATTTTTGTAAAACAGTTCAAAAGGGGAAGTCGATAAATTATTTTTAATTTAGAAGGATGATAAGTTACTTTAAGGTTGGAAGTAAAATGATAAACTGTTTTAACGTAGGAAATGAAATGATAAATTGATTTAAAGTTGGGAAAAAATAGTAATTTGTTTTGCAGTTGAAAAGAAAACAGTGAATTGTTTTGAAATTGGAAAGAAGATAATAAATTATTTTTTGAGTTGGAAAGAAAATAATAAGTTATTTTAAAATTGGGAATAAAAAGATAAATTGTTTTAAAGTTGGAAAGAAAATAACGAGTTTTTTTATAATTGGAAATAAAATGATAAATTGTTTTAAAGTCGGGAAGAAGATAATACATTGTTTTAGAGTCGGAAGAAAACAATATATTCCTTTAAGGTTGGACTCGAGTCTCTTGACGACCTATGTACCCGGAGTTCGGGATAAAAGTCCACGTAGTTCGATTTGAAAAAGTTGATTTGAGGTGCAACTGAATAGTTGCGGTTTGTGTGGTAATTTTGAAAGTCTTTATGAGTTTTATATTTTTGAGAATTTTACGTCACTTTAATAGCATAAACCCCAGCGTTACTATTATCATTTTATGTTTATTTAAGACATAGTTTATTTGTGTTTTATAATTTTATGATTTGAAGAGGATTTGTTTGAAAATAGTAGACCCAAGTACTTTCCCTCTTGAGAAGGTTTACGCCACTATTCGAGGGTTTTTTGGGGTTTTTCGCTCTTGAGAAAAAAATACGTTACTTGACCAATTACTTTTATGATAGTGATTTTCATAAGTGGACTCGAGCCTTTCTCGGCTGCATACGTACCCATTATTTTAGGATCAAAGTCCGCGTAGTTCGGTGGGAAAAGTTGTCGAGGATTTCGCGTATATTTTACTATAGCAAACATTATTCTACTGTGCTCATTTTCTATTTTTACTATTTTACTTTTAGATATAAAATAAAATTAGAGAATTTAAAATTTTGTTATTAACTTACCCTTATTTCGATTTTACTCTATTCTTAATCCACACTTAATAAAACTTAATCTACACAATAAATTAAGGGGCTTTTTATCGAAATAGGCTGAGTCGGAATTTGGTCCGAAACTAGAAGGGAGGAAGGCCAAAACTGTTGAGCGAATTGACCGGTCCGACCGCTCATTACCCGAATCAAGGCTGGAAAAGACGAATATACCCCTAGATATTTTGTCTTCCAAGAAGGAAGGTGAGGGGCAAAATCGTACCTTACCTAGCCGATATAAATACCCCTCTTACCCGAAATCAGCCATTTGAAAGCCTAGCTCCCTCTCTCTTCCTCTCAATCCTCTCCCTTCACTCTACACTCTTCCACCGTCGGCGGCTCCGCCGCCGCCACCGCGCCTCCTCCTTTTTTCCTTTTCTCCTTCTTTTCGGCCTCCGGCGGCGTCTCCTCTTTCCTTCTTTTCTCTCTTTTTCTTCTTCTTCTCCGCCTCTGGCGGCACCGCCCTCCTTTCCTTCTATTCTTTTTTCCTCCGGTGACAACGGCAGTGCCGCCGCCCCTCCCTTCTCTTCTCTTCTTTCCTTTTTCTTCTCTTCTTCTTCCTGCCTCTCTTTCGCCTCCTGTTCCTTCTTTCTCTTCTCATTCTCTCTCAGCGGCGGCGGCCCCCGCCGCCTCCATCATGTCCTTCTCTTTTACTTCCTCGCCGACAGCAGCGGTCGCAGCCGCCTCCGCCACCTCTCTTCTCCCACAACGACAAAGGAAGGAAAATAGAAGGAAGAAAAGGTAAACAAAACATGAAATCCCTCGTTCTACTTACGTACTTTCTGTTTTTACTTCGATCCAGGCTTGCATGTCGTTTGCAAGCCCTGATTCGTAGATCTAAAATTTGAGTTTTTTTATTTTTGTAGTTTTTTTGTTATTTTTGTTGTCTTTATTTTGATTTCTGTTTTCAGTAGAGTTAGGGATCGGTGGAGCTGGACCGGAGAAGCATAAGCAGGAGACAAAAAAAAAGTCCCCGCCGACAATGGATTTCCCGGCCGGAGCAGAGTCGGACGAAAAAACGGAAGAACAACCTCAGCTCTTTGTTTTTCTTATTTTTATTGGTTGATGATGGTAGTGATTTTGTTATTGACTATAGGTTGCTTGAAAATTTGACTGTTTCGTTGTTGAAGCTATACCGACAATCTAAGTGTTTATGCAAATGGTTTTCTGTTTGAAAATTTTGATCAATTGATCAAATTTAGGAAAATTCCAGCAATCATGTTTAACAAAAAAGCACTTGTTTAGGTCGATTTTTAGGAGTAATCTTGTAGTTCTTGAGTAATCGATGCAAATGGTATGAAAATGGTATTAAATGGTCGTGGTAGCCTCTTGTCAACGTTTTCCAGCACTCCTTTATTAAATAAAGAAGTTTCATTTTTTCCAGCTAGTGTTAGTGTTAGGTAGCTTACGAAAGTAATTTGAGTAAGTAGCTTATATGTTGATATATAATATAGCATGCAACCCTGACAGGTATATCAATATGTTTAGGGTTTAAGATATGAAAGATAGGTGAATTACTGAGAATTACGAAAAGGGTTTGTTTGGGGGTACCGACCGTTGAAAACTGATTTTTGTTTCTCTTTTGCATTGTGGACGCAACCTCCGGCCGATTTCTCCAAGCGTTTGAGACTTCAGAAGCTTTAACGATGGATTCTCGAAGGAATACTCAAAGTGCTTATGTTTGTACTTTTATGCTTTATTTTGTGGTGGGAGTGGGGTGTAATGAATATAGAGTGTAATGGACTTAGGGTGAAGTGGGATTAGGGAATTTTTAGGGAGTTTTCGTTGCAATCGGTATGTCCTTCGTTCTCTCCCCCACTCTCGAAAGAAGTTTGATGGTCCTTTTAAATGAACAAAAGGGCTGCCACCTACTTTA
The DNA here is from genome assembly GCA_030674075.2 of Linum usitatissimum. Classification (NCBI taxonomy): domain Eukaryota; kingdom Viridiplantae; phylum Streptophyta; class Magnoliopsida; order Malpighiales; family Linaceae; genus Linum; species Linum usitatissimum. The sequence goes on from JAUJYP020000848.1 coordinate 3,746,907, forward strand.
TCTTCCAATCTAAATTGAACACCAATCACTGAGGTGGCAGCCTCTCAGAGAATAACAGAAATCGGGCCTAAGATCGAGCATGAAATTGGATCTGAAATCGTGCCCAAAAAATCCACGTAAAATAGAGCTACGAAATAAATACATAAACTCGAGGACCCGGACAAAATTTAGTTACTACAATTCCCATAAGCTCGTCATTGACTCCTCTAGAAGCTGCTATCTTGATTGCATTGCTGCTGTAGCTGATTTGTCTTGCTTGGGAATCTTTTTTTTTGTTAATCTTGTTTGGAAATCCATGTGGTCCTTGATAGGTGTTTCCTTGAGTAGATCCACTAGTGTGATTGCTCAAACTTGACTGGTTGTATAAATTATTGCCTTGTAAGATGGTGTTGTATAAATTATTTCCTTGTGATGTGGTGTTGCTTGAACTCGTCCTGTTGTATATCCACTAGCTATCCACTCTAGGCTTGTAAAAGCCTGGGCGTCCTCCTCCGTTTGGATTTAGTTGTACAATATGCAAAATAAAGAAGAGCGGCAGTAGGGGTAGGAGTAGTAACATCTCCATTAGAAATTGATGAATCATCATTGATGTTTGTTGGACGTATCCTCTCATAAACATATCAACAAGCTGGCTATCGATATATTCATGGTGCGGGCATTAAGAAAGGAGCTCTTGAAACCTTCTCCATAAATCATAGAGGCTTTCACCGATGTACTTTTGTGTCCTTATGTGTCCTTCAGATGGAGTCTCTAATTTTGGAAGACGGATAGTTTTGGATGTCGAATACCTAAAAATCTGTAAAAAAAACACTGTAAAACGACATCATAAAAACCCCAACCGGGTCTAAGACACTAACTAAAATATTAGCTTAAGATGCATAAAACATCCTAAACTTCTATCCAAATAATACAATTATGCATAAAATTTCACTTAAATCGGGACGATGCAAATGACAAAGTGAATGTCATCGGTGCTCTTGTAAATAAGAAAGATGGGAGTATGAGAATGTGCATAGACTATAGAAGGTTGAACCAATTGACCATCAAGAATAGGTATGCTCTCCCGAATATAGATAAAAATTTTAATCAGTTACAAGGAGGCTCGGTATTCTCTAAGTTAAACCTCAGATCGGGGTCTCATCATCAAAAGATGGAGTTGTACCTAAAATAGCTTTTCACACTAGATACATGCACTATGTGATATTGGTCATCCTCATCACTTTGGTTGAACTAATACTCATGCCGCTTGTATGGAATTGATGAAGAAGATATTCCATGAATATCTGGAAAAATTTTTTCATTGTGTTCATCGATGAAATTTTGGTGTACTCAAATACGAAAGAGGAGCACACCCCTATGCTATGTTCTCCAAGTGTTAGTTTTTTCTTGGTGAGATTCTATTTCTAGGACATCTAATCTCAGGAAGAGGGATTAAGGTTGGTTCTAGAAAGATTGAGGATATGGTTAAGTGGACGACACCAACCAATGTAGGGGACATGCACAGTTTTTCTTGGTATGACATGATACTACAAGAGGTTAATTTATGGGTTCTCTAAGTTCACCATCCCATTGCTAAGTTGACTATAACGGATCTGTAGTTTTTATGCACTCTAGCTTATTGTCAAGCATGCTTTGAGGAAGTGAAGAAAAGGCTTACTATAACTCTTGTTCTCACCGTTTCGGCAAGATGACTTGAGTGTGTGGTGTATAATGATGCATCTTATCAAGGTTTGGGATGTGTGCATATGTATAATGGTAACATTGTAGCTTATGTTTCTAGACAGTCAAATGAGGATCAGAAAAACTATTTGGTGAATGAGTTGGAACTAACAGATATGGTATTTGCCTTGAAGTTGTCACACCATTATATTTATGGGGAAACCTTTTAAGATTATGAAAGAATACAAGAGTTTCAAATATCTGATGACTCATAAAAAGTTGAATGGTAGGCAAAGAAGATGGGCGGGCTACTCAAGGATTATGATTTCATTATTGAGTACCATCCTAGAAAGACTATGTTGCTCCGTATGCCTTGAGTAAGAAAGAGAGGTTGGGAGAATTAGTAAATCTTAATGGCACTAGGGCCAAAAATTTAGAGGAAATGGAAGAAGGGTTGTTATCCAACTTGGATATGATGCCTTTGTTTTATGATTGAATTAAACAAGCTCAATCAGAAGATATAGAGATTAACATGGACGCTAGGGGTGGTTAAACCATTAACATACACATGTAAGTGTCGTTTTTGTTCTTAGGGTCCCTTACCACATGCTTCTGTTCAACCTAGTGTAGACGGTCTAGTGCCTCAAAACATGAAAGATTTATGCAACTAAAACTATGCCTAATATGCAAATAAACTATACAAACTAGCAAGACACAAAAGTTTACCAAAAGATGTTATTTGTAAAGGAGGTGATCTAGCTCAAACTACCTAAAACATCAAGTTGGACACACAAGACACCAGTTATGATGATGAATTTTCACTAGAAATTTTTAGGAATCCGTGGCACAACTACACACATGTCTACCTCTGCCTATACCCTCAATTGAGGCTTGGTCCACTTCCAATTTGGTGTTACTAACTCATACTATATGTAGTCGGTGCTTCAAAGACTTTGTGTTTCTCTTCCCATAAATAGTCATTGTCTTTAAATCAACAACATTTTTTCAAATTTGAGATTCCTCCCTCTATCAACATACTATATGATTAAATTTTTTCGAGACGGACAACTTTTAAGGCATCCCTTTCTCAACTAATTATCTCAGCGAAATTGATTTTTTCTTCACACGATTTAATTGGAAATAACATAGAACAATAGCTCAAAACATAATTTACGGTCAGTGACCACTCCCACTTCTGCATCGTGCGGCCCACCCTACACTGCATGGCCCAATTTGCAATATGCGGCACAGTGTGGGGAGCCTCCAATGGCTACTTCCCTAACGAGCGTTATCCAACTATTAGAAAATAGTCGATGGAGGCTACCTACACTACGCCGCACAATGCAGGGCGCCTCTAACAACTCCTGATCATTAGAGAAAGGGTGTTAATCAACCCCTAACAACTTAAGTGTCATTTTGTTCTCAAGGATCTGTTCACCAGCTTATATTAAACTTTTAGTTTCATGTGTCGAGCTACAAACAGATTCAAAGGGTGTTCTAAGTTCACTAACTAGGTTCACTATTAGGAACTGGGAAGCAAGCGATTCAATTCAACTGAGTAAGCAAGAAAGACATAGAACAAGAGTAATCAAAGGAGAGGAGTTGATAGATTTTGGGATTTAGTCGATGCTCAAACCTTAAAACAAGAGAAGTTGGAACCAATTGGATTCATTCGGTATACAAGCTTTCATGCATTCCTATTCTACCAACTAACCCTAAACCCTAAACTAAAGCAACAAACACATTATGATTACAACACAAACACACAAGCATGCAAAATTTATTTATGATTTTCAACTCCTAAGCTATACATAGCATTTCCAGACATTCAATGGGGCTCATACATCCCCTCATTGATGACACCTACGATATCACCAATTGGGAAATGTACAAGATGGGCCCCATGAAGTATAAGAGAATTAGAACGAGTAGGCGTTGTTACCACTATTCTACCACAAGTGAAGACTTTTGTTACCCTGCATGGTCCGGACCAACTTGAGATGGTGCTTGCAGGAATGAGCCCGAGTTGAAGACCAAAGATGATGAATTGATTGCCCTCGTTGAGATCCTTCTCGGTGTGGAGGTGTGAATCACGGATTTACTTGATCTTCTCCTTGTAATAGCCTGAACCTTGATCCTTCCTTGATCCTCAATCTTGACTCCAAACTCCACCCAATCCAAGCTAGCTCGAAGGACTCCAATTTGTCTTCAATCTTCTCTTTTAAGGTTCCAAAATGTAATAGGAGGAGATAGATTTTCGAACCCAGCAATTGTTATGAATAATATGGAAATGTCCTCTTTATCTTTAAAATGGTATTTAAACCCGTTCTAGCATGACCACACGATTTGTGGGATCACACCAAACCCACACGTTGTTTAGCCTTGTTTCTGGACTGGGCAATTTTTCTTTTTTTCCTCGTATCTCCCTCATCTGAAACCTGATTGACCTCTGATTGGTCTTGTTGAGATCTTCTCGATGTACTCTATCCAATGGATAAATGAAAATTATTAGAACATGAGAAAACAAATCGAACGTACTGAAAATGAGAACAAAACAATAATACCTTGTTTTCATCAACCAATCACAACAAAGAACCCAATAATCTGTCGAACTAAGTCGAAAAATGTCAAGATGGGGTTGAATCAGCTAGAATATGAAGTGTTATCAAGTCCCATAAATGTATGGCCATTTTCCAGCATAATCTCACCCCTCTTTGCAAAACCTGCATTTTCTGGCTCTCTCACATCCGTCTCTTCGTGAAAATATGTTCGAGTGGAGGAGTCAAAAATATTATACACAACCTAGAGTGCTTGATGAGCCAAAAGACTTATAACCTACAACCAAGATGAAGTGCTATGCGATTGTAGGTTGAGTGTATGATACCTCATGACCCTAAAGTTTGAGATGTACTTCGCATGCCCCTTATGGAAGTGTAAATTCGACAAGAAGCTGGAGGTGGTGGCAGATATGAACTTGATGAGATGCGAGATGAAAGCGACAACGAGCGAAAAGCTTGCTCAATTAGAGGAGAACGAGGGAGAAGCTTGCTCAACGATGCTAAGATGGTTGATGCACGTGCTGAATGGGAAATTGTGATGGTTGCCTCAAGAACTTGAAGGATAATTGCATAGCATGTTTCACTTATGATTTGAACGATGCGAAATGGATGCTTCGGGCACATCAAAATTGTAGGAGGAAACAAATTTATTGTTTAATATATATGTATCTATAATGTAGTGTTGAAACAATAATTTTTTCATTAATACATAATAATCTTTCATAAATTTGTCTTAGTTTAAAAGGCAACAAATATAAAGGAATTGGCAAAGTGTATGTATTTTGTCAAAAGCTGATAGCCAGCTGCACAAAGTTAGAAAGTGGTGGGAATCTTGCTGGAAATTTGTGGGAATCTTGTTGGAATATGTTGAACTCTTATCCCCTCAGTATATAATTCCAACATTGAACTCTGAGAACCCACAACTCTTCTTCCTCCATTTTCCATCTCTGTTCTTTTATTTTGATTCTCTTCTCTGCCTTTCTTAATAGATAATGGTTGAGTTGCATTCTCACTTCACTGGAGGGCAATCATTTTTACCCAAACACCAGAGTCTAGTATGCAATTGTCAACACAAGAGAGTGAGTATGAGTATAACACCGACGTACAATCGAGCGATTCCGACTTTTCTAAAAAAAATCACCAAAACTGTCGTATATATTATTGTCAACCTATAATGGCCGATGATATTATTATGGGATACTATCTCTGACCATGTGAAGATCAAGCTGGTTTGAAGATTGTGTATGGCAAGGTGAAAACAATTCATAGTGTTCAACAACTTGTAGCTATACTTTGAGTTCAATAATGACATCAGTGGAGATTCAAGTTTTGCTGGCGCTGCAACAACAACATACTCTAAACATTCTCTTTCACAGAACATGAAGGAGGTGCGTCATTATGTTGGACACCACATGGAGGAAAATGTAGCTGCAAACAAGGGTGAGGACAAAGCTACAAACCAAGCTGAGGACGAGGATGATGGGGATTGTGAGGCATCGAGTGAGGATGACGATGGTGACCATATTGGGCCGCTGAATCCCAAAAGAGAGGATGCTGATGTCGAACTTGGCTGAGGAGCGGCTTTATCGTCTCATACCCCTCCGCAAGAGTACACTCCACCTAAGTTGTACAAAACTGTGGGTGACAACATTGGTTAGGAAATGACTATGGACTATTACAATGGGGTGTAGAAATTCATGACTTCAACGCCACCCGTGAAGATTTCTACATAAAGAAGGAAGTAAGTCTTGCTACCAAACACTGGTCAATCTACATGCACCAAATATTAACAAAAAATCGCTTAAAGAATTGGGAACTCGAGGTTAGATGTCATTCATACCCAACAAATGGTGTCCATAAAGGTTACGCGTGACGTCTAAACCAGAGGACGAATTTTGAACCGTTAGGGAGTGGAATCCACAACACTCATGTGATGGCAGTTACCATAATGTGGAGTCGACCCAATTTGATGTTAATGTCATTGATGAGGTGATAATACACTTGGTGAGGACACACCACACTTAAGGATCATGATAGTCCAAGCAGATATCGCAAACAGGTTCAACTACCGATCTCATACATGAAGGCACGGTACATTGAGTAACGGATGATGGAAATGATATATGGAGACTGGGAAGAGTGGAATAAGAAGATTCTAGATTTTGTCATTGAGGTACAATGTTGGACCCAGGAACATAGGTCGACTTCCACCTAGACGACCGCATCATTCGAGGAGAGGCACATAAGCAATTCTGGTATGTATTCTGGAGCTTCAAATTGAGAATTGAAGGTTTCCATGACTACCCTCCTGTGCTGGTCATACATGGAACCTTGCTGATGAATTTTGGGCAAGTTTGTTTGATGGTAATCACAACATCCTAACTCTGCATTTTCCACAGTCGAAAAAGAGAGTGTGGATTAATGGGTGGGTGTGGTTCTTCAGTTGGATTCAACAAGTTGTCACAAAGAGACAAAACATATGTGTAATATCAAAATCATCATCTTGGGATAAGAGTTGTGATGGCCAACATCAGTGGAGAGTGTATATAGAAATGGTGCATCCGAGATTATGAAAGCAACTAGAATAGTCATGTGAAGGTGTCTAACATGAAAAATAGGGTGAAGTCCATAGGTAACAAGTCTCCTTAGTACCATGAACTTAGCTAGTTATGTTACATGTGGAGTCTGAATTTCTGGAGGCTTACTAGAGACTGGGGTTAACAAGCCAAACTGGGTTATTAACGACAAAGCGTTGTGGAATAAAGCAGTCAAGGTCAAGCAAAGCGGGATGCTCTATGGCATTATGACAATGAATATGGACGAGAGTATCAATGGAGCATTCAAAGGGATCCAGTCTCTACCAATATGCATTTTAGCCCATGCAACGTTTTACCAGTATATTACTCATGACTGTTGACGTTAGTAAATATCGTGTTGTTGGTCTCTTGGTTAATTGGGTAATCTTCTCAAGATAAATGGATATTTTGATATGTAGTACGAAGAGTACAATGAGGACATCCGGCAGAATGAATATTGGACTGTGTATTCTCGAAAGTTTATGCACCAACGTGGTATTAGTTGCTAGACTCACGAGGTGCGAACGTTTGATCATGTCATTGGCGAGAATGATGTGGGTCAGTGCATATAGCAACTTAACCCATATGGAAACCACACGTAAAGGGTCTACCTCGATTAAATTGGTCAGGCCACTCTAGGTTTGGGATATTCCAGCACTCAAAGATGCCTTGCAGCCACTCTTATGTGGTTTGCAACAAGATAAAACTGAATCAATACGATAACATGCATACCATGTACTGGTTTTCTAACATCGCACAGATTTGTGGAACTAGTTTCCATCCAATCAATGCACCATAGGATTGGAAACCACATGGAGGAAGAAAATCATCCCTAAACAAGCCCATCTCTGTGCCCAAGGGAGACCACCACACAATCGCATCCAAAACAAAACATATTGGACTGAAGATGTTTAGCTACATTCTAGCTTGTGCCGCCAAGATGGTCACACGAGACAAAAATTCTCCCACCAACCCATCATCGTAGACGGTTTGCCCGACATGCGACATGGTGAGGCAAAACAAGAGCACTTTTCTAATGACCCATAGGACGAGCAGGAACCTAAATTAGACTATGTCAATTCTATGTTGCTTTTAGTTTTTATGTTACTTCCGTTTATGGTCTGTTTTTTTGTTTTGCGGTTTCCTTTGTACTTTGTTCAATTGTTTTTCCTTGTAACTTTGAGTTTCTATTGGATAAATATTATTTCCTATAGTAGGTCGACAAAATAAAATGGACAAAAACATTAAATGGTCTAAACAAACATATAATATTATGGTCTAAGAACTCAAACAACAAAGACGACAGAACATAAAGAGTTCAGTAGTGCATACAACCATATATTGTTATGCAACACCGACTAAAATCTTGCTATGATGTCCACGACATCCTCCACCGGGGGGGGGGGGGGGGGGGGGAGGACGGGGGTCTCTGATAGTTTGCTAAGTCGTGGTCTTAAGAGTCGCACTAACTCTACCGAGATTAATGGTACAACCCAAGATGACGATGACCTCTCTAAGGTGTGGTCGACTCGACGGAATAGTGAATGATCTGCTCCTCTAGTGTTATATGGTCGAAGTCAGTATCAGGATAATTAGGAGCTTAATAGTTTAGGGATAGAGGCCTGACAAAGTTGCTCCACCACTTAGGGGTGCCATGCCTGGTGGGTCAGTCCAGCTGGTGCCATGTGCGGGGGGTCGCTCCAAGTCGTCCAACCTATGTTGCATGCCCCCGTTCGCGTACATCACGGACTGGACTGTAGGGTCTAGGAAACTAATTTTTTATGATAACCCAAAGGTTTTCCAATCCATCAATGTTAGGTTTGTATACAAGATGCGAAGAGGAATAAGGAACAGGTGTTCGGAACGTACAATTGCCTCATGTATAGTCCCGCATTGCGATGTCCACCTTTGAATGTACCATCGATGCCACTGCATGTACTCGTCATGGAAATGCCACCTCTCTAGATCCACAAGCACATCAGCCTCCACCACATGGAACAATCTTTTGGCCCAATACTCAAGGTACTGGTACATCTTGCGTGCAATCATCAACTCATTGCTTTGCGTCAGCCCCAGTAGGAACAAAACCTTGCTCTCCAACAAACACCATTGTGTGGGTTGGTTGGTCCATCTTGAACTGATAACGAATACGATCTAGTTGATGCCACTGTATGCCGCGGAAGCAAATCATCAGCGCGTACGCTTTCAAATCCCTCAATGGCAGAAAATATGCCAAGTGCACATTCCCACTGAACCTATCGGCTAGCAAGAATACCTCAATACATGCTAGTATGTAAAATCATGCATACTTGGTCAATTTTACCTCATCATCGGATCATATATGCTTAGGATCTGAAAACGTGCTACGCAACCAGCCAATCCTCAATCGTCTGTCCTTCCCGATATCCTTCTCTCCCAGCCTCACACCCAAAATGTCATCAACCTCCTTGAATGATTTTGCAGAATGTAGACTGTCTACCCCTCCACTCGCAGACCAGCGAGTATTGCCACATTCTCAAGAGTGAGCGTGCACCCAACCCCAACCCCCCCCCCCCCCGGTTGCGTACATCTGGAAAGTGTTCGTATCCGCACTCCACCTATCCACCCATGCCATGATAAGATGCAAATCTAGCACATACTCTGAGAGGCAAATAATCGGAGCAAGTTGGGCAACATCCAAAAAAGGCATGAATCTAGGATTGCATTGGGGGATATCCTTCACCTAGGTTCCTATTCATATTATAGAGTATTCACTAAGTAACTACAAATATATTATATGGACTAGGAAATTACATTCTCTAATAGTAGGCACATATATTCTCTAATACTAGGCAATTAAATACTATATTATATTAATGATACCAACCGCATTGTCGAATATAGCCCCTGATCGATGTTGATTGCAGTCGACCCATATTATTTCTCCATCAATTGGGTCGGGGTTTAAGCACGAGGGTGATTCTCCATATAAATAATCCATATTTACAACAAAAAAAAATATTAGTAACATGAATATTGAAAATTAGAAAAATAAATTAAATTTGTAGCTTTACCCCCTCTATGATTTTGGAACGAGTGGAAGAAAGGATATCACACGGGTGATGATCTAACCACCATGGCGTGGTTAATGGGGATAACAACCATGACCGAGTGACGACCACTAGTCTGGTTAGTTGCTGGCCACTGGAGTGGGTGTCACTACACACCAATCATGGTAAGGCATATCATGGATGTAGGTACACCACACACGTGCTAGGGTGATCACCACGCCTTTGGTGGAGTTTTGAACTGAGTTTTCAAACAAATTTCTGGAGAACCATATAAGTTTTGAAAAACAAGGGTACTAAACATTTATCGTCCTACTTGTAGCGAGCGTAGTGACTCACTCGAGATGAGAAGGAACCCGCCAGCGGCAGTAATTTAATTCAAGGAGCTGATTCTTGTAAGAGCCATCACTTTTGATAGAAAGAATTCAGATCCTCATCTAGCTGTCAACTGGTTGAGGAGTTGACCAATGCTTTTGGTTACCTCAAGTTTGGGCCGAAGCAGAGGGTGATGTATGCTCCTTTCCTGCTGAGAGAAGCAACTAAGGAGTGGCGGTGTAATCTACTATAGGGTGGAGAGGATCTCTTTGAGAAGGATTGGGAGGAATTCCTAGTCCTCTTCAAGAAAGAGTTCATGCCAGATGTTTAACTCTGGGTTTTGTTCGGTTTCTTTGAATCTCTGAGAAACGGCTATCAGATGGACCATCAAAGGCATGGCTGATAGTCTGTCATGAATGTGATCAACAGATAGATCACGACCATAGTCAGTAACGGTCACGGTCGTGGCCAATGGGTGAATCATGACCGTGACCAGCAGTAGGCCACGAGAGTGGTTTCCATATCACCATGAGCATGGTTGCCATGCCACCACATGAGTGGTGGTAGGTAGGCCACATGCATGTTGTACTGTTTATAAAAGTAGACTCACGATTTCCATAACTTAGAATTACACAAACCTAGTTTTTGGGGCATTGAGGTAGACCCAAAGAAGGTGGAGGCGATAGTAGATTGGTCCCCACTTAGAAGTGTGATTGAGGTCAGAAGTTTCCTAGGTATGGCACGGTACTATAGAAAGTTTGTGGAGGGGTTCTCTAAGATAGCAGCTGCACTGCATAAGCTGACCAGGAAGGACACGACTTTAGTTTGCAGTAAGGCCTGTGACGAGAGCTTGGAGGACCTGATGAGGAGTCTCACCACCGTGTCAGTACTCATTTTTCCAGTTGTAGGTGGCGAGTATGTTGTTTATAGTGATGCTTCATATTTAGGGTTAGGTTGTGTTATGATGTAGAATGGCATAGTGGTGGCTTATGCATCACGTCACTTGAAGGTGCATGAAGGGAACTACCTAGTTCACGATTTGGAGCTAGCGGCAGTGGTCTTCGTACTAAAGCTCTAGAGACACTTCTTGTATGGAGAGACTTTTTAGAAGCATGACATGATGCTCTTCTAAGACAGGGTGTATGTACATTCGGGGTCGAAACGGAGAGATGATATTTTGGATGAGGCGCATTTGTTCGCTTATGCCATGCACCCCTAGGTAAGATAAAGATGTACTGGACACTTCGTCCTCACTACTTGTAGCCTGGTATGAAGAAGCAGGTGATTCAGCATGTGGCTAGTTGCTTAGTGTGCCAGAAGGTGAAGTTCGACCATCGGGAACCAGGAAGCTTGCTTCATCCCCTGCCTATACCGATGTGGAAGTACAAGGATATCATGATGGCCTTCATTAATGGTTTTCCTTTTGTCAATGGGCAGGATGTTGTGTGGATTACAGTGGACCAGTTAACTAAGGTGGTACATTTCATACCAATTCGGTTCAAGCCAGATGTGAGGAATTAGAAAGTTGGTATGATGAGAATATTGTGAGATTGCATGGTGTACCCAGAACAATTGTATTAGATCGGGACCCCATTTTACTTCCCATTTCCTGAAGGGTTTGCACGCAGCCTTGGGGACTATGTTAAACTTCACTACATCGTATCATCCATAGTCATATGGTCAGTCAGAGCGGGCTATTTTAACCTTGGAGCAGTTGTTTCACTTATGTGTGTTGGAGTTTGATGTACCTTTGTTAAAGGTTCTGCCCATGGTGGAGTTCGCTTATAATAATTCCTACCATCACAGTATAGGGGTAGCCCCATTCAAGGCCTATATGGAAGGAAGTGCAGGACCCCTCTCTTTTGGGTTGGGGAGGGAGATAAGTTGTTAACTAGAGCTCAGATGGTGGAGACAGCCTCACGAGTTAGAGTGATTGGAGCCCTGCTTTGTTTGGTACAGAATCGGCAGAAGAAGTATCCCGACAGAAAGGCAAGAGAGGTTAGCTTCAAAGAACAAGATAAGGTCTTCGTTCGGGTATCTCCCTGGAAGGGAGTAATGCAGTTTGACAGGAAAGCGAAGTTGGCTCCCACATTAATTACCCTTTACAACCTCAATCGGAGGATAGGGCAGTAGCTTATGAGTTGGCCATACCTGCGGAGTTAGATAGGATACATAACGTATTCCATATGAGCCTGCTTCATGCTTACATTGGCAAGTCAAATCAGGTGATCCAGCCAGATGAAATTCAGTTGAAGAGAGACATGACCTTCCTGGAGCAACCAACTCAGATTGTGGATAGAAAGGTCTATAAGCTAAGGAGCAAGGAGATGCCGATGCATAAGGTGATTTGGAAAAATCTGGATGTCGAGGCTGCAACATGGGAGATCGAGGCTAGCATGAAAAAAAATCCAGAGCTCATGCTGAATTACCTAGCAGATAATTTCTTTTCACCATGTTAAGCTTTTTCAGATTCAGGTTTTGGGACAAAACCATTTGTAGAACTGGAGAGTTGTGACACCCCGATTTTGGGTTGATGTTTGACTCTGAGTTTTGTTCGGTTTCTATGAGTTTCCGAGAACCGGTTGTCAAAACGACCAACACTAGCATGGCTGACAGTTTGTCACGGACGTGATCAACATATAGATATGGGAGTCGTAGAGAGAGGTAACTTGGAGGACATTGATTATTCCTTTCATTGTTTTCATATGTTTCCATGATTTCAGACATTCTTTATTTTAACCTTTTTTACCAGACTTATCTCTGGATGTTGGGATGTTTACTTTGTCTTTGATAGTGGATTCAAGTCCTAGATTCTCTGTTTATCTTTTCAGTAGTTTTTTATGTTATAAGGATCTTTCTGTTTAGTAGTTCAATTATTTATGGTTTATTTCATGTTGTTAATGTGATGGAGTGAACCCACGAGTATTGCATGGATCAAATCGTGTGGTTTAATCAAGTTGTCTAGGGGCGAGTTTCGCACCAGAAGTTCTACACTAGACTAGGCAGTAACTAAACATAAACCCCACCTCTGATCGCTTCTTAGGGTTCTGAACTGAGGTAGCCATACAAGCGCTTAGATCTCTTCTCCTAATATATCCAAGGGAAACAATCCAATGATTGATCTCAACATTAAAACTATCATGAAATCACGTAATCCAAAGTAAAGTGGCTAATGGACGAGGAAATCTAGTTACCGTCCAAAGAGTCAAGAAGATGAGCTTCTTGATCTCTACTTATAAGATGGGGAATGATTCACTCTTGTCTTCTCCTTTGATTGGGCAGAGAAGAACTGCCGCTCGTCAGGTAAAATATTTGGGATAAAAGAATAGGGCTCTCTAATTCTGAAGAATTTCAGTTGTGGTAAGTTTATACACACCCTTCACTACGCTCGTGGTCAAATGCTGACCACGCATGTGGTGAGCCAACAACCACGTTCATGATAATTTAACAGTCACACATGTGGTACCATTTTCCAACTCCAGTAGTGTCCCTTCGACCACACACGTGGGTTCCCTCACAACCATGACCGAAACGGACATCAACCACGACCGTGATAAAACCTCAGCCACGACTCTCGTTACTGTTTCAGAAGTAGACAACAACCCATAATCAAGGTGTAGCCAGGACTCTCCTTTCCTATAAAAGGTTTCGTCCCAAAACCTAAATCTTAATCCTAATGGGGTTAGTAGCCAAGTCTGGGGCTCTCAAACCCAAATTTTCCATGACCCTCGACAGTCTCAACCACACCTAACGGTCCTTACTCACCCGAGTGGTTTGGTCCCGGCGAAGCAAAGCCTGAAAACGTTCCCAAACCATCTCGAGCTCACCTGATCAATCAACTAAAACTCACCATTCTTCGGCCCAAACTCTTGGTAAGCCCAAGCCCTTTTTTACACACATCTGACACTCCCTCGGCCAAATCCCAGCTCGCTCCTCCAACGCATAACGCCTGATGATAACCTGTCAATCACACTTGTGATAACATTCCAACCATACCCATGGTGGCCTGACAATAATGACCGTGATCATAGAGGAGGTGATGGTTCATGCTCAGGCATGTACCCTCTTGGAACCATCCACTAATCATATAGCTGATTAGAAGAGTGTAGTGACCAACTAGAGTGACCTTAAGGAGGCTGAGGAAATGTTTTTCAAACGGAAAGCCTGTGTGGAATAGATTGCATAGGGAGATTCAAACACCTTTTTCTTTTTTCATTCAGTTAAATCCAAGTAGTAGGGTAACATTATTGGTCAGCTAATCTCGAGTTCTAGTGAGGTGTTGAATACTACGGTTGGGATTACTAATGAAGTTGTTGGGTTTTACAATCAACTCCTAAGGGAGACAGATACTGCGGTTCGGTTTGTTGGCTCAAGAATTGGTTGATGCTCACCGTAGCAAACTGATTAATTTTAGGTGTTTTCTGAAGGTGGACATTATGAAAGTTTTCAATTCTTTGAGTTGGTATTTTCTGTTTCAAGTGCTTATGACTATGCGCATTTTCCACAGCTTTGTTGGTTGGATTACTATGTGCCTTGAGTCTACCTACCTTTGTGTGTCTATCAGTGGGGCGTTGTGCGGCTTTTTCAGAGCAAAAAGGGGACTTAGGCAAGGGGAACCCTTTTGTCACCATTGATGTTTGTAGTTGGTATAGAATTTCTTCAGTTTTGACTTCTCGAGCTGCTGCTGGTTATATTCCCTTTCATCCAAAGTGTAAGAAATTTGGTATCATCAACCTTTTCTTTATTGACGATTTGATAATGTTTACTAATAGCAATATTCATGGCGTCACCCAACTTAAACAACACTTGTCTATGTTGTTTTACAGCGTATCGGGGTTGCATATTAATTCGGTGAAGTCTACCTTGTTTTGTTCTTCTAGTGTTGCTCTGGGGGTTCATGATTCTATGTTGGATGTCTTAGGGTTTTAGGTTGGAGAGTTACCCTTCCGTTATCTGGGGTTCTCTCTCATCTCTGGTCACCTCAAAGCAATGGATTGTAAAGAGCTTATCGATTAGATCACCACTAGAATCAGGGGATAGAGAACTGCTCTGTGAAGCCACTCGGGAAGGCTCTAGTTGCTCAAATCTGTTTTACAAAGTTGGCAGCCTATTAGATGTCCATCTTTGTTCTCCCTCAATCCATCATCAGTCAAGTAGGTGAAGTCTATTTGTTCTCTGTTTGTTTGGAACTCGGATGACTGTGGGTCCAAGAAACCCATAGTTAGCTGGTACCATCTTAGTTTCCCTGTTAAGGAGGGAGGGGCTAGAATTCGAGAATTAAGCTAGTAGAATAATGCTTCTACTATAATCATGTTTGGAGTATGATGTTGCAGTCATGATGCCTTGGGAGGCTTGGACATCTCTCTATAGGCTTCAAGGTAAGGATGTTTGGGATCACCCCCTCCTGCCTTTGCCTCTTGGGTGTGGAACTAACTTATGCGGTGTAAAGATTCCATGATCCCCTATAACACTCAAAGTTACAACAAAGATAAGTTATCTTGACCTCTTTGCATCTGTTACTTGTCTGTCCTTATACCGCTCTGTTGTAATCAAGATTCTCTCCTCACACTATCACCCATGTTGATTGGGATGCGGAGATTGGCTGGATGATCTGTAAGTTTCAAGGCTCCTCCTCTGATTCTCATGCTGCTAACTTGGTTTGCCACTATATTATTAGTCACGTTTGGAAGGAACATTGTCGAACCATCTTCCCCGGTGTTCAGATGGACTATTCTCAGCTAGGTAGGCGTATCAGTCGGGAGCTCACTATGGTCAAATATATTTCTGCCATTAGTCGTTGTCTTTTAGCTTGTAGTAATTTGTATAGATGATAGTTGTAATTAAAATTTTGTAACTTAGCTTTGCTGTTTGTACGAACAACTCCGGTTATTGCAATTTTGGTGAAATAATATCTAATATTCATGAAATGAAATGAACATATTCAGAAACTATTCTCATGCTAACCGTATTAAGAGTCGATGTTACGAGTGAAATAATTAAAACCTAGCAAGTTAACCAAGTTCATGACTAACTGGACTACTTTGTACTAAGTCATGATGCTTCTAGGCCTTGGATTCTACAATTCAAACTTATTGGACGATATTGCTAACATAAGAAGTTAATTGACTATATAGATGATTGCGTAGATTTCAGTGACTTGATGTTAATCGGTCTACTCAAAATTGACCCATCTATAACTGGTCAGACAATTGCCTTCAACCCATGGCTTCCTCAAAACCCGTTGAAGTCCTGAGATTCTGGTGAGCACAAGTTTGCCTTCGTTGATGCCCTAAACCATATTTAAGAGCACCATAATAAAAAACCTTACTTTCATATCGCTCTTCCCATAGATGTAAGCTGAAAGGAACTACAGAGATATTGACGTTGATGCCGAAAAGCCACATCGTAGAGGAAACTTCACCAGAAAGTTAATCAAAATAGAATCTTAAAAATTAGGTATTTAATGAAAAATGTACCTTTAAAACGGTATATTTGTGAAACCCTCTCGGTCACATTTAGAAGGTCTCCCTCGTTTTTCAAGATCGTCATCGAAAAGATCTTCCTCTGTGGTTGTACCATTTTGGAACCCCTGGCGGTACACTGGGTCTTGCCATCAGATCTCTTCATCTCTGGATTCTAGATCACTGTTAGTCATCTCGACCCATGTTTTGTTCCATTACCTGCTATTGCATTGATTTTATGACTAATAAAGTGTTGATTTCTAGGAGCTCCATTTCACCCATACCATCTCATCCTCCTCTAGTTATCACCGATAAGAAGTGGTGGGTGTCACTGGTTTGCACATACTCAACTTCAAACAAACAAACTGTTTTGAAATTCAACTTCCTACAAGTCTTAAGAAACATATAAGCCACATCCTACAAGTGTTCAAAAACTTATTAAACTTCCTATAAGTCTTTAGAAGAACATATTTAACTTCATATGAGTCTTCAGAATTGCACTTTAATCGGATTCATCCTCTTCTTATTGCATTTCCTCTTGCCCGGATTCAGAATCACCTCCTAGGATAGGATATGGTTACATATAATATAAAAGGATTGTTAATAAATCAGTTAAGAAGCAAAATGCATTCACTTAATTAATAAAAATGGAACACTTAATTTAGAGGTATAGGGTTTGGTACACTAAATAATGAACAAGCCTATTAAAACCTAAAGAAGAGAACATATTTGTACACGCTGGTACACTAAACAATGAACACAAATGAAAGGCTAGCTTCGACGATATGGATAGTACAGAGAACAGAACAAGGATGAATAGATCAGCATCAGAAACCGGTAGATATTGCGTAGTACCGACAAGAACTAGCAGCGCTCCTGGATGGAAATCGTTAAAGACACACGTGCCTCGTGTATGATGTTCATTCTCATGGTTCAGTTTTCACGTTCCATATAACCGCGACAATGAGCCTCCATTTCTACGTTCGTTGTATCGGTTAGGTATTGCGACAACAGAACCCCCACAACATAACTGAATTCTAGTCGTGTTTGACTAGGTTCTTGACTGAACCTAGCACATCCATAATTCCATGATGTGGCTATGGAAGTGGAACAAGGTATCTAACATGTGATGTTGCAATTGATAAAGAAACTAGCAACGACCTCCCACTACAGCTAGTGTCCCCACTTCCACAACTTCTCCTTCGATCTTCTAGATGAGAACCTAGACAAATCCCTCCCCTACTATCTCGCAATTTCCTTGCCTTTTGATCATCTCCAAGTTTGCAAGATAATTCCCTCTCCTTCCTCCGTATGTGCCAACCGCTAGGGTATCCAATGAACGACAGTTCTCTCCTTCAATTATTCATTACTCTAAACTGCCCCTTTGAGTGGTTCTCATGGTTTATCTTCCTCCCTTGTAGTTGTATCTTTGAGTCCTTGAGTGTTTGTCTGTCTTCCTCTCCTCTGATCCCCAGATCTCTTAGAACTTATAAGGACTCCAACGCCCTCGTTACACTGTGATTCCCTCTCCTCTTAAAGCCTGAAATGTTTTATGCTTCTCCGTTGCATCCTATATGAATCGTGTTGGTTTTGGTTAAAAAAGAGCCCTCATTGCATAATTGTTTGATTGTGTCAAAACCTTACTAGTTTTCATAACCTATTGTTGTTTCCCTCATTTTCGCCCGTGGCAATGGCTACCACAACCATGGTCATCACACCTGCCATGGTCATGGTAGCGTCAACCATAATCGTGTCTTGCTTTACCCTAACACGCTAATGGTGGCCGTAACCGCATATGTGGCCGGTTGGTTTGGCGTGGCCATGGTGACTTCCACCACAGACATTGTTTGCTGACTCCATAAGGCCATGGTGAACTCCCTCACGCCCGTGGCTTGGGTAACTTTCAGAAACTACAAAAATTTCAAGGATTTGGGTTTGATTCTTTTGCTCGTGCATTCTCTCTTCCAGATGGATGACAAAGGTGCTTCAGGTGCGACACTGAACTTTGCAGTGCGGAAGCCCAAATACTGTCATTGGAGGGCCGAGGACCCCAAGCACCCACCCATCATGCACTAGATGAGGGTACAACTGCCGCCACCCCGTTGTACCTTAACTTTACCAATGTTTACCACCCGGAGAGCAAGCATAAAAAGAATAAGCTTATCTATCAAGTTTGCTTGATTGATTGGAAAGAGATTGGGACGGCTGCCTAAACTGATTGGGAGGGACAGGTTTTCAAGCTTCTTTGCAATGGTCATACGTAGCGTGTCTTCTTTGTGGACGATCTCGCCTTTCAGTCTCTTACCCATGAGTTCCTTTCCAAAAAAATCTCCAGGTGGCGTAGGATAAGCTGACGCTCTTGCTCATCGTTTGGGTAAAATCAGGTTCCTCACTATTGATAAGCTAGCCATAATCAGTGGTTTGTACTCCCCCGAGGAGAGGAGCTTCAACTGGTATACGTACTTGATCACTTTCTCCGAGCTCGAGGTCACTCTAGACTCTAGTTTAAGCTCGTGAAGAGGAATGCGACCTTTTTTGTTAGTAAGTCCTTAGTCAATGTTTCATTTCATTCTTTTTTACTTTAGACGTCTCATTGACTCTTAAGAAACTGGTCCCTGTATACATTGTTAAGTTTTACTCCTTAATGATTGCACCAAGGTTTCTCTATACAAGGATGACCTTCATCACTTTTATAATTAGGTAATGGCTCACACCATCATGGGGCGGACTGAGAGTACCAGACCGATCACTCAGAAAGAGCTTTCCCTCCTTTATAATATCATAAAAAGGTTAGCCAATCCACTTTGGGAACCTGTCTGCGTTCACCTTCAAGGACTTCAACTCAAATACCTACCCCAAGGTCCTCCTAGGCGGCGCCTACATCACTCGTATTGCCTGGCACTTCAGCCATCCCTCATGCACACCTGTTTTAGAACACGTGCCGCTATCCTTTCATTACTCTTACATGCTTCCTTTCCTTTTTTTCTATTTTGGAATACTTGTTCGATTGAGACTGCCACTCCCTTCTCCTCTGTTAAACGTTACACTTAAAATCTTGCGAGGTTTATACCTCCAACCCACCTAACAGCCTCACTGCCAGGTACTCAGGCTGGAGGCATGTGACTGTCAGCTCAACGCCTATGGCGAATGGTCACCCACGCCTCAATTGAGACAGCACACTTGTGACTAAAGTAGTTGACATGCTCGTGATTACTCATGTCATGCCCGTAGTAACTAGTTCATTTACTCAAGTGGCAAGCCTTACCACAACAGTGTCCTGACTTACTACCACAACTGAGGCTGTCTTCCAACACCATGACCATGACCTTTCTAAGGCCCTCTTTTGACAGTAAGTGTCTGGCATCCTAATTTCATTCTAAGTTATTAGGTAACATGCACTTGCTTCCTTAGTTTCAAACTTGAACACCATAAGCTTACTCTCGGTCTTGGTGCATGATGCGCTTGTGGTACACGGTCAAACAATAAACCTAATTACTGCACAATAGAGGGTTTGAAAAAATAGTATGAAACTTCTTAGACTTCGAATCTCCGTAGACTATCCAAATGACATTCAACTTTTACAATTTATACAAAACAAAATAAATCCAATTCACCGTTATAATTCTTCTTTAATCATATCATGCCTTTCGGGTCTGCTAACCTGCGACCTATTTAGTATCCCAGTCCGCTCTTTCGAGACAAAGAGCTTAAATTAGCTAGATAGTAAAACATGAGTTTGGTGATAGATGTACACATTGGTGGACGACTCAGTCTACTCTAATTTGGAGATAAGCTACTAAAACTATCTAATCTATGCAAGGAGTCACGTTCTACCAAGAGCTTTAAACTAACTTGTCTATCCCTTAACCAACCACTACCATTACAACTTTTAGCTTTTTTTGCTTCTTTATACGACTTATCTATTACAATTTTCCTTTTTGCATTTTTTCATTTTAGTTTTATTTTATCTCCGAGATTGGGTTTTTCTTTTGTCTCCTCCCTTTTCGAGATTTTCTATTTTTCTTCTTTTTATTAATTTTTTATAATAAAACTGTACAAAAATACTACTATGGGAGACTCAAATATCCTGAATTTTGACAAATGAGTAACTTTATTGAATCCTAGACTCAGTTGAATTACATGTCGCTTATGTACACATGATCAAATGAAGGCTTGAAAGAAAGTTGATACGATAGTTTGGGGGGACATGAAAAAGACTTTTTGGTTATGTATTGTGTAATCCTCCAAGAATAAGGGACTGGATGGGATTTTTTGTGAATCGATGGAGCTTATCTAGGTGCCTCTGTTGTTCTGAGTGATTTAGTATCGAGTGAATTCAGTTCAGTATCATCCAAGTGCCAAATTAACAGCTAAACAGAGAAGACCACTCAAAATAATTTTAAGAACAAGTCTACAAATCTTGCTTACTTCCCTATACTACAAATGGATTTTAGGCCTCTTGGGACTACTAGATGGTATATAGCTACCATGCATGCCTAGTAATCCTGAAGTTGGACAGTCTGTGCTATTAAGAACTAATCAAAGCGGGTCTAATGACCTAATCATTTAGACTCTACTCCTATCAGATCTAGGTTCACAAAGCAAGTCAGAATTTCAAGTGCACAAATCATAGGGAAATTTCCTAAGCAAGTCAAGTAGTTGACTCAAAGATGCTTCCACTTAGCTTGAGTTTAGGACTCAACATTTCAAGGGAAAGACCCAACAAGACTAGCTAACAGGCATCCTATACAAACCCACCCCACCCTTAGCTTAGACAGTGTCCTTGCTGAACGAAACGAAAAAGTAGCATAGGAATATTTGGATCCTGTGAGAAACGGGAGAATCAAGATGCATGATCCATGAAGCCCAAGCACGGCGGCAACACTTACCCTGGAAAAAGACTCAAACACACAAAACGAAAAAAAAAGTAAAAAGGAACTAGAACAAGTGTCCAAGTCCCACACATAATAAAATGGATTTAAGACCCAAAAATAAGAAAAGAAAAAGTCCTAAGTAAAACGATGATACCTGGATCAGTGGTCTCCTATAGGAGGTGAAAAGGTTGGTGCTGGATTAGGTTTCGAGTATGAGAGTGTTGGAAATTTTAGTTCAAAATTCGACTAAGAATTAAACATGCTGTGACCTTTACAAACAATTGCGCCTTACAGTTGTCAGATATTGCATCTTAGGAGACATTTTTGACAACTTAAGGCGCAACGTTGGCAAGGGTCGAGCGAGATTTGTGTTAATAATTTCACTTTAAGTGGTTAATAATTGTGCCTATAAGCAATCTTTAACAGAGTCAAGACGCAACCTTTGTCAATAATGGGGCCTAAGTGTTGTCAACAGACATAGGCGCAAATGTTGACAACATAGCTGAAATTCAGAGACAAAATTCAATCACCAAAACATTTTGAACCAGCAACGATTGGGGCATGGATAGGTGTTCAGCCATCAATATTCTAGATGCGATTAGCACCTGAACATGCATACTTAATCAAAAATGAAAAAGAAGAGTCCAGACATAGGATGCCTCCCAAACAGTGCTCTTTCTTTAATATCTTTGAGCTAGACAGTACTTGGTGAATTATGGAGGCGCAACCCATTTCAGAACTTCCTTCAGGCTTGCATCATTGTTCTTGACATAAAGCTAGTCTTCTCCATCCAAAAGTAGCCACTTTATCTTGCCAACATAAAGGAGATTCAACGTTCCACCGTCTCTGATGCTGGTTATGTCAAAGGTTCCAAACCACTCATATTTGTCAATTTTATCATCTAGGACTTTACTGGCTACCATTTTTTCTTTCTGCATAGGCTTCTCATTTTCAGTGGTGGTCACCATCTCTCAATTAACCTGTGTCTTTGGGATGAATTTCTTCTCAAAAGATGGGTTAATAGGTAAAGGATAATAAGAGGGACAACATGCAATTCAACAGGCTGGGGAGCACTAGATAATTTTGGCATAGAAGACGTAGTTATGCTAGATGTGTGATTAGATACTTCAAGGACAATCTCCTCATCTCCAAACCACAAAGTAATTTGTACCGCCTAAACATCTATGATGGCACCAACAGTGGCAAGGAACGTTTCAACCGGAAAATAGCTATCATGCACATGTAGTAGCACATTTTCTACCATCCCTTGAGGATTCTTAATGGATCTATCAGCAAGTTGGATATTCATACTGATAGACATCAAACTAAGATAGCCTTAAAACTATAAATAAGGGATATGAAATGATAATGCTAGCACCTAAATTAGCTAATGCTCTATCAACATGATGCTCATTAATAACACAAGAGGTAGAGAAGCTCCCTGGATCATTTTGCTTGCCTGCCACCTTAGCTTGCAAGATCGCTAAGCATTTCACACCAATTGTTGTTGTGGGATGACTTCTTCTTCGGAAAGAGAGACTTATGTGGTATGATTGAGATTTACCTTCTTGTTGAGCACATCCTTCACAAATTTTGCATATGCTGGAATTTTGGCGAAGGCTTCCAAGAAGGATAGTTAACTTCTTGCTTCTTGACGAGTTCCAAAGAACTCACAAAGTCTTTGGATATTCTGTTTTTATGGCGGTTAGATAAGGCATCTTCGTATACTTCTTAACTTCTTCTGGTGTGAGAACAAAGTTGGTGTCGGCAGGTTTTTGACCTTTAAGAGGTGATGTAGTTTGTCATGACCGAAGTCTCCTCTTCCTCTTTTGGGATGGCGATGGAAACCTTTAGCTTTAATTTTTTGACCTGGTAAGCATCTATAACTTGATCATCTACACCCACACAGTTATGGCATGTGTTCCCTCCATGCGTGTCTTTCCTGGTCGTTGGTGGTTGTCCGGATTTTGTTCAGTGTTGCTTGGAAGCTGTCCTTGGGGCCTCTGATCAACCCTTTGTTATACTGATTTGTAAGATACTTCCATGCTTTGTCTCATAGCTTGTTGTGCCTGTAAAATAGTATTTTGGTTAGCCAAATGTGCCTGCATCATCTTTATTATATGCATGTTGATTCCTCTAGGAGTGGCCAAATTATTATGCTGATGTTACTGCTGTTGATTTGGTTTGTTAAGGAATCCTGGTGGTCCTTGATAGTTGTAACCTTGAGTAGATCCACTAGCGTTGTTGCTCGAGCTCACATTTAGGTATAGACTAGTGCCTCACATTTAGGTATAGACTAGTGCCTTGTGCAGTGGTGTTGTTGTAATCGTCCACTCTTGGCTTGTAGAATTATGGGTGTCCTCCTCTGTTTGGATAGTTGCAATCCCCTCTTGGACGGCCCTAGAAGTTCCTAGCTCAGTAGTTTGAGTACCTTCGCTAATTGAAGGAAAAGACTTGGCACACAAAATCTGCCTCATCGACTATCATAATGTTATTGGTGATTGATGTGTGCATATTCGACACACCTTTTTAATTGTAAAATGAGGCTTTTGTGTGTCGAAAAGTGATTAAATCTGGGATCTCTAGCACATGTTTGTTCTCTTCCCCCTTGGGGGCTGTATTACGTTGTTCGGTGTGTTTTGATACATTTTCAGGCGATATACGGTGTTTGAGGATAAACGGGAGTGGAAACGGATGGATTTGGAGCAGCTGGAGAGGAACACGGCGTGTCCCAACTGGAACACGGTGTGTTCCAGGTGCGAATCAGCGCGAAAACTTATAGGGGAGGAACACGGCAAAGAATACTGCGTGTCCCTAGGCGTGTTCCTTGGAACACGGTGTGCCTTGACAAGGAAAAATGGGCGAAAACTTACAGGGGAGGAACACGGCAAAGAACACGGCGTGTCCCGTGGAACACGGCGTGTTCCATCCTAGACGGATTATTTTATCCTTTTCCATCCCGGATTAGGATAAGGAGCCTATAAAAGCCCTAGCAACCCTTCAGACGAGATATCATTAATTCTACAGACATTTTAGAGCTTTTAGAGAGAGAAAACGTGCGAGAGACCGATTGGAGCGAAAGGTTGTCATTAATTGGAAACGGAGCGAAGATCGGCGACAGGATTGGGAAATCTCGACGGATCATGTTATCTTTCCGGGTCGTTCTTATTTCTTTTTCTGTTCTTACTTCCCGAACCATGAGTAGCTAAACTTTCTATGTTGTTCGGATGAGATGAAGCTTTAGCTAAAGCTTTGTATGGATGATTTGATTTGTTATTGAGGTTTATTCAGATTTATGATGCGTTCGTCCTAAAACCTAATTTCTGATTCAATTTTGTCTGGCAGTCTTAATTGAGTCCTCGACATTGATTTGTGGGTCCGAGAGGAACATAGGTTGATAGGTCGCTTAGGTAGAACCCTAGATTATTCGTTAGCTCGAGAGAGGAGCGAATCGTTTAGGCTCTTTGCACGTTTATCGTTGTGGCATTTCATCGAACTTATTAATGCGTTTTGTTTAGTTGTAGATTAGCTCGAGACAGGAGTCTACGGTTAGATGGAATAGATCCTTAGAGGCGCGAGAGTGATCTAAGACTACATTAGGAAATTGCCGAGCCGTTATAACCTGAATAACGGAGACAATTAATCATTCATTCGTACATTGCTAGCTTTAGTGGATTCGAATCCGAGTAACCTTCATTCCTATCTGAAACTTAATCTCTCGAATTCGTTTAACTTTTAATTGCATATTTAGTTGTAATCGGTTAGTTAGAACAATTCAAAAACAAATTCAATCTGTCACTTGGTTTAGTTTGATTGTCAACTTGAGTAATAAGAATAGAAATACCCTAGGGAGAATTATGATCCCACTAGAGCAATCTAGTGGGTATTTGAAAGCGGGGTAAAATCCGCCCATCAAATTGGCGCCGTTGCCGGGGACTTTTTCTATTGTTAGGAAAATTTTGATTGATAACTATTCCCTCATCCATAATACCATTAATTCATCTCCCACATTTTTATTTTACACGGTTTTTTTGTTTCCTGTTGTGCAGGCAAAATTGCGGACTCAACATCTCTCCGAAAGAGTAAACGTCTAGCTATCAAAGGGACAACTTCATACACTCACTTAGGTCCCAAACCTCGCAAGAAGTTAGTATTGGAAGCTGCTCTCGATCATCCTCCACCAGTTGTGTATCCAGACAAAACAGAAGAGGAGATCAAGATGGATGAATTCCATATTAATGAAGTAGGGGACAACGACAACCATAACCCCAACGATAATCACAATCACCTTCTTAACAACCACCATAATCACAACAATGGAGGGCATGACACGCACATCCCACTCATTCCCCAGGAGAGGCCA
Organism: Linum usitatissimum; assembly: GCA_030674075.2. Taxonomy (NCBI): domain Eukaryota; kingdom Viridiplantae; phylum Streptophyta; class Magnoliopsida; order Malpighiales; family Linaceae; genus Linum; species Linum usitatissimum. The sequence continues at coordinate 3,772,760 of JAUJYP020000848.1, forward strand.
TTGAGAGACTATGGTCGACCCACTCTCGGAGGAGCTGCTTCGAGTATTCTGTGTCCCATAAGGGGAGATCAAGCCTACCAAACTCCAGTACCCCTAATTAATCTCATCCAATCAAGGGCATTTGCAGGAGGACCAGATGAAGACCCTAATGCTCATCTTAGGGATTTTGTGCGTCTAGCTGAGATCAATAAGGCACGAGGAGTCCATGTCGACGATCTTAAACTCAGCCTGTTCCCATTTTCTCTCAAAGGGGAAGCGCAAGAGTGGTTGTATGAGCACCCAACAGGGTATTTCACTACTTGGGATGGATTGGCCACGGAGTTCTTGGAGGAATTCTTCTCCCCCTCCAGGACTGAAGCATTAAAGGCAAAGATTTCACAGTTTAAGAGTCCTTCCAACGAGACATTCTATGATGCTTGGCATAGATTTCAGAATCTTCTTCGCTCATGTCCTCACCATGACATGGATGCGCATACTAGATTTCGAACCTCCATCAGGGGTTTGGATTACCACAAGCAGAAGGATCTCAGCATGTCAATTCCAGGAAATCTAACAGATCTGACGCCAACACAGGCTCTAGAAGCATGCAGAGCTTATGCTCAAAAGATGAGGACCCTTGTCCTCACCAACCCAATCGACATCGAGCTCAATGTGCCCAGAAATCAGGTTGAACAAGTAAAGTCTACAAGAGCGGCAAGAGAGGAATCCTCATCTACTATTGAATTTCAGCAAGCTCAGCTGCTTGATCAACTACAATTGCTCACTAAGAAGATGGACAACATAGAATTAGCTCAGAAGAACAGTTTGCATTCCCCAAGGCCATCTAATACCCCTACAGCTTGTGTGTATGCGTGTGAAGGATGTGGAGGAACCGATCATGACGTGTCCAACTATATGGAGGAGTTCGAACAAGGGATGGAACATGAGCAAGTCGACTATGTGGGCGGTCAACACCAGAATCCCTACCAGCAGCCTAATCAACAACCTCAAAACTACAATAAGGGTCAGAATAGTTACCACTCATCAGGGCAAAATTTCAACAAGGGCCAGAGTAATTATCAAGCCAGAGGACAGCAAGGACATAGCAACTACAGAGCTCCGGGTACTCAGCCGCCAGAAAACCCGAATACTTACAGAAATCAGGGAAATTATCAGCAGAATCATCCAAGACAACCGCTACACTCGGACACCAACCAGCAGCGATATGTCAACGAGGGCTATGGAGAGAAGGGTCAGATCACCTATTCGTCGAATCAGGCTCCCCCTGGATTCCCCCCTCAATAGCAACAGGCAACGTTAGAAGCTATTATGCAGCGGCTAGATGCTAGTGAGGAAGCTATGCGAAGTATTCAGGCGCAATTGAATGGACAAGGCAACACCAGTATTCCTAGTAAACGAAGTGGTATGCCTAGTTCAACAGTCCCGAATCCAAGACAACACGAAGACGTAGGGGCAATTGAAACAAGAAGCGGAAAGCGGCTGCAAGATCCTCCGATGAAGATCGTCACACCAATAGTGCAACCTCCACCCCTCTTGGATGAAGAAGACATTCCTGCACAAGAGCCGCCACATGCATCCATTCCAGATACAACAGACAGAATACCTCCTTTTTGCACTCCTACTTCCCCACCGGTGGAGAATCCCTACAGCCTAGAGTTCCATATCCTGCTCGACTAAACAAGGAGTTGTAGGACAAGCAATTTGCTGAATTCATGAAGGTGCTGAATACTGTGCATGTCGACATGCCTTTTGTGAAAGTGGTCAAGGAGATGCCTCACTATGCAAAGTTTATGAAGGACTTGGTGACAAATAAGAGGAAGCTTCCTGAACTACTAGCTCTCGCTAAGGAAGAAACCACAGAGCTGAACGAAGAAGTAGACATGGCAGCAAGCTATAACGAGATTGACTTCGGGACACTACCACGCAAACGAAGAGATACAGGTCCGTTCACTCTCCCTTGTAAAATTGGTAATACGCAAGTTAGTAATGGCTTGGCAGATACAGGGGCTAGTATTAATGTGATGTCCTATAGCTTGGCTAATTCTCTAGGATTGATAGACTTTAAACCTACACGAATGAATATTAAACTGGCTGATAAATCAGCGACTGTACCTAGAGGAATCTTAGAGGATGTACTGTTAACTGTGGTTAAGTATACTTTCTTGACTGACTTTGTGGTGATCGATGCTCATTCTAATATGTCTTTAATCCTAGGTAGACCATTCCTTAATACTGCTAAAGCTATAATTGATATAAGTAATGGTACTATCACTCTTAGGGTTGGATTAGAAAGTGCAACATTTCGATTAAGTTCTGCTGGCACTAGACATATGGCATATGATGATTTGTGCTCTTTTGATGAAACTGTGACCTCTCTTTCGACTGCTGTTTTCACTAACCTAGTGGGGCAAGACCCGCTAGAAAAGAGTATAATTTCTGGTATGCAAGATGATAGTACAGGTACAGGTATCGATGAGGAAGTAGCTTCTATGACTATTTGCCAAGTGGAAGGAGTACTAGCACATGATCAACCTATTATGGTAGCACCAGTCGTGCCATTCAAGACTTCCTATGAAGAACCTCCAAATTTGGAATTAAAAGAACTTCCCCCTACTTTGGAGTACGCGTTCTTGGAAGATGGGTCCAAACTTCCAGTGATCATCAACTCAACTCTCTCTCCATCGCAGAAAGTTTGCCTCATTGCTCTCTTGAAGCAACATAAATAGGCAATTGCATGGAAGGTGACAGATATTAAGGGAATCAGTCCCAACTATTGCAAGCACCAAATATATCTAGAAGAGGATGCAAAGCCAATTCGTCAACCCCAGAGGCATCTTAATCCACCCTTAATGGAAGTAGTGCGCAAGGAGACTTTGAAGCTTTTAGAAGCAGGGATTATCTACCCCATCTCGGACAGCAAGTGGGTGATCCCTGCGCATTGTGTTCCAAAGAAAGGGGGGATGACTGTCATGCCTAATGCTGCTGGCAATTTAATTGCTACACGGGCTGTTAGTGGTTGGCGAGTTTATATAGACTACAGACGGTTGAATGATGCTACACGGAAGGATCATTTTCCCCTTCCTTTCATCGATCAAATGCTGGAACGTTTGGCGGAGCACGAGTATTATTGTTTTTTTGGATGGGATGTCCGGATATTACTAGATTCCTATAGCCCTAGAAGATCAAGAGAAAATGACGTTCACGTGTCCCTTTGGTACATTCGCATACCGCAGGATCCCTTTCGGCCTATGCAATGCTCCTGTGACCTTTCAGCGATGCATGATGGCTATTTTTGAAGAGCTCATCGGAGAGATTATGGAAGTATTCATGGATGACTTTTCTATCTATGGTGATTCTTTTGAGCAAGGTTTGCTGAATTTGGAGAGAGTTCTCAAAACGTGCGAGGCAACAAATCTAGCTCTTAACTGGGAGAAAGCTACTTTATTGTGAGAGAGGGAATTGTGCTCGGTCACAAAATTTTGAAGAAGGTAGTTACAGTGGATCCGGCGAAAATTGATACTATATCTACACTGCCACCTCCTACATCCGTGAAAGCAGTTCGGAGCTTTTTGGGACATGCAGGTTTCTACAGGCGTTTTATTAAAGATTTCTCTAAGATTACACTCCCTATGACTCGCCTGCTTGAGAAAGATGTTCCTTTCATCTTTGATCAAACATGTCATCAAGCATTCATTGCTCTCAAATCCAAACTTACCACGGCTCCAATTCTGATCACACCACAGTGGGATCTTCCGTTTGAGCTTATGTGTGATGCGAGTGACTTTGCAGTTGGAGCTGTTTTGGGGCAAAGGATTGAGAAACGCTTCAGACCTATCTACTACGCCAGCAAGACTCTCAACGATGCTCAGAGGAACTACACCACTACAGAGAAGGAATTTTTGGTCGTGGTGTATGCTTTTGATAAATTCAGATCATACCTTCTGTTATCTCATGTTGTCGTCTTCACTGATCACGCCGCTATCCGATATCTCATGAGCAAATCAGATGCTAAACCGAGACTAATCAGATGGGTACTCCTCCTTCAGGAATTTGACATAGAAATCCGAGACAAGAAGGGTTCCGAGAATGTGGCTGCTGATCATCTTTCTCGACTAGAACAATCTGTGGACGCGCAGGTAGTTACACCTGACATTCGGGAGGCTTTTCCGGAGGAGCACCTCTACGCCATAATGATCTCGGAAGCTGAAGGGCAATGGTTTGCAGATTTCGCCAACTATCATGCTAGTGGGCGATTCGAAGTGACCTAACTCGTCACGAACGGCCGAAGTTCATGTCCGACATTAAGAAGTACTATTGGGAGGATCCACATCTCTTCCGCATCGGCTCTGACAATATCATTCGTAGGTGTGTAACGCACAGCGAGGCTCAAGATATTATGAATCACTGTCATTCGGGACCAACCGGTGGACATCACGGCTCGGAACGTACAGCTCGAAAAATTATCACTTCTGGATTCTTTTGGCCCACCATTTTTAGAGACTGCAGGGATTACGTCAACAAATGCGATCAATGCCAGAGAGCAGGTAAGCTCTCTCGACGAGATGAAATGCCTCAGACTATGACTGTCCCTATTGAGATTTTCGACATCTGGGGGATAGACTTCATGGGCCCTTTTCCTACTTCCCACAAGAATAAGTATATCCTAGTTGCAGTGGATTATGTGTCTAAATGGGCGGAGGCTCAGGCTCTTCTTACCAACGATGCTCGGGTGGTAAGAAAATTTTTGAAGAAGTTGTTTTCTAGATTTGGTACACCACGGTCCATCATCAGTGACAGAGGGACTCACTTTCGCGGACAATTCGATAGGGTGTGCGCTAAGTATGGGGTCACCCACCGCGTTGGAACAGCTTACCATCCTCAAACAAGTGGACAGGTCGAAGTGACGAATCGAGAGCTGAAACAGATCCTGGAAAAGGCCACATCTCGCACTGATTGGTCTGTACGCCTCGATGATGCCTTGTGGGCGTATAGGACGGCCTACAAAACTCCTATAGGCACTTCCCCTTACATGCTCGTCTATGGGAAGGCATGTCATCTGCCTGTCGAGTTGGAACACCGTGCTTGGTGGGCTTTGCGTGCGCTTAACTTAGATCTTGGAGTCGCGGGCGAGGAAAGGCAAATGCAGGTACATCAGCTACAAGAGTGGCGCGAGCAAGCGTATGAGAGCTCCAAGCTATATAAGGAGCGCACCAAACGGATCCACGATTCGAAACTGAAGGGAATCAAGGAGTTCAAAATTGGTGATCAGGTGCTGCTATACAACTCCCGTCTCCATCTCTTTCCGGGAAAGCTGCGATCCCGATGGTCTGGACCATTTACAGTAACTCAAGTTTTCCCCCATGGTGCTGTGGAAATTACTCGCCCCGGTGAGGAGCCTTTCAAAGTGAACGGTCATCGCCTGAAAATGTATGTCACTGGGGCTTTCCTTGGAGTCGTCGAAGAGATGAAGCTCGATCCTACTGCGTTCGAGGGCGCTGACCCGTAGATTCCAGGTATCGTCTAGCTCAAAGACGTAAAACAAAGAGCGCTTCTTGGGAGGCAACCCAAGTTTCAAGTCTTTCTTTTCCTAGTTTTTCGAAGTCAGTAAGCCTAGTGTCAAGTCATTGAGTCTGGATATCACGATACTGTTCTGGGATGTTTTGGCAGGGTTGTTGTTCGCTACTATTATTGCAGGGTTGGAGAAGACGAAGAGTTCGGAGTTTGGTGACGTTCAGGACGAACACACCGTGTTCCTATGGGACACGGAGTGTTCCCATGGAACACGCCGTGTTCTCCTGCCCCTTGAGCGTTGCAAAAGTTCCAGGGAGTGGACACGGCATCGCACACGCCGTGTCCCATCCGTGTTCCGTATGGAATTTCGGATGCCAAAGTTCCAGGGACTGGACACGGATTGGAACACGGCGTGTTCCGTCCGTGTTCCCTAGAACACGCCGTGTTCCAGGCACGGGATTTTGGACTCAACTTCCAGAGAGTGGACACGGGCGTGTTCCATCCAGAACACGTCGTGTTCTATAGAACACGCCGTGTTCCACTTCCAGGTTAGTACTTTTTCTTCCTCTCTCCTCGGGTTTCTTCCAAATTTCCTCTCCTCCTCTCTTCTCAACCGCCATCTTCACATCCCCCATTCATCCCTTCCCTCGCCTCCAACCTTTTTCCCTCTTCCACTTCATTCACTCGCCTCCCATCTTCAATCTTTCCCCTCTTCTCCGTTGCTCTTCCACCCTCCCCTTCCATTGAAGCTCCTCCCATGGGTCCTTCCTCCTCTATTCAATTTCAGTCGTGTTGAGGTCGCCTCTAAGGTACACATCCCTTCTACTTTTCCTCTGTTGCCCGTATGAATCGTCATTTATCCATTGTGAATTCTAATTTCAGTTTTGTTGAAATTGGGGATTATCCCCAAGAACCCTAATAATTTGATTGTGTGCTTTTCTAAAATTGGACATGGATATATGAAATTGATGCCCTAGTGAAGTTTTGTGCTGATTTTGATGTTGTTTTGCCTTGGATTATCTTTGTTCGTTGTTCAAAATTTGTCTGCTCTTAGGCTTGCTCATGAACCCTAATTTTCCCAAATTGGGGATTTTTGTTTATGTGCCTATCCTCTGCTGAAATTGCTGATTATGGGAGGACCGTCACCCCGTTGCACGTTGATTGCCATATTATATTGTGTCTCATGATTTTACTTTGCATGATTAGAACCTTCTGACCTATACAATGATCCTGGTTCTATCTGATGCTCTTCTAAGTGTGAGCTCACCCGGCGTGTTTGAGAACGTTATGATGCATTATGCCGTTATTTTTTGTTGGTTCGACTGTCCTTCTCCGGCATGCCAACTACTGTTAAGACGCGGTGCTTCACCTTCTCCGATCAAGCATATCAGCAAGTTTGGACGGAGATTTCCAAGAAGGCTATTGCCGCTTCTGGTTGGGTTGACTGGGCTGAGTTGTCAACCGCTGGCATCGGGGAGCAGTTCGCCTCCGCCATTGATGCTGCTGGCCTTCACCCTCTGTTTGATGTGAAAGAGGACGCTCAGGAGTGGGCAACCAAGGAGGTAATCACCTCCATACGGGTCAAGGTGACGACGGATCCGCAAGAGGCTGATGCGGTCCAGCTCCAGTGTGGCGGGGTCCGCCATTCTTGGTCATTCAACGAATTCGGGGTCTACCTCGGCTTCTACAATATGGCGGAACTCACATCTGGTCAGCCGTTGACAGTCTTTGCTGGCACTATTTGCAGGGCACATGAGGAATTCTGGAGCGAGATTGCTCCTACTCAACCCAAGAAGCGTCTTAAGGGCGGCCGTTGGAGCTACTACAAGTCCAGCACTTCTAAGGTCGTGGTGATCGAGGTGCCTCTTCTCCGCCTCCTCCACCATTTTCTCCGGACCACCATCACTCAGCGGGGGAACTCGGGTGGTGTCTACACCGCCCGCGACCTTTTCCTCCTATACAGCGTCCACACTAAGAAGCGTGTCCATCTGGCTCCATTGGTTGCCAAGCTACTGGCGGCTCAGCGGTCCCGTTCTGCCGAGACAACCAGCAAGCTGTACAGCGGCTCATACGTCACCCGTCTGGTGAAGAACCTGAGGTGTCAGTCCGCCTTCGGGACCCTCTCCACCGTTCTTCGGGTGTCCCCTCAACGCCTCACCAGTTCCCTCCTCCGAGCAGCCGGGATTCTGGACTTCTTCGCTGATCGCTGCCCCGCCGGAAGAGAGAGAGAGCCAGTTATGGAGGAAGGTTCCTCGCAGGGCCGTCAACCCCCTCCTCTGGTTGCACAGACTGAGGATTTGAGTACTTAAGTCGCCAATCTCGCAGGGCGAGTCGACTCTCTGCAGGTCTCCATGGCCGAGATGTACGCGTACCAGCAGTACGCTTTTCAGGAGCAGCAGCGTTTCTACGCCTTCACTCACTCGGAGTTTCCCCCTTGCCCGCCGTTCCAGTATCCTCCACCGTCCCCCCCGCATGACATGGATGACCAGTAGGGGCTGCCTACTGTGTCATAGTACTATTTGTCGTATCCAGAACTCTTTGTGTTTTGTTTTCTTTTAGTTTTTCTTTTTGTCTTGTGGTTGACATTTGTGTTCATGGATGTTATGTTTCGCTGACTCTAGTTTGATGTAACGGATCGGCGCTGGCCTCTCTTCTATTTGCTCTTTCATGTCTCTTCGGTTGTAGGATTCCTTCTATTCTCGACGCCGTTTATTGCCTTTCGCTGGCCTGGTCCTCGTCCAGGCACCACAGATGCTCCGTTCTCCAAGTTAGTATCACGCTTTTTGCCCGTTCTTTCTCGATTGTTTGGTCCATTGGGGACAATGTCCTGTCTAAGTGTGGGGTGGCTTCGGCCGCTTTTTAATTGTGGGATACATAACTTGTGAGAACCTATTTGTGCGTTGCTTCCCTTTTGTTTATCGAAACTCCCTCTTGAGCTTAAATCGTGGATGTTAGTGAATGCATGTTAGGGTTTTCAATCTATGAGTGGATATCATGGATGTAAGGATATCATCTTGGAACCATCTGCCGTGTTACCCACATTAGTATACTAGAGACTCATATATATGATAAGAAAATGAATTTTTACCTTCCACTATTTTGTTCTAAGTCGCAGTAGAGTGTATTTGTATCCTCCTATTAAATTATCTAAGTTGTTATGAAGGGTAAAACAGGCAGGAGGAGTCCGAATGAGGTTGCTATAAAAAATGTCGTGAGGGTTTAGTTGCAATCGAAACACGTAGGGCGACCCTAGTGGTTTGCCGTCTTCCCTACCTTTATGAGGCTTGGGGCGTGGGCTGGAGACTGGTTACTTCCGAGTCCGGCTGAAGTTGTGATTAATTCCCCCATTTGGAAAAAGCCGCTATCTAGAAAAAAAGCAATAAAGAAAGTAGTGAAAAGCAACATCGAATTATGCAAGCTTTGTTTTCAGTACACTATAGATGTAGATAGTCAAGTATGAAACTCAAAATAAGAGGGAGGTGCTAGCATAACTTGAGTGCTGTTAAAAATTGAAGCACCTCCTCCCTCAGGACGGAAGAGAAATCCCGGCCAGGACGAGCCGTCGGTATGTTACTTCCACTAGCAACTAGAAGGTATAAGTGTTTGGAGGATATGGAAACATTCCGGTGGTTAGGTATTAACTCATTTATGTCATATCTATGAATCTATATTATGCTAACTCGAGGAATTCGGTGTTCTATGCTTAAATGCTTGGTTTGTGATTACTTTGCATCTCTAAACACCATTATAGTTTGAGAGTCCGAACTTTCAATTCCGGTCACCATATGGTTAGCCTTTATAGAGAGCGATTAGTACATTTGCTTGAGGACAAGAAAGTATTTAAGTGTGGGGTGATTTGATGTGTGCATATTCGACACGCCTTTTAAATTGTAAAATGAGGCTTTTGTGTGTTGAAAAGTGTTTAAATCTGGGATCTCTAACACATGTTTGTTCTCTTCCCCCTTGGGGGCTGTATTACGTTGTTCGGTGTGTTTTGATGCATTTTCAGGCGATATACGGTGTTTGAGGATAAACGGGAGTGGAAACGAACGGATTTGGAGCAGCTGGAGAGGAACACGGCGTGTTCCAAGTGCGAATCAGGGCGAAAACTTACAGGGGAGGAACACGGCGTGTCCCTAGGCGTGTTCCTTGGAACACGGTGTGTTCAATATTGAACACAACGTGCTTTGACAAGGAAAAATGGGTGAAAACATACAGGGGAGGAACACGGCAAAGAACACGGCGTGTCCCTAGGCGTGTCCCGTGGAACACGGCGTGTTCCATTCCAGACGGATTATTTTATCCTTTTCCATCTCGGATTAGGATAAGGAGCCTATAAAAGCCCTAGCAACCCTTCAGACGAGATATCATTAATTCTATAGACATTTTAGAGCTTTTAGAGAGAGAAAAAGTGTGAGAGACCGATTGGAGCGAAAGGTTGTCATCAATTGGAAACGGAGCGAAGATCGGCGACAGGATTGGGAAATCTCGACGGATCATGTTATCTTTACGGGTCGTTCTCATTTCTTTTTCCGTTCTTACTTCCCAAACCATGAGTAGCTAAACTTTCTATGTTGTTCGGATGAGATGAAGCTTTAGCTAAAGCTTTGTATGGATGATTTGATTTGTTATTGAGGTTTATTCAGATTTATGATGCGTTCATCCTAAAACCTAATTTCTGATTTAATTTTGTCTGGCCGTCTTAATTGAGTCCTCGACATTGATTTGTGGGTCCGAGAGGAACATAGATTGATAGGTCGCTTAGGAAGAACCCTAGATTATTCGTTAGCTCGAGAGAGGAGCGAATCGTTTAGGCTCTTTGCACGTTTATCGTTGTGGCATTTCATTGAACTTATTAATGCGTTTTGTTTAGGTGTAGGTTAGCTCGAGAGAGGAGTCTACGGTTAGACGGAATAGATCCTTAGAGGCGCGAGAGTGATCTAAGACTACATTAGGAAATTACCGAGCCGTTATAACCTGAATAACCGAGATAATTAATCATTCATTCGTACATTGCTAGCTTTAGTGGATTCGAATCCGAGCAACCTTCATTCCTATCTGAAACTTAATCTCTCGAATTCATTTAACTTTTAATTGCATATTTAGTTGTAATCGGTTACTTAAAACAATTCAAAAACAAATTCAATCTGTCACTTGGTTTAGTTTGATTGTCAACATGAGTAATAAGAATAGAAAGACCCTAGGGAGAATTACGATCCCACTAGAGCAATCTAGTGGGTATTTGAAAGCGGGGTAAAATCCGCCCATCAGTGATGAAGTTTCAGCATTCTCCCTAACTGTTACAAACATTGCGCCAAGCACAAACAGAAATAGAAGCATTAGGGGGTTAGAAACCTTCAAAAGTATAATAATTTAATTTCCTTTATAACGCCTTTTTTCGCCCACAATGCAATATTTTTTGCGAACTCCAGAGTAGTAGCATTGGCCGGTTGGATTGCATTTCGTGTCCAATTTCTGGAATTCGCTGCACAATTAGCAAAATGCACCAGAGCTGCAGCGGGAGTACGACTAGTAGCATCTCTGTCACCAAATTGATTAACTAGCATTGTTGTCTGTTTATCCATGCTTCTAATGAAGATGTCTACAAGTTGGCTGTCGGTGTATAAATCGAAAAGACTTTCGCCATCTCTTCGGTAAATCGGAAAGACTCTCAAACTACAGCTGTCTTTTGGGGTGGGTAGTATTCTTCCATGAATGTTTGGGCAAGGTTGTCCCACGTTGTGAATGTGCTGCCTGGTGGCTACCTAACCACCTTTTTGCTGCTCCCATAGTGACCATTTAAAGAGCTTGACTTGGTTGCAGTCATCAGTTACTCCATGCAGCTTAATTTTGTCACAATATGAAATGAAGTCCATAAGGTGAATGCATGCATTTTCATCCGACTTCCCTTCAGACTTTAGGCTCTGTTGGATTAGGGTGATGAGGTTTCCTTGCAGGTTTTAGGAATCTACATCTTATTAAGGTGGTGCGACACATGAAGTGGAGCTAGTAGCACTTGGCTTGGTTTAGTCCGCGAGAGTGTTTTCGCTCATTTTTTATTCATAGTAAAAAATTGGATGTGTAACTGTGCTCTGAGTCTAAATCCGGGATGCTCATTGAATGCCCTATGTTTGAAGAACCTACTTCACATCCCCAAAGGTGTAGAAGCGATTCATTAAAATCTATATCTTCTTATGAGTTGGATTCTTATAATGATTTAGATCGAGTCACGACTAATGACATGCAATATAAGCACTACGTAGAAATACAATAAAGAGCGTAAAAAGTAACTGTGGAAGCACAAAATTAAAACGGAAGTGAATGATTAACACTAATTGACATATTTCAAACAAAAAAAAGAGTCCCCGGTTATGGTCCTAAATTTGACACACTTGTACTAAGCGGTAAAAAATAAACCTAATTACTAAAATAACTAGGGTCGATTTCCTTGGGGCTTCTAAAATGTTTTCTACTCAGAGTTGTAAGAAGCGCTAATCGGTTTAATAGGTTTTGTCGTTTGGGTTCCACAATTATCAATCTATCAATTAAAACTGCAAATTACAAGAAAATAAAATAAGGTTGCAACTCCCAGCTATCTAAATGGAAGCATACCACATTGGAAACCAAAGGTAGTTGCCACCTATTAAGCAATAGAATCTGAAACTCCAGAAAAAAATATTTCACTCTTCTCCAGATTGACCTTTAACCCTGAAATAGCTTGAAATTTATGAAGAACAGAAACCACACCATTAACTCCACTCAAATTAGCTTTTATGAGGACAATTAAGTCATCAGCGAATCACAAATGCGTAAGCTTAGTACCAACACATTGAGGATGAAGAACAAACACTGTTGTAGTCACAACTTTAGCAAAAAGGAAAGAAAGGACTTCCATAAAGATAACAAAGAAAGGACTCACACCTTGACGTAAACCTTACAGAGCACTAAAATATCCACACAATGTACCATTTAGTCACACAAAGAGCTTACAAGTAGTAAGACACTCACGGATCCGGTTCACAAACAATGAAGGTAAGTTCATCGCTTCAAGAGGAATTCCCATTCAATTGAATCAAATGCCTTCATAAGGTCAATTTTAATAGCACACCTAGGAGTAACTGATGTTTTCCAATAATTTCGGACCAGCTCATGAGCAAGGAGAGTATTAGCTCTAACAAGCCTACTCTTAATGAAAGCCGTCTGGCTATGACCAATAAGATTAGGAAGAACATCATGTAATCTGTTGGATATCACCTTTGAGATTACTTTGAAAACAATATTACAGAATAATATAGGGCGATGGTCTTTAGCATCTATAGCATTACCCGTTTTTAGAATGAGAGTAATACTCGCCGAATTGACAAACTGGGGCAGCTTCCCACCTTCAAAAAATGGATAACTGAATCAATAACATCATCCCCCACAATTTGCCAACATTCTTTGAAGAAACCAGCATTATATCCGTCTGGTCCAGGGGCTTTATCACTATGCATAAAAAGCAGCCTTCTTCATTTCCTTTCGAGTAATGGGAGCAGCCATCCTATCACTCTGCCACTAGTATGTTTTCGCTGATTCAACGTATCAAGGTCCTTTTTCACAACCTTCAAACAAGTACCCAAAAGGTTTCTATAATAAGTAACAAACACGTTGGCCATTCCATCAAAATCATCCACAAGCTCACCATTTGGCGTATGGTGTTTTTCACTTATCACCATGGTAGGGATATTCTCCTTCTGCTTCTCATTTATCACCATGGTAGGGATATTCTGCACAGGATTCTGAACTTTCATCCTCCACAGAGGACCAACTTCTCATAGGATCTAGGTTTTGGGTTAACAATCTGGATTTAAACACGTTCCCCATCGTCCAGAATTACTGCAACCGATTCAGGATAAGGAATACTGAGAAGGTTACAAACCTTAACATCCAAGCCATCACAAATAAAGCTACCCATAGTGTGGCCAATCTGACTAACAACCTATTATAATCCTTCTATATAAAGTAGATGTAGAGGTTTAAGCGTGATCCAAATAGGCTTCTCATGAGGAGTCAAATTGAGCTGTTGAATCTCTTTTTCCCATCTTCTAAGCAGTAGCGTAGAATGATGAATGTGCCAAGGATGTGTAATAACCCAATCACAAATATTTGCTGATTGGAATTCAATAGCCAAAACACCTTATGAAAGTTTCAAAATTTGAACCCTACCTTCATATTAGAGATCCGGCGGCAAAGGATACCCCCGGGGGAGCTCCAGCGGAAGCTCCTCTGACAGGGAACTTAAAAAAATGTTGGATTTCACTCATAGAGAATTGAGAGAAAAACCATGTGCTCCACGCGTCAACAATTCTAGAAATAAGATTAAGGGCTTACCTCTAGAAAGCTTAAACCTTAGGAATCGTAAGTTGCTATTTCATAGAATTACTTCTCGTAATATGGATTGGAAGGCTCCTAGCTTATCATATGCAAGGAAAATTCAAATTGTTTCCTATGTTATTGGTGGTATCCTGCAATATTGGATGAATGTTTTTTTGCTTTAGAAATCTCTATTGAAGGATTTTAAGAAGTTGTGTAATCGATTCCTTTGGAGTAGGATTGACGGAGGAAAATGAAAAGTTGATTGGAAAATCCTTGTAGTTCCTAAAAGTGAAGGAGGAGTTGGCCTAAATGACTTTTATTCTTGGAATGCTAATAATACTATTCATCATCTCTGATGTTAATTGTTTGTGGTGGTTCATTATGGGTGGCCTGGATATATAAGTACCGCATTAAAGGAAGAGACATATGGAACTTGAAAGTTTCTAATGGATCATTGATCTGGAGAAGGATTCTGAAAATGCAAAGAATTGCAAAACCGTTTATTTCTACTTCTCTTCATGGTTTGATGTTGTGGAATGGGGCAATTATGCCAAGGTATTAATTGTGTAAAGTATGGGAGACCAGCTGACCAAAACGAACTAAAGTCAACTGGGTGAATTTAATCTGAAAAGGGTGGAAACTTTCTAGTTCCAGAGTTGTTAGCTGGTTAGTTATCAAAGAGAGGATTACAGCTAAAGAGCAATTGGCAAATTGGATGATTTCAATTGATATTGCTTGTGTTATGTGTAACAATGGATTTTACTCTCATGATCGTATATTTTTTCACTGTGAGTATTCCACTTAATGTGGATACTGATGGGATGTTATGGAATGGATGTTTGAAGATGCATAAAATCAAAAAGTTGGTTTGTTGTGTGGTTGTTTCATCTTTGTGGAAGGAATTTTGTGAGAGTTTTCTATGAAAGCCATTCCCCGACCTCCTCTATTGTTAGAGACGTTGCTGATGCTGTTTATGCTAGACTGAATGTTAGAATTGCGGATGAAAAGTTTCGAGAATGCCTTAATATGCCTTCAGCTTACCGTTCTTGTTCTGTAATTTTTGTTAATTTGTTCAGACTTTGTATTTCTGTTTCCAGTTAGCAGATTCTTTGTGTTATGCTTGTCGGTTTTCGATGAAATAAAATTAATTATTCATAAAAAAAATAAGGTTGCAAGACTACAAGATAGAAGGTTTGACAAAATAGGATGAAACTGCTCAGACTTCGAATCACCCTAGGGTATCCAAATTCACAAATGACATTCAATTTTTACAATTTATGCAAAACATAGTAAATCCAATTCACCATCGCAATTTTCTCTAGTAAGATCTCGACCTTTCAGGTTTGATAACCTGCTAGCTATATAGTATCCCAGTCCGCTCTTTTGCTCATGAGCTTTATCAACGTTGAGATTATACATGTGTTGTTTCCATTGTATTGAGTTGTTTAATTTAACTCTGTTATACTTATCTTTTATATGGCATGTTTGGTTATACTCATCTTTTCTATGGCATGTTTGGTTCTTCTATACGGTCCTTTGTAAAATTGGCCTTGTCTCTATCTCCTTGAATGAAGGGCTAGAAAAAAGGGTAAGCTTGAGAGAAAAGAGATAACGTTGCTCATCTCCTAGTCCACACAAACCAGATGGCCTCCAATGGTCGTATGCCATTCAAAAACAAACAGCTAATATATTTTTGTCACACTTTGATGCTGTCCACCTTCCTTTTAGCTGTCATATTGTCTTTGCTAGCAAAACTTGTCATTTATTTCTCTTCCATGTGCTCTTTACTGGACCACAACCAAAAGAAACTTCTTACATTTTTATAATTTCCCAATCATCTCTCAGTTGAGCAAGAGATATTCGTTGCTTCTTTTCGCTTTCCTCTTAAGATATTTCAAGATATTTCGGTCCAACTTCTTATTTTTCCATAATAATGTTTTCTTTTTTCGGTTTTGTTGCGGGTTAGAAATAGCTAGGCTGTTTATCACCAGCACAAAATAATTCGCTATTTGGGGACTCTGGTATGCGCTTCAAACCTTAAAAGTTCTAACGTAAAGGCAACGGAAGTGGATGAAATATATTCCGCGTTGGCCAGATTTATAAATATGCTTAGTCATATGTTTCATTTTTTCGTAAAGACTACTAATAATTGCATCATTTTCTTTTGTACTGTTTGATAATACTAGAAGAACGATAATGCTCAAAAATACTATCGTATTTGTTTTAATATATTTAAACAAAATGCTAACTGTTGACTTTGAGATTTTAGACCTCCAGAATACATGATATGGCCTAGACATTCTCCGAACCGCATATTTGTTCAACCGATCATGATTTCATCGAATTTGACAGTTATTAACTATGTTAACTGGCTATTTTGAGATTATGACGATCACCGTAAACCGCTAGTTAGGTTATGGATTTTGCAATAACCGTACCATTATCATAACCATCCCCGACCCGATATATAACCAACAGTTATCCGCCAATATATGAGCCCAATAACCCAACTACTTAACCCAAATGTACATTATATTTATAGAGAAAACTAAACCTAACTTATCCACATACTCATTCATTCTTTGAAAATATCATATATGTTTTCTTTTTTTTTGACGACATTACACTATCTCCTTATTTTCTACAAAACTCAACCATTATTCTTATACTAAAAATATAAATTTCATCCATTTTTTTAAGATGAATTAAAATGAATTTATTTTAGTTTTCATTTTAAATTTTGATTTTGATTTTGTATTTTTTTCATAATGAAAATAGTTAAAAACATTCTGAATGATTATAATCCTTCTGAATGATTATAACCGTGGCTAACGTAAATAGGTACGATAATAATACTAATTTTATGATCATAATAAAAATAAAGATAGTTAATAACCGTGACAAAAATATATGAATAATAAGTATACCAAAATCATCCTAAACCTCTGCCAAGCCTTATCATCCCAAACCTCTCCCCATCCCCTTCCGTAACAGTGCAATTGGCGAATGTTATAATCTTCAATGGGCCAGGGTTAATAGCCTCGAAACTTATTAAATTATGAAAGTTGGTGGTCCAACTTTTTGTCGTGTTTGTGGAATTGAATTGAATGGCATGGGCTCCGAGAATGGCTCACAAACCTCACAGCAGGGGAAATCCTACGGCCCTGTTCTGCCCCCATATCCTAACATATCCTTACCCAAAAAGTTCTATATAAACCCATATACAACCCCTTTGAGTAAACACCTTACTACAAATTTACTACACTCCTCCAACTTAGCAAATAACACTTTGCATTTATAAATAAAAAAAATGATCCACATACTCTTCCTCTTTGCTCTGGTCCTCTCCCAAACTTGCCACGCATCAGATTTCTGCGTGGCGAAGCTAAAAGGTGCGGGAGGCCCCGCAGGGTACGCATGTAGAGACCCTGCAAAAGTCACTTCAGCTGACTTTGTGCACAAAGGCCTATCCTCCGCTGGCAACACCACAAACATCATCAATGCGATGGTCACCCCAGCATTCGTGATGCAGTTTCCTGCCGTCAACGGTCTGGGAGTATCCACAGCGAGACTCGACTTGGCCCCCGGTGGGGTTATCCCGATGCACACGCATCCAGCTGCCAATGAAGTCCTGTACGTGACATCCGGGGTCATCAAGGCAGGATTCATATCTTCGTCGTCGAATAAGGTGTACATTGAGACAGTGAAGACAGGAGAATTGATGGTTTTCCCACAAGGGTTGTTGCACTTCCAAATCAATGCAGGTGGGAAGCCTGCTAGTGCTGTTGTCTTCTTCAACAGTCCTGATCCTGGTCTCCAGATTCTTGATTTTGCTCTGTTTGCTAATGACTTCCCTAGTGCCTTGCTCTCTGGCGTTACTTTCCTTGATGCTGCACAAATCAAGAAGCTTAAGGGTGTCCTTGGTGGCACTAATTAATTATGAGGGTTTTCGTTTTAGGCTTCTTTTAGCCCTTGGGTTAGTATTTGGCATCTGTATTAGTCTGAATGTGTAATGTGTTGTTTTTGGCTTTCTGTTCGTTCCCAATTGTTCATCTGTGACTTCGAGTCAATAAAATTGTATTTTTTCAATCAAGTAATAAAATTGTAATTTGTTGACAAACCAAATGTGGTAAGTGTGTTACATAAGATGACCAAATGTATTAGAATGAGAGCATATTTTTTTTATTTAACAAAGACTTCCTCTATTCACTTACACTAGATTAGAAGGCCGCGCAATGCCGTGGAATTTTAAACTCATGTTGATAATTGAGACGTGAACATAAAGTAATAAATAGCTACATAATTATATATATAAGATGGTAAATAAAAAAATGTATGAATTTCAAACAATAATGATGTAGCATAATTATGTAAATAGGAAAATGATATTTTAAAAATTGTATTAAGAGATCTAGACAAAAATTAAAATTGAGGTAGCCTTGACAACGATTGGGTTTGGGTTCGGGTAGTTGATATTCATTACCCACCAGTTTTAGTTTCAGGTTCGGGTAATACTCGTCGTGTATAACATTTCAGGTAGTAAATGTCACACCATATCCCTACCCGTTAGTTCGGATAGTTGACAACGGTTACCACCGTATATAACCTTTCGAGTAGTAAATGGGATACCGTATCCTTACCCGAAAAAATTGTATAAGGAGATCTAGAGGGAAAATTAAAACTGAGGTAGCCTTGACAACAGTCAGTTCAGGTTCGGGTTTGGGTTTGGACAGCTGATATCTATTACCCAGCCGTTGAAATTTTGGGTTCGGATAATACCCACCATATATAACTTTTGGTTATTAAATGTTAAACCATATCCATATCCATTACTTTTCTGATGATTTTTCAGTTATACCATACTCGTACCTGCACATAACAGTTGTAGTCTCACGTTTTGGTAACATGACGTATATAACCTTTTGGTTAGTAAATGTCACATCGTATCCACACCTGTTAGTTTGCAGGCGTTTTTTAGTTAAAACCCACACCTATACCCGAAAAATATCAATTATAAAATGAAAAATTATCTTTCAAAACTTTCATAAATTTGATTAACTAAAATGCAAATAAATGAAAGTTAAAAATCATTGAGAAAAATGTGGAAAAAAACCTTGTCTACTATTAGCTCTGGTACATGTGTTCAAAAATAAAAAAGTTATTTATGTTATAAAACTAATTAACGAGAATAACACAAGAGAGAAAGGGAGGAGAATCATTCATATTGAGGTGTGGAGAATGATACAAGTGAGAGCTTTATTTATAGGTTTATGGAATAGTAACTTATACTCTCTAACATTACTAAACACAGAGGAGGGAAAATACATTGAATTATAGCATAAACATAGGAGTTATAATTGGGCATTCACTATGGTAATAATCTTCATAAAACTATCCCTTGAATGTCTAATTGTTAATGATATACATCACTCTTCGAATACGCTTTTGATACTACCTCATTAAAAACCTTACTAGGAAAACCCATTGGGAAAAATCATGGTTAAGGGAAAAACAGTGTAGTGCGTATCAACTCCCCCTGATGATGATATCAGTTGAGATCAATTCAATGCGTATCAACTAGTTCTCATCATTATATCAGTATGTTTCAGTCGCCGATCTTCAAGTTAGTGGACTAGCTTCCCAAAAACTTATGTAGAGGGAGCCTTGGTGAATCAATCAGTCAAGTTATCACTTGGGCGCACTTACTTGACAAATATTTCAACTCAAATGCATGCATAAATATAATCGATGGTCATCCATAATATTTACATGACACTGTTCCTTGGATGACCATTAGATGACAATATGCCTCATTAAAAAAAATACTAGGAAAACCTTATGGGAAAAAAACCTAGTGAAGGAAAAAGAGTACACAACCATCTTATTACATTTTACCATTTTCTTGGAATTCATGTTGATCAATTACTTTGGTGAAGCGTAGCTTTTCTAACATGTTTATACAATTGTGCATCGAGACAGAGAAAATCTAATATAATCCTCTTTCTACTCGAGTCTATATGCAAATATATTTCACGCATGATCTATAGGATCATGTCTTTCAATAGTAGAGTGGCTTTAAAAGTTCGTGTCACATCTCACCAAGTGGTGGAAAAACAAGTTCTAGTCAATATTAAATCAAAAATTACGTAGATATTCAAGTCGGAACCTTAATTATGTAAAACGGAAATCCCGGCCACTTCCAACCTGCGGCGCATCCTACGACCTGCGGCACATTGTAGGTGGCCTGTAACGGCTAGTTTTTAACGGCCATTGGAAACTAGCCGTTACAGTCCACCTACAACGCATCACGTGCCGTCGGTTGCGTTGCGCATCCTAGGGCGCGCCGCGCGTTGTAGGAAGCCTCCGACGGATCCTATTAATATACCTCATCCCATTCTTCATTTTTCACAAATTCACTAATCACATTCACTTCCTTCTTTGGTCTTTCGATACCGACAAGCAAATTCTTGTTCGGCAATCAACTAGCCGGTAATATTATATTTTTTTAGTAATTTTCTTAATATGTTGCCTATAATACTTGTTTTTGTTGTAGGATGAATTACTTGTATGGACAACACCTCCGTGTGTCGACCTCGATGCGATCGATAGAGAACTACTTTATTATGCCTAATTTTTAGGATATTAATACTCGCTTATGCCTAATGTTAGAAAGAATTAGTGTGCTTACCCGTATTATTTGATAATATTAGTAGTTGCCTAATATTATGTTAGATACTAATAAGAAATGCATAATATTTTAGATTCATCATTTATTAGTACATATTAGGTACTTACTTGCAGATGTTAGATACTAATAATCATTGCCTACAATATCGAATAGGAACCTACCGATAACCTCGCGTGCTGGATGCCATCTCACATCCCCCATACCAACTCCACTTTCGCCCTTTCTTAGAGGCTGCCGGATCCGCATCTTGTGACGGTGCTAGTGGAGTGGTTGAGACCAAAGACGAACACTTTCCACATGTACCATGGGGAGTGCACGTAGACTTTGGAGAACGGTCCTTCATGGACTATAGAACACGGTCTCAGCAAATCGCCGAAGGAATTTAAAAACATTCAGCAGTTGTGAGGGGAAGTATACCTATGGACTTCAGTCGTGCCTTCATGTTGGGGTCCTTCACATGGTTGTTGTAGTTGCTTCCAAAGTGTCGGCTTCCACATGTCCATACCCAGCCCCCACCAATTTGGTCCATCGCAGCTCTAAGTCCGGCATGACGATCTGAGATGGCGCCTATGTTCTGCCTGTCTGTCACTAGTTCTTGGATGCAACGGAGGAACCACACCCTGAATCAATACTCTCTTTGTCGACGATGGCTTGACCGTCAAATGTTATGGTTGCCATCAAATAAACTAGCCATCAACAGGGTCCCATTATATTTTTCGGTGAGGAAGGTGTCGCCAACAACTATGACAGGTGGACAATGTCGGAACCCTTCAATGCACGGTCGGAAGCTCCAAAATACGGAACAAAACTGCCTTCGAACACCGACAGCTCCGATTAAGTCATTAAAGCGGAACTGGACTTGGGTGCCAGGGTTACGATTCTGCAATTTCTTGAAAAATCTTGAAGCTTGTTGTAAGACTCCTCCCAATTGCCATAGGTCATCTCCATAGCTTGCTGCTTCCCGTACCACACCTTTCTGTACGAGATCAGACGTTGGAAAAGGTGCGAAATCTCATATTGGATCAAACGAAACCGAAAGTGTGGCCTTGACCGGACAAGGTGCATCACCGCATCCGTGATAACATTCACATCCAGTTGGGTAGATTCTACGTTGTGCTCGCTTCCGTCACACGTGTGTTGTCGAACCGTCCAGAACTCATCATCTGCGCTGCTCGTGACGCGTAACCTCCATGGACAGTTTTTTATTTTGTACGAATAACACCTTACCTTGATATGCAAGGCCTAGTGTTTCACAGCAAGACTTGCCTCCTTCTTTGTGTAAATTCGTTGGCCGAACTAGAAATGTTGACGGGTGGGGTCGAAATCCGGGATCTCAAGGCCACCCTCGTAGTGGTCAATAGTCATCACCTGGTCGATGTTGTCGCCCAATGTTGTGTACAGCACAGGTGGAGTCTACTCACGTGGGGGGGGCACAAGATGATGTTGTAGCGCCCGCTCCGATTATGACATCAGCATCCTCCCCCTCTGGATGGAGAGGATCAATCGGCGTACCGTCGTCGTCACTCGAAGCATGATCATCTTCCCCTTCCCCATTGTTGTTACATGGATTGTACTCAGACTCATCGTTAACGTCATCTTCAACCACGTCATTAGCGATGGGTTGTACGCCGCACTGTGAGACCTAGTCAACGTTCTATGAACCAGAAGGTTCAAAGTACCCAATCGTTGAGGATTGACCAACTGAGCCATAAACTCTATCGATTGGACCTTCAAACACGACATGTAGCTCCACATTGTTGCACATAGGGAAGGTATTTACCATGTAGTAAATGGTTCCCCAAGACTCTTCATCGGTGCACGGCCGGAGATAGTGCCCAGCAATAGTATCGCCAGCCATCATTGGATGATGATAGTACACGGTTCAAAGGATGGCCTCCGTTGGGATCTTCATTTTCTTCAGGAAAACAGGAAGGACTCCGGCGAAGGTTTGGATTGAACTCATCTTTACTGTCCAAGAGTGACCACCGGCATGCTCAACTCTAATGTTCGAGTAAGAGTGATTCCCCCCATCAAAAAATGAATGCGAACTCGACCAATCTATTCAGAAGGATAGAGAGGAAAAGTACAGTAGGGAGAATGAGTTAAGAAATCAGAACTTGTGAGTTGTGAGCAATGGAGGTCTGTGCTTAAATACATGGGAGGGTAATATTAGAGCAGGATATGCCACATCATATTCCCTCCACCAGTATATTCCACACCATATTCTGACCACGAGGTTGCAGCTTTAGGCAACAGTGGCAGCTTTTAACCACGAGTTGTACAACTTTCGGCCAAAAAATTACAGATGTATGAACCTTTCCAACAGCTTTAGCATTTTTTGACCGAAACATACAGCTTTATGTAACTTTTATACAACTTTAGCAACTTTTTATCGAAACATACAGCTTTTGGCAGGATTCAAACAGATTTAGCATCTTTTGACCAGAAAATTACAGCTTTATACCAATTCCATACAGTTTTATCATCTTTTGATATAACTTTCTTAACACTTTATCATTTACTTAGCTTTTGACAGTTATGATCAAAATAAATTAATTTACTACAACAATTTGCAACACAACCAATTTATTCAAAATGATCAATTCGTTTATTCGACATTGCATAACAAGTACATAAATATTACACCACTCTAAACATCCTAAGCTTCATATTTGCATCCTTCAACTCTTCAGTGAGACCCTCGTTGTACCTATCCTTTGACTGTATGATACCTATCATCTCATGTTGTCATTCATAACGATCATGTGCTAGCTCAGCACGAAGAGCTTCAATCTCAGCACCCTTCTCAAAAAGCTTCGCTCCATTGTAGCTCACATCTCGCGCCTCACCGAGTTCTCAGCCAGCACCAACTCTAACTTCTTCTCAAACCTATACTAATACAAAGAACAATTGAAGTATTTCTCAAACTTCAGCATCGTCACTCTCGCTGCAAGAAATCCGCAATCGCACTTCTCTTCTTCTCCGGAGTAGGTGAACAAATATTTTGACTCATCGCGCCGGCAAAACTTGTTCATAACATTTTTGTTGGCTTTGCTTCAAGACACTTTGACGAAGTGTAGGAGGAAGTGAGGAGTAAAGAAATTGATACGATGGGCGAGTTCGTACACCAAAAAATGCACGATTTATATAGAGAGTTGCAAAATAACCATTGGAGGTCGCCTACAACGCACAGCGCGTCCTAGAACGCGCGGTGCGTTTTAGGTATCCTCTAACGGCTACTTTGTAACGGTCATTCGAGACCAGCTATAACGCGCCGCGCGTCGTAAGTAGTCGGGATTGCCATATTACGTAATTAAGGTTTTGAGTTGATTATCTACGTAATTTTCAATTTAATATTGCCTAGAAATTGATTTTCCCCAAGTGGTAGTATTGCCACATGAGACCAATTTGTGGTCAACCAATAGATATACCAAGTCTTATATGACTAGCAAGATTTATGAACCCTATAACTTAACTAAAATTGGAGTCTTGCTCATTTTTGTATGAAGATCAATGAAAATTGATATATATATATATATGCACATATAGTGATCTTATCACCGATAAGCCACTTATAGCCGCGATATATCCTTATAACTTCTAATAGAATATTAGTAGTATATCATTGATGATACACAAGAATCAATGTTCGAGAGAGATGCACCATTTGCAAGTTAGTGGTAAGATTCGACCTTTCACATTTTTCATCTCGAACTCTCTATCTAATCAAATAGTTGATTGCTTTAAGTAACTCTTTAGGAGTTTAAATAAAATGTATGTCATCTATGTAGCAAAAAAAAGGCGATGATGACATTTAAAGTCTTGCAAACAAAAGAAATACATTTGAACTACAACAATAAATCTCGAAACCATAAAATATTTCAAAGATAAGCTGTCAAATACAAAAAAAACATAGAAGAAATCCAATTATATGTATAGAGAAATATATGATATGCTAAATGTACTACTTCTCTCAATCTTTCAATCCATGTGACGTCAATTGGATATATTTGAATATTTTTCACATCAACATGAATTTTTCACTTATAGCGAAATAAATCCTCGAGAAAGTTTCATTTACACATGTGTATTATTATTATGCAAACCATACATATAGGTTGCAATGACATCCATCAAGGGCAAACTCTTTCCCTTTTAAATTGTCAGCCAAATCGAATGAAAAGTAGTTAGCATCCACCACATGAGAATATATTTTCTCATAATCAATATAGTATAGGTTTGTTGTACAAAACCTTTCAGAGATAGATGCCTTATGACTTAGCATTTCAGAATATTCATAGTGAGATGCGTATATATGTCTCATTCGCTTTACACATGTAAAGACTTTTGCATCTTAAAAATTTTCATTTCTTTTGGGAATTTGGTTTTGCCTCAATTAATTTTTAGCGAATCATTTTGTTATCTCATTGCATGCATTTTGGCTCATGATCCTCATTTTCAACTATCATATTTAGCGTTGCACGATAGACAAAAATTTCGTCAACGTTGACTTCATTTCGGTTCCAGTGTTTTTATCTAGGATATAGATAATTGAGATATCTATGTTCATATCATTCAGGTACCTGATGCTCTATGTGAGCACATTTTGTTTCTCTTGGTGGTTTTTCAGAAATAATCTTAACCTCAATTTGACCATCTTTGCATATAGCTCTATTCTACTTTAAGGATTTGTTTTTTCTTTGGAACTGAGTGGTCTATCGCGCTTTATGTGGGGTTTAGACTCATTTGTGATGTCATGTTTCCCAATATTAGCATCATTTTATTGGAGCATTTTGAGTTGGCACATGAGAGCTTTACTTTGGTTGCGTCAGTAGAGTGTCTGGCATATGACGAATTATAAACTTTTGAACTTCAAGTTCATATTGCTTAGTGTGAGGATCAAAATGAAATGATGATTATTCAACTAATCTCTTAGCCAACTTTTATTTTCTACCCCTAATATTGGGAAGTTTGAATATAATCTCCTGACAATGATATGAATATGTTACCAACGAGGAACTTGTAATCAACATAATTTCTCAATCTTCATTTAAAATCCATCATAATAAACTCTGGTCGAGCAATTCGGATGTGTATATCACATCGACATACACATAAACAGGAAGTATAAGGTTTTGACCCAAATCCAAATATAATGGAGCAATTCATAATATTGCTTGGCATAATGCGAATTTATATTGTTCATGTAATGACATGTTCACAACAATATAAATGGAAAATATTTATTCTCAATAACACATTTTCGTTATTGGATATACTGAAAGTATGCTCATAACCAAAATGGTTGAGCTAATAATCTCACAAATTCAAGTTTGCTTTGATATACACATATGATCATTTAGTTAATGCATCAATTAAAATAATTGGCTCACATGTTGGGTGTATTGATCTACAAATGTCACTCTTGCTTTTTGTGTGTAAGAGAAGTTATCTTACTTTAGTTGATGATTATCCAACAATCAACTCTATTTAAGTCTTTTTCAACTAAATTATTAGGCAGGTTATTGCCATAGTTTGTAACTATTATGGTCATTCTATAATTCAATATAGTTTATTTTCCCTCATTTATGTTTAGTAATATTAGAGAGTCACTATTCCATGAACCTATAAATAAAGCTCTTACTTGTATCATTCTCCACATCTTAATAAGAATTATTCTCCTCCCTTTCTCTCTTGTCTTATTCTCGTTAATTAATTTTATAACACATTATCAACATGAAGCTCTGCCTCATGATATTTCCTCGAAGATTCACAAAAATAGCTATATACTTTTATTATTATTACAATCATTACCATTTTTATGTCTTTTGAATTTTCTATCCATAAACTTTTCTTATGTTTGTTGCTATTTACATACATATAATTTTCAAAACTCTTGAGTCTCTCATCATTGATCATATTTAAAGGATTTTCTACAAATAGTCAAATACTGATGTGAGGGACGGTGTATCATTTTTTACTTGTTTTTAATAACAGCATGTAGTTGGATTTATTAGTTTTCTAGATTGGATTCATTATCTTTAACATTCCCTACAATTATCATCATTTGATTTCTTTTTTTAGATGTTGTTAATCTTAAATGGTTTGTGAATACTAACCGAAGTTGGCTATTGCTCCTTTTATTTGTAGCAATCACTTTGAACATCCGGTTTTGTAGTGGTTTTTGAAAACTTATTCCCAATTAAATGTTTATGTTGTTAAACCAGCAGCCTACTGTTTCAAGCATTGATATTTGACGTTATGATATGTAAAGGCCATTGTGCTTATAATTTTATATCATAATTTTTCTATTAAATTGATTTATTGTCTTGCTTATCCTAACAAATGCTCATCATGATCAGTTATGCTTCAGTAAGTCTCAGAATAGTTACATACTTGTTCCTGTTAATATAATTATTATCTCATATATGTTAACTGTTTTGAATTCTTTATTGCAATTTCAAGCTATAGTATGTTCGGTCAAAAGCTATAATTGTTAATAACGTATGAATTGTTTATTGCTAAAATAATTAGGCAATAATTATGATTCATTCTTTATTGTTGCTTTCTGATGCTTACATTAATAAAAATATGTACTATTGTTAATTAATAATTCTTAGCTCATATTGTTTATCTTTCTTATTTTCTCATTAAGTTTATTTATTTCTCTTTATAATATATTGAATATAATATATAATTTAAGTTTGTGGCTCATGATGCTTTGAGCAAGAATTATTCTTTTATAATGGTATTGGTGAAACCATTAAAGACGATACTAACATTTTATCACAACACGGCCAAAGCTTTGATATTCTTCAATCGTCATTATCTCGGTTGATGGCTATAAATGAGTACCGAGAGACACAAGTTGTCCAAAGCTATCTAGCTAATTTGTCCCTAATAGTGATTGCCTGAGAGATAAAATATCATTCCCCAAAGTGGATGATTATTATACCATGTCCGTTGTGACAATATATATTCCCACGAATGCAATACGACAATACACTATTATGGAGAAAAATACCTATTATTATGGTCATGGGAAAGAAATTTGAGAAATATATCTTCTTGCCTTGAAGAGAGTTGCGAATTGATGTTGACAAATTCCAATGACATGAAAAGGTGATACAACCATCAATTTTATTTTGATCATCATATCCAACTGATACTAATTTAGCCCTTAATGTAAATGTGCAAAGACACAAATGATACACTATTTTGAAAGCATATGTAACAAGATATGATTGTTGTTCCTATAAGGAACTCTTTTATTTGGATAGGCATACCAATGGCGATGGTACATTTGGTGACCAAACGGTTGATCCCTTAATTGGTGGGATCGATATGATTGGGCACACCATGATCCAATTTATACTACACTTATGTTATTGTGATTGAGATACATATAAATGTAAACTATAAGTTTATTCGTCCTGACAACTCTTATTTGCCATAACCGGTTAGACCATTTCGGTTCAATCATAATGCGAATTGCGAATCTATACGATCAATTTTTTGATTCCATAATCTAAAGAACGGGTTCTTGTGAACATTCTTGTGAACGAAGGTCTGAACCTGGATATTTTAAAGAGATGATTCCAAAGGTTATAGGAACTTAAGTAGTCCTTGTGACTCCCCTACTTCCTGAGAACACAAACAATTTTGTGTTATTTCAATACGATTTCGTTTCTATAAGAGCTTCACCGCCTCTCCATTACCCATTGTTGAGGGAAATACCCAAATAACTCATAATGCGAATTGTGAAATTAGGAAAAAGGAAAGAAACGGCTAATTAGATTAGAAGGGGAGTTACTGTTCACATTTCCCCTCGCTTTTTTAATCTTAATAGATAGATAGATATAGACACCATTAACGAGTGGCCATTGTTAAACCTAAATCACATGGGGTTTTTAAGTTACTGGAAATAGTTGGGGAGCATATATCAACAATATGGTTCCAGTTCCCGTATGAAAATTTTGAAAAACGGGCTCAATTAATTTGAACTTTATTATGAGTTGAAAAAAGGTTAAACTTAAATATTAGCTAATAGATATACTCGACAACAACGAACATGAAAGAGGTGAGTGGAGTGAGGGAAAAAAATTTCTTTATTTCTGTACATACTTTAATTGTGTACTATGATAAATTTTGAATTAACTACATATATTAAGCTTGTTTCATGGATAATATAATTAAATATACTTAAAAGTTATAGAGTATTATGCAGGTTAGTTAACTTCTGCATCAATATTAACAAAAAAAATTATTTAAAAAATTCAATAAAACATATAAAAATTAATACTATTGGATTTGAAAAATATAACATAATATTTGCATCTAACACATGTTTTTTTTATAAATGATGAGCAATATATTAGAGAAGCTGTTTCCAAAAATGGTGAAACCAGCAAAGGGGAAAATATGTACACAGAGATGCTATCCTCCAACAAACAATCAGGAAAACAAGAGAAGACCAAAACACAAAGGCAACCTAAAAAACCTGCAGTCGAGGACTGGGAAAGCTGAGAGAGCTTCCGACAAAAAAAGAAAACCGCCAAAGGCCCATATAAAGAAGGATCAAACCACTGGCAAAATGACGGTGGGATAAAAACGAGAATGCTTGAGCAGGTTGCATCAGTGGAGGAGAAGTGAAGATGAAAGGGCGGCAGCCCTAGAAACAACAAGGAGCAGGTTTGTAACTGACACATGTTGGGAATACTATGATGAATGCTCATAACACAGTATTGTATAACATAATGATATTTATAATAATCGATATTTAATGGGGAGTGTTAAGAATATATAGATTGAATGTCGATAATAGCATGAATATGTAACCACTCATTCACCATACTATTCAATATTTTATTCAATTGTAATAATGTTGAATTTGTTATGAATATTGTTATTATGGTGCATGAATGCTCATTGTGTAACCTATACATTAACCATGAGAATCAATACCATTATCTCCTATTCAAGTGTAATTATGTTAGTCACATTAGGGGTTATGTATCATGAGCCTATAAATAGTGCTCACTCTTGTATGTTTGAGACACATCAATAAGAATACTCTTCTCCTCTCATATTCTTGCTCTTCTTCTTTTAGTTTCTTAACACGTTATTAGCACGAAGTTCTGCCGTCGAGCAACTTCTTGTAATGCGACAAAGAGTTAGTTTTACTTGTGGGATGAGCAAGTGCATACAAACAATACATATGGCCAGTGAGTTCATGTTTATGCTCCTGATGCCCGTTTTTGCAATTTTATTATTGCGCACGAATGCTCGATTCTCGAAAGTTTACAAAGATTGCTATTTGATTGCTATCTGCTCGATTCTCTTATTCTTCTACCTACTTTCTTTTTGTTTCAAAACTAGATTTAGTTTTTGATTTCAAATGTTATTACATTGATTTACCCGATTCCTTACATTTTAGCTTATTATATCATCACATCATTTTTTTTTAAATTAAGTATTTACCCATTTAAATATTACTTTTTTTTTCTTTTCTCTTATGTATTTTTTTCCTTGATTTTTGCCTATTTTACTTAATAAAACATATTTGTCAAAAGGAAACAAATTGGTGGTTATCTGATTATTATCATAACCATTATTTTTGTAACGTTGGTCATCACATTAGTACATTACGTTTACATTACTATTTTTCAATTATCATCAACGAATGTCATTAAATATTTAAATGGCTAATAATCATGCCATTATTAATGGAATCGTAAGTTACGTTTACAGATTAAATAAATGTATTATATATGTTGCTAATTACAATTTCATTATAGTATATTCATGTCATTATTAATTCGTTCATAATGTGATCTAATTTATTTATATATTTTGATAATTACGTCAAACTTTTTGAAATTTCAGTATGTGGTTTTTTATGTTTCGGGCAAGAATTACTCTTCATGGGAATTGGAGGCTAAAATCCATATATAATGGTATTGGTGAAACGAGACGATAATGCACATCTTATCATGATAAAACTAAAGCTTTGCTATTTACTCGCTATCATCTCAATGATAGGCCGAAAGATGAGTACCAAGAGCACAACATATCGAAAGGACAAAGCTATACATATATTTTATATGTCTCGAATATTGAAGGTCGAAGTCACAAAATATCAATCTTTGTAGTGATTGATTATACTCATAAAAGCCCGATATGATTGAATGTCCCACGAGACACATATCTTGAGAAATGGGTTATCTTATGTCTCCAATGTTGATGGTCCAATGAGACAAAATATCACTCTATGAAGTGAGTGGATATAATCATATGTCCATAAAGTGATTAGAAAATATATATTCCCACAAAGTCAATACACTAGTGGAGAAAAAGACCTATTATTTTGGTCATGAGATAGAAATTTGAGAAGTGTATCTTTACCCATGAAAGGGTATTGTGAATTGATTTTGGTCATACAACCATCAATTTTATTTTGATGATAATACCCAAATGATACTAATTTAGCCCTCAAAGTGAATGTGCATAAACACATATGTTGCATTATTTTTGAAAGCATATGTAACTATGTGAAATCCTTTTATTCGGATGGACATAACAATTGTGGTTATACGAGAATTATTGATCTATTAATTGGTGACATAGATGATTGACAAATATATCTATTTATCATTTAAACTATGTACCATTCTCATGACAAAATGAGTATTTTATCACATCGATAGTGCACCAAGATATATGGTGTAGTACAACATTTCTCTCAAGCTCGAGATCGAGCTATTATATTGTTCACGAAGGAAAAAAATCCTTATTCCAATTTGTTTAGGATCAAGAAAGGAACAATAATATGGTCTATGGCTATATAATTATTGAATCAATAATATTATCCTCCAATTTGTACTACACATATGCTATTGTGATTGAGATACATATAAATGTAAACTATAAGTTTACTCATCCTGAAAACTATTATTTGGCATAACCGGTGAGACCATCCCGGTTCAATCATGATGCGAATCGATAAGGACCTCTATGGTCAATTTTGATGATTCGATGATCTAAAGTGTATGTTCTATTGAAGATTGTTGTGCATGATGGTCTCAACTTGGGTATTCTAAAGAAATGATTCCTAAGGTTATAGGGATTTAAGTAGTCCTTGTGACTCCCTTACTTCCTGGGAACACGAACGATTTTCTGTTCTGTCAATAAGGTTTCGTTTCTAGGAAAGCATTTTGACCTTTCCGTTACCCATTGTTGGGTAAATCTCCAACACAACATAACTCATTTTTGGGTTGCTTATTCTCAAATAGAGTAGATTGTTGGATAATCATCAACTAAAGTAAGATCATTTCTCTTACACGCAAAAAGTAAGGGTGATATTTATGGATCCATACACCCGACATGTTGACCAATTATCTTAATTGATGCATCAACTAGATGATCACATGTATCTAGAAATCAAGAGCTTGTAACATTACTAGCTCAACTATTTTGGTTATGAGCATATTTCCATGATTATCCAATAACGAAAATGTGTCATTGAAAATCAATATATTATTGTGAACATGTCATTTCATGCACAACACAAATTTGCATTACACCAAGAAATTATCATGAATTCCTCCATTATATTTGGTTTTTGGGTCCAAACCATACATTGCCCATCAATGCATATATGGATATACACATCTCAATTGCTCCACCACATTTTATTATGATGGGTTCGCAATGAAGATTGAGAAATTATTTTGATTACGAGTTCATCGATGGTAAAATATCACATCATTGTCAGGAGAATTTGATGACTCGTTGGAGGTCTATATTCAAACTTCCCAACATTAGGGGGAGAAACCAAAGGTTGGCCAAGAGATTAGATGAATAATTATCATTTCGATCCTCGCACTAAAAAAATATGAACTTGAAGTTCAAAAGTATAATTCATCACTAAAGTTAAATTCATCAACTACCAGACGCCTTTAACGATCCAAATAGAGTAAACCTCTCATGTGCCAACTACAAATGCTCCAATAAATATGATGCCGATATGGGGCAATCTCTTATTACAAATGTGTCTAAAACATGCATGACGCATGATAAATCACTCGGTTCCAAAGAAAAAAATCCTCAAAAGTGGAATGGAGCTATATATCAAGATGGTCAAATTGAGGTTAAGATTATTTAAACAAAGCCACCAAGAGAAACAAATAATGTGCTCAAGAAGAGTATCAGGTACCTGAAATATATCGAGATATATCTCAATTATCTATATCTTGGATGGAAAATATGGGAACCCCAATGAAGTCAACGTCGACGAAATTTTTGCGTATAGTGCAACGCTAAATATGATAGTTGAAAATGAGGATCATTAGCCAAAATGCATGCAAAG
Organism: Linum usitatissimum; assembly: GCA_030674075.2. NCBI lineage: Eukaryota > Viridiplantae > Streptophyta > Magnoliopsida > Malpighiales > Linaceae > Linum > Linum usitatissimum. The sequence continues at coordinate 3,805,681 of JAUJYP020000848.1, forward strand.
ATAGAAATGATTGGCTGAAAAATTTCAATTTGAGGCAAATTCAAATTCCCAAGAGAAATGAAAAGTTTTAAGACATCAAGTCTTTATACATTGAGATGTAAAGTATGAGTATGAGAAGTTATGAAACATCTCATTTTTGAAAGATTTTGTACAACAAACCTATAACATTTTGATTATGAGAAAATATATTCTCATGTGGTTGATGCAACTACTTTTTATTATTCGATTAGTCTGGCAATTTGTGAAGGGAAAGAATTTGCCCCTAATGGATGTCCTTACAACCTATATGTATGGTTTTCATAATTAGAATACACATGTGTATATGAAATTCCCTCGAGGATTTATTTTGCTATAAGCAAATAATTCAAGTTCGCGTGAACGATATTCAATTATATCCAATTGATGTCATATGGATTGAAAGATTGAGAGAAGTGATACATTTAGCATATCAAATATTTCTCTATGCATATAATTTGCTTTTTTCTCCTTTTTAAGTTGAATTTTGGAAACTCATCTTTAACATATTTTATGATTTTGAGATTGTTTCCGTACCAAAAAAAAATTTCACTTTTATTTTATATTTACAATGTATTTATTTTGTTTGTTAGACTTTAAATGTCTTCATCATTTTTTGTTTCATAGATGACAAATATTTTATTGAGACTCCTGAAGAGTTTCTGAAAGCAATCAAGTATTGGTTAGCTATAGAGTTTGAGATGAAAAATGGGGAAGATTACCACTAAATTGCCAATTGTGCATGTCTCTCGAACATGATTTTCGTATATCATCAATGATATACTAATTATATCCAACAAAAAGTTATATGGATATGACATGGCTATCAATGCATGGATGATAGTAAGATCACCATGTGACTCTATGTCCATTTTAATCGACCTTTATTCAGACACAAGAACTATTCGGTTTTTGTAATAATAATCTTGGTCATATTTGTGATGGTTGACCATAAATTGGTCTCATGTGGTAATTTTATCACTTGGTGGGTTGTGAAACCAACTTATAAAGCTACACCACCATTTCACGAGATGATTTTATAAATCATGCATGATATTTATTTTGCATATATCCTTGAGTTGCAAGAAAATGTTACAACGTGATGTGATGATTATGTACTCTTTTTCCTTCACTAGGTTTTTATCCCATAGGGTTTTCCTAGTAAGGTTTTAATGAGGCATATTCTCATCTAATGGTCATCCAAGGGGAGTATTTTGTAAATATTGATTATAGATGACCATTGATCATATTGACACATACCTTATATATACACACAAACTCTAATGAGTTGAAATTATTGTCAAACAAGTGCACTTAGGTGATAACTTGATTGATTTATTCACTAAAGCTCTCTCTACATCAAATGTTGGGAAGAAAATTTGGAGTTGGTGACTGAATGATCTTAACTAATATAATGATGAGCGAGAGTTGATATCCTCGTCAGGGGGAGTCGATTTGAAGGATATCAACGGATGTCATCATCAGGGGGAGTCAATATGCAATTGTACTCTTTTTACCTTAACCATGGTTTTTCCCACTGGGTTTTCCTGGTAAGGTTTTTAATGAGGCAGTATCAATATTGTACTCGAAGAACATAATATATATTCTTATCCAATGGACATTCAAGGGGGAGTGTTATGAATATTGTTATTATGGTGCATGAATGCCCATTGAGTAACCTATACATTAACCACGAGAATCAACAACATTATCTCCTATTCAAGGTTATGTATCATGAGCCTATAAATAGTGTTCACTCTTGTATGTTTGAGACACATTAATAAGAATACTCTTCTCCTCTCATATTCTTGCTCTTCTTCTTTTAGTTTCTTAACAGAATTCCTTATGTTATTTATAATGAGCCTATACATAGTATTCTTTACAATGTAAGATACACACATGAATGAAAAAGTTATCTCCCTCAAAAATGTTAATGATCAGTGAGTAAAGTGAATAAGGACATCTAAAAAGATGGATCTAACCACTGTCATTGCATTCGGCCTTTGACTTATCTGACATTTATTCTTCATCAAGGATAGTGAGGGGAAATGTTCTCATTAATGTTTTTATTTAAATTTTTTTTTATTTTTGAATTTAAATTTTAAATCTGGATGAATTATAAACCCCTATTTATCACCATTTTTCTTTCATTTTGCATATTCTCTTCTCTCTCTTCTTCACTTTTTCTCTACATCTCTCTCCTCTCTATCTTTTTCTTCATCTCTTTTCAACAACCAAGCCTAATATTTCTCTACCACAAAGACGATGAAGTAGTTGATCGGCGGTAGAAATGATAGGATTATCAATAGCATCGTTTTTTAGATATATTTTGTTTTCCCACTTGATTTTGCTTCTTTTTTATCTCTAACTTAGATATACTTAGATTTATATTTTAAACCAGATATGATTTCATGCACTATTGAAGATATAGATTTGTCAGACGACGCATCATTTTTTAGATATATTTTGTTTTCCCACTTGATTTTGCTTCTTTTTTATCTCTAACTTAGATATACTTAGATTTATATTTTAAACCAGATATGATTTCATGCACTATTGAAGATATAGATTTGTCAGACGACGTAAATTATCTGGTTTTTTTAAAATAAGATATAGTTTTTTTTGTTCTATACACATGAGTTTGACAATCTAAAATAAAATATTTGTGTTTTTCTTCTCAACCATATTTTTTTTGTTTGAAGTTAAGATAGAGATTAATGAATCATGAAAAAATAATTTTGGTTAGATTCATTATCCATAACAAAGAAGCTTTTTTTTTTGTTTTTTTGTAAAGAACGCTCGACTTGTACAACAAAAGCAACAACAAATAATTTTTTTATTCTTATTTCTTGTCTATGTTATACATATATTATTTGTAATATATCAACTTATTTTGGTATGAACAAAAAAGACATTTATTTAATTTTTATATGAGGAAGAACGAAAGCAAATCTAGATTTGGTAAATTTATTATTTGTTGTTGAATATTTATAAATTAGTGTGAAATTTATATATAGTGTTTGTTTATTATAAATAATATAATACTAGCTTGTAAAGTGGATATAATAATTGTATAACAAATTAAATTATATAACTAACTATACATATCGTCATGGACATAATTATTGCCCTTACTTGGAAGTCACACCTGGAATCCGGAAGAAATGGGTTCTTCAATGTTCGCAAAGCCTCATGGTCACAAGGTCAAGACCCCGGACTTATCGGATGCTTCAACCTCAAAGCAGCAGACAAAATATCTCAAGCCACTACCCTCCATCTTTCACACCTATGTTACGATTGAGGGTTCTTCAACTTCAGTTACTTTAGACTTTACAGAGACCGGCTCGGCGGCTCTGGACTCTCCGATGACACCTGTTCAAGCTCCGGCTCCTCTTTGTGCGGGTATGGTTTCACCTTACTGCTCTACTCCCTTTCATTATTCTATTTCTTGTAAGTTGTAATCCAGTTTCTATTTCTATCCACTTTTCTAATCAATCTAGGCCAAATCATCTATATCCTTCCTTGAATAATTTGGTTGATTCTCAACTTTTTCTTCTTAATAATCGTCTCTTCCAATGCAGGATTCCTTATTTTATGGAGGATTTACTCATTTGTCTCAATCGTCGTTTTCGCATATTGTTTCCTTAGATTTGCATGATATGATGCTGGTAGATAAGAAACGACCTCGCCCTGCAGAAATTGAAGAGGAAGATGGAGCAGATTCATCCTCTAGCCTAAACAAGATTCGAATCTACCCGCCTCTGACAACTAAGGACTTTCCGGCAAATGCTATGGAACTGGAACTGCTCCGTGATAATATTCTTGATGGTGATCCATACCTGATTGTTGTTTCAGCAACCGTTTCTACTTCGATGGTGGAGGCGGCTCACCGTAAGAGGCCCCAGAACTCTTCGGCCTACTATCTCCTTGAACTGTCGAGGCATAGGTGGCTCCCTCGTCAGTGATTCGCTTCACAACGTTTGCATGCGCTACCATCCTATGTTCTTGTTTCTTTCCGAAACCAAGTGTTTTTCAGATGGTGTGGTTCGTCTCACCCACTCGTTGGGCTACCTACCTACTAATAGTCATATTATTCACTGTTCAAACCAGCATGCTGGTGGCTTAGTGTTATCTTTGAATACAAGTGTTCCTACTGTATTATGACTAAGGCTTCTATGCCAGATAATAATGATATATTGTGTGTTTTTGTGTACTTAGCCTGTGATGCTGCGATCAGATTATCTCAATTCAGCAAAACCTCGGATGTTGTTCATCAATATCAACTTCCGACGATCATTTTTGAAGATTTTGTATGTAGTCTCTAACAGTTCGGAAAAATCGAGAGGGCTACCCATTAGGCCAGTTCATGTCTCTTGCTTTCAAACCTTCATTAGCGATCCTGGCCTATTTGATATTGGGTTTTTGTCCAAGTTTTACATGGACCAACAGATGCCAAGATCGGAACGGCATAATTCAATGTAGATTGGATAGATTCGTACTCTCACTGGACATCGCAACATCTTTTCCGAACACTAAGGTCTTTCACCTTACCGACTTGGGTTGGGATCATCATGTGATTCTCTTGGAATTATCTCTGACACTCCAACCTAATCGTACTCGTCTTTTTCGGTTTGATAATCAGCTTCTTGACAATCTAGAGATCCCCGTCATGGTTGCAACAGCCTGGTCAACTCGGGTCTCTAAATCGAAAATGTTTATTCTTCATGAGAAATTAAATTTTTTGTGTAATGCTATCTTCTCTTAACAACGTTCAAGAACTACAAATTTAGCTCGAATGTTAGAGAGATTAAGGACACAATCTCAAATATTAGAGACTTGTTTCCTACCCCTCGGGATCAAGAAAGTCGTTTTTGGAGGCAGAAATGGCGCAATGATTGGATGGATTGTGGAGATTGTAACACGGCATTTTTTAATCGCTGCACCATTAGTCGATTAGGAACTCTCAACGATGATCACGGAAATGAATATGCTAATGAACTTTAAAAAACCGTGCATGAGGCTTCTTTTTACACCACCAATCTTTTAACAAGTCAACTGCAGCCCTCCTCCAATCCTTTTCATCTTTTTGCGGTTGACTTAGGACCAGCTCGTGTCACATCAAACATCAACTGCCTGCACACGAAAGCTTTCTCTGATTGGGATGTTCAACTAGTTGTTTTCTCCATTGGGTGCTCTAAATCGCCAGGTTTCGTTGGGTTCACAACCATTCTTTTTACCAAAAATACTTTGCAATCGTAGGTCCTGATGTATGTGCAGTAGTTCGTGTCTTTTTCACTTTTCTATAAGGGTTATATGCCGCCCTATATTTTACGATAAAACCCCCTAACATCATCGTAAATTTGAGTTCGGTAATTGAAATGACCAAAACGCCTCTTAAATAGTAAATTGAAACTTTCTTTATAAAATGCGGAAATTCAAAAACTTTCACACCTCCTTAAAGCGACCATTAAAAGCCGCTGGATCCCTAACCCCTAAACCCTAAATCCTAAACCCTATCCCTAAATTGTAACAAATAAACCGTAAACCCTATCCCTAAATTGTAACAAATAAACGTAAACCCTATCCCTAAATTGTAAACAATAAACCCTAAACCCTATCTCTAAATTATAAACAATAAACCCTAAACCCATCTCTAAAATATAAACAATAAACCCTAAATCCTAAACCCTAAACCCTAAACCTTATCTTTAAATTCTAAACAATAAACCCTCAACCCTAAATTCTAAGTCCTAAATCCTAAACCCTAAACCTTATCTTTAAATTCTAAACAATAAACCCTAAATCCTAAACCTTATCTTTAAATTCTAAACAATAAACCGTAAACCTTGTCTTTAAATTCTAAATAATAAACCCTAAACCCTAAATTCTAAACTGTAAACCCTGACTCTAAATTCGAAACCCTAAATTGTGAAACCCTAAACCTTCTCTCTAAATCTTAATTAACATGAGTAATGAACATGACTAATTAATAATTTCCAAGTAGTAACCAAAAAAATATTCAATTGCCAAATATTTAATTATCAAAATAATTGTTACTCCATTTACTTATATTTACTAATTCACCTTAATGAACATGAATAATTTCTAATTTTAATGTATTTAGTAACTAATTATTGAATTACAAATTATTTAATTACCAAATGGATTGTTATAAATGACTAATTACATTGTAATAATAAAAATTTTAAAAAAAGGCGGTCGGCATTGAACGCCGACAGTCGTTGAGGACGGTCATGATTGGACGCCGACCGTTGGTCGCCAGCGTCGGCAACCAAGGCTGACCGTCTTGAACTATTGTCGGCGTCCAATGCCAATTTCAAGGTCCGGCCGTCGGCATGCCGATAAAAAAAATTTCATTTTTTTTCATTTCAAATTACATAATTATATTATTGTATTTATATGATAATAACTTCATAATTTAATATATAATTCATTATTTACATTTTTCTTACAAATGTAATTATTTGAAATTGTAAAGTATTAATAGTTGAATGAATAATACTTAGTGTTTAGGGTTTTGAACTCATACTTTAGTACTTTTACTTACTGACATTAGTAGTAATAATCTATGCAATCGTAGTGGTGTATTGGTGCCAAGGAATAATACTAAAGTTAATATGTGTACTTAATGTGTTCCACCTGTCTTACTATTTCAATTGAGGATCGATACTATGATTATACGGGAAGGCAGAAGCGCTGTCATGAGTAATTTGGTAAGTTGTGTTGTTGTACGAAATGCATCGTTGTTAATTGTGTCGTTTGTTTAGTGTTTCTTGTGTAGTGAATGAATACTGTGAACATAGTACACCGACTGATATGTTGGGTTATACCATGTTTAGGAGAGTTATAGTGACGATGATGATGTTGAGGAATAGTTGAATCATGCCGTTTATTTCATCAACGCGGTGTTTTACGACATAGTCGATGGCGCGTGTGATGCGAATAAGGACATTGTTGTAGGCTTAGGGTTTCAATTGACTCGTGGCTTAGATAAGAAGCACCCTCGTGAAGAAGAAAAATGTTTGTACTTGTATAGCTCACATGGTGGCAGGGGCAAATCACAATCCAATGCCTCTTCAGAGAGTTCACGTATGACTACAACATCGTACTCAGGTTGTATGTTCATGGTATGTGTGCGGCCTTGACGCGTTGATGCTGAATGGAAATGGGGGATTGCCACTGTCAAAGATGATGTAAAACACGGGATTCTTAGGTCATTCCAAAACCACTAGTTTCAGTTGTGGCGCGAAGGGACACAACAACGGAATCAGCTGACAGATGAGATGAAAAACCACATTAGATAGTTGGAGGAAAACCATGTCCCCCCAAGACAGATGTAGAGTATACTCAATAGTGAGTACGGCCATATGATAAACATGAAACAGATTTATAATGAGATGACAAAAATCAGACGGTTGAGGTTGGGAAGCATGAACCCCATGCAATGGACGGTGATAGAAGCGTTGAAATTGGGATACTTCACAAAATTCATAAGGGATCCGAACAACCATGTCAGTCATCGGTACGTGTCACACGCGGAGTCAATTCGTATGGTGCACGCTTGGTATTTTTTCGTCCTAATATACTTTACTTACAAGACCAATGTTTACAAGAAGGCGGTTGTGCATTTTGTAGGTTTGACGTTGGTGAAGAAAAACTTCAATATTGGGTTTGACACTTATGGAGGATGAAATGAAAGAGTCATACGCATGGGCACTAAACCAATTGCGATTGGTTCTTGGTGGTCGATTGACGAATGCCTTCGTTATGGATAAGGAACATGGATTAGCGGTTGCACTACATGATGTATTCCCTTCTTCGGCTCATTTACTTTGTGTCTGGAACATGAAGAGAAACATCGGGCGAAGGGTAACAAAGTTGTACGGCAGAGAGATAGTGGAGAAATTCGTACGAGGTGCATGGGGACAAGTGCTGAATGCTAGAACCAGCCAAATGTTTTTCAGGAAATGGAGTGATCTGGTTCAAGGTGGTTGGAGTGAAGAGCTTGTATAGTATCTGGCATCAGGGGAAGGGTAACGAAGTTATACGATAGAGAGATCATCGAGAAATTCGTACGAGGTGCATGGGGACAAGTGATGAATGCTAGAACAAGCCAAATGTTTTTCAGGAAATGGAGTGGTCTGATTGAAGGTGGTTGGAGTGAAGAGCTAGTACATTATCTGGCATTAGAGTGGCTCCCTTGCAAACAGAAGTGGGCGCGTTGCTACACGAATAAGGTGTTCCATCTCGGCAACAGAAGCAGAAACAGGGTGGAATCGGTGCACTCATCCTTCAAGGCTTGGCTACACACCTCGATTAGCAAGGCTGACGGACTATTACGTGTATAAGATCGGCTTATGACGTGTCTAAGTGCCGGAGATAAGAAAGTCGCTAGAAGACTCACGGATGAAGGTACGTATAGATAAAGCCCGTGTTGAGCCTGATGTTTGGTGCGAAGCTGTTGATGAGGTGGAGAGTTTAGGGGAAGCACACGTGAACGCTGCCACATGACTAGATGGCATAATGTTAGGGAACCGTCGTGGTGGGAGAAGGTCAAATTTGCAACATCACGTAGTAAGAAAACTGGTAAGCGCCATGTCCAATTTAATTATGTGAGTTCCACTATATTCTAGTATTCGAAGCCTCATTAACATTTGTTGATGAAACAAGGGGTACTCCAACATCGGCCCGACAACCTGAATTCATATACAAGGACTATATCGCACAGAGTGTCAGAGAACTACTCACCGATTGGTTTAACCTCGGGAGCGACCAAACCTGTGGTTTCCGCATTATAACACACATTACCTATGGAAATCAAGCACGATACCCGGAGATAAGGGAAAATCTTTGGGGCCTTGTGTCAGCAGGGTGGACCGCCAGGTATGAACAAGTGCACACAACATGTTCAGAGAAGAAGTCCAGGACCGCACCTATGTTCAGAGAAGACTGCTAGGTACTATCGGGATTTGCGAACCGAAATTCTGGATGTGGGATGCCGATCTTATCGAACTTGGATCCCACTACAATTGGTGTTTTATGGTGTACGCATCAGCCCGAGAACCGGTTAGCCAGCACACATACGGAACGACGTACTTACCGCTGCGTTCTCGACACATGCAGCGTCCAGATCGAGTTGTAGAGTTGATTTGCATGGGTAACTATTGGTTGCAGATATAGTTGGTCGAGGTGGACAGGGTGAGGCCGATGCCACCTTTCCATCCTGTTTGGGAAGGGGCAGTTGAAACCTCCATTCTTGCTTTTGAGCTGGTCCTTAGTCAAACATCTAATAGTTCTTATATCCTTGGTGAAATATCCTAAGGAACGATAATTACATCCTAGCTCTGAATTCCTTTCCCCACTATGGGTCCAGAAAGAATCATCCTACTTATGGCTCTACAAAAGAGTTGTACTTGATTAGACTCCCAGAGTCTTATAACTCCTTTCCCCTTTTCCATTCCCATCATCTTACTGGAACCTCTAACGTTCAACAACAAGCCTCTGAATCAAAGGCCCATGATACTCTGCCCTTGTTTCTTCAACCCTTTTCCTTTGTCTTCCTAGAGCTAGTGGGAGAGTAGTCGTTCAAATCCTGTCAAACCTTTTACAAAAATGTTTCCTTTTTCTTTCAAACTTCATAATCCTTGAAAAGCTTTCTTTAAAACTTTTACTAAGACCGACTTACCACATCATGTATCCCACACAGATCCTCAAATACCATCTCCATTAGAAACTCTGGTACTGTTACAGATGTGAAATACCTACTCCTCCTTGAGGTTCACGCAACATCAAAAGAGAAGGTAGCACACCCATAAGGTAAAAGACAAACTACACTCTCATACCTATTGTAAAACCCGACAATAGAAAAGCCAGTCAAATCACTAGTTTGACGCATGCAACCAATCCAGGTTCTACTGGACTCGACTCAAACCCATAACTACTAATAAATGTGAATAAACAAGCATTATAGCTGAACTGAATTCTTTAATAAACCTTTAACAATACTTACCACAAGGATCCTAGATCCTTAAATACAAGGGTTTAAAACACAATGAAAAGAAGACACAACTCCAAACTAAGAACACTCTAAAATGGATATCATATGATATCAAAAGTCCGACAAACACATCCCACCTCTAGCTCCTACATTTCTGACTGTACACACAGATACAATAGGGAAACAAAAATCTAATAGGGTTAGTGCTAAGCACTGAGTGACTAACTGAACATTACATAGAACCGAGATTGAAGACATGGATAGAACTTAAGAACAATTAGAAGTCTACTTAGTCTATACTCTAATCATGTTACCGTGTGGTCCTATAGGCATCTACCTTATTATGAATAGTGGATCACACACGACCATTCATCCATTAAAAGCTTCAAGCCCGAAGTTATTACAACTTCTATACATTGGATCACACACTACTACGGAGCCTCGAAGCTGTCGGTCCACAATTTGTCACATTACATTAGGAGTCCTTCCCAAGGATCTCCCAATCATCATATTATAGTTCCACGCTTTACAAGGCAGAAATTAACCCTAAACCCCTACCTATAAGAAGAGTTGAGACCTCTAATTCTTATTTGTTGTTATTCCTTTGCTGCCACGAATTTATAGCTTCTGGCCGTGCTTCATTTGGAGCTCAAACGATCGAGTTATGCTCCATTTACTTCTTTGCAACAAACAGAAATTTGCAAGGGCAAAATAGTCCGTTTAATGCCCAGATGGAAAAATTAGAAAAACCAGTTCCTGAACGGTTAACTGATTGTACATCAGTCACTCAAATTTAAGGAATTATAAAACAGTCCTTGAACTTTACAGAAGCTACAAAACCGCCACTTAACTTTTCAAACTGTGCAGATTGGTCACTGAACTTTCGTAACCTTGCAAGGAGGCTATCTTCTCCAACGATCTTCAAGTTTCTTGGACACTGAATCCATCTCTCTCTCTCTCTCTCTCTCTCTCTCTCGACCACGATCCCAACTCCGCCCTGGTCTACGATTCTCGGAGGCTCCATTGATTCTTGATGCCAATAACGATCCTCCAACACCTAAATCTAAAACTAAAACTATCTAAACCTAATATCAAAATCATATCTATCCTTGATGGACCTAGAGGAAACGATCCTGACATTATCCTTGTCGATCCGCTGAATTCTCGTGGTGATCAGACCTTGTTTGCACCTTTAAACATGGATCTTTCCCCATTCAAAGTTGCGTTCGTCGGTCACCAAATCAATCACGGGCGTGGCCTCCAATACCTCACGCCCATTTGTTACTGAACATGAAATCAAGCGTCCAGATGTAGTCAATTAAAATGACCAAGCCTAAGAGCTTTTCACGTGAAACATGCATGACTCATGCATTAGCTACATTTTACTTCCTCTTAGATTATTACTTTTCACTCATTGCATGCATGCTTCATGCATGATTGACATAATCTAGTCCATTACTAATCCCCATGATGATCTTGGTTGCACTATCTTGAAAGTCCGATTGGTTAAACCTTCAATTACTTAATCGAACGAGAAGTTTGTAAAAAAATAAGTTAATTCGGTAACCAAAAATCGGGGTGTGACAAGAACAAATCAAAATTAACAGAAGAAACCATCGAAACAAGGTTGACAAGAAGAAATCTCTGTTGAAGAACTTGACTTGGAAAGCTTGATACGTCGTCACCAATCTGAACGTCTCGAAGTTGATGTCTTCTCGTTACTCGAAAGTCTCTGAACTCTGCTCTCAATTTTAACCAAAATGGTCAGTCTTTAAAGAATGAAGGACCCGGTCTTTTTATAGGAGAGAAATCCTAAAGTCTGACATTTGACGGACCAGCACATATTATTCCCTAAACAAAAAGTCTTCCTTTCGTTGGTGTAATATGCGCTAAAGATAGGTCTAATGTGCGGCTCACATTACACCTATCTTAGGCGGATATTACACCCATCTTCAGCACACGGATTATTCTTCATCTTCCATATCCGTCCATCTCATCCACGCACGTTGTATTGCTTTGATTAATACCTCCTTGTCATCATGTACCTAAAATCTATACAAAAAACACTCTAATATGACATCAAATCAACCCCAAACGGGTTCGAGATATTAAATCGAGATAGAAGATAGAAATGCACGAAACACCATACACTTCTACCCAAAACTACACAATTATGAGGGCGATGAACCTGGTCAATCAAACATCATCAAATAATTCCACACTTAACCTTTCCTTGTCCACAAGTAAAACGCTGATAACAACCATGAAACATATCTACAACTAATTCAACATACTTGGCAAAATCTAAAAAATCCATGGTCCTTAATGTATCCCTAAATTGCTAAGCATGCAAGTGAACCTTCTCCCAACGAATCCAATATAGGAAATAAAGGCTTCACAAGAAGTTCTCCAACTTGCCACACATCATCATGCATATTAGACTACCCATCGAGACTTTCCACCTTGGTGCACAACTTAACGATGAAGCCAAGAAACATTCACTCTCAGTGTTTAGGGACAATGTTTATTCACTAATTTGTCTTTCAGAGGCGTGCTTTTAACATTTTGAACTTCAACCGAATTTACAATTGCATCAAGGCAGTTCCACACAAGTCAAGGGGTCTTTTATTCAGGGTTGTCATGTGGATAAAATAGAATAAGAGAAAAATGAGACATATGGTGATGTACACAGTGGCGGACGACTCGGTTTACTCTAATATGGAGCTAGAGCTACCTACAACATCAAAGTGTTATGGAAGGATCCAATATATCTAAGAGCTTTATTAGCTCGTCTATCCCTTAAACAAACTACTACTACTTTGACCTTTTCTGCTCGTTGTTCTACTTATTTATTATCTAATTTTCTTTTTCATTTTCTTCTTTTTTTATAATCTCTGAGACCGAGTTTTTTCGATCTATCTCCTTCCATTTTTTGATATTTTATATATATTTTAAATTAAGAAAACTATACATAAATATTATTAAGGGAGACTAGATAATCTGGAATTTTCTAACTTTCTAGCTTCTAGATTCTACTTGACTCGACCGAGTTACATGCCACTAGTGTATATAATGATCATATGAAGGCTTGTAAGAAAAGGGATACGGTATAATGAGGGGGATATAAAAAGACTGTTTCGCTATGAATTGGTTATACCTAAGGGGAAAAGGGACATGATGGATATTTTAGGGTGGAGCTTTTCTAAACGCCCCTATCATTCAAGCGTTTCAACTGTCGAGAAAGTTCAAATAGGTATCATGCAAACAATAAATTAGCAACCAACAAAGAAGACTACTCAAAATAACTTAAGAACAAGTCTATTAGTAAAGCAGACTATCTATACAACAAAATGGTCTTTTAGGCCTTGCAATTGGTTTGCTAGATGTTATACAACTAATATGCATGTCTGGCCGCATCCAGTTGGAGAGTACGTGCTACTAAGAACTAAACAAAGTAGCTCTAAAGAATGAATCAATAGACTTTGATCATAGGCCTTAATTCCTATGAAATCTTGGTTTGTATGTAAGTAAGCAATTCAAGTGCATAAATCATTGGTATATTCACTAAGCAGGCCAAATAGTGGATTCAAAGATTCTTTCAAAACGACTTGAGTTTAGGACTCACACAGACACTTTCCCAACACCACTAGTGGCACACTTATGGTACTTGTTAAAAAATTACCTGATAACCAAAGTAACTTGGGTCCAATTTCCCTAAGGTCTCCAAGCTGCATTTACAAAGTTTAGAAAGTGCTAATCGAATTAACCGGTTTTTTAGTGTGACTTCCATGATTTTCATGATCTAATAATTAAACTAAGAATCAAAAGACAATTAAACAAGGATTTCAAGAGGGCACGATTAATGGTGGAGAAACACTGACATATGAAACTGCTTAGATTTCAAATCCCCCTAAATTATCCAAACAAACAAACAAACAATATCCAACTATTCAATTTATGCAAAAAAGAAAAAAAATATTCACCATCGTAATTCTTCTCTACTTGTAGGACTGCTAACATACTACCCGATTCTAGTATCCCAGTACGCTTTCTCAAGACAAAGATTTGAAACCAATACGACGATAAATAAAATAAAAATTGCACTCATGACGGACTAGTCTATTCGCTCCCTTCTGAGGGTCAACGACTAACGTAGTTGATTGATTTCCGCGTTCTAAGATAAGCAAGCTCTTTCGAGTCGTTCACAAATCTAAAAAAAGTCCTATTCAAGACGAACCGACAAGAACAAGAACTCAATTGAAATCAATCATAAACTAAAATACATCAAACTTGCATATATCGAAATAATCAAAGTATCATTCGTTCATCAAGAATCGCCTTGGGTTCATCTAATATTAGCAAGTAGGAGTTTAGCTACTCATAATCATGAGCACCAAGTTAAAATCAGCAAAGGAAAACATTAAAATCAAATTCAGAAGAAGAAATCTCAAAAACCTAATTCCACCAAGTTTCGTCAAAGAAACGATTTGTTGATCTTGATAACGCGTCGCCGATCCATCCTCCTCAAAGATGATGTCTTATCGTCGCTCGAATCTATGAAAATCCTCTCAAATTTCGTCTAAAAGGCTTTGCTTAGAATGATCGCGGGCTAGTCTTTAAATAAGAGTGGGAATCTTTGATGCTGGTAGATGGCACCAGACGCGCCTAAAACAGTATGTTTTGGCGAGTTTTGTGCCAAGTTTAGACGTGTTGTGTGATAGGTTACCATTGATTTTACACATAAAAGGCCAAAGACCACGCCTTAAATTTGTATGGCTTAGGCGCGTTCTGTTCTAGTTATAGGTGTGCTCTGTACGAAAACCCAGTACTTGTAGATTTTGATCCTCTGATTCGTCCTAGCTCCTCCAAGAATTTTGTATAGCTTATGAATAATGTCTCGATCTCGTTAAGTACCTGAAATCTATAAAAAAACACTCCAAAATGACATCAAATGGACCCTGATTGGGTCTGAGACACTAAATCAAGATAAAAGATTAAAACGTAAAAAACACCCTAACCCTCTACCCAAATTAAAAAATTATGCATCAAATTTTGCTTAAATGGAGATGATACACATGACAAAAAGAACGCCATCAACTAGCTAACGGACATCCAATGCATATGCACCCCACACTTAGTTTCTATTGTGTCCTCACTAAACAAAATAGAGAAGCAGCACAGGCATACCTGGAAGTTGTGAGAAACCAAAGAGACAAGAGAGCATGATGCACGAGCTCAAACTCGATGGCGACACTAACTCATGAAACAGACAAAAACATACCAACAAAAAAAAAGTAATTTATGAACTAGGACAAGTGCCCAATTCCCACATAGAATAAAATTGGATTTAAGATCAGAAAAAGAAAGTAATGAAAAAGTCCTACAAGAATCAAGGAACCTGGTCACTGGTCTCCACGAGGAGGAGAAGGTGGAGAGTAATCCAACCCGAGCTTATGGGGAGTGAGGTAGCAGAGGTACATCATATACTTGGTGTACTGCTCTTGCTCTTTCTTCTACTATTGTTCAAAGTACCATCTTTGGGCCTTCTGCCCTGTTGCGTATCCTGATAATACTACCAAGTCGCTTGCCCTTGAAGCTGCCCTTGAGAAAATGATGTCTGCCAGCAATTTGTTACTGGTGCTACCAGGGTAAACTGCCAAGACATCTGCCACTGCTGGATAACCTCCCACATCTAAACTGGCGGTGGTAGCAGGAATGGTGTTGGCTACTGAAAGTCCTGCAATGATGGAATCTCCTAATCGCCCAGAGCAGTAGCTGCTCCATGTCTGTTCCCTCTACGGTTACGGCCTCCACCCCTACCTGTAGTGGTGCATGTCCCGCTGAGCTTTCGAAACTTCATAGCATGCATGGCGAGCGAGGATAATCTTTGAATCGAGTAGTTTGAGGTCAAGATCGATGTCTTCTTGTCGCTGAAGGATGTTGGCTCAAAGCCACTTTGTCTCTGGTGCAGGACGTCCAGGCACCCCATCCCACCTGTTCTGGAAGCCCTTCGGTTGGACCAACCAAGATACAAACAAAACGCTTGGTAGTGCCACCATCTTCCCAACAGATGTGGAGTGGTCGTTTCTTTCTGATCGTGAGGAGGAAGATGAGTTCTTCCTTAAGGATGTCGTGGTGACCACGCTCCCCCTTGTCTCTATAGACGAGACCATAATGCCAGAGAAGGCAGAAAAATCGAGCCATCGAATCAAGGATGTGAGTGTAGGATGACTCAGATGTGTTGAAGTTGACGATGGGGTCGGGATTGTTAGTAATTTTCCTCCACAGCACTCGGACCTCGTCTCGGATAGTGGTCAGTTTATTGCCTTTTTTGTATGGCTAGGAGAGCATGAGAATATCTATGGCAAAAACCAATGATTGGTGGAACTCATCAAGTATTTCATTGAACGGCTGCCCCCTAAGATGATATGAGATGCACCTTTTTAAGCTTGTAATGTTGATGACAACTAAAGGAGGTCCAAAACTCTTGAAGTTCTAGCAGACTAGGCTGCCTAGGATTTGTGCAAGTGTAAAATAGACCTCCCTGGCAGATCTGAAGTTCCCCCAAAATCTGCCTAGTCTAGGTTCATTTTGTGGATGCTTCCAATGTTGATGACAACTGTCTAAGCGGTAGGAAAATAGCGGTGGTCCCAATATTGGATCCATGACTAGATATCTAGCGTAGTAAAGTACTAGTGCATGTCCTTCACATGCATCTGACGGACAAGGAGTCTCCTCGTCGGAAGATGAGCAGGGTCATTTCGGTCGAGTTTGCCAAAAAATTTAGCGTAACTTATTGATTGACCACCGCTTACCATGCCCAAGCAAGCGGTCAAGCGGAGGTAACAAATCGTGAGGTTAAGCAGATTCTTGATAGCACGATCGATCAAAAAAGATTGTTTGATTCATCTTGATGAATATCTATGGGCTTATCGAACTGCCTTCAAGATTCCTATCGAAAATTTGACGTATCGACTGATTTATGGCAAGGCTTGTCTTTATTGGTCGAGTTTGAGCATAAGGTATGGTGGGCTATGAAGCTAATGAACATGGATGTTAGTCTCGCCGCTTCTTGGACTAGAGGACTATAGGTTTCATGCTTATAAGATCTCATGGCTATATAAGGATAGGAGGAAACACATCCATAATGCCAAGCTTCAAGGTGTCAAGGAATTAGAGCTACTCCACAACTCCCATCTCTGGTTGTTCCCAGGAAAATTACAATCTATATGGTCAAGAGCATATGAAGTCATACAGATTCCCTAAAAAATCATGGAGATCACACATCCGGACCAAGGAACTTTCAAGGTCAAGAGTCATCGTCTCAAGCGATATCTCAGTGCCAAGCTTACTGATGGGGTCGAAGTTGATTACTTCAACGATGATAAATAGAAGGCCAGGTATCATCTAGCTCAAAGATATTATAGAAAGAGCACTTCATGGGAGGCAGCCCATGTATAGAGTCAGTATTTGCATTTTCTTTGAGTCAAATTGCATGTTTAGGTGTTAGATCTAGTCTGGAACGTGATATTTGAGTCCAGTCCTATCCCAAGTCGTTGGTGAGAAGCGTTTTAAATTTTGAATGAAGGGTGGAAAGTTCACAGAACTGCATGTCCACCTTTGAGTTATGGGTCTGTGTCAATCATTGTGATATGCTCATATTGCAATAATTGACCATCTAAGCTCAAACTTTGACAGCGAGTTCTGTATATTGTGGAATTTTTTGCACTATGATTTGTCAGACTTTTCCCTATGCCCATAGTAGAATATTTGGCCCTTCTATAGCGCAAACTTTGACACATATTTCTTAATGACTAGCCACGATGTTTTTTAAAGAAATATTTTCTCACACCCCCCACACCCCCTGTCGTCGACTCCAACTACCTACCCCCTTCCACGTTGTTCATAACATCACGTTCTCATCATTGTCGTACCGTCGCCAATTGCTGGCGAGCCCTCTGCCAGCACCTCTACTACGATTCTCATCCTCTTTGGTTGAGTTTTGAGCTTCTGTTGATCTATTTTGCCCGGTTTCTTCGAATAAGCCAAACTTTCTTGTTGGTTCTCAATTGCTCTCTTTCAATCATGGTGAATACAAGATACTGCTCTTCAATGTCTATTCTTAGCTTGCTCTTTGTTTGTTTTTCCCCAATTTCGTCAAATTGATGAGATTGTTGATTAGGTTGAGGAACCCTAATTTTCAAATTGGGGTTTTGTGAAATTGATGATGCTAGAATGATATAGGGTATGATAGGATACTAGTAATGAAATTATATGATTAGGTCTTCTGAATGGTGAATTTTGCTTGGTATTTTTGCGGTATTTTCTAGGTACGAAATATCTGAACTTTTACATGTTTTGCATTATTTATGTGACTTTGTGGATTGTTTCTCGGTGCCATAAGCGTCATGTAGACTGCCTTAAGGATGTTGAGCATGCTTCATTATGCAGATTTCCTAATTGGATGAGATGTTCACTAGTTGTTTCCAAGCCCACTTTTCTTTTTGCCACAACTTGATTGATGCGTATTGTCTTAGGGAAAGGATAAATGTGGGGTGATTTTTTTGATAACCTCAGTCATTTTGAGTTTGTTCCTCTTGGTTTTTTGTTAATCGCAATGCCTCCTCTAGTGGAGCTAGAGCATCATTTTCACCACCGAAGTCACAATAGTCACGTGCCATGGAGGTTGACACCAAGGATGAACCTGTTGCAGATAATGTTAAGGTGATCCCAAATAGAGATGATCCAGGGGTATAGGACTACCATCGATTCTTCTGCTACCTCACCATCGCATAATGGATAGTCTTTTAGAAGTGTTTCGGCCACTTTCAGCTGCCCCCACTAACGCCTTAGACCTTGAAGGCATTCGATCCTTGAATCCCATATGGGGTGATCAAGTGGAGACATTCCTGAACAACATAGGGATGTTGGGGCTTCTAACTCTTTCAGGTCCACCGATGCGCTTTCCCCTAGAGGAGTTTTGGAGCTCCTTCTCTTTTCGGACAAGGAAGATTAAGGTGCATAGTAAGTGCATCTCTTACTAGAAGGGAGGCATGGAATTCAGTGATACACTAGATGAGTTCGCCACTACTCTTAGATTTGTTGGTCACTGCACTTAGATTCATCGGGCACTTCACTAAGTCTTTCACGGTGAAATCTTGAGGGTCGCAGCGTCCATCATGTTTTGGAGGATGAGATGATGTTCTATCAAGGCATAGATAGGGAGACGCCGCTCCATCCAGATTATGTAGTCGCTTAATTATTTCACGGGAGATGGAGCCGATTGAGAAGGTATCTACCGAGTGGTGCATTTGTAGCTAGGATTATCGAGACAAAGGGCCTTCACTGGAACTGGAGAAATGCGGATGATTTAGAGCCCTACTAAGCCATTAGGATGGTAGCCCCAAACATCATTCGCACTAGACACTTTTATCTTTCCAAGGAGTGGCTCACCCTCGCCGAGATCGATGCACACCATTACCAGCATTTGATTTGGAGCCCACAACAGCAGTCCTAAAGGCCCCCAACCACAAGAGTGGTGGAAGCGGTCCTTGATCAGAGGATCTGGGACGCTTCTGAGAAGGAGTCTAGGAGGAGGCAGAGGCTTCCTACCATCCTAATCAATAGGTGCCGGCTGCGGCGCAGGGTGTCCCCTTGCACGAGTTTTCTTCGATGAGCATCGGATTTCCACCACACCACCGATCACCGCCACATGGAAATCATCCACCACCGATAGAGTTTTCTGACATGATGAGGTCAGTCAAACAGTGGCAGATCAATTTTGGGGAGGGTAATCTTCCATGATAGCATCAGTAGATAGCTTAGCAGACGCCGTTTGATTTGGGACAATAACCTTCACAGATCGTGCAGAGAACAGAAGAGTAGGAGCATCATGATAAGCATATATGCTACCTAACCTACTTCACTCAGGATCAGACCGGGGACTCAAGCCCACCACACTCGCCTCCACCAGACGACTATTGTTCTAGTATCAGTATTTTAACTTGTAGTTTTTATTTTTCTTTTTGGATAGTGTATCTTTTTTTATTATGTATGGGACTTGGACACTTGTCTTAGTCCCTTTTAACTTATATATATTTGGTTTTGTGTGTTTGATTATTTTTAGGAGTTAGTGTCGCCATAAAGTCTAAACTTCATGAGTCATGTCTGGAGCCTCTCAGATTTCTAACAGGATCTAGGCTTCCCTGTGTAACTTTTCATTTTATTTAGTGAGGATACTGTCCATACTAAGTGCGGGGTGGGTTTGCATATGATTTTCTATGCCAGTCTTGTTGGGTAGTTGTCTTGCATGTGACTTCTAAACTCAAACTTGGTGGACCAATCTTTGAATAAATTAATTTGCATGTTTAGAAAATTTCCTTGTGATTTGTGCACTTGAATTACTGATTTACTTGTGAACCTAGATTTAATAGGAATTTAGGCCTATGATCAAAGTCTATTGATTCATTGTTTAGAATTACTTTGATGTGTTAAAGTAGCACGGACTCTCCAATTAGATGTGACCAGACATGCATGTTATCAAATTACCATATAGCAAGACAATGCGAGGCCTAATAGACCATTTTTGTAGTATAGATAATTTGTTGCACTAGTAGATTTGTTATTAAATTGATTTGAGTGGTCGTCTATGATTGTTGTTAATACGATGCTTGCATGATTCCAAACTAAATTTGCTCGACACTGATTCACTGGAATATAGAGGCACTTAGAAAAGTCCCACTGCAAAAATATCCACCCCGTCCTTCCATTTTCTCTTAAGTAACCCAATCATATCCAAAAAGGCTTTTTCATAACCCCATAATATCGTATCCCCTTTCTTTGAATCCTTCATTTGATCATTTATACATTAGTAGCATGTAACTCGGTCGAGTCTAGGAGTTAATAAAGTTGTTAAATTGAGTAATTTCAGTATTATATAGTCTCCTTTCTTTTATATGTTTAGGTGCAATTTCGAAAAAAAAAAGTTTGAAAATCTCAAAAAAAGGAGGAGACAAGCAAAAAACCAGTCTCGAAGATCAAGGAAAATGAAAATGAAAAAAAAGAAGTTGTTTTAGATTAGTTGAACAAACCAGTAGTAGTTTGAATAGTGTTGGTAGAATTGGAACCTTGCATAGTGTTGTTTGTGATTAGTAACTTAGCTCCATATTAGAGTAGACCGAGTCGTCCGCCACTGTGTACACCTACCACCAAAGCCTTTTCACCTTCTTTTTTTCTTTCTATCCACATTACAGCCCAAATAAAAGACCTCTTGATTAGTGTTTGATGTGCCTTGATGTGATGAGTAAAAGTATGATGATATAAAAGTGTTGATGATGAGCGCATAAACACTGTCTCGATACACTTTGGGTGAGTTTTTATTTGATTAATCTTTAAGCAAACATCTCTTTAGAATAAGTCTAGATGGCTGGTATAACATATATGATGATATGTGGCATGTTGGAGAACTTCTCGTGAGGCCTTTACTTCCTATTTTGGTTTTGTTTAAAGGTTCACTTGTATGTTAATCAATTTAGGGGTGCTTTGAGGAGTATGTGTTTTCTTTACTATGTTAGTAGTTTGATTTGATTGTAGATGTGTTTCATGGCTTCATCAGCTTTTCGCTCGAGGACAAGCAAAGCTTAACTATGGGGTTATTTTATGACATTCCATTCACCGCGTTCATTGCCCCCATATAAGGAACATTTAGGTAGAAGTTTAGGATTTTTTGTGCATTTCTAGCTTATATCTTAATTTTATGATGTTTTGTAAGATTTCATGTACATGACGATGTCGGAGTGATAAAGGCATGCATGGACGAGCTAGAACGGTTTGAGGAGTGAAGAAAACACAAGTGTTGAATGATGTCAGTATTTGCATGCTATGACCATAACGCAATCTTTGACATCTTCATATCGCAATAGTTGACTATTCATTCTGGAAACTTTGGAAATCTTTACGCTATAGGCGGTCAAACATTTTACTATAGCGCAATCTTTGATAGGTCCATAGCGTAAAGATTGACAAATCAAGCAGTTTGAAGGATTTTTAGAATTTTTATTTTAAGCCCGGTTCTCCTCCATTCAAAATAGACTTCCTCTGAAAAAATGGAGAGCAACATTGAGGGATTTGAGAGCAACTTTAAGGAAACTTCAAGGACCTCAGAATCTGCGAAAGAATCATGACGACGAATCAAGTTCTTCGGGAAGATTGGCGGAATTAGATTTTTCATAATTATTTGCGTAAACCTAGAATCAATGTCGTCCTTCTCTGATTTTGATTTTTCCTTTAAGATTATGAGAAGTTAAACTTCTCTTACTTTGATTAGATGAACCCTAGGTTAATTCTTATGAACAAATAATTTGATGACGTTTGATGATTTATGCTTGGTTTATGTTTGGTTTCGATTTTGTTTCTATTCTTGCCAGATCAACTTGAATGAATCTTTGTTAGATTTTTCTTATTCTCGAGAGAGGTTGCATATCTATTACGCCAAAATCAAACAACTAGGTTAGACGTTAACCCTGATCCGGGAGCCAATGAACTAGTCTATCGTGTGAGCAATTATTGTTTGTTTAATCGCCTAGCGGGTTTTGCTCTTCATCTCAAAAGAGCGGACTGGGATATTAGATAGGTAGAAAATTGGCAGTCTCGAAAGGGCATGATTTAAATCGGGAAGAATTGCGACTGTTTACTGAATTTATCTTGTTTATATTAAATCATGGAATTTTTCTGCATTTGTGAATTTGAATTGCCTAGGGGGATTCGAAGTCTAAGCATTTTCATCCCAGATTGTCTAAACCATATTCGTGCAGTCTTGCAAACCTTACTTTCAAAGCAATTTTTAATTTCATTTTGATTGTTCGATTGGTTCTCGTAGCACCTAAACTACACTTTTTGTTACACCAATGAATTCTAGTTGCAACTTTGAGTAAGATATATAGACACCATAGGGAGATTCCACTCTAGTTAATTTATTAACTAGGCTATTTTGAGGTGTGTAAAAAGCATTCATCAATAATCAACCCGAAAATCGGGGTGTCACACTTGCATTATAACATATTTCATCTTCTCTTTTAAACGAAAGGTGACCTCTTCCTTTCTTCTTTTAAGGTTAGACAACCTTTCCACACATCAATTACTACTTCAGTAGTGGCTAGGAATGGTCTACCTAACAAGATATTTCAATCACCATCTTGGTTTGGGTATCAAGTACCACAAAATCAACAGGAAATTTGAAAGGGGCCTACATGAATTAGCAGATCATTGACGATACCCCTAGGCTTCGTAGGGGATCTATTAGCAAGTTGTAGAATCATATCAAGTGGTTGCATTTCAGCTAGATCTAGTTGTTCATATAGGCTATAAGGCATCACATTAATACTAGCTTCTAGATCAGCAAGACTGCGACTAACTTTAATATGCTTAATCATGCATGGTAAAGTAAAGGTCGTTGGATCTTTTCATTTGACGGGTGTGATGTTGATGGTTGATCCTTCTTCATGGAGGATGACTTTTGTAGCATAAATGAAGTCAATCCTCTTGTTTAGCACATCTTTCAGAAGTATTTAAACGTACATTGGGCTTTTCAAGTTAATAATACATTGATGCATGCATATCTATTTTAACTTTCAAACGTATTAGTTTGGTTCAAATGTTTTATTTTTCATATATATTTCTTATGTTAAATATTTAAAGTTACAATGGATTTTGATTAAATTGTATATTAATGAATGTACTTCTATGGTTCCTTTCAAATATCAAGTTCAACTATAATATTTCATTTTCCAGTTTTCTTAAGTTAAATATTTAAAGAAATATTAGATTTTAGTAAATAATGTATTGATGCATAACTTATTGTGGATTTTGATCATGATAGGGATTGTTATTTTTAATATTTCTCTAATTGTACACATGTTTAAAGAGTTAAGAATTAAATGATTCAGTGTATCTTAAGATCCTATGAAGAATAGTAATTTATGTATCATGTACAATTAAAATGATGTTATATTAGCCACATATTTTCATTATTATTCTTAATTTTGGAAAACTTAGGTACTTATTGATAATTATTTACGAATCAGTTAATTTATTTAGGTTATCAGTAGTATGTAATAGAACCCTTAGCCCTTGTTTCAGATTTGGTGACAAATACTTTTATTATCATGTTTGCAAAAAAAGGAGGTTGTATGTAATGCAAAGAGAGGATGGAGCAGACCTTGATGAGGAATACCTAGCTGATGAGACAATGAACGATGAAGGAGATGTTCATGAGCCTGACCCCTCAGAGGAAGAAGTATTGTTGCAGATGAGATGCCCCTTATTTGGTACTTCGAGTAAGTTGAAAGAAAAGTGTAAAAGAAACCCTTACTCATCCTTTTAGACTTACGAAGCAGCCGCACCTTCTTAAGTTCTAAGTGTGCTAAGGAGCTAAATTGCAGAACTAAGGATGCTAATCCCATGAGGGTTAAATTGGCTAATGGTGAATTGTTGCTCAGCACATCTAGCTGTCCAAATTTTACTTGGTACATGCAGGGAGAGCATTTTTCATTTGATGCCAGGGTACTCCCCTTCAAGGAATATGATCTAGTGCTGGGTTGTAATTGATTGAGGATCATTAGTCCCATTGAAATGGACTTCAACAACATGAGTTTAGCTTTTACATGGGGAGGGAAGCCACTGAAACTCCAAGGCATCATTGAGACAGGGAAATGTAAACTTATGGGAGGCAAGGAGTTTAGGAGAACCATGACACACCCTCAACAATATTGTGAAACCTCACCCTAGGAGTCCCGGTCGAACCCCTAGTTCAGCCGAAGAATCCTACTCGGGTTCCAAATTGGTCCAACCTCAACCCACAAATTCTAACAAGACAAAAAATAAGCATTGAAATTGAACATGAAATCATTTATTAAACCCTTAAATATTGATAGACAAGGCATCTGAATCCTTACAATACATGCTGAAAACATGATAAGTGGAGATGCAACTCCAGTTTTGAAAATACATTAGAAAAATACGATATCATCTGATATCAAAACCCCGACCAAAACTCTCTCCATCATCAGCTCCAGTACCTGTCACTGAACACACAAATACACCAAGCAAAACAATATCTAAAGGGGTTAGTGATACGCACTAAGTGACTAATCTAGTAAAGCAATGAACTAAACTTAACAGAGGTTAGTCTGCGCCTGGTCTGAGCCTTTACTATGCCTGTACAGAGACTTTACTGTGTCTGCTCTGTACTTATTGAGGAAAGAAAGGAAGTCTATCTAACATACTAAAACTAATAATGTGACCATGTGGTCCTGTAGGCATCAACCTAACGTTAGCCACCCCTAGATAAAAGCGGATAACAACATGGTGGATCAAACCATTAAACCACCCTGTAATACTGTGAGAGCAGCTCAAGGTTTGCTCGTCACGTCTGTCTGAAGCCTGACACTAACCTTGGGGATCCTGCAATCCATGGGGTGGGTGACCTGTGTATAACGGAAGCCAATATATGTAGTCCTAGTTCTTAACCTATACATGAACTGTGAATCATACGCTCAGTTCCTCGCTGTGAGCTTATGCTCAAAATTAACAACTATATGTGCAGTAGATCACATGCTACTGCCAGCCTGAAATACTCAACTGCATAGCACAACTACCTGTATAGTAGATCGAACGCTACTGTATAGCTCTGAAAATTCAAGTAGGATTCCTGACAACTAATTACAATTCTTCAAATAAAGTAGAAAAGTAATCTTAAGCCCCTACCTCTGGAATCTTTCCTCTAAAGAATCTGAGCTGCACCCGTTTTTTTAAAGATCAGTTGCCTGATCCATTAGACCTAAAGAGATTAATTGTAGGATTGAAATCTCAAAACCTCAAATCCAATCCTGTTAGGATTTTCCTACGTAGAATTCAAAATAAAGGAGTGAGAAAGGAGGAAAAAGATAGATTACCTTATGGAGTTTCCTCAACAATCTCCAAGCCTCTCCTACCGATTGAGATCAATCAAAAAGGTCCCCCCCCCCTCTACCTGAGATCAATTATCGTTCAACAACAATTGGCAGAACTAGGCTTTTGTAATTCTCAACTTCTGGAATTGGGACTCCGACTTTATATGCCGGCCACCATGCCTGTGACCTACTGACCACCACGTCCGTGGTGACATGACTATCATGCTCGTGTCCTACTGTTCTCCACACCCGTGGTTCTCCTATCAGTCACGATCGTGACTACTACTGACCACGACTGTGATCTACCTGGTGATCACGCCCGTGACAGGCTGTCAGTCACGCACGTGATGATTCTCCTAACAACCGATTTCCAAGAACACTGAGAAAAACCAAACAGAACCCAAAACCATCCATTCACACAAAATCAGGGTGTCACAATTACTCTTAGATGGGGCATCTTTCAGTCATGGATACCATCTCAGTTGTAGAAGAGGTACCTGATTTCCTACAGGCCACACTGGAGGAATACCAGGACATGTTTGCCACTCCAACAACACTGCCACCTAGCAGGGATTGTGATCACAAAATTTCCTTAGTACCATACCACAAGCCTGTCAACCCGATTCCTTATAGCACTATAAGAAAAGAGGTATATCACATTGGTTTTTGTGAATGTGTTTAACGTCGGTCGATAAAAAACCGACGGGAAGTCACTCGAGCCTTAACTTCCCGTCCGTTGGTTATCAAGGGATGGTAAAACCGACGGCAAGCAAGCGGTCAAATGCGCTAATATATTGCCGTCAGTTTGATCAACGACGTAGCGTCGGTTATACGTCAACCGACGACAAAATGTTGACCAGTCAAAGCAAAAAAGGTGGCGCCAATTTCTCGTCGCTTGGCACAAAATATGGCGTTGGTCGTCAAAGTAACCAACGATGAATGTTTGACCAGTCAATAGGTTTCCAAGGATGGTGCCTATTTTGCCGGCGCTTTGTTTTTTTATTTCGCGTCGATTGTAACTCACACGCAGTTACACGATTTTTCTACGTGACTTCACGTCGCTTAATGTAAATAGCGTCGCTTACCGACCGACACTAAATGCGACAACTATAAAAACCCCAATCTCTGACAGATCTTTTATTTTTACAACTTTTCAGATCCGAAAATCCTTTGAACTTTCAAATTTCCCGCAATCGCCGCTGCTGCCACCTGTCGCTGCTGTCAGCCATTCTTGCCGCCGCTTCTCTGTCCGCCGTCCCTCCACCCATATTTGGTCCAAATCAACGCATGTGGTAAATTTATACTTAAACCTAATTTTTTTATGTTAATTGTAATACTATTAATTAGAAGGTTTTTTAATAACTGTTAGTTGTTTTTAATACAAGGTTTAAAATTTGTTGCTCGTTCTCTTGTGTGAAGCCCGAAAAATATTTCATTCTCCGTTAGTATAAGGTATGGAATTTAATTTGTTGAACCAAATATGTATATCTAGTTATTGAATTAGTATATTATTAATTAGGTAGAATAAGATGAGATTGATAACATATTAGATGAGATTGATATTAGATGAAATGAAAATTTTCATGGAAATTGGAAATCCTTCTTTTGTTTTAATTCTTCCATTGTTTCATTTCCCTGCAGCAATTCCCAATCGATTTTTAATCCTTCTCTTCTTTCTCCTCTGTTTTTTTTTGTTATCACTCAATTCCGACACTCAATTTTGGCTTGAACTTCGAAATAGAGTGATCAAGGGGTTGATTACATAGTCATTAGAGGGATGGATTTTAAGGTGATACTTCCCGCCAGCTCAAATCATCCAACAGAGTCACTAATCTTCTCCTGCCTGCAATTCATCCCCACTCAACCAATTCAAAAGAAGCTCGAATCTTTCAATCGCAAGAGTGGATAATGCGATGTAGACGAAGTGCATCAAAGCCGGGAAAATGGCGGACAATCTCCAAATACGAGGCACAAGGCCAATAAAGAGTATGTATGCTGATAATGATGTGATTGAGTGCGGATTTCTGGGAAACCCACTAAGAATCTCACTACCCAGGAAGTGGATTTTGCTCTCTAGATCTTTGCTCGTCAATGACTGATTATGGGCGAGATTGAGATGAGAAAGAATGGAAAGATTTGAATTTGATGGTAGAAAAAGGGTTCCGAAGAGATTTCGAAAAGGGAGCTCGAGATGAGTGATTCGACCAGTGAGTGATTGGATTTGGATGGCAACTGAGAAATCATGCTTGACTCACTGTGTTGCTCTGCAATATTCCAGTTACGAAAATGGAAATGTTGCATTGTAGATTTAGATCCACCATCTACGGAACTCAATTAACTCTGTTATTTAACGACTGTGGAAAGGAAAGGAAGACGACGACGAGTTTGAGCATGGAGATCAGTCTGAAATGGAGCTTTGCGAGGACAGAGAAGAAGAGAGGATAGACAGTCTGAATAGGCATTTAGGGAAGCAGATAATGGTGGGCCACAATTCACGTGGCATGAAATTAGTGAGATAATTGACCGGAAGACATTTTTATTAGGCAAGATTAAATCGGAAATTACATAGATAATCAAGTCAAAACGTAAATTATATGATTTTGCAACTCCCCGTACTTACAACGCGCGGCGCTTTATAGGTAGCCTCTAATGGCTACTTTCTAACGGCCGTTAGATGATTGTTAGAAAGTAGTCATTTGAGGCTACCTACAACGCGTCGTGCGTCCTAAGATGCGCCAATTCCCCTTCTTCGCGTTGTAGGTAGCCTCCAACAGATTCTATAAATACCCCTCTTCCCCTTCTTCATTCCTCACACATTCATTAATTCTCTCTTCCTTCCTTCTTTGGTTTTTCGATACCGACAAACAAATACTTATTCCGCAATCAACTAATTGGTAATATTAGTATTTTTATAGTAATTTTCTCAACTTGTTGCCTACCAATATTTTATTTTCGTTGTAGGATGAATTACTTGTATGGACCAACACCTCTGTGCGTCGACCCCGGTCCGATCGATGAAGAACTACTTTGGGACAAGCGCAACCAACATCGAGCCGGTAAAATTTTCGACAATGAGTTTGGTACCATTTGAATAATGTTTAGAGAATATTAATAACGACATAGTCTTAAATAATATTGCCTAGTATTATAAAAGTTAGTACTTCATTATGCCTAATTTTAGAAAATATTAATACTTGTTTATGTCTAATGTTAGAAAGTATTAGTGTGTTTATCCCTAATGTTAGAAAATATTAGTAGTTGTCTAATATTATGTTAGATACTAATAAGAAATGCATAATACTTTAGATTCATTATTTATTAGTATATGTTAGGTACTTGCTTAACGATGTTAGATACTAATAATCATTGGCTATAATATCGAATAGGAACCTAGCATTACCCTCCGTGCCATAGGATGTCTCACACCCCCCCCCCCATACCATCCCCACTTCCGCCCTTTCTTGGAGGCTGCCAGACTCTTACTAATTGTCGATCTTGCGACCCTTTCACCGAATCCGCATCTTGTGACGGCACTGGTCGAGAGGTGGCGGTCGGAGACAAACACTTTCCACATCTACCATGGAGAGTGCACGTTTACTCTGGAGCATGTGGCGATGTTGAGCGATTCCCAGTCGACGGTGATCCAGTGTACTACCCTCTCGAGCGATCTGGGTGGCAGATGCTAGATTTGGTAGATGAGATTTTGGGTGCGAGTCTGATGGCGAAGGATGTCTTACAGCCCGGACGACTAAGGCTTCGGTGTTCCTGCTCGGGCAATTTCAGCGGAGGAACACGCCGTGTTCCTTCATTATAGGGAATTTGACCATAGTGTCAACACAAACGTTGTAGAAAATTGAATTATCTTTCCAACGCTGCTGACCTTGCATTAATTGGACTTCAGAGCAATGCGTTATGCTCAAAATACTAAAAAGTGACACTTTCTTCCCAATTCGAACGCTTTGAGTTGTTCCGGCCTCCCCGTCATGTCTTGGTTTATCTCTAAACATCATATGACACGTGAAATGTACCAAAAACATATCAAACACCATAATACGGACCCGAGTGGCAAGAGAACAAAAAATATACTCAAAACCCGAATTTGAATACATTTCGGCACACAAAAATATAGTTTATAATGAGAAAAGGTGTGTCGAAAATACATAACATCAACAGTACAGCAGTCCATCGTACATACTTTACCACCCCTCCAATTAGTAGGTTTCCACATCATGCAACGATAACATGTTTTCTTTGTCATTTTGCAGATTGACGGGTTGGAGAACCTATATGTTCTGGTAGGTTCACAAGAGCAGCTCGACCGAGAGGACACCCAAGGGGTTTAGCAGTGTCTGCGTTCCATGATGTACGCAAGCGGAGGCATAGCGTAGGCTGGATGACTCGGGGCGACACTCACATATGGCCCCAACTGGACAGATCTACAAGGATTACGACTCGTACGCCGTTAATCCATTGAGCCAGGCGGCTGTACCCCCGACCAGATGCGCGGGACGCCGGAGGACCCATGAGGCTGAGTTTGTACCGTGGCCATACATAACCGATCTGTCTGCCTTTCGCACCCCGCCGTACCAACTGACGATGGAGCTGCAACAGTGGTCCCAACCACCTCCATCACAACAGTGGTTACAGCCACCTCTGTCACACTAGTGGTTCCCAGATGGGTTACGATGAAGCCATCAGCTCACACACAGTGACTGGTGAGACACAACACCCGGAGTCCCAGTTCGAGACGATGATGCCCGAGGAGTAGATAGTCAGACAGGGGGAGGAGGACACAACACCTTGGAGGGACCGTCGACATGAGTTGCGAACCAACCCTCAACATGCCATGTGTGGCATCGGAGATCATCCCAGAGCAGGTCACTGGAGGCCTGGAAAGGGAGGGCGTAGGTAGATTATGTTTTGGGTTTAGCGGCTTCTCATGTTATGATTGTGGTATGCTTTCATGTATGGGTTCATTATAATTGTACTACTATGATGTTATAACTAATGTTATTTATAGATGTTTCTACTTGTTTGTTGTTACCACTTGTGCATTGTTATGGCTCATATGGATTGAATTGAAAGCAACACTTGAAATGGATTGGAATTAAAGCAACACTTGAAATGGATTGAAATTAAAGCAAGACATGGAATGGATATAAATTAAAGCATCCATACCATGATTACACACTCACCTAAACCTTAGCACACATACATGAAGTTGAAATTATTTAAAACAAACAACATTAGAAACCATAAACAATAAACAATAAATGTTGACAAACATAAAACATAAACATTAACAAACATAGTCTACACATTCTGACGAAGATTTCCACCTTAAATTGTTGGGCGCCTTGTTGTCCTCTGAGTTGTTCGAAAAGTCCTTTCGGTTATGGCCCAAGGTGTGGCATACCGGGCACAGCATTTGTGTTGTCGGGACGGTCGGACATTGGTCTAACCTGTACCCATCTTGGTTGCGAGCAGTACAATATGACTCTATGTCTTCAGTCCAATCCATTTCGTTGAGGATTCTGGTGTGCCTTGGTCTCCCTCGGACACAGAGAAGATTTCGGTTCGGGATGATCGCAGGTCCACATTTTATGCCAAATCCTCTAGCACATCGATTGGACGGAAAGTAACAGCATATATCTGAGTAACGGTGGACAGCGTGATCATGGATAGAGGAAGTAGTACGGGTTGAGGTTGACTACGTTGCAGAATCTTGGAGTGATGGAAGATACGACAAGAACATGAACTTATCATGATTGTATGATCTAGGTAGACCCTGTATGTGTGGTTTTCAGATCAATTTATGTTGTTGTATGCACTAACCACATCATACTCGCCCACTTGTGATCAAAAACCCGCACCATGTGAGTCTATACATTGAAACTACTCTCATGCATGGTTGTATGACACCTCTCAGTCTAATATTCATTAGCATGAACGTATGCCTCGTATTTATTAAGGCGTTCATCAAAAAATATAGTAAGGTTACCAAACACCGCACAACTACTGTAAGAACTCCAACATACGAACCAGCAACTCACATCAAAACCCTAAACCACATACCTGTAAAACGTTGAGCTGGTCAAAACACATATGGGCAGCGACCTAATCCCTTTAAACACTTCATTAATACACTCAGCCATATTCGTTGTCATTATTCCATGACGCATGCCCCCTAGCTTGACATCAACACATTTACTCCCCTTCTCATAGTCTTTGAGGACCAAGTTTGTCTTGTTGAGACCCAGTTTGACATCAGCGACAAGGAAGCCATCAAGCTTGGTGTTAAACCTCCTCAGTGAGCCTTCATGGACTGTAGCACACGATCTAAACAAATCGCCAATGAAATTTAGAAAATGCAATAGATGTGAGGAAAAGTTTACCTATGGACTTTCATCGTGCCTTCATATTGGGGTCCTTCACATGGCTGTTGTAGTTGCTTTCATATTTTCGACTGCACCATCTCCATACCCATCCCTCACCAATTTGGCCAATCGCAGCTCTAAGTCCCGCATGGCTATCCGAGATGATACATACGTTATGCCGTCTGTCACTAGTTCTTGGATGCAATGGAGGAACCACATCCAGGTATTAATTTTCTCTTTGCCGACGATGACAAAAGCGACAGTCAAAATGTTATGGTTGCCATCAAATGAAATATCCATCAACAGGGTGCCACTATATTTTTTTGTGAGGAAAGTGCCATCTACAACTAGGATAGGTGGAGAATGTCGAACCCTTCAATGCACAGCCAGAAGCTCCAGAATACAGAAAAAAGTGCCTTCGAACACTGATACC
Source organism: Linum usitatissimum (assembly GCA_030674075.2). NCBI lineage: Eukaryota > Viridiplantae > Streptophyta > Magnoliopsida > Malpighiales > Linaceae > Linum > Linum usitatissimum. The sequence goes on from JAUJYP020000848.1 coordinate 3,838,471, forward strand.
TCCGATTAAGTCATCAAAGCGGAACTGGACTTAGGTGCCAGGGTTACGACTCTGCATTTCGTTGAAGAAATCTTGAAGTTTGTTGTAAGACTCCTCCCATTTGCCATACATCATCTTCATATCCCTCTGCTTCCCGTACCACGCCTTTCTGTACGAGATCTGACGTTAGAAAAGGTGTGAAATCTCATCTTGGATCAGATAGATCCGAAAGTGTGGCCTTGACCAGAAAAGATGCGTTACCACATCAGCGATGACATTCACATCCAGTTGGGTAGATTCTACGTTGTGCTCGCTCCCGTCACATGTGTGCTATGGATTCCACTGCCGAACTGTCCTAAACCCGTCATCTGCGCTACTGATGACGCGTAGCCTCCATGGATAATTATTGGTTTTGTAAGAATAACACCTAACCTCCAACTCCCAAGTCTGAGCGGGACGTCGCCAAGGCTGGATTGTTATGCAAGACCCAGTGTTTGACAGCAAGACTTGGCTCCTTCTTCGTGTAAAATTGTTAGCCGATGTAGAAATGTTCACGAGTAGGGTCGAAATTTGGGATCTCAGGGCCATCCTCGTAATGAATGGTCAACAGTCATCACCTGGTCGATGTTGTTGCCTACCTTTATGTACAACTCGGGTGGAGGGTACTCACGTGGGGGAGGGGGGCACGAGACGATGTTGCAGCGCCCACTCTGATCATTATATCAGCATCTTCGCCCTCTAGATGGAGAGGGCCAAATGACATACCGTCACATCCTCACTCGAGGCTTGTTCATCTTCCCCTTCACCGTTGTGTTGCCCGGATCGTACTTAGGCTTATCGTCAAGCTTGTCGTCATCCACAATATCAGCGTTCTGTTGTCCGAGGCACTGAGAGACCTCGTTCACGTTCTATGAACCAGAAGGTTCAAAGAGTCGATGAGGATTAACCAACAGAGCCATGCACATTGGTGATTGGACCTTCAAACTCGAAATACAGCTTCAGATTGTTGCAAATAGGGAAGTTATTTACCATGTAGTCAATAGCTCCACAAGACTCTTCATCGGTGCCCGCCCGGAGACAGTACTCAACAATAGTATCGTCGGGCACCATAGGACGAAGATAGTACACGGTCCGGAGGATGGCCTCCACTGGGATCTTCATTTTCTTCAGAAAAATAGGAATCGCTCGGGCGAAGGTGGGGGTTGAACTCATCTTTACTCTTTGAGAGTGCCCACCGGCATACTCAACTCTGATGTTTGAGTACAAGTGATAGCCCCCATCCGGGAATGAAGGAAAACTCAATCATTATCTTTTGAAAAAGACAGACAGGAGATGCAGAGTAAGGAGATAGAGTGAAGAAAGGGATTTTAAAACTTATGAGTTGTCTGCAATGGAGGTCTCTGATTAAATAGATGGGAGAGATAATAATACTCCAGAATATGTCACAACATGTTCCCTCCACCAGCATATGCCACAACATATTCTTTCCACTCATCTATAGGATTCCCCAGCCCATTTACAGCTGCTAGTAGCTTTTGACCACGGGGCTACAACTTTAGGCAACTGTGGCAGATTTAGACCACGGGTTGTACAGCTTTATCATTCACTCAGCTTTTGATAGTTTGGATCCAATTAAATTAATTTACTACTACAAGTCGAACCACAACCTATTTATTAAAACATCTCATTCTTGTATTCAACATTGCATAACAAGTACATAAATATTACACCATCTTATATCTTCTAAACTTCATATTTGCCTCCTTCAACTCTTTAGTGAGAGCCTCGATATACCTATCCTTTGACCGTATGATTCATATCCTCTCACGTTGCCATTCAGAACGATCATGTGTCAGCTCAGCATGAACAACTTCAATCTCAGCACGAACAACTTCAATCTCAGCATCCTTCTCAGCAAGCTTCGCCTCCATTGTAGCTCTCATCTCATGCCTCACCGAGTTCTCAGCCAACACCACCTCCAACTTCTTCTCGAACCTACACTTATAGAAAGTACAATTGAAGTATTTCTCGAACTTCGGCGTCATTAGTCTCGTTGCGCAAAAGCCGCAATCGCACTTCACTTCTTCATAACATTTTCGTTGGACTTGCTTGAAGACATTTTGACAAAGAGTAGGAGGAAGTGAGGAGTACAGAAATTGGTAGGAGGGGTGAGTTCCTACACCACAAAATCCACACTTTATATAGGCTGGAAAATAGCCGTTGGAGGGACCCAAGGATGCACGGCCCGTTGAAGTCAGGGGAATTGGAAAATCGTGTAATTTACATTTTGACTTACTTATCTACGTAATTTTCGATTTAATCTTGCCTACAAATGTTTTTTCCCATAATAGATGGGCAAATTTTTCTAACGAAATGATATTCAGTAGGATATTCAATATCCTCATTTTCGAAAAACTAATATAGCACTGAGTTAGCGGCGTGCCTAGGGAAAAGCTCTCAATGAGAGTGAAACCGTAGTCGTCTCCAGCTTCTTTGATCTTCTTTGTCTTTTCGATTTTATCTTTGATTCTTGTTATATTGTTGCCTAACTACTTTTTCTCGAAGGGAAAGTTACACTCTCTTGGAGAGATCCAAACCTAACCCTAGCCGCCACAACGCATTAATCCTCAGCTTCATCATCATGTGACCTCCACTACCACAACCCCATCATCCCTCTCACCTGATCTCGACCGCTAACTCAAGTCGGGTCATACGAGACCCGCCTATCCAACTTTGCGGCTCAAGGGCTTGGCAACCAGATCCATCGGCGATGCTACCAGCGACCAAGACATCCCCAGCAACTGGTGCCTCAACTGCTACAACACCGAAATCTCCACAGAAGCTCAGTCCGAGACAATGGGGCGGGGCCCGTCAACCGGAGTAGCCGTCAGGCTCGGAATCATTAGTAGTCTATCCCGATAGTGATTTAAATAAGGATCGAATGTTTCATAAATTAGCTAGATTTTAGTCTATCGTTTTCGTTGTCTTTACATTGTGACGTATTCCCTTTACCGTTGTCCATTGCCGGTGAGAAAGGAACGAGGTTACCGCATGCGCGGAGACCCACGTTCCATATAGCTCCGCATGTGGAGTATGTATATCCGGTGGGCACTTTGTATGCTCGTTCACAATCGTCTTTGAAGAATGATATCAGAGATTTATTGAAAAAAAAGAACATCAATTAACAATTTGGTGATGATGAAAAATAAACTCCATAAAAGAGAAAGAACAGAAATGGTAGATATATTTGAATCAATTTTGAGCTAATCCACTATGAAATGTTTTTACCCCATCCACACGGAAACCATTTTGCCTTATATGAGAGGCGTAAAATTCTGTGATCTCAACATAATGATATTGTTTGGTCAAGACATTATACTACCTTCGGAAAGCATACAACCTGTCACCTATAAGCATGCCATGTTGAGCTCCCATTCCCCTAAATGACACGAAATAATTTGTTTTGGCCAAGGTTCAGAACTACATGTTTACAGCCACAGGCAATGACCATATATAATATAAGAAACGTACGGAAAACCATACATATCAGAGAATTAGAAAAAATAATCAAACTTGTGAACCAGTATTCACATGCAGTAACCTTTACCTGGAAATTCGTCTCTTTTTCCATACAAGATACAAAGAGAGGGATGAGTCTCAAGCATTGCATTTCAAAATTGTATTTCTTAATGGCTCATATTGGATACAATGCTGGTTAGACTAATTGCTTATATCAGAGAAACCAAAGGACTTGACATAGTGACAGTGAGGGGATCAAAACATTCAAAATCTCATCTTGGAGCAAAGATCACCTATCTGAAATAACAGTCATCTACATCATAACAACATACGGTTCACCAAAGGTTCCGATTCGAAACAAAAGTACAAAACCTACACATTCAAAGAACATCAACAATTCCACACAAGGATAGGATCGATTTCACAGAATCAAGCACTAGAAACCTAAATGCACAGAATAAAACACATAACCGAACCCTCAGATTACTGTTAAATGCTGCTAAACTTCCTTACCAAAGCTCCTCCTAATCCTCATCCATGGCAGCCAGCATCAACTTAGCCTGATCAACCACCAACTGCTCCCGTTGTACAAAGAGCTTCAAAGTTGCCACATTCACATCCTTCCATCTTTCCTCAAACTCGCCCCTCTTTGATCCTTCCACCATGTCCAATCCCTTCTTAATCACAACATCCCTTATATCTTCCCCAGGCAACATATCCTTCTTACGATCTGCAGCGCCATCCTCTACACCCGCATGTCGCTTAGGAGTAATTCCATTGCTGCTGTTGCCCTTTTCCTTTTTATTTGGCTTGGGAGTAGCATTATTATTGGCTTGTACAGCTCGGCTGGATGCTTCCGAGCCCCAGATCTTCTTGGACAAGTCGAAACACTTCTGGTCATGTTGTTTGGCGAAGCTCTTATCTTCACCATCTTTTCCGTTGGACTTCTTCGTAAACTTCTTCTTCAACCGGGCAGCTTTCTCCTTCAGCTGAGACACAGAGATGTCAATGTTGAGAGATTTCTTGACGAAATCGTACACATCAGCTATCTCCTTGAAAGGATCCACTCCTCTCTTTGAGAACTCCAGAAGCCCGTTTAACAGAGCAATCTCATCGTCCTCCCCCCAGATGCGTTGAAACAGCTGCTTCTTGGCGGAATCTTCAGTTTTCTCCGCCGCGGCCGATGAAGACGACTCCTTCCGCCGCTTAGTGTCCTTCACCTCAGTCTCGGTCTCGGTTGCCCTCTTCCTCGCCTTTGAGGCAGTAGCGTTCGAAGTCGTTGCCTTAGAAGAAGACTTGGCCTCCATAGGTTTTGAAGCGATCGGCTTCACATTCGCGACGGTTTTGGGAGGCGGAGGAGGATCCGAGTCGGAATCGGTGTCGGGGTCGTCGGAATCCTCCTCAGATTCAGAACCATCATCCTGCTCCTGAATCGCTGGCTTTTTCAGCTGAGCTTGGGATCGTTGAGCAGACGGCTTTTCTTCTGGGGAGGCTCCATCATCTTCGTCCTCGCTTTCAGTAGAGGAGTCTTCTTCTTCTTCTTCTTCTTCCTCCTCTTCTTCCTCTTCCTCTTTCTCGACAGTAGAAGGAGCGGGAGGGTCTTCTTTGGGAAGATTGCGCTTAGGAGCCATGGATGGATTTCGGAATTCGGAGAGACGAGGACTTAGGGTTTGGAGAATGGGGAGAAGCCGAGAAGGTAGTGAGTAGTTCGGCAACTGAGCTAGTTTTATTCTAAGGTTAGGACATTCTAGAATGTTTACCATGTCATAAAGATCGACGGATTATCAAACAGGCCTTACAGATGGGCCCAACGGATTTGATAAATTTGGGTCGTGTGGGCTGAATTGAAGTACTCGAAGCCCAATGATAACCTTAATTAAACCAACACTCACTACAAAACTATCATGACCCTTAATTAACCTCACTACAAAACTATCATGACCAATCAAAACAAAACTCACAATAATTAACCAATATAAAAATACTTTGTTTACCATTAATCATTTACTCGCATATAACCTAACAAAAATCCTCAAAACAAATTTTGTCAAAAATCCCTAGATAGTAAAAATAAAAACTTTTTAAAATGACATAAAAATCCAAATAATCTAGACCGTTAAATATAAATTATAATTAATTAAATAAATTGAGGGTTTAGACTAGATTATGTTGTCACAACAAAATATCCGTACAAATTGCATTATAATAATCGATGATTAAAATACCGACGTATCCTCATACTTCCATAAATTATATACTCTAAAAGTAAGGGTAGTAGGTTACACTTTGCTAGGCGTATGTATGTGATGCTGATGCAACTTGGGAATGGCAATGCGCCGATGCCAAGCTATGGCTTCAACATTCTTAGCTTTACCAAAAGTACTCATCCATCTACCGCATTGGCAAAGCTTAAACAAAGTCACAGGACGGAGAGAGTAAAAAGGAAACGACGACCTGCGTTTCCTTGTGATCGGCAGTGGAATAGTGGATGATGACCCTTTATTAATTCTAAGCACACACAGCTGGGCGAGGGCTTTCAAAGGCCGTCAAATACAAGTAAGAAAGCCTAGGCACCGAACCATAATTCACGTAGTTAAATTTTGTTAACTTTCTCGTACTACTGTGACTACTTTGTCCATTCCTATTGATTTTCGAAGTTGCCTTTGTACGCACGTAATTAATCAGAGGGATAACGTACCGATCCGGAAATACCACGGTAGCAATAATGTGTGCTAATGTCCTTCCACTACACAAGTTTGCTACGGCACATGTTTACCATACCTAATAGGTGATTACTCGCTATGGCTGTTGAGCGCAGTAGTCAATTCCGCTACGGCAAAGCTAAACCGCAACTAATAATATTATAAACGGCGATGGCATATATTGAACCGCAGACAGACTTGCTCGTTTTTGTTAATTTAAGATGTATTTCATTGTTAAAAATATTCATTCACACTTCAAACTCTACAGATCTGTAGATCTCACATGCCTTCCCTCGCTCACCATATCCCCCACATTTCCACCGTCTTCTCTAAGTTCTCGCTCACTATCTCTCCAAATCTCCGGGTAAAGTCCATGAACAGTGAAATAATGCGAACATTTACCTAATATGAGACTGACAATTTCAAAATAATATCTTATTACCTATTTACTAAATTTTGTCCTTACTTTTATATCTTAAAATAACCAAATTCCATTAGTAACGAATTTAATAATAATGAAGTCAAATCTATTAAACTACTTTCCATGCGACCAAAGAAGAACTATTATAAAGTATCAAAGTGGATAAATACCAGAGAAATTATTGATTGATTAACAACTAAAGAAAAATTAACAAAAACACCGCCAATAAGAACTACAAAGTTCAATAAACACTATAATATTCAATAAGGAAGCAAAGTGTATGTTCCAAGGACAAACACCATGTTAAAAGAAAACACAACACCATATCATGTTGCAACTTCCCTACATAGTGATTAACCCAAATCCTATCCACAAACACCCCAATTATATTCATAACAAAAAACACCTTTTAACCAAGAATTCCAACCAAATATTTAGATAATGAAAAAAAGGACAACTTATAATGGACTTTTCAGTTACGACTATAAGAAAGTGCATTGTGACCATGTAACTTTTCTCATGTTATAATCATGCTATAGTGTATAAAACTATTGTTTGTCATAGTTAAGAGTAGTTAGTAGCGAATAAGCTAAGAAGACAAAATAAAAAGATAAAAATAATCGTGAATGTGTTTGGTTAAGGTCTATAATTCAACACATTCGAAGCTCGTGTGGATCAACTTATGAAAAGATGGCCCCTACACCCTTGTATGAAGATAATTTTGCATGCATCGTACAATTGAAAGAGGGATACATCAAAGGAGATAGAACAAAACATATCTCTCCTGAATTCTTTAAACCATAACATAAGGAGAAACATTTGGACATTCACTATAATTCGTTATATTTGGGTATCTACTCAACATTATTTTTTATTAATAAAGTCAATGATATTCCGTCAGGTAACGTTTGTACCCAATACATGTTTCCATCAAACTGTTTCCCTAAATTTAATCAATCTTATAATTTTTATGTTTAGGTTTTAGTAAATCTAAACTTTTTTTCTTCTTCAAAACAAGCCTACTTATATTATTAAAATTTATAATCCCATCAAACGAATTCTTAAAAGGACTACTACATGTAACATATGAAGCATGGACCCACAAGCAGCTAGCAAATGCTAGCACATTCGTGCTTCCAATCATCTAAAAAATAAATAATTTTGAACAGAGGCTTATAATTAAGGCGCTAAGAACGACAAAATATAAACCAAAAATATCCAATAAAAGTTTGAAACGGCTAATGTAAAAGAAGAGTAGAAAATGAGAAAAGGCCGGTGATTCCCAAAATTAGATCACCTAAAACACTGATCGCTCGAGGATGGTCATCCCCCAAACGATCCCACGCCAGCTTCTTACTCCTCCAGGCAGGATGAACAGATTGTTTGGGTGTTCCTGAATACCCTTTAACGTTCCCGCCAGTTCTACTATGCGAAGCCGCACCGGGTCTAGTCCTCGTTCCACCACATTATTCTCTTGTTCTAGTGTGGCCATCACCACCGTCGAAAGGAGAAAGCGGAACCATAGTCGTCTTTTGCTTAAAACCCCTAGTTGTCTTTTGCTTCGAAAACCATAACGTACCCTTCTTTTGCACAGACAAGGCAGCCCGCTGAAGAAAAGAAAGACGAACAGCAAAGAAAGCAACCAGCGGCGTTATGACATGCCCAAACCCGCCGCTCTCAACATATGAGGAATACATAGTTTGCGTTTTCCGTGCTTTCAAATAGGCCGGATTCTGCGAATTCTGGTGATGAAAAATGATTCCTTATTTTTAGTAGCAAACAATGCTTAAGAAAACTGCTGACATTTGAACATCCGCGGGGCCTTAAATATGTCAAATAATGGTATTGAATTCCCCTTATGAAATGGGACGGCAATAAAATTGTCTGTCGGTTTTCATTATTTTATTCTACTTTTTTCATTTTTGTCCTCTCTTTTCCCTCTCTTTATTTTTGGACATAATTTTCTCTATCTTCAATTACTCTCTTAAATGGAAATCTAATAACCCAAGTAACATGAGAAACAAGACAATTTTTTAAGGGTAAATATTTTTTACCCATGCAAATTAAAATCGAATACAAATCTTCTATCTACAGGATTTGAGTCATTTAATCAAGTCTAATTTGAGGTGAGAAGTTTTTCTAACTTATAAACAATTAAATTCATCTTTTGGTACCCCGCAGGTAAGTTGGTGTAGCCAAAAAAGCTCCCCATGAGAGTCGCCAAATCCTATCTGCCATAGTCGATCTCGCTTCTACGTATTTCGATCTCAACTTGGATCCATGCTATCAAGATACCTTGTTATCTCTCATAGGAGAGCTTTATCAGAGCCAATTATGGCCTCTCCAACAAACCCTAGCTGCAACCCAAATCTCACCACTAACCCCTCCACCGCCGCATCAACACCAACTTTCCTAGACCCGACAGCAATCCACCATCGGACCAAATCATAACCACCGGGTACACAACCAACAGCCGAAATCCTCCAATGAATCGTGCGGCCAGTTGGACCTGCCAAATCTCCGGCACTAAGACAGCTCCACCACCAACACCAACGATGGTCGCTCATCTTTCCGCCACGATGCGGGCGGCCTTTGCGACCACGACACCACCACCGACACCAACACAACCTTAGTCAGACCGGGGCACGCATCAGTTGAAACCACCGACTCTGAGACCGCCGCAAGCACTCCATTAAATCACCGTCCAATTGTACTCATTTTGGTTTATGTTTTCTTTTTTCTAGTCTAGTGTCTTTTCTTAAACACTGTTGCTTTCGTAACTCTAGCAGTCATTGTTAGATGGGTGAACCCTGCTAGGATGTCCGCTTGTTGGAAAGAAAGGATTGAGGTGTTTGCTTTTGCAAGGACCCGCGATCCATGTTAGCCTGGTTGGTGAGGACTACACCTCCGATTGAAATCTTTGTACGCTTTATGTTTGCTATGATTTCATGAAATATGATGTTATCGATTTGGTAATAAAAAATTAAATTCATGTTTTGGATATCGATTTTTTCACATTTGTTAATGATATATGAATTGTTCGATAAAATTTAAACACTTCCTGATTTTCTTTGCCAAATATGAAATTAAATTATGAGATTATTCCATTAATTTGAATAATAAAATTTAATAACTAAACTCAAATACAAACTACAATTCATTATACAAATCATTTAAAATTTACAGATAAATTATTTATAACTAATTATGACATTTTTATAATTAGTTACGTCCTTATAATAATTAGTTATATGATAAAAAAAATTGAATTTGGAATGAATGTAATTTTTCTTGGATGTATTATCATGGTTGGTGAGGTGTTGGTTTAATTGGGTGGTTTTTACAATACTTTACTGGTTAGTTTCAACGCGTAATAAAAAAAAGGCATGATTAGCTGTTGGAAGCCCAGTTTTTTTTAAACAGGGCATCTCTTCAAACCCTTCAACAATAAATATGGGCAGTTGGATGAAATTTTAATATTTAAGACTTAAAATGATAAGTAGGCAATTTCATCTTTCCAACTTTATTTTGATAAATTATTTTTATTTTATATTTATTTTTAAAAAGTTCTGCCACCTTTTCGCCGCCGGCAAGTCACCAAAGACCATCCGACGACTATCTGACGAACTTTCGATGAGTTTTTCAACGAGTTTTTGTAACAGGTTATAATTGTTGTAACAGGTTACACGAGTAATAATTTATAATTTTTTGATGACCGTAACAGCTTATGGTCATTCATAACTGATTACATAAATTAATAACCTATTACACGACTTTGTAACAAGTTATGATTGTTGTAACAGGTTACATGACTAACAAGTTATAATTATTAGTTCTCGGGTGCACAATTAATAACTTGTTACAAGATTTGGTGATGATTATAATTGTTGTAATAGGTTATTTATTACAGGTTATAATCATTAATAATCAATTACACAAATTAATAATCAATTACCCGACTTAATAACTAATTATAATTATTTTAAGAGGTTACACGAGTAAATGTTATGATTGTTACTAACCAGCTATACAAATTAGTAACTGGTTTCATGCATTCACTTAGCTGGCTTGAGAGCTGGAAAAATCTCATGTTGTTGCTTCGTTCTGATTGAAACAACATACTCAGAAAAAATATCATGTCTTTTCTTTTCTCACCCCATTAAATAATGGTGGTCTCCTCACCTTCCGCTTACGATTCAGAATTTCCGACGACTCTGTCACGCAACCAAAGCGCACTCCTCTTGCCGCGTTAATTTAATCCGGAGCGAGGAGGAGGTCGAATCTACATCATCGGAGCCCCAACTCTTTGTTTTCACCGCCTTTAGTCTCTCCGCCATCCCCAATCGCTTCTACTCCATGGCCACCGCCATATATGAGGAGGATGAGCATCCATTATCTTCGATAAGCGGCGGTGCAAAGAGAAAGGTATTCTAGGTGACGGCTACATTCGAGAAGAGAGATGTAAAATAGATGGAACTCCTCTGACTAGATCCATGGCAGAGAACTCAGATCTTATTCATGACAAAGATCCACTACGGCAGAGATGAGGAAGTTGTAGAGGTGTGGATGAGATAGGTGAGGAAGCAAATGAGGGTAGATGGAGTGCTGGACCGATGGTGGTAAGGAAGGAATTTAATTTTTTTATTTGACGTTTTTGCCCCCGTTTTTCCTAGCCGTCAGATCAGATGAATGTTTTCAATAATTATAATTTATGCTTTAAACGAGTAGACAAGGTTTAATTTATAGAAACATCCCTATATTCGAATATTTTGGAATGTGTAATGTACTAGATGAAAATTCAGTCTTCATGACATTTTCATTGATGCAAGTGTTTCGGTTGGATATTTGTTGTAATTTTAGCGAAATCACAGACTTCACTAAAATGGGGGAGGAATGTTGGAAATATGCACCAAGGACTTGACCTTGATGTGATACCAAAGACAGGATGAATATGTGAGTTGATGGAAACCTCCAGGTTCAGAACTACATGTTTACAGCCACAGGCAATGACCATATATAATATAAGAAACGTACGGAAAACCATACATATCAGAGAATTAGAAAAAATAATCAAACTTGTGAACCTTTACCTGGAAATTCGTCTCTTTTTCCATACAAGATACAAAGAGAGGGATGAGTCTCAAGCATTGCATTTCAAAATTGTATTTCTTAATGGCTCATATTGGATACAATGCTGGTTAGACTAATTGCTTATATCAGAGAAACCAAAGGACTTGACATAGTGACAGTGAGGGGATCAAAACATTCAAAATCTCATCTTGGAGCAAAGATCACCTATCTGAAATAACAGTCATCTACATCATAACAACATACGGTTCACCAAAGGTTCCGATTCGAAACAAAAGTACAAAACCTACACATTCAAAGAACATCAACAATTCCACACAAGGATAGGATCGATTTCACAGAATCAAGCACTAGAAACCTAAATGCACAGAATAAAACACATAACCGAACCCTCAGATTACTGTTAAATGCTGCTAAACTTCCTTACCAAAGCTCCTCCTAATCCTCATCCATGGCAGCCAGCATCAACTTAGCCTGATCAACCACCAACTGCTCCCGTTGTACAAAGAGCTTCAAAGTTGCCACATTCACATCCTTCCATCTTTCCTCAAACTCGCCCCTCTTTGATCCTTCCACCATGTCCAATCCCTTCTTAATCACAACATCCCTTATATCTTCCCCAGGCAACATATCCTTCTTACGATCTGCAGCGCCATCCTCTACACCCGCATGTCGCTTAGGAGTAATTCCATTGCTGCTGTTGCCCTTTTCCTTTTTATTTGGCTTGGGAGTAGCATTATTATTGGCTTGTACAGCTCGGCTGGATGCTTCCGAGCCCCAGATCTTCTTGGACAAGTCGAAACACTTCTGGTCATGTTGTTTGGCGAAGCTCTTATCTTCACCATCTTTTCCGTTGGACTTCTTCGTAAACTTCTTCTTCAACCGGGCAGCTTTCTCCTTCAGCTGAGACACAGAGATGTCAATGTTGAGAGATTTCTTGACGAAATCGTACACATCAGCTATCTCCTTGAAAGGATCCACTCCTCTCTTTGAGAACTCCAGAAGCCCGTTTAACAGAGCAATCTCATCGTCCTCCCCCCAGATGCGTTGAAACAGCTGCTTCTTGGCGGAATCTTCAGTTTTCTCCGCCGCGGCCGATGAAGACGACTCCTTCCGCCGCTTAGTGTCCTTCACCTCAGTCTCGGTCTCGGTTGCCCTCTTCCTCGCCTTTGAGGCAGTAGCGTTCGAAGTCGTTGCCTTAGAAGAAGACTTGGCCTCCATAGGTTTTGAAGCGATCGGCTTCACATTCGCGACGGTTTTGGGAGGCGGAGGAGGATCCGAGTCGGAATCGGTGTCGGGGTCGTCGGAATCCTCCTCAGATTCAGAACCATCATCCTGCTCCTGAATCGCTGGCTTTTTCAGCTGAGCTTGGGATCGTTGAGCAGACGGCTTTTCTTCTGGGGAGGCTCCATCATCTTCGTCCTCGCTTTCAGTAGAGGAGTCTTCTTCTTCTTCTTCTTCTTCTTCCTCCTCTTCTTCCTCTTCCTCTTTCTCGACAGTAGAAGGAGCGGGAGGGTCTTCTTTGGGAAGATTGCGCTTAGGAGCCATGGATGGATTTCGGAATTCGGAGAGACGAGGACTTAGGGTTTGGAGAATGGGGAGAAGCCGAGAAGGTAGTGAGTAGTTCGGCAACTGAGCTAGTTTTATTCAGGTTAGGACATTTTAGAATGTTTACCATGTCATAAAGATCGACGGATTATAAAACAGGCCTTACAGATGGGCCCAACGGATTTGATAAATTTGGGTCGTGTGGGCTGAATTGAAGTACTCGAAGCCCAATGATAACCTTAATTAAACCAACACTCACTACAAAACTATCATGACCCTTAATTAACCTCACTACAAAACTATCATGACCAATCAAAACAAAACTCACAATAATTAACCAATATAAAAATACTTTGTTTACCATTAATCATTTACTCGCATATAACCTAACAAAAATCCTCAAAACAAATTTTGTCAAAAATCCCTAGATAGAAAAGCTCGACATTACCACTTACCGATCACCACACAAAACAATAGTACATTCACTTGTATTTTAATCGTTGAGAATGATGTGACTTTGGTATATATATAGCGTTATGAATGACATAAAACATGTTATGACAACTATTTTTGTTGTCACATGATAAAATAATTATTTATCATTAAATTAAATATTAAGATTTGAAGGTTAAAATTTAAAAAAAAATATTTTATTTAACAACCTACCCTTCTGAAAATAATCAACTACCGTAACATCTACCTTCTCCTCATCCACCTCATCACCCTTCACAACCCCTCTAAAAAAATTCCTTCTCTTCTCCACTTTTCTTCTCAGCTCATATTCATGGGGTTGATCCTTATTATTTCAATCACTTACAAAATTCGTTTGCGATACCGACTTTCATTGATGTCATTATCAATTATAAGTATAGATAAATATTATTATATTTTCTCTTAATACGGTATTCGAGATCGATTTGAGGTATTGATTTTTCGTGTATGATGAATTTACATGTATAGATTTTGGTGTGATAGTGCCGAATTACATTTAAGATCGAAAGTTTTAAGGAAAAAGAGATTCAGAAAAGTAAGAGACAAAAATAATTGCAATATTTTTTACGTAGTAAAAATAAAAACTTTTTAAAATGACATAAAAATCCAAATAATCTAGACCGTTAAATATAAATTATAATTAATTAAATAAATTGAGGGTTTAGACTAGATTATGTTGTCACAACAAAATATCCGTACAAATTGCATTATAATAATCGATGATTAAAATACCGACGTATCCTCATACTTCCATAAATTATATACTCTAAAAGTAAGGGTAGTAGGTTACACTTTGCCGAGCGTATGTATGTGATGCTGATGCAACTTGGGAATGGCAATGCGCCGATGCCAAGCTATGGCTTCAACATTCTTCGCTTTACCAAAAGTACTCATCCATCTACCGCATTGGCAAAGCTTAAACAAAGTCACAGGACGGAGAGAGTAAAAAGGAAACGACGACCTGCGTTTCCTTGTGATCGGCAGTGGAATAGTGGATGATGACCCTTTATTAATTCTAAGCACACACACCGGGCGAGGGCTTTCAAAGGCCGTCAAATACAAGTAAGAAAGCCTAGGCACCGAACCATAATTCACGTAGTTAAATTTTGTTAACTTTCTCGTACTACTGTGACTACTTTGTCCATTCCTATTGATTTTCGAAGTTGCCTTTGTACGCACGTAATTAATCAGAGGGATAACGTACCGATCCAGAAATACCACAGTAGCAATAATGTGTGCTAATGTCCTTCCACTACACAAGTTTGCTACGGCACATGTTTACCATACCTAATAGGTGATTACTCGCTATGGCTGTTGAGCGCAGTAGTCAATTCCGCTACGGCAAAGCTAAACCGCAACTAATAATATTATAAACGGCGATGGCATATATTGAACCGCGAGCAGACTTGCTCGTTTTTGTTAATTTAAGATGTATTTCATTGTTAAAAATATTCATTCACACTTCAAACTCTACGGATACGTAGATCTCACATGCCTTCCCTCGCTCACCATATCCCCCACATTTCCACCGTCTTCTCTAAGTTCTCGCTCACTATCTCTCCAAATCTCCGGGTAAAGTCCATGAACAGTGAAATAATGCGAACATTTACCTAATATGAGACTGACAATTTCAAAATAATATCTTATTACCTATTTACTAAATTTTGTCCTTACTTTTATATCTTAAAATAACCAAATTCCATTAGTAACGAATTTAATAATAATGAAGTCAAATCTATTAACCTACTTTCCATGCGACCAAAGAAGAACTATTATAAAGTATCAAAGTGGATAAATACCAGAGAAATTATTGATTGATTAACAACTAAAGAAAAATTAACAAAAACACCGCCAATAAGAACTACAAAGTTCAATAAACACTATAATATTCAATAAGGAAGCAAAGTGTATGTTCCAAGGACAAACACCATGTTAAAAGAAAAAACAACACCATATCATGTTGCAACTTCCCTACATAGTGATTAACCCAAATCCTATCCACAAACACCCCAATTATATTCATAACAAAAAACACCTTTTAACCAAGAATTCCAACCAAATATTTAGTTAATGAAAAAAAGGACAACTTATAATGGACTTTTCGTTACGACTATAAGAAAGTGCATTGTGACCATGTAATTTTTCTCATGTTATAATCATGCTATAGTGTATTAAACTATTGTTTGTCATAGTTAAGAGTTATTTAGTAGCGAATAAGCTAAGAAGACAAAATAAAAAGATAAAAATAATCATGAATGTGTTTGGTTAAGGTCTATAATTCAACACATTCGAAGCTCGTGTGGATCAACTTATGAAAAGATGGCCCCTACACCCTTGTATGAAGATAATTTTGCATGCATCGTACAATTGAAAGAGGGATACATCAAAGGAGATAGAACAAAACATATCTCTCCTGAATTCATTAAACTATACCATAAGGAGAAACATTTGGACACTCACTATAATTCGTTATATTTGGGTATCTACTCAACATTATTTTTTATTAAAAAAGTCAATGATATTCCGTTAGGTAACGTTTGTACCCAATACATGTTTCCATCAAACTCGTTTCCCTAAATTTAATCAATCTTATAATTTTTATGTTTAGGTTTTAGTAAATCTAAACTTTTTTTCTTCTTCAAAACAAGCCTAGTTATATTATTAAAATTTATAATCCCATCAAACGAATTCTTAAAAGGACTACTACATGTAACGTGTGAAGCATGGACCCACAAGCGGCTAGCAAATGCTAGCACATTCGTGCTTCCAATCATCTAAAAAATAAATAACTTTGAACGAGAGGCTTATAATTAAGGCGCTAAGAACGAAAAAACATAAACCAAAAATATCCAATAAAAGTTTGAAACGGCTAATGTAAAAGAAGAGTAGAAAATGAGAAAAGGCCGGTGATTCCCAAAATTAGATCACCTAAAACACTGATCGCTCGAGAATGGTCATCCCCCGAACGATCCCACGCCAACTTCTTACTCCTCCAGGCAGGATGAACAGATTGTTTGGGTGTTTCTGAATACCCTTTAACGTTTCCGCTAGTTCTACTATGCGAAGCCGCACCGGGTCTAGTCCTCGTTCCACCACATTATTCTCTTGTTCTAGTGTGGCCATCACCACCGTCGAAAGAAGAAAGCGAAACCATAGCCGTCTTTTGCTTAAAACCCCTAGTTGTCCTTTGCATCGAAAACCATACCGTACCCTTCTTTTGCACGTACAAGGTAGCCCGCCGAAGGAAAGAAAGACGAACAACAAAGAAAGCAACCAGCGGCGTTATGACATGCCCAAACCCGCCGCTCTCAACATATGAGGAATACATAGATCGCGTTTTCCGTGCTTTCAAATAGGCCGGATTCTCGCGAATTCCGGTGACAAAAAATGATTCCTTATTTTTAGTAGCAAAGAATGCTTAAGAAAAACCGCCGACATTTGAACATCCGCGGGGCCTTAAATATGTCAAATAATGGTATTGAATTCCCCTTATGAAATGGGACGGCAATAAAATTGTCTACCGATTTTCATTATTTTATTCTATTTTTTTTCATTTTTGTCCTCTTTTTTCTCTCTCTTTATTTTTGGACATAATTTCCTCTATCTTCAATTACTCTCTTAAATGGAAATCTAATAACCCAAGTAACATGAGAAACAAGACAATTTTTAAGGGTAAATATTTTTTACCCATGCAAATTAAAATCGAATAAACATATTTTATCTCAGGATTTGAGTCATTTAATCGAAAACGTAGTCTAATTTGAGGTGAGAAGTAATTCTAACTTATAAACAATTAAATTCATCTTTTGGTACCCCACGGGTAAGTTGGTGGAGCCGAAAAAGCTCCCAATGAGAGTCGCCAAATCCTATACGCCATAGTCGATCTCGCTTCTACGTATTTCGATCTCAACTTGGATCCATGCTATCAAGATACCTTGTTATCTCTCATAGGAGAGCTTTATCAGAGCCAATTATGGCCTCTCCAACAAACCCTAGCTGCAACCCAAATCTCACCACTAACCCCTCCACCGCCGCATCAACACCAACTTTCCTAGACCCGACAGCAATCCACCATCGGACCAAATCATAACCACCGGGTACACAACCAACAGCCGAAATCCTCCAATGAATCGTGCGGCCGAGTTGGACTCGCCAAATCTCGGCACTAAGACAGCTCCACCACCAACACCAACGATGGTCGCTCATCTTTCCGCCACGATGCGGGCGGCCTTTGCGACCACGACACCACCACCGACACCAACACAACCTTAGTCAGACCGAGGCATGCATCAGTGGAAACCACCGACTCTGAGACCGCCGCAAGCACTTCATTAAATCACCGTCCAATTGTACTCATTTTCGTTTCTGTTTTCTTTTTTCTAGTCTAGTGTCTTTTCCTAAACACTGTTGCTTTCGTAACTCTAGCAGTCATTGTTAGATGGGTGAACCCTGCTAGGATGTCCGCTTGTTGGAAAGAAAGGATTGAGGTGTTTGCTTTTACAAGGACCCGCGATCCATGTTAGCCTGATTGGTGAGGACTGCACCTCCGATTGAAATCTTTGTACGCTTCATGTTTGCTATGATTTCATAAAATATGATGTTATCGACTTGGTAAGAAAAAATTAAATTCATGTTTTGGATATCGATTTTTTCACATTTGTTAATGATATATGAATTGTTCGATAAAATTTAAACAATTCCTGCTTTTTTTTCCAAATATGAAATTAAATTATGAGATTATTCCATTAATTTGAATAATAAAATTTAAGAACTAAACTCAAATACAAACTACAATTCATTATACAAATCATTTAAAATTTACAGATAAATTATTTATAACTAATTATGACTTTTTTATAATTAGTTACGTCCTTATAATAATTAGTTATATGATAAAAAAAATTGAATTTGGAATGAATGTAATTTTTCTTGGATGTATTATCATGGTTGGTGAGGTATTGGTTTAATTGGGTGGTTTTTTACAACACTTTACTGATTAGTTTCAACGCATAATAAAGAAAGGGCATGATTAGCTGTTGGAAGCCCAATTTTTTTAAATATAGCATCTCTTCAAACCCTTGAACAATAAATATGGGCGAGTTGGATGAAACTTTAATATTTAAGACTTAAAACGATAAGTAGGCAATTTCATCTTTTCCAACTTTATTTTGATAAATTATTGTTATTTTATATTTATTTTTAAAAAGTTCTCGTCACCTTTTCGCCGCCGCAAGTCACAAAAGACCATGCAACGACTATCCGACGAACTTCCAATGAGTTTTTCCACGAGTTTTTGTAACGAGTTATAATTGTTATAACAAGTTACACGAGTAATAATTTATAATTTTTTGATGACCGTAACGTCTTATGATCATTCATAACTCGATTACATAAATTAATAACCTATTACACGACTTTGTAACAAGTTATGATTGTTGTAACGAGTTACATGACTAACAAGTTATAATTATTAGTTCTCGGATGCACAATTAATAACTTGTTACAAGATTTGGTGACTGATTATAATTGTTGTAATAGGTTATTTATTACAGGTTATAATCATTAATAATCAATTACATAAATTAATAATCAATTACCCGACTTAATAACTAATTATAATTATTTTAAGAGGTTACACGAGTAAATGTTATGATTGTTACTAACCAGCTATACAAATTAGTAACTGGTTTCATGCATTCACTTAGCTGGCTTGAGAGCTGGAAAAATCTCATGTTGTTGCTTCGTTCTGATTGAAACAACATACTCAGAAAAAATATCATGTCTTTTCTTTTCTCACCCCATTAAATAATGGTGGTCTCCTCACCTTCCGCTTACGATTCAGAATTTCCGACGACTCTGTCACGCAACCAAACTGCCTCCTCTTGCCGCGTTAATTTAATCTGGAGCGGGGAGGAGGTCGAATCTACATCATCGGAGCCCCAACTCTTTGTTTTCATTGCCTTTAGTCTCTCCGCCATCCCCAATCGCTTCTACTCCATGGCCACCGCCATATATGAGGAGGATGAGCATCCATTATCTTCTGATAAGCGGCGGTGCAAAGAGAAAGGTATTCTAGGTGACGGCTACATTCTGAGAAGAGAGATGTAAAATAGATGGAACTCCTCTGACTAGATCCATGGCAGAGAACTCAGATCTTATTCATGACAAAGATCCACTACGGCAGAGATGAGGAAGTTGTAGAGGTGTGGATGAGATAGGTGAGGAAGCAAATGAGGGTAGATGGAGTCTTTGGACCGATGGTGGTAAGGAAGGAATTTAATTTTTTTATTTGACGTTTTTGCCCCCGTTTTTCCTAGCCGTCAGATCAGATGAATGTTTTCAATAATTATAATTTATGCTTTAAACGAGTAGACAAGGTTTAATTTATAGAAACATCCCTATATTCGAATATTTTGGAATGTGTAATGTACTAGATGAAAATTCGGTCTTCGTGACATTTTCATTGATGCAAGTGTTTCGGTTGGATATTTGTTGTAATTTTAGCGAAATCACAGACTTCACTAAAATGGGGGAGGAATGTTGGAAATATGCACCAAGGACTTGACCTTGATGTGATACCAAAGACAGGATGAATATGTGAGTTGATGGAAACCTCCAGGTTCAGAACTACATGTTTACAGCCACAGGCAATGACCATATATAATATAAGAAACGTACGGAAAACCATACATATCAGAGAATTAGAAAAAATAATCAAACTTGTGAACCTTTACCTGGAAATTCGTCTCTTTTTCCATACAAGATACAAAGAGAGGGATGAGTCTCAAGCATTGCATTTCAAAATTGTATTTCTTAATGGCTCATATTGGATACAATGCTGGTTAGACTAATTGCTTATATCAGAGAAACCAAAGGACTTGACATAGTGACAGTGAGGGGATCAAAACATTCAAAATCTCATCTTGGAGCAAAGATCACCTATCTGAAATAACAGTCATCTACATCATAACAACATACGGTTCACCAAAGGTTCCGATTCGAAACAAAAGTACAAAACCTACACATTCAAAGAACATCAACAATTCCACACAAGGATAGGATCGATTTCACAGAATCAAGCACTAGAAACCTAAATGCACAGAATAAAACACATAACCGAACCCTCAGATTACTGTTAAATGCTGCTAAACTTCCTTACCAAAGCTCCTCCTAATCCTCATCCATGGCAGCCAGCATCAACTTAGCCTGATCAACCACCAACTGCTCCCGTTGTACAAAGAGCTTCAAAGTTGCCACATTCACATCCTTCCATCTTTCCTCAAACTCGCCCCTCTTTGATCCTTCCACCATGTCCAATCCCTTCTTAATCACAACATCCCTTATATCTTCCCCAGGCAACATATCCTTCTTACGATCTGCAGCGCCATCCTCTACACCCGCATGTCGCTTAGGAGTAATTCCATTGCTGCTGTTGCCCTTTTCCTTTTTATTTGGCTTGGGAGTAGCATTATTATTGGCTTGTACAGCTCGGCTGGATGCTTCCGAGCCCCAGATCTTCTTGGACAAGTCGAAACACTTCTGGTCATGTTGTTTGGCGAAGCTCTTATCTTCACCATCTTTTCCGTTGGACTTCTTCGTAAACTTCTTCTTCAACCGGGCAGCTTTCTCCTTCAGCTGAGACACAGAGATGTCAATGTTGAGAGATTTCTTGACGAAATCGTACACATCAGCTATCTCCTTGAAAGGATCCACTCCTCTCTTTGAGAACTCCAGAAGCCCGTTTAACAGAGCAATCTCATCGTCCTCCCCCCAGATGCGTTGAAACAGCTGCTTCTTGGCGGAATCTTCAGTTTTCTCCGCCGCGGCCGATGAAGACGACTCCTTCCGCCGCTTAGTGTCCTTCACCTCAGTCTCGGTCTCGGTTGCCCTCTTCCTCGCCTTTGAGGCAGTAGCGTTCGAAGTCGTTGCCTTAGAAGAAGACTTGGCCTCCATAGGTTTTGAAGCGATCGGCTTCACATTCGCGACGGTTTTGGGAGGCGGAGGAGGATCCGAGTCGGAATCGGTGTCGGGGTCGTCGGAATCCTCCTCAGATTCAGAACCATCATCCTGCTCCTGAATCGCTGGCTTTTTCAGCTGAGCTTGGGATCGTTGAGCAGACGGCTTTTCTTCTGGGGAGGCTCCATCATCTTCGTCCTCGCTTTCAGTAGAGGAGTCTTCTTCTTCTTCTTCTTCTTCTTCCTCCTCTTCTTCCTCTTCCTCTTTCTCGACAGTAGAAGGAGCGGGAGGGTCTTCTTTGGGAAGATTGCGCTTAGGAGCCATGGATGGATTTCGGAATTCGGAGAGACGAGGACTTAGGGTTTGGAGAATGGGGAGAAGCCGAGAAGGTAGTGAGTAGTTCGGCAACTGAGCTAGTTTTATTCAGGTTAGGACATTTTAGAATGTTTACCATGTCATAAAGATCGACGGATTATAAAACAGGCCTTACAGATGGGCCCAACGGATTTGATAAATTTGGGTCGTGTGGGCTGAATTGAAGTACTCGAAGCCCAATGATAACCTTAATTAAACCAACACTCACTACAAAACTATCATGACCCTTAATTAACCTCACTACAAAACTATCATGACCAATCAAAACAAAACTCACAATAATTAACCAATATAAAAATACTTTGTTTACCATTAATCATTTACTCGCATATAACCTAACAAAAATCCTCAAAACAAATTTTGTCAAAAATCCCTAGATAGAAAAGCTCGACATTACCACTTACCGATCACCACACAAAACAATAGTACATTCACTTGTATTTTAATCGTTGAGAATGATGTGACTTTGGTATATATATAGCGTTATGAATGACATAAAACATGTTATGACAACTATTTTTGTTGTCACATGATAAAATAATTATTTATCATTAAATTAAATATTAAGATTTGAAGGTTAAAATTTAAAAAAAAAATATTTTATTTAACAACCTACCCTTCTGAAAATAATCAACTACCGTAACATCTACCTTCTCCTCATCCACCTCATCACCCTTCACAACCCCTCTAAAAAAATTCCTTCTCTTCTCCACTTTTCTTCTCAGCTCATATTCATGGGGTTGATCCTTATTATTTCAATCACTTACAAAATTCGTTTGCGATACCGACTTTCATTGATGTCATTATCAATTATAAGTATAGATAAATATTATTATATTTTCTCTTAATACGGTACCTGAGACTGATTTGAGGTATTGATTTTCTGTGTATGATGAATTTACATGTATAGATTTTGGTGTGATAGTGCCGAATTACATTTAAGATCTGAAAGTTTTAAGGAAAAAGAGATTCAGAAAAGTAAGAGACAAAAATAATTGCAATATTTTTTACGTAGTAAAAATAAAAACTTTTTAAAATGACATAAAAATCCAAATAATCTAGACCGTTAAATATAAATTATAATTAATTAAATAAATTGAGGGTTTAGACTAGATTATGTTGTCACAACAAAATATCCGTACAAATTGCATTATAATAATCGATGATTAAAATACCGACGTATCCTCATACTTCCATAAATTATATACTCTAAAAGTAAGGGTAGTAGGTTACACTTTGCCAGGCGTATGTATGTGATGCTGATGCAACTTGGGAATGGCAATGCGCCGATGCCAAGCTATGGCTTCAACATTCTTCGCTTTACCAAAAGTACTCATCCATCTACCGCATTGGCAAAGCTTAAACAAAGTCACAGGACGGAGAGAGTAAAAAGGAAACGACGACTCGCGTTTCCTTGTGATCGGCGAGTGGAATAGTGGATGATGACCCTTTATTAATTCTAAGCACACACTGGGCGAGGGCTTTCAAAGGCCGTCAAATACAAGTAAGAAAGCCTAGGCACCGAACCATAATTCACGTAGTTAAATTTTGTTAACTTTCTCGTACTACTGTGACTACTTTGTCCATTCCTATTGATTTTCGAAGTTGCCTTTGTACGCACGTAATTAATCAGAGGGATAACGTACCGATCCGAAATACCACGGTAGCAATAATGTGTGCTAATGTCCTTCCACTACACAAGTTTGCTACGGCACATGTTTACCATACCTAATAGGTGATTACTCGCTATGGCTGTTGAGCGCAGTAGTCAATTCCGCTACGGCAAAGCTAAACCGCAACTAATAATATTATAAACGGCGATGGCATATATTGAACCGCAGCAGACTTGCTCGTTTTTGTTAATTTAAGATGTATTTCATTGTTAAAAATATTCATTCACACTTCAAACTCTACAGATCTGTAGATCTCACATGCCTTCCCTCGCTCACCATATCCCCCACATTTCCACCGTCTTCTCTAAGTTCTCGCTCACTATCTCTCCAAATCTCCGGGTAAAGTCCATGAACAGTGAAATAATGCGAACATTTACCTAATATGAGACTGACAATTTCAAAATAATATCTTATTACCTATTTACTAAATTTTGTCCTTACTTTTATATCTTAAAATAACCAAATTCCATTAGTAACGAATTTAATAATAATGAAGTCAAATCTATTAACCTACTTTCCATGCGACCAAAGAAGAACTATTATAAAGTATCAAAGTGGATAAATACCAGAGAAATTATTGATTGATTAACAACTAAAGAAAAATTAACAAAAACACCGCCAATAAGAACTACAAAGTTCAATAAACACTATAATATTCAATAAGGAAGCAAAGTGTATGTTCCAAGGACAAACACCATGTTAAAAGAAAAAACAACACCATATCATGTTGCAACTTCCCTACATAGTGATTAACCCAAATCCTATCCACAAACACCCCAATTATATTCATAACAAAAAACACCTTTTAACCAAGAATTCCAACCAAATATTTAGTTAATGAAAAAAAGGACAACTTATAATGGACTTTTCAGTTACGACTATAAGAAAGTGCATTGTGACCATGTAATTTTTCTCATGTTATAATCATGCTATAGTGTATTAAACTATTGTTTGTCATAGTTAAGAGTTATTTAGTAGCGAATAAGCTAAGAAGACAAAATAAAAAGATAAAAATAATCATGAATGTGTTTGGTTAAGGTCTATAATTCAACACATTCGAAGCTCGTGTGGATCAACTTATGAAAAGATGGCCCCTACACCCTTGTATGAAGATAATTTTGCATGCATCGTACAATTGAAAGAGGGATACATCAAAGGAGATAGAACAAAACATATCTCTCCTGAATTCATTAAACTATACCATAAGGAGAAACATTTGGACACTCACTATAATTCGTTATATTTGGGTATCTACTCAACATTATTTTTTATTAAAAAAGTCAATGATATTCCGTTAGGTAACGTTTGTACCCAATACATGTTTCCATCAAACTGTTTCCCTAAATTTAATCAATCTTATAATTTTTATGTTTAGGTTTTAGTAAATCTAAACTTTTTTTCTTCTTCAAAACAAGCCTAGTTATATTATTAAAATTTATAATCCCATCAAACGAATTCTTAAAAGGACTACTACATGTAACGTGTGAAGCATGGACCCACAAGCAGCTAGCAAATGCTAGCACATTCGTGCTTCCAATCATCTAAAAAATAAATAACTTTGAACAGAGGCTTATAATTAAGGCGCTAAGAACGAAAAAACATAAACCAAAAATATCCAATAAAAGTTTGAAACGGCTAATGTAAAAGAAGAGTAGAAAATGAGAAAAGGCCGGTGATTCCCAAAATTAGATCACCTAAAACACTGATCGCTCGAGAATGGTCATCCCCCGAACGATCCCACGCCAACTTCTTACTCCTCCAGGCAGGATGAACAGATTGTTTGGGTGTTTCTGAATACCCTTTAACGTTTCCGCTAGTTCTACTATGCGAAGCCGCACCGGGTCTAGTCCTCGTTCCACCACATTATTCTCTTGTTCTAGTGTGGCCATCACCACCGTCGAAAGAAGAAAGCGAAACCATAGCCGTCTTTTGCTTAAAACCCCTAGTTGTCCTTTGCATCGAAAACCATACCGTACCCTTCTTTTGCACAGACAAGGTAGCCCGCCGAAGGAAAGAAAGACGAACAACAAAGAAAGCAACCAGCGGCGTTATGACATGCCCAAACCCGCCGCTCTCAACATATGAGGAATACATAGACTGCGTTTTCCGTGCTTTCAAATAGGCCGGATTCTGCGAATTCTGGTGACAAAAAATGATTCCTTATTTTTAGTAGCAAAGAATGCTTAAGAAAACTGCCGACATTTGAACATCCGCGGGGCCTTAAATATGTCAAATAATGGTATTGAATTCCCCTTATGAAATGGGACGGCAATAAAATTGTCTACCGATTTTCATTATTTTATTCTATTTTTTTTCATTTTTGTCCTCTTTTTTCTCTCTCTTTATTTTTGGACATAATTTCCTCTATCTTCAATTACTCTCTTAAATGGAAATCTAATAACCCAAGTAACATGAGAAACAAGACAATTTTTAAGGGTAAATATTTTTTACCCATGCAAATTAAAATCGAATAAACATATTTTATCTCAGGATTTGAGTCATTTAATCAGAAAACGTAGTCTAATTTGAGGTGAGAAGTAATTCTAACTTATAAACAATTAAATTCATCTTTTGGTACCCCACAGGTAAGTTGGTGGAGCCGAAAAAGCTCCCAATGAGAGTCGCCAAATCCTATCTGCCATAGTCGATCTCGCTTCTACGTATTTCGATCTCAACTTGGATCCATGCTATCAAGATACCTTGTTATCTCTCATAGGAGAGCTTTATCAGAGCCAATTATGGCCTCTCCAACAAACCCTAGCTGCAACCCAAATCTCACCACTAACCCCTCCACCGCCGCATCAACACCAACTTTCCTAGACCCGACAAAGAATCCACCATCGGACCAAATCATAACCACCGGGTACACAACCAACGACCGAAATCCTCCAATGAATCGTGCGGCCAGTGGACCTCGCCAAATCTCCGCACTAAGACGGCTCCACCACCAACACCAACGATGGTCGCTCATCTTTCCGCCACGATGCGGGCGGCCTTTGCGACCACGACACCACCACCGACACCAACACAACCTTAGTCGACCGAGGCATGCATCAGTGGAAACCACCGACTCTGAGACCGCCGCAAGCACTTCATTAAATCACCGTCCAATTGTACTCATTTTCGTTTCTGTTTTCTTTTTTCTAGTCTAGTGTCTTTTCCTAAACACTGTTGCTTTCGTAACTCTAGCAGTCATTGTTAGATGGGTGAACCCTGCTAGGATGTCCGCTTGTTGGAAAGAAAGGATTGAGGTGTTTGCTTTTACAAGGACCCGCGATCCATGTTAGCTCGATTGGTGAGGACTGCACCTCCGATTGAAATCTTTGTACGCTTCATGTTTGCTATGATTTCATAAAATATGATGTTATCGACTTGGTAAGAAAAAATTAAATTCATGTTTTGGATATCGATTTTTTCACATTTGTTAATGATATATGAATTGTTCGATAAAATTTAAACAATTCCTGCTTTTTTTTCCAAATATGAAATTAAATTATGAGATTATTCCATTAATTTGAATAATAAAATTTAAGAACTAAACTCAAATACAAACTACAATTCATTATACAAATCATTTAAAATTTACAGATAAATTATTTATAACTAATTATGACTTTTTTATAATTAGTTACGTCCTTATAATAATTAGTTATATGATAAAAAAAATTGAATTTGGAATGAATGTAATTTTTCTTGGATGTATTATCATGGTTGGTGAGGTATTGGTTTAATTGGGTGGTTTTTTACAACACTTTACTGATTAGTTTCAACGCATAATAAAGAAAGGGCATGATTAGCTGTTGGAAGCCCAATTTTTTTAAATATAGCATCTCTTCAAACCCTTGAACAATAAATATGGGCAGCTGGATGAAACTTTAATATTTAAGACTTAAAACGATAAGTAGGCAATTTCATCTTTTCCAACTTTATTTTGATAAATTATTGTTATTTTATATTTATTTTTAAAAAGTTCTGTCACCTTTTCGCCGCCGGCAAGTCACAAAAGACCATGCAACGACTATCTGACGAACTTCCAATGAGTTTTTCCACGAGTTTTTGTAACAGGTTATAATTGTTATAACAAGTTACACGAGTAATAATTTATAATTTTTTGATGACCGTAACAGCTTATGATCATTCATAACTGATTACATAAATTAATAACCTATTACACGACTTTGTAACAAGTTATGATTGTTGTAACAGGTTACATGACTAACAAGTTATAATTATTAGTTCTCGGATGCACAATTAATAACTTGTTACAAGATTTGGTGACAGATTATAATTGTTGTAATAGGTTATTTATTACAGGTTATAATCATTAATAATCAATTACATAAATTAATAATCAATTACCCGACTTAATAACTAATTATAATTATTTTAAGAGGTTACACGAGTAAATGTTATGATTGTTACTAACCGACTATACAAATTAGTAACCGGTTTCATGCATTCACTTAGCTGGCTTGAGAGCTGGAAAAATCTCATGTTGTTGCTTCGTTCTGATTGAAACAACATACTCAGAAAAAATATCATGTCTTTTCTTTTCTCACCCCATTAAATAATGGTGGTCTCCTCACCTTCCGCTTACGATTCAGAATTTCCGACGACTCGTCACGCAACCAAACCGCTCCTCTTGCCGCGTTAATTTAATCCGGAGCGGGAGGAGGTCGAATCTACATCATCGGAGCCCCAACTCTTTGTTTTCACCGCCTTTAGTCTCTCCGCCATCCCCAATCGCTTCTACTCCATGGCCACCGCCATATATGAGGAGGATGAGCATCCATTATCTTCGATAAGCGGCGGTGCAAAGAGAAAGGTATTCTAGGTGACGGCTACATTCGAGAAGAGAGATGTAAAATAGATGGAACTCCTCGACTAGATCCATGGCGAGAGAACTCGGATCTTATTCATGACAAAGATCCACTACGGCGAGAGATGAGGAAGTTGTAGAGGTGTGGATGAGATAGGTGAGGAAGCAAATGAGGGTAGATGGAGTGCTTGGACCGATGGTGGTAAGGAAGGAATTTAATTTTTTTATTTGACGTTTTTGCCCCCGTTTTTCCTAGCCGTCGATCAGATGAATGTTTTCAATAATTATAATTTATGCTTTAAACGAGTAGACAAGGTTTAATTTATAGAAACATCCCTATATTCGAATATTTTGGAATGTGTAATGTACTAGATGAAAATTCAGTCTTCGTGACATTTTCATTGATGCAAGTGTTTCGGTTGGATATTTGTTGTAATTTTAGCGAAATCACAGACTTCACTAAAATGGGGGAGGAATGTTGGAAATATGCACCAAGGACTTGACCTTGATGTGATACCAAAGACAGGATGAATATGTGAGTTGATGGAAACCTCCAGGTTCAGAACTACATGTTTACAGCCACAGGCAATGACCATATATAATATAAGAAACGTACGGAAAACCATACATATCAGAGAATTAGAAAAAATAATCAAACTTGTGAACCTTTACCTGGAAATTCGTCTCTTTTTCCATACAAGATACAAAGAGAGGGATGAGTCTCAAGCATTGCATTTCAAAATTGTATTTCTTAATGGCTCATATTGGATACAATGCTGGTTAGACTAATTGCTTATATCAGAGAAACCAAAGGACTTGACATAGTGACAGTGAGGGGATCAAAACATTCAAAATCTCATCTTGGAGCAAAGATCACCTATCTGAAATAACAGTCATCTACATCATAACAACATACGGTTCACCAAAGGTTCCGATTCGAAACAAAAGTACAAAACCTACACATTCAAAGAACATCAACAATTCCACACAAGGATAGGATCGATTTCACAGAATCAAGCACTAGAAACCTAAATGCACAGAATAAAACACATAACCGAACCCTCAGATTACTGTTAAATGCTGCTAAACTTCCTTACCAAAGCTCCTCCTAATCCTCATCCATGGCAGCCAGCATCAACTTAGCCTGATCAACCACCAACTGCTCCCGTTGTACAAAGAGCTTCAAAGTTGCCACATTCACATCCTTCCATCTTTCCTCAAACTCGCCCCTCTTTGATCCTTCCACCATGTCCAATCCCTTCTTAATCACAACATCCCTTATATCTTCCCCAGGCAACATATCCTTCTTACGATCTGCAGCGCCATCCTCTACACCCGCATGTCGCTTAGGAGTAATTCCATTGCTGCTGTTGCCCTTTTCCTTTTTATTTGGCTTGGGAGTAGCATTATTATTGGCTTGTACAGCTCGGCTGGATGCTTCCGAGCCCCAGATCTTCTTGGACAAGTCGAAACACTTCTGGTCATGTTGTTTGGCGAAGCTCTTATCTTCACCATCTTTTCCGTTGGACTTCTTCGTAAACTTCTTCTTCAACCGGGCAGCTTTCTCCTTCAGCTGAGACACAGAGATGTCAATGTTGAGAGATTTCTTGACGAAATCGTACACATCAGCTATCTCCTTGAAAGGATCCACTCCTCTCTTTGAGAACTCCAGAAGCCCGTTTAACAGAGCAATCTCATCGTCCTCCCCCCAGATGCGTTGAAACAGCTGCTTCTTGGCGGAATCTTCAGTTTTCTCCGCCGCGGCCGATGAAGACGACTCCTTCCGCCGCTTAGTGTCCTTCACCTCAGTCTCGGTCTCGGTTGCCCTCTTCCTCGCCTTTGAGGCAGTAGCGTTCGAAGTCGTTGCCTTAGAAGAAGACTTGGCCTCCATAGGTTTTGAAGCGATCGGCTTCACATTCGCGACGGTTTTGGGAGGCGGAGGAGGATCCGAGTCGGAATCGGTGTCGGGGTCGTCGGAATCCTCCTCAGATTCAGAACCATCATCCTGCTCCTGAATCGCTGGCTTTTTCAGCTGAGCTTGGGATCGTTGAGCAGACGGCTTTTCTTCTGGGGAGGCTCCATCATCTTCGTCCTCGCTTTCAGTAGAGGAGTCTTCTTCTTCTTCTTCTTCTTCTTCCTCCTCTTCTTCCTCTTCCTCTTTCTCGACAGTAGAAGGAGCGGGAGGGTCTTCTTTGGGAAGATTGCGCTTAGGAGCCATGGATGGATTTCGGAATTCGGAGAGACGAGGACTTAGGGTTTGGAGAATGGGGAGAAGCCGAGAAGGTAGTGAGTAGTTCGGCAACTGAGCTAGTTTTATTCAGGTTAGGACATTTTAGAATGTTTACCATGTCATAAAGATCGACGGATTATAAAACAGGCCTTACAGATGGGCCCAACGGATTTGATAAATTTGGGTCGTGTGGGCTGAATTGAAGTACTCGAAGCCCAATGATAACCTTAATTAAACCAACACTCACTACAAAACTATCATGACCCTTAATTAACCTCACTACAAAACTATCATGACCAATCAAAACAAAACTCACAATAATTAACCAATATAAAAATACTTTGTTTACCATTAATCATTTACTCGCATATAACCTAACAAAAATCCTCAAAACAAATTTTGTCAAAAATCCCTAGATAGAAAAGCTCGACATTACCACTTACCGATCACCACACAAAACAATAGTACATTCACTTGTATTTTAATCGTTGAGAATGATGTGACTTTGGTATATATATAGCGTTATGAATGACATAAAACATGTTATGACAACTATTTTTGTTGTCACATGATAAAATAATTATTTATCATTAAATTAAATATTAAGATTTGAAGGTTAAAATTTAAAAAAAAAATATTTTATTTAACAACCTACCCTTCTGAAAATAATCAACTACCGTAACATCTACCTTCTCCTCATCCACCTCATCACCCTTCACAACCCCTCTAAAAAAATTCCTTCTCTTCTCCACTTTTCTTCTCAGCTCATATTCATGGGGTTGATCCTTATTATTTCAATCACTTACAAAATTCGTTTGCGATACCGACTTTCATTGATGTCATTATCAATTATAAGTATAGATAAATATTATTATATTTTCTCTTAATACGGTACCTGAGACTGATTTGAGGTATTGATTTTCTGTGTATGATGAATTTACATGTATAGATTTTGGTGTGATAGTGCCGAATTACATTTAAGATCTGAAAGTTTTAAGGAAAAAGAGATTCGAAAAGTAAGAGACAAAAATAATTGCAATATTTTTTACGTAGTAAAAATAAAAACTTTTTAAAATGACATAAAAATCCAAATAATCTAGACCGTTAAATATAAATTATAATTAATTAAATAAATTGAGGGTTTAGACTAGATTATGTTGTCACAACAAAATATCCGTACAAATTGCATTATAATAATCGATGATTAAAATACCGACGTATCCTCATACTTCCATAAATTATATACTCTAAAAGTAAGGGTAGTAGGTTACACTTTGCCGGGCGTATGTATGTGATGCCGATGCAACTTGGGAATGGCAATGCGCCGATGCCAAGCTATGGCTTCAACATTCTTCGCTTTACCAAAAGTACTCATCCATCTACCGCATTGGCAAAGCTTAAACAAAGTCACGGGACGGAGAGAGTAAAAGGAAACGACGACTGCGTTTCCTTGTGATCGGCGGTGGAATAGTGGATGATGACCCTTTATTAATTCTAAGCACACACAAACTGGGCGAGGGCTTTCAAAGGCCGTCAAATACAAGTAAGAAAGCCTAGGCACCGAACCATAATTCACGTAGTTAAATTTTGTTAACTTTCTCGTACTACTGTGACTACTTTGTCCATTCCTATTGATTTTCGAAGTTGCCTTTGTACGCACGTAATTAATCAGAGGGATAACGTACCGATCCAGAAATACCACAGTAGCAATAATGTGTGCTAATGTCCTTCCACTACACAAGTTTGCTACGGCACATGTTTACCATACCTAATAGGTGATTACTCGCTATGGCTGTTGAGCGCAGTAGTCAATTCCGCTACGGCAAAGCTAAACCGCAACTAATAATATTATAAACGGCGATGGCATATATTGAACCGCAGCAGACTTGCTCTGTTTTTGTTAATTTAAGATGTATTTCATTGTTAAAAATATTCATTCACACTTCAAACTCTACAGATCTGTAGATCTCACATGCCTTCCCTCGCTCACCATATCCCCCACATTTCCACCGTCTTCTCTAAGTTCTCGCTCACTATCTCTCCAAATCTCCGGGTAAAGTCCATGAACAGTGAAATAATGCGAACATTTACCTAATATGAGACTCGACAATTTCAAAATAATATCTTATTACCTATTTACTAAATTTTGTCCTTACTTTTATATCTTAAAATAACCAAATTCCATTAGTAACGAATTTAATAATAATGAAGTCAAATCTATTAACCTACTTTCCATGCGACCAAAGAAGAACTATTATAAAGTATCAAAGTGGATAAATACCAGAGAAATTATTGATTGATTAACAACTAAAGAAAAATTAACAAAAACACCGCCAATAAGAACTACAAAGTTCAATAAACACTATAATATTCAATAAGGAAGCAAAGTGTATGTTCCAAGGACAAACACCATGTTAAAAGAAAAAACAACACCATATCATGTTGCAACTTCCCTACATAGTGATTAACCCAAATCCTATCCACAAACACCCCAATTATATTCATAACAAAAAACACCTTTTAACCAAGAATTCCAACCAAATATTTAGTTAATGAAAAAAAGGACAACTTATAATGGACTTTTCGATTACGACTATAAGAAAGTGCATTGTGACCATGTAATTTTTCTCATGTTATAATCATGCTATAGTGTATTAAACTATTGTTTGTCATAGTTAAGAGTTATTTAGTAGCGAATAAGCTAAGAAGACAAAATAAAAAGATAAAAATAATCATGAATGTGTTTGGTTAAGGTCTATAATTCAACACATTCGAAGCTCGTGTGGATCAACTTATGAAAAGATGGCCCCTACACCCTTGTATGAAGATAATTTTGCATGCATCGTACAATTGAAAGAGGGATACATCAAAGGAGATAGAACAAAACATATCTCTCCTGAATTCATTAAACTATACCATAAGGAGAAACATTTGGACACTCACTATAATTCGTTATATTTGGGTATCTACTCAACATTATTTTTTATTAAAAAAGTCAATGATATTCCGTTAGGTAACGTTTGTACCCAATACATGTTTCCATCAAACCGTTTCCCTAAATTTAATCAATCTTATAATTTTTATGTTTAGGTTTTAGTAAATCTAAACTTTTTTTCTTCTTCAAAACAAGCCTAGTTATATTATTAAAATTTATAATCCCATCAAACGAATTCTTAAAAGGACTACTACATGTAACGTGTGAAGCATGGACCCACAAGCAGCTAGCAAATGCTAGCACATTCGTGCTTCCAATCATCTAAAAAATAAATAACTTTGAACAGAGGCTTACAATTAAGGCGCTAAGAACGAAAAAACATAAACCAAAAATATCCAATAAAAGTTTGAAACGGCTAATGTAAAAGAAGAGTAGAAAATGAGAAAAGGCCGGTGATTCCCAAAATTAGATCACCTAAAACACTGATCGCTCGAGAATGGTCATCCCCCGAACGATCCCACGCCAACTTCTTACTCCTCCAGGCAGGATGAACAGATTGTTTGGGTGTTTCTGAATACCCTTTAACGTTCCCGCTAGTTCTACTATGCGAAGCCGCACCGGGTCTAGTCCTCGTTCCACCACATTATTCTCTTGTTCTAGTGTGGCCATCACCACCGTCGAAAGAAGAAAGCGAAACCATAGCCGTCTTTTGCTTAAAACCCCTAGTTGTCCTTTGCATCGAAAACCATACCGTACCCTTCTTTTGCACGTACAAGGTAGCCCGCCGAAGGAAAGAAAGACGAACAACAAAGAAAGCAACCAGCGGCGTTATGACATGCCCAAACCCGCCGCTCTCAACATATGAGGAATACATAGATCGCGTTTTCCGTGCTTTCAAATAGGCCGGATTCTGCGAATTCTGGTGACAAAAAATGATTCCTTATTTTTAGTAGCAAAGAATGCTTAAGAAAACTGCCGACATTTGAACATCCGCGGGGCCTTAAATATGTCAAATAATGGTATTGAATTCCCCTTATGAAATGGGACGGCAATAAAATTGTCTACCGATTTTCATTATTTTATTCTATTTTTTTTCATTTTTGTCCTCTTTTTTCTCTCTCTTTATTTTTGGACATAATTTCCTCTATCTTCAATTACTCTCTTAAATGGAAATCTAATAACCCAAGTAACATGAGAAACAAGACAATTTTTAAGGGTAAATATTTTTTACCCATGCAAATTAAAATCGAATAAACATATTTTATCTGCAGGATTTGAGTCATTTAATCAGAAAACGTAGTCTAATTTGAGGTGAGAAGTAATTCTAACTTATAAACAATTAAATTCATCTTTTGGTACCCCACAGGTAAGTTGGTGGAGCCGAAAAAGCTCCCAATGAGAGTCGCCAAATCCTATACGCCATAGTCGATCTCGCTTCTACGTATTTCGATCTCAACTTGGATCCATGCTATCAAGATACCTTGTTATCTCTCATAGGAGAGCTTTATCAGAGCCAATTATGGCCTCTCCAACAAACCCTAGCTGCAACCCAAATCTCACCACTAACCCCTCCACCGCCGCATCAACACCAACTTTCCTAGACCCGACAGCAATCCACCATCGGACCAAATCATAACCACCGGGTACACAACCAACAGCCGAAATCCTCCAATGAATCGTGCGGCCAGTGGACCTGCCAAATCTCCGGCACTAAGACAGCTCCACCACCAACACCAACGATGGTCGCTCATCTTTCCGCCACGATGCGGGCGGCCTTTGCGACCACGACACCACCACCGACACCAACACAACCTTAGTCAGACCGAGGCATGCATCAGTGGAAACCACCGACTGCGAGACCGCCGCAAGCACTTCATTAAATCACCGTCCAATTGTACTCATTTTCGTTTCGTTTTCTTTTTTCTAGTCTAGTGTCTTTTCCTAAACACCGTTGCTTTCGTAACTCTAGCGATCATTGTTAGATGGGTGAACCCCGCTAGGATGTCCGCTTGTTGGAAAGAAAGGATTGAGGTGTTTGCTTTTACAAGGACCCGCGATCCATGTTAGCCTGATTGGTGAGGACTGCACCTCCGATTGAAATCTTTGTACGCTTCATGTTTGCTATGATTTCATAAAATATGATGTTATCGATTTGGTAAGAAAAAATTAAATTCATGTTTTGGATATCGATTTTTTCACATTTGTTAATGATATATGAATTGTTCGATAAAATTTAAACAATTCTCGCTTTTTTTTCCAAATATGAAATTAAATTATGAGATTATTCCATTAATTTGAATAATAAAATTTAAGAACTAAACTCAAATACAAACTACAATTCATTATACAAATCATTTAAAATTTACAGATAAATTATTTATAACTAATTATGACTTTTTTATAATTAGTTACGTCCTTATAATAATTAGTTATATGATAAAAAAAATTGAATTTGGAATGAATGTAATTTTTCTTGGATGTATTATCATGGTTGGTGAGGTATTGGTTTAATTGGGTGGTTTTTTACAACACTTTACTGATTAGTTTCAACGCATAATAAAGAAAGGGCATGATTAGCTGTTGGAAGCCCAATTTTTTTAAATATAGCATCTCTTCAAACCCTTGAACAATAAATATGGGCAGTTTGGATGAAACTTTAATATTTAAGACTTAAAACGATAAGTAGGCAATTTCATCTTTTCCAACTTTATTTTGATAAATTATTGTTATTTTATATTTATTTTTAAAAAGTTCTGTCACCTTTTCGCCGCCGGCAAGTCACAAAAGACCATGCAACGACTATCTGACGAACTTCCAATGAGTTTTTCCACGAGTTTTTGTAACAGGTTATAATTGTTATAACAAGTTACACGAGTAATAATTTATAATTTTTTGATGACCGTAACGGACTTATGATCATTCATAACTGATTACATAAATTAATAACCTATTACACGACTTTGTAACAAGTTATGATTGTTGTAACAGGTTACATGACTAACAAGTTATAATTATTAGTTCTCGGATGCACAATTAATAACTTGTTACAAGATTTGGTGACAGATTATAATTGTTGTAATAGGTTATTTATTACAGGTTATAATCATTAATAATCAATTACATAAATTAATAATCAATTACCCGACTTAATAACTAATTATAATTATTTTAAGAGGTTACACGAGTAAATGTTATGATTGTTACTAACCAGCTATACAAATTAGTAACTGGTTTCATGCATTCACTTAGCTGGCTTGAGAGCTGGAAAAATCTCATGTTGTTGCTTCGTTCTGATTGAAACAACATACTCGAAAAAAATATCATGTCTTTTCTTTTCTCACCCCATTAAATAATGGTGGTCTCCTCACCTTCCGCTTACGATTCAGAATTTCCGACGACTCTGTCACGCAACCAAACTGCCTCCTCTTGCCGCGTTAATTTAATCTGGAGCAGGAGGAGGTCGAATCTACATCATCGGAGCCCCAACTCTTTGTTTTCACTGCCTTTAGTCTCTCCGCCATCCCCAACTGCTTCTACTCCATGGCCACCGCCATATATGAGGAGGATGAGCATCCATTATCTTCTGATAAGCGGCGGTGCAAAGAGAAAGGTATTCTAGGTGACGGCTACATTCTGAGAAGAGAGATGTAAAATAGATGGAACTCCTCTGACTAGATCCATGGCAGAGAACTCAGATCTTATTCATGACAAAGATCCACTACGGCAGAGATGAGGAAGTTGTAGAGGTGTGGATGAGATAGGTGAGGAAGCAAATGAGGGTAGATGGAGTGCTGGACCGATGGTGGTAAGGAAGGAATTTAATTTTTTTATTTGACGTTTTTGCCCCCGTTTTTCCTAGCTAGATCAGATAAATGTTTTTCAAGAATTTTAATTTATGCTTGAAATGCTTGAAACTAGAAATGCAGTTGAGGAAATTCTGACGATTTTCCATGGAAATTTTGATTTTTTAAAAATATTTTATAATGATGATTTTGGATTTATTTCCAATTTTCTATGGGATTGGTATAAGTTTTTTTTGGTAGTTAGTGAAGTGTTCCAGAATCCAGCACATATGCTGAAGTCTAATTTCAACCAAACTACCTTTTTTAATTAATATTTATTACATCCGAATTTGGATTTAAATAATTTTTTGACCAAAATATTAGTTTTTAAAAAATGATTAAAACTAATATAGTTTTAGTAGAGATTTTTTGATGAACTTTTTTTCCAAAGTCAAACACGTGAGTTGATTACCTCAAATTTTTTTTTAAGATTAAATACGTGAGTTGATTATCTCAAAATAAAACTTTAAACAAAACTTCACAAGTATCATCAAGTTAGATATAGGTATTAATAAATTTATCTAGTTATTAACATTTTTATGTAGGTGTTGACAACATTGATGTAATTATAGTTATTGACAACTTTTTAGATAGTTATTAGCCATATATACATAAGGTAGAATAAGTAGGAGAAACATAATTATTTGCAAGATGTATATATTGTTGACGAACTCTCCTAAAAATGAAGTGATGAGTGATTTCGAACCCTCTCAAAAACACGAATGACCTCTTTGAAAAAAATTTCAAATTGTTAAAAGTTTTCCAATACTACCAACAATGGTATCATTAGATTATGTGCATCTTAGAAATTATTTAGTAATTTAATTGCATCATCAACATTAGTAATTAACTCTTTCAATAATTTTTAATCATTTCATCCCTAAAATTTTTTAAAAATTCTTATGTTTATAAAATATTCCAATATGCTTATGTGTCATGGCTAACATAAAAGTTCTCTTATGAAATTGGTTCACATCCTATGTGACATTGCTAATGAAATCGTTAATTTAACAATCTTGTTAATTAGTAATCACCCTTACATCCCTAACAATTGCTAGCTCATAAAGGTGCTATATCATCCTCCACATTATTTAGCAATTGCTAAAACACTAGTGATATACGTACTCTTAGATTTCTATTTGAAAAATGTGTTTTTTCCATATCAACAAAATAAAAATTGGACTTGGAATGAAGAATTACACTCGAATAAGATGAAAAAATAAGTATAATTTTAAAGTTGTAGGACTAAAATCAATATTGGGCTTATTAAATTCGTCTTTAAAAATAAGAGACAAATATTTATATATAAAAACATAAAAATGGAGTTAAATGGAAGAAGTTATGTTTATTTAAACAGAAAATTTATTTGTAAATACCTAATCCGCCCACCTAAATCCAAACCTTTAGATGGAAAAGGAGTCATGTGACGGCCGAAAAGAATTCCATGTATGTTGAAGTCTGATTTAAGCATCAGATACGAAGTTAGGATAAATTTTTTGTTGTTAGGATACCCATTTGTATTTTTACAGTTAGAACACTTTTTGATCATTAAATTTTTTTAAATTTATTTCACGGTTAGGATTACTTTTTTGTTGTTTTTGATTCCTTCAAGAAACTTATTAAATCAAATTTCATTTCCTTTTATTTGTTATTTAATTTTTTTTTGTAATCCCACATAATTTCTCACACATTTTCGATAGTTATTGTTTCCCTTTTTTGCTTACGTAATCTTTTTCTTTCTCCGGCGACGTCTGTTTTTTTTCGTCGATGGCGTTTTTCACGTTTGATCATTTGGTCATCTGATCGTTCTTTCTATTTCGTCCATTTGCAGCTACAATCTTTGCTCTCCTGCCCTCTCAATCCGATTATTCACTTTGAGAATCCTATTGACTATTCCTTTAGCATCGTATTTACTTAGTCTTTCTTTCCTTCCATGCACTCAGAAAAGTCCTTAGTAGTTCGCAGGCAGATTAGAATACATTTCTGCACGAAGCAGGTAAACCAATGCGCCCGGATAAATAGAAAACAAGATGTGAAATACCTTACTTGAGAGCTCTAAAGCTATCAAACCAGGCTTTCAAGAAGCAGGGGCTGTGCAATCCACAATCCAAGAAGTCATGGCTCAATTTTTTTCGCAGATAGATCCATGGTTTAGCCTCTTAGGGGCCATTTCTCCAGATCGTGAGTTCGCTTTTTTCTATCCCTGGAAAAAAGAAGAGAAGGATCCGCAGCATTTTCCAAAAACGCTTTCCTCGGAGTCTAAGGGGAATTGAAAGAAAGATAGGTTGGTCACCTGCCTTCACAGTTCTTTGTTTTCTTTAAGCGTTGCTTATTATTTAATTCTTCATTGAACAATTTGAGTAGGAGTCTTTTAATTTTTAATTTTTGTTTGCTTCCTACTGTTCATTCTTTTTCATTCATATTTCGTTCTTGCTGAATTTATTTTTTCTTGCATGCAACATGAATGTTGTTCGATATGCACTTTCATCTACTTCCTCTTTCAATTCCGTTTCGCCGCCCCCTCCCCTAGTTCCCCCACAGGTACGCTATGTACCTTCTTTAACGGTTAAGTACTAATTTGGTTACTTAATTTTTTCCTATGTTCCTTTTTAATGTATCTGGACATTTTTTCCCAAACGTTGTTCAATCTAATTCTTCTGACAATGAAATCGATGAAGGTACCAGTTATTACGTTTTAGTACCGTTTGTTCCTTTTATTAAAAATGTTTATTTTTTTCTAATGTTATTCGCCTCGACTACACAAATTGATCTTCTTTTTTGCTTCCTTCTAGATTTAGGCCAATCTAACGGCCATTATGCTCTAACCAATGAAGGTATTATTTCTTTGAATCGGAAAGGACTCATTTACACTCATCGTTTCTCCTGGTATGAAATACATTTTTTGTACATCGGCTTCTGTGAAGGTGAGAGGGTCATCTTTAATGAAGAAGAAGGATTTGTTTCTTGGATCATAAGCCCCCAACGCCAAACGGTTGAAAAAACTCGTACATTGACCCAATTTGGACCAACAAAACACCACCAAACCCCATCTCTTCAAAAGCCTATAACTTTGGAGGAGACACGAATTTCAAACTCAGCAAATCTCTGATCTTTTTCGGGCTACACCAACAATGAATAACAAACACTTTCGAGTTCCCCTACGTTCAATTGGAACATATAACTAAATTGTCACAATGATCTACATTAATATTTCACCGAACTAAGCGGTTAGAAATATGCCATTTACCTATTATTTCCTCTCATTTTTCGGTAATCATCCCTATCCGTTTCCTCATAACTTTCTCCGATAGGTCACCATCTTCTGACGTTGAAACCCTCACATGCCATTCAAGTCTTAATACCTATTTTATCATATTAAAAAAACAATTCAATACCAAACAACATCAAACTAACCTAATTACATTAATTTTCATGTTTTAATACCAAATTTTGAGACAACAAGTTTGAAACCTATTTACTTGTCCATTTTGTAACTTTCCAACGTTTCATAAACAAGTACCACAACTACAAATAAGGAACCCAATGGCACTTGTCATGAATAAGAGTACATAACATACAATCCTAATTTAGTACTATATACCCTGTACCTCCCTTAAAATTAAGAAACCATATTTCCCAAATTGAAAACCAAGTCCCACATTACGAATCAAACTGATATCACTATAATCAGATTACTAAT
Organism: Linum usitatissimum; assembly: GCA_030674075.2. Classification (NCBI taxonomy): domain Eukaryota; kingdom Viridiplantae; phylum Streptophyta; class Magnoliopsida; order Malpighiales; family Linaceae; genus Linum; species Linum usitatissimum. The sequence continues at coordinate 3,879,750 of JAUJYP020000848.1, forward strand.
CTGTCAAAAACCCTAACAAACTTATTGATACTAACCTCTGTTCTTGATGTGGGTTGTTGCATCTCGTCTCGAGCAGTTGAATCTTGAAATTTGTTGCGCGGAGAGGCCGTGTCTTCCACTGATCTATTTCCTCACGGTGGTTGTTGCCGTGAACGACTGCGAGTCATTCGTTGTGAAGCAGAGTGTTTTGGACGCATTTTTGTCTGCTGGTACTGAGTAGGAAGAATTGGAAGTCGATGCCGGTTGAAATCATAACGAACTGGGAAAAACTAGGGAACTAGTCTGTTCCTATTGGTACAATGGCTTGGAAGAAACTGTAATCCAAGACTCCGGTCTTCGACGACTCTGATTACTCTGCATTAGAAGAAATCGTGGCAGATTAAAAGTCATTCGAAGAAGGATAGAAATCGACATCTTTGGAGATTTCATTCGATTAAAAAAACATTGATAAATTGGGGTTTATCTTTTTGGATTTGCTGTTGTTGAGGAGGCTGCCGACACTATCAATCCACCAAAGCTAGTCGAAATTATTCACTATCAACTATGGCGGTTTCCATTCTAGTTGAGAAAAAAATAAATTTTTTATAGCAAATGTAAGTGGATCATTAAATTAAATATATTTTTTTATCTCCATACCTTTCTTTAATATGATCATTAAATTAAATATCTAAAATTTCTTGATTTAATAAAAATGTCCTAGCATTAGAACACATAAAAGGTGTCAAATGACATCACTTTTGGGGCCAGGACGGTGGTTAGGTGGACAAAGTGATGTCATTAGTTAAATATTAATTCTTAATGACCACAGACTCTGGACAGATTCAGAAGGCAAATTGAATCATCAACGACGACTTCATATTGACTCGGGCGTTGAAATATCCCTTATGTTCTTCTTCTATATAACGGCTGAAAAACTTGTCATCGACAAACTCGATCATCCTCCCCGCCCCCAAGCCAGAATCTCTTTTCTCGTTACAAAATTAACTGAACCTCTAACATGAAGGTAACTGGAATCGTGCATCTCTAATCTATATAATATAATGGCGTCTTGTCATTCCCCCCTTAAACGAGCTAGTTACCACTCATATTTTGTTGAAACAGAAAGCGGTGTTCAAATTCGATCTGCAAGGCGACAAAGATTGGCATAGAGCTATTAAGATAGTCACCGGAATTCCAAGGGTCGACAGCATCTCCTTGGACCGGAAAGACAAAAAGCTGACGATGACCGGAGACTTTGATCCGGCGAAGATAGTGAGCAAACTTAGGAAGCGGTGGTGGACCGACATAATATCTGTGGGACCTGCAGAAGTGAAGCAAGATGAGAAGAATAAGGAAGAGGAAGATAAGGACAAGAATTTTAAGGCAGAGGTCACTGGGATCCGCATGTACTATGGTTCTGCTATGCAAACCGATGAATTTTCTACCTCCAGAACACGTATCCAGGCTGCTTCCTCCTTCTGGCGTGGGTTCTTCTTCCAAAGATGAGAATGCGCAGCCTATGCAAGAAGCATCTGAAGAACAACGAGTAGGGGATGAAGGGAATTCGTCTGGGAATATGGAGAAAGACGTTGTTGACATGATTGACCGACTTTCGAGTTTGAGTTGTGATGAAAATGAAATGCCAGAGAGTGTGGTAGCTTGGTTGGCAGAGCTGGAACAAAGCATGAAGGTGAAGACTGCTCAAGCTGAAAACTTGAAGGAGGTGGATGCAAGGTTGACAGCTGGAGGATTGGAGCTGAGTTTTCTGGACGGAGAATTGTCAAGGATTTTGGTGGAGGAAGAGGAGATAGAGGCTGAGCTTCAACGTTTGAAGAACAAGAAGAGTGAGATAGACGGTGCAGCATTAGGAACCAATTCACAGTGAACCATATGATAATATGAAGCAATATGACCCTTGTTGGGTCCAGAAGTCCATTGATCAAGAGACTAATGTAAACTCTAGAAACACCTGCAGGCCCCAATTGATTCCTTTGTTGAAATGAAATGAATAAACTGATATGTTAAGCAATTTGGTTTATTGATTAAAACTGTACTAAAATATAATACAGGGACTGAAAAATACATTTCTAAAATTGAAACGTCGAATTGGTTAAAACCGCGAGTCCCAACGGAGGTTTCTTCCGTGGTTAACTGATTGGGTGCGACGAAAACTGGTGCGCCACTATTTCTCCATAGTTCATCAACCTTGAAGAACAAATGTCTTGTTTGCATGATCACAGCTGCGAAGTACACGATTGTTCTATTAGTTTGATTCAGAGATCGATTGAATGAGCAGAGAAAGAGCAGAAGGAAGAAGAAGATAGGAATGGAGTCTGAAAACTCTTAACCATTTCACTCTGTTTGGTTGGGTTTATATACCAACCCAACGGTAACAAAACAGTAAAACAGAAAGGTGAAAAACGCGGGTAAAATCACGTGGCAAAGTTTAATACATCAACGACAAGAAACAAACGGAAATTGAAACGCATCGTTTCACTTAAGCATCTCTTCTCTTCTTTCTTCACGTTGACCAACGGTCTTCTTCCTTTTGCTTAACGCCGTTTGTTCTTCATCATCGTTTCTGCATTTCACACCCTCCCACAAGTTGGAGAGTAGATGTTGTATACTCCCAACTTGCTAAGCAGCATCTGTAAACGAGTTCTATGTAAGGCCTTAGTGAACACATCTGCAGGTTGATCATTCGTTCCTATGTGCTTCAGCATGATCATTCCTGACTTAATTCTTTCTCTTATAACATGACAATCAATCTCAATATGCTCCGTCCTCTCATGAAAAACTGGATTCTCTGCAATATAGATGGCTGATTTATTATCACAATAAACCACCATAGGTAGAGGAACCTTGACATCCAGCTCCTTGAGCAATTCTGACATCCACTGCATTTCACATACTAAATGAGCAATTGATCTATACTTAGCTTCAGAGGATGATCTAGAAACAGTTCCCTGTTTCTTAGACCTCCATGTAATCAATGAGTCACCAAGGTATGTGCAATAACCATAAATGGATCTTCTGGTGTCTGGACATGCTGCCCAATCTGAATCACAATAACTTGTCAAGCATAGATCATTAGATGACTTATATATAAGACCCTGTCCTGGTGAGGATTTCAAATACCTCAACACTCGATGTGCTGCTTCCAAATGTCCACTATAAGGATTATTCTGAAACTGGCTCAATTGCTGAACCGCAAATGTTATGTCAGGCCTTGTGATCGTTAGATAATGTAGCCTTCCTACCAAGTTTCTGTACATGGAAGGATCCTCCAAGGGATCACCTTGTTGTGTGCTCAAACGTAAATTCACTTCCATAGGACTCTTGCTTCCCTTTGCTTCCAGAAATCCAGTATCTGTGAGAAGCTCCACACAGTACTTTCTCTGATTCATTACAATTCCTGCCTTAGAACGAGCAATTTCCAGGCCCAGGAAGTATCTAAGTTCTCCCAAATCCTTTATTTTAAACTGTTGATGCAGATAAGTCTTTACTTCTTTGATTCGTGACAAATCCTTTCCTGTCAGTATGATGTCATCAACATAGACCAACAGTATTACCTGTGATTGTCCAGTCTCCTTAACAAACAAGGAGTAATCTGAACTGGTTTGCTTGAAACCATGCTTCAATAATGCACAAGTGAGCTTAGAAAACCATTGCCTACTGGCCTGCTTCAATCCATATAGGGATTTTCTTAACTTCAAACATGTGCCCTGTGGGGCATCCAATCCTGCTGGAATTCTCAAATATACTTCTTCATTCAAATCTCCATGTAGAAAAGCATTCGACACATCCATTTGCTCCAAATCTCTAGCTGCTGCAACTGCTAATAAGGCCTTAACTGTGTTTATCTTAGCTACTGGAGAGAAGGTGTCCACGAAATCAACACCTTGTATTTGATAAAAACCTTGTGCCACCAGTCTGGCTTTATGCCTTTCCACACTTCCATCTGGCTTCAGCTTTAATTTGAATACCCACTTTGTCCCTAATTTGTGTAATTCTTCTGAGTCTGGAACCACATCCCAAGTATGATTCTCGTTAAGAGCTCCAAGCTCGTTCTGCACTGCCACGTTCCAATTTGGATCTTTCATAGCTTCTTTGTAAGTCTTTGGTTCCTGTTGGATCATTACACTCAAAGCAAAACCTTTAAATTGTTCAGAAAGATTGTCATATGATATGACTGAAGCAAGAGAGTGTTTGGTAACACTTGCATCCAGATGATAATCCTGTAAATGTACAGGTGGACGTCTTGTTCTAGTAGAAGTCCTGACATCCAGCAGAACGGGCTGCATTCCCTCCCCTGCTGGATGAATCTCAGGATCTGAAACTTCCTCATCTTCCTCACTATCAGGAAGTGTACCCTGCAGCTGGGATGAACGATTAGTGACATGTGAATATGGATTTGGAGCTACTGACACTGAAGAGTGTGATGAACTAGGATCATTACTAGGAATGGGAGATTTTTGTGGTGATGGAAAAGGAACATCAGTATGCACAGCGGGAGATATTAAAATTTCAGATTCAACGGGTGTAGTGGTAGACAGTGTGTCGGACTTGAAAGGGAAAATATTCTCATAGAATACGACATCTCTGGATATATACACATTATAGGTAGCAAGATCAAGCAACTTATATCCCTTAATGTGAGAAGGAATTCCAAGAAGAACGCTTTGTTTAGCACGAGGTTGGAACTTGCCTCGATTGTGAGAAAGAGTGGTAGCATAAGCCAAACACCCGAAAACTTTAATGTGAGTGAGAAGAGGAGGTTGATTGTAAAGTATTTCGAAATGGGTTTTGTTTTGTATAGCAGAAGAAGGTGTTCTGTTGATTAAGTACACAGAATGAAGAACAAAATCAGACCAATAAACTAGGGGGAGACCTGACTGGAATTGTAAGGCTCTTGCTACATTCAAAATGTGTTGGTGCTTTCGTTCTACTTTAGCATTTTGCTGAGGTGTTTGGACGCATGACATTTGATGAATTATACCATGCTGAGAATAGAAATCTGACATATGGAATTCTCTCCCTTGGTCACTCCTGATCATCTTAACTTTGGTTTTAAACTGGGTTTGAACCATGGCACAGAAGGATTGTAATAGAGCTCGAGCCTCAGACTTATATTTCATTAGATATATCCAAACTCCTCGTGAATAATCATCAACAATGGTAAGGAAATATAGAAATCCATCATATGATTCAGTGGATAAAGGGCCCCAAATGTCAGTGTGTATTAGATCAAAAGTAGTAGCAACAGTCGTTTGGCTGCTATGAAAGGGCAAGCGTTTGTGTTTAGAAAAATGACAAATGGAACAATGAGTTAGAGTTTCAGGAACAATGTTCTGATCATGATTGCTCAAGAGCTTCAATTTCTCTGCACTAGGATGTCCCATTCGCCAATGCCAGAGACTGATCTCTTCTGGTTGATAACTGTGACTAACAGCTACCTGAGATTTGTAAGTAGGAAGGGAAGAAGAAGATGAAATGTGTTTGTCATTTGGCTGGAGATGGTATAGTCCTCTAGTCTGAGTGGCTAAACCAATCGTCTTGCCTGTGGTGAGATCCTGGAGCTGACATTTGTTGGATTGGAATGTAAGGGAAACAGGAAGGTGAGAAGTTAGCTTACTGACTGAGACGAGATTGAAGTGAAAAGTTGGAACACATAGCACGTTATGGATGACTTGACCATGAGGGAGTTTTACACTACCAACATGACTAACAGACATAGGAGAAGAGTCAGGAAGGTAAACATTGACTCCTTTAACAGATTTATATGAGATGAAATGTTTAATGAAACAGGTGATATGGTCAGAAGCTCCAGTATCCAGTATCCACAAATCAACTAAATCAGGACATGAACCAGCAGACAAAGTGTACTTACCTGAGTCATTTGGAAGAGTTGGAATTCCCGATCCTGAGATGGTTGGCTTTGCTTGCTGGACTGCCTGTAGCAATTGTTTGAGTTGAGTCAACTCAGCACTTGAGAGAGTGAGAGCAGCTGCTACTGTGGGAACTTCTTGTTGTTGATCTACTGATCCAGCAAAATGAGTAGAGGAGCTAGAACTATTTACATTTTGAGCATTTAGTTCTTGTTGCTTCTTCCATTTCAATTTCCTGCACTCATCTAAAATATGTCATTCCTTCTTGCAATATCTGCAAAACTTCTTCCCAGCTTGCGTGTAATCTCTTGAATTCCCACCGGCTGCCATTACCATCCTTCCATCATCGCTGGATGGAACAGCAAATGCTACGTTCTGTACTCCACTATCCTTTCCAATTACTATACCACCCCTTAGCTTCTCTTCATGTTGTAATGCATGATCATATGCAGAACTGATAGTTGGTAATGGTGTCATCATAAGCAACTGTGTCCTCACTACATCAAATTCATCATTTAAACCCCTGAGAAATCTGATAAGGTAATCTGTATCTTGCTTTTCCTAGAAAGCTACTACTGCTGCACAAGGCAGAACATTAGCTGGAGCACAAGTGCAAGGAACAATAGGAGAAAACTGGCTGTATTCCTCCCAGAGTCCCTTAATCACTGTGTAATATTGAGTGACTGATTTCTGACCCTGCTTACATCCATGTATCTCATCTTGTAGATTAGCCATCTTTAGAGCATTAGCCTGTCCAAATCTTCGTTTAAGTTCTTGCCAGAGAACTAGAGCATTTTCATGATTCAGTACGCTTCTACGAATCTCTGGATGTAATGAGTTAGTAATCCAGCAGAGCACCATTGTATTACACGCATCCCATAGAGGATATCGCTCACTAGTTGTAGCTGAAGGGATAATGGATCCGTCGATGAATCCTACCTTGTGCTTGGTTTTCAATGCAAAACGCACAGATCTACTCCACATTTGGTAGTTTGATCCGTCTAACACAGTATTGACTATAGATTGTGATAGATTCTCATTAGGATTAAGGTAATAAGGATTACCAAAAGTCAGATGAATAGAGGAGGTTATCGGAGACGTATCTCTGCTGCAACGTATGTTCCCCATGGATCCAAACGTGAATCCTGGAGATTGTTGATGATTTTGCTGTTCATCATCATCATCATCATCTTCGTTACTTCGATTCATTGTTGCTAATCAGATAGCATAAGGCTCTGATACCATATTAGTTTGATTCAGAGATCGATTGAATGAGCAGAGAAAGAGCAGAAGGAAGAAGAAGATAGGAATGGAGTCTGAAAACTCTTAACCATTTCACTCTGTTTGGTTGGGTTTATATACCAACCTAACGGTAACAAAACAGTAAAACAGAAAGGTGAAAAACGCGGATAAAACCACGTGGCAAAGTTTAATACATCAACGACAAGAAACAAACGGAAATTGAAACGCATCGTTTCACTTAAGCATCTCTTCTCTTTTTTCTTCACGTTGACCAACGGTCTTCTTCCTTTTGCTTAACGCCGTTTGTTCTTCATCATCGTTTCTGCATTTCACATGTTCTGCTGATTGGTCTCTCTACAAACATGTGGACCTCGCCAAGGTGACCATTTCCTTTCTTCCTACTTCCAGTTGGCTACGCCAGTTTGATTGCTTTGGCTTGGCTTCCCCAATTTCACATCTGTTAGTAGGTTTCTCCTTTAATTTGTTGGCTTTCTAGGTTTCCGCTCTAAATGAAGCAGTTCCTGGAAGTGCCAAGTCGGTCTTCAAAGCCTGGGAGCACCGCCTGAATCTCTCAGCGGTAAGTAAGCTCACTTCAATTCTTGTTTCTTAGAAGGCTTAACGAAGCATATATAGCGATTCAGTGAAAGTGGAAACTCTTTTTGTGGGCGTTGAAGCATATGAAGCCACTTTCTATCACTTGGCTGATTGTTTTACTACCATGCCAGGGGGTCTTGGAAAGCAATGATGGAGATCCTGAACTGCTTGTCTACGTCCCGTACGTGTCTTAATTCCCTTTCCTTTTTCCTTGATATATATCCTGCTCGTTCTTCTACTTGTTCGCTGGAGGATCATTTACCTTGGATGTCAACGTAGTTGTAGTCCTACTGTCCCAGTGCTATGTGATTTTGGTGATGTCAGGTTGGGCATTGTATTTTCATTTGTTTGAGGACTTCGTTGTGGGATCATATATATGATAAACCAATCTCTGTTTTTTAATAATCTGTTTAAGCCATTATGAGAATAAAAGCTCAATCCTTAGATAGCGGTGGTCTTGGGTATATACTCTACTACTTTGATGTCCAATGATAATCACTATATTTGAGTGGAGAACCTGATGTTGAAGTTACTCTTGGGATTACCTTAATCAAATACCCAATTGTAGTTTTGCCTGAAAATATGTTTGTTAGACTCTGTGCTGCGGTTTGGCTGTTATAAGTGCCTCAATTTTGCAATCAGTTTGCTTCCGTCTTTACTGATTGCTTGTTCTACTGTACAAATTGCTATAGGTTCACATCCGATGTCAAGATCAAGAGCATCTCAATTGTCGGTGGGGCCGATGGAACAAGTCCCTCCAAGATGAGGGTGTAAGTTAGACTTGTTTGCTGCAGTATATCCATTTCTTGATTGCAGTAACTAATACGGCTAGCTGAAAGAGCACGTTTCTCTTACTGCAGCCACTAGATAGCTTGCATAATGTTAGTCCAACTGGTGGAACAAATGAATTTATTTGAATGTCATCATTGTGATGACATACTGATTGGCTTATTCATGCTGGAATTTGTCTGACTATTATGTACTTATGGAGCAAGACTTAAAGTAATGTGTTCCTTGTATTTGTGCCACTTATGTACCTTCATTGACCTTTAACCCTCTGTTTATTTGCCTTGCCAAATGTTTGGCATTATTCTTCCCTTGTGATGGAAGTTCTCATTAATTCTGCTTCTAGTCCAAAATAGTGACTGATTAAGATAGCCTACTGCTAAATAGTGAGCTGATTAAGATATACTTGGTTTGCTTTTGATTTTTGAAATTCCTCCTATCTGTTGATCCTCGTGACATTTTACTAGAGATGACTCTCACATTTAAGAAGATGGAAATCATTTCGCAACAACATTATCCTCTCTTCTTTTCTGTTCTGAATGTCTTCACTGATTTCTATTTGTTCTGTAAAACTGCACCGTGTTTTATCCTTTAACTCTATATGTAGGTTTATCAATCGAGAAGGAATTGACTTCTCCGATGCTCAGGACATGCAAGCTATTCAGGTACTCGTTCCTTCTGCAACTGCGGTGCCTTGATGTATTTTTGTACTTTGGCTTACTTCGCTAGTTTGTTTTTTTTATCTTTTTTGCAAGGAGTGGGAGTTGGCCGAAAATCTGCAAGGAGTGCTAGAGTACCAAACCAGGTAACTGGGCCCAACTACACTTTAGTACAACTGTACAAGATACGTTGAGTATTAACATGGCAACTATCAAACCAGGAAAGATAAAAAAGCATACCAGTTGCCCTTCCCAACTTGTTTACACTGAATTTGTTGTCGTTTTAAGTGGGATAGCTGAATTTTTGTATCACATAACAGATATGCCAAATTTCAGTGTGTTTCAAGCATCACGTTACACTTCCCTGAGAACTTCGGAGGTGATCCTACTCAGATACACTACATAGGATTCAAAGGTGAAGTAACTAAGGTAATCTACTACGCCGTGTGATCATTCATTCATGATACTTTCTGTCCTTTGATATTCTGCATCTCAGCTAAACCATTTTCCGGTTTGTGGCGACCAGAATAAGAGGAATGCTGTCGCAACGATTGTGTACGAACTGATGTCAAATCCTTCAGACCATAAGTAAGAGTTTATTAACTCAATCGGGCTTTCTTTTCTGGTTTAGCCGTTGGCTCATCTCCTGAGAATGTTGGGTGGGTTTGCAGGACAAAGGCTGAAACAGGTGGAGGTGTTTCACACGTGGGATGAAAGATTCAATTGATCAACCTTTCTTTGGTTATGATGGTGGGTAGTTTGTTCCAATATGCCATGAGGAAGTTGTACTAGAGGACGGTTGCTTGTGAGTGGTCCTGTTTATTCGTGGTTGTACTTGCTGGCTCGAAAGTAGCCATCGAAACTGTTTGAAAATAGAGTGATTGTACATCATTAATCTTAATGACATTGGAAAAGGTAAAGAGTCTCAGATTCTATCGACGGAGAACTAATCTTAATGACTATGGCTGCTGCAGTCGCAGATTCCACACTCGCTTCTTCAATCCTTCTCGAAGATGACGATGATTGGATCATATTGACGATGCGGTGGAGATTGAACTGGGATGATAAGAACAAGCCGATGATTGGATCATATTCATGCACGACAGATGTTAAAAATGAAATCTCCTCTTAAAATGTAATTCAGGGTTGATGAATTGGTAATCTAGATTTGGAATTTGATGAATTGATGAACTGAGATATGAAAATAGAATTGATAATCCACCCATGGATCATCCAAATCCAATTCATATATGACTGTTTAACATTCATAAATTCATACATCCATGTTCCATCTATCCATATGGATTGGATTTAAATTAGGATCTAAACTATATAGATCGGATCGTATATGGACAAAAATATCTGTGAATAAATAATCGTCCCTTGCCACACTTGTGTAACGTGCTCATTGCAACATGTTTGTTAAATCGATAAAGATGATAAACGTTGAATAAAAATAAAAAGAATTTAAAATAAATAATATGAACATAAGAACAATAACACAAATAATTTAAACTTTGATTTCTTTTCTCCCTTCTTCCTCTCAACTCATTCTCCCCTTTAAATATTAAAATGTTTCAAACTTATTCAACCCCGATCTAATGTCGTGAGGATACCTCCTTAATGTCCTACCAATGAGAACATTTTTGATAGTATTAGATTAAATGAATAAGATCTAATAGTTTTGAATTGAAAAATGGTTATGATATTGGATTGTAACTAATCTAATAAATTTGTAGATATTACCAAAAAAAAGGCAAAAAACAAAGGTATGGTAGAAATCTTGGAGAATCTCACAAATCAAGCATAAATCATTCCACCTTCTCTCATTCTATTTTTTATTTTTTCTAAGTTGAATCCAACAAACGAGTCGTCTACAAAAAAACAACCACAACGACCGAAAGTTCCTTTATCATATATTTTGTTGGCCACCCATTCAACGGTCGGAATAAGAAAGTCTCTGACGAGCGTCCGCAAACAACAACCACCAATAAAATGTCACTAAGAACCACCAATACCCGCTATTCCAGGAAACTACCACCTCCGACAGTGACAATTGGATCGGAAAATTTTCCTCTTTTCTGATTGATATTTGTGCTAGCTTGTTCCAAATTTTTGATTTAGTAACATTGTGAAGTTTTAGATTTTATGTAACTATCTAACTTGAAATCGTTTCCCCTTTCTTTCTTGTAATTTTTTTCCTTTTATGGGATTGCTTGTTCCGATTTGTGATGTAGTAACATTGTTAACTATTATTTTATTCCCACCTAATCGATATGAGTTCCATCTATAAATTTGATAATTTGACGAGTTGGAAAACTGTTCCACATTTATAAAACCGGAACCTCCTATTGTAAACAATATGAATAATTCAGTTCTCAAGGTGTGAAATGACACAGCTGGCAGTGATGTGGCATTCAACGGATAAATTATTAGTTTTTCTATTATTATTCCTTTATCTTGTTTCTCTCTTTGTTTTCTGCTGCTTCTTTTCTTCTTCTAGTCAATTACTGAGAATGTATATATTCTAGATCTTTTACGTAATTGATTCATTCAATTCAATAAACATAATTCTACCAAACTTCTCATGGTATCAGAGTCCCGATTCTCTCAATCCCTTCTTTTATGATTTTTATTCTTTTTTTATTCAATGAAGAAATCATCTCAAAGCTCCACTACAATAACTATAATCTCATCCACTTCATCAAACACCTTCACCGATCACTTTGCTAATTCGCTGTACATCACCCCTTGGGATAGTCTCTCTGCTCCGATTGTCGGAGTAACACTCAGGAAATAGAATTATCATGTCTGGAGGTGCTCCATAAGCGTCGCGTTGAGCATAAAAAACAAAATCAGCTTCATTGACGATTCATATCTAGCTCCAGCATCTGATGATATATCGTACTCAGCTTGAATCTACAGCAACTTTGCCATCCTCAATTGGATTCTCAATTCTGTTTCAGATGACATCGCTCAAAGCTCATATCCTATGACAATGCTGCTACTGATTGGAAGGATCTCAAGCATCGATTCTGTCAATGCGATGCGATCCGGATTGCAGATCTGCAATCTCGCATCTCATCCTATGATCAAGGTGAAATCAATGTCACTCAATACTTTACTAATCTGAAGGTCTTATGGGAGGAGTACTTGCAATATCGTCCTATTCCTCCTTGTAAGCGTAATCCTAGACACGTTAGTGATTGCAACGTGGTTACCCAGATGCTTCTCTATCAAGAATGGTCGTGTTTCTATTGCTCCTCAAAATATCGTGTCGAACGTAAACACCAACAGCTCTTAGCAGTAGCTAGAGCTCTCAAATTCCAAAGTGGTTTGTCTCTCAGGTTCTGGGGGATTGTGTATTACATGCACGCTATTTCATCAATAGATTTACTACACCCATGTTAAATAATAAGTCACCCTATGAAACTCTCTACAAAACCTCACCAAGTTATGAACATTTGCGAGTCTTTAGTTCCTTGGCCTATGCTAGTATCCTTAGTCACAATCGCACCAAATTCGCCCTTTAGATCAACTCCATGTGTCTTCATTGGATTCCAAAGTGGAATCAAAGGTTACAAACTGCTTGACATAACCACTCGAAAAATTATAATTTCGAGAAACGTTATTTTTTATGAAAACATCCTACCATATCATGTCCCTAATAATACTACAAACACCATCATTCCTCTCAATCTTTCTTACACTCCTATCACCTTAGATACTCTTATGTCCGAAAACATGGATGAACACATTGAACCACCTGAAATCAGAACAACCAACATTCACCAAAACAAAGAACCAAAAAAATCCCTACATAGTATACCTATACCAATTCCTGACATCATTGAACCTCAGTCACCTACCACTAATATTCTCCACATTGCCATGCCTCACAAACCTAATTTTACACCAACACCATTCCTCTCAGACATTCTACAAGAGTCACCAGACCACCATCCTATTTACAAGACTACCACTATGCCCTTTTGATCACCAATCAAATTCCCTCCAGTACCTCTCGATTTCCTTTACATAAGTATCTTTGTAGTGAACAATTATCTCCTACTCACAACTGTTTTGCTTTGTCTATTTTTGTTGAACCTGAGCCCCAAATCTTTGAAGATGCTATGTGTTCACCACGTTGGAGGAAAGCTATGTTGGAGGAAATGCAAGCTCTTGAGGCCAATGGTATATGGACAGTTACTGATCAACCCTTAGAGATAAGAACCGTAGGATGCAAGTGGGTATACCAGGTTAAATTCAATCCAGATGAAAGTGTACATAAGTATAAGGCTCGACTTGTAGCAAAAGGCTACACCCAAGTATATGTAGTGGACTTCACTGACACATTTTCTCCGGTTGCAAAAATCACCTCTGTCAAAATGTTATTAGTTGTTGCTGTAGCTAAGGGCTAGAATTTGCATGAGTTAGACATTAGCAACGTCTTCTTGCATGAAGACCTAGATGAGGTAGTTTATATAGATCTTCAAGGAGGCTATGAAGTTGAAGGAGATGGGAGAAAAGATGGGAGAAAATGATTTGTGCTTGATGGAAGGGATGAAGAAAGAGTAGAGAAAGCATTGAAGTACTTTTTTGGGTTGGGAGTTACAATAAATCAATCAAGGATTTTAATGTGTTAGAGAAAGCATTGCTTAGAGCTTATTGAAGAAGCAGGACAGTTACATAAAAGCCATAAAAACTCCATTTGATTACAAGGAAATATTACAAGCAGATACATGAACTCCCTTGATCTTCACTGATTACAAATAACTTATTGGCAAATTGCATAACATCACCATCACTAGCCTGATATAAGCTATGCTATGCAACAATTAGCTCAGTTTCAAGGTAAACCTATAGATTTACATTTGAAAGCTACTCACACGGTGATACATTACCTGAAGAATGCACCAGGACAGGGTCTTTTTTTATAGCAAGAACAATACCTTGCAAATGACAGGTATAGTGATTCAGACTGGGCTAGCTGTCCAGACACGCGGAGATCAACTACTAGATATTGCATCTTCATTGGAAATGCCTTGATTTTTTGGAAAACTAAGAAGCAGAGCACTGTCTCTCGATCGTCATCAGAAGCGAAATACATAGCATTAGCTGTTGTGAAGTACAATGGATGAAGGTTCTTCTGATGGATCTGAGAATCTCACATGACTCTCTAATTCAGCTTCTTTGTGATAGCCAATCGACGAGTCACATTGCTCATAATCCATTTTCCACGAGCGCACGAAGCACATCCAGATTGATTGTCACGTGATACGTGAGCGGATAGAAACGAGATTGGTGAAACTCTGCTACGTTACCACAGAAACACAACTCGCTGATATCTTCTTGTTAGCAAGCTGGGTGTGTTGAACATTTACTCTTCAACTTGTGAGGGGTGTTAAATGATACAACTGAAAGTGATGTGTCAGTCAATGGATAAGTTATTAGCTTTTTTGTTATTGTTCCTTTCTCCTTTTTCTTTCATTGTTTTCTTTTCTTCTTTTAGTTGACTGAAAACTGAGAATGTATATATTCTAAATCTTTTTGAAATTGATTAATTTTATTCAATAAATATAATTTTACTAAACTTCTCATAAGGTGGTGAGACACGATGTTCCTAAATTTTTATGTCGAACAAATAAGTAACAACCATAATGAAGTCAAAATTTTATTCTAGTCTATCTTTTAATGTACTTTCATTTGCTTTTTGTGAAATTTATATTAATGATGTTTTTGAAATATCTTAATTGAATTTATTGAGAATAAAATAAAATAGAATACCATCCAATTATTCATAAGGGAAAGAGGAAAACAAACAATAAGCAAGATGAAGAAAGAAACAAAAATAGAGCAACCGATCTAAGACTAATCTGTCTTACTGCCATGACCCTATTTCAAAATTTGGAGTTCTGATATTAATTAATCTTCTTCATGTTTATTAACTTTATACATTGATTGATATATTTTTTGTACGTGATCCAGTATATTTTAAATTTGAACATTCCCAATTAAAATCTTTGATCCGGCTTTGGCAATACTAAAGCCTTCAATGAGAGAGAGAGAGAGATAGAGAGAGAGAGAGAGAGAGTAGGATGGAGAATGGTGTTTTGAATTTTGGTGAAAAAGGAAGAAAGCATAAAGCTTTTCCATTATTTTTTGGCTTGGCTTTGTTGTTACGGAGATGTTGTAAGGTAAGGTGTCATCAAATGATGCAGACAAGTTCAGCTTTCCCTTGTAAACATTTTTAGGTAAATTAAATTGGAACCCATAACCTGCTTTCTGTCTCTGTATTGCTCTTTTCGCTCTTATTGTTGATTAGTGTCGTTAAAGGGGAAAAGGTAAACTATGACTCATCATCAGCGGTGGGTGATCCTGGAATGAAAAGAGATGGGCTCAGAGTGGCCTTTGAAGCTTGGAACTTCTACAATGAAGTTGGCCACCAAAAAGCTCATGGAATGGGCAGTCCCAAAGCTTCTGATTGCTTCGACTTCATCAATAATCCAGCACTAGTGGACCATAAGGCCAAAGAAGCTAATAACAAGCTTGGAATTGGAGACCAATTTCCCGGGCTTCCACCACAAGCACTCCACATTCCAGACCTATACGCCGTCCACAAAGAGCTCTACCTTGGATCCCTCTATCAGGTTTGTTGAATAAAGGTAATTTGCAATATAGAATTACCTTTAACAATTTAGAGATTTCCTACTTTAGAAATCTCTCTAAAAATATCTAAATCCTAACTACTCATAATAACTAAACTAATAATCCTAACCACACACTAAACCTACCAAGTGTGCTAGTATCTTCCTAAGGAGGTTGTATTAGCCTATAAATATGAAGCCTCACTTTAGGCAAGTGTGAAGTGTAGAGAAACAAAACAAATAAGAAAGAAGAAGTAGAGAGTGTTCGGTGAGGAGTTTGAAAGGTCCAAGTGACCAAATTGTAATATTCATAAAATTGAGTGATTAATCAAGTGAGTTATCAAAATACTATCTTTTCGATCTTAAACTCCACTACATTTCCGCTAGCACCCCAACAAGGTTAACTCATCATCACCACCATGGCAGTTTTGGATGATCATGCTCAAAAATGGAAAGGAAGGCGAAATCATCTCCATAAAACGCCAAAATCTATGGCGTCAATTCGACAACCTGGCGATGAAGGAAGGCGAAAGCATCAAAGACTTTCATTCTCGTGTTGTAGAGATAGTGAACCAGATCAAAGTCACTGGAGAGAGCAGTGTGGTACACACCACAAAAAAATGGCATAGCAAAACGAAAGAATCATATAATTGTGGAGATGTCAAGAAGCATGATGACTGTTAAGAAAATTCCCAACCAACTATGGGGCTAAGCTAGCAATACAACAATCTACATCCTCCACAGATTGTCAACCAAAGTAGTGAAGAACAAAACACCTTTTCAAGCATCTACAAACCTTTCATGGAGTACTGTCGCACCAACGGAATCAAGAGGCAGTTGACAGTGCGGTACACACCACAAAAAATGGCGTAGCAGAACGAAAGAACCATATAATTGTCGAGATGTCAAGAAGCATGATGACTGCTAAGAAAATTCTCAACCAACTATGGGGCTAAGCTATCAATACAACAATCTACATCCTCAACAGATTGTCAACCAAAGTAGTGAAGAACAAAATACCTTTTCAAGCATGGCACCACAAAAGGCCGCAAGTGGATCACCTCAAAGTATTTGGTTGCATAGCATATGCACACATCTCTACCCCAAATCACGCAAAGTTCAACCAAAAGGGAGAGAAGCTCATCTTCATCGGATATAGTGACGAATCCAAAAGCTATAGACTCTACAATCCATTAAAGAACGAGGTGGTGATTTCATGAGACGTTATCTCCGACGAAATGGCCCAGTGGAGTTGGGAAACTCAGGATACTCAACCTCCATAAAAAAATGAGATCCTGGAGAATCCAACAACTACACCAACAACACCAAATGAGGCGGATCAAAATCCAAGACAAGAAAGAAGTCCAACAACGAGTCCAGCAAGAGACAACTTCAGAGACGTCGTGACAGATTCAGACTCACCTCCATTAAAGGTTAGATCCTTAAGAGAAATTTATGAATCAAGTCACGTAGCATATTTTTCTTGTGAATTCTATACATTTGAAGAAGCAGCAAAAGACAAAGTCTGGACAGAAGCAATGGACATGAAGATCTCAATGATCGAGAAGAGCAAGACTTGGGAGCTCGTGGACAAACCAAAAGATAAGCCGATCATAGATCTAAAGTGGATCTACAAGATCAAATTTAACGAAGACGGTTTCATCCAGAAGCACAAAGCGAGATTGGTGGCAAAAGTCTATTCAAAACAGCCTGGCATCGACTTTCACGAAACCTACGCACCAGTATTGCGGATGGAGACAATTAGAACAGTCATAGCACTAGCAGCTCAAATAGAGTTACTAATATTTCAGCTAGACGTCAAGTCGGCATTCCTCAATGGAACACTAGAAGAAGAAGTCTATATGGAACAACCACGAGGATACGAGAAGAAAGGAGAAGAGGACAAAGTCTATCGACTCAAAAAGGCGCTCTACGGTCTCAAACAAGCACCACGAGGGTGGAACAGCAGAATTAATCGATACTTTCAAGACAACGGATTCCAAAGAAGTCCAAGTGAAGCATCTCTCTACATAAAAAAGGGAGAAAAAAAACTTTTTTATTTTGTACTTATAAGTTGATGACTTGATCTACACAGGCACAAGTCCACAAATGATTGAAGAATTCAAAATGGCAATGATGTCAGAGTTTGAAATGACTGACTTAGGACTCATGAAGTATTTCCTGGAAATTCAAGTAAAGTAGAAACCTGGAGAAATATTCATCTCTCAAGAGAAGTATAGTGAAGACATGTTAAAGAGATTTCACATGGCATCGTGCAAGCCCATAGCGACACCAATGGCGTTGAACGAGAAACTACAACAAGATGATGGAGCAGAAAAAGTTGACGGAAAAATCTACAAAAGTCTAGTCGGATCGCTCATATATCTGACACACACAAGACCAGATATATGTCACGCAGTAAGTCTCATTTCAAGATTTATGAATGAGCCTAGCAAACTTCATTTTGCAGCAGTGAAGAGAATCCTACGATGCCTCCAAGTCATTAAACAATTGGGCCTAAGGTATAAGAAGGAAGAAAGAAGCAAGATAATCGGATACATCGACAGTGATTGGGCAGGATCACTAGATGACCGAAAGAGTACATCTGGTTACATATTTTGCCTAGATACAAAACCTATTTCCTGGAGCTCAAAGAAGCAAAAGACTGTGACATTATCATCAGCGGAAGCAGAATACATTACAGCAATAGATGCAGCATGCGAGGCAATATGGTGTCAAAAATGGAAACTACAACACCAATTCAGGAGCATGCCCTGATAATGGCAAAAAGGTGCCTCCTTTTACGCCAACAGGAAGGTTTCCTTGCAGATGGCTGTATGAACCACCCAACTCTTGAGCATCGACCCACTCGACTTTTTGATGACAAGTGGCTCAGAGGGAGCTTCAATGGTACCTATGACTTGAGTGGTGGTGGTGATGGGTCAATGTACGAGGTTGTGTGGGAGAAGACAGTTACTGATGGTGGTGGTAGTGGGCGTTTCACCATAAGCTCAAGACTTCGAAGAAGTATCCATGGTTGATGCTTTACCTATGAGCTAATAAAACCAGAGGTTTCTCTAGTGGATATCATTATGACACCAGAGGTATCCTCAAAACTGTGAGTTTGCGGACTTCTCATCTTTTTCTTCCGGAGTTCTTAAGGCCGTTAGCTGCTTGAAAAAGGCTTCACAAAAAGCTCGTTCATCAATCAACTCGATTTTAAATGAGCCAGACTTAAGTTAGATATGCTCAGAGTCTGCTTAAATTGGACCTCAAGAGCTAACTTGAATGCTAGCTCGACTATATGGCTGGCCAGTAGACTTAATAATCAACATGGGTTTCGCCTCAAGTGCCACATACAATAAATTATATGTAAATTGTGATTGTGCTAATGAAAATGGTAGCAGTACATTGTTTAGGTTTAGCTATTTTAAACGAAAAAAGTAGATATTTGTAAATTTTTGGATAACTTGTTTTTGCACTTGATTTATCAATATGTAGTATACAAGTTTGAAATTGAATACAAATTTGACTAGACGGGAGGTTTCATAAGTGAAGTTTGAATTGAACTCGAGTTTGCCTCGAGATGTTTAACAAGAAAGACTCGAGCAGGTGCTCTTGCTTGTTATGGATGTTTCTATTTTTGGCAGCTACCAGAGTCACCAAACTTCAAGGTGAGGCTGACGTTGGACATCAAACAAGGAGGGGGAGCAAAGAGCCAGTTCTACTTGATCGACATCGGTAGCTGCTGGAAGAACGACGGATCTCCATGCGACGGGGATGTACTAACCGACGTAACTCGTTACTCGGAGATGATAATAAACCCAGAAACCCAGCCCTGGTGCACTCTTACAAACCCTTCCCGATGTCCACCTTTCCACATTACTCCAAAGGACACCAAGCTGTACAGAAACGACACTGCAAACTTCCCCTATGCAGCATACCACCTTTATAGCGCTCCAGGGAACGCCAAGTATCTCGAGCAACCAGTCAACATTTGTGATCCTTACAACAATACTCAGGCTCAGGAGTTGCTTCAGTTGCTGCCTCATCCCATTTGGGGAGACTATGGCTACCCGACGAAACCAGGGCAAGGTTGGACTGGTGACTCCAAGAAGAGCTGGGAGCTACATGTTGGTACCTTGTCGAGCCGCCTCTACTTTTACCAGGATCCAGGGAGTCCATCTGCAAGAAGAATTTGGACGTCCATAGATGTAGGGACTGAAATCTATGTGAGCGATGAAGAAGAGGTTGCAGACTGGACTCTAAGCGACTTCGATGTCATTCTCACGTACGTTGCTTGAATTCACAAAAGAAACCACCTTTATCATATTGCTTGTAGTTAAAATTATGCTGGTGGTCTGATTTGGTAATGTTCTGTAGCAGGGGCCAGACACAAAAAGAGGATGGCGCAAGAACTGAAATTCATGCGTTGTGAAGAACAATGCCAAATTGACAAAGCTGCAATTCCAGAAAATGCAGCGTATTTATGTTACTTTATTCTAATACTACTAGTGTACAATAAACCTATTGAGAGATTAGCAATGGAGTTTCTATTCGGATTGGATGGGGAGGAACCAGAGAACTCAGCAATAACAGAAACTAAACCCCGTGACAGAAAAAATCGATAAGCACCCTTCAAATCATTTCTGAATCATTGGTATCTTAGAGCAGAATATAGATCTGCTGTACACTACTCTTTACCAAAGCATTGCATGCCGTTGGGATCTACTCCTATTTCCAAATAAATACCTGACTGAAACTCGAAAGACATCCATCAAAGATCAAGGAATCAGACCACCATAAATATCGCTAGTCTTTCATCAACAGTTATTAAGAATTAATTAACGCTGCTACCACTCTAGGAATTCAATGTGCAGCTGTCATTTGGATCATCATCCTGAATCAGATCCTCGTACGAAACGGCACTCTAATCCTATCATGAACAGACCTGCGCTTTGTTTCAACGTTGTCCTTCTCGAGCTGGCTTTCGACCACAAGCCTGCTAACATTTGTAGTCTCATTGGTGATTGCATGTGCAGTTCCATTCGACAAATCATTTGGAGCAGCATTAGTGCCGGCCCGTGCAGTTTCATTGGACACACCTACTGTGTTCTTGGCAGCAGCTGGTCTCATTGGCTTTTGTTGCTTGAATTGTTTCTGAAAGACAAACAAAGGAGATATATATCATTTACCATCACTGATATGGTTTTAAAGATATGAGACTAATTCAATGTGTTCATGGTGCTAATTACTTTTTTCTTCTACTCAAAGGAAGGCTCTACCTCATACTAATCAATGGCATACTTGTATAGACATGCAAAGCCACAAACATAGCATACACACATACAAATTTCTTCAAAAACAGGATTTCATTTCACAGGAAGACGTTGTTACGCACCTCAAACTCAGTTGCTTTCTTCATTATTTCTTTGTATGCTGAAGGCTCTCTCGTCTTTAAGATGTTCCATAAAATTCCACCACCGGTTCGAGAACGTTTTCCATCTGAAGTCATCTGTCCTCCACATGACTGAATAGCACCCACCTGAAAATTGCATGATTCAGCATTGATAACTACAATGTTAAAACGTCTACAAGCATACAGAAACTAAGACCAGGAGATAAACGGAATGGAGGCAATAAAGGGTTAGGATGTCAAGGGATAACCGGCTTAATATTGCCGGCAATGACTTTCAGATTCAGTTTTTAGCCTATAATGTTAGGTAAGATCTCAAATCTACAATCTTGAAGTCTAGGAGCAGCGAGGTTCTTCTATCTATGTTTCTTCTAGGAGTTTATAGAATGAGGGTTTAATCAAAGGCATCGAGTTTTACAAGTGTGTAGACCCAAGAACAAAAAGAACAACCTACACAAGTAGAAGAGAAGCCATGATATATCTCATCTCAGAGAACATAATTTGAAGCACCAAAACGACTTCTGGCAATGAAAATCTGCAAGGGCCGGAAATGGCATACATCATCAGCTACGGTAATGACTTTGAATAAAATGGAGAAACATCAAGCATCCTAGTCCAGAGAATCTTCCATGACCCATATACTAACCTCAATCATCACGATCAAACACCTTTTTTCACTAACCAACAACTAGGTGGTAGTACAGACATTTTCTGATTGCACCCAGCGTAAGGGATGGATCATACTATGCAGAATGGAAACAAAGCAATCCCCACGCAAAACAAAAACAGCGTTGTAAGCATTGAAACATCATCGGGGCTCGGCTCTAGGAATCAGTAAAAGGAATCAATAACAAGCTAGCAAACTACATGATAAATCACATCACAAAGTTCACTCAATAGATGAAATGCACATACGGTGATTTAAGCACAAGTATTGAGAAGAACAGACCTCTCTAACTAGATCGCTCAACACTTCAAGTCCAAGAATCCCAACGGCAGTGTATACCAAATATGATTTCTTTTCTTTCAGACGCCTACACGTATCCAACACAAATCTGCAAAATCGATAGATGCAAAGATTAGGTTGCAGGAAGATGGGGGGAAAATCTACCAAATAGGGAAAACCTAAGAGAATTGAGCATCTCCAAACCTGTCAATGCTTACGGGCAGGCGCAGAGCACCGGCTGGCTTCTTCCTCTTCCTATTACGCCTTTTCTTTTTCGTAGTTGGATGATCGTCAGTTGTTTTAGAAACTCCGTCTCCGCCATTGCCAGTCACACCGCAAGTCTGGCTAGCATCAGTTTGTTCGAGCAACTCGCCTTCTTCAACGTCGACCATATCGACGTCTTCGCCTTCATCGCCTAGTATGGAGTCCAGGATATTGGCTTCGTCTTCCATCAGAAAGGGAACAAGAGTTGCAGCACGGAGTGGTATCCGAACGGCTCGCTGGAGGGAAAGGGTTTTGTAGTTTTTCTTAAACCGCTGAATGCTGATAGGCGGTTTTACAAAATGGATTATTACTTAAGGCCAAATGCGGGATGTTTGACATTAATAGTCTCGAATGTTTGAGAAATTATTATGAAGATTTTAAGGTACATGAATTAATTAAAACAGTCCAAAATCAAAATTCCGTCTATTATCATTTATAATATCTGTTTAGTATGCCGTGCGTAACATCCACGTAAGCATATCACGTGTTACACCCCGATTTTAGAGTTTAAAATTTGAAATTAAAAATCCTTAAATTACCTTTAAGGAAGTCTAAGAAAAATTTCATTATGATACTATTATTACTATTAGAATAAGTATGATTATGATAATTATTATTGTTTCAAGTTGAATTAACATATGTGGGTTACATGTTAATCGTAGTATATTAGAAACAACTAAGAACGATTAACCATTCAACCTCTAATCGATTTAGTGAGATAATTCAGCTGTCTAGTTAGAACTTAAATGCACCAAGAGAATATGAATTATGAAACTAATTGTGGTCCAGTGGTTAAGTATACAAGTCCAATACTCGGCGGTCATGAGTTTTGACTCCCATACCTCTCTTTCTTTTTCTTTTAATTTTTCCCTCTTGTACTGATGACACCAGCACCGATGCCATTATGGCATCAGGTCTTCCTCCACGACATTTCCAATTCTTCTCCGACCGTTCATCAGGAAGCAAACGCATGCCGATTTCTTTCCTGTTTTTAATTTATTTCTCCACGTGAAACGAATGGACAATTCTCTTAAACAAGCACGGGCACCTCTCATGTCTAAGGATCCCATTCTATCTCCGAAAAAATCTTTCTCTACAACCCGATCGATGATGGTGTCGAGACTTTCGACCAACAACGAGATCGTTTCCGGTAAGAAACAATCTAGTCTGGTCGCTCAATTCTTTCGGCATCTGATTCCTAACAGAACTATCTTCCCTTAACCTCCCCAGTTTTTGGAATGTCGCAGCGCCATCTTCATCCTTCAGTGGCAGTATGAACCTTTAGTCTGAACGATGGTTTTGGTGCGGTTCGATTAAGTAAGGGACCTTACTTCCCCTCTCGCGCGTTCAGATTATGTCCTACGTGAATAGGTAACAAGTGAATTATGTCACAACTGGCACCATTTTGTCAAGTCTAGAATTAATAGTGATTAGACTGTACTAAGGTCATAGTGACCAAATAGTTATTTTGCTTTCAGTTCTCCGTTAGCATTGTGCAAGCTGTTAAAAGTTGCAGAACTCAATTTTTTCGGGCATTAATGAAATTAGTACTATTTGTCTCCCTCAATTTTCCTCTCAAATACTTCTTTCCTTTCCTATTATTCCCTGCGTCCTTTTCTTCTTCCGGTCACCAGACACCCCAACCGCCGGTTGCAGCCTCCATGGTCGTTACAACTTTGGTATCAAGCCATGCCGCCGACATGACTATAACACAAAGAGTGATTGACTTAGAGCAAACCATCCAAACCATAAACACTACCCTCAACATCTTAACCAATCGCCAAGCTGAAAATGAACATACCACCAATGAAAGGTTCAACCAGATCCAAGCGATGTGCCAGCGGATTCCGGAAGGCCAAGCCAACCAAAACGAACTTCGCATAATTCCTAACCCCCCAAACCAGCAAAACCCACATCCAAGACAAATGGCCAACCATTACCCCATATTCGATTTTCCTTACTTCTCAGGCACTGACCCTGCTTTTTAGGTGAGGA
Organism: Linum usitatissimum; assembly: GCA_030674075.2. Lineage (NCBI taxonomy): Eukaryota > Viridiplantae > Streptophyta > Magnoliopsida > Malpighiales > Linaceae > Linum > Linum usitatissimum. The sequence continues at coordinate 3,904,166 of JAUJYP020000848.1, forward strand.
AGTGCTCGAAACGTTTTTCAATCCACACCATTCTTGACGCCCAGAAAGTGGAGTTGGCAACATTGTATCTAAAGGATAACAGATATCTGGTATCAAGGCTGGTCACCTGGTAGAGAAGGACTGACCTAGGATGATTTTTCTAGGGATTTGATACGTAGGTTTGGTGATTCCACACGTTAAGGTTGTAGGGTTCTTCAACAAACTCAAGCAGACGTCCACAGTGTTGGAGTACCAGAAAAGATTCGAGGATTTGAGGTCCAGGATGCTCAGCCTGAACCCTGCTCTAGCTTACCCTTATTTCATCAACAGCTTCATTGGTGGGCTTGATGATGAGATACAACTCGTGCTTCTCATGTCAAACCCTCCAGACTATGTTCAACTTTCCTATAAGCTAGAATGGAGGAAGCCTCAATCGAGGCCATGAAGAGAAAACCGAGGAACCAACCTCGTTGGGGCACTTAGCAACCTAGGAAACCACATGTGGCTAATACCAAACCCCCGTGTAACGTAAGAGAAAAAATTCAAATATGCCAATGGCACAAAACCTATCAGCTACTTTATTTAGATTGTCAATAGTAGAGTATGAGAAAAAACTAAAGTCGACCAACAAACTGAAACATTATCTACTTTTTTACTTAACAATATTTTCCACCAATAAGTATACATCATTCATATATAAATCCCAATCATAAATGTTATTTTCTGAAAAAACAGGTCTATATGCCTATGTGGCATTGCTAATTGACTTTATAAATTAGAAAGCTAGCTGATTTATGAAACCTATGTGGATCCTCAATAATTGCTAAGTAGGCGCCACTTCACCCTCCACATCACTGTAGCAATGGCTAGAATTTTGGGATGGAGATGGCCATCTAGATACACAAAAGAAATGACACTGTCTCGTAATCAACAACGAATAAGTTGTGAATTAATAGTCATGGGAAGAAGAAGGAGCTTTCTAGACACTAGTGGAAAACTGGCAATAACTCTCGGGGTAGAACTCATCCCAAAAAACTAGCTTATGAGGAGAGGATGCCCAGAAGGTTATAAAACCACCCATTAATCTCATACTTAGTGATGTAGTATCTAGTTGGGCACATAACATACTACCACACTTCCAAACCGACGTCCATGGCGGCCTATCTGGTTAACCTACTTTGGCTGGCCTACTTTGTTTCCAAGTCGCCCCTTTTGCGGGTCGTTCCTTCCGTAGGTTGCCCCCTCTGCAAATACATATCTGATGTGGGACAGGCTCTGATACCAACTATTACAACCCTCGGTACATAATGGTCGTGACCAAAAGGTGGTCACGACCGTGGGTCATAGTTGGTCACAGGCGTGACACAAAGTAGGTCACCACAGTGACAGACGGAAAAAGAATTGAATTTACAAGTCGAGGCTGGAGTCCACAAAGTTGAGGTGGTAGTTCAACTCTGTCACTAGCCGATTGATTGTCGTCAAAACCCTCAAGTTCGGACCCGTTCACTGACGAGGAACTGGTGGTGCCACCGGAGCGTCCCCCTTGTTGGGCTTGGCTGAACCAGCAGGAGCGGCCTCTACCTAGAGCATCTGGCTGCCATGGTGAATCCTCTACAACATCCGTTTGTTCAGCAAGGTAGTCTTTTCGATGGGGGACAGAGGATGGCTCTGGACCTGGGAGAGGTGGTGGAGGAGGTCTTAGTGGCCCGCAATCTTGATGATGTAGGCACGAAGAAGGGGTTGAAGCAGAAGGTCCAGAGAGTGAGGGCTAGGAGGTTCCCAAGGTGGATTGGCTCTCCCGCCATACATGCGTACAACAGGGCCAACTCAAGGAGAGTGACAGCGTCGGTGCTCTCCGTCCGACCAATGAAGGTGTGAGCCGTCATGTAGTTGAGGAAGTGGTGGAGCTTGTCCCAATACTCGGCGGCCTTGGTCACACCTACACGCAAGTACCCAAAGCGTGAATTAGTTTTGCAAGGAAAATGGCATAAGGGTTATGAGGCCTACTAGTAGTGAAGGGGATGTTTCTCCTCACCAGTTGGAGCCAAGACTGTGGAGTTGAGACAATGGAGGCATAGTTGCACAGGCCCCAGAACCAATCTGTGGCTCGATCCTCCTTAGACTAGACGCCACATACCCCATTCAACACATCAAAGGAGAGAGAGCAAAGGTTCCCGATGATTATGTAGATGAGCGCCAGCCTGGTCCACCCTGAATGTCAGGTCCACGTGTAGAGTCGCAAAGAAGTCGTGCGTGAGGATTTTGTAGGCAGACACATCCGCCTCGCAGACGTGCTCAGTAGATCCATTGCGTAGGAGCGGTTGGGCTTGGGAACCACCAGGTGCTGAAACGATGATCCTTCACCAGGTATCTACACAAGGGATATAGAAGCATGGCTGTCAAATGGTAGACCATAGGCGTGATAGACATTCAGCCACAAGCGTGGTGTATGGACCATCACGAGCATGAGGAAATTGGCCATCACAGGCATGATAGATAACCCATAGCGAGCATGGTATGAGAGACAACCCCTGATGTGGTAAACATGCCATCATGAGAGTGACTGTTCAAGAAACCCAGAAAATCGGCGATGACCTAGAGTTAACCGACAAGATGGAAATTTCAGTTATTATAAGGGAATCTTAAGGCTAGCAAGTGTAATAATAGTCCTAGAAAGTGAAATTATGGGTTTAAGTATGGATATTAGCACAATATAGAGGATGGGATGGAAATATCACTGTCAAATGAAGAGTTTTGGAAAGGAGGGGAAGGAGAAGAACTCGGCGGCAACAATGACTAAAGGAGAACTGTAGGATGAACAACCATAAGCATTGTAGGAACTCAAAGAAATCAAGGAGCAGAAGAAAGAAGAGAACTTACCGGAGAATGTCGGAGATGGAGGAAGGATAGCAATGGTCGACAATGACCGTGAGAGGAATTGGGGGAGATTTGAAAATTAGGATTCGAATTAGGGATCATATTTCTTATGAGGGGATGACCACGGGCATTGCCAACATGACGTCGCGGGTATTGTTGTCAAGCAACCACAGATGTAATGACTAATCCACCACGGGCATGACGAGGAGGGTCCGCAAGACTTGGGTCGTAGGACTGGGTCGGAAATAGTGGGCCAATACTAGCATGTATGTATCATAGGGAGTTGGTCAAGTCGTGCGTTTTTTCCCTGAGATACAACCGAGGAACCCAAACAAGGACTTGTGGTATTGTCCTTATGGTTCAGGCTTCGTATGTCTATCAGGGGTTAGAGGCAAGGAGTTCAATGGAGGATATCATAACACATGATTCCATCACTGGAACTGGGTGGCTACATTAGAGACCCTAAATGGGAGGAAGTGTAGGACCCCTCTCTTCTAGGATGGGGAGGGAGAGAAGTTATTGACCGGACCACAGATCCTCCAGGAGACGGCCTCTCCTGTTCAGGTGATTTGAGTATAGCTGGGTGTGGCTCAGAATCCGCAGAAGTAGTATTCAGACAGGAAGGCTAGGGAGGTTAGCTTCAAGGAAGGGGATAAGGTTCTCCTTTGACTTTCCCCCTAGAAGGGAGTGATTCGATTTGGAAGGAAAGGGAAATTGGCTGCATATTTCATTGGTCCTTCATGATTTAGAGGATAAGACTAGTGGCTTACAAGATGACTTTGCCTACTGAGTTGGATCAAATACACAATGAGGTTCATGTGAGTGTACTCCAAGCATACATTAGTAGACCGAATTAGGTAATCCATCCAGATGAGATTCAGTTGGAGAGAGACCTGACCTTTGTGGAGTAACCAGCTCGGATCGTAGACAGGAAGGTCCACAAGCTAAGGAGTAAGGAGACGTCAATACTGAAAGTGATATGGAAAAATCAGGATGTCGAAGCTGTAACATGGGTGTCTGAGGCTAGCATGAAGGAGCGCTACCCGGAGCTCGTGGAGAATTACCAAGCAGGCAAACTCCTTCTCCCTTAATTAAACTCACATTTAGGTTTCAGAATAAAACCTTTTGTAGGAGGAGAGAGTTGTGACACCCCAATTTTGGGTCGAACTTGATTCTAGCTGTGGTTAGAAATACATCATGAGCTTGGCCACTAGTTTCATCATGGCAGTGACCATTAGTAGATCACTGGCGTGGTGGGCTTATTGTAAAGCAAAATCTGGGACCGGTAGCTCAGAGTTTACCGAAACTGAAACCTAAAATTCTTTGACGAATAGTGTTCTCTTTCAGGAGTTGGAGGAGATTGATTAAAGTGAGAATATAGATAGAGCTTATCAGCCCCAGATCATTGACAGAGGATTAACGAGGCTAGAAGAAGCATCAAAAGGCAACCAACCTTCTTCTTCCCCCCTTGATCCTTTTGGTTGAAACCCCCGTAGGAAAATTCTGACAGTTTTGGGATTTGGGATTTCAATCAACGATTGATTTCTTCATGTCATTAAGGAAAATAGGCTCAAGCTTGGGGAAGGTAGCTAAAGTTTAGACTGTACCAAAAGCTATTTCAAAGGTGGGGGTTTAGGATTACATTCTGCTTATATGCGTAGAACTGTAATAGGATGTTGGGGAATCCAATGATGGGATTCTCCATGTGATTCACAACAAGGCTCTCAGGCTGTTCAGTACCATGTGATCTAATGTACAGATGTTGTGATGTGATTCAGAGCAGTACACTTAGGTTGTATAGTAGCGTGTGGTCTATTATACATATGTTGTTATGTGATACAGAGTTGGGCTCTCAGACTATACAATATCATTTGATGTAGAGTACAGGCAGTTTATTAGAATTCAAGCACAAGCTCTAGAGATTGGAACTATGGCATGTGATTCACAGTTCAAGATAGTACATGATGGGCCTAGCTAGACTAGCTCACGATTTTTATGCGTCGGTCACCCACCCCAGATTGCGCAATCCCCCAGGTGATATTCAGTTTTAGGCAGGATGTGTAGAGTATGCCCACAGATGCCTCTTGCACGGTATTCAAGGGTCGTTTCATGGTCTGATCCACCATGAGACTATTCACACACTGTTAGGATGGCCAATTCTAGGTACATGCCTATAGGACCACAAGGTCACATTATTAGAGTAGTAACTAGGATAAATTCTATGTTTCAGTCTATGTCTTACGGGAGTCTAGATAGCCTTTCAATTCTTATTACTGACCCTGTCAAATGTCTTTTTCCCATGTTGTATATGAGTTGGAAGGAGTGTTGATATTTTTAGATATCATGTATAGGAGGTGATGGTGGGGAGTGAGCTGGAAGGAGTGTTGATATTTTTAGATATCATGTCTTGATGTATTTCAAACTAGAGTTGTATCTCGTCTTTTGATGAGTTGTGATTTGGGATCCAGGATCCTTGTTGGCCAACTTTATTGAAGTATTTCAGTTTCAGCTTTTAACTTTTGTTTTTGAATGCTTGGTTTGTAATCATGAGTCCAGGTTACTTTAGGTTGGAATCCGAGTAGGATTCCTTGATTGAACTAGTGGTTCGACCGAAGGCAATGTTGGCTAATTCTAAAGAAGGGAATAAGGTTATAATTATGTTCTTTACGATTTTTGTTTATGCACCTAACATTTCTGAATCTTTTATGAAGTCGTTAGTGCTTGCTTTCTGAATCTGTTATGAAAGCATTATGTTGGTTATATGTATAGGTAAAAAAGGATAGTAAGCCTTCAATGGCACAATTTCAGTGCCAAACTGAACCAATACTGGCTGATAACCTGACTTTATCCAACGATCCACAGAGCAACAAGATCCACCAATATCTGATGGTGCCAACTTTTATGCACTTCTTGACATACAACTGGAATTCATAAACAAAGTGTAGTCAGAGTTCCTGCTTCAATCCTGTGATGCTGAAATAGGGAAATTCATTTTCCCCAATGGAGATATGTTCTCGGTTGACGTAGCTAATGTGAAACATGTATATGGCTTGGTTTCTTTCGATACACTTCAGAAAATCAATGTCAGAAACTGAAGGTGGATAATGATTTCGAGAATTTCACTGGGTTTAGCAAACATCTGACTCACTGATTTGAACTCTGTTGTACTAAAGTGCGTCAATCTGAAAGCCTGGTCGAATTTGTACATCTTGCTTTTCCTCGGATGCCTCTTTGTACCAAAAACTCACCTAGGATTACCATTAAGTATGCCAAGTACTCCAACAGTGAATTCGTGGACCTTGTTAGTTACAATTGGGGTCAATACGTCCATCGATTATAACTGTTCTACAAATGTGTTATAACAGTATTCCTTGGCTGGTACTACAGATGCATTTTTTTGAAATGCTGGATCTTGATCTTCATAGCATTTATCCTTCCAACCAGCCGACTTGTGGATACTAGGGTAAAGAATAAATTGAGGATGCAAGCGGCAATTAAACCTTCAAGTTGAAGGACAGACAAAATAAAGGACTTGCCACTAATGCAGTATCCTTGGATTGATGACCTCTTAGATGATGGAGCAAGTGGAGATTATATCCCCCCATTGAAAAACCGAGTTGGTGGAGTGGATTTGGGTGAAAGCTCAATTAAAGATGAGTGGGCGGAAGTGTTACAATCGTCCTCGTATGAACAGGTATCTCTTTCTGTGTTTGTTATAAGGTGTTCATATTGTGAGTTCCCATGGTGGCATTTGTTATTTTCATATATGTGTGTTGGGGAACATTGCCATTGTTGAGGTGTGTACCAGGAAAGAGATGGTAGACATTCAACATAATGTGTTAAGGGCTCAAGAGGTTGATTTACAGCTGTGGGAGTCAAGGCCTAACCAAATACAAGACATGGTGAGCAAAGGGAAGAAGGTACCACATATTGTAAATGCTCCGCAAACCGAAGAGGATGAACATGATTCCGATAAAGATGAAGGTAAAAGTAATATACATATTCGTCTACTTCTTGTTGACATTATGATAACATTATGTGCACTGGCAGTAACACTCTATTAGATGCTACAAAACGAGAAAGAATGATGAGGAAGGTAACCGGCTCTTATACCACTATTTTCCTCTAACGTATGTAAGAAATCATGATGGTGTTATAATATGCATTTGCAGATGAAAAGGAGGACAATAGCAGTGAGGAACTGTCAACTTCAGACTATTCCAGTTCGGAGAAATATACATAGCATGATTGTAGACTTAGCGAAGTGAACCAAATTAGCAAGAAAACTGTCTTTGAAGCAATAACAAAGCTAGGGTTGGAAGACCAATTCTTACAAGACCTGGTTTCAGTGGAGGATGTAAGAGAAGCTTACTCCAGAGGAACGATAAGTGAACAAAGAAAGCAACGATAAGTGTACAAACCCCGGGAAATTATGAACGTCCAAAGACTGTCAGGAATTCTGCACATACATATGTTCTGACTAAGCGGCTACAAGTGGAGCTTACTCCAGAGGAGAGTAAGATAGTGAAATTTGTGATGCCACTCCTTGAGGATAAGATGTAAGTAAGTATGTGTCATTACTTTTGATCATAATATGACCTTAGTTGTTAATATTACTCTATTATGCAACAAGGGAAAATATTGGTGGACTTCCTAGAGAATGGGATGTAATTAATGAAGTCAGAACTTGCGACCTAGCCATATCCTATGCATTTGACCAGTTATGTGATTGATCCGTTCTGCCACCATTTCAATAAGGAGTTCATCAAGATGTGCAACCACCAGCTGACTCGACTCTGTTTTGCTACTCAGATTACGGTAATCGAATATATCAATTTTATAAACCTTCTTTTATAATGTGTGATAGTGGCATTCTTACTGTTATGATCAATGCAGTCTGCGTGTTGGCTTGAGCTGCAAGAGAATAAGGTTTTCTCTTTAAAGAATTCTCATGTTTCACGACTGCTGAATAAGTTCCTTGACGAGAAGTACCTACGGGCTGCTAAGTGGGACACCTTAAAACTCATAAGTGCTTTATAACAATAAAGTTGTCTATGGTGGCGAATTTATGAAACAGTCTAAGTACTTCTTTGTTTATGTTTTCCAGCAGCTCTTCTTCCCTATCCACAGTGAGGAGAACTTCAAGCACTTCTTTTTGTTTGGTTTGGACTTAGATAGGATGGATAAGTCTGTTCTGAACAGCATGCCTTGTGCCAAGGACTTTGAGATCAAATTGCAATATAAATCCATCGGGTCAAAGCTGATGCAATATGCTAGGTCATTAGTGATGCTAAAAATTGGGCTCGACATTAAGGATTTTAGGTGGAACGTGGTGTCTCCTCCCCAGCAGCCAGACATGGGTAGTTATGGTTTGTACGTGTTGAGGTACATGAAACATTCTGTGGGCCTTCACTATGGACCAGATACACCAATTGCATGAGGTAGAAGTTATAAAGATATAACGCTTCAAATATTTCTGTCGACTTGTCCAATCATAGTGGAACAAAGCCCAGGAAGATGTCCTAGCAGATGCGTTGGAATTTTACTTAGAAACTCAACCAATACAAGAAACTATCAAAAATGATGGAAGTATTTGCTTACTATGTACCACTGTTATGACAGGATTATAACTGTGTTATGTTTGTTAATGTTGTTTGGATTTTGTAGTAGGGTGCAAACTATATGCGGATTCCGGTACCGCTATGTGTACCTTCTTCATACGTTATATTTAAATTATATGATATTATGTCTACCTTCTGTGTATGTTTCGTTTCTTGTTAGAACATTCATTAAGATAGGTTGAACTGTGCCCTTTAAACAGAATCATGCCCTCACAACCAAATCGTGGTTTTCTTTACAAGTGCTTTATTTCACTGTTATGTGTGTTATGTCACCGTTTTTCGTTGATAGTCATCACACTATCAATTAATACAATAGCTGGGAGGAAGAGATAAATAGGGTAGGTGGGGCAGGTCATACTCCAACAATCTTTCTTCATAAATAAATAGCTACAACAATAACATTCAATCCAACTGTATCCCTCCTTATTTTGTTCCCTTTTGGTTTTAAGAACGATGAGTCAACACCCAATGCAGCGTATTGACGAGCCAAGGTTGAACTATGTTGTGTTCCATGTGAGTCACTCAACAGATACAAGCTTTACAGATAACAATTCGTGGAAGCAGCGTCTATGTTCTTGTGGTCTTCCTTAAGGAAAACTTGTTCTGGAAATGGGGATTTACACCCGGATCATCCTAGAATGTTAAGACTGGAAGGTACATGTTATGAACTTAGAGTTTTTTGCCTTCTACTTTGACTATGTCATATTCTAAAATGTCAAATTTTTGTGTAATAGTATGGATGTGGTTGTGTATATTGCTCTGGGTTTTCTTGGATAGTGGGAAACTAATAGACCAATCACGATGCGTTGCATATGTCTCCAAGGCTCTTGTTATTATTAGTAGATTAATAGGAGAGAACAATGACCATCTTCTAGGATATGAAGTACATTAAGATGAAGATGAGGGTTATTGTGAAACCCGTCCCTAGAAGACCCGGTTGAACCACCTGGATCGGCCCATTCATACTAACCCCGGGTTTCACTCAATTAAATTGCACATCATTTAATACCAATAGTAACAGCACTAACCCCGGGTTACACTCAAGTCAACGTCTACTCAATACTTAAAAAGAGGAATCAAACATATCATAAAAATAGTAGCATCAAAGGTTCAACAAATAACTGTCAACATCCAAATAAGAAAAACAAAATCCATCATGACACAAAGGCGTACATGTAACACCTTAGGCAAATCCCACATCGACAATGCATATGGGAAATCCATGGGCTATAATGAAGAATCCATCCCTAACTGAAAAAATACATTTTCGGGGTGAAATAGAGGAGTTCTTGTAAGACCTCTGAACTTCACCGTGCTCGGGTTGGAGTAGTGTAGAAATGGGTGACCTCTCGGAAAGTTAATGTTTTGCATCTAAAATCAAATCCGTTAGAGATTAGCTATGCCCAAAGCGGTCAATATCTTGTAGAAAAAGGTCGGGGTGTTACAAGTAGTATCAGAGTCTCTTTGCATCCCTCTTGAATGATGGTGGGGCAAACCTCAATGAGGACGCTGCATCTTAAGGGGGGTATAATGTAACCTTAGGCAAATCATGCATCAACAAAGCACGGGAGAGATCCATTGGCTATAAGTAAAAATCCGTCCCTAACTCACAAGATGCGTTTCTTGGGGCTGAAATGGAGGAGTTCTTGTAAGAACTATGAAGTTAATCGTGCCGAGGTGGGAGCAGTGCAGAAATGGGTGACCTCGAGGGAAGTCACTATTCTGCACCCAAAAATCAAATTCATGAGGGATTAGCTATGCCCAAAGCAAACAATATCTTGTGAAAAAAAGGTCAGGATGTTATAGTACATCCATTGGAAAATAACTAAAAAGATAGCAAAAATCCTCTCAAGGTAAAGTGGGGTCGAACAATCCTCAAAGGTACCTCTCTCTATGACTCCTTGAGTCACTAGGTCAAGGTATCAGAGCTACTTGTGTGGTCCTCTTAGACGGCACTGACTCATGTCGTTCTAGAATTTGTACACACATAGATATAAGGTCGGGGTCGGTGATAAGCACTAAGTGTTTAGCTAATCATCACATAGAACCGACTGAAGGTATAGGAAGAACTCAAGAAGACATAAGAATTCAACTTAGCGTGTACTCTAAGAATGTGACCATGTGGTCCTATAATCATCTGCCTAGCATTAGCCACCCCTAACATCATTTGGATGGCCTCATACTGGATCCGAAAATGAACCACCCTATCGTGTGAGCAGCATCTCTGGCATACTCAACACTTACTGAACCTTTCCTTTATCTCTAGTAATTGCAAAATCCAAAGCGGGTGACCAATATAACACATCATTGGGATCTAGTCTAGCTAGGCCTATCCTGTCCTAACATGAATAGTGGATCACACGCCCCTGCTCATCCATCAAGAGCCTCAAGCTCAAAATCAAATGAACTTTTGTACAGTAGATCACACGCTACTGTAGAGCCTCGGAGCGCTCACTTCACAACATCACACATCTCATTAGACGTCCTTTAAGGTAATCTCCCAAGAATATAATTACAGTTCTATGCTATTCAATGCAAAATGTAACCTAAGCCCCCACCTCTGATTAGCTTTCCTGAATAGTCTGAAATAAAGCTACCATCCCGAAGCGTAAGCCTCCTCACCTAATAGACCTGAAGAGATCAATGAAAGGATTGACTATGTAGCTTCCTAATTCAAGGGTTAAGAGAGAAAAGGGAGATCGATTACCTTCTAATAAATCTCCTGGTGTCCCTAATCCTCTAGTAACAACCAGAGATCGATCGGCTCCACCTTCCTCCTTTGATCATTCTCTTCCAGAGATGAGAATCGCCTTTTGTTCGAGAATTTATTTTAGGTTTTTGTAATTCTGAGCTCTCAGGTCACGGAGTGGCTACTATAAGTAGTCCACCATGCGCGTGACGATCTTACCATCACGCACGTGATACACCTACCATTACGCCCGTGATCCACTAATGGTCATGACCGTGACGTACTGGTGACTATGTATGTGACGTAGTGCTGACCGCAACTTTGATTGTCCTTACAACTATGGTTGCGACTGGTAGTCATGTCCATGATCGTTCACCCAATCAGACCACATCAAGACCCAGAACCAACTTAGAACCGAACGCCAACCAAGAATTGGGGTGTCACAATTATGTTATGCGCTCCAACAGTTTGGTCGGCAAAAAGATGTGGCTATTCTACGGGTATTATGTAGCAGTTAAGTTAGTATGTATGCAAAAGTTCGTGTTAATTCCTTCCAATGTTTTGATGAAGTATACAAATGTATAGATCATAGAAAAGTATAGCTACAAACGTATAGATTATATTATATGGAAGTTCGTGTTATCCATATAAAATATACGAGCATATAAATTTGAAGTTTATAAGGAAATTCATGTTATTCATATGAAAGTACATGTGGTTCATGTTGCTTCTTGAGTTTATCATGGTATCCAAACTTGTTTGCACACCAATATGGCTTAGTAGTGTACATAATAACCAAATTTGTTGTTTCTCTGTTTTTTTATAGTTGACACCTACAATTAAAGTCATTTTTATGATGCGTGCTTGGTATTGAAGGTTAGACCGTCTTAGGTGTCTTGAATCTTAAATGCTTCCAAGTGGTAGGATTTTTAGGAATAATGAATTATGCCTAAAAATAAGGAGCATATATAACCAATTATGATTATATTATATAATTGGTTATATAACAAAAATATAGAGCATATATAAACGGTACTAAATGTGGAATCTGACTTTAGAAGATTTCGGTCAAACCACTTATTCAACTCATGCAAGCTATTTGGGTTCTCACTGGACCAACTTTAACCTACATTTACTAAACATCCACATGAACATGCATTAAAAACAGAAGCTGAAACATTTATTAAACCTTTAAAATTAGAAGAAACGGATCCTAGATCCTCAAATACAAGTCAAAACTTAGGAAAATGGAGATACAACTCCATAATCACAAAATATATGAAAATAATATCCAAAACAGACTAGCTTCTCTCCCTACCATCAGGTCATGTGCCTGATACTGAAACACACATATACTACAGAAAGAGAATACCATAGGAGGTCAGTGATATTCACTAAGTCTCTAAGCATCAACCAATGCGGAATTGTAACCGATCACTGAAAGAAACAGCATCATAAAAGATACAATCTCAAGAACTCGGTTTTATAACTAGTAATGTGACCCTAACACTCATGTGGTCATGAAACCACTCTAAACCGTGTGGGAAGCAATTGAAGGCATATTGGACATGTCCTTAAGATCATCACTACATCACATAAACGATTGCGCAACTCGTGGGTGGGTGACCAATACTTACTTACACATCAACGTCATCTAGTCTAGGGGGTTGGATCAACATCATCTCGTCAAGGGGTTCTAGGTGGGTGACAAGAAAACACCACCTTCTCAAGTGAGATATGGTTAAAACAAAAAACTGTAAGGGTGGGTTAAGGGTTTTGGATATGAATTTAATGAACAAAGCTTTGTTCGGTAAATGGGTGTGGCATCATGCCTCAAAGAGGAGTGCTTGGTGGAGGAGACTGATGGAGATAAAGTGTGGTTTCAATAGGTTTGAATGGCAGTATAGTTGGGAGTTTAACTCGACAGGGTATTCGTTCTGGAGATGGATTGTACATGATAGTTCCTTCTAGAATTTTGGATTTATCAATCCTAGTGCGCGGGGGGTTGTTTTAGGAGGATTATTGGGCTCAGGGGGTGAGGTTATCGGTGAGGTTCCCATGGGTTGTAGCTTTGGCTCAATCTTTTGATTTATTTATTTTGAATTGTATTGGTTTTGATGGTAAGGTGAGTTACGACTTCCCTCTTCACTTTTAGCGGTGAGGCAGTGCAAAGGAGGACATACAAAGTTTTCATGTCTACCTCACAAACATATAGGTTCCCAGTGCCTAGATGGGCCCGGCTAGGGTGATGTGGTCTCTTACTCTATCAACTTCCTTCATAGTTCCCTCAATCATGGTGGCTCTGAGAAGAGATGCCTTTCTAGGTGTGGTGGATTTTCCGTATAGGATCATTTGGAGGAAGGAGGTGATGACCAAGATCCAAGGTTTTGTATGGCAAGTTTTCCATAATAGTATTCTCGCGATTGATAATTTGAGGAGGTGAAGGCTTATTGCGCTGAGTTGGTGTTTCTTGTGCAACAGAGATGCTGAGTCGGCGTCTCACATCTTCCTCTCTTGCAGCTTCTCTCATAGAGTGTGGGTATTGTTTGATAGTGACTACCGACATACTCGACTCCATTTGGGGTCCTCTTCATCACCAAATGTAAGAGGTCATTGTTAGAAGAAAAGCTATGAACTATTAAGCTGATATCACTCGGGTGATGGATGTCTTTATGCATGCAATCTGTTGGTTTATTTGGCTTGAAAGAACAGCCGAGTGTTCAAGGATAGGTGCATTTTTAATTTGCAAGTAGTGTATAGGATTTCCTTTGCGGTTGGCCATTAGTTAAAAGCAGTTACTGTTTTTTCCTACCAACAATTGTCAGACTGGTTGAGAGTTTTCCATTTTGTGAGAGAACCAGACTAAAGTGCAGTCAGGTTTCGAGTGCTGCCATGTCATATTGTCTTGGTTAAGTTTTGGTTCTTGATGGGTTTGTTTTCCCCTTCCTTACCCCGTACATTTTCTTTATTTTCTTTGTTTGCTTCTTTGCACATCATTACATAATAAAAAGCTACCAGATATAAAAAAACATCATCTAGTCTAGCTAGGCCTCTCTTATCCTACTTTGTACAGTAGATAACACACTACTATACAACCATAAAAAACCTTCATGCTCAACATTCTCATCATCAACATGAGATATGAAATCATAGGATACCACATGACCTATCAAACAGTTCTACACTGGACAAAGTAGTAACTGAACATAAACCCCCACCTCTCAAAAACTCATATCTCTGTAACACCCATTTCCTCCCTCTATTCTCTTAGTTCGAATATCCGATCTTCGTTTCTCGATAGATAATTGTTGAGTTTTCATTCATTCTCCGACTAGGGGCGTTATTTTTTCTCGAACGATGGAGTCGAGTATGTTGGTAGTCACTATCAAAGAGTGAAGAGTTCAACATTGAAGTACACCCAAGCGATTCCATGTTTCTTTGACAAAATGATGATCCCTGAGAATGTCATCCTACGGAACGTATATTATTATCATCCTATGATGGCCGATGCTAGTATCGTCTGTATTCTAGAACTTCAGACCGTGCATCGACGGTTTTCGTCATTGCCCACCTGTGCTGGTTGTGGATGGCACCTTCCTCACTGGGAACTATAGTGGGACCCTGCTAATGAAAAGTTCATTTGATGGAAACCACAACATCCTAACTCTTGCTTTCTCCATCGTCGACAAAGAGAGTATCCATTCCTGGGTGCGGTTCTTCCGTTGCATCCAAGAACTGGTGACAGACAGGCATAACGTCTGCGTCACCTCGGATCACCATGCCGGGATAAGAGTTGCGATGAACCAAATCGTTTGGGGACTGGGTATGGCGATGGTGCACCCAACACTACGAAAGCAAGTCATGTCAAGGAGGCTAACATGAAAGAACGAATGAAGGTCATAGGTAAACAGCTGCATTCATATCCCCGCACTTCGTTCCTGTTTCTAGTTTGTTGACAGATTAAGTGTCGTTACAGTGAACGAGGGATTGAGAAAGAGGTTCAATGCAAAGCATGCTGGTTTTCTTGGTGCTGATGCCAGACAGGGCCTCGGAAAGACAAATTGGGTCACGGAAGACCAATATATGTGCATGGAGCAAATGTGTTGATGTTGAGCTGGGCGGCTAGCGGTACGACATCAAGACGACGAACATGGATGAGAATATTAACGGAGCCTTCAGAGGGCTTCGGTCATTGCCAATATGTGTTTTGGCCAGCGCAACGTTTTAGAAGTATATAATTAAGGAATGTGAACTCAAATGTTGATTTCTCGGTACACCATGTACTTGTTCATACGATGGTTGTTCTATTTGTTCTAATTAAGGAATGTGAACAACAAAAAATACGCTGAAGACATCCGTCAAAATGAATACTAGACTGAGAGGTGTCGGCAGACAATGCGTGAGCGTAGTATCAATGGACAGACTCACACGGTGCACACTTTTGATCATATACATCCAGCAAGTATGATATGGTCAGTGTCTACAACAACATAAATGGAATTGGTGGCCACACATACAGGGTCTATCTAGATCACCAGAGTTTGTCAGGATCATGTACTTCTGGTATATTCCAGCATTCAAAGATTTCGTGTAGCCATGCTTATGCAGTTTGCAACAAGATGAACCTCAACCCTTACTAGTACGTGCATCCCAGGTTTTGCCCTATCAATGGACCGAAGGACTAGACACGACATGGGGGATCAAAGATCATCCCTAACCGAGATCTTCTCCGTGTCCAAGGGATATCGAGGCATACTGGAATCCATAACGAAATGGATTGGATTGAAGATGTGGAGTCGTATTGTACTGCATGTGACCAAGACAATCATATGAGAGGCAATTCTCCGACCGTCCCACCATCACAGATGGTTTGCCTGCTATGCCACGTTCTTTGCCATAACAGAAGGACTTCCCCAACAACTCGAAGGTCGACTAGAAACCCAAATCATTCTGGCAACCATCAGCAGAATGTGTACACACTACAAAATGCTTATCACATGTCATTTGAATGTTGCTTTCACTTATTTTGATTTACGTTGTATGTGTTTGCTGGATGATTCCAGTTATATCAGTGTTCGTTGAGGTTTAATCCCAAATTCTAACAGAACACACACCACAGTGGAAACAAATATCATGGACATCGTACATAAAACATCGAAAATACAAGTACAAGTACTTAGTCTAATATAACCATACTACAACCATAATACCAGAGGAGGCATACTACAGCGCACCACAGACCCTAGGATGTGCCGCCGTGTTCTAGGGTGCCTCCAACAACTATATTGTAATGGTCATATAAAGACCATTATAATAAAACCGTTGGATCAACCCTAGGACACGCCACATAACCTATAGTGCGCCGCGTGTTGTAGGGGCCATTTTATGTGATTTGGCCATTTTGTGAAGGTTTGGGCAGAGAAGGGAGGTTTTGGACAGAGAAGGGACACAAAGAGGTATGAGAAAAGCACGCAATGACGCATATGAATTTTGCCGTCATTGTAGAATCACAAGATAGAAATGACGTCAGAGGTGGCCTAGAATGCTCTTGATATATATGGAGATGAAGAAGAGGAATAAAATAACCAGCTTGTCAATGAAGTGCTTAATGAGTCTGGGAGTGATTTTAGTGACGATGTATAATACATACACTTGCAAATCCAACCGCCATTAACATTAGAGCTAGAAAATCAGATCTTATTTTTCCAGCTCGTCTTACAGATTAAACTTGATGCTAACTGTTACAAATTGCATTTTTAATGATAACATGCCTGGAACTTTTGGTAAGATTGTGAGCAAGAGTATGGTTTTCCAGAGCTAGCAACTTAGCATGGGTATTGTGGGCTTGGACTCGGTTTCAAGTTCCAAAGTGTTGACACTTGTGCGGCAAAGAGGGCAGTAAAGATGAGAGTAGAGCCACATATCGATACAAGGTAGGTGGAAAGAGTGGTTGCAGGTTGGAAGCAACCGTATGTACTCCAACTCTTCAAAACTTGACAAGCACACTGCACAACAAGCTGCTGCAGCTTCTCTACTATCTTCTTCTTCTTCTTCTTCTTCTTCATTCTCATTTTCTTTCTCATTATACTGGAATGTCGAAACTGCAAATGATCCTGTGACAAAGAACGTGTCTGTTCTTTCTGCCAGGATCATTGATTCTGGGTGAGGCAGCCACCAGCACTACTTCGTTGTCGGAAGGAAAACTGCAAATACAGTACATGTCACTCCACCAACCACAACGCCGTAGTAGATGGTCATCATCTTTTTTCCATGAACTGACTGAATCTCGATGAATATTCTTATTGTACCATTTTGCAGCAGCTGTTACCTCGGCTCAATCTTGTAGCGCAAACAAGGAATCACTGCATTGGAAGCAAACTATGGAGTTAATGAGAGTGGTCCAGAAAAACAGAGAATGAAGACAAAGTATGAGTTTATTGTAATTATAACCATGGTTATCAGAATCAGAACTAGACCCAATCGGCCAGTCAGACCGATTCGACCGTGAACCGTCGAGGTAGCTGGTACCGTTTGGGTGGGCTAGACAATTGGTCAAACTTGTGTGTTGACCCGGTTGGACCGTAATTTTTTGCCGGTTCAACCAGATTCTAATGATTACAATTTTATTTTTGAAAAATGTGAGAAATGGGATTCAAACCCTAATCCGTAAAGGACAAAAAATGGATGACAACCATCTTTACGAATGTCATTATTTGATTAAATAAAGTATTAGTCGATAATAATTAACATTATGATAACTAATTAACATTTATGATATTTTATTATAAATTAAATAAAGTATACATTAAATTTCAATAATTTGATTAGTAAAAAGCTTAAATCATTTAAAACTTTTTTTAAAATTATTCAATAACTATATTTTTGACAAATTAGATTATGATATTAAACAATATATATTGCCGGTTTGATCCGGTTCCATTCAAAAGTTATCTGATCCGGTTCAACTTTATTTATTTAATTAATAATTAAAACGATCCGACCCAGTTTAACAAACGGTCAAATCCCAATCGAACCATCAAACCCTGAACCCATTACTTCACTGGTTTAATCTCCGGTCCGGTTATCAAAACATTGATTATAACACTCTTTGTTATCATACATTAATTAGTTGCACCTTTGAAATCTCCTTTTCATTCTGATTTGTGCAAAAAGATTCATCATTGATGAAGCCGTCCGCGTATTTGATTTCTGATAGATTGGTCGGTCTGCTTGTGACTTCCATAGTTATTAGCTTTGTTGTTGGAAAAATAGTTTATTGTGAATGGGTGGCGAATGGCGATTATTACTATATTTTGGTTACAAGCTGGAATCTTTATTCGTAAGAACAAAAAAAAAGTTAGAATCTTGATCTGTAAGATCATAGTGAGTAATGGAGCCAGCCATCAATCGTTCATCCATTCGTTTATTCATTCTATGACTTGGATAAGAAATATGAGCAAGTGAAGTTTAAATCTTAATGATTTCCAAATCTCAAGCTTCATAAGCCCAAATAAGAACCTTGGAAAGAAAATGACGCGACAGCCAAGTTGGCAGCTTTCACAAAATCTCAAGTTCCCATGGTCTTTTTTTTCTATGAAGAAAGGAACATACTACAAAGAAAGAACCAACCCTGCTACTTTACACCACGTGAAAGGGATCGGTCGCCTGAAATTATGACGTTTTGAGATTTATGAACAGAACTACTACAGATTGATGGTCATTCTAACCCAACAACACTTCACTCAATATGAGAAGTAAAATTGAATAGCCGGAAAAAACTTCAATTGCCAATTACTATAAGTCAGCTGATGCTGCATTTATATGAATATGAGATCGTCACATGGTTTTGCAGTGACAAAACTGAGGTGTGCAGGGAGGTTAATGTAATTATTGTATCAGTTTCCAAGGTTAGGCAAACCCACCATTCTTCTCTTCCATCTGTTTACTTGGTGAATCACAAGTAAAGTTGTTGGATCCTGATCTTGTTCTCTTCCCACCACACCCTTGCTTGCATTTCTCCAAACATTTCTCGGCTGGAAGAATTTCATGTCATTTGTGTTAGCCACAACCCCATCGAATTTGATCATGTAAAGCAGTGCCATTAGAAAAACTTACCTAAATCTGATGCGCCTAAGTTCCCTTGCTCCACCTGGTAGTGCTCTGACTGTGATGTACACTCCTGGTTCGTCCTGCTCCACCCATTCAGATTCTGTTTCACTTCCGTTGCTCGGCGACATCTCTCCTGAGTGATCTACTTCTCTCGAGGATAAACTCGTCCTAGCAGAAACATCAATTGATGATGTTTCTGTTTTTACTCCACTCATGTCAGACAGCTTTGGTGTTGAAGCAAGGCCGCCCCCTGGGCTGTCACAGTATTTCCACGATTGCATCGTTTGGTGTTCAGAGGAGTGGCTAATTCCTTTTGGACGACGAGATTTGCAAGGCCGTTCTTTGTCTAGTGGTGGAGTCATGGGGCTCTCTTTTGCAGATCCAGGGTTTGGATTCTTGCAAGATTGATAACATTTTATTTTAGCAAGCATATAAAACTAACGACATAGTAAGATAAAAAACGGTAACCAAAATCGGAGTAGGTTTTAAAGTCTCTGATGCCCAGGGCAACAAGTTTTATTTCATTTGAAGACAAAAAAAAAAGCAAGCACACCTCATCCTCCGATCTTGAAGGGGTTGGAAATGGGACTGCTTGCTGATTGAACTGTTGAACGTTGTAAAGCTCCATTACCTTGTCATAGTTCTCTGCCCACCATCTTTGAGCTTGCAATTTGTTGAACATTTCGCGGCTGGATCATAGGATCAAAACACACTGATGAGGATTCTAAAATTCTGTCTAAAGAACTCCAACTTCATAATATGACGTATCACAAATGTCGTCCAGGAGTAACAAGTGATGACTCATAAACACATATATGAGTTATTGATACTACGCCCTATGGGTGATACTAAGCTCTATTGGAGAAATCAAATTCCAGGACCAGTTACTGATACTTCCGGTTCCAAAAATTTCTCCTTTACTTATTTGTTATATTGGTATACAAAATAAACCAGACCACGCTTTTGATCAGCATAAGCACAAGCCCTGAATTGGCGAAATTTGAGGCTTGCAGAAAATTGGTGCAGTACAATTAAAGTTGCTTAAGACAGCGTTGTGACGGTCAGGTCAGTTTGCACCTTCAAATGAATCACCCAAAACTGCAGAAGTAGGAGCAGGAAACAGGAGTGAACAGTGAGTACTCATCAGTCGTCACATACCAACAACTTCCATCTACCACTACAGTGTGTTGGAGGTTGGTATGGTTGACCTTCTTTTTTTACTGGCAGCAGAAACACAAGTTTTCTTATTTGCAGGATATCAAAAGTTAGAAGCAGAACAATGGTCCATATCTTGAAAAGATGGTAACCCACGTTGGTGGAAGGCCTAAAGTAAAGGGACGTGCTCCCCAATATTTAGGGGGGTGGGGCAATGTCATATCATATTGCAGATAAAATAAACAAATGATGCATGCAACATGTAAAGTTCCAAATCAATCTTCAGATTAAGAAAAAATGGGGTGGCACTGTACTTTTATTACAATGATAAAATCCAATCACCATCACCAAACTCCCCCAACATGGTAGACATGATTACATAAGCAAAACCATCTCCCCCAACATGATCTTCAAGAGAAAGTAAAAGAGGGTATAAACTGTAAAGGTGGCCTAACTTTTTAGTCCACATCTTCGGACCAAATAGTTTTCTTCACATCAATCACAAAAGAGAGGGAGAGAGAGACGCAAAAGGAGAATAGAAATAGGAGAGAGGATGGGTTCAGTGACCACTTTGCAAGTGACCAGACTCCCAACTCAAAACAAATCAGAAACTTCATAATCAGAGTAAAAGCTACTAAAGAGCAAGTATGAATTTCAAGGGAATTGGTACCTGAATCGAATCCTCTTAAGATCATTGCCACCCTCAGGTAAGGAAACAAAAGTGATGAGGACGCCAGGTTCCACTTGTGCAACCCACTCCTTAGGTTCATCATCCTCCGTGAACCCCACAGATTCCGTCCTACCGCTGCCAGATGCAGGTGTCCCTTCACCACTTGACATCCCACCTTTTAGCCTTGATTCCATCTCCGAATTGCTCGTCCTACGGTACGAACATTGGAACCTGCCCGAATCTGAGACATCATCGGACTCGCCATCTTGCTTATTATTGTTAGACGACCCAGAGCACGGCTTGCAATTTTTGTATGCTCCTGATGCCTTTAACGCCATGTCTTTTATCTGCAAAGGCATAATGGGAAGAGGTTTATAAGAATAAAAAAACTTCAAACAACAACTGAAGTCTCAGGATCTGGTAGTTAGATTTTGGGCAATTGCAAAACAAAAAGAGGATATGAAGACTTTAAATTCATCCATTATTGAGCGTCAAGAAAAGTCCTCATCTTTTTGGTGTGCGGCAATT
This sequence comes from Linum usitatissimum, assembly GCA_030674075.2. Taxonomy (NCBI): domain Eukaryota; kingdom Viridiplantae; phylum Streptophyta; class Magnoliopsida; order Malpighiales; family Linaceae; genus Linum; species Linum usitatissimum. Next base: position 3,925,794 of record JAUJYP020000848.1, read on the forward strand.
TAAAAATCGACAAACGGGAGAAAAGTAACATAATTAAAAGCAAACAAAGGCTGAATGATTTCAGCTTGCTGCATGAGGAAAGCGATTCTTTGCTTCCTTCCTATACTTATTATGTTCTCAGCAAGCAATCAAAGCATATACCTGAGAAGTCAGATTCCTAATAGCCTGCTTCGTCCTGGGCGTCTCCGTAGCATATTCGTCGTCAAAATCATTATCATCCCTCTCCCTTCTCTGTTCAATAGATCCATTGTTTCCGCCATTAAGCTGCTTTGAACAAGCTATACACGTCAGCATTTCCTTCTTTCTTCTCAGTACAATCGCTTCTCCTTTTCTCCTTACAGAAAAAACTAACAGCCAGAAATTTTGAGGGAAACAGATCAGCAGGAGACAACCCCACTAAGAGAAACAAGCAGCAGAGCAAAACCCAGTATCCCAAAAAAATTACCAGTTGGGGTGATTCTTACAGGATTGAATTTGGAATAGAGGCCGGGAGAATGAATCTCTTCAAATTCGGATTTACACCCAAGAGAGATCTCAATGACAGAGAGGCAGAGATATAGAAAAATGAGAGAGAGAAAAGAGTTAATAATAAATGGGTTGCTGGATTGGAGGTGGAGTGTAATAGTAGAGAGAGCAGTGACCGTTACGAGAGAGAAAGAGAGCAATGTTTGAGGCGAAATGGGAGGGGTGGGTATCAAGGGATTTCTCAGATTTGGGGGGACGAATTTTTATCGCGATTACGGTGCCCATTTTTATATCCCAATAATCCTCGGTATTCTTCTTATTAATTCCTTCCTTATGTTTTTCTCCTAAGATAAAAAACAATAAAACAAATAAATATCGGTTTAAAAGTTTATTTAAACTCAAAATCTTTTAAATAACTAAATACGTATTTTACCACCGAAATAATTTCTTTTAAACCCTACTTCATACTTCTTATTCGCAACTTTGCATGAGATAAAAACTACATACACCCCAAAATGAAAACTATCAATTTAAAATAACTCCATTAAGACGCCATAATGTAGTTTATTCATTTTTTTATAAATTGTATTTTATTCATTAGAATAGGAAGAAAACATAAATAGTATGATTGGTAATTATGGAAGTTCAATTCGCAAACAGATTATTATGGAAGAAGAATCAATCCAAAAGTTAATTAACTTCACAACTTAGTACTCCTCAATACCATGACAAACATAAAAAACTCAAAGGACAAGACAATACTAACAGACTAAGATCAAAACAGTTCGACCTAAAGACTAATAAAAATAAAACCAAAAGAAATCTGAAAGTACTAATAAAATAGAGCTGAGAAACAGATAGAGGCTACCACCCAGCGGTGTTCTGGCCGAGATGTGGCTCGCCAATGACCCAGTGATTGGAGGAGTTGTTATCGAAGCAAGTCAAGCCCCACAGCCCCGTCGGAACGTCATGGTGCTGGGTGAGTTGCCTTGGGCAAACCCGCCTGGACCACTCGAACATTAACGAGAGTAGTTTTCCTTAGTGATTTAGTCGGTTTTCCATTGAGGTCGAGTTCCCGTGCCAGTTCACTTTCTGATTCGTTATCACGGGGTCACTTCCTATCCTCCAGACTCTTCATCATGGTGACATCTTCCTCTATGATTCCTCCTCCATTTGCTTTTGGGTGGGAAAGTTACGAGCTACCGGTGGACCACATTGATCTTTACTTCTTGTTGACTGGTAGAGTGGGGATCGATGATCCTTCCGGCCGGTCGGGGATGTTTGGCATAGGGGTGGCCGGTGTGATGATTCTAGGTTCGTCCGGTTCGTGGATATACTTCGTCGCGTATTGTTGTTTGCTGTTGCGAGGTGTCACTCGGAGGAATCATCCCATTTTTGGATGATTTTGTCAGTTAGAACTTTGAAGTGTCCGTGTGACCCATAATACCATAGATAAAGCAAAAACGATTGTACAATCCACAAGCCACACCGCCAAGCAAAAATAAATGAATGATCATATGTTCATAATGTTTTAATTTTCCCAATGAAAGAATTAGATAGCTCTTTTATGGAAGGAGAATCCCACTTAAGCTGAACATGGAAAAAAATCAACAACCAATTAAAAGAAATGTGGGTAAATCAGGTAAGGGATTCATGCATGGGAGAGATGAAATAGGCGTGGAATTGGATGATCTGACACTAGAAGGGAGCAACCATTTTTATTCAAACTGCAAGTGAGAGTCCCGAAGAACGAGTTAATGGCTGACGATAGTTGTCGAGTCCGGAAAAACAGGTAAAGGACCAATGGTATTTATCGAATGAAAGATAACACGGCAATACAAGCCAATTGAAAGCAACAAAAATTCGGAGGATCGACACACCGGTGCCATAGAAATCCAATAATAACAGTTTATATCGTCCCCAAAAAGGAAGACGAGAAAAAGCAACATAGACATTCTCCCCCAACCCCTCCCCCTGTCAAGTCCAAAATTATGCACTTATATATATATATATATATATATATACACAAGATAAATAGAAAATTACATAGTAAAATATAACGAAGATTTAGACTTTTGAACGAGTTGAGATAATAAAGAGTTTCAGTAACTACTAAATGCACAGTTCGATTATCCAGATAAGAAATGTGTATAAGAAAAATAGAAGATAACTCCTAAAACAAAGTCTGTGACTTAGAAAGAAGACTTCTCATGCGATGTAAGTTCAAAATGAATTTTGGAGGTCTTGTGTTGAAATCAAGATGTGGCCCTTCTAAATTTGGATAACTATTTTTTAAGATATATTAAAAAGTAATTTTCCTTTTATATTCTAATTATTTTATTATTGTATGTAAAACTATAAAAATATCAATAACCGTCCTACAGCATAAGAGCAATGCCACCGACATACTCTGTATTACAATACACTAATATTATAAGAATGAGGATATCCTAAAGAGTGAAACGAGTGAATCACCCTATCAGTTGCAGCCTTTGTCTCGGATAAGAACATTAGGGAATCACCAATGAGGGACCGTCATGGGACGGGTGGGGGTTCCTCAAGGTGGGCTACCTGCACAACATATGTAGAAAGAGTATCCGCCAGTGCTAGCATATCCGGGTCATCACCCAAAATGATTTCATCGTCAAGTAGATCATCAGCATCAAGGTTGTAATCGTCATCCATCGAAGGAACTTTAATGCTTAGCCCCACTGATCTTCTACTTCAGAGCTAGTCATGTAAGGAGTTCGCTTGGAAGGGGAGTCCTCCCTAGCAGGCGACCGTGCCCTCTTCTGATCAGCAATTTGGATCTCTTGCAATTTTGCAGCAGGCACATGACAAGCTAGTAATGCATAATCATAGATATTATTACTGAATAACAGTTCATCTGGATCCAAAAGAATGAAAACTTGAAATGGACTGGCATTAACAGACATCTTATTTTAGTTCAAATTTATGTGGATGATATAGTGTTTGGGTCTTCAAATGAAAAGTTGAGTCATGAATTCAGTAACCAAATGAAAACAACCTTTGAAATGAGTCTAATAGGGGAATTATCCTATTTTCTAGGTTTGCAAATCTCTCACACGAAGTCTGGAACGCTTTTGTCTCTACCTAAATACTATAAAAATATGATAGAAAAGTTTGGACTTTCTCAATGTAAACCTTATCCTACCCCTATGTCCACTTCTCTAAAATTTGGTTCTCATGATGGAGGAAAGGTTTCCGATGAAAGGTTGTATAGAGGAATGATTGGTTCACTTATGGATATCACATCCAGTCAGTTAGATATCTCTTTTAGCGTAGGAGTTTGTGCAAGATTCATAGCAATCCTAAATAAAGTCACCTAATTGATGTACGTATCTTTCGGTACCTTGCAGGCACCATGGATTTAGGATTATGGTATATACTAATGACTCCTAACTCGATCTGTTTTGATATTCAGATTCTGACTTTGTAGGAAGTTTCAGAGATCGGAAGAGGACGCCAGGGCCATGTCAATTCATTGGGAGCTCTTTAATCTTTTAGTTCAGCAAAAAAAGCAAAGCACTTTCTACAGCTGAAGCAAAAAACATTGCAGTCGAAAGTTGTTGCACGCAAATCATCTGGCTAACGACTCAATTAAGCGAATATGGTATTACACTCCAAACTACACCTCTACTATGTAATAATACTAGTGCAATAAATATTACAAGGAGCAATGTGCATCATTCTAGAAACAAATACATTGAAAGAAGACAGCATTTTATTCGAGATTTAGTTGCTAATAAAGATATAGCTATCGAGTTTGTTGACACTAAGTATCAAATTGTTGATATTTTTACAAACAGCTACCAATTGATTGGTACCCGTTTTTACGTAGATCTCTTGGACTCATATCCTCTTCCGACGTTTCATCTGTAGAGGAACGTACTTAATTTGAGTTTGGTTCGGATTGTTTTTTTTCTTTTACTTAATGTATTCCTTTGTTTTGCAAACTCTAGTCTTTCTTTGCTTTTATATTTTGCTCGTTGCCTCTTCCCTTCTTAACGCTTTTTGTTGTCTAACCATGAGTTTCTTCAATCTTTATCTCGGTTCTCATAATAGTCTGTATGTTCAATATACAAAAGGCCTCAAGTGTAGCTCGACTCACTAAGTCATGTATGCAAAGTTCGTTTCCCCTCGACCCATCCTTACCTGTCTTCAAGACAATCCTTTCGATTTTGAACAGTTTGGTCTCAATGTTTTTTCTTTGATCGGAAACCTTGGAATGAGCCCTCCGGTTCCAAATAGGCCTCGACTGTGTTTTTAAATGCAGGTAGCACAATTCTATGCAAATTTGAAACTATATGGTCATCTTGCTCAAGTCTGTTTTAGCACCTACGTCGATGGCCACATCCTTTTTATTACTACGCAGGGGTTGACTCTAAATTTCGGTCTCCCATGTGAAGGAGCTGCTTTGTTTACTGAGGTCGATTTCCACATATACAAATTCAAACCTTCACAAGCTTTGACTCTCTGGGTCAGGCTGCCTCCTTCTGACTTGGCACTGGCTACAGGTTTTGAATTCCCTTGGAATTTGAGGATTCTTCACTATTCCATCTCCCTCATTTTGCTTCCTAGGTCTGAAGGCCATCTTCTGATGACTCCTATGGACTTATGGATCATGCATTGTGCTTGAAGAATCATCCTACTGATTTCTCTCGATTTATGTTTGCAACAATGGTCAAGTTTCATGACCCTAACGTGACTGGAGCTTCATAATCAAATATCAGCTCCTTGAGCTAGAGAAGCACATATTTCATGCTTATGAGATTTGGTGGCTATACAAGGAGAGGATGAAACGCATCCATGATGCTAAGCTACAAGGTGTCAAGGAGTTCGAAAAAGGAGATAAGGTGCTGCTCTACAACTCCCACCTTTGGTTGTTCTCGGGAAGACTACAATCAAGATGGTCAGGACCATATGAAGTCACACAATCATTCCCCTACCGGACCGTGGAGATCACACATTCGGACCAACAAACATTCAAGGTCAACGGTCACCGTTTAAAGTGGTATCTCAGTGACAAGCCTATCGATGGAGTTGAAGTTCACTACTTCACTAATGTTGAATGTAAGACGTTAAAGAAAGAGCGCTTCATGGGAGGAACATGTTTGGAGTCGGTATTTTTCTTTTTATTTGAGTCAAATTACATGTTCAGGTGTTAGATCGAGTCTAGAACGTGATACCTGAGCTCCATCCTTGTCTCAAGTTGTTGGTTCAAATATAAGTGTTGATTGCATTTGAAGTCTGAAAATTCAAAGACTAATATCAAAGATTGCGCGTAACACTGGTAAAAAATTGAGCCTTACTTAAGGCGCTATCTTTAACTGGCTTTAGGAGCAATTTGCAACAAAAACCCATGTATCTTTGGTTAAACATTGCGCCTTGGGATATAAAAAATTGCACCTTGTGCAGGCGCAATCTTTGACAGCCCTTAGGCGCAATCTATAACACAAGTTTAACAATAATTAGACTTAGATCGTTTACCTAGTTTGTAGCTCTCCTCACTTGACTTACTTATGTTTATGCTTACATTTTTCTCCTACACGATAAGTGCTTAAATTTTTGGGCAAATAATAAGTGCGTGGTGTTTGTAGGGTAGACTCACTCTTGTCAAGTTGTGTTGTTTCTTTCTAGCTTTGGTGTTCGACGAAACGCTTTTTCTGGTGGAGCAACACATCATCGTCCGACACTGAGGTTCCCACTCCCCGGCCAGAGGTGATGGAAGTTGACATAGAAGAAAAGCAGGTTGAGGATGCTACAAGGTAGTCCCTAATAGACATGACCCTTCAGTAGAGGACTACCCTCATTTCTGTTGACGCCTCCCTTGTGACACCCATATTTCGGACTGACTGATGATTTTGGATTTTGGATGGTGAATGGACAGTCTTTCTGAAAACTTTCGAAGTTTTGCTTTAAATGTGATAGTTCAACAGGAACCAAAGAGTTATAAAGAAGCTATGAAGGATCCACACTGGAATGTTGCTGTTCAGAGTGAACTTGGAGCACTCAATGAGAACCATACGTGGGACATAGTCCCAGACTCAGAAGAATTCCATAAGTTGGGAACGAAATGGGTTTTCAAACTGAAGTTGAAATCTGATGGAAGTGTAGAAAGGCACAAAGCAAGATTGGTAGCACAAGGATTCGATCAAATACAAGGTGTTGACTTTGTGGATACCTTTTCACCAGTAGCCAAGATCAATACTGTGAAAGTTCTATTGGCAATAGCAGCAGCTCAAGGTCTACACCTGGAGCAAATGGATGTATCCAATACATTCTTACATGGAGATCTAAATGAGAAAGTATATCTAAGGATACCAGCAGGATTAGAGGCACCACCAGGTACATGTTTGAAACTCAGAAAGTCTCTTTATGGATTGAAGCAAGCGAGCAGACAATGGTTTGCTAAGCTTACTGGTGCTCTGTTGACATATGGTTTTAAACAAATCAGTTCCGATTACTCACTGTTTGTCAAGGGTAATGAACATTCACTAGTTATGCTTTTGGTGTATGTGGATGATATAATTCTTGCTGGAAAGGATTTATCACGAATCAAGGAGGTGAAAGATTATCTACATCAACAATTTAAAATAAAAGATCTGGGAGAGCTTAGATACTTTCTAGGCCTTGAAATTTCTCGTTCAAAGGCTGATATTGTGATGAATCAGAGGAAGTACTGTGTTGAATTGCTTACAGATACTGGATTTTTGGAGGCTAAAGGGAGTAAGAGCCCTATGGAAGTCAATTTAAGGTTGAGTGCAAAACAAGGTGATCCTTTGGATGATCCTTCTATGTACAGAACTTTGGTTGGAAGGTTACATTACCTGACAATCACAAGACCAGACATAACTTTTGTTGTTCAACAGCTTAGTCAATTCCAGAATGAGCCCTGTAGTGTTCATTTAGAGGCAGCTCATCTTGTGTTGAGATACTTGAAATCATCACCAGCACAAGGGTTGATGTATAAGTCGTGCAATGAGATGTTACTGACTGGTTACTGTGATTAAGATTGGGCAGCTTGCCCAGATACTAGGAAATTGATCTCTGGTTATTGTACGTATCTTGGTGGTTTGCTGGTTATTGTACGCAGCTTGCCCAGATACTAGGAAATGCAGTGGTTGTCAGCACTAATCAAGGAGCTGGGAGTTTAAATTCCTATGCCTATGGAAGTGTACTGTGATAATAAGTCAGCTATCTATATTGCAGAAAATCTAGTGTTCCATGAGAGGACCAAACATATCGAAATAGACTGTCATGTGACCAGAGAGAGGATCAAGTCAGGAATGGTTGTTTTGAAGCACATTAGAACGACTGATCAAACAGCGGATGTTTTCACCAAGGCATTACACAGAACACGCCTTCAGTTGCTGCTGAGCAAGTTGGGAGTAAATGACATCTACTCTCCAACTTGTGGGAGGGTGTTAAACGCAGCGAAGAACACACGGCGTTAGAAGGAAGACCGTTGGTCAACGTCGAGAAAGAAGAGAAGAGATTTAATGAAACGACGAGTTTTGGCCTTCCGTTTATTTTCGTTTATGTTTTAATCGTTGGTGTATCAAACGTGGATACGTGTTTTTACCCGCGGTTATAATTTCGTTTTTACTGTTGAAGTTACCGTTGGGTTTCAGTATAAAAACCCAACCAACAGAATAAATCGATTCAGGCTTTCAGACTCAATCCTATCTTCTTCCTTCTTCTCTGCATTCTTTCCTCTGCATTTCTTCTTCCTCGCGAATCAATCGATTCTTCTATCATCTTAATAAACGGCAGCATAGGTTGCGTCCTCCAGTTATAGATTCTCTAAATCGCTGCCATTTTCTTGTTCTAACCCGTCCTCTGTTTGGCCACAAGCTCTCCTTATCCCCGATTTATTTTCCTACGAAGCTCCTCGATCTGATTCTTCTCTTCGATTTCCTCGGGGAATTTATGCTCTACTACATGTAGAAGAAAGGCATGGTGGGTTGGACGAGGCAAAGAGGGTAGGTGGTGGATTAAGGTAGAGGGGAGTGTGGGTCAGAGGAGGAGGCAGAGAAGGGAGGTGGAGGACGATGGGTGTGTGGGAGGAGATAACTGATAATAGGGTGTGGAGGGGAGATTCTTTTATTTTGTTTTAAAATTAAATATAATTACTTTATTGTCATGTCAGCAATTTTGTGATATTTTTATGTTCATGTTAGGGTTTAATGTACACCTTATCAAACAGAGTTTGATGAAGTTGAAAATTTAAACTTTGTGTCACAATATGCATTTCCAAAAGGTTGTGTCATTATGAGTCAAAATGCAATAAATTGGACCTTTTGAGATCATTATTCCTATATTAAATTAACACCACTATTAATTTATAAACCAAATAAATTCTAGTAAATCAATCTTATACACAACTAGTTGCTAGTCATTAATCCATTTACTAATCTACCTTCCAATTAATTCACTAAAATCAATTTTAACACTTTAATTCAATTTAATTATTATAAAACTAAACTCAAAGAAAGACAAGAACAAGAGAAATATGGAGAGGGAGAGAGTTTCTTATTGAGGTGTATGGAATGCTACAAATGAGAGCTCTATTTATAGGCTCATAGATCATAACCTATACTCTCTAATATTATTACACATAAAGGTGGGAAAATAAATACAATGAAATACATTGAAGAATGGAATAAGAAGTTACACAATGGTGCATTCACTATAGTAATTATATTCATAACACTCCCCCTTGAATGACCATTGGTTATACATCGTTCTTCGAATACGCTTTTGATCTCGCCTCATTAAAAACCTTACCGGGAAAACCCGGTGGGAAAAACCATGGTTAAGGGAAAAAGAGTACTGCTGCGTATTGACTCCCACGATGATGATATCGGTTGAGATCCTTCATATTGACTCCCACGATGAGGATATCAACTCTCGCTCATCATTATATCGGTTGAGATCATTCACTCACCAATTCCAAATTTGCTTTCCAACGGTTGATGCGAGAGAGATCTTTGGTGAATAAATCAACCAAGTTATCACTTAGGTGTACTTAGTTGATAAATATTTCAACTCATTGAAGTTTGTGCATAAAATGTATGTATCACATGATCGATGGTCATCCATAATTCACATGACACTTCACCTTAGATGACCATTAGATGAGAATATGTCTCATTAAAACCTTACTAGGAAAACCCTATAGGATAAAAACCTAGTGAAGGAAAAAGAGTACATAATCATCACATCACGTTGCAACATTTTCTTGCAACTCAAGGATATATGCAAAATAAATATCATGCATGATTTATAGGATCAGATCTTGAAATGGTGGTGTAGCTTTATAAGTTGGTTTCACAGCCCACCAAGTGGTAAAATTATCACATGAGACCAATTTATGGTCAACCAACACAAATATGACCAAGATTACTACTTCAAAATCGAGTACATCTTGTGTCTTAATAAAGGTCGATTAAACTCGACATAGAGTCACATAGTGATCTGACTACCATCCAGGCACTGATAGCCATGTCATATCCATATAAATTTTTGTTGGATATAATTAGTATATCATTGATGATATACGAAAATCATGTTCGAGAGAGATGCACAGTTGGCAAGTTAGTGGTAATCTTCCACATCTTCCATCTCGAACTCTAGCTAATCAATATTTGATTGCTTTGAGAAACTCTTTAGGAGTCTCAATAAAGTGTATGTCATCTATATAACAAAAGATGATGATGACACTTAAACTCTTATAAACAAAAGAAATACATTTTAAATATAAAATAAAGTATAGAAATTTTTATAAGAATTTCAAAATCATAAAATATGAAAAAGATGATTTTTCATCATTCAAAATTCAACTCAATATGAAAAAGAAATCATAGTTTTATGCATAGAGAAATGTATGATATGCTAAGTGGACCACTTCTCTCAATTATTCAATCCATATGACGTCAATTAGATATAACTTGTTCATGTGAACTTGAATTGTTTGCTTATAGCAAAATAAATCCTCAAGGGAATTTCATATACACATGTGTATTCTAATTATGAAAACCATACATATAGGTTGCAAGGACATCCATTAGGGGCAAACTCTTTCCCTTCACAAATTGCCAGACTAATCGAATAATAAAAAGTAGTTGCATCCACCACATGAGAATATATTTTCTCATAATCAAAATGTTATAGGTTTGTTGTACAAAACCTTTCAAAAGTGAGATGTTTCATAACTTCTCATACTCATACTTTACATCTCAATGTATAAAGACTTGATGTCTTAAAACTTTTCATTTCTCTTGGGAATTTGAATTTGCCTCAAATTGAAATTTTTTTTTTTTAGCCAATCATTTCTATCTGTGCATGCATTTTGGCTAATGATCCTCATTTTCAACTATCATATTTAGCGTTGCACTATACGCAAATATTTCGTTGACGTTGACTTCATTGGGGTTCCAATATTTTCCATCCAAGATATAGATAGTTGAGATATATATTCATATCTTTCGGGTTTCGATACTCTTCTTGAGCACATTATTTGTTTCTCTTGGTGGCTTTGTTTAAATAATCTTAACCTCAATTTGACCATCTTGATATATAGCTCCATTCCACTTTTGAGGATTTTTTCTTTGGAACCGAGTGGTCTATCACGCCTTTGCGGGTTTTAGACTCATTTGTGATGTCGGATTGCCCAATATTGGCATTATTGTTATTGGAGCATTTTGAGTTGGCACATGAAAACTTTACTCTCGTTGGGTCAGTAAAGTGTCTGGCAGATAATGAATTATATATTTTTAAACTTCAAGCTCATATTGCTTAGTGCAAGGATCAAAATAATATGATCATTCATCTAATCTCTTGGCCAACTTTTGTTTTCTCCCCCTAATGTTGGGAAGTTTAAATATAAACCTCCAAACGAGTCATCAAAATACTCCCGACAACGATGTGATAGTTTACCATCGATGAACTCGTAATCAAAATAATTTCTCAATCTTCATTGAGAACCCATCCTAATAAATGGTGGTGGAGCAATTCAGATGTGTATATCACATTCATATATCCATAGATGGGAAGTATAAGGTTTTGACCCAAAAACCAAACATAATGGAGGAATTCATGATAATTTCTTGGCGTAATGCGAATTTGTGTTGTGCATGTAAATGACATGTTCACAATAATATATTGGTTTTCAATGACACATTTTCGTTATTGGATAATCATGAAAATATGCTCATAACCAAAATGGTTGAGCTAGTAATCTCGCAAATTTTAGTTTTCTTTCATATACACATGTGACCTTTAGTTGATACATCAATTAAAATAATTGGCTCACATGTTGGGCGTATGGATCCATAAATATCACCCTTTTTTTGTTGTGTGTAAGATAAATGATCTTACTTTAGTTGATGATTATCCAACAATCAACTCAATTTGAGGAAAAGCAATCCAAAAATGAATTATGTTGTGTTGGAGATTTACCCAACAATGGGTAACGGAAAGGTGAAAATGCTTTCCTAGAAGCGAAACCTTGTTGACAGAACAGAAAATCGTTTGTGTTCCCAGGAAGTAGGGGAGTCACAAGGACTACTTAAATCCCTATAACCTTAGGAATCATTTCTTTAGAATACCCAAGTTGAGACCATCATGCACAACAATCTTCAATAGAACATACACTTTAGATTATGGAATCATCGAAATTGACCATAGAGGTACTTATCGATTCGCATCATGATTGAACCGGGATGGTCTCACCGGTTATGCCAAATAATAGTTGTCAGGACGAGTAAACGTATAGTTTACATTTATATATATGTATCTCAATCACAATAACATATGTGTAGTACAAATTGGAGGATAATATTATTGATTCAATAATTATATAGCCATAGACCATATTATTGTTCCTCTCTTGATCCTAAACAAATTGGAATAAGGATTTTGTTCCTTCGTGAACAATATAATAGCTCGATCTAGAGCTTGAGAGAAATGTTGTACTACACCATATATCTTGGTGCACTATCGATGTGATATATATCACAATTAATTATGGTGATTCTCATCATAAAATACTCATTTTTGTCATGAGAATTAGTACATAGTTTAAATGATAAATAGATATATTTCTCAATCATCTATGTCACCAATTAATAGATCAATAATTCTCGTATAACCACAATTGTTATGCCCATCCGAATAAAACGGTTCCTTATGTGAACAATGATAATATGTTGTCACTTATGCTTTCAGGAACAATGTAACAAATTAAATGTGTCTTTGCACAATCACTTTGAGTGCTAAATTAACATCATTTTGATATGATCATCAAAATAAAATTGATGGTTGTATCACCTTTCATGTCACTAGAATTTTTTCAACATGATTATCAACTTAATCTTTCCACATCTCTATCACCAACGAGATGACCAATTTCCCGTCAAACTCGAGAAGTTGTGTGAATTTCATCATATAATTATTCGAGATTTTGTTCAACTATTGGTTGAAAAATACTTTCCTTGGTACTATATGCCCATCAAATCCACATTGAATTCCGTATATGAAATAGTAATCATGTATTGTGACATTTTCATCGGAAAATAATATGATATAAGTGTATGCACTTCGAGAAATATGATAGTGTCATATGGGATTTTCTCACCACAATAAATTTGGATGGACTATGACCTTTGAAAGATTAGGTCTTTCTCTTCCACGATAGTGTATTGACTTTGTGGGAATATATATTGTCTAATCACTTTGTGGACATATGATTATATCCACTCACTTCATGGACTCGATATTTTGTCTCATTGGACCATCAACATTGGAAATATAAGATAACCCGTTTCTCAAGATATGTGTCTCGTGGGACATTCAATCATATCGAGCTTTTATGAGTATAATCAATCACTACAAAGATTGATATTTTGTCACCTCGACCTTCAATATTCGAGACATATAAAATATATGTATAGCTTTGTTCTTTCGATATGTTGTGTCTCTTGGTACTCATCTTTCGGCCTATCATTCAGATGATGGCGAGTAAATAGCAAAGCTTTAGCTTTGTCATGATAAGACGTGCATTATCGTCTCGTTTCACCAAAACTATTATATATGGATTTTAGCCTCGAATGCCCATGAAGAGTAATTCTTGCCCGAAACATAAAAAACCACATACTCAAATTTTAAAAAAAGTTTGACGTAATTATCAAAATAAATAAATTAGATCACATTATGAATGAATTAATAATGACATGAATATACTATTAAAACTGTAATTAGCAACATATATAATACATTTATTTAATCCGTAAACGTAACTTACGATTCCATTAATAATGACATGATCATTAGCCATTTAAATATTTAATGACAATCGTTGATGATGATTGAAAAATATTAATGTAAACGTAATGTAATAATGTGATGACCAACGTTACAAAAATAATGGTTATGATAATAACCAGATAACCACCGATCTGTTTCCTTTTGACAAATATGCTTTAATATTAAGTAAGATCGATAAAAACAAAGGAAAAAAATACATATGTATATGCATAAGATGTCTATTACTGTTTGTGTGATCAATAATAATTGAGCAGTAAAGATAAGCTATCAAATATTAGAATTAAGTCATAGACATATATGAACACAAAATAAATAAATAATATTGTTACTCGGTGAATATTCATATAAACAATTTGTTACTATATATCTTCGGTGGGGTATTAGTAGAAAACAAACAAAAATGAAGATTGAAGAAGTAAACATATGAATTAGCTAATAGCCCACTTTAATGACCTATTTTTAAATAGTAACAATAGCGTTATGAAAAAGTAAGAAATGAAAATGAGAATCACAAATTTTTTAGGAGAAAAAAAAATTGATGTGATGATATAATAAGCTAAAATGTAAGGAATCGAGTAAATCAATGTAATAACATTTGAAATCGCAAACTAAATCTAGTTTTGAAACAAAAAGAAAGTAGGTAGAAGAATAAGAGAATCGAGTAAATAGCAATCAAATATCAATCTTTGTAAACTTTTGAGAATCGAGCACTCATACGCAATAATAAAATTGCAAAAACGGGCATCAGGAGCATAAGCATGAACTCACTGGCCATATGTATTGTTTGTATGCACTTCGCTCATGATTACAAGAAGTTGCTCGACGGCAGAACTTCGTGTCGATAACGTATTATAAAACTAAACTCAAAGAAAGACAATAACAAGAGAAATATGGAGAGGGAGAGAGTTTCTTATTGAGGTGTATGGAATGCTACAAATGAGAGCTCTATTTATAGGCTCATAGATCATAACCTATACTCTCTAATATTATTACACATAAAGGTGGGAAAATAAATACAATGAAATACATTGAAGAATGGAATAAGAAGTTACACAATGGTGCATTCACTATAGTAATTATATTCATAACATTAATCAATTTTTACAAAATTCTAATAATTATACACAAGTTCCATTTATAATAGAATTTACCTAATATGTTTAATTAACTCCATTCATCATATTTCAACTTATACAAATATCAAACTACTTAGAATCCATCCTAAACCTAAATTAATCATTTAACCGAAATCCTCAACATTTATGAAATTACTTAATCTGTAATTGATCAATTTACTATCACCATAAAAATTTATACACATTAATTATATCAAGCCCAATATATAATCCATTAATCGAGAACTTACCAAATTAACCAAAACTGCGACTATTTGGACTGATTGAACCCATTAGAATCTCTGTTGGGTGCACTCCGTCACAACCTGTAAGTTACAGGCCGCATCAGTGATTTAAAAATTAAGGACTGAAATGACAGAATCTACAAGTTTTGTATTTGTAACAGAATTTCTAGAACCGTATGCACTAAATAGGATTACTGGAAGTCTAGTGACCAAATTGTGATAATTGAAACTTCTACAGGATTTTCGGGTAATTCTCCCCGCGTTGACCATCCCCGTTGAACACATGAATCCAGAATCCGGGGAACTATGAAACACACATAAAATCGGCCAAAATCGAGAACAAACACATTGAATCACTTCCTAACCTCAAGGCGAGTCTTTCAGTTACACTTTACAGATCTGAACATCTCGAATCAAAGTTTACAATTATAATGTTTTGGACCATTTAGTTATTTTTTTATTAAAGTAGTGATGTTGTTATAGAAAGTAGAACGACTTCTTTGTAATAGTCCTGTCAGGTTTTGTCGACTGTAGCAATGGCTAGTACGGATTGTCGATGTAGCTGTATTTCAGCTGATGTCCAGCTTTGCAGAATCATTAATGAAATACCCTAAGCAATTTGCTTTGTTCTTATCCTCCTCCCTTCTCTCAACTTCTCTATCGTTAGCTCGTCCCTCATTTTCTTCTATATCTCACTGGAATCCCTACCGGGGACATTACAATTGGTATTCAGATCCATGTTTCGACAACCACTATGGCACAAAACCATGGTACTAGAATCACTGTCTTTGAGGAGCACCTAATAGCTCTGAGAGCAGCTCATTCGATATTTTCTGTTAAGTATACGATAAGTATCCTAATCCAGAAATCAAACTCGATATTTTCTGTTAACTCTAGGTTAATATCATCTAACTTTCAAAACAATATAACTCCAGCACCAGACTATAAATGAATTGCATAAATCAAAATTTATGAATTTCAAAATACATAAACTTTCATCCCGAGATACCGGTAAGTAGGGAATAAAACGTAATTCGAGTCCAAAAAAAAATCTCTCCCGTTATTAGTAACGGTCAATATCACTAAAGTTTCAAAATAATTCAACTCGAGCACTAGAATATAAATGGATTTCAAACCCAAACAGAATTTATCAATTTTGAACTATGGAGAATTTGATCCTGAGATCCGGGAATGTTGGCAATCAGAAAGGATTAGAGCCATCCAAACAAATATCTTCCGTTATACGTAACAGTTAATATCACCAAACTTTCAAAAGAATTTAACTCCCACACCAGAGGACAAATGGATTGCATAAATAAACATTTATGAATTTCAAAATACGCAGACTTTCATCACGAGATACCGGTACGTAGGAAATAAAAAATAATTCGAGTCCAATAGAAAAAATCTCTCCCGTTATTCGTAATGGTCAATATCACTAAAGTTTGAAAAGAATTCAACACGAGCACTAGAGTATAAATGGATTGCAAACCCATACATAATTTATAAATTTTTAACTACATAGACTTTGATCGCGAGATCCGCGTTTGTTGGCAATCAAGAAGGATTAAAGTCCATCCAAACAAATGTTTCCCTTTATTCATAACATTTAATAACACTAAACTTTCAAACGAATTCTACATGAGTACCAAGGTATAAATGAATGGAAAAACAAGATCAAATGTATCAATTTCAAAGTAAGCTGACATCCGAGGTCTGGCTACATAGGTAATCATAAAAGATTTGAGTCCACCTTAATAAAATTCGATATTTTTTGTTAAGTATACGGTAAGTATCCTACTCCAAAAATCAAACTGGATATTTTCTATTAACTCTACCGTTAATATCATCCAACTTTCAAAAAAATATTACTCCAGCACAAGACTATAAATGGATTGAATAAATCAAATTTGATGAATTTCAAAATACTCAGACTTTCATCCCGAGATACCGGTAAGTAGGGAATAAAAAATAATTCGAGTCCAACAAAAAAAATTCTGCTGTTATTCGTAATGGTCAATATCGTAAAGTTTGAAAAGAATTCAACACGAGCACTAGAGTATAAGTGGCTTGCAAACCCAAACAGAACTTATCAATTTTCAACTATACATACTTTGGTCCCGAGATCCGCGTACGTTGGCAATTAGAAAGGATTAAAATCCATCCAAACAAATGTTTCCCGTTATTCATAACAGTTAATAACACTAAACTTTCAAAAGAATTCTACACGAGTAGCAAGGTATAAATGAATGGCAAAACAAGATCAAATGTATCAATTTCAAAATACGCTGACATCCGAGGTCTGGCTACATAGGTAATCATAAAAAATTCGAGTCCACCTTAATAAAATTCGATATTTTCTGTTAAGTATACGGTAAGTATCCTACTCCAATAATCAAACTTGATATTTTCTATTAACTCTACCGTTAATATCATCCAACTTTCAAAAAAATATTACTCCAGCACAAGAATATAAATGGATTGAATAAATCAAAATTGATGAATTTCAAAATACTCAAAACTTTCATCCCGAGATACCGGTAAGTAGGGAATAAAAAATAATTCGAGTCCAATAAAAAAAATCTCTGCTGTTATTATTAATAGTCAAAAATATCGCTAAAGTTTGAAAAGAATTCAGCACGAGCACTAGAGTATAAATGGCTTGCAAACCCAAACAGAATTTATCAATTTTCAACTACACATACTTTGATCCCGAGATCCGCGTACGTTGGCAATCAGAAAGGATTAAAGTCTATCCAAACAAATGTTTCCCGTTATTCATAACATTTAATAACACTAAACTTTCAAAAGAGTTCTACAAGAGTACCAAGGTATAAATGAATGGCAAAACCATACCAAATTTATCAATTTCAAACTATGCTGACGTCCTAGGTCTGAGTACGTAGGTAATCATAAAAGATTCGGTCCACCTTAATAAAATTCAATATTTTCTGTTAAGTATACGGTAAGTATCCTACTCCAAAAATCAAATTCGATATTTTCTTTTAACTCTACGGTTAATATCGTCCAACTTTAAAAAAAAATATAACTCAAGCACAAAAGTATAAAAGGATTGCATAAATCAAAATTTATTCAAAATACGCAGACTTTCATCCTGAGATACCGGTAAATAGGGAATAAAAAAAAATTCGAGTCCCACAAAAAAAATCTCTCCCGATATTCGTAATGGTGAATATGACTGAAATTTCAAAAGAATTCAACCACGAGCACTAGAGTATAAATGGATTCCAAACCCAAACAGAATTTATCAATTTTTAACTACACTGACTTTGATCCCGAGATCCGCGTATGTTGGCAATCAGAAAGGATTAAATTCCATCCAAACAAATTTTTCCAGTTAATCGGTTAATAACACTAAACTTTCAAACAATTTCTACACGAGTACAAAGGTATAAATAAATTGCAAAAGAAGACCAAATTTAGGAATTTCAAACTACGCTGACATCCGACGTCTCGGTACGTAGGTAATCATAAAAGATTAGTGTCCACATTAATAAAACTCAGTATTTTCTATTAAGTATACGGTAAGTATCCTACTCCAAAAATCAAACTCGATATTTTTTGTTAACTCTACGGTTAATATCATCCAACTTTCAATAAAATATAACTCAAGCACGAAAGTATAAAAGGATTGCATCAATCAAAATTGATGAATTTCAAAATATGCAGACTTTCATCCCGAGATACCGGTAAGTAGGGAATAAAACATAATTTGAGTCGAACAATCAAAATCTCTGCCGTTATTTGTAACGGTCAATATCACTAGAGTTTGAAACGAATTCAACACGAGCACTAGAGTATAAATGGATTGCAAACCCAAACAGAATTTATCAATTTTTAACTACACAAACTTTGATACCAAGATTTGCGTATGTTGGAAATCAGAAAAGATTAAAGTCCATCCAAACAAATGTCTCCCGTTATTCATAACGGTTAATAAAACTAAACTTTCAAACGAATTCTACACGGGTACAAAGGTATAAATGAATTGCAAAACCAGACCAAATTTAGCAATTTCAAACTACGCTAACATCCGACGTCTCGATAAGTAGGTAATCATAAAAGATGCGGCTCCACATTAATAAAACATTATATTTTCTGTTAAGTATACTGTAAGTATCCTACTCCAAAAATCGAACTCGATATTTTCTGTTAACTCTACGGTTAATATCATCCAACTTTCAAAAAAATATAACTCCAGCACGAAAGTATAAATGGATTGCATAAATGAAAATTGATGAATTTCGACATAAGCTAAATTTCATCCCGAGATACCGGTAAGTAGGGAATAAAAAATAATTCGAGTCCAACAAAAAAAATCTCTGCCGTTACTCGTAACGGTCAATATCACTAAACTTTCGAAAGAATTCAACACGAGCACTAGAGTATAAATGGATTGCAAACCCAAACAGAATTTATCTATTTTTAACTACAACGACTTTGATACCGAGATTCGCACAGAAAGGATAAAAATCCATCCAAACAAATGTCTCCCGTTATTCATAACGGTTAATAACACTAAACTTTCAAACGAATTCTACAAGAGTACAAAGGTATAAATTAATTGCAAAACCTGACCAATCTTAGTGATTTGAAACTACCCTGACATCCAACGTCTCGGTACGTAGGTAATCATAAAAGATTCGGGTCCATATTAATAAAACTCGATATTTTCCGTTAAGTATACGGTAAGTATCCTACTCCAAAAATCAAACTCGATATTTTCTGTTAACTCTACGGTTAATATCATCCAACTTTCAAAAAAAATATTACTCCAGCACCATAATATAAATGGATTCCATAAATCAAAATTGATGAATTTCAAAATACGCACTTTCATCCCGAGATACCGGTAAGTAGAGAATAAAACATAATTTGAGTCCAACAAAAAAAATCAATCCCGTTATTCGTAATGCTCAATATCACTAAAGTTTGCAAAGAATTCAACATGAGCACTAGAGTATAAATGGATTGCAAACCGATTCTACATTTATCAATTTTTAACTACACAAACTATGATCCCCGAGATCCGCGTATGTTGGAAATCAGAAAGGATTAAAGTCCATCCAAACAAATGTCTCCCGTTGTTCATAACGGTTAATAACACTAAACTTTTAAAAGAATTCTACACGAGTACCAAGGTATAAATGAATGGCAAAACCATACCAAATTTATCAATTTCAAACTACGCCGACATCCGAGGTCTGGCTACATAGGTAATCATAAAAGATTCGAGTCCACCTTAATAAAATTCAATATTTTTTGTTAATTATACGGTAAGTATCCTACTGCAAAAATCAAACTCGATATATCCTGTTAACTCTACGGTTAATATCATCCAACTTTCAAAAAAATATAACACCTGCACCTGACTATAAATGGATTACATAAATCAAAATTGATGAATTTCAAAATACACAGACTTTCATCCCGCGATACCGGTAAGTAGGGAATAAAAAATAATTCGTGTCCAACAAAAAAAATCTCTCCCGTTATTCGTAACGGTCAGTATTACTAAAGGTTCAAAAGAATTCAACACGAGCACTAGAGTATAAATGGATTCCAAACCCAAACACAATTTATCAATTTTTAACTACACTGACTTTGATCGCGAGATCCGCGTGTGTTGGCAATCAAGAAGGATTAAAGTCCATCCAAACAAATGTCTCCCGTTATTCATAACAGTTAATAACACTACACTTTCAAAAGAATTCTACACGAGTACCAAGGTATATATGAATTGCAAAACCAGACCAAATCTAGCAATTTCAAACTACGCTGACATCCGACGACTCGGTACGTAGGTAATCATAAAAGATGCGAGTCCACATTCATCAAACTCGATATTTTCCGTTAAGTATACGGTAAGTATCCTACGGTTAATATCATCCAACTTTAAGAAAAAATATAACTCCAGCACGAAAGTATAAATGGATTGCTTAAATAAAAATTGATGAATTTCAAAATACGCAAACTTTCATCCCGAGATACCGATAAGTAGGGAATAAAAAATAATTCGACTCCAACAAAAAAAATCTCTCCTGTTATTCGTAACGGTCAATATGACTAAAGTTTCGAAAGAATTCAACACGAGCACTAGACTATAAATTGATTACAAACCCAAACAGAATTTATCAATTTTTAACTACACAGACTTTGATCCCGAGATCCGCGTATGTCGGATAGCATAAAGGATTAAAGTCCATCCAAACAAATGTCTCTCGTTATTCATAACGGTTAATAACACTAAACTTTCAAACGAACTCTACACGAGTACAAAGGTATAAATGAATTGCAAAACCAGACCAAATTTAGCAATTTCAAACTACGCTGACATCCGACGTCTTGGTACGTAGGTAATCATAAAAGATACGGGTCTACATTAATAAAACTCGAATTTTTTCGTTAAGTATACAGTAAGTATCCTACTCCAAAAATCGAAGTCGATATTTTTTGTCAACTCTACAGTTAATGTCATCCAACTTTCAAAAAAATATAACTCCAACACGAAAGTATAAATGGATTGCATAAATAAAAATTGATGAATTTCAAAATACGCAGACTATCATCCCGAGATATCGATAAGTAGGGAGTAAAAAATAATTCGAGTCCAACAAAAACAGTCTCTGCCGTTATTCGTAACGGTCAATATCACGAAATTTTGAAAAGAATTCAACACGAGCACTAGAATACAAATGGATTGCAAACCCAAACAAAATTTATCAATTTTTAACTACACAGACTTTGATCCCGAGATCCGCGTATGTTCGAAAGCATAAAGGATTAAAGTCCATCCAAACAAATGTCTCCCGTTATTCATAACGGTTAATAACACTAAACTTTTAAACGAATTCTACACGAGTACAAAGGTATAAATGAATTGCAAAACAAGACCAAATTTAGCAATTTCAAACTACGCTGACATCATCCGTCTCGGTACGTAGATAATCATAAAAGATTCGGGTCCACATTAATAAAACTCGATATCTTTGGTTAAGTATACGGTAAGTATCCTACTCCAAAAATCGAACTCGATATTTTCTGTTAACTCTACGGTTAATATCATCAAACATTTTTATAAAATATAACTACATCACGAATGTATAAATAGATTGCATAAATCAAAATTGATGAATTTCAAAATACGCAGACTTTCATCCCGAGATACTGATAAGTAGGGAATAACAAATAATTCAAGTCCAACAAAAAAAATCTCTCCTGTTATTCGTAACGGTCAATATGACTAAAGTTTCGAAAGAATTCAACATGAGCACTAGACAATAAATTGATTACAATCCGAAACAGAATTTATCAATTTTTAACTACACAGACTTTGATCCCGAGATTCGCATATGTTGGAAAGCATAAAGGATTAAAGTCCATCCAAACAAATGTCTCCCGTTATTCATAACGGTTAATAACACTAAACTTTCAAACGAATTCTACACGAGTACAAAGGTATAAATGAATTGCAAAACCAGACCAAATTTAGCAATTTCAAACTACGTTGACATCCGACGTCTCGGTACGTAGGTAATCATAAAAGATGCGGGTCCACATTAATAAAACTCAAAATTTTCCGTCAAGTATACAATAAGTATCCTACTCCAAAAATCGAACTCGATATTTTTTGTTAACTCTACGGTTAATATCACCCAACTTTCAAAAAAATATAACTCCAACACGAAAAGTATAAATGGATTGCATAAATAAAAATTGATGAACTTAGAAATACGCAGACTATCATCCCGAGATACTGATAAGTAGGGAATAAAAAATAATTCGAGTCCAACGAAAACAATATCTGCCGTTATTCGTAACTGTCAATATCACGAAATTTTGAAAAGAATTCAACACGAGCACTAGAATATAAATGGATTGCAAACCCAAACATAATTTATCAATTTTTAACTACACAGACTTTTATCCCGAAATCCGCATATGTTCGAAAGCATAAAGGATTAAAGTCCATCCAAACAAATGTCTCCCGTTATTCATAACAGTTAATAACACTAAACTTTCAAACGAATTCTACACGAGTACAGAGGTATAAATGAATTGCAAAACCAGACCAAATTTAGCAATTTCAAACTACGCTGACATCCGACGTTTCGATACGTAGGTAATCATAAAAGATGCGGGTCCACATTAATAAAACTCGATATTTTCCGTTAAGTATACAGTAAGTATCCTACTCCAAAAATCAAACTCGATATTTTTTGTTAACTCTACGGTTAAAAACATATCATCCAACTTTCAAAAAAATATTACTCTAGCACGAAAGTATAAATGGATTGCATAAATAAAAATTGATGAATTTCAAAATACGCAGACTATCATCCCGAGATACCGATAAGTAGGGAATAAAAAATAATTCGAGTCCAACAAAAACAATCTCTGCCTTTATTCGTAACGGTCAATATCACGAAAGTTTGAAAAGAATTCAACACGAGCACTAGAGTATAAATGGATTGCAAACCCAAACAGAATTTATCAATTTTTAACTATAGAGACTTTGATCCCGAGATCCGCGTATGTTCGAAAGCATAAAGGATTGAAGTCCTTCCAAACAAATGTCTCCCGTTATTTTTAACGGTTAATAACACTAAACTATCAAACGAATTCTACACGAGTACAAAGGTATAAATGAATTGCCAAACAATACCAAATTTAGCAATTTCAAACTACGCTGACATCCGACGTCTCGATACGTAGGTAATCATAAAAGAGGCGGGTCCACATTAATAAAACTCGATATTTTCCGTTAAGTATACAGTAAGTATCCTACTCCAAAAATCGAACTCGATATTTTTTGTTAACTCTACGATTAATATCATCCAACTTTCAAAAAAATATAACTCCAGCACGAAAGTGTAAATGGATTGCATAAATAAAAATTGATGAATTTCAAAATACGCAAACTATCATCCCGAGATACCGATAAGTAGGGAATAAAAAATAATTCGAGTCCAACAAAAACAATCTCTGCCGCTATTCGTAACGGTCAATATCACGAAAGTTTAAAAAAAATTCAACATGAGCACTAGAGTATAAATGGATTGCAAACCCAAACAGAATTTATCAATTTTTAACTACACAGACTTTGATCCCGAGATCCGCATATGTTCGAAAGCATAAAGGATTAAAGTCCATCCAAACAAATGTCTCTTGTTACTCATAACGGTTAATAACACTAAACTTTCAAACGAATTCTACACGAGTACAAAGGTATAAATGAATTGCAAAACCAGACCAAATCTAGCAATTTCAAACTACGCTGACATCCGACGACTCGGTACGTAGGTAATCATAAAAGATGCGAGTCCACATTCATAAAACTCGATATTTTCCTTTAAGTATACGGTAAGTATCCTACTCCAAAAATCGAACTCGATATTTTCTATTAACACTACGGTTAATATCATCCAACTTTAAAAAAAAATAACTCCAGCACGAAAGTATAAATGGATTGCATAAATAAAAATTGATGAATTTCAAAATACGTAGACTTTCATCCCGAGATACCGGTAAGTAGGGAATAAAACATAATTCGAGTCCAACAACAAAAATCTCTGCCGTTATTCGTAACGGTCAATATCAATAAAGTTTGAAACGAACTCAACACGAGCACTAGAGTATAAATGGATTGCAAACCCAAACAGAATTTATCAATTTTTAACTACATAGACTTTGATACCGATATCCGCATATGTTGGAATTCAGAAAGGATTAAAGTCCATCCAAACAAATGTCTCCCGTTATTTATAACGGTTAATAACACAAAACTTTCAAACGAATTCTACACGAGTATAAAGGTATAAATGAATTGCAAAACAAGACCAAATTTAGCAATTTCAAACTACGCTGACATCCGAGGTTTGGGTACGTAGGTAATCATAAAAAATTCGTGTCCGCCTTAACAAAATTCGATATTTTCTGTTAACTCTACGGTAAGTATGCTACACCAAAAATCAACCTCGATAATTTCTTTTAACTCTACGGTTAATATCATCCAAGTTTCAAAAAAAAAACTCCAGCACCAGAGTATAAATGGATTACACAAATCAAAGTTTATGAATTTCAAAATACGCACAAATTCATCCCGAGATACCGGTAAGTAGGGAATAAAAAATAATTTCAGTCCAACAAAAAAAATCTCTCATGTTATTCGTAACGGTTAATATCACTAAAGTTTCAAAGTAATTCAACTCGAGCACTAGAGTATGAATGTATTCCAAACCCAAACATAATTTATCAACTTTTAACTACACAGACATTGATCCCGAGATCCGCGTATTCTGACAATTAGAAAGGATTAAAGTCCATCCAAACAAATATCTCCCGTTATTCATAATGGTTAATAACATCAAACTTTCAAAAGAATTCTACACGAGTACCAAGGTATAAATGAATTGCAAAACCAGACAAAATTTATAAATTTCAAACTACGCTGACATCCGAGCTCTGGGTACGAATGTAATCATAAAATATTCGAGTCCACCTTAATAAAATTCGATATTTTCTGTTAACTTTACGTTAAGTATCCTACACCAAAAATCAACCTCGATAATTTCTTTTAACTCTACAGTTAATATCATCAAACTTTCAAACAAATATAACTCCAGCACTCGAGTATAAATGGATTGCATAAATCACAATTTATGAATTTCCAAATACGCTGAATTTCATTCCGAGATACAGGTAAGTAGGGAATAAAAAATAATTCGAGTCCAAAAAAAACTCTCTCATGTTATTCGTAACGGTTAATATCACTAAAGTTTCAAAGTAATTCAACTCAAGCACTAGCATATAAATGAATTCCAAACCCAAGCAGAATTTTTCAATTTTGCACTATGGAGTATTTGATCCCGAGATGCGGGAATGTTGGCAATCAGAAAGGATTAAAGTCCATCCAAACAAATATCTCTCCTTATTCATAACAGTTCATAATACTAAACTTTCAAAAGAATTTTAAACGAGTATGAAGGTATAAATGAATTGCAAAACCAGAAAAAATTTATCAATTTCATGCTACGCTGACATCCGAGGTCTGGGTACGTACGTAATCATAAAATATTCGAGTCCACCTTAGTAAAAATCGATATTTTCGGTTAAGTCTACGGTAAATATCCTACACCAAAATTCAACCTTGATAATTTCTTTTAACACTACGGTGAATATCATCCAATTGTCAAAAAAATATAACTCCAGCACTCGAGTATAAATGGATTCATAAATCAAATATTATGGATTTCAAAATACGCAGAATTTCATCCCAAAATACAGGTAAGTAGGGAATAAAAAATAATTCAAGTTCAAAAAAAAAATCTCACCTATTCTTCTTAACGGTTAATATCACTAAAGTTTCAAAGTAATTCAACGCGAGCACTAGAGTATAAAGGGATTGAAAACCCAAGCATAATTTATCAATTTTGAACTACAAAGACATTGATCCCGAGATACGCATATGTTGGTAGTCAGAAAGGATTAAAGTCCATCTGAACAAATATCTCCTGTTATTCATAATGGTTAATAACACCAAACTTTCAAAAGAATTCGACACGAGTACCAAGGTATAAATGAATTGCAAACCCACACAAAATTTATCAATTTCAAACTACGCTGACATCCGAGGTCTGGGTACGTAGGTAATCATAAACTATTCAAGTCCACCTTAATGAAATTCCATATTTTCTGTTAACTATACGGTAAGTATCCTACACCAAAAATCAACCTCGATAATTTCTGTTAACTCTACGATTAATATCATCCAACTTTTTAAAAAAGATAACTCCAGCACCAGAGTATAAATGGATTGCACAAATCAAAATTTATGAATTTCAAAATACGCACAATTTCATCCCAAATACCGGTAAGTAGGGAATAAAAAATAATTTCAGTCCAACAAAAAAAATCTCTCCTGTTATTCGTAACGGTTAATATCACTAAAGTTTCAAAGTAATTCAACTCGAGCACTAGGATATAAATGGATTTCAAACCCAAACATAATTTATCAATTTTGAACTACACTCACATTGATCCCGAGATTCCCGAGATTCACGTATTCTGGCAATTAGAAAGGATTAAAGTCCATCCAAACAAATATCTCCCGTTATTCATAACGGTTAATAACACTAAACTTTCAAAAGAATTCTACACGAGTATCAAGGTATAAATGAATTGCAAAACCAAATAAAATTTATCAATTTCAAACTACGCTGACATTCGAGGTCTGGGTACGAAGGTAATCATAAAATATTCGAGTCCACCTTAATAAAAGTCGATATTTTCTGTTAATTCTACGTTAAGTATCCTACACCAAAAATCAACCTCGATAATTTCTTTTAACTCTACAGTTAATATCATCAAACTTTCAAACAAATATAACTCCAGCACCCGAGTATAAATGGATTTCATAAATCACAATTTATGACTTACCAAATACGCTGAATTTCATCCCGAGATACAGGTAAGTAGGGAATAAAAAATAATTCGAGTCCAAAAAAAAATCTCTCATGTTATTCGTAATGGTTAATATCACTAAAGTTTCAAAGTAATTCAACTCGAGCACTAGGATATAAATGGATTTCAAACCCAAGCAGAATTAATCAATTTTGAACTATGGAGAATTTGATCCCGAGATGCGGGAATGTTGGCAATTAAAAATGATTAAAGTCCATCCAAACAAATATATCTCGTTATTCATAACAATTCATAATACTAAACTTTCAAAAGAATTCTACACGAGTACGAAGGTATAAATGAATTGCAAAACCAGACAAAATTTATCAATTTTATGCTACGCTGACATCCGAGGTCTGGGTACGTACGTAATTATAAAATATTTGAGTCCACCTTAGTAAAATTCTATATTTTCTGTTAACTCTACGGTAAATATCCTACACCAAAAATCAACCTCGATAATTTCTTTTAACTCTATGGTTAATATCATCCAACTTTGAAAAAAATATAACTCTTGCACTAGAGTATAAGCGGATTGTCTAAATCAAAATTTATGAATTTCGAAATACGTAGAATTTCATCCCGAGATACCGGTAAGTAGGTAATAAAAAATAATTTTATTCCAACAATAAAAATATGTCTCGTTATTCGTAACGGTTAATATCACTAATGTTTCAAAGTAATTCAACTCGAGCACTAGAGTATGAATGGATTGCAAACCCAAACATAATTTATAAATTTTTAACTACACAGACATTGATCTCGAGATCCACATATTCTGGCAATTAGAAATGATTAAAGTCCATCCAAAAAAATATCTCCCGTTATTCATAACGGTTAATAACATCAAACTTTCAAAAGAATTCTACACGAGTACCAAGGTATACATGAATTGCTAAACCAGACAAAGTTTATCAATTTCAAACTACGCTGACATCCTAGGTCTGGGTACGTAGGTAATCATAAAATATTCGAGTCCACCTTAATAAAATTTGATATTTTCTGTTAACTCTACGGTAAGTATCCTACACCAAAAATCAACCTCGATAATTTCTTTTAACTCTATGGATAATATCATCCAACTTTCAAAAAAATATAATTCTAGCACTAGAGTATAAATGGATTGTATAAATCAAAATTTATGAATTTCAAAATACGTAGAATTTCATCCCGAGATACCGGTAAGTAGGGAATAAAAAATAATTTGAGTCCAACAAAAAAATATCTCTCGTTATTCATAACGGTTAATATCACTAAAGTTTCAAAGTAATTCAACTCGAGCACTAGGATATAAATGGATTTCAAACCCAAACATAATTTATCAATTTTGAACTACACGAGACATTGATCTCGAGATCCGTGTATTCGGGAATTAGAAATGATTAAAGTCCATCCAAAAAAATATATCCCGTTATTCATAACGGTTAATAACACTAAACTTTCAAAAGAATTCTACACGAGTACCAAGGTATACATGAATTGCAAAACCAGACAAAGTTTATCAATTTCAAACTAAGCTGACATCCTAGGTCTGGGAACGTAGGTAATCATAAAATATTCGAGTCCACCTTAATAAAATTTGATATTTTCTTTTAACTCTACAATAAGTATCGTACACCAAAATCAAACTCGATAATTTTCGTTAACTCTACGGTTCATATCATCCAACTTTAAAAAAAATATAACTCCGGCACCGAGTATAAATCGATTGCACAAATAGAAATTTATGAATTTCAAAATACGCACAATTTCATCCCGAGATACGGTAAGTAGGGAATAAAAAATAATTTGAGTCCACCAAAAAAAAATCTCTCCGTTATTCGTAACGGTTAATATCACTAAAGTTTCAAAGTAATTCAACTCGAGCACTAGGATATAAATGGATTTCAAACCCAAACATAATTTATCAATTTTGAACTACACAGACATTGATCTCGAGATACGCATATGCTGGCAATCATAAAGGATTAAAGTCCATCCAAATAAATATCTCCTGTTATTCATAACGGTTAATAACACTAAACTTTCAAAAGAATTCGACACGAGTACTAAGGTATAAATTAATTGCAAAACAATAAAAAATTTATCAATTTCAAACTACACTGACATCCGAGGTCTGGGTACGTAGGTAATCATAAAATATTCGAGTCCACCTTAATAAAATTTGATATTTTCTGTTAACTCTACGGTAAGTATCCTACACCAAAAATCAACCTCGATAATTTCTTTTAACTCTATGGTTAATATCATCCAACTTTCAAAAAAATATAATTCTAGAACTAGAGTATAAATGGATTGTATAAATAAAAATTTATGAATTTCAAAATACGTAGAATTTCATCCCGAGATACCGGTAAGTAGGGAATAAAAAATAATTTGAGTCCAACAAAAAAAATATCTCTCGTTATTCATAACGGTTAATATCACTAAAGTTTCAAAGTAATTCAACTCGAGCACTAGGATATAAATGGATTTCAAACCCAAACATAATTTATCAATTTTGAACTACACAGACATTGATCTCGAGATCCGTGTATTCGGGAATTAGAAATGATTAAAGTCCATCCAAAAAAATATATCCCGTTATTCATAACGGTTAATAACACTAAACTTTCAAAAGAATTCTACACGAGTACCAAGGTATACATGAATTGCAAAACCAGACAAAGTTTATCAATTTCAAACTAAGCTGACATCCTAGGTCTGCGAACGTAGGTAATCATAAAATATTAGAGTCCACCTTAATAAAATTTGATATTTTCTTTTAACTCTACAATAAGTATCGTACACCAAAATCAAACTCGATAATTTCTGTTAACTCTACGGTTCATATCATCCAACTTTAAAAAAAATATAACTCCAGCACCAGAGTATAAATGGATTGCACAAATAGAAATTTATGAATTTCAAAATACGCACAATTTCATCCCGAGATACCGATAAGTAGGGAATAAAAAATAATTTGAGTCCAACAAAAAAAATCTCTCTCTTGTTATTCGTAACGGTTAATATCACTAAAGTTTCAAAGTAATTCAACTCGAGCACTAGGATATAAATGGATTTCAAACCCAAACATAATTTATCAATTTTGAACTACACGAGACATTGATCCCGAGATACGCATATGCTGGCAATCATAAAGGATTAAAGTCCATCCAAATAAATATCTCCTGTTATTCATAACGGTTAATAACACTAAACTTTCAAAAAAATTCTACACGAGTACTAAGGTATAAATGAATTGCAAAACAATAAAAAATTTATCAATTTCAAACTACACTGACATCCGAGGTCTGGGTACATAGGTAATCATAAAATATTCGAGTCCACCTTAATAAAATTTGATATTTTTACGTTAACTCTACGGTAAGTATCCTACACCAAAAATCAACCTCGATAATTTCTTTTAACTCTATGGTTAATATCATCCAACTTTCAAAAAAATATAATTCTAGAACTAGAGTATAAATGGATTGTATAAATAAAAATTTATGAATTTCAAAATACGTAGAATTTCATCCCGAGATACCGGTAAGTAGGGAATAAAAAATAATTTGAGTCCAACAAAATAAATATCTCTCGTTATTCGTAACGGTTAATATCACTAAAGTTTCAAAGTAATTCAACTCGAGCACTAGGATATAAATGGATTTCAAACCCAAACATAATTTATCAATTTTGAACTACACAGACATTGATCTCGAGATTCGTGTATTCTGGGAATTAGAAATGATTAAAGTCCATCCAAAAAAATATATCCCGTTATTCATAACGGTTAATAACACTAAACTTTCAAAAGAATTCTACACGAGTACCAAGGTATACATGAATTGCAAAACCACACAAAGTTTATCAATTTCAAACTACGCTGACATCCTAGGTCTGGGTACGTAGGTAATCATAAAATATTCGAGTCCACCTTAATAAAATTCGATATTTTCTGTTAACTCTACAATAAGTATCGTACACCAAAATCAAACTCGATAATTTCTTTTAACTCTACGGTTCATATCATCCATCTTTCAAAAAAATATAACTCCAGCAC
Organism: Linum usitatissimum; assembly: GCA_030674075.2. Taxonomy (NCBI): domain Eukaryota; kingdom Viridiplantae; phylum Streptophyta; class Magnoliopsida; order Malpighiales; family Linaceae; genus Linum; species Linum usitatissimum. The sequence goes on from JAUJYP020000848.1 coordinate 3,957,497, forward strand.
CAGAGTATAAATGGATTGCACAAATAGAAATTTATGAATTTCAAAATACGCACAATTTCATCCCGAGATACCGATAAGTAGGGAATAAAAAATAATTTGAGTCCAACAAAAAAAATCTCTCCTGTTATTCGTAACGGTTAATATCACTAAAGTTTCAAAGTAATTCAACTCGAGCACTAGGATATAAATGGATTTCAAACCCAAACATAATTTATCAATTTTGAACTACACAGACATTGATCCCGAGATACGCATATCTGGCAATCATAAAGGATTAAAGTCCATCCAAATAAATATCTCCTGTTATTCATAACGGTTAATAACACTAAACTTTCAAAAGAATTCTACACGAGTACGAAGGTATAAATGAATTGCAAAACCAGACAAAATTTATCAATTTTATGCTACGCTAACATCCGAGGTCTGGGTACGTACGTAATTATAAAATATTTGAGTCCACCTTAGTAAAATTCTATATTTTCTGTTAACTCTACGGTAAATATCCTACACCAAAAATCAACCTCGATAATTTCTTTTAACTCTATGGTTAATATCATCCAACTTTGAAAAAAATATAACTCTTGCACTAGAGTATAAACGGATTGTCTAAATCAAAATTTATGAATTTCGAAATACGTAGAATTTCATCCCGAGATACCGGTAAGTAGGTAATAAAAAATAATTTTATTCCAACAATAAAAATATGTCTCGTTATTCGTAACGGTTAATATCACTAATGTTTCAAAGTAATTCAACTCGAGCACTAGAGTATGAATGGATTGCAAACCCAAACATAATTTATAAATTTTTAACTACACAGACATTGATCTCGAGATCCACATATTCTGGCAATTAGAAATGATTAAAGTCCATCCAAAAAAATATCTCCCGTTATTCATAACGGTTAATAACACCAAACTTTCAAAAGAATTCTACACGAGTACCAAGGTATACATGAATTGCTAAACCAGACAAAGTTTATCAATTTCAAACTACGCTGACATCCTAGGTCTGGGTACGTAGGTAATCATAAAATATTCGAGTCCACCTTAATAAAATTTGATATTTTCTGTTAACTCTACGGTAAGTATCCTACACCAAAAATCAACCTCGATAATTTCTTTTAACTCTATGGATAATATCATCCAACTTTCAAAAAAATATAATTCTAGCACTAGAGTATAAATGGATTGTATAAATCAAAATTTATGAATTTCAAAATACGTAGAATTTCATCCCGAGATACCGGTAAGTAGGGAATAAAAAATAATTTGAGTCCAACAAAAAAAATATCTCTCGTTATTCATAACGGTTAATATCACTAAAGTTTCAAAGTAATTCAACTCGAGCACTAGGATATAAATGGATTTCAAACCCAAACATAATTTATCAATTTTGAACTACACAGACATTGATCTCGAGATCCGTGTATTCGGGAATTAGAAATGATTAAAGTCCATCCAAAAAAATATATCTCGTTATTCATAACGGTTAATAACACTAAACTTTCAAAAGAATTCTACACGAGTACCAAGATATACATGAATTGCAAAACCAGACAAAGTTTATCAATTTCAAACTAAGGTGACATCCTAGGTCTGGGAACGTAGGTAATCATAAAATATTCGAGTCCACCTTAATAAAATTTGATATTTTCTTTTAACTCTACAATAAGTATCGTACACCAAAATCAAACTCGATAATTTCTGTTAACTCTACGGTTCATATCATCCAACTTTAAAAAAAATATAACTCCAGCACCAGAGTATAAATCGATTGCACAAATAGAAATTTATGAATTTCAAAATACGCACAATTTCATCCCGAGATACCGGTAAGTAGGAAATAAAAAATAATTTGAGTCCACCAAAAAAAATCTCTCCTGTTATTCGTAACGGTTAATATCACTAAAGTTTCAAAGTAATTCAACTCGAGCACTAGGATATAAATGGATTTCAAACCCAAACATAATTTATCAATTTTGAACTACACAGACATTGATCTCGAGATACGCATATGCTGGCAATCATAAAGGATTAAAGTCCATCCAAATAAATATCTCCTGTTATTCATAACGGTTAATAACACTAAACTTTCAAAAGAATTCTACACGAGTACTAAGGTATAAATTAATTGCAAAACAATAAAAAATTTATCAATTTCAAACTACACTGACATCCGAGGTCTGGGTACGTAGGTAATCATAAAATATTCGAGTCCACCTTAATAAAATTTGATATTTTCTGTTAACTCTACGGTAAGTATCCTACACCAAAACTCAACCTCGATAATTTCTTTTAACTCTATGGTTAATATCATCCAACTTTCAAAAAAATATAATTCTAGAACTAGAGTATAAATGGATTGTATAAATAAAAATTTATGAATTTCAAAATACGTAGAATTTCATCCCGAGATACCGGTAAGTAGGGAATAAAAAATAATTTGAGTCCAACAAAATAAATATCTCTCGTTATTCGTAACGGTTAATATCACTAAAGTTTCAAAGTAATTCAACTCGAGCACTAGGATATAAATGGATTTCAAACCCAAACATAATTTATCAATTTTGAACTACACGGGACATTGATCTCGAGATTCGTGTATTCGGGAATTAGAAATGATTAAAGTCCATCCAAAAAAATATATCCCGTTATTCATAACGGTTAATAACACTAAACTTTCAAAAGAATTCTACACGAGTACCAAGGTATACATGAATTGCAAAACCACACAAAGTTTATCAATTTCAAACTACGCCGACATCCTAGTGCAGGTACGTAGGTAATCATAAAATATTCGAGTCCACCTTAATAAAATTCGATATTTTCGGTTAACTCTACAATAAGTATCGTACACCAAAATCAAACTCGATAATTTCTTTTAACTCTACGGTTCATATCATCCATCTTTCAAAAAAATATAACTCCAGCACCAGAGTATAAATGGATTGCACAAATAGAAATTTATGAATTTCAAAATACGCACAATTTCATCCCGAGATACCGATAAGTAGGGAATAAAAAATAATTTGAGTCCAACAAAAAAAATCTCTCCTGTTATTCGTAACGGTTAATATCACTAAAGTTTCAAAGTAATTCAACTCGAGCACTAGGATATAAATGGATTTCAAACCCAAATATAATTTATCAATTTTGAACTACACAGACATTGATCCCGAGATACGCATATGCTGGCAATCATAAAGGATTAAAGTCCATCCAAATAAATATCTCCTGTTATTCATAACGGTTAATAACACTAAACTTTCAAAAAAATTCTACACGAGTACTAAGGTATAAATGAATTGCAAACCCAAAAAATTTTTATCAATTTCAAACTACGCTGACATCCGAGGTCTGGGTATGTAGGTAATCATAAAATATTAGAGTCCACCTTAATAATATTTGATATTTTCTGTTAACTCTACGGTAAGTATCCTACACCAAAAATCAACCTCGATAATTTCTTTTAACTCTATGGTTAATATCATCCAACTTTCAAAAAAATATAATTCTAGCACTAGAGTATAAATGGATTGTATAAATCAAAATTTATGAATTTCAAAATACGCACAATTTCATCCCTAGATACCGGTAAGTAGGGAATAAAAAATAATTTGAGTTCAACAAAAAAAATCTCTCTTCTTATTCGTAACGGTTAATATCACTAAAGTTTCAAAGTAATTGAACTCGAGCACTAGAGTATGAATGTTTTGCAAACCCAAACATAATTTATCAATTTTTAACTACACAAAATTGATCCCGAGATCCGCGTATTCTGGCAATCAGAAAGGATTAACGTCTATCCAAACAAATATTTCCTATTATTCATAACGCTTAATAACACTAAACTTTCAAAACAATTCTACACGAGTACCAAGGTATAAATGAATTGCAAACCCAGACAAAATTTATCAATTTCAAACTATGCTGACATCTGAGGTCTGGGTACGTAGGTAATCTTAAAATATTCGAGTCCAGCTTAATAAAATTTGATATTTTCTGTTAAGTCTACGGTAAGTATCATACACCAAAAATCAAACTTAATATTTGCTGTTAAGTTTACGGTCAAAATCATCCAAATTTCAAATAAATTGAACTCTAGTACCAGACTATAAATAAATTGCAAAATTCAAAATTTATCAATTCAGAATTACACAAACTTTGATCCCGAGATCCGGGTACGTAGACAATAAGAAATAATTCGGGTCTACCCAAACAAATCTCTCCTGTTATTCATAACGGTCAATATCCCTAAAGTTTCAAAAGAATACAATTCGAGTACCATAGTATACATGGATTTCAAACCCTGACCAAATTTATCAACTTTCAACCACGCAGACTTTGATCATGAGGTCCGGTTACGTAGGTAATCGGAAATGATTATAGTCCACCCAAACAAATATATCTAGTTAATCGTAACTGTTAATATCAACAAACTTTCAAAAGAATTCAACTCGAGCATTAGGGTATAAATGAATTCCAAAACCAAACAAAATTTATCAATTTTGAACTACGCTGACTTCGATTCTAAGTTCCGGGTACGTAGGTAATCATAAAAGATTCGAGTCCACCTTAATAAAATGTGATATTTTTACGTTAAATCTATAGTGAGTATCATACACCAAAAATGAAATTCGATATTTTTTGTTAAATCTACGGTCAATATCATCCAACTTTAAAAAATATTAACTCCAGCATCAAAGTATAAATGGATGTCAAAAATCAAAATTTATCAATTCATAAGGAAGCATACTTTGATCCCAAGATCCAAATACGTCGGCAATCAGAATTAAGTCGAGTCCACCCAATCAAATCTCTCATGTTATTCGTAGAGGTCAATATCACTAAAGTTTGAAAAGAATTCAACTCTAGCACGAGAGTGTAAATGGATTCTAAACCCAAACCCAATTTATCAATTTTGAACCAGCAGACTTTGATCCCGAGGTTCGGGTACGTATGCAATCCGAAATGATTAGATTCCACCCAAATAAATCTCTCCCGTTATTTGTAATAGTTAATATCACCAAACTTTCAAAAGAATCCAACTCGAGCACAGGGTATAAATGAATTCCAAAACCATACCAAATTTATCAACTTTGAACCACGCAGACTTTGATCCCCAAGTCCGGTTCTGTAGGCAATCATAAATGATTAGATTCCACCCAAAAAAATATCTCCCATTATTCATAACGGTTAATATCTCCAAACTTTCAAAAGAATTCAACTCGAGCACAAGGGTATAAATCAATTCAAAAACCAGAATAAATTTATAAATTTCGAACGATGCTGACTTTGGTCCCTAGTACGGGTATGTAGGTAATCATAAAGGATTCGAGTCCACCTTAATAAATTTTGAAATTTTCTGTTCTGTCTCCGTTAAGTATCATACACCAAAAATCAAACTTGATATTTTCTGTTAAGTCTACGGCCAATATCATCTAAATTTCAAAAAAAAAAAATTAACTCAGCACCAGAGTATAAATGGATTGCAAAAATCACAATTTCTCAATTAAGAACTACGCAGACTTTGATCCCAAGATCCGGGTACGTAGACAATAAGAAATCATTCGAGTCCACCCAAAAAAATCTCTCGTGTTATTCGTAACGGTCAATATCACTAAAGTTTGTAAAGAATTCAACTCTAGCACTAGAGTATAAATGGATTCACAACCCAAACCCAATTTATCAATTTTGAACCAGCAGACTTTGATCCCGAGGACCGGGTACGTACGCAATCCGAAAAGATTAGAGTCCACCGAATTTATCTATTTTGTACTGAGTTAAATATTTTTGAAAATGGATGATATTAGCCGTAGACTTAACAGAAAAATATCGAGTTTGATTTTCGGGGGATGATACTTACCCTAAACTTAACTGAAAATATCAAATTTTATTAAAGTGGACTCAAATCTTTTATTATTACCTGCGTACCCGCACCTTATGATCAAAGTCAGCGTAGTTCGAGATTGATAAATTTGGTACTGTTTTGCAATTAATTTATATCATGGTGCTCGAGTTTCAATTTTTTGAAAGTTTGATGATATTAACCGTTACGAATAACGAGAGAGATTTTTTTGGATGGACTGTAATCATTTCTGATTGCCTACGTACCCGGATCTCGGGATCAAAGTCGGTGTTGTTCAAAATCAATATTTTTTTTTGGGTACGCAATCCATTTATACTATGGTGCTCGAGTTGAATTCTTTTGAAACTTTAGAAATATTGACCATTACGAATAACAGGAGAGATGTTTTTGGGTGGACTCGAATTATTTTTTATCCCCTACGTACCCGGATCTCGGGATAAAAGTCCGCGTAATTTGGAATTGATAAACTTTGATTTTTGCAATCCATTTATACTCTGGTGATGTAGTTAAATTTTTTTGAAAGTTGGATGATATCAGCCATAGACTTATCGGAAAAATAGCGAGTTTGATTTTCGAGGGATGATACTTACCATTGACTTAACAGAAAATATAAATTTATATTAAGGTGGACTCGAATCTTTTATGATTATCTACATACCCGGACCTCGTGATCAAAGTCAACGTAGTTCGAAATTGATAAATTTGGTATGGTTTTGCAATTCATTTATACTCTGGTGCTCGAGTTGCATTTTTTTGAAAGTTTGGTGATATTAACCATTACGAATAACGGGAGATATTTGTTTGAGTGAACTCTAATCATTTCGAAGTGCCTACGTACCCGGATCTCAGGATCAAAGTCTACGCTGTTCATAATTGATATATTTTGTTTGGGTTTGCAATCCATTTATACTCTGGTGCTCGAGTGGAATTCGTTTAAAACTTTAGAAATATTGACAGTTACGAATAATTAGATAGATTTTTTTGGGTGGACTCAAAATATTTTTTATCCCCTACATACCCGGGTCTCGGGATCAAAGTCCGTGTAATTTTGAATTGATAATTTTTTATTTTTTCAATCCATTTATACTCTGGTGTTGTAGTTAAATTTTTTTGAAAGTTGGACGATATTAGCCATCGACTTATTCAAAAAATATCGAGTTTGATTTTCGGGGGATGATTAACAGAAAATATCCAATTTTATTAAGGTGGACTCGAATCTTTTATGATTACCTACATACCCGGACCTCCTGATCAAAGTCAGCATAGTTCGAAATTGATAAATTTGGTATAGTTTTGCAATTCATTTATATCCTGGTGCTCGATTTGCAATTTTTTTTGAAAGTTTGGTGATATTAACCGTTACGAATAACGGGAGAGATTTGTTTGGTGGACCCTAATCAGTTCTGATTGCCTACGTACCCAGTCTCTGGATCAAAGTCTGCATTGTTCAAAATTGATATATTTGGTTTGGGTTTGCAATCCATTTATACTCTGCTGTTCGAGTTGAATTCTTTTAAAATTTTAGAAATATTGACCGTTACGAATAACTAGAGAGATTTGTTTGGATGGACTCGAATTAGTTTTTATCACGTACGTACATGGATCTCGGAATCAAGAGGATGAAATTGGGAGTCTGGTAGAATAGTATTGGAAGAGATGGATTTTTAGAGTTGAATTAAATATTTAAAATCCACAAAAAAATAAAATACTAATTTAATAATTGCCACATATGCATTCAGTGGCTGACTATTGGACGACGAGGCTCTCGATTGGCAAACAGTTGTCATCTCTTATGTTTTATTTTGTGCTTCCTCTCCAGCCACAAAAGAGGGATTTGGTCGAGGCTCTCAGAGACCAGTTTCGGTGCTTTCTCTGCAGCCACAAGAAAAGGATTTCTATTGACTAGCTATGGTGGTAGTCACCAAAGGTTTAATGAAGAAGAAGATGAACAGCAAGCAACTGTAGTCTCAGTTTTCATGGTGGAGGCGAAATATGAGCATAAGCCGGCTGTGAAAGTTACGATCAAAGTGGTGGAATAGATATAGGGAAAATTTTAAAGAAACTCTCATCGAACCTCAATGATCGCACCGAACTTGATTCAAGTAAGTATCTTTCCATTCATATTAACTGGAAAATTGACATAGCTATGGATAACTACTATTATAGCAAATACCAATTCCAGTGATATCGGCCAAATACTATTATAACATTCACATACTGGGTAGCAAATATTGTTTACTTATCTAAGTTGTGGGCTGGCCGTTTGAGATTATGGAGCAGAGTAAACATGCAATTTTATCTTTGTTAAGACTTCCAGCCAAGAATTACTTCTATTTGCAACAACCTTTAGATTTAGTAGAAACGAGGACGGGTGGAGTTGATTATCCTATTTAGTATGTATGCCACAATTTAATATTTGTTTGGTTTAAGTATCGGTCTGGCTTCTGATTAGGTTATTGAATTTTATTAGAAAGCACTTAACGAAATGACAAAAAAAAAGAGTTAATCCGCAACTATTACAAAAATACAAGTGCGTAATATCTAATAATAATAATCAAATTTATATTCCGCAGGACCATTCAATCTAGTCAAACTAAAAGCATCTTTTCCTCTTCCTTCCTAATTTGTTGTTTCCTGATGTAATGAGATTGATTCACTTTGTTTCTTGCAGACCACATTTCAATACATACATGATCTAGTAAGTATCACAAGTCAAAAAAACAAAAACAGAACCATCTTACTTACTTTGATTATGATTCCCTCCCTAATGCTTTATAATAACATAATAATAAATTGCCTGACTGACAGTTTGTTGATAGATTACAGTCAGCTGGCTAATAATAACTAAATATAAGAAGATAGATAGATAGATACTTTCAGCTAGCAGGCAAGAGAAGAGAAATTGACAAAACAACTAACTAATAACTAAATATAAAGATGCTTCCGGCTGGCTGCATATCTACATGATCATTCATGATGGATGTAGTAATGAATGGATCCTCTTCTCTAAGGAGTCCAATCTCCTCTCTAAAGCCAAAACCCCCAAATGCATCATTTTACAGTCAACCTGAGCAACTTTGGCGCAAGAACGGAGTAGAATATAATAATCTGCATGAGCAACGTACCTCAATCTCCCGGTTGTTTCGTCCTTCCTTCTACTGTAGTGCAGGTATTCCGTTGTATTCTTGATGTTAACCCTCGGTACAAGGTAGCCGAACTCTTTCTCCTTCATATCTAACTTTAGTTTTCTGATCAGGGCAGCTTCTTCATTCCTTGAACAAACATTGCTTCTACTATGTATACTACTCCTCTCTACATCCGCCTCTTGATTACCATCATCATCATCATCATCATCATTTGCAGCATTCTCAATATAATAGTCCCACAACTTCTCTATAAACTCGTCTTCAAGGCTTGATGATCTATTTGTTCCTTTTTCAAAGACCACATCCGTACAGTAGTTGAGATAAGATGTCAAGTCTTTCCCAAACTCCCATGATTCTCCAACCATGCTATACCCTGCTTCCAACCTCTGTAAGAGCGCCTCATCACTATCAACCTGAGACTTCTTCCCTATGCTCCTTTCCCATGCCCCAAACCCATTCAAGTTGTACAAAATCCTTATTGCTACAATCAGTATAGACACCACACATACACGAGTAGGCACTTCTGACTTGGACAACAATAAATCAGGTGGCATTGACCATTCATAAATACGGCAAGCGTGTGTAATAACTTTTTCGCTCGGAATAGAGAGTTGATTTAGGTATCGACATGCTATTGCATAAAAATTTATTGGAGTTAGAGACAAACCTAACGACTCTGCAATTGTGGCAGCCATTCCTTCCAACTTGTCGAATGGAATCGGGCGAGTTGTCCTAAACATGGACGCCGAACTTATAGGACAAGCGAACGAAGGAGCTCCCAACTTGCTTTCGATTTCCAAATGGACATTGAAGTAAGGAATTGTTCCTTCTATTGACCACTTTGCTAAATCCGTTGGTAGAACCGCTTCTTTGGCAATATGGCAAGCCAAATAGCATATAGCCAAAGTATGATCCATCGGTATGGCTTTCTTTAAACTTCGAAACCAAACAGATACAGCACGTTTTCCATGTGCAGTAAGTGGTTCATTATAATATCTCTGACTACTACTGGTACTGCCGCAGTCGGCGTCAGATTGATCTGCTACAAGCTTCTTCTTATTCTTCATATGAGAATCAGATTCAGATTCAGATTTCAAGATAGCATCACTAGCCCAGTCATCTTTGAGAACCCCAGATACAACCACATACCTCAGCCAAATCCAAGAAGCAATACCAGGAATCAAATCACTAAGACCAAATTTCTGAATCAAAGCATCACATTGAGACTGAATCAGAGTTTGCAGTCCAATCACATACCTAAACCTAACCTCATTAGAGTAATCATCGTGGGAGATCTGACTAGGAGGATTGGAAGTAGTAACTTTCTCGTCCTCCTCCTCCTCTTTCCGTATGAATTGATACCAAGCTAGCGAACATGGATCTGGCTCATTAGTAGTAGAACTGGAGATCCGGCGGCTGAATCGAACATTGTAGAGGTTGTACAAGTCGTCGTCAGTGACGTTGGCGAGGATGAAGCCTTGGGCCCCAGTACCACATTCTTGACAGTAATAGAAGCCACCGAACTCTGTGAATTTGTCTCCGGAACAAGCTCCGCATATCGTGTTAATCGTCTGCTCATCTTCTCCTAAAATTTTCATTGCTTTTTTTTGTTGTTGTTTCAGACACAGAGGACAAGACAAATAGAAGCAAAGAGAGCTTTCGTTTTTGGCGGCATTGGGGACTCGGCAAAACGCGCCAAAAAAAAACGCCCTAGTTTTTACTACAAAACATCCTATCATTTGAATTCGTGATGTAAATTTATGTAAATGCTTTCGAACTTAATATTTAAATATACACATGATTTAACTCAAATCAAACACACTAATTAACTCGAAACTTTTAGCTTTCTAAAAAAAACTCTTTCTCTAATAGTTGGGTCGTTGCCGCCGGTGCCCACGCCACCGCCGTCGCCTCTTGTCGCCGCCGTCCGCCGCCTCGCTGTTTCCTTCTTCCATGACAGATCCGGTCCAAATTCGTCATCGTCGCCACCGGTTTATTACTTCGGTAACAGATGCGGTCCCCGCCAGCACCGTCTCTTTCCTCCGCTCACATGGCTCGACGGTACCAATTGATTGACCGTCGTCTAATGGTGACAGTGTATGCATAGCCGACGCCGTTCAATAGCGACGGCGTTAAATTTTTATTTTTGTTCACTATACCTCGTAATGGCGATGGCGGATAAGGCGGCGGGGACACGGTGGCGACGGCGATAGCGGTAATTTCGATTTTCAGGAGCAGAGGCGAGCTCCGACGGCGACGGTGAGCTCCGGCTACATACCCTGTTAAGACCTTTCCTCCGAATGATGACGAGGATGAGGTCCCACCGCTCTCCTTTGAGTACGGGGATGTACCGACTTCTCCGCGCATGAGTTTTCCGCATTTGTCTTCTCCGAACATAGCTCCTTCACATTTTGCTTTTCCAAACTTGACTTCTACATGCTTGTCTCGTGCCTTCGCAAGTGTTGGGATTAAAGGAGGGAAACCTAACCGACTTGTGCGGGTACGAGAGGAGGACGTCACTAGCGTGGACATCGAGGGACTCGATCTTATTTGGAAGCTTACTATGGGGCTTCCAGATAGTGAACCGATGAGGACGACAGTGATCCTTAATTTTAGCGATCACATTGCTCATTACCCGTGGCAAAGGCTGAGTATTTTGCAGCTAATAGTTATTGTACTCAGCTTATTTGGATGAAAGCTCAACTTCGTAATTCTGGTTTCTACCTTGATTCTATTTCATTATTTTGTGACAATATTAGTGTTATTAAAATCTTAAAAAATCCTATTTTTCATTCCCGTACCAAATATATTGATATCAAACATCATTTTATTAAAGAATTAGTTCAAAATAATGAAATTTCTTTTGAATTTATTCCTATTGATAATCAAATTACGGATATGTTTACTAAACCTTTAAGAATTGATAGATACATTCATTTTAGACAAGAACTTGGTATTCTAAATGCCTCTGATGCTGATTCACTTAGCCTTAATTATTGATCTTCCTTCTTTCTCTCTTCTTTTAATGTGATTCTTCTTTTCTTTTCTATCTTATTCTGTATCTTCCCCAAAAAAACCCTCTTCTTTCTTTCTTTTGAACTACTCATTTTCCTTATAAACTCTTGTCCTCGTACCTTTTCTTCTCACATCTCCTCTCATCTTGAAATCCTCTGAGTGTCCGACTTTCTCTTTTCTTCATTTCTTCATGGAGCATCATGCCTTTAACCCCTCTTGTCCCCAACTACCTCTCTCAACACATGTTGTTCACTTACGGACTGCTTCGTGCTCAGCAAGTCATTCGCCGTGTTGGATACACATGTGGTAATGCCACAAAGGGAGTGTTGGACTCGTCTGATGATGATTTCGACTCTGACCTTTTGTATGAAGAAGAAGACAATGGCACCAAGACAGCTCCGACTCAATTTGGTGTCCCGGGGAAACCATGGGAGTTTCTGTTAAGGGGAGTTGTTTAATTATGGGGGATAAGGGGAGTTTCTAGCCGGCTCAGTTTGGTGTCCCTGGGAAACCATGGTTGGATCACGAGGTAGCCTCGAATTACGAATAACGAGAGAGATTTTTTTTGTTGGACTCGAATTACTATTTTCTTCCCTACTTACCGGTATCTCGGGATGAAAGTCTGCGTATTTTAAAATTGGTAGATTTTGATTCATGCAATCCATTTGTACTTAGGTGCTTGAGTTATTTTTTTGAAAGTTGGATGATATTAACCGTAGACGTATAAGCAAATATTGAGTTTGATTTTTGGTGTAGGATACTTACCGTAGAGTTAAGAGAAAATATCAAATTGTATTAAGGTGGACTCGAATGTTTTATGATTACCTACGTACCTGGACCTCGGAATCAAGGTCAGCGTAGTTAGAAATTGACAATTTGGTCTGATTATGCATTTCATTTATACCCTAGTCCTCGTGTAGAATTCTTTTGAATGTTTGGTGATATTAACCGTTACAAATAACGGGAGAAATTTGTATGGATGGACTCTAATCCTTTCTGATTGCCAACATTCCCGGATCTCGGGATCAAAGTCTGCGTAGTTCAAAATTGATAAATTATGTTTTGGTTTGCAATCCATTTATATTCTACTGCTCGTGTTGAGTTCTTTTGAAACTTTAGTGATATTGACCGTTACGAATAACGAGAGAGATTTTTTTTGTTGGACTCGAATTACTATTTTTTCCCTACCTACCGGTATCTCGGGATGAAAGTGCGAGAGAGATTTTTTTTTTGGACTCGTATTATTTTTAATTCCCTATGTACCCAGGTCTCGTGATCAAAGTTTGTGTAGTTTGGAATTGATATTTTTTTATTTTGCAATCCATTTATACTCTAGTGCTCGCTTTAGTTTTATTGAAAATTCTATGACATTATCTGTAGATTTAACGGAAAATATTGAGTTTGAATTTTGGGGGATCATACTTACCGTAGACTTCACAGAAAATATCAAACTTTATATAGGTTGACTCGAATCTTTTCTGATTACCTACGTACCCGGACCTAGGGATCAATGTCAGCGTAGTTCAAAATTGATAAATTTGGCATAGTCTTGCAATTCATTTATACCCTAGTGCTATAGTTAAATTCTTTTGAAAGATTAGGCATATTAGACGTTACGAATAACGGGATATATTTGTTTGGGTGGACTCTAATCATTTCTGAGTGCCTACGTACCCGGTCTCGTGATCAAAGTCTGCGTAGTTCAAAATTGATAATTTGGTTTGCGTTTGGAATAAATTTATACTTCTGGAGCTCGAGTTGAACTCCTTTGAAACTTTGGTGAATTTAACCATTATGAATAATGGGAGAGATTTGGTTGGGTGGAATGTAATCATTAATGATAGCCTGCGTATTTACTTCGAAATTGATATATTTGGTCTGGTTTGCAATCCATTTATAATTTGGTGCTCGAGTTGAATTCTTTTGAATGTTTGGTGATATTGGAAGTTACGAATAATTAGAGAGATTTTTTTTTGAGGACTCCAATTATTTTTAATTCCCTACGTACCCAGGTCTCGTGATCAAAGTTTGTGTAGTTTGGAATTGATATTTTTTTATTTTGCAATCGATTTATACTCTAGTGCTCGATTTAATGTTATTGAAAATTCTATGACATTATCCGTAGACTTAACGAAAAATATTTAGTTTGATTTTTGGGGATCATACTTACCGAAGACTTCATAGAAAATATGAAATGTTTATAGGTTGACTCGAATCTTTTCTGATTACCTACGTACCCGGACCTAGGGATCCAAGTTTGTTTACTTCAAAATTGATATCTTTGATCTGATTTGCAATCCAATTATAGTGTGGTGCTCGAGTTGAACTCTTTCGAAAGTTTTGTGATATTGACGGTTACGAATAACAAGAGAGATTTTTTTGACACGACTCCAATTATTTTTAATTCCCAACGTACCGAGGTCTGGTGATCAAAGACTGTGTAGTTTGGAATGATATTTTTTATTTTTCAATCTATTTATACTCTAGTGCTCGAGTTCAATTTTAAAGAAAATTCGTTGATACTATCCGTAGACTTAACGGAAAATATTGAGTTTGATTTTTTGGGGATCATAATTACCGTAGACTTCACAAAAAAATATCAAATTTTATATAGGTTGACTCGAATCTTTTTTGATTACCTACGTACCCGGACCTAGGGATCAAAGTCACCGTAGTTCGAAATTAATAAATATATTATAATTTTGCAATTCATATATATCCTGGTGCTATAGTTGAATTCTTTTGAAAGATTAGTCATATGAACCGTTACGAATACTGGGGTATATTTGTTTGGGTGGACTCTAATCGTTTCTGAGTGCCTACGTACCCGGATATCGTGATCAATGTCTGCGTAGTTCAAAATTGATAAATTTGGTTTGCGTTTGGAATCAATTTGTACTCGCGGGGGTCGAGTTGAATTCTTTTGAGACATTGGTGAATTTGACCATTATGAATAACGTGAGAGATTTGTTTGGGTGGACTGTAATCATTTTTGATTGCCTACGTACCCGTATTTTGGGATCCAAGTTTGTTTACTTCAAAATTGATATCTTTGCTCTGGTTTGTAATCCATTTATAGTCTGGTGCTCGAGTTGACTTCTTTTAAAAGTTTGGTCATATTTACGGTTACGAATAACCGGAGATATTTTTTTGGGACGACTCCAATTATTTTTAATTCCCTACGTACCCAGGTCTCGTGATTAAAGTTTGTGTAGTTTGGAATTAATATTTTTTTATTTAGCAATCAATTTATACTCTAGTGCTCGAGTTTAATTATTAAAAAAATTCGTTGATACTATCCGTAGACTTAACGGAAAATATTGAGTTTGATTTTTGGGGATCATAATTACCATTGACTTCACAGAAAAATATCAAATTTTATATAGGTAGACTCGAATCTTTTCTGTTTACCTACGTACCCGGACCTAGGGATCAAAGTCAGCGTAGTTCGAAATTGATAAATTTGGTACAGTTTTGCAATTCATTTATACCCTGGTGCTATAGTTGAATTCTTTTGAAAGATTAGACATATTAACCGTTATGAATAACGTGATATATTTGTTTGGGTGGACTCTAATAATTTCTGAGTGCCTACGTACCCGGATGTCGTGATCAAAGTCTGCGTAGTTCAAAATTGATAAATTTGGTTTGCGGTTGGAATCAATTTATACTCGGGGGCTCGAGTTGAATTCTTTTGAAACTTTGGTGAATTTGACCATTATGTATAACAGGAGAGATTTGTTTGGGTGGACTGTAATCATTTTTGATTGCCTGCGTACACGGATCTCAGGATCCAAGTTTGTTTACTTCAAAATTGATATATTTGGTCTGGTTTGCAATCCATTTATAGTGTGGTGCTCGAGTTGAATTCTTTTGAAAGTTATGTGATATTGACGGTTACGAATAATAGGTGAGATTTTTTTGGGACGACTCCAATTATTTTTAATTCCCTACGTACCCAGGTCTTGTGATCAAAGTCTGTATAGTTAGGAATTGATATGTTTTTATTTTGCAATCCTTTTATACTCTAGTGCTCGAGTTAATTTTTTTTGATAATTCTATGATATTATGCGTAGAGTTAAAAGAAAATATTGAGTTTGATTTTTGGGGGATCATACTTACCGTAGACTTCAAAGAAAATATAAAATTTTATATAGGTTGACTCGAATCGTTTCTGATTACCTACTTACCCGGACCTAGGGATCAAATTCAGCGTAGTTGGAAATTGATAAATTTGGTATAGTCTTGCAATTCATTTATACCCTGGTGCTATAGTTGAATTGTTTTGAAAGATTAGACATTTTAACCGTTATGAATAACGGGATATATTTGTTTGGGTGGACTCTAATCATATCTGAGTGCCTACGTACCCGGATCTCGTAACCAAAGTCTGCGTAGTTCAAAATTGATAAATTTGGTTTGCGTTTGGAATCAATTTTTACTCGCGGGCTCAAGTTGAATTCTTTTGAGACATTGGTGAATTTGACCATTATGAATAACTGGAGAGATTTGTTTGGGTGGACTGTAATCATTTTTTATTGCCTACGTACCCGGATCTCGGGATCCAAGTTTGTTTACTTCAAAATTGATATCTTTGGTCTGGTTTGTAATCCATTTATAGTCTGGTGCTCGAGTTGACTTCTTTTAAAAATTTGGTCATATTGACGGTTACGAATAACTGGAGAGATTTTTTTGGGACGACTCCAATTATTTTTAATTCCCTACGTACTTAGGTCTCGTGATCAAAGTCTGTGTAGTTCGGAATTGATATTTTTTTCATTTTGCAATCCATTTATACTCTAGTGCTCGAGTTCAATTTTTTAAAAACTTCGTTGATACTATCCGTAGACTTAACAGAAAATATTGAGTTTGATTTCTGGGGGATCATAATTACCGTAGACTTCACAGAAAAATATCAAATTTTATATAGGTTGACTCGAATCTTTTCTGATTACCTACGTACCCGGACCTAGGGATCAAAGTCAGCGTAGTTCGAAATAGATAAATTTGGTATGGTTTTGCAATTCAGTTATACCCTGGTGCTATAGTTGAATTCTGTTGAAAGATTAGTCATATTAACCGTTACGAATACCGGGATATATTTGTTTGGGTGGACTCTAATCATTTCTGAGTGTTTACGTACCCGGATCTCATGATCAAAGTCTGTGTAGTTCAAAATTGATAAATTTGGTTTGCGTTTGGAATCAATTTATACTCGGGGGCTCGAGTTGAATTCTTTTGAAACTTTGGTGAATTTGACCATTATGTATAACGGGAGAGATTTGTCTGGGCAGACTGTAATCATTTTTTATTGCCTGCGTACCCGGATCTCAGGATCCAAGTTTGTTTACTTCAAAATTGATATCTTTGGTCTGGTTTGCAATCCATTTATAGTTTGGTGCTCGAGTTGAATTCTTTTGAAAGTTTTTTTATATTGACGGTTATGAATAACAGGAGAGATTTTTTTGGGACGACTCCAATTATTTTTAATTCCCTACATACCCAGGTCTTGTGATCAAAGTTTGTATAGTTAGGAATTGATATTTTTTTATTTTGCAATCCTTTTATACTCTAGTGCTAGAGTTAAATTTTTTTGAAAATTCTATGATATTATCCGTAGACTTAACAAAAAATATTGAGTTTGATTTTTGGGGGATTATACTTACCGTAGACTTCACAGAAAATATAAAGTTTTATATAGGTTGACTCGAATCGTTTCTGATTACCTACTTAACCAGACCTAGGAATCAAAGGCAGCGTAGTTCGAAATTGATAAATTTGGTATAGTTTTGCAATTCATTTATACCCTAGTGCTATAGTATAATTCTTTTGAAAGATTAGACATATTACCTGTTATGAATAACGTGATATATTTGTTTGGGTGGACTGTAATCGTTTTTGAGTGCCTATGTACCCGAATCTTGTGACCAAAGTCTGCGTAGTTCAACATTGATAAATTTGGTTTGCGTTTGGAATCAATTTGTACTCGCGGGCTCGAGTTGAATTCTTTTGAGACATTGGTAAATTTGAGCATTATGAATAACGGGAGAGATTTGTTTGGGTGGACTGTAATCTTTTTTTATTGCCTACGTACCCGGATCTCGAGATCCAAGTTTGTTTACTTCAAAATTGATATGTTTGGTCTGGTTTGTAATCCATTTATAGTCTGGTGCTCGAGTTGACTTCTTTTAAAAGTTTGGTCATATTGACGGTTACGTAAAACCGGAGAGATTTTTTTGGGACGACTCCAATTATTTTTAATTCCCTACATACCCAGGTCTCGTGATCAAAGTTTGTGTAGTTCGGAATTGATATTTTTTATTTTGCAATCCATTTATACTCTAGTGCTCGAGTTCAATTTTTTAAAAACTTCGTTGATATTATCCATAGACTTAACGTAAAAATATTGAGTTTGATTTTTGGGGGATCATAATTACCGTAGACTTCACAGAAAAATATCAAATTTTATATATGTTGACTCGAATCTTTTCTGATTACCTACGTACCCGGACCTAGGGATCAAATTTAGCATAGTTCGAAATTTATAAATTTGGTATAGTTTTGCAATTCATTTATACCCTGGTGCTATAGTTGAATTCTTTTGAAAGATTAGTCATATGAACAGTTACGAGTAACCGGATATATTTGTTTGGGTGGACTCTAATCATTTCAGAATGCCTACGTAACCGGATCTCGTGATCAAAGTCCGTGTAGTTCAAATTGATAAATTTGGTTTGCGTTTGGAATCAATTTATACTCGGGGGCTGAAGTTGAATTCTTTTGAAACTTTAGTGAATTTGACCATTATGAATAACGAGAGAGATTTGACTGGGTGGACTGTAATCATTTCTTATTGCCTATGTACCCTGATATCGAGATCCAAGTCTTTTTACTTCAAAATTGATAAATTTTGTCTGGTTTATAATCCATTTATAGTATGGTGCTGGAGTTGAATTCTTTTGATTGTTTGGTGATATTGACAGTTACGAATAACCGGAAAGATTTTTTTGGGAGGACTCCAATTATTTTTAATTCCCTACGTACCCAGGTATCGTGATCAATGTCTGTGTAGTTTGGAATTGATATTTTTTTTATTTTGCAATCCCTTTATACTCTAGTGCTCGAGTTAAATTTTTTTCAAAATTCTATGATACTATCCATAGACTTAACGGAAAATATTGAGTTTGATTTTTGGGGGATCATACTTATCGTAGACTTCACAGAAAATATAAAATTTTATATATATTGACTCGAATCTTTTATGATTACCAATGTACCCGGACCTAAGGGTCAAAGTCAACGTTGTTCGAAATTGATAAATTTGGTATAGTTTTGGAATTCATTTATACCCTAGTGCTATAGTTGAATTCTTTTGAAAGATTAGTCATATTAACCGTTACGAATAATATAATATATTTGTTTGGGTGGACTCTAAACATTTCAGAATGCGTACGTACCTGGATCTCATAATGAAAGTCTGCGTAGTTCAAAATTGATAAATTTGGTTTCCGTTTCGAATCAATTTATATTCGGGGGCTCGAGCTGAATTCTTTTTAAACTTTGATGAATTTGACCATTATGAATAACGGGAGAGATTTTTTTTGGTTGGATTATAATCATATCTGATTGGCTACGTACCTTTATATCGGGATCCAAGTCTGTTTACTTTAAAATTGATAAATTTGGTCTGGTTTAGAAGCCATTTATAGTCTGGTGCTGGAGTTGAATTGTTTTGTAAGTTTGGTGATATCGACAGTTAAGAATAACCGGAGAGATGTTTTTGGGAGTGCAGGGTTTAAAAAGAATTAAACTCGATCACCAGAGTATAAATGGATTCCAAACCCAAACCCAATTTATCAATTTTGAACCAACAAACTTTGATCCCGAGGTCTGGGTACGTATGTAATCTGAAATGATTAGAGTCCATCTAAACATATCTCTCTGGTTATTCGTAACGGTTAATATCACCAAACCTTCAAAAGAATTCAACTCGTGCACCAGGGTATAAATGAATTGCAAAACCATGACAAATTTATAAATTTCGAACTACCCTGACTTTGGTCCCGAGGTCCGGGTATGTAGGTAATCATAAAAGATTCGACTCCACCTTAATAAAATTTGATATTTTCTGTTAAGTCTATAGTGAGTATCATACACCAAAAATGAAATTCGATATTTTTTGTTAAATCTACGGTCAATATCATCCAACTTTAAATAATATTTAACTCCAGCACCAGAGTATAAATGGATTTCAAAAATCAAAATTTATCAATTCATAAGGAAGCATACTTTGATCCCAAGATCCAAATACGTCGGCAATCAGAAATAAGTCGAGTCCACCCAATCAAATCTCTCATGTTATTCGTAGAGGTCAAAATCACTAAAGTTTGAAAAGAATTCAACTCTAGCACGAGAGTGTAAATGGATTCCAAACCCAAACCCAATTTATCAATTTTGAACCAGCAGACTTTGATCCCGAGGTCCGGGTACGTATGCAATCCGAAATGATTAGATTCCACCCAAATAAATCTCTTCCGTTATTTGTAATAGTTAATATCACCAAACTTTCAAAAGAGTCCAACTCGAGCACCAAGATATAAATGAATTCCAAAACCATACCAAATTTATCAACTTTGAACCACGCAGACTTTGATCCCCAGGTCCGGTTCTGTAGGCAATCAGAAATGATTAGATTCCACCCAAACAAATATCTCCCATTATTCGTAACGGTTAATATCTCCAAACTTTCAAAAGAATTCAACTCCAGCACAAGGGTATAAATCAATTCAAAAACCAGAATAAATTTATAAATTTCGAACGATACTGACTTTGGTCCCTAGTACGGGTATGTAGGTAATCGTAAAGGATTCGAGTCCACCTTAATAAATTTTGAAATTTTCTGTTCTATCTCCGATAAGTATCATACACCAAAAATCAAACTCGATATTTTCTGTTAAGTCTACGGTCAATATCATCTAAATTTCAAAAAAAAATTAACTCAGCACCAGAGTATAAATGGATTGCAAAAATCACAATTTCTCAATTAAGAACTACGCAGACTTTGATCCCAAGATCCGGGTACGTAGACAATAAGAAATAATTCGAGTCAACCCAAAAAAATCTCTCGTGTTATTCGTAACGGTCAATATCACTAAAGTTTGAAAAGAATTCAACTCTAGCACCAGAGTATAAATGGATTCACAACCCAAACCCAGTTTATCAATTTTGAACCAGCAGACTTTTTTTGTTGGACTCGAATTACTATTTTTTTCCCTACCTACCGGTATATCGGGATGAAAGTCTGCGGGAGAGATTTTTTTTGTCGGACTCGAATTACTATTTTTTCCCTTCTTACCCGTATCTCGGGATGAACGTCGCGTATTTTAAAATTGGTAAATTTTGATTTATGAAAGCCATTTATACAAAGGTGCTTGAGTTATTTTGTTGAAAGTTGGATGACATTAACCGTACACATAACGAGAAAATATTGAGTTTGATTTTTGGTGTAGGATACTTACCGTTGAGCTAACAAAAAATATCAAATTATATTAAGGTGGACTCTAATATTTTATGATTATTCGACTTCGGAATCAAAGTCACATAGTTAGAAATTGATAATTTCGTATGGTTATGCATTTCATTTATACCTTGGTCCACGTGTAGAATTCTTTTCAATGTTTGGTGATATTAACCGTTACAAATAACGGGAGAAATTTGTATGGATGGACTCCAATCCTTTCCGATTGCGAACATTCCCGGATCGCGAGATAAAAGTCTGCGTAGTTCAAAATTGATAAATTTTGTTTGGGTTTGCCATCCATTTATATTCTATTGCTCGTGTTGAATTCTTTTGAAACTTTAGTGATATTGACCGTTACGAATAACGAGAGCGATTTTTTTTGTTGGACTCGAATTACTATTTTTTTCCCTACCTACCGGTATCTCGGGATGAAAGTACGGGAGAGATTTTTTTGGTTGGACTCGAATTACTATTTTTTCCCTTCTTACCCGTATCTCGGGATGAACGTGCGTATTTTAAAATTGGTAAATTTTGATTTATGAAATCTATTTATACTCGAGTGCTTGAGTTATTTTTTTGAAAGTTGGATGATATTAACCGTACACATAACAAAAAATATTGAGTTTGATTTTTGGTGTAGGATACTTACCGTTGAGCTAACAAAAAATATCAAATTATATTAAGGTGGACTCTAATATTTTATGATTACCTACGTACCTGGACTTCGGAATAAAAGTCAGCATAGTTAGAAATTGATAATTTCGTCTGGTTATGCATTGCATTTATACCTTGGTCCACGTATACATTTCTTTTGAATGTTTGGTGATATTAACCGTTACAAATAACGGGAGAAATTTGTATGGATGGACTCCAATCCTTTCCGATTGCGAACATTCCCGGATCACGAGATAAAAGTCTGCGTAGTTCAAAATTGATAAATTCTGTTTGGGTTTGGAATCCATTTATATTCTAATGCTCGTGTTGAATTCTTTTGAAACTTTAGTGATATTGACCGTTACGAATAACGAGAGAGATTTTTTTTGTTGGACTCGAATTACTTATTTTTTCCCTACCTACCGGTATATCGGGATGAAAGTCTGCGGGAGAGATTTTTTTTGTTGGACTCGAATTACTATTTTTTCCCTTCTTACCGGTATCTCAGAATGAACGTCTGCGTATTTTAAAATTGGTAAATTTTGATTTATGAAATCCATTTATACTCAGGTGCTTGAGTTATTTTTTTGAAAGTTGGATGATATTAACCGTAGACATAACGGAAAATATTGAGTTTGATTTTTGGTGTAGGATATTTACCGTTGAGTTAACGTAAAATATCGAATTGTATTAAGGTGGACTCTAATATTTTATGATAACCTACGTACCTGGACTTCGGAATAAAAGTCAGCATAGTTAGAAATTGATAATTTCGTCTGGTTATGCATTGCATTTATACCTTTGTCCACGTATACATTTCTTTTCAATGTTTGGTGATATTAACCGTTACAAATAACAGGAGAAATTTGTATGGATGGACTCCAATCCTTTCCGATTGCGAACATTCCCGGATCGCGAGATAAAAGTCTGCGTAGTTCAAAATTGATAAATTTTGTTTGGGTTTGCCATCCATTATATTCTATTGCTCGTGTTGAATTCTTTTGAAACTTTAGTGATATTGATCGTTACGAATAATGAGAGCGATTTTTTTTGTTGGACTCGAATTACTATTTTTTTCCCTACCTACCGGTATCTCGGGATGAAAGTCTGCGGGAGAGATTTTTTTGGTTGGACTCGAATTACTATTTTTTTCCCTTCTTACCCGTATCTCAGGATGAACGTCTGCGTATTTTAAAAGTGGTAAATTTTGATTTATGAAAGCCATTTATACTCAAGTGCTTGAGTTATTTTTTTGAAAGTTGGATGACATTAACCGTACACATAACAAAAAATATTGAGTTTGATTTTTGGTGTAGGATACTTACCGTTGAGCTAACAAAAAATATCAAATTATATTAAGGTGGACTCTAATATTTTATGATTACCTACGTACTTCGACTTCGGAATCAAAGTCACATAGTTAGAAATTGATAATTTCGTCCGGTTATGCATTTCATTTATACCTTGGTCCACGTGTAGAATTCTTTTCAATGTTTGGTGATATTAACCGTTACAAATAACGGGAGAAATTTGTATAGGTGGACTCTAATCCTTTCGAGTGCAAACATTCCCGAATCTCGGGATCAAAGTCCGCGTAGTTCAAAATTGATAAATTGTCGTCGGGTTTGTAATCCGTTTATATTTTCTTGCTCGTGTTGAATTCTTTTGAAACTTTAGTGATATTGACCGTCACGAATAACGAGAGAGATTTTTTTTGTTGGACTCGAATTACTATTTTTTTCCCTACCTACCGGTATATCGGGATGAAAGTCTCACGGGAGAGATTTTTTTTGTCGGACTCGAATTACTATTTTTTCCCTTCTTACCCGTATCTCGGGATGAACGTTCGCGTATTTTAAAATTGGTAAATTTTGATTTATGAAAGCCATTTATACAAAGGTGCTTGAGTTATTTTGTTGAAAGTTGGATGACATTAACCGTACACATAACGAGAAAATATTGAGTTTGATTTTTGGTGTAGGATACTTACCGTTGAGCTAACAAAAAATATCAAATTATATTAAGGTGGACTCTAATATTTTATGATTATTCGACTTCGGAATCAAAGTCACATAGTTAGAAATTGATAATTTCGTCCGGTTATGCATTTCATTTATACCTTGGTCCACGTGTAGAATTCTTTTCAATGTTTGGTGATATTAACCGTTACAAATAACGGGAGAAATTTGTATGGATGGACTCCAATCCTTTCCGATTGCGAACATTCCCGGATCGCGAGATAAAAGTTCGCGTAGTTCAAAATTGATAAATTTTGTTTGGGTTTGCCATCCATTTATATTCTATTGCTCGTGTTGAATTCTTTTGAAACTTTAGTGATATTGACCGTTACGAATAACGAGAGCGATTTTTTTTGTTGGACTCGAATTACTATTTTTTTCCCTACCTACCGGTATCTCGGGATGAAAGTACGTGGGAGAGATTTTTTTGGTTGGACTCGAATTACTATTTTTTCCCTTCTTACCCGTATCTCAGGATGAACGTCTGCGTATTTTAAAATTGGTAAATTTTGATTTATGAAAGCCATTTATACAAAGGTGCTTGAGTTATTTTGTTGAAAGTTGGATGACATTAACCGTACACATAACAGAAAATATTGAGTTTGATTTTTGGTGTAGGATACTTACCGTTGAGCTAACAAAAAATATCAAATTATATTAAGGTGGACTCTAATATTTTATGATTACCTACGTATTTCGACTTCGGAATCAAAGTCACATAGTTAGAAATTGATAATTTCGTCTGGTTATGCATTTCATTTATACCTTGGTCCACGTGTAGAATTCTTTTCAATGTTTGGTGATATTAACCGTTACAAATAACGGGAGAAATTTGTATAGGTGGACTCTAATCCTTTCTGAGTGCAAACATTCCCGAATCTCGGGATCAAAGTCTGCGTAGTTCAAAATTGATAAATTGTCGTCGGGTTTGTAATCCGTTTATATTTTATGCTCGTGTTGAATTCTTTTGAAACTTTAGTGATATTGACCGTCACGAATAACGAGAGAGATTTTTTTTGTTGGACTCGAATTACTATTTTTTTCCCTACCTACCGGTATATCGGGATGAAAGTCTTGCGGGAGAGATTTTTTTTGTCGGACTCGAATTACTATTTTTTCCCTTCTTACCCGTATCTCAGGATGAACGTCTGCGTATTTTAAAATTGGTAAATTTTGATTTATGAAAGCCATTTATACAAAGGTGCTTGAGTTATTTTGTTGAAAGTTGGATGACATTAACCGTACACATAACAGAAAATATTGAGTTTGATTTTTGGTGTAGGATACTTACCGTTGAGCTAACAAAAAATATCAAATTATATTAAGGTGGACTCTAATATTTTATGATTATTCGACTTCGGAATCAAAGTCACATAGTTAGAAATTGATAATTTCGTCTGGTTATGCATTTCATTTATACCTTGGTCCACGTGTAGAATTCTTTTCAATGTTTGGTGATATTAACCGTTACAAATAACGGGAGAAATTTGTATGGATGGACTCCAATCCTTTCCGATTGCGAACATTCCCGGATCGCGAGATAAAAGTCTGCGTAGTTCAAAATTGATAAATTTTGTTTGGGTTTGCCATCCATTTATATTCTATTGCTCGTGTTGAATTCTTTTGAAACTTTAGTGATATTGACCGTTACGAATAACGAGAGCGATTTTTTTTGTTGGACTCGAATTACTATTTTTTTCCCTACCTACCGGTATCTCGGGATGAAAGTCGTGGGAGAGATTTTTTTGGTTGGACTCGAATTACTATTTTTTCCCTTCTTACCCGTATCTCGAGATGAACGTCTGCGTATTTTAAAATTGGTAAATTTTGATTTATGAAAGCCATTTATACAAAGGTGCTTGAGTTATTTTGTTGAAAGTTGGATGACATTAACCGTACACATAACAGAAAATATTGAGTTTGATTTTTGGTGTAGGATACTTACCGTTGAGCTAACAAAAAATATCAAATTATATTAAGGTGGACTCTAATATTTTATGATTACCTACGTATTTCGACTTCGGAATCAAAGTCACATAGTTAGAAATTGATAATTTCGTCTGGTTATGCATTTCATTTATACCTTGGTCCACGTGTAGAATTCTTTTCAATGTTTGGTGATATTAACCGTTACAAATAACGGGAGAAATTTGTATAGGTGGACTCTAATCCTTTCGAGTGCAAACATTCCCGAATCTCGGGATCAAAGTCCGCGTAGTTCAAAATTGATAAATTGTCGTCGGGTTTGTAATCCGTTTATATTTTACCGCTCGTGTTGAATTCTTTTGAAACTTTAGTGATATTGACCGTCACGAATAACGAGAGAGATTTTTTTTGTTGGACTCGAATTACTATTTTTTTTTCCCTACCTACCGGTATATCGGGATGAAAGTCCGCGGGAGAGATTTTTTTGTCGGACTCGAATTACTATTTTTTCCCTTCTTACCCGTATCTCAGGATGAACGTCTGCGTATTTTAAAATTGGTAAATTTTGATTTATGAAAGCCATTTATACAAAGGTGCTTGAGTTATTTTGTTGAAAGTTGGATGACATTAACCGTACACATAACAGAAAAATATTGAGTTTGATTTTTGGTGTAGGATACTTACCGTTGAGCTAACAAAAAATATCAAATTATATTAAGGTGGACTCTAATATTTTATGATTATTCGACTTCGGAATCAAAGTCACATAGTTAGAAATTGATAATTTCGTCCGGTTATGCATTTCATTTATACCTTGGTCCACGTGTAGAATTCTTTTCAATGTTTGGTGATATTAACCGTTACAAATAACGGGAGAAATTTGTATGGATGGACTCCAATCCTTTCCGATTGCGAACATTCCCGGATCGCGAGATAAAAGTCGCGTAGTTCAAAATTGATAAATTTTGTTTGGGTTTGCCATCCATTTATATTCTATTGCTCGTGTTGAATTCTTTTGAAACTTTAGTGATATTGACCGTTACGAATAACGAGAGCGATTTTTTTTGTTGGACTCGAATTACTATTTTTTTCCCTACCTACCGGTATCTCGGGATGAAAGTCTGTGGGAGAGATTTTTTTGGTTGGACTCGAATTACTATTTTTTCCCTTCTTACCCGTATCTCAGGATGAACGTCTGCGTATTTTAAAATTGGTAAATTTTGATTTATGAAAGCCATTTATACAAAGGTGCTTGAGTTATTTTGTTGAAAGTTGGATGACATTAACCGTACACATAACGAGAAAATATTGAGTTTGATTTTTGGTGTAGGATACTTACCGTTGAGCTAACAAAAAATATCAAATTATATTAAGGTGGACTCTAATATTTTATGATTACCTACGTATTTCGACTTCGGAATCAAAGTCACATAGTTAGAAATTGATAATTTCGTCTGGTTATGCATTTCATTTATACCTTGGTCCACGTGTAGAATTCTTTTCAATGTTTGGTGATATTAACCGTTACAAATAACGGGAGAAATTTGTATAGGTGGACTCTAATCCTTTCTGAGTGCAAACATTCCCGAATCTCGGGATCAAAGTCTGCGTAGTTCAAAATTGATAAATTGTCGTCGGGTTTGTAATCCGTTTATATTTTACTGCTCGTGTTGAATTCTTTTGAAACTTTAGTGATATTGACCGTCACGAATAACGAGAGAGATTTTTTTTGTTGGACTCGAATTACTATTTTTTTCCCTACCTACCGGTATATCGGGATGAAAGTCTGCGGGAGAGATTTTTTTTGTCGGACTCGAATTACTATTTTTTCCCTTCTTACCCGTATCTCAGGATGAACGTCTGCGTATTTTAAAATTGGTAAATTTTGATTTATGAAAGCCATTTATACAAAGGTGCTTGAGTTATTTTGTTGAAAGTTGGATGACATTAACCGTACACATAACAGAAAATATTGAGTTTGATTTTTGGTGTAGGATACTTACCGTTGAGCTAACAGAAAATATCGAATTGTATTAAGGTGGACTCTAATATTTTATGATAACCTACGTACCTGGACTTCGGAATAAAAGTCAGCATAGTTAGAAATTGATAATTTCGTCTGGTTATGCATTGCATTTATACCTTTGTCCACGTATACATTTCTTTTGAATGTTTGGTGATATTAACCGTTACAAATAACAGGAGAAATTTGTATAGGTGGACTCTAATCCTTTCTGAGTGCAAACATTCCCGAATCTCGGGATGAAAGTCTGCGTAGTTCAAAATTGATAAATTGTCGTCGGGTTTGTAATCCGTTTATATTTTACTGCTCGTGTTGAATTCTTTTGAAACATTAGTGATATTGACCGTCACGAATAACGAGAGAGATTTTTTTTGTTGGACTCGAATTACTATTTTTTTCCCTACCTACCGGTATATCGGGATGAAAGTCTGCGGGAGAGATTTTTTTTGTCGGACTCGAATTACTATTTTTTCCCTTTTTACCCGTATCTCAGGATGAACGTCTGCGTATTTTAAAATTGGTAAATTTTGATTTATGAAAGCCATTTATACAAAGGTGCTTGAGTTATTTTGTTGAAAGTTGGATGACATTAACCGTACACATAACAGAAAATATTGAGTTTGATTTTTGGTGTAGGATACTTACCGTTGAGCTAACAAAAAATATCAAATTATATTAAGGTGGACTATAATATTTTATGATTATTCGACTTCGGAATCAAAGTCACATAGTTAGAAATTGATAATTTCGTCTGGTTATGCATTTCATTTATACCTTGGTCCACGTGTAGAATTCTTTTCAATGTTTGGTGATATTAACCGTTACAAATAACGGGAGAAATTTGTATGGATGGACTCCAATCCTTTCCGATTGCGAACATTCCCGGATCGCGAGATAAAAGTCTGCGTAGTTCAAAATTGATAAATTTTGTTTGGGTTTGACATCCATTTATATTCTATTGGTCGTGTTGAATTCTTTTGAAACTTTAGTGATATTGACCGTTACGAATAACGAGAGCGATTTTTTTTGTTGGACTCGAATTACTATTTTTTTCCCTACCTACCGGTATCTCGGGATGAAAGTCTGTGGGAGAGATTTTTTTGGTTGGACTCGAATTACTATTTTTTCCCTTCCTACCCGTATCTCAGGATGAACGTCTGCGTATTTTAAAATTGGTAAATTTTTATTTATGAAAGCTATTTATACAAAGGTGCTTGAGTTATTTTGTTGAAAGTTGGATGACATTAACCGTACACATAACAGAAAATATTGAGTTTGATTTTTGGTGTAGGATACTTACCGTTGAGCTAACAAAAAATATCAAATTATATTAAGGTGGACTCTAATATTTTATGATTACCTACGTATTTCGACTTCGGAATCAAAGTCACATAGTTAGAAATTGATAATTTCGTCTGGTTATGCATTTCATTTATACCTTGGTCCACGTGTAGAATTCTTTTCAATGTTTGGTGATATTAACCGTTACAAATAACGGGAGAAATTTGTATGGATGGACTCCAATCCTTTCCGATTGCGAACATTCCCGGATCGCGAGATAAAAGTCTGCGTAGTTCAAAATTGATAAATTTTGTTTGGGTTTGCCATCCATTTATATTCTATTGCTCGTGTTGAATTCTTTTGAAACTTTAGTGATATTGACCGTTACGAATAACGAGAGCGATTTTTTTTGTTGGACTCGAATTACTATTTTTTTCCCTACCTACCGGTATCTCGGGATGAAAGTCTCAGGGAGAGATTTTTTTGGTTGGACTCGAATTACTATTTTTTCCCTTCTTACCCGTATCTCAGGATGAACGTCTGCGTATTTTAAAATTGGTAAATTTTGATTTATGAAATCTATTTATACTCAGGTGCTTGAGTTATTTTTTTGAAAGTTGGATGATATTAACCGTACACATAACAAAAAATATTGAGTTTGATTTTTGGTGTAGGATACTTACCGTTGAGCTAAAAAAAAATATCAAATTATATTAAGGTGGACTCTAATATTTTATGATTACCTACGTACCTGGACTTCGGAATAAAAGTCAGCATAGTTAGAAATTGATAATTTCGTCTGGTTATGCATTGCATTTATACCTTGGTCCACGTATACATTTCTTTTGAATGTTTGGTGATATTAACCGTTACAAATAACGGGAGAAATTTGTATGGATGGACTCCAATCCTTTCCGATTGCGAACATTCCCGGATCACGAGATAAAAGTCTGCGTAGTTCAAAATTGATAAATTCTGTTTGGGTTTGCAATCCATTTATATTCTAATGCTCGTGTTGAATTCTTTTGAAACTTTAGTGATATTGACCGTTACGAATAACGAGAGAGATTTTTTTTGTTGGACTCGAATTACTATTTTTTTCCCTACCTACCGTATATCGGGATGAAAGTCTCAAGGGAGAGATTTTTTTTGTTGGACTCGAATTACTATTTTTTCCCTTCTTACCGGTATCTCAGAATGAACGTCTGCGTATTTTAAAATTGGTAAATTTTGATTTATGAAATCCATTTATACTCAGGTGCTTGAGTTATTTTTTTGAAAGTTGGATGATATTAACCGTAGACATAACAGAAAATATTGAGTTTGATTTTTGGTGTAGGATATTTACCGTTGAGTTAACAGAAAATATCGAATTGTATTAAGGTGGACTCTAATATTTTATGATAACCTACGTACCTCGACTTCGGAATAAAAGTCAGCATAGTTAGGAATTGATAATTTCGTCTGGTTATGCATTGCATTTATACCTTGGTCCACGTATACATTTCTTTTGAATGTTTGGTGATATTAACCGTTACAAATAACGGGAGAAATTTGTATGGATGGACTCCAATCCTTTCCGATTGCGAACATTCCCGGATCACGAGATAAAAGTACGCGTCGTTCAAAATTGATAAATTTCGTTTGGGTTTGCAATCCATTTATATTCTAATGCTCGTGTTGAATTCTTTTGAAACTTTAGTGATATTGACCATTACGAATAACGAGAGAGATTTTTTTTGTTGGACTCGAATTACTATTTTTTTCCCTACCTACCGGTATATCGGGATGAAAGTCTGCGGGAGAGATTTTTTTTGTTGGACTCGAATTACTATTTTTTCCCTTCTTACGGTATCTCGAATGAACGTTCGCGTATTTTAAAATTGGTAAATTTTGATTTATGAAATCCATTTATACTCGAGTGCTTGAGTTATTTTTTTGAAAGTTGGATGATATTAACCGTAGACATAACGGAAAATATTGAGTTTGATTTTTGGTGTAGGATATTTACCGTTGAGTTAACGTAAAATATCGAATTGTATTAAGGTGGACTCTAATATTTTATGATAACCTACGTACCTGGACTTCGGAATAAAAGTCAGCATAGTTAGAAATTGATAATTTCGTCTGATTATGCATTGCATTTATACCTTTGTCCACGTATACATTTCTTTTGAATGTTTGGTGATATTAACCGTTACAAATAACAGGAGAAATTTATATGGATGGACTCCAATCCTTTCCGATTGCGAACATTCCCGGATCACGAGATAAAAGTCTGCGTAGTTCAAAATTGATAAATTCTGTTTGGGTTTGCAATCCATTTATATTCTAATGCTCGTGTTGAATTCTTTTGAAACTTTAGTGATATTGACCGTTACGAATAACGAGAGAGATTTTTTTTGTTGGACTCGAATTACTATTTTTTTCCCCTACCTACCGGTATATCGGGATGAAAGTCTCGGGAGAGATTTTTTCTCGTTGGACTCGAATTACTATTTTTTCCCTTCTTACCGGTATCTCAGAATGAACGTCTGCGTATTTTAAAATTGGTAAATTTTGATTTATGAAATCCATTTATACTCAGGTGCTTGAGTTATTTTTTTGAAAGTTGGATGATATTAACCGTACACATAACAAAAAATATTGAGTTTGATTTTTGGTGTAGGATACTTACCGTTGAGCTAACAAAAAATATCAAATTATATTAAGGTGGACTCTAATATTTTATGATTACCTACGTACTTCGACTTCGGAATCAAAGTCACATAGTTAGAAATTGATAATTTCGTCTGGTTATGCATTTCATTTATACCTTGGTCCACGTGTAGAATTCTTTTCAATGTTTGGTGATATTAACCGTTACAAATAACGGGAGAAATTTCTATAGGTGGACTCTAATCCTTTCTGAGTTCAAACATTCCCGAATCTCGGGATCAAAGTCTGCGTAGTTCAAAATTGATAAATTGTCGTCGGGTTTGTAATCCGTTTATATTTTACTGCTCGTGTTGAATTCTTTTGAAACTTTAGTGATATTGACCGTCACGAATAACGAGAGAGATTTTTTTTGTTGGACTCGAATTACTATTTTTTTCCCTACCTACCGGTATATCGGGATGAAAGTCTGCGGGAGAGATTTTTTTTGTCGGACTCGAATTACTATTTTTTCCCTTCTTACCGGTATCTCGTGATGAACGTCGCGTATTTTAAAATTGGTAAATTTTGATTTATGAAAGCCATTTATACAAAGGTGCTTGAGTTATTTTGTTGAAAGTTGGATGACATTAACCGTACACATAACGTAAAATATTGAGTTTGATTTTTGGTGTAGGATACTTACCGTTGAGCTAACAAAAAATATCAAATTATATTAAGGTGGACTCTAATATTTTATGATTATTCGACTTCGGAATCAAAGTCACATAGTTAGAAATTGATAATTTCGTCCGGTTATGCATTTCATTTATACCTTGGTCCACGTGTAGAATTCTTTTGAATGTTTGGTGATATTAACCGTTACAAATAACGGGAGAAATTTGTATGGATGGACTCCAATCCTTTCCGATTGCGAACATTCCCGGATCGCGAGATAAAAGTCTGCGTAGTTCAAAATTGATAAATTTTGTTTGGGTTTGCCATCCATTTATATTCTATTGCTCGTGTTGAATTCTTTTGAAACTTTAGTGATATTGACCGTTACGAATAACGAGAGCGATTTTTTTTGTTGGACTCGAATTACTATTTTTTTCCCTACCTACCGGTATCTCGGGATGAAAGTCTGCGGGAGAGATTTTTTTGGTTGGACTCGAATTACTATTTTTTCCCTTCTTACCCGTATCTCAGGATGAACGTCTGCGTATTTTAAAATTGGTAAATTTTAATTTATGAAATCTATTTATACTCACGTGCTTGAGTTATTTTTTTGAAAGTTGGATGATATTAACCGTACACATCACAAAAAATATTGAGTTTGATTTTTGTTGTAGGATATTTACCGTTGAGTTAACAGAAAATATCGAATTGTATTAAGGTGGACTCTAATATTTTATGATAACCTACGTACCTGGACTTCGGAATAAAAGTCAGCATAGTTAGAAATTGATAATTTCGTCTGGTTATGCATTGCATTTATACCTTTGTCCACGTATACATTTCTTTTGAATGTTTGGTGATATTAACCGTTACAAATAACAGGAGAAATTTGTATGGATGGACTCCAATCCTTTCCGATTGCGAACATTCCCGGATCGCAAGATAAAAGTCTGCGTAGTTCAAAATTGATAAATTTTGTTTGGGTTTGCCATCCATTTATATTCTATTGCTCGTGTTGAATTCTTTTGAAACTTTAGTGATATTGATCGTTACGAATAACGAGAGCGATTTTTTTTGTTGGACTCGAATTACTATTTTTTTCCCTACGTACCGGTATCTCGGGATGAAAGTCTGCGGGAGAGATTTTTTTGGTTGGACTCGAATTACTATTTTTTCCCTTCTTACCCGTATCTCAGGATGAACGTCTGCGTATTTTAAAATTGGTAAATTTTGATTTATGAAAGCCATTTATACTCAAGTGCTTGAGTTATTTTTTTGAAAGTTGGATGACATTAACCGTACACATAACAAAAAATATTGAGTTTGATTTTTGGTGTAGGATACTTACCGTTGAGCTAACAAAAAATATCAAATTATATTAAGGTGGACTCAAATATTTTATGATTACCTACGTACTTCGACTTCGGAATCAAAGTCACATAGTTAGAAATTGATAATTTCGTCTGGTTATGCATTTCATTTATACCTTGGTCCACGTGTAGAATTCTTTTCAATGTTTGGTGATATTAACCGTTACAAATAACGGGAGAAATTTGTATAGGTGGACTCTAATCCTTTCTGAGTGCAAACATTCCCGAATCTCGGGATCAAAGTCTGCGTAGTTCAAAATTGATAAATTGTCGTCGGGTTTAAAATCCGTTTATATTTTACTGCTCGTGTTGAATTCTTTTGAAACTTTAGTGATATTGACCGTCACGAATAACGAGAGAGATTTTTTTTGTTGGACTCGAATTTCTATTTTTTTCCCTACCTACCGGTATATCGGGATGAAAGTCTGCGGGAGAGATTTTTTTTGTCGGACTCGAATTACTATTTTTTCCCTTCTTACCCGTATCTCAGGATGAACGTCTAAGTATTTTAAAATTGGTAAATTTTGATTTATGAAAGCCATTTATACAAAGGTGCTTGAGTTATTTTGTTGAAAGTTGGAGGACATTAACCGTACACATAACAGAAAATATTGAGTTTGATTTTTGGTGTAGGATACTTACCGTTGAGCTAACAAAAAATATCAAATTATATTAAGGTGGACTCTAATATTTTATGATTATTCGACTTCGGAATCAAAGTCACATAGTTAGAAATTGATAATTTCGTCCGGTTATGCATTTCATTTATACCTTGGTCCACGTGTAGAATTCTTTTGAATGTTTGGTGATATTAACCGTTACAAATAACGGGAGAAATTTGTATGGATGGACTCCAATCCTTTCCGATTGCGAACATTCCCGGATCGCGAGATAAAAATTCGCGTAGTTCAAAATTGATAAATTTTGTTTGGGTTTGCCATCCATTTATATTTTATTGCTCGTGTTGAATTCTTTTGAAACTTTAGTGATATTGACCGTTACGAATAACGAGAGCGATTTTTTTTGTTGGACTCGAATTACTATTTTTTTCCCTACCTACCGGTATATCGGGATGAAAGTACGCGGGAGAGATTTTTTTGGTTGGACTCGAATTACTATTTTTTCCCTTCTTACCCGTATCTCGGGATGAACGTACGCGTATTTTAAAATTGGTAAATTTTGATTTACGAAAGCCATTTATACTCAAGTGCTTGAGTTATTTTTTTGAAAGTTGGATGACATTAACCGTACACATAACAAAAAATATTGAGTTTGATTTTTGGTGTAGGATACTTACCGTTGAGCTAACACAAAATATCAAATTATATTAAGGTGGACTCTAATATTTTATGATTACCTACGTACTTCGACTTCGGAATCAAAGTCACATAGTTAGAAATTGATAATTTCGTCTGGTTATGCATTTCATTTATACCCTGGTCCACGTGTAGAATTCTTTTCAATGTTTGGTGATATTAACCGTTACAAATAACGGGAGAAATTTGTATAGGTGGACTCTAATCCTTTCTGAGTGCAAACATTCCCGAATCTCGGGATCAAAGTCTGCGTAGTTTAAAATTGATAAATTGTCGTCAGGTTTGTAATCCGTTTATATTTTACTTGCTCGTGTTGAATTCTTTTGAAACTTTAGTGATATTGACCGTCACGAATAACGAGAGAGATTTTTTTTGTTGGACTCGAATTACTATTTTTTTCCCTACCTACCGGTATATCGGGATGAAAGTTTGCGGGAGAGATTTTTTTTGTCGGACTCGAATTACTATTTTTTCCCTTCTTACCCGTATCTCAGGATGAACGTCTGCGTATTTTCAAATTGGTAAATTTTGATTTATGAAAGCCATTTATACAAAGGTGCTTGAGTTATTTTGTTGAAAGTTGGATGACATTAACCGTACACATAACAGAAAATATTGAGTTTGATTTTTGGTGTAGGATACTTACCGTTGAGCTAACAAAAAATATCAAATTATATTAAGGTGGACTCTAATATTTTATGATTATTCGACTTCGGAATCAAAGTCACATAGTTAGAAATTGATAATTTCGTCCGGTTATGCATTTCATTTATACCTTGGTCCACGTGTAGAATTCTTTTGAATGTTTGGTGATATTAACCGTTACAAATAACGGGAGAAATTTGTATGGATGGACTCCAATCCTTTCCGATTGCGAACATTCCCGGATCGCGAGATAAAAGTTCGCGTAGTTCAAAATTGATAAATTTTGTTTGGGTTTGCCATCCATTTATATTCTATTGCTCGTGTTGAATTCTTTTGAAACTTTAGTGATATTGATCGTTACGAATAACGAGAGCGATTTTTTTTGTTGGACTCGAATTACTATTTTTTTCCCTACGTACCGGTATCTCGGGATGAAAGTCTGCGGGAGAGATTTTTTTGGTTGGACTCGAATTACTATTTTTTCCCTTCTTACCCGTATCTCAGGATGAACAATTTTAAAATTGGTAAATTTTGATTTATGAAAGCCATTTATACTCAAGTGCTTGAGTTATTTTTTTGAAAGTTGGATGACATTAACCGTACACATAACAAAAAATATTGAGTTTGATTTTTGGTGTAGGATACTTACCGTTGAGCTAACAAAAAATATCAAATAATATTAAGGTGGACTCAAATATTTTATGATTACCTACGTACTTCGACTTCGGAATCAAAGTCACATAGTTAGAAATTGATAATTTCGTCTGGTTATGCATTTCATTTATACCTTGGTCCACGTGTAGAATTCTTTTCAATGTTTGGTGATATTAACCGTTACAAATAACGGGAGAAATTTGTATAGGTGGACTCTAATCCTTTTCGAGTGCAAACATTCCCGAATCTCGGGATCAAAGTCTGCGTAGATCAAAATTGATAAATTGTCGTCGGGTTTGTAATCCGTTTATATTTTACTGCTCGTGTTGAATTCTTTTGAAACTTTAGTGATATTGACCATCACGAATAACGAGAGAGATTTTTTTTGTTGGACTCGAATTTCTATTTTTTTCCTACCTACCGGTATATCGGGATGAAAGTCTGCGGGAGAGATTTTTTTTGTCGGACTCGAATTACTATTTTTTCCCTTCTTACCCGTATCTCAGGATGAACGTCTACGTATTTTAAAATTGGTAAATTTTGATTTATGAAAGCCATTTATACAAAGGTGCTTGAGTTATTTTGTTGAAAGTTGGATGACATTAACCGTACACATAACGTAAAAATATTGAGTTTGATTTTTGGTGAGGATACTTACCGTTGAGCTAACAAAAAATATCAAATTATATTAAGGTGGACTCTAATATTTTATGATTATTCGACTTCGGAATCAAAGTCACATAGTTAGAAATTGATAATTTCGTCTGGTTATGCATTTCATTTATACCTTGGTCCACGTGTAGAATTCTTTTGAATGTTTGGTGATATTAACCGTTACAAATAACGGGAGAAATTTGTATGGATGGACTCCAATCCTTTCCGATTGCGAACATTCCCGGATCGCGAGATAAAACTCTGCGTAGTTCAAAATTGATAAATTTTGTTTGGGTTTGCCATCCATTTATATTTTATTGCTCGTGTTGAATTCTTTTGAAACTTTAGTGATATTGACCGTTACGAATAACGAGAGCGATTTTTTTTGTTGGACTCGAATTACTATTTTTTTCCCTACCTACCGGTATATCGGGATGAAAGTCTGCGGGAGAGATTTTTTTGGTTGGACTCGAATTATTATTTTTTCCCTTCTTACCCGTATCTCAGGATGAACGTCTGCGTATTTTAAAATTGGTAAATTTTGATTTATGAAAGCCATTTATACTCAAGTGCTTGAGTTATTTTTTTGAAAGTTGGATGACATTAACCGTACACATAACAAAAAATATTGAGTTTGATTTTTGGTGTAGGATACTTACCGTTGAGCTAACACAAAATATCAAATTATATTAAGGTGGACTCTAATATTTTATGATTACCTACGTACTTCGACTTCGGAATCAAAGTCACATAGTTAGAAATTGATAATTTCGTCTGGTTATGCATTTCATTTATACCCTGGTCCACGTGTAGAATTCTTTTCAATGTTTGGTGATATTAACCGTTACAAATAACGGGAGAAATTTGTATAGGTGGACTCTAATCCTTTTCGAGTGCAAACATTCCCGAATCTCGGGATCAAAGTCTC
Source organism: Linum usitatissimum (assembly GCA_030674075.2). Lineage (NCBI taxonomy): Eukaryota > Viridiplantae > Streptophyta > Magnoliopsida > Malpighiales > Linaceae > Linum > Linum usitatissimum. The sequence goes on from JAUJYP020000848.1 coordinate 3,995,830, forward strand.
GCGTAGTTCAAAATTGATAAATTGTCGTCGGGTTTGTAATCCGTTTATATTTTACTGCTCGTGTTGAATTCTTTTGAAACTTTAGCGATATTGACCGTCACGAATAACGAGAGAGATTTTTTTTGTTGGACTCGAATTACTATTTTTTTCCCTACCTACCGGTATATCGGGATGAAAGTTTGCGGGAGAGATTTTTTTTGTCGGACTCGAATTACTATTTTTTCCCTTCTTACCCGTATCTCGGGATGAACGTACGCGTATTTTCAAATTGGTAAATTTTGATTTATGAAAGCCATTTATACAAAGGTGCTTGAGTTATTTTGTTGAAAGTTGGATGACATTAACCGTACACATAACGAGAAAATATTGAGTTTGATTTTTGGTGTAGGATACTTACCGTTGAGCTAACAAAAAATATCAAATTATATTAAGGTGGACTCTAATATTTTATGATTATTCGACTTCGGAATCAAAGTCACATAGTTAGAAATTGATAATTTCGTCCGGTTATGCATTTCATTTATACCTTGGTCCACGTGTAGAATTCTTTTGAATGTTTGGTGATATTAACCGTTACAAATAACGGGAGAAATTTGTATGGATGGACTCCAATCCTTTCCGATTGCGAACATTCCCGGATCGCGAGATAAAAGTCTGCGTAGTTCAAAATTGATAAATTTTGTTTGGGTTTGCCATCCATTTATATTCTATTGCTCGTGTTGAATTCTTTTGAAACTTTAGTGATATTGACCGTTACGAATAACGAGAGCGATTTTTTTTGTTGGACTCGAATTACTATTTTTTTCCCTACCTACCGGTATCTCGGGATGAAAGTCTGCGGGAGAGATTTTTTTGGTTGGACTCGAATTACTATTTTTTCCCTTCTTACCCGTATCTCAGGATGAACGTCTGCGTATTTTAAAATTGGTAAATTTTGATTTATGAAAGCCATTTATACTCAAGTGCTTGAGTTATTTTTTTGAAAGTTGGATGACATTAACCGTACACATAACAAAAAATATTGAGTTTGATTTTTGGTGTAGGATACTTACCGTTGAGCTAACACAAAATATCAAATTATATTAAGGTGGACTCTAATATTTTATGATTACCTACGTACTTCGACTTCGGAATCAAAGTCACATAGTTAGAAATTGATAATTTCGTCTGGTTATGCATTTCATTTATACCCTGGTCCACGTGTAGAATTCTTTTCAATGTTTGGTGATATTAACCGTTACAAATAACGGGAGAAATTTGTATAGGTGGACTCTAATCCTTTCTGAGTGCAAACATTCCCGAATCTCGGGATCAAAGTCTGCGTAGTTCAAAATTGATAAATTGTCGTCGGGTTTGTAATCCGTTTATATTTTCTTGCTCGTGTTGAATTCTTTTGAAACTTTACTGATATTGACCGTCACGAATAACGAGAGAGATTTTTTTTGTTGGACTCGAATTACTATTTTTTTCCCTACCTACCGGTATATCGGGATGAAAGTTTGCGGGAGAGATTTTTTTTGTCGGACTCGAATTACTATTTTTTCCCTTCTTACCCGTATCTCAGGATGAACGTCTCGCGTATTTTCAAATTGGTAAATTTTGATTTATGAAAGCCATTTATACAAAGGTGCTTGAGTTATTTTGTTGAAAGTTGGATGACATTAACCGTACACATAACAGAAAATATTGAGTTTGATTTTTAGTGTAGGATACTTACCGTTGAGCTAACAAAAAATATCAAATTATATTAAGGTGGACTCTAATATTTTATGATTATTCGACTTCGGAATCAAAGTCACATAGTTAGAAATTGATAATTTCGTATGGTTATGCATTTCATTTATACCTTGGTCCACGTGTAGAATTCTTTTGAATGTTTGGTGATATTAACCGTTACAAATAACGGGAGAAATTTGTATGGATGGACTCCAATCCTTTCCGATTGCGAACATTCCCGGATCGCGAGATAAAAGTCTGCGTAGTTCAAAATTGATAAATTTTGTTTGGGTTTGCCATCCATTTATATTCTAATGCTCGTGTTGAATTCTTTTGAAACTTTAGTGATATTGACCGTTACGAATAACGAGAGAGATTTTTTTTGTTGGACTCGAATTACTAATTTTTTCCCTACCTACCGGTATATCGGGATGAAAGTCTGCGGGAGAGATTTTTTTTGTTGGACTCGAATTACTATTTTTTCCCTTCTTACCGGTATCTCAGGATGAACGTCTGCGTATTTTAAAATTGGTAAATTTTGATTTATGAAAGCCATTTATACTCAGGTGCTTGAGTTATTTTTTTGAAAGTTGGATGATATTAACCGTAGACATAACAGAAAATATTGAGTTTGATTTTTGGTGTAGGATACTTACCGTTGAGTTAACCGAAAAATATCGAATTGTATTAAGGTGGACTCTAATCTTTTATGATTACCTACGTACCCGGACTTGGGAATAAAAGTTAGCATAGTTAGAAATTGATAATTTCGTCTGTTTATGCATTTCCTTTAAACTATGGTCCACGTCTAGAATTCTTTTGAATGTTTGGTGATATTAACCGTTACAAATAACGGGAGAAATTTGTATGGATGGACTCTAATCATTTCTGATTGCCAAGATTCCTGGATCTCAGGATCAAAGTCTGCGTAGTTCAACATTGATAAATTCTGATTGGATTTTCAATCCGATTATGTTCTACTGCTCGTGGTGAATTCTATTGAAAGTTTAGTGATATTGACCGTTACGAATAACGAGAGAGGTTTTTTTTATTGGACTCGAATTACTATTTTTTCCCTACCTACTGGTATCTCGGGATGAAAGTCTGCGGGAGAGATTTTTTTGTTGGACTCGAATTACTATTTTTTCCCTTCCTACCGGTATCTCAGAATGAACGTCTGCGTATTTTAAAATTGGTAAATTTTGATTTATGAAATCCATTTATACTCAGGTGCTTGAGTTATTTTTTTGAAAGTTGGATGATATTAACCGTAGACATAACAGAAAATATTGAGTTTGATATTTGGTGTAGGATACTTACCGTTGAGTTAACAGAAAATATCGAATTGTATTAAGGTGGACTCTAATATTTTATGATAACCTACGTACTGGACTTCGGAATAAAAGTCAGCATAGTTAGAAATTGATAATTTCTTCTGGTTATGCATTGCATTTATACCTTTGTCCACGTATACATTTCTTTTGAAAGTTTGGTGATATTAACCGTTACAAATAACGGGAAAAATTTATATGGATGGACTCCAATCCTTTCCGATTGCGAACATTCCCGGATCGCGAGATAAAAGTCTGCGTAGTTCAAAATTGATAAATTTTGTTTGGCTTTGCGATCCATTTATATTCTATTGCTCGTGTTGAATTCTTTTGAAACTTTAGTGATATTGACCGTTACGAATAACGAGAGCGATTTTTTTTGTTGGACTCGAATTACTATTTTTTTCCCTACCTACCGGTATTTCGGGATGAAAGTCGCGGGAGAGATTTTTTTGGTTGGACTCGAATTACTATTTTTTCCCTTCTTACCCGTATCTCGGGATGAACGTACGCGTATTTTAAAATTGGTAAATTTTGATTTATGAAAGCCATTTATACTCAAGTGCTTGAGTTATTTTTTTGAAAGTTGGATGACATTAACCGTACACATAACAAAAAATATTTAGTTTGATTTTTGGTGTAGGATACTTACCGTTGAGCTAACAAAAAATATCAAATTATATTAAGGTGGACTCTAATATTTTATGATTACCTACGTACTTCGACTTCGGAATCAAAGTCACATAGTTAGAAATTGATAATTTCGTCTGGTTATGCATTTCATTTATACCTTGGTCCACGTGTAGAATTCTTTTCAATGTTTGGTGATATTAACCGTTACAAATAACGGGAGAAATTTGTATAGGTGGACTCTAATCCTTTCTGAGTGCAAACATTCCCGAATCTCGGGATCAAAGTCCGCGTAGTTCAAAATTGATAAATTGTCGTCGGGTTTGTAATCCGTTTATATTTCTTGCTCGTGTTGAATTCTTTTGAAACTTTAGTGATATTGACCGTCACGAATAACGAGAGAGATTTTTTTTTTTTTGGACTCGAATTACTATTTTTTTCCCTACCTACCGGTATATCGGGATGAAAGTCTCACGGGAGAGATTTTTTTTTGTCGGACTCGAATTACTATTTTTTCCCTTCTTACCCGTATCTCGGGATGAACGTACGCGTATTTTAAAATTGGTAAATTTTGATTTATGAAAGCCATTTATACAAAGGTGCTTGAGTTATTTTGTTGAAAGTTGGATGACATTAACCGTACACATAACGAGAAAATATTGAGTTTGATTTTTGGTGTAGGATACTTACCATTGAGCTAACAAAAAATATCAAATTATATTAAGGTGGACTCTAATATTTTATGATTATTTGACTTCGGAATCAAAGTCACATAGTTAGAAATTGATAATTTCGTCTGGTTATGCATTTCATTTATACCTTGGTCCACGTGTAGAATTCTTTTCAATATTTGGTGATATTAACCGTTACAAATAACGGGAGAAATTTGTAAGGATGGACTCCAATCCTTTCCGATTGCGAACATTCCCGGATCGCGAGATAAAAGTCTGCGTAGTTCAAAATTGATAAATTTTGTTTGGGTTTGCCATCCATTTATATTCTATTGCTCGTGTTGAATTCTTTTGAAACTGTAGTGATATTTTCTGTTACGAATAACGAGAGCGATTTTTTTTGTTGGACTCGAATTACTATTTTTTTCCCTACCTACCGGTATCTCGGGATGAAAGTCTGCGGGAGAGATTTTTTTGGTTGGACTCGAATTACTATTTTTTCCCTTCTTACCCGTATCTCAGGATGAACGTCTGCGTATTTTAAAATTGGTAAATTTTGATTTATGAAATCTATTTATACTCAGGTGCTTGAGTTATTTTTTTGAAAGTTGGATGATATTAACCGTACAGATAACAAAAAATATTGAGTTTGATTTTTGGTGTAGGATACTTACCGTTGAGTTAACAGAAAATATCGAATTGTATTAAGGTGGACTCTAATATTTTATGATAACCTACGTACCTGGACTTCGGAATAAAAGTCAGCATAGTTAGAAATTGATAATTTGGTCTGGTTATGCATTGCATTTATACCTTTGTCCACGTATACATTTCTTTTGAATCTTTGGTGATATTAACCGTTACAAATAACAGGAGAAATTTGTATGGATGGACTCCAATCCTTTCCGATTGCGAATATTCCCGGATCGCGAGATAAAAGTCTGCGTAGTTCAAAATTGATAAATTTTGTTTGGGTTTGCGATCCATTTATATTCTATTGCTCGTGTTGAATTCTTTTGAAACTTTAGTGATATTGACCGTCACGAATAACGAGAGAGATTTTTTTTTTTGGACTCGAATTACTATTTTTTTCCCTACCTACCGGTATATCGGGATGAAAGTCTGCGGGAGAGATTTTTTTTGTCGGACTCGAATTACTATTTTTTCCCTTCCTACCGGTATCTCAGAATGAACGTCTGCGTATTTTAAAATTGGTAAATTTTGATTTATGAAATCCATTTATACTCAGGTGCTTGAGTTATTTTTTTGAAAGTTGGATGATATTAACCGTAGACATAACGAGTAAAATATTGAGTTTGATATTTGGTGTAGGATACTTACCGTTGAGTTAACAGAAAATATCGAATTGTATTAAGGTGGACTCTAATATTTTATGATAACCTACGTACGTGGACTTCGGAATAAAAGTCAGCATAGTTAGAAATTGATAATTTCTTCTGGTTATGCATTGCATTTATACCTTTGTCCACGTATACATTTCTTTTGAAAGTTTGGTGATATTAACCGTTACAAATAACGGGAAAAATTTATATGGATGGACTCCAATCCTTTCCGATTGCGAACATTCCCGGATCGCGAGATAAAAGTCGCGTAGTTCAAAATTGATAAATTTTGTTTGGCTTTGCGATCCATTTATATTCTATTGCTCGTGTTGAATTCTTTTGAAACTTTAGTGATATTGACCGTTACGAATAACGAGAGCGATTTTTTTTGTTGGACTCGAATTACTATTTTTTTCCCTACCTACCGGTATTTCAGGATGAAAGTACGGGAGAGATTTTTTTGGTTGGACTCGAATTACTATTTTTTCCCTTCTTACCCGTATCTCGGGATGAACGTACGCGTATTTTAAAATTGGTAAATTTTGATTTATGAAAGCCATTTATACTCAAGTGCTTGAGTTATTTTTTTGAAAGTTGGATGACATTAACCGTACACATAACAAAAAATATTTAGTTTGATTTTTGGTGTAGGATACTTACCGTTGAGCTAACAAAAAATATCAAATTATATTAAGGTGGACTCTAATATTTTATGATTACCTACGTACTTCGACTTCGGAATCAAAGTCACATAGTTAGAAATTGATAATTTCGTCCGGTTATGCATTTCATTTATACCTTGGTCCACGTGTAGAATTCTTTTCAATGTTTGGTGATATTAACCGTTACAAATAACGGGAGAAATTTGTATAGGTGGACTCTAATCCTTTCGAGTGCAAACATTCCCGAATCTCGGGATCAAAGTCCGCGTAGTTCAAAATTGATAAATTGTCGTCGGGTTTGTAATCCGTTTATATTTTCTTGCTCGTGTTGAATTCTTTTGAAACTTTAGTGATATTGACCGTCACGAATAACGAGAGAGATTTTTTTTTTTGGACTCGAATTACTATTTTTTTCCCTACCTACCGGTATATCGGGATGAAAGTACGGGAGAGATTTTTTTTGTCGGACTCGAATTACTATTTTTTCCCTTCTTACCCGTATCTCGGGATGAACGTACGCGTATTTTAAAATTGGTAAATTTTGATTTATGAAAGCCATTTATACAAAGGTGCTTGAGTTATTTTGTTGAAAGTTGGATGACATTAACCGTACACATAACGAGAAAATATTGAGTTTGATTTTTGGTGTAGGATACTTACCATTGAGCTAACAAAAAATATCAAATTATATTAAGGTGGACTCTAATATTTTATGATTATTTGACTTCGGAATCAAAGTCACATAGTTAGAAATTGATAATTTCGTCTGGTTATGCATTTCATTTATACCTTGGTCCACGTGTAGAATTCTTTTCAATATTTGGTGATATTAACCGTTACAAATAACGGGAGAAATTTGTAAGGATGGACTCCAATCCTTTCCGATTGCGAACATTCCGGATCGCGAGATAAAAGTCGCGTAGTTCAAAATTGATAAATTTTGTTTGGGTTTGCCATCCATTTATATTCTATTGCTCGTGTTGAATTCTTTTGAAACTGTAGTGATATTTTCTGTTACGAATAACGAGAGCGATTTTTTTTGTTGGACTCGAATTACTATTTTTTTCCCTACCTACCGGTATCTCGGGATGAAAGTGCGGGAGAGATTTTTTTGGTTGGACTCGAATTACTATTTTTTCCCTTCTTACCCGTATCTCGGGATGAACGTCCGCGTATTTTAAAATTGGTAAATTTTGATTTATGAAATCTATTTATACTCGAGTGCTTGAGTTATTTTTTTGAAAGTTGGATGATATTAACCGTACAGATAACAAAAAATATTGAGTTTGATTTTTGGTGTAGGATACTTACCGTTGAGTTAACAGAAAATATCGAATTGTATTAAGGTGGACTCTAATATTTTATGATAACCTACGTACTGGACTTCGGAATAAAAGTCGGCATAGTTAGAAATTGATAATTTGGTCTGGTTATGCATTGCATTTATACCTTTGTCCACGTATACATTTCTTTTGAATCTTTGGTGATATTAACCGTTACAAATAACGGGGAGAAATTTGTATGGATGGACTCCAATCCTTTCCGATTGCGAATATTCCCGGATCGCGAGATAAAAGTCTGCGTAGTTCAAAATTGATAAATTTTGTTTGGGTTTGCGATCCATTTATATTCTATTGCTCGTGTTGAATTCTTTTGAAACTTTAGTGATATTGACCGTCACGAATAACGAGAGAGATTTTTTTTTTGGACTCGAATTACTATTTTTTTCCCTACCTACGGTATATCGGGATGAAAGTACGCGGAGAGATTTTTTTGTCGGACTCGAATTACTATTTTTTCCCTTCTTACCCGTATCTCGGGATGAACGTACGCGTATTTTAAAATTGGTAAATTTTGATTTATGAAAGCCATTTATACAAAGGTGCTTGAGTTATTTTGTTGAAAGTTGGATGACATTAACCGTACACATAACAGAAAATATTGAGTTTGATTTTTGGTGTAGGATACTTACCATTGAGCTAACAAAAAATATCAAATTATATTAAGGTGGACTCTAATATTTTATGATTATTTGACTTCGGAATCAAAGTCACATAGTTAGAAATTGATAATTTCGTCTGGTTATGCATTTCATTTATACCTTGGTCCACGTGTAGAATTCCTTTTCAATATTTGGTGATATTAACCGTTACAAATAACGGGAGAAATTTGTAAGGATGGACTCCAATACTTTCCGATTGCGAACATTCCCGGATCGCGAGATAAAAGTCTGCGTAGTTCAAAATTGATAAATTTTGTTTGGGTTTGCCATCCATTTATATTCTACTTGCTCGTGTTGAATTCTTTTGAAACTGTAGTGATATTTTCTGTTACGAATAACGAGAGCGATTTTTTTTGTTGGACTCGAATTACTATTTTTTTCCCTACCTACCGGTATCTCGGGATGAAAGTGCGGGAGAGATTTTTTTGGTTGGACTCGAATTACTATTTTTTCCCTTCTTACCCGTATCTCGGGATGAACGTACGCGTATTTTAAAATTGGTAAATTTTGATTTATGAAATCTATTTATACTCAGGTGCTTGAGTTATTTTTTTGAAAGTTGGATGATATTAACCGTACACATAACAAAAAATATTGAGTTTGATTTTTGGTGTAGGATACTTACCGTTGAGCTAACAAAAAATATCAAATTATATTAAGGTGGACTCTAATATTTTATGATTACCTACGTACCTGGACTTCGGAATAAAAGTCAGCATAGTTAGAAATTGATAATTTCGTCTGGTTATGCATTGCATTTATACCTTGGTCCACGTATACATTTCTTTTGAATGTTTGGTGATATTAACCGTTACAAATAACGGGAGAAATTTGCATAGATGGACTCCAATCCTTTCCGATTGCGAACATTCCCGGATCACGAGATAAAAGTCTGCGTAGTTCAAAATTGATAAATTCTGTTTGGGTTTGCAATCCATTTATATTCTAATGCTCGTGTTGAATTCTTTTGAAACATTAGTGATATTGACCGTTACGAATAACGAGAGAGATTTTTTTTGTTGGACTCGAATTACTATTTTTTTCCCTACCTACCGGTATATCGGGATGAAAGTCTGCGGGAGAGATTTTTTTTGTTGGACTCGAATTACTATTTTTTCCCTTCTTACCGGTATCTCAGAATGAACGTCTGCGTATTTTAAAATTGGTAAATTTTGATTTATGAAATCCATTTATACTCAGGTGCTTGAGTTATTTTTTTTAAAGTTGGATGATATTAACCGTAGACATAACAGAAAATATTGAGTTTGATTTTTGGTGTAGGATATTTACCGTTGAGTTAACAGAAAATATCGAATTGTATTAAGGTGGACTCTAATATTTTATGATAACCTACGTACCTGGACTTCGGAATAAAAGTCAGCATAGTTAGAAATTGATAATTTCGTCTGGTTATGCATTGCATTTATACCTTTGTCCACGTATACATTTCTTTTGAATGTTTGGTGATATTAACCGTTACAAATAACAGGAGAAATTTGTATGGATGGACTCCAATCCTTTCCGATTGCGAACATTCCCGGATCGCGAGATAAAAGTCTGCGTAGTTCAAAATTGATAAATTTTGTTTGGGTTTGCCATCCATTTATATTCTATTGCTCGTGTTGAATTCTTTTGAAACTTTAGTGATATTGACCGTTACGAATAACGAGAGCGATTTTTTTTGTTGGACTCGAATTACTATTTTTTTCCCTACCTACCGGTATCTCGGGATGAAAGTCGCGGGAGAGATTTTTTTGGTTGGACTCGAATTACTATTTTTTTCCCTTCTTACCCGTATCTCGGGATGAACGTCGCGTATTTTAAAATTGGTAAATTTTGATTTATGAAATCTATTTATACTCAGGTGCTTGAGTTATTTTTTTGAAAGTTGGATGATATTAACCGTACACATAACAAAAAATATTGAGTTTGATTTTTGGTGTAGGATACTTACCGTTGAGCTAAAAAAAAATATCAAATTATATTAAGGTGGACTCTAATATTTTATGATTACCTACGTACCTGGACTTCGGAATAAAAGTCAGCATAGTTAGAAATTGATAATTTCGTCTGGTTATGCATTGCATTTATACCTTGGTCCACGTATACATTTCTTTTGAATGTTTGGTGATATTAACCGTTACAAATAACGGGAGAAATTTGTATGGATGGACTCCAATCCTTTCCGATTGCGAACATTCCCGGATCACGAGATAAAAGTACGCGTAGTTCAAAATTGATAAATTTCGTTTGGGTTTGCAATCCATTTATATTCTAATGCTCGTGTTGAATTCTTTTGAAACATTAGTGATATTGACCGTTACGAATAACGAGAGAGATTTTTTTTGTTGGACTCGAATTACTATTTTTTTCCCTACCTACCGGTATATCGGGATGAAAGTCTGCGGGAGAGATTTTTTTTGTTGGACTCGAATTACTATTTTTTTCCCTTCTTACCGGTATCTCAGAATGAACGTCTGCGTATTTTAAAATTGGTAAATTTTGATTTATGAAATCCATTTATACTCAGGTGCTTGAGTTATTTTTTTTAAAGTTGGATGATATTACCGTAGACATAACGAGAAAATATTGAGTTTGATTTTTGGTGTAGGATATTTACCGTTGAGTTAACGAGAAAATATCGAATTGTATTAAGGTGGACTCTAATATTTTATGATAACCTACGTACACGGACTTCGGAATAAAAGTCGGCATAGTTAGAAATTGATAATTTCGTCTGGTTATGCATTGCATTTATACCTTTGTCCACGTATACATTTCTTTTGAATGTTTGGTGATATTAACCGTTACAAATAACAGGAGAAATTTGTATGGATGGACTCCAATCCTTTCCGATTGCGAACATTCCCGGATCGCGAGATAAAAGTCTGCGTAGTTCAAAATTGATAAATTTTGTTTGGGTTTGCCATCCATTGATATTCTATTGCTCGTGTTGAATTCTTTTGAAACTTTAGTGATATTGATCGTTACGAATAACGAGAGCGATTTTTTTTGTTGGACTCGAATTACTATTTTTTCCCTACCTACCGATATCTCGGGATGAAAGTCTGCGGGAGAGATTTTTTTTGTCGGACTCGAATTACTATTTTTTCCCTTCTTACCCGTATCTCAGGATGAACGTCTGCGTATTTTAAAATTGGTAAATTTTGATTTATGAAAGCCATTTATACAAAGGTGCTTGAGTTATTTTGTTGAAAGTTGGATGACATTAACCGTACACATAACAGAAAATATTGAGTTTGATTTTTTGTGTAGGATACTTACCGTTGAGCTAACAAAAAATATCAAATTATATTAAGGTGGACTTTAATATTTTATGATTATTCGACTTCGGAATCAAAGTCACATAGTTAGAAATTGATAATTTCGTCTGGTTATGCATTTCATTTATACCTTGGTCCACGTGTAGAATTCTTTTCAATGTTTGGTGATATTAACCGTTACAAATAACGGGAGAAATTTGTATGGATGGACTCCAATCCTTTCCGATTGCGAACATTCCCGGATCACGAGATAAAAGTCGCGTAGTTCAAAATTGATAAATTCTGTTTGGGTTTGCAATCCATTTATATTCTAATGCTCGTGTTGAATTCTTTTGAAACTTTAGTGATATTGACCGTTACGAATAACGAGAGAGATTTTTTTTGTTCGACTCGAATTACTATTTTTTCCCTACCTACCGGTATCTCGGGATGAAAGTCTGCGGGAGAGATTTTTTTTGTCGGACTCGAATTACTATTTTTTCCCTTCTTACCCGTATCTCAGGATGAACGTCTGCGTATTTTAAAATTGGTAAATTTTGATTTATGAAAGCCATTTATACAAAGGTGCTTGAGTTATTTTTTTGAAAGTTGGATGACATTAACCGTACACATAACAGAAAATATTGAGTTTGATTTTTTGTGTAGGATACTTACCGTTGAGCTAACAAAAAATATCAAATTATATTAAGGTGGACTCTAATATTTTATGATTATTCGACTTCGGAATCAAAGTCACATAGTTAGAAATTGATAATTTCGTGCAGGTTATGCATTTCATTTATACCTTGGTCCACGTGTAGAATTCTTTTCAATGTTTGGTGATATTAACCGTTACAAATAACGGGTGAAATTTGTATGGATGGACTCCAATCCTTTCCGATTGCGAACATTCCCGGATCGCGAGATAAAAGTCTGCGTAGTTCAAAATTGATAAATTTTGTTTGGGTTTGCCATCCATTTATATTCTATTGCTCGTGTTGAATTCTTTTGAAACTTTAGTGATATTGACCGTTAAGAATAACGAGAGCGATTTTTTTTGTTGGACTCGAATTACTATTTTTTTCCCTACCTACCGGTATCTCGGGATGAAAGTCACGGGAGAGATTTTTTTGGTTGGACTCGAATTACTATTTTTTCCCTTCTTACCCGTATCTCAGGATGAACGTCTGCGTATTTTAAAATTGGTAAATTTTGATTTATGAAAGCCATTTATACAAAGGTGCTTGAGTTATTTTTTTGAAAGTTGGATGACATTAACCGTACACATAACAGAAAATATTGAGTTTGATTTTTTGTGTAGGATACTTACCGTTGAGCTAACAAAAAATATCAAATTATATTAAGGTGGACTCTAATATTTTATGATTATTCGACTTCGGAATCAAAGTCACATAGTTAGAAATTGATAATTTCGTCTGGTTATGCATTTCATTTATACCTTGGTCCACGTGTAGAATTCTTTTCAATGTTTGGTGATATTAACCGTTACAAATAACGGGTGAAATTTGTATGGATGGACTCCAATCCTTTCCGATTGCGAACATTCCCGGATCGCGAGATAAAAGTACGCGTAGTTCAAAATTGATAAATTTTGTTTGGGTTTGCCATCCATTTATATTCTATTGCTCGTGTTGAATTCTTTTGAAACTTTAGTGATATTGACCGTTACGAATAACGAGAGCGATTTTTTTTGTTGGACTCGAATTACTATTTTTTTCCCTATCTACGGTATCTCGGGATGAAAGTACGGGAGAGATTTTTTTGGTTGGACTCGAATTACTATTTTTTCCCTTCTTACCCGTATCTCGGGATGAACGTACGCGTATTTTAAAATTGGTAAATTTTGATTTATGAAATCTATTTATACTCGGGTGCACGAGTTATTTTTTTGAAAGTTGGATGATATTAACCGTACACATAACAAAAAATATTGAGTTTGATTTTTGGTGTAGGATACTTACCGTTGAGCTAACAAAAAATATCAAATTATATTAAGGTGGACTCTAATATTTTATGATTACCTACGTACCTGGACTTCGGAATAAAAGTCAGCATAGTTAGAAATTGATAATTTCGTCTGGTTATGCATTGCATTTATACCTTGGTCCACGTATACATTTCTTTTGAATGTTTGGTGATATTAACCGTTACAAATAACGTGAGAAATTTGTATGGATGGACTCCAACCCTTTCCGATTGCGAACATTCCCGGATCACGAGATAAAAGTCTGCGTAGTTCAAAATTGATAAATTCTGTTTGGGTTTGCAATCCATTTATATTCTAATGCTCGTGTTGAATTCTTTTGAAACTTTAGTGATATTGACCGTTACGAATAACGAGAGAGATTTTTTTTGTTGGACTCGAATTACTATTTTTTTCCCTACCTACCGGTATATCGGGATGAAAGTCTGCGGGAGAGATTTTTTTGGTTGGACTCGAATTACTATTTTTTCCCTTCTTACCGGTATCTCAGAATGAACGTCTGCATATTTTAAAATTGGTAAATTTTGATTTATGAAATCCATTTATACTCGGGTGCTTGAGTTATTTTTTTGAAAGTTGGATGATATTAACCGTAGACATAACGAGAAAATATTGAGTTTGATTTTTGGTGTAGGATATTTACCGTTGAGTTAACAGAAAATATCGAATTGTATTAAGGTGGACTCTAATATTTTATGATAACCTACGTACCTGGACTTCGGAATAAAAGTCAGCATAGTTAGAAATTGATAATTTCGTCTGGTTATGCATTGCATTTATACCTTTGTCCACGTATACATTTCTTTTGAATGTTTGGTGATATTAACCGTTACAAATAACGGGGAGAAATTTGTATGGATGGACTCCAATCCTTTCCGATTGCGAACATTCCCGGATCGCGAGATAAAAGTCTGCGTAGTTCAAAATTGATAAATTTTGTTTGGGTTTGCCATCCATTTATATTCTATTGCTCGTGTTGAATTCTTTTGAAACTTTAGTGATATTGATCGTTACGAATAACGAGAGCGATTTTTTTTGTTGGACTGGAATTACTATTTTTTTCCCTACCTACCGGTATCTCGGGATGAAAGTCTGCGGGAGAGATTTTTTTTGTCGGACTCGAATTACTATTTTTTCCCTTCTTACCCGTATCTAAGGATGAACGTTTGCGTATTTTAAAATTGGTAAATTTTGATTTATGAAAGCCATTTATACAAAGGTGCTTAAGTTATTTTGTTGAAAGTTGGATGACATTAACCGTACACATAATAGAAAATATTGAGTTTGATTTTTGGTGTAGGATACTTACCGTTGAGCTAACAAAAAATATCAAATTATATTAAGGTGGACTCTAATATTTTATGATTACCTACGTACTTCGACTTCGGAATCAAAGTTACATAGTTAGAAATTGATAATTTCGTCTGGTTATGCATTTCATTTATACCTTGGTCCACGTGTAGAATTCTTTTCAATGTTTGGTGATATTAACCGTTACAAATAACGGGAGAAATTTGTATAGGTGGACTCTAATCCTTTCTGAGTGCAAACATTCCCGAATCTCGGGATCAAAGTCTGCGTAGTTCAAAATTGATAAATTGTCGTCGGGTTTGTAATCCGTTTATATTTTCTTGCTCGTGTTGAATTCTTTTGAAACTTTAGTGATATTGACCGTCACGAATAACGAGAGAGATTTTTTTTGTTGGACTCGAATTATTATTTTTTTCCCTACCTACCGGTATATCGGGATGAAAGTCACGGGAGAGATTTTTTTTGTCGGACTCGAATTACTATTTTTTCCCTTCTTACCCGTATCTCAGGATGAACGTCTGCATATTTTAAAATTGGTAAATTTTGATTTATGAAAGCCATTTATACAAAGGTGCTTGAGTTATTTTGTTGAAAGTTGGATGACATTAACCGTACACATAACGAGAAAATATTGAGTTTGATTTTTGGTGTAGGATACTTACCGTTGAGCTAACAAAAAATATCAAATTATATTAAGGTGGACTCTAATATTTTATGATTATTCGACTTCGGAATCAAAGTCACATAGTTAGAAATTGATAATTTCGTCTGGTTATGCATTTCATTTATACCTTGGTCCATGTGTAGAATTCTTTTCAATGTTTGGTGATATTAACCGTTACAAATAACGGGAGAAATTTGTATAGATGGACTCTAATCCTTTCTGATTGCACACATTCCCGAATCTCGGGATCAAAGTCTGCGTAGTTCAAAATTGATAAATTGTCGTGGGGTTTGTAATCCGTTTATATTTCTTGCTCGTGTTGAATTCTTTTGAAACTTTAGTGATATTGACCGTTACGAATAACGAGAGAGATTTTTTTTGTTGTAGTCGAATTACTATTTTTTTCCCTACCTACCTGTATATCGGGATGAAAGTCTGCGGGAGAGATTTTTTTTGTTGGACTCGAATTACTATTTTTCCCCTTCTTACCGGTATCTCAGAATGAACGTCTGCGTATTTTAAAATTGGTAAATTTTGATTTATGAAATCCATTTATACTCCGGTGCTTGAGTTATGTTTTTGAAAGTTGGATGATATTAACCGTAGACATAACAGAAAATATTAAGTTTGATTTTTGGTGTAGGATACTTACCGTTGAGTTAACAGAAAATATCGAATTGTATTAAGGTGGACTCTAATATTTTATGATAACCTACGTACCTGGACTTTGGAATAAAAGTCAGCATAGTTAGAAATTGATAATTTCGTCTGGTTATGCATTGCATTTATACCTTGGTCCACGTGTACATTTCTTTTGAATGTTTGGTGATATTAACCGTTACAAATAACGGGAGAAATTTGTATGGATGGACTCCAATCCTTTCCGATTGCGAACATTCCCGGATCGCGAGATAAAAGTCTGCGTAGTTCAAAATTGATAAATTCTGTTTGGGTTTGCAATCCATTTATATTCTATTGCTCGTGTTGAATTCTTTTGAAACTTTAGTGATATTGACCGTTACGAATAACGAGAGAGATTTTTTTTGTTAGACTCGAATTACTATTTTTCTCCCTACCTACCGGTATATCGGGATGAAAGTCTGCGGGAGAGATTTTTTTTGTTGGACTCGAATTACTATTTTTTCCCTTCCTACCGGTATCTCAGAATGAACGTACGCGTATTTTAAAATTGGTAAATTTTGATTTATGAAATCCATTTATACTCGGTGCTTGAGTTATTTTTTTGAAAGTTGGATGATATTAACCGTAGACATAACGAGAAAATATTGAGTTTGATTTTTGGTGTAGGATACTTACCGTTGAGTTAACAGAAAATATCGAATTGTATTAAGGTGGACTCTAATATTTTATGATAACCTACGTACCTGGACTTCGGAATAAAAGTCAGCATAGTTAGAAATTGATAATTTCGTCTGGTTATGCATTGCATTTATACCTTTGTCCACGTATACATTTCTTTTGAATGTTTGGTGATATTAACCGTTACAAATAACGGGAAAAATTTGTATGGATGGACTCCAATCCTTTCCGATTGCGAACATTCCCGGATCGCGAGATAAAAGTCTGCGTAGTTCAAAATTGATAAATTTTGTTTGGGTTTGCCATCCATTTATATTCTATTGCTCGTGTTGAATTCTTTTGAAACTTTAGTGATATTGACCGTTACGAATAACGAGAGCGATTTTTTTTGTTGGACTCGAATTACTATTTTTTTCCCTACCTACCGGTATCTCGGGATGAAAGTCTGCGGGAGAGATTTTTTTGGTTGGACTCGAATTACTATTTTTTTCCCTTCTTACCCGTATCTCAGGATGAACGTCTGCGTATTTTAAAAGTGGTAAATTTTGATTTATGAAAGCCATTTATACTCAAGTGCTTGAGTTATTTTTTTGAAAGTTGGATGACATTAACCATACACATAACAAAAAATATTGAGTTTGATTTTTGGTGTAGGATACTTACCGTAGAGCTAACAAAAAATATCAAATTATATTAAGGTGGACTCTAATATTTTATGATTACCTACGTACTTCGACTTCGGAATCAAAGTCACATAGTTAGAAATTGATAATTTCGTCCGGTTATGCATTTCATTTATACCTTGGTCCACGTGTAGAATTCTTTTCAATGTTTGGTGATATTAACCGTTACAAATAACGGGAGAAATTTGTATAGGTGGACTCTAATCCTTTCTGAGTGCAAACATTCCCGAATCTCGGGATCAAAGTCTGCGTAGTTCAAAATTGATCAATTGTCGACGGGTTTGTAATCCGTTTATATTTTACTGCTCGTGTTGAATTCTTTTGAAACTTTAGTGATATTGACCGTCACGAATAACGAGAGAGATTTTTTTTGTTGGACTCGAATTACTATTTTTTTCCCTACCTACCGGTATATCGGGATGAAAGTCTACTGGAGAGATTTTTTTTGTCGGACTCGAATTACTATTTTTTCCCTTCTTACCCGTATCTCAGGATGAACGTCTGCGTATTTTAAAATTGGTAAATTTTGATTTATGAAAGCCATTTATACAAAGGTGCTTGAGTTATTTTGTTGAAAGTTGGATGACATTAACCGTACACATAACAGAAAATATTGAGTTTTATTTTTGGTGTAGGAGACTTACCGTTGAGTTAACAGAAAATATCGAATTGTATTAAGGTGGACTCTAATATTTTATGATAACCTACGTACCTGGACTTTGGAATCAAAGTCAGCATAGTTAGAAATTGATAATTTCGTCTATTTAAGCATTTCATTTATACCTTGGTCTACGTGTAGAATTCTTTTCAATGTTTGGTGATATTAACCGTTACAAATAACGGGAGAAATTTATATAGATGGACTCTAATCCTTTATGATTGCCAACATTCCCGAATCTCGGGATCAAAGTCTGCGTAGTTCAAAATTAATAAACTGTCATCGGGTTTGTAATCCGTTTATATTTTACTGCTCGTGTTGAATTCTTTTGAAACTTTAGTGATATTTACCGTTACGAATAACGAGAGAGATTTTTTTTCTTGGACTCGAATTACTATTTTTTTCCCTACCTACCGGCATTTCAGGATGAAAGTCTGCGGGAGAGATTTTTTTTGTTGGACTCGAAATACTTTTTTTTCCCTTCTTACCGATATCTCAGAATGAAAGTCTGCGTATTTTAAAATTGGTAAATTTTGATTTATGCAATCCATTTATACTCAGGTGCTTGTGTTATTTTTTTGAAAGTTGGATTATATTAACCGTAGACAACATAAAATATTGAGTTTGATTTTTGGTGTTGGATACTTACCGTTGAGTTAACAGAAAATATCGAATTGTATTAAGGTGGACTCTATTATTTTATAATTACCTACGTACCTGGACTTCGGAATCATAGTCAGCATAGATAGAAATTGATAATTTCGTCTGGTTATGTATTTCATTTATACCTTGGTCCACGTGTACAATTCTTTTGAATGTTTGGTGATATTAACCGTTACAAATAACGGGAGAAATTTGTATGGATGGACTCCAATCCTTTCCGATTGCCAACATTCCCGGATCGCGGGATAAAAGTCTGCGTAGTTCAAAATTGATAAATTCTGTTTGGGTTTGCAATCCATTTATATTCTATTGCTCGTGTTGAATTCTTTTGAAACTTTAGTCATATTGACAGTTACGAATAAAGAGAGAGATTTTTTTTGTTGGACTCGAATTACTATTTTTTCCCTACCTACCGGTATCTCGGGATGAAAGTCTGCGGGAGAGATTTTTTTTGTTGGACTCGAATTACTATTTTTTCCCTTCTTACCGGTATCTCAGGATGAACGTCTGCATATTTTAAAAATTGGTAAATTTTGTTTTATGAAATCCATTTATACTTAGGTGCTTGAGTTATTTTTTTGAAAGTTGGATGACATTAACCGTACACATAACAGAAAATATTGAGTTTGATTTTTGGTGTAGGATACTTACCGTTGAGCTAACAAAAAATATCAAATTATATTAAGGTGGACTCTAATATTTTATGATTACCTACGTACTTCGACTTCGGAATCAAAGTCCGCATAGTTAGAAATTGATAATCTCGTCTGGTTATGCATTTCCTTTATACTTTGGTCCACGTGTAGAATTCTTTTCAATGTTTGGTGATATTAACCGTTACAAATAACGGGAGAAATTTGTATAGATGGACTCTAATCCTTTCTGATTGCCAACATTCCCGAATCTCGGGATCAAAGTCTGCGTAGTTCAAAATTGATAAATTGTCGTCGGGTTTGTAATCCGTTTATATTTTACTGCTCGTGTTGAATTCTTTTGAAACTTTAGTGATTTTGACCGTTACGAATAACGAGAGAGATTTTTTTTCTTGGACTCGAATTACTATTTTTTTCCCTACCTACCGGCATTTCAGGATGAAAGTCTGCGGGAGAGATTTTTTTTGTTGGACTCGAAATACTTTTTTTTCCCTTCTTATCGGTATCTCAGAATGAAAGTCTGCGTATTTTAATATTGGTAAATTTTGATTTATGCAATCCATTTATACTCAGGTGCTTGTGTTATTTTTTTGAAAGTTGGATTATATTAACCGTAGACATAACATAAAATATTGAGTTTGATTTTTGGTGTAGGATACTTACCGTTGAGTTAACAGAAAATATCGAATTGTATTAAGGTGGACTCTATTATTTTATGATTACCTACGTACCTGGACTTCGGAATCATAGTCAGCATAGATAGAAATTGATAATTTCGTCTGGTTATGTATTTCATTTATACCTTGGTCCACGTATACAATTCTTTTGAATGTTTGGTGATATTAACCGTTACAAATAACGGGAGAAATTTGTATGGATGGACTCCTATCCTTTCCGATTGCCAACATTCCCGGATCGCGGGATAAAAGTCTGCGTAGTTCAAAATTGATAAATTCTGTTTGGGTTTGCAATCCATTTATATTCTATTGCTCGTGTTGAATTCTTTTGAAACTTTAGTCATATTGACAGTTACGAATAAAGAGAGAGATTTTTTTTGTTGGACTCGAATTACTATTTTTTCCCTACCTACGGTATCTCGGGATGAAAGTACGGGAGAGATTTTTTTTTGTTGGACTCGAATTACTATTTTTTCCCTTCTTACCGGTATCTCAGGATGAACGTCTGCATATTTTAAAAATTGGTAAATTTTGTTTTATGAAATTCATTTATACTCAGGTGCTTGAGTTATTTTTTTGAAAGTTGGATGACATTAACCGTACACATAAAAGAAAATATTGAGTTTGATTTTTGGTGTAGGATACTTACCGTTGAGCTAACAAAAAATATCAAATTATATTAAGGTGGACTCTAATATTTTATGATTACCTACGTACTTCGACTTCGAAATCAAAGTCCGCATAGTTAGAAATTGATAATTTCGTCTGGTTATGAATTTCATTTATACCTTGGTCCACGTGTACAATTCTTTTCAATGTTTGGTGATATTAACCGTTACAAATAACGGGAGAAATTTGTATAGATGGACTCTAATCCTTTCTGATTGCCAACATTCCCGAATCTCGGGATCAAAGTCTGCGTAGTTCAAAATTGATAAATTGTCGTCGGATTTGTAATCCGTTTATATTTTACTGCTCGTGTTGAATTCTTTTGAAACTTTAGTGATTTTGACCGTTACGAATAACGAGCGAGATTTTTTTTCTTGGACTCGAATTACTATTTTTTTCCCTACCTCCCGGCATTTCGGGATGAAAGTCTACGGGAGAGATTTTTTTTGTTGGACTCGAAATACTTTTTTTCCCTTCTTACCGGTATCTCAGAATGAATGTCTGCGTATTTTAATATTGGTAAATTTTGATTTATGCAATCCATTTATACTCAGGTGCTTGTGTTATTTTTTTGAAAGTTGGATTATATTAACCGTAGACATAACATAAAATATTGAGTTGTATTTTTGGTGTAGGATACTTACCGTTGAGTTAACAGAAAATATCGAATTGTATTAAGGTGGACTCTAATATTTTATGATTACCTACGTACGTGGACTTCGGAATCAAAGTCAGCATAGATAGAATTTGATAATTTCGTCTGGTTACGCATTTCATTTATCCCTTGGTCCACGTGTACAATTCTTTTGAATGTTTGGTGATATTAACCGTTACAAATAACGGGAGAAATTTGTATGGATGGACTCCAATCCTTTCCGATTGCCAACATTCCCGGATCGCGGGATCAAAGTCTGCGTAGTTCAAAATTGATAAATTCTCGTAAAGTTTGTAATCCGTTTATATTCTACTGCTCGTGTTGAATTCTTTTGAAAGTTTAGTGATATTTAACGTTACGAATAACGAGAGAGATTTTTTTTTGTTGGACTCGAATTACTATTTTTTCCCTACCTACCGGTATCTCGGGATGAAAGTCTACGAGAGAGATTTTTTTTGTTGGACTCGAATTACTATTTTTTTCCCTACTTACCGGTATCTCAGGATGAAAGTCTGCGTATTTTAAAATTGGTAAATTTTTATTTATGCAATCCATTTATATTCAGGAACTTGAGTTAGTTTTTTTGAAAGTTGGATGATATTAACCGTACACATAACAGAAAATATTGAGTTTGATTTTTTTTGTAGGATACTTACCGTTGAGCTAACAAAAAATATCAAATTATATTAAGGTGGACTCTAATATTTTATTATTACCTATATTCTTTGACTTCGGAATCAAAGTCAGCATAGTTAGAAATTGATAATTTCGTCTGGTTATGCATTTCATTTATACCTTGGTCCACGTGTAGAATTCTTTTTAATGTTTGGGGATATTAACCGTTACAAATAACGGGAGAAATTTGTATAGATGGACTCTAATCCTTTCTGATTGCCAACATTCCCGAATCTCGGTATCAAAGTCTGCGTAGTTCAAAATTGATAAATTGTCGTCGGATTTGTAATCCGTTTATATTTTACTGCTCGTGTTGAATTCTTTTGAAACTTTAGTGATTTTGACCGTTACGAATAACGAGAGAGATTTTTTTTCTTGGACTCGAATTACTATTTTTTTCCCTACCTCCCGGCATTTCGGGATGAAAGTCTGCGGGAGAGATTTTTTTTGTTGGACTCGAAATACTTTTTTTCCCTTCTTACCGGTATCTCAGAATGAATGTCTGCGTATTTTAAAAATTGGTAAATTTTGTTTTATGAAATCCATTTATACTCAGGTGCTTGAGTTATTTTTTTGAAAGTTGGATGACATTAACCGTACACATAACAGAAAATATTGAGTTTGATTTTTGGTGTAGGATACTTACCGTTGAGTTAACAGAAAATATCGAATTGTATTAAGGTGGACTCTAATATTTTATGATTACCTACGTACGTGGACTTCGGAATCAAAGTCAGCATAGATAGAATTTGATAATTTCGTCGGGTTATGCATTTCATTTATACCTTGGTCCACGTGTACAATTCTTTTGAATGTTTGGTGATATTAACCGTTACAAATAACGGGAGAAATTTGTATGGATGGACTCCAATCCTTTCCGATTGCCAACATTCCCGGATCGCGGGATCAAAGTCTGCGTAGTTCAAAATTGATAAATTCTCGTAAAGTTTGTAATCCGTTTATATTCTACTGCTCCTATTGAATTCTTTTGAAAGTTTAGTGATATTTAACGTTACGAATAACGAGAGAGATTTTTTTTTGTTGGACTCGAATTACTATTTTTTCCCTACCTACCGGTATCTCGGGATGAAAGTCTACGAGAGAGATTTTTTTTGTTGGACTCGAATTACTATTTTTTTCCCTACTTACCGGTATCTCAGGATGAAAGTCTGCGTATTTTAAAATTGGTAAATTTTTATTTATGCAATCCATTTATATTCAGGAACTTGAGTTAGTTTTTTTGAAAGTTGGATGATATTAACCGTACACATAACAGAAAATATTGAGTTTGATTTTTTTTTAGGATACTTACCGTTGAGCTAACAAAAAATATCAAATTATATTAAGGTGGACTCTAATATTTTATGATTACCTACATTCTTTGACTTCGGAATCAAAGTCAGCATAGTTAGAAATTGATAATTTCGTCTGGTTATGCATTTCATTTATACCTTGGTCCACGTGTAGAATTCTTTTTAATGTTTGGGGATATTAACCGTTACAAATAACGGGAGAAATTTGTATAGATGGACTCTAATCCTTTCTGATTGCCAACATTCCCGAATCTCGGGATCAAAGTTTGCGTAGTTCAAAATTGATAAATTGTCGTCGGGTTTGTAATCCGTTTATATTTACTGCTCGTGTTGAATTCTTTTGAAACTTTAGTGATATTGACCGTTACGAATAACGAGAGAGATTTTTTTTGTTGGACTCGAATTACTATTTTTTTCCCTACCTACCGGTATTTCGGGATGAAAGTCTACGGGAGAGATTTTTTTTGTTGGACTCGAAATACTATTTTTTCCCTTCTTACCGGTATCTCAGAATGAAAGTCGCGTATTTTAAAATTGGTAAATTTTGATTTATGCAATCCATTTATACTCGGTGCTTATGTTATTTTTTTGAAAGTTGGATTATATTAACCGTAGACATAATCGAAAATATTGAGTTGTATTTTTGGTGTAGGATACTTACCGTTGAGTTAACAGAAAATATCGAATTGTATTAAGGTGGACTCTAATATTTTATGATTAACTACGTACGTGGACTTCGGAATCAAAGTCAGCATAGTTAGAATTTGATAATTTCGTCTGATTATGCATTTCATTTATACCTTGGTCCACGTGTACAATTCTTTTGAATGTTTGGTTATATTAACCGTTACAAATAACGGGAGAAATTTGTATGGATGGACTCCAATCCTTTCCGATTGCCAACATTCCCGGATCGCGGGATCAAAGTCTGCGTAGTTCAAAATTGATAAATTCTGTTTGGGTTTGCAATCCATTTATATTCTATTGCTCGTGTTGAATTCTTTTGAAAGTTTATTGATATTGAGCGTGACGAATAACGAGAGAGATTTTTTTTGTTGGACTTGAATTACTATTTTTTTCCCTACCTACCGGTATCTCGGGATGAAAGTGTGCGGGAGAGATTTTTTTTGTTGGACTCGAATTACTATTTTTTCCCTTCTTACCCGTATCTCAGGATGAACGTCTGCGTACTTTAAAATTGGTATATTTCGATTTATGCAATCCATTTATACTAACCGTAGACATAACAGAAAATATTGAGTTTGATTTTTGGTGTAGGATACTTACCGTTGAGTTAACAGAAAATATCGAATCGTATTAAGGTGGACTCTAATCTTTTATGATTACCTACGTACCTGGACTTCGAAACAAAGTCAGCATAGTTAGAAATTGATAATTTCGTCTGGTTATTTATTTCATATATACCGTGGTCCACGTGTACAATTCTTTTGAATGTTTGGTGATATTAACCGTTACAAATAACAGGAGAAATTTGTATGGAGGGACTCTAATCATTTCTGATTGCCAACATTCCCGGATCTCGGGATCAAAGTCTGCGTAGTTAAAAATTGATAAATTCTCGTAAGGTTTGTAATCCGTTTATATTCTACTGCTCGTGTTGAATTCTTTTGAAAGTTTATTGATATTGAACGTGACGAATAACGAGAGAGATTTTTTTTGTTGGACTCGAATTACTATTTTTTCCCTACCTACCGGTATCTCGGGATGAAAGTCTACGGGAGAGATTTTTTTTGTTGGACTCGAATTACTATTTTTTCCCCTACTTACCGGTATCTCAGGATGAACGTCTGCGTATTTTAAAATTGGTTAATTTTTATTTATGCAATCCATTTATACTCAGGAACTTGAGTTAGTTTTTTTGAAAGTTGGATGATATTAACCGTACACATAACAGAAAATATTGAGTTTGATTTTTGGTGTAGGAGACTTACCGTTGAGTTAACAGAAAATATCGAATTGTATTAAGGTGGACTCTAATCTCTTATGATTACCTACGTACCTGGACTTTGGAATCAAAGTCAGCATAGTTAGAAATTGATAATTTGGTCTGGTTATGCATTTCATTTATACCGTGGTCCACGTGTACAATTCTTTTGAATGTTTGGTGATATTAACCGTTACAAATAACAAGAGAAATTTGTATGGAGGGACTCTAATTATTTCTGATTGCCAACATTCCCGGATCTCGGGATCAAAGTCTACGTAGTTCAAAATTGATAAATTCTCGTAAAGTTTGTAATCCGTTTATATTCTACTGCTCGTGTTGAATTCTTTTGAAAGTTTAGTGATATTTAACGTTACGAATAACGAGAGAGATTTTTTTTTGTTGGACTCGAATTACTATTTTTTCCCTCGCCTACTGGTATATCGGGATGAAAGTCTACGGGAGAGATTTTTTTTGTTGGACTCGAATTACTATTTTTTTCCCTACTTACCGGTATCTCAGGATTAAAGTCTGCGTATTTTAAAATTGGTAAATTTTTATTTATGCAATCCATTTATACTCAGGAACTTGAGTTAGTTTTTTTGAAAGTTGGATGATATTAACCGTACACATAACAGAAAATATTGAGTTTGATTTTTGGTGTAGGAGACTTACCGTTGAGTTAACAGAAAATATCGAATCGTATTAAGGTGGACTCTAATCTCTTATGATTACCTACGTACCTGGACTTCGGAATCAAAGTCAGCATAGTTAGAAATTGATAATTTCGTCTGGTTATGCATTTCATTTATACCGTGGTCCACGTGTCCAATTCTTTTGAATGTTTGGTGATATTAACCGTTACAAATAACAAGAGAAATTTGTATGGAGGGACTCTAATCATTTCTGATTGCCAACATTCCCGGATCTCGGGATCAAAGTCTGCGTAGTTCAAAATTGATAAATTGTCGTCGGGTTTGTAATCCGTTTATATTCTACTGCTCGTGTTGAATTCTTTTGAAAGTTTATTGATATTGAACGTGACGAATAACGAGAGAGATTTTTTTTGTTGGACTCGAATTACTATTTTTTTCCCTACCTACCGGTATCTCGGGATGAAAGTCTACGGGAGAGATTTTTTTTGTTGGACTCGAAATACTATTTTTTCGATTCTTACCGGTATCTCGGAATGAAAGTCCGCGTATTTTAAAATTGGTAAATTTTGATTTATGCAATCCATTTATACTCGGTGCTTATGTTATTTTTTTGAAAGTTGGATGATATTAACCGTACACATAACTGAAAATATTGAGTTTGATTTTTGGTGTAGGAGACTTACCGTTGAGTTAACAGAAAATATCGAATTGTATTAAGGTGGACTCTAATCTCTTATGATTACCTACGTACCTGGACTTCGGAATCAAAGTCAGCATAGTTAGAAATTGATAATTTCGTCTGGTTATGCATTTCATTTATACCGTGGTCCACGTGTACAATTCTTTTGAATGTTTGGTGATATTAACCGTTACAAATAACAAGAGAAATTTGTATGGAGGGACTCTAATTATTTCGATTGCCAACATTCCCGGATCTCGGGATCAAAGTCCGCGTAGTTCAAAATTGATAAATTCTCGTAAAGTTTGTAATCCGTTTATATTCTACCGCTCGTGTTGAATTCTTTTGAAAGTTTAGTGATATTTAACGTTACGAATAACGAGAGAGATTTTTTTTTGTTGGACTCGAATTACTATTTTTTCCCTACCTACCGGTATATCGGGATGAAAGTCTACGGGAGAGATTTTTTTTGTTGGACTCGAATTACTATTTTTTTCCCTACTTACCGGTATCTCGAGATTAAAGTCGCGTATTTTAAAATTGGTAAATTTTTATTTATGCAATCCATTTATACTCAGGAACTTGAGTTAGTTTTTTTGAAAGTTGGATGATATTAACCGTACACATAACAGAAAATATTGAGTTTGATTTTTGTTGTAGGATACTTATCGTTGAGCTAACAAAAAATATCAAATTATATTAAGGTGGACTCTAATATTTTATGATTACCTACGTACTTCGACTTCGGAGTCAAAGTCAGCATAGTTAGAAATTGACAATTTCGTCTTGTTATGCATTTCATTTATACCTTTGTCCATGTGTAGAATTCTTTTCAATGTTTGGTGATATTAACGGTTACAAATAACGGGAGAAATTTGTATAGATGGACTCTAATCCTTTCTGATAGCCAACATTCCCGAATCTCGGGATCAAAGTCTGCGTAGTTCAAAATTGATAAATTGTCGTCGGGTTTGTAATCCGTTTATATTTTACTGCTCGTGTTGAATTCTTTTGAAACTTTAGTGATATTGACCGTTACGAATAACGAGAGAGATTTTTTTTTTGAACTCGAATTACTCTTTTTTTCCCTACCTACCGGTATTTCGGGATGAAAGTCTACGGGAGAGATTTTTTTTGTTGGACTCGAAATACTATTTTTTCCCTTCTTACCGGTATCTCAGAATGAAAGTCTGCGTATTTTAAAATTGGTAAATTTTGATTTATGCAATCCATTTATACTCAGGTGCTTATGTTATTTTTTTGAAAGTTGGATTATATTAACCGTAGACATAATCGAAAATATTGAGTTGTATTTTTGGTGTAGGATACTTACCGTTGAGTTAACAGAAAATATCGAATTGTATTAAGGTGGACTCTAATATTTTATGATTACCTACGTACACGGACTTCGAAACAAAGTCAAGCATAGTTAGAAATTGATAATTTCGTCTGGTTATTTATTTCATATATACCGTGGTCCACGTGTACAATTCTTTTGAATGTTTGGTGATATTAACCGTTACAAATAACAGGAGAAATTTGTATGGAGGGACTCTAATCATTTCTGATTGCCAACATTCCCGGATCTCGGGATCAAAGTCTGCGTAGTTCAAAATTGATAAATTCTCGTAAGGTTTGTAATCCGTTTATATTCTACTGCTCGTGTTGAATTCTTTTGAAAGTTTAGTGATATTGAACGTGACGAATAACGAGAGAGATTTTTTTTGTTGGACTCGAATTACTATTTTTTCCCTACCTACCGGTATCTCGGGATGAAAGTCTACGGGAGAGATTTTTTTTGTTGGACTCGAATTACTATTTTTTTCCCTACTTACCGGTATCTCAGGATGAACGTCGCGTATTTTAAAATTGGTTAATTTTTATTTATGCAATCCATTTATACTCGGGAACTTGAGTTAGTTTTTTTGAAAGTTGGATGATATTAACCGTACACATAACGAAAAATATTGAGTTTGATTTTTGGTGTAGGAGACTTACCGTTGAGTTAACGAGAAAATATCGAATTGTATTAAGGTGGACTCTAATCTCTTATGATTACCTACGTACCCGGACTTTGGAATCAAAGTCAAGATAGTTAGAAATTGATAATTTGGTCCGGTTATGCATTTCATTTATACCGTGGTCCACGTGTACAATTCTTTTGAATGTTTGGTGATATTAACCGTTACAAATAACAAGAGAAATTTGTATGGAGGGACTCTAATTATTTCTGATTGCCAACATTCCCGGATCTCGGGATCAAAGTCTACGTAGTTCAAAATTGATAAATTCTCGTAAAGTTTGTAATCCGTTTATATTCTACTGCTCGTGTTGAATTCTTTTGAAAGTTTAGTGATATTTAACGTTACGAATAACGAGAGAGATTTTTTTTTGTTGGACTCGAAATACTATTTTTTCCCTGCCTACTGGTATATCGGGATGAAAGTCTACGGGAGAGATTTTTTTTGTTGGACTCGAATTACTATTTTTTTCCCTACTTACCGGTATCTCAGGATTAAAGTCTGCGTATTTTAAAATTGGTAAATTTTTATTTATGCAATCCATTTATACTCAGGAACTTGAGTTAGTTTTTTTGAAAGTTGGATGATATTAACCGTACACATAACAGAAAATATTGAGTTTGATTTTTGGTGTAGGAGACTTACCGTTGAGTTAACAGAAAATATCGAATCGTATTAATGTGGACTCTAATCTCTTATGATTACCTACGTACCTGGACTTCGGAATCAAAGTCAGCATAGTTAGAAATTGATAATTTCGTCTGGTTATGCATTTC
This sequence comes from Linum usitatissimum, assembly GCA_030674075.2. Classification (NCBI taxonomy): domain Eukaryota; kingdom Viridiplantae; phylum Streptophyta; class Magnoliopsida; order Malpighiales; family Linaceae; genus Linum; species Linum usitatissimum. The sequence goes on from JAUJYP020000848.1 coordinate 4,025,471, forward strand.
ATTTATACCGTGGTCCACGTGTCCAATTCTTTTGAATGTTTGGTGATATTAACCGTTACAAATAACAAGAGAAATTTGTATGGAGGGACTCTAATCATTTCTGATTGCCAACATTCCCGGATCTCGGGATCAAAGTCGCGTAGTTCAAAATTGATAAATTGTCGTCGGGTTTGTAATCCGTTTATATTCTACTGCTCGTGTTGAATTCTTTTGAAAGTTTATTGATATTGAACGTGACGAATAACGAGAGAGATTTTTTTTGTTGGACTCGAATTACTATTTTTTCCCTACCTACCGGTATCTCGGGATGAAAGTCTACGGGAGAGATTTTTTTTGTTGGACTCGAAATACTATTTTTTCTATTCTTACCGGTATCTCAGAATGAAAGTCTGCGTATTTTAAAATTGGTAAATTTTGATTTATGCAATCCATTTATACTCAGGTGCTTATGTTTTTTTTTTGAAAGTTGGATGATATTAACCGTACACATAACTGAAAATATTGAGTTTGATTTTTGGTGTAGGAGACTTACCGTTGAGTTAACAGAAAATATCGAATTGTATTAAGGTGGACTCTAATCTCTTATGATTACCTACGTACCGGACTTCGGAATCAAAGTCGGCATAGTTAGAAATTGATAATTTGGTCCGGTTATGCATTTCATTTATACCGTGGTCCACGTGTACAATTCTTTTGAATGTTTGGTGATATTAACCGTTACAAATAACAAGAGAAATTTGTATGGAGGGACTCTAATTATTTCGATTGCCAACATTCCCGGATCTCGGGATCAAAGTCCGCGTAGTTCAAAATTGATAAATTCTCGTAAAGTTTGTAATCCGTTTATATTCTACTCGCTCGTGTTGAATTCTTTTGAAAGTTTAGTGATATTTAACGTTACGAATAACGAGAGAGATTTTTTTTTGTTGGACTCGAATTACTATTTTTTCCCTACCTACCGGTATATCGGGATGAAAGTCTACGGGAGAGATTTTTTTTGTTGGACTCGAATTACTATTTTTTTCCCTACTTACCGGTATCTCGGGATTAAAGTCTGCGTATTTTAAAATTGGTAAATTTTTATTTATGCAATCCATTTATACTCAGGAACTTGAGTTAGTTTTTTTGAAAGTTGGATGATATTAACCGTACACATAACAGAAAATATTGAGTTTGATTTTTGTTGTAGGATACTTATCGTTGAGCTAACAAAAAATATCAAATTATATTAAGGTGGACTCTAATATTTTATGATTACCTACGTACTTCGACTTCGGAGTCAAAGTCGGCATAGTTAGAAATTGACAATTTCGTCTTGTTATGCATTTCATTTATACCTTTGTCCATGTGTAGAATTCTTTTCAATGTTTGGTGATATTAACGAGTTACAAATAACGGGACAAATTTGTATAGATGGACTCTAATCCTTTCGATAGCCAACATTCCCGAATCTCGGGATCAAAGTCTGCGTAGTTCAAAATTGATAAATTGTCGTCGGGTTTGTAATCCGTTTATATTTTCTCGCTCGTGTTGAATTCTTTTGAAACTTTAGTGATATTGACCGTTACGAATAACGAGAGAGATTTTTTTTCTTGGACTCGAATTACTCTTTTTTTCCCTACCTACCGGTATTTCGGGATGAAAGTCTACGGGAGAGATTTTTTTTGTTGGACTCGAAATACTATTTTTTCCCTTCTTACCGGTATCTCAGAATGAAAGTCTGCGTATTTTAAAATTGGTAAATTTTGATTTATGCAATCCATTTATACTCAGGTGCTTATGTTATTTTTTTGAAAGTTGGATTAAATTAACCGTAGACATAATCGAAAATATTGAGTTGTATTTTTGGTGTAGGATACTTACCGTTGAGTTAACAGAAAATATCGAATTGTATTAAGGTGGACTCTAATATTTTATGATTACCTACGTACCTGGACTTCGAAACAAAGTCAGCATAGTTAGAAATTGATAATTTCGTCTGGTTATTTATTTCATATATACCGTGGTCCACGTGTACAATTCTTTTGAATGTTTGGTGATATTAACCGTTACAAATAACATGAGAAATTTGTATGGAGGGACTCTAATCATTTCTGATTGCCAACATTCCCGGATCTCGGGATCAAAGTCTGCGTAGTTCAAAATTGATAAATTCTCGTAAGGTTTGTAATCCGTTTATATTCTACTGCTCGTGTTGAATTCTTTTGAAAGTTTATTGATATTGAACGTGACGAATAACGAGAGAGATTTTTTTTGTTGGACTCGAATTACTATTTTTTCCCTACCTACCGGTATCTCGGGATGAAAGTCTACGGGAGAGATTTTTTTTGTTGGACTCGAATTACTATTTTTTTCCCTACTTACCGGTATCTCAGGATGAACGTCTGCGTATTTTAAAATTGGTTAATTTTTATTTATGCAATCCATTTATACTCAGGAACTTGAGTTAGTTTTTTTGAAAGTTGGATGATATTAACCGTACACATAACAGAAAATATTGAGTTTGATTTTTGGTGTAGGAGACTTACCGTTGAGTTAACAGAAAATATCGAATTGTATTAAGGTGGACTCTAATCTCTTATGATTACCTACGTACCTGGACTTCGGAATCAAAGTCAGCATAGTTAGAAATTGATAATTTGGTCTGGTTATGCATTTCATTTATACCGTGGTCCACGTGTACAATTCTTTTGAATGTTTGGTGATATTAACCGTTACAAATAACAAGAGAAATTTGTATGGAGGGACTCTAATTATTTCTGATTGCCAACATTCCCGGATCTCGGGATCAAAGTCTACGTAGTTCAAAATTGATAAATTCTCGTAAAGTTTGTAATCCGTTTATATTCTACTGCTCGTGTTGAATTCTTTTGAAAGTTTAGTGATATTTAACGTTACGAATAACGAGAGAGATTTTTTTTTGTTGGACTCGAATTACTATTTTTTCCCTGCCTACTGGTATATCGGGATGAAAGTCTACGGGAGAGATTTTTTTTGTTGGACTCGAATTACTATTTTTTTCCCTACTTACCGGTATCTCAGAATTAAAGTCTGCGTATTTTAAAATTGGTAAATTTTTATTTATGCAATCCATTTATACTCAGGAACTTGAGTTAGTTTTTTTGAAAGTTGGATGATATTAACCGTACACATAACAGAAAATATTGAGTTTGATTTTTGGTGTAGGAGACTTACCGTTGAGTTAACAGAAAATATCGAATTGTATTAAGGTGGACTCTAATCTCTTATGATTACCTACGTACACGGACTTCGGAATCAAAGTCAGCATAGTTAGAAATTGATAATTTCGTCTGGTTATGCATTTCATTTATACCGTGGTCCACGTGTCCAATTCTTTTGAATGTTTGGTGATATTAACCGTTACAAATAACAAGAGAAATTTGTATGGAGGGACTCTAATTATTTCGATTGCCAACATTCCCGGATCTCGGGATCAAAGTCGCGTAGTTCAAAATTGATAAATTGTCGTCGGGTTTGTAATCCGTTTATATTTCTTGCTCGTGTTGAATTCTTTTGAAACTTTAGTGATATTGACCGTTACGAATAACGAGAGAGATTTTTTTTTTGAACTCGAATTACTCTTTTTTTCCCTACCTACCGGTATTTCGGGATGAAAGTCTACGGGAGAGATTTTTTTTGTTGGACTCGAAATACTATTTTTTCGATTCTTACCGGTATCTCAGAATGAAAGTCTGCGTATTTTAAAATTGGTAAATTTTGATTTATGCAATCCATTTATACTCAGGTGCTTATGTTATTTTTTTGAAAGTTGGATGATATTAACCGTACACATAACTGAAAATATTGAGTTTGATTTTTGGTGTAGGAGACTTACCGTTGAGTTAACAGAAAATATCGAATTGTATTAAGGTGGACTCTAATCTCTTATGATTACCTACGTACCGGACTTCGGAATCAAAGTCGGCATAGTTAGAAATTGATAATTTCGTCGGTTATGCATTTAATTTATACCGTGGTCCACGTGTACAATTCTTTTGAATGTTTGGTGATATTAACCGTTACAAATAACAAGAGAAATTTGTATGGAGGGACTCTAATTATTTCGATTGCCAACATTCCCGGATCTCGGGATCAAAGTCTGCGTAGTTCAAAATTGATAAATTCTCGTAAAGTTTGTAATCCGTTTATATTCTACTGCTCGTGTTGAATTCTTTTGAAAGTTTAGTGATATTTAACGTTACGAATAACGAGAGAGATTTTTTTTTGTTGGACTCGAATTACTATTTTTTCCCTACCTACTGGTATATCGGGATGAAAGTCTACGGGAGAGATTTTTTTTGTTGGACTCGAATTACTATTTTTTTCCCTACTTACCGGTATCTCAGGATTAAAGTCTGCGTATTTTAAAATTGGTAAATTTTTATTTATGCAATCCATTTATACTCGGGAACTTGAGTTAGTTTTTTTGAAAGTTGGATGATATTAACCGTACACATAACGAGTAAAATATTGAGTTTGATTTTTGTTGTAGGATACTTATCGTTGAGCTAACAAAAAATATCAAATTATATTAAGGTGGACTCTAATATTTTATGATTACCTACGTACTTCGACTTCGGAGTCAAAGTCAGCATAGTTAGAAATTGACAATTTCGTCTTGTTATGCATTTCATTTATACCTTTGTCCATGTGTAGAATTCTTTTCAATGTTTGGTGATATTAACAGTTACAAATAACGGGAGAAATTTGTATAGATGGACTCTAATCCTTTATGATAGCCAACATTCCCGAATCTCGGGATCAAAGTCTGCGTAGTTCAAAATTGATAAATTGTCGTCGGGTTTGTAATCCGTTTATATTTTACTGCTCGTGTTGAATTCTTTTGAAACTTTAGTGATATTGACCGTTACGAATAACGAGAGAGATTTTTTTTCTTGGACTCGAATTACTCTTTTTTTCCCTACCTACCGGTATTTCGGGATGAAAGTCTACGGGAGAGATTTTTTTTGTTGGACTCGAAATACTATTTTTTCCCTTCTTACCGGTATCTCAGAATGAAAGTCTGCGTATTTTAAAATTGGTAAATTTTGATTTATGCAATCCATTTATACTCAGGTGCTTATGTTATTGTTTTGAAAGTTGGATTATATTAACCGTAGACATAACCGAAAATATTGAGTTGTATTTTTGGTGTAGGATACTTACCGTTGAGTTAACAGAAAATATCGAATTGTATTAAGGTGGACTCTAATATTTTATGATTACCTACGTACCTGGACTTCGGAATCAAAGTCAGCATAGATAGAATTTGATAATTTCGTCTGGTTATGCATTTCATTTATACCTTGGTCCACGTGTACAATTCTTTTGAATGTTTGGTGATATTAACCGTTACAAATAACGGGAGAAATTTGTATGGATGGACTCCAATCCTTTCCGATTGCCAACATTCCCGGATCGCGGGATCAAAGTCTGCGTAGTTCAAAATTGATAAATTCTGTTTGGGTTTGCAATCGATTTATATTCTATTGCTCGTGTTGAATTCTTTTGAAACTTTAGTGATATTGACCGTTACGAATAACGAGAGAGATTTTTTTTTGTTGGACTCGAATTACTATTTTTTTCCCTACCTACCGGTATCTCGGGATGAAAGTCTGCAGGAGAGATTTTTTTTGTTGGACTCGAATTACTATTTTTTCCCTTCTTACCCGTAGCTCAGGATGAACGTCTGCGTATTTTAAAATTGGTAAATTTCGATTTATGCAATCCATTTATACTAACCGTAGACATAACAGAAAATATTGAGTTTGATTTTTGGTGTAGGATACTTACCGTTGAGTTAACGTAAAAATAACGAATTGTATTAAGGTGGACTCTAATCTTTTATGATTACCTACGTACCTGGACTTCGAAACAAAGTCAGCATAGTTAGAAATTGATAATTTCGTCTGGTTATTTATTGCATATATACCGTGGTCCACGTGTACAATTCTTTTGCTTGTTTGGTGATATTAACCGTTACAAATAATAGGAGAAATTTGTATGGAGGGACTCTAATCATTTCTGATTGCCAACATTCCCGGATCTCGGGATCAAAGTCTGCGTAGTTCAAAATTGATAAATTCTCGTAAGGTTTGTAATCCGTTTATATTCTACTGCTCGTGTTGAATTCTTTTGAAAGTTTATTGATATTGAGCATGACGAATAACGACAGAGAGATTTTTTCTTTTGAAAGTTTATTGATATTGAGCGTGACGAATAACGAGAGAGATTTTTTTTGTTGGACTCGAGTTACTATTTTTTCCCTACCTACCGGTATCTCGGGATGAAAGTCTACGGGAGAGATTTTTTTTGTTGGACTCGAATTACTATTTTTTTCCCTACTTACCGGTATCTCAGGATGAACGTCTACGTATTTTAAAATTGGTAAATTTTTATTTATGCAATCCATTTATACTCAGGAACTTGAGTTAGTTTTTTTTAAAGTTGGATGATATTAACCGTACACATAACAAAAAATATTGAGTTTGATTTTTGGTGTAGGAGACTTACCGTTGAGTTAACAGAAAATATCGAATTGTATTAAGGTGGACTCTAATCTTTTATGATTACCTACGTACCTGGACTTCGGAATCAAAGTCAGCATAGTTAGAAATTGATAATTTCGTCTGGTTATGCATTTCATTTATACCGTGGTCCACGTGTACAATTCTTTTGAATGTTTGGTGATATTAACCGTTACAAATAACAAGAGAAATTTGTATGGAGGGACTCTAATTATTTCTGATTGCCAACATTCCCGGATCTCGGGATCAAAGTCTGCGTAGTTCAAAATTGATAAATTCTCGTAAAGTTTGTAATCCGTTTATATTCTACTGCTCGTGTTGAATTCTTTTGAAAGTTTAGTGATATTTAACGTTACGAATAACGAGAGAGATTTTTTTTTGTTGGACTCGAATTACTATTTTTTCCCTACCTACTGGTATATCGGGATGAAAGTCTACGGGAGAGATTTTTTTTGTTGGACTCGAATTACTATTTTTTTCCCTACTTACCGGTATCTCAGGATTAAAGTGTGCGTATTTTAAAATTGGTAAATTTTTATTTATGCAATCCATTTATACTCAGGAACTTGAGTTAGTTTTTTTGAAAGCTGGATGATATTAACCGTACACATAACAGAAAATATTGAGTTTGATTTTTGGTGTAGGATACTTACCGTTGAGCTAACAAAAAATATCAAATTATATTAAGATGGACTCTAATATTTTATGATTACCTACGTACTTCGACTTCGGAGTCAAAGTCAGCATAGTTAGAAATTGATAATTTCGTCTTGTTATGCATTTCATTTATACCTTTGTCCACGTGTAGAATTCTTTTCAATGTTTGGTGATATTAACCGTTACAAATAACGGGAGAAATTTGTATAGATGGACTCTAATCCTTTCTGATTGCCAACATTTCCGAATCTCGGGATCAAAGTCTGCGTAGTTCAGAATTGATAAATTGTCGTCGGGTTTGTAATCCGTTTATATTTCTACTGCTCGTGTTGAATTCTTTTGAAAGTTTAGTGATATTGACCGTTACGAATAACGACAGATATTTTTTTTGTTGGACTCGAATTACTATTTTTTTACCTACCTACCTGTATCTCGGGATGAAAGTCTGCGGGAGAGATTTTTTTTGTTGGACTCGAAATACTATTTTTTCCCTTCTTACCGGTATCTCAGGATGAAATTCTGCGTATTTTAAAATTGGTAATATTTGATTTATACAATCCATTTATACTCAGGTGCTTGAGTTATTTTTTTCAAAGTTGGATGATATTAACCGTAGACATAACAGAAAATATTGAGTTTGATTTTTTGTGTAGGATACTTACCGTTGAGTTAACAGAAAATATCGAATTGTATTAAGGGGGACAATAATCTTTTATAATTACCTACGTACCTAGACTTCGGAATCAAAGTCAGCATAGTTAGAAATTGATAATTTCGTCTGGTTACACATTTCATTTATACCCTGGTCCACGTTTAGAATTCTTTTGAATGTTTGGAGATATTAACCGTTACAAATAACAGGAGAAATTTGTATGGATGGACTCTAATCCTTTCTGATTGCCAACATTCCCGGATCACGGGATCAGAGTCTGCGTAGTTCAAAATTGATAAATTCTCGTCGGGTTTGTAATCCGTTTATATTCTACTGCTCGTGTTGAATTCTATTGAAATTTTAGTGATATTGACCGTTACGAATAACGACAGAGATTTTTTTTTGTTGGACTCGAATTACTATTTTTCCCTACCTACCGGTATCTCGGGATGAAAGTCTGCGAGAGAGATTTTTTTTGTTGGACTCGAATTACTATATTTCCCTACTTACCGGTATCTCAGGATGAAAGTCTGCGTATTTTAAAATTGGTAAGTTTTGATTTATGCAATCCATTTATTCTTAGGTGCTTGAGTTATTTTTTTGAAAGTTGGATGATATTAACCGTAGACATAACAGAAAATATTGAGTTTGATTTTTGGTGTAGGATACTCACCGTTGAATTAACAGAAAATATCGAATTGTATTAAGGTGGACTCTAATCTTTTATGATTACCTACGTACCTGGACTTCGGAATCAAAGTCAACATAGTTAGAAATTGATAATTTCGTATGGTTATGCATTTCATTTATACCCTGGTCCACGTGTACACATCTTTTGAATGTTTGGAGATATTAACCGTTACAAATAACGGGAGAAATTTGTATGGAGGGACTCCAATCATTTCCGATTACCAACATTCCGGGATCTCAGGATAAAAGTTTGCTTAGTTCAAAATTGATAAATTATGTTTGGGTTTGCAATAAATTTATATTCTACTGATCGTGTTGAATTCTTTTGAAATTTTAGGGATATTGATCGTTATGAATAACGAGAGTTTTTTCTTTTGTTGGACTCGAATTACTATTTTTTTCCCTAGCTACCGGTATCTCGGGATGAAAGTCTGCGGGACAGATTTTTTTTGTTGGACTCGAATTACTATATTTTCCCTACTTACCGGTATCTCAGGATGAAGGTCTGCGTATTTTAAAATTCGTAAATTTTTATTTATGCAATCCATTTATACCCAAGTGCTTGAGTTATTTTTTTGAAAGTTGGATGATATTAACCATAGACATAACAGAAAATATTGAGTTTGATTTTTTGTGTAGGACACTTACCGTTGAGTTAACAGAAAATATCGAATTGTATTAAGGTGGACTCTAATCTTTTATAATTACCTACGTACCTGAACTTCGGAATGAAAGTCAGCATAGTTTGAAATTGATAATTTGGTCTGGTTATGCATTTCATTTATACCCTGGTCCACGTGTAGAATTCTTTTGAATGTTTGGAGATATTAACCGTTACAAATAACGAGAGTAATTTGTATGGATGGACTCTAATCCTTTCTGATTGCCAACATTCCCGATCTCGGGATGAAAGTCTGCGTTGTTCAAAATTGATAAATTCTCGTGGGGTTTGTAATCCGTTTATATTCTACTGCTCGTGTTGAATTCTTTTGAAACTTTAGTGATATTGACCGTTACGAATAACGAGAAAGATTTTTTTAGTTGGACTAAAATTATTATTTTTTTCCCTACCTACCGGTATCTCGGGATTAAAGTCTGCGGGAGATATTTTTTTTGTTGGACTCGAATTACTATTTTTTTCCTATTTACCGGTATCTCAGGATGAAAGTCTGTGTATTTTAAAATTGGTAAATTTTTATTTATGCAATCTATTTATACTCAGGTGCTTGAGTTATTTTTTTGAAAGTGGGATGATATTAATCGTAGACATAACATAAAATAATGAGTTTGATTTTTTGTGTAGGATACTTACCGTTGAGTTAACATAAAGTATCGAATTGTATTAAGGTGGACTCTAATCTTTTATGATTACCTATGTACCTGGACTTCAGAATCAAAGTCAGCATAGTTAGAAATTGATAATTTTGTCTGGTTGTCCATTTCATTTATACCCTGGTCCACGTGTAGAATTCTTTTGAATGTTTGGTGATATTAACCGTTACAAATAACGGGAGAAATTTGTATGGATGGACTCCAATCCTTTCCGATTGTCAACATTCCTGGATCGCGGGATAAAAGTCTGCTTAGTTCAAAATTGATATATACTGTTTGGGTTTGCAATCCGTTTATATTCTATTGCTCGTGTTGAATTCTTTTGAAACTTTAGGGATATTGATCATTACGAATAACGAGAGTTTTTTCTTTTGTTGGACTCGAATTACTATTTTTTCCCTAGCTACCGGTATCTCGGGATGAAAGTCTGCGGGAGAGATTTTTTTTGTTGGACTCGAATTACTATTTTTTCCCTTCTTACCCGTATCTCAGGATGAACGTCTGCGTATTTTAAAATTGGTAAATTTCGATTTATGCAATCCATTTATACTCAGGTGCTTGAGTTATTTTTTTGAAAGTTGGATGATATTAACCGTAGACAAAACAGAAAATATTGAGTTTGATTTTTGGTGTATGATACTTACCGTTGAGTTAACAGAAAATATCGAATTGTATTAAGGTGGACTCTAATCTTTTATGATTACCTACGTACGTGGACTTCGGAATCAGAGTCAGCTTAGTTAGAAATTGGTAATTTTGTCTGGTTATGCATTTCATTTATACCCTGGTCCACGTGTACAATTCTTTTGAATGTTTGGTGATATTAACCGTTACAAATAACGAGAGAAATTTGTACGGAGGGACTCCAATCCTTTCCGATTGCCAACATTCCCGGATGTCAGGATAAAAGTTTGGTTAGTTCAAAATTAATAAATTATGTTAGGGTTTGCAATAAATTTATATTCTACTACTCATGTTGAATTCTTTTGAAACTTTAGTGATATTGACCGTTACGAATAACGAGATAGAATTTTTTTGTTGGACTCAGTTACTATTTTTTTCCCTACCTATCGGTATCTCGGGATGAAAGTCTGCGAGAGAGATTTTTTTTTGTTGGACTCGAAATACTATTTTTTCCCTACTTACCTGTATCTCAGGATGAAAGTCTGCGTATTTTAAAATTGGTAAATTTTTATTTATGCAATCCATTTATACTCAAGTGCTTGAGTTAGTTTTTTTGAAAGGTGGATGATATTAACCGTACACATACCAGAAAATATTGTGTTTTATTTTTGGTGTAGGATACTGACCGTTGAGTTAACAAAAAATATCTAATAGTATTAAGGTGGACTCTAATCTTTTATGATTACCTATGTACCTAGACTTCGGAATCAAAGTCAGCATAGTTAGAAATTGATAATTTTCTCTGGTTGTCCATTTCATTTATACCCTGGTCCACGTGTAGAATTCTTTTGAATGTTTGGTGATATTAACCGTTACAAATAACGGGAGAAATTTGTATGGATGGACTCCAATCCTTTCCGATGGCCAACATTCCTGGATCGCGGGATAAAAGTCTGCTTAGTTCAAAATTGATATATACTGTTTGGGTTTGCAATCCGTTTATATTCTATTGCTCGTGTTGAATTCTTTTGAAACTTTAGGGATATTGATCATTACGAATAACGAGAGTTTTTTCTTTTGTTGGACTCGAATTACTATTTTTTCCCTAGCTACCGGTATCTCAGGATGAAAGTCTGCGGGAGAGATTTTTTTTGTTGGACTCGAATTACTATTTTTTCCCTTCTTACCCGTATCTCAGGATGAACGTCTGCGTATTTTAAAATTGGTAAATTTTGATTTATGCAATCCATTTATACTCAGGTGCTTGAGTTATTTTTTTGAAAGTTGGATGATATTAACCGTAGACAAAACAGAAAATATTGAGTTTGATTTTTGGTGTATGATACTTACCGTTGAGTTAACAGAAAATATCGAATTGTATTAAGGTGGACTCTAATCTTTTATGATTACCTACGTACGTGGACTTCGGAATCAGAGTCAGCTTAGTTAGAAATTGCTAATTTTGTCTGGTTATGCATTTCATTTATACCCTGGTCCACGTGTACAATTCTTTTGAATGTTTGGTGATATTAACCGTTACAAATAAGTAGAGAAATTTGTACGGAGGGACTCCAATCCTTTCCGATTGCCAACATTCCCGGATGTCAGGATAAAAGTTTGGTTAGTTCAAAATTAATAAATTATGTTAGGGTTTGCAATAAATTTATATTCTACTACTCATGTTGAATTCTTTTGAAACTTTAGTGATATTGACCGTTACGAATAACGAGATAGAATTTTTTTGTTGGACTCAGTTACTATTTTTTTCCCTACCTATCGGTATCTCGGGATGAAAGTCTGCGAGAGAGATTTTTTTTTGTTGGACTCGAAATACTATTTTTTCGATACTTACCTGTATCTCAGGATGAAAGTCTGCGTATTTTAAAATTGGTAAATTTTTATTTATGCAATCCATTTATACTCAAGTGCTTGAGTTAGTTTTTTTGAAAGGTGGATGATATTAACCGTACACATACCAGAAAATATTGTGTTTTATTTTTGGTGTAGGATACTGACCGTTGAGTTAACAAAAAATATCTAATAGTATTAAGGTGGACTCTAATCTTTTATGATTACCTATGTACCTGGATTTCGGAATCAAAGTCAGCATAGTTAGAAATTGATAATTTCGTCTGGTTGTCCATTTCATTTATACCCTGGTCCACGTGTAGAATTCTTTTGAATGTTTGGTGATATTAACCGTTACAAATAACGGGAGAAATTTGTATGGATGGACTCCAATCCTTTCCGATTGCAAACATTCCTGGATCTCGGGATAAAAGTTTGGTTAGTTCAAAATTGATAAATTATGTTTGGGTTTGCAATAAATTTATATTCTACTGCTCGTGTTGAATTCTTTTGAAACTTAAGTGATATTGACCGTTACGAATAACGAGAATGATTTTTTTTGTTGGAGTCAGTTAGTATTTTTTTCCCTACCTACCGGTATCTCGCGATGAAACTCTACGAGAGAGATGTTTTTTTGTTGGACTCGAATTACTATTTTTTTCCCTACTTACCGGTATCAGTATGAAAGTCTGCGTATTTTAAACTTGTTAATTTTTTATTTATACAATCCATTTATACTTAGGTGCTTGAGTTAGTTTTTTTGAAAGTTGGATAATATTAACCGTACACGTAACAGAAAATATTGAGTTTGATTTTTTGTGTAGGATACTTACCGTTGAGTTAACAGAAAATATCGAATTGTATTAAGGTGGACTATAATCTTTTATAATTACCTACGTACCTGAACTTCGGAATGAAAGTCAGCATAGTTAGAAATTGATAATTTCGTCTAGTTGTCCATTTCATTTATACCCTGGTCCACGTGTAGAATTCTTTTGAATGTTTGGAGATATTAACCGTTACAAATAACAGGAGTAAATTGTATGGATGGACTCTAATCCTTTCTGATTGCCAACATTCCCGATCTCGGGATGAAAGTCTGCGTTGTTCAAAATTGATAAATTCTCGTGGGGTTTGTAATCCGTTTATATTCTACTGCTCGTGTTGAATTCTTTTGAAACATTAGTGATATAGACCGTTACGAATAACGAGAAAGATTTTTTTAGTTGGACTGAAATTACTATTTTTTCCCTACCTACGGTATCTCGGGATTAAAGTCTCGCGGAAGATATTTTTTTTGTTGGACTCGAATTACTATTTTTTCCCTACTTACCGGTATCTCAGGATGAAAGTCTGCGTATTTTAAAATTGGTAAATTTTTATTTATGCAATCTATTTATACTCAGGTGCTTGAGTTATTTTTTTGAAAGTGGGATGATATTAATCGTAGACATAACATAAAATATTGAGTTTGATTTTTTGTGTAGGATACTTACCGTTGAGTTAACATAAAGTATCGAATTGTATTAAGGTGGACTGTAATCTTTTATGATTACCTATGTACCTGGACTTCGGAATCAAAGTCGAGATAGTTAGAAATTGATAATTTTGTCTGGTTGTCCATTTCATTTATACCCTGGTCCACGTGTAGAATTCTTTTGAATGTTTGGTGATATTATCCGTTACAAATAACGGGAGAAATTTGTATGGATGGACTCCAATCCTTTCCGATTGCCAACATTCCTGGATCGCGGGATAAAAGTCTGCTTAGTTCAAAATTGATATATACTGTTTGGGTTTGCAATCCGTTTATATTCTATTGCTCGTGTTGAATTCTTTTGAAACTTTAGTGATATTGATCATTACGAATAACGAGAGTTTTTTCTTTTGTTGGACTCGAATTACTATTTTTTCCCTAGCTACCGGTATCTCGGGATGAAAGTCTGCGGGAGAGATTTTTTTTGTTGGACTCGAATTACTATTTTTTCCCTTCTTACCCGTATCTCAGGATGAACGTCTGCGTATTTTAAAATTGGTAAATTTCGATTTATGCAATCCATTTATACTCAGGTGCTTGAGTTATTTTTTTGAAAGTTGGATGATATTAACCGTAGACAAAACAGAAAATATTGAGTTTGATTTTTGGTGTATGATACTTACCGTTGAGTTAACAGAAAATATCGAATTGTATTAAGGTGGACTCTAATCTTTTATGATTACCTACGTACGTGGACTTCGAAATCAGAGTCAGCTTAGTTAGAAATTGGTAATTTTGTCTGGTTATGCATTTCATTTATACCCTGGTCCACGTGTACAATTCTTTTGAATGTTTGGTGATATTAACCGTTACAAATAACGAGAGAAATTTGTACGGAGGGACTCCAATCCTTTCCGATTGCCAACATTCCCGGATGTCAGGATAAAAGTTTGGTTAGTTCAAAATTAATAAATTATGTTAGGGTTTGCAATAAATTTATATTCTACTACTCATGTTGAATTCTTTTGAAACTTTAGTGATATTGACCGTTACGAATAACGAGATAGAATTTTTTTGTTGGACTCAGTTACTATTTTTTTCCCTACCTATCGGTATCTCGGGATGAAAGTCTGCGAGAGAGATTTTTTTTTGTTGGACTCGAAATACTATTTTTTCCCTACTTACCTGTATCTCAGGATGAAAGTCTACGTATTTTAAAATTGGTAAATTTTTATTTATGCAATCCATTTATACTCAAGTGCTTGAGTTAGTTTTTTTGAAAGGTGGATGATATTAACCGTACACATACCAGAAAATATTGTGTTTTATTTTTGGTGTAGGATACTGACCGTTGAGTTAACAAAAAATATCTAATAGTATTAAGGTGGACTCTAATCTTTTATGATTACCTATGTACCTGGATTTCGGAATCAAAGTCAGCATAGTTAGAAATTGATAATTTCGTCTGGTTGTCCATTTCATTTATACCCGGTCCACGTGTAGAATTCTTTTGAATGTTTGGTGATATTAACCGTTACAAATAACGGGAGAAATTTGTATGGATGGACTCCAATCCTTTCCGATTGCAAACATTCCTGGATCTGGGGATAAAAGTTTGGTTAGTTCAAAATTGATAAATTATGTTTGGGTTTGCAATAAATTTATATTCTACTGCTCGTGTTGAATTCTTTTGAAACTTAAGTGATATTGACCGTTACGAATAACGAGAATGATTTTTTTTGTTGGAGTCAGTTAGTATTTTTTTCCCTACCTACCGGTATCTCGCGATGAAAGTCTCCGAGAGAGATGTTTTTTTGTTGGACTCGAATTACTATTTTTTTCCCTACTTACCGGTATCAGTATGAAAGTCTGCGTATTTTAAACTTGTTAAATTTTGATTTATACAATCCATTTATACTTAGGTGCTTGACTTAGTTTTTTTGAAAGTTGGATAATATTAACCGTACACGTAACAGAAAATATTGAGTTTGATTTTTTGTGTAGGATACTTACCGTTGAGTTAACAGAAAATATCGAATTGTATTAAGGTGGACTATAATCTTTTATAATTACCTACGTACCTGAACTTCGGAATGAAAGTCAGCATAGTTAGAAATTGATAATTTCGTCTGGTTATGCATTTCATTTATACCCTGGTCCACGTGTAGAATTCTTTTGAATGTTTGGAGATATTAACCGTTACAAATAACGGGAGTAATTTGTATGGATGGACTCTAATCCTTTCTGATTGCCAACATTCCCGATCTCGGGATGAAAGTCCGCGTTGTTCAAAATTGATAAATTCTCGTGGGGTTTGTAATCCGTTTATATTCTACTGCTCGTGTTGAATTCTTTTGAAACATTAGTGATATAGACCGTTACGAATAACGAGAAAGATTTTTTTAGTTGGACTGAAATTACTATTTTTTCCCTACCTACCGGTATCTCGGGATTAAAGCCTGCGGAAGATATTTTTTTTGTTGGACTCGAATTACTATTTTTTCCCTACTTACCGGTATCTCAGGATGAAAGTCTGCGTATTTTAAAATTGGTAAATTTTTATTTATGCAATCTATTTATACTCAGGTGCTTGAGTTATTTTTTTGAAAGTGGGATGATATTAATCGTAGACATAACATAAAATATTGAGTTTGATGTTTTGTGTAGGATACTTACCGTTGAGTTAACAGAAAGTATGGAATTGTATTAAGGTGGACTCTAATCTTTTATGATTACCTACGTACGTGGACGTCGGAATCAGAGTCAGCATAGTTAGAAATTGATAATTTTGTCTGGTTGTCCATTTCATTTATACCCTGGTCCACGTGTAGAATTCTTTTGAATGTTTGGTGATATTAACCGTTACAAATAACGGGAGAAATTTGTATGGATGGACTCCAATCCTTTCCGATTGCCAACATTCCCGGATGTCAGGATAAAAGTTTGGTTAGTTCAAAATAAATAAATTATGTTTGGGTTTGCAATAAATTTATATTCTACTACTCATGTTGAATTCTTTAAAACTTTAGTGATATTGACCGTTACGAATAACGAGAAAGAATTTTTTTGTTGGACTCAGTTACTATTTTTTTCCCTACCTATCGATATCTCGGGATGAAAGTCTGCGAGAGAGATTTTTTTTGTTGGACTCAAAATACTATTTTTTCCCTACTTACCTGTATCTCAGGATGAAAGTCTGCGTATTTTAAAATTGGTAAATTTTTATTTATGCAATCCATTTGTACTCAAGTGCTTGAGTTAGTTTTTTTGAAAGGTGGATGATATTAACCGTACACATAACAGAAAATATTGTGTTTTATTTTTGGTGTAGGATACTTACCGTTGAGTTAACAAAAAATATCTAATAGTATTAAGGTGGACTCTAATCTTTTATGATTACCTATGTACCTGGACTTCGGAATCAAAGTCAGCATAGTTAGAAATTGATAATTTGGTCCGGTTGTCCATTTCATTTATACCCTGGTCCACGTGTAGAATTCTTTTGAATGTTTGGTGATATTAACCGTTACAAATAACGGGAGAAATTTGTATGGATGGACTCCAATCCTTTCCGATTGCCAACATTCCCGGATCGCGGGATAAAAGTACGCTTAGTTCAAAATTGATATATCTTGTTTGGGTTTGCAATCCGTTTATATTCTATTGCTCGTGTTGAATTCTTTTGAAACTTTAGGGATATTGATCGTTACGAATAACGAGAGTTTTTTCTTTTGTTGGACTCGAATTACTATTTTTTCCCTAGCTACCGGTATCGCGGGATGAAAGTCTGCGGGAGAGATTTTTTTTGTTGGACTCGAATTACTATTTTTTCCCTTCTTACCCGTATCTCAGGATGAACGTCTGTGTATTTTAAAATTGGTAAATTTCGATTTATGCAATCCATTTATACTCAGGTGCTTGAGTTATTTTTTTGAAAGTTGGATGATATTAATAGTAGACATAACAGAAAATATTGAGTTTGATTTTTTGTGTAGGATACTTACCGTTGAGTTAACAGAAAATATCGAATTGTATTAAGGTGGACTCTAATCTTTTATGATTACCTACGTACGTGGACGTCGGAATCAGAGTCAGCATAGTTAGAAATTGATAATTTCGTCTGGTTGTCCATTTCATTTATACCCTGGTCCACGTGTAGAATTCTTTTGAATGTTTGGTGATATTAACCGTTACAAATAACGGGAGAAATTTGTATGGATGGACTCCAATCCTTTCGATTGCCAACATTCCCGGATCGCGGGATAAAAGTACGCTTAGTTCAAAATTGATATATACTGTTTGGGTTTGCAATCCGTTTATATTCTATTGCTCGTGTTGATTTCTTTTGAAACTTTAGGGATATTGATCGTTACGAATAACGAGAGTTTTTTCTTTTGTTGGACTCGAATTATTATTTTTTCCCTACCTACTGGTATCTCGGGATGAAATTCTGCGGGACAGATTTTTTTTGTTGGACTCGAATTACTATTTTTGCCCTACTTACCTGTATCTCAGGATGAAACTCTGCAAATTTTAAAATTGGTAAATTTTGATTTATGCAATCCATTTATACTCAGGTGCTTGAGTTATTTTTTTGAAAGTTGGATGATATTAACCGTAGACATAACAGAAAATATTGAGTTTGATTTTTGGTGTAGGATACTTACCGTTGAGTTAAAAGAAAATATCGAATTGTATTAAGGTGGACTCTAATCTTTTATGATTACCTACGTACGTGGACTTCGGAATCAGAGTCAGCTTAGTTAGAAATTGGTAATTTTGTCTGGTTATGCATTTCATTTATACCCTGGTCCACGTGTAGAATTCTTTTGAATGTTTGGTGATATTAACCGTTACAAATAACTGGAGAAATTTGTATGGATGGACTCTAATCCTTTCCGATTGCAAACATTCCTGGATCTCGGGATAAAAGTTTGCTTAGTACAAAATTGATAAATTATGTTTGGGTTTGCAATAAATTTATATTCTACTGCTCGTGTGGAATTCTTTTGAAACTTAAGTGATATTGACCGTTAAGAATAACGAGAATGATTTTTTTGTTGGAGTCAGTTAGTATTTTTTCCCTACCTACCGGTATCTCGCGATGAAAGTCTACGAGAGAGATGTTTTTTTGTTGGACTGGAATTACTATTTTTTTCCCTACTTACCGGTATCTCAGTATGAAAGTCTGCGTATTTTAAACTTGTTAATTTTTTATTTATGCAATCCATTTATACTTAGGTGCTTGAGTTAGTTTTTTTGAAAGTTGGATGATATTAACCGTACACGTAACGAAAAATATTGAGTTTGATTTTTTGTGTAGAATACTCACCGTTGAGTTAACAGAAAATATCGAATTGTATTAAGGTGGACTCTAATCTTTTATGATTACCTTTGTACCTGGACTTCGGAATCAAAGTCAGCATAGATAGAAATTGATAATTTCGTCTAGTTGTCCATTTCGTTTATACCCTGGTCCACGTGTAGAATTCTTTTGAATGTTTGGTGATATTAACCGTTACAAATAATGGGAGAAATTTGTATGGATGGACTCCAATCCTTTCTGATTGCCAACATTCCTGGATCGCGGGATAAAAGTCTGCTTAGTTCAAAATTGATATATACTATTTGGGTTTTCAATCCGTTTATATTCTATTGCTCGTGTTGAATTCTTTTGAAACTTTAGGGATATTGATCGTTACGAATAACGAGAGTTTTTTCTTTTGTTGGACTCGAATTATTATTTTTTCCCTACCTACTGGTATCTCGGGATGAAATTCTGCGGGAGAGATGTTTTTTTGTTGGACTCGAATTACTATTTTTGCCCTACTTACCTGTATCTCAGGATGAAACTCTGCATATTTTAAAATTGGTAAATTTTGATTTATGCAATCAATTTATACTCATGTGCTTGAGTTATTTTTTTGAAAGTTGGATGATATTAACCGTAGACATAACAGAAAATATTGAGTTTGATTTTTGGTGTAGGATACTTACCGTTGAGTTAACAGAAAATATCGAATTGTATTAAGGTGGACTCTAATATTTTATGATTACCTACGTACCTGGACTTTGGAATAAAAGTCAGCATAGTTAGAAATTGATAATTTCGTCTGGTTATGCATTTCATTTATACCCTGGTCCACGTGTAGAATTCTTTTGAATGTTTGGTGATATTAACCGTTACAAATAACGGGAGAAATTTGTATGGATGGACTCCAATCCTTTCCGATTGCAAACATTCCCGGATCTCGGGATAAAAGTTTGCTTAGTTCAAAATTGATAAATTATGTTTGGGTTTGCAATAAATTTATATTCTACTGCTCGTGGTGAATTCTTTTGAAACTTTAGTGATATTGACCGTTACGAATAACGAGAATGATTTTTTTTGTTGGAGTCAGTTAGTATTTTTTTCCCTACCTACCGGTATCTCGCGATGAAAGTCTACGAGAGAGATTATTTTTGTTGGACTCGAATTACTATTTTTTCCCTACTTACCGGTATCTTAGTATGAAAGTCTGCGTATTTTAAAATTGTTAAATTTTTATTTATGCAATCCATTTATACTTAGGTGCTTGAGTTAGTTTTTTTGAAAGTTGGATGATATTAACCGTACACGTAACAAAAAAATATTGAGTTTGATTTTTGGTGAAGAATACTCACCGTTGAGTTAACAGAAAATATTGAATTGTATTAAGGTGGACTCTAATCTTTTATGATTACCTACGTACCTAGACTTCGGAATCAAAGTTAGCATAGTTAGAAATTGATAATTTTGTCTGTTTATGGATTTCATTTAAACCCTGGTCCACGTCTAGAATTCTTTTGAATGTTTGGTTATATTAATCGTTACAAATAACGGGAGAAATTTGTATGCATGGACTCTAATCATTTCTGATTGCCAAGATTCCCAGATCTCGGGATCAAAGTCTGCGTAGTTCAACATTGATAAATTCTGTTTGGATTTGCAATCCGTTTATATTCTACTGTTCGTGTTGAATTCTATTGAAAGTTTAGTGATATTGACCGTTACGAATAAGGAGAGAGGTTTTTTTTATTGGACTCGAATTATTATTTTATCCCTACCTACTGGTATCTCGAGATGAAAGTCTGCGGGAGAGATTTTTTTTGTTCGACTCGAATTACTATTTTTGCCCTACTTACCGGTATTTCAGGAAGAAACTCTGCATATTTTAAAATTGGTAAATTTTGATTTATGCAATCCATTTATACTCCGGTGCTTGAGTTATTTTTTTGAAAGTTGGATGATATTAACCGTAGACAAAACAGAAAATATTGAGTTTGATTTTTGGTGTATGATACTTACCGTTGAGTTAACAGAAAATATCGAATTGTATTAAGGTGGACTCTAATCTTTTATGATTACCTACGTACGTGGACTTCGGAATCAGAGTCAGCTTAGTTAGAAATTGGTAATTTTGTCTGGTTATGCATTTCATTTATACCCTAGTCCACGTGTAGAATTCTTTTGAATGTTTGGTGATATTAACCGTTACAAATAACTGGAGAAATTTGTATGGATGGACTCTAATCCTTTCCGATTGCAAACATTCCTGGATCTCGGGATAAAAGTTTGCTTAGTACAAAATTGATAAATTATGTTTGGGTTTGCAATAAATTTATATTCTACTGCTCGTGTGGAATTCTTTTGAAACTTAAGTGATATTGACCGTTAAGAATAACGAGAATGATTTTTTTTGTTGGAGTCAGTTAGTATTTTTTCCCTACCTACCGGTATCTCGCGATGAAAGTCTACGAGAGAGATGTTTTTTTGTTGGACTGGAATTACTATTTTTTTCCCTACTTACCGGTATCTCAGTATGTAAGTTTGCGTATTTTAAACTTGTTAATTTTTTATTTATGCAATCCATTTATACTTAGGTGCTTGAGTTAGTTTTTTTGAAAGTTGGATGATATTAACCGTACACGTAACAGAAAATATTGAGTTTGATTTTTTGTGTAGAATACTCACCGTTGAGTTAACAGAAAATATCGAATTGTATTAAGGTGGACTCTAATCTTTTATGATTACCTATGTACCTGGACTTCGGAATCAAAGTCAGCATAGTTAGAAATTGATAATTTCGTCTAGTTGTCCATTTCGTTTATACCCTGGTCCACGTGTAGAATTCTTTTGAATGTTTGGTGATATTAACCGTTACAAATAACGGGAGAAATTTGTATGGATGGACTCCAATCCTTTCTGATTGCCAACATTCCTGGATCGCGGGATAAAAGTCTGCTTAGTTCAAAATTGATATATACTATTTGGGTTTTCAATCCGTTTATATTCTATTGCTCGTGTTGAATTCTTTTGAAACTTAAGGGATATTGATCGTTACGAATAACGAGAGTTTTTTCTTTTGTTGGACTCAAATTATTATTTTTTCCCTACCTACTGGTATCTCGGGATGAAATTCTGCGGGAGAGATTTTTTTTGTTGGACTCGAATTACTATTTTTGCCCTACTTACCTGTATCTCAGGATGAAACTCTGCATATTTTAAAATTGGTAAATTTTGATTTATGCAATCAATTTATACTCATGTGCTTGAGTTATTTTTTTGAAAGTTGGATGATATTAACCGTAGACATAACAGAAAATATTGAGTTTGATTTTTGGTGTAGGATACTTACCGTTGAGTTAACAGAAAATATCGAATTGTATTAAGGTGGACTCTAATCTTTTATGATTACCTACGTACCTGGACTTCGGAATCAAAGTCAGGATAGTTAGAAATTGATAATTTCGTCTGGTTATGCATTTCATTTATACCCTGGTCCACGTGTAGAATTC
Organism: Linum usitatissimum; assembly: GCA_030674075.2. NCBI lineage: Eukaryota > Viridiplantae > Streptophyta > Magnoliopsida > Malpighiales > Linaceae > Linum > Linum usitatissimum. The sequence goes on from JAUJYP020000848.1 coordinate 4,048,116, forward strand.
TTTTGAATGTTTGGTGATATTAACCATTACAAATAACGGGAAAAATTTGTATGGATGGACTCCAAACCTTTTCGATTGCAAACTTTCCCGGATCTCGGTATAAAAGTTTGCTTAGTTCAAAATTGATAAATTATGTTTGGGTTTGCAATAAATTTAAATTCTACTGCTCGTGTTGAATTCTTTTGAAACTTTAGTGATATTGACCGTTACGAATAACGAGAATGATTTTTTTTGTTGGAGTCAGTTAGTATTTTTTTCCCTACCTACCGGTATCTCGCGATGAAAGTCTACGAGAGAGATTTTTTTTGTTGGACTCGAATTACTATTTTTTCCCTACTTACCGGTATCTTAGTATGAAAGTCTGCGTATTTTAAAATTGTTAAATTTTTATTTATGCAATCCATTTATACTTAGGTGCTTGAGTTAGTTTTTTTTAAAGTTGGATGATATTAACCGTACACGTAACAGAAAATATTGAGTTTGATTTTTGGTGTAGAATACTCACCGTTGAGTTAACAGAAAATATCAAATATTATTAAGGTGGACTCTAATCTTTTATGATTGCCTACGTACCGGGACATCGGAATCAAAGTTAGCATAGTTAGAAATTGATAATTTTGTCTGTTTATGCATTTCATTTAAACCCTGGTCCACGTCTAGAATTCTTTTGAATGTTTGGTGATATTAACCGTTACAAATAAAAGGAGAAATTTGTATGGATGGACTCTAATCATTTCTGATTGCCAAGATTCCCGGATCTCGGGATCAAAGTCTGCGTAGTTCAACATTGATAAATTTTGTTTGGATGTGCAATCCGTTTATATTCTACTGCTCGTGTTGAATTCTACTGAAAGTTTAGTGATATTGACAGTTACGAATAACGAGAGAGGTTTTTTTTATTGGACTCGAATTACTATTTTTTCCCTACCTACTGGTATCTCGGGATGAAAGTCTCACGGGAGAGATTTTTTTTGTTCGACTCGAATTACTATTTTTGCCCTACTTACCGGTATCTCAGGATGAAAGTCTGTGTATTTTAAAATTGGTAAATTTTGATTTATGCAATCCATTTATACTCAGGTGCTTGAGTTATTTTTTTGAAAGTTGGATGATATTAACCATAGACATAACAGAAAATATTGAGTTTGATTTTTGGTGTAGGATACTTACCGTTGAGTTAACAGAAAATATCGAGTTGTATTAAGGTGGACTCTAATATTTTATGATTACCTACGTACCTGGACTTCGGAATCAAAGGCAGCATAGTTAGAAATTGATAATTCCGTCTAGTTATGCATTTCATTTATACCCTGGTCAACGTGTAGAATTCTTTTGAATGTTTGGTGATATTAACCTTTACAAATAACGGGAGAAATTTGTATGGATGGACTCCAATCCTTTCCGATTGCAAACATTCCCGAATCTCGGGATAAAAGTTTGCTTAGTTCAAAATTGATAAATTATGTTTGTGTTTGCAATAAATTTATATTCTACTGCTCGTGTTGAATTCTTTTGAAACTTTAGTGATATTGACCGTTACGAATAACGAGAATGATTTTTTTTGTTGGAGTCAGTTAGTATTTTTTTCCCTACCTACCGGTATCTCGCGATGAAAGTCTACGAGAGAGATTTTTTTTGTTGGACTCGAATTACTATTTTTCCCCTACTTACCAGTATCTTAGTATGAAAGTCTCCGCATTTTAAAATTGTTAAATTTTTATTTATGCAATCCATTTATACTTAGGTGCTTGAGTTAGTTTTTTTTAAAAGTTGGATGATATTAACCGTACACGTAACAGAAAATATTGAGTTTGATTTTTGGTGTAGAATACTCACCGTTGAGTTAACAGAAAATATCGAATTGTATTAAGGTGGACTCTAATCTTTTATGATTACCTACGTACTTGGACTTCGGCATAAAAGTTAGCATAGTTAGAAATTGATAATTTCGTCTGTTTATGCATTACATTTATACCTTGGTCCACGTGTAGAATTCTTTTGAATGTTTGGTGATATTAACCGTTACAAATAACGGGAGAAATTTGTATGGATGGACTCTAATCATTTCTGATTGCCAACATTCTCGGATCTCGGGATCAAAATTTGCGTAGTTCAAAATTGATAAATTCTGTTTGGATTTGCAATCCGTTTATATTCTACTGTGATATTGACCGTTACGAATAACGAGAGAGATTTTTTTTGTTGGACTCGAATTACTATTTTTTCCCTACCTAATGGTTTTTTGGGATAAAAGTCTGCGGGAGAGATTTTTTTTGTTGGACTCGAATTACTATTTTTTTCCCTACTTACCGGTATCTTAGTATGAAAGTCTGCGTATTTTAAAATTGTTAAATTTTGATTTATGCAATCCATTTATACTTAGGTGCTTGAGTTATTTTTTTGAAAGTTGGATGATATTAACCGTAGACATAACAGAAAATATTGAGTTTGATTTTTGGTGTAGGATACTTACCGTTGAGTTAACAGAAAATATCGAATTGTATTAAGGTGGACTCTAATCTTTTATGATTACCTACGTACTTGGACTTCGGCATAAAAGTTAGCATAGTTAGAAATTGATAATTTCGTCTGTTTATGCATTTCATTTATACCCTGGTCAACGTGTAGAATTCTTTTGAATGTTTGGTGATATTAACCGTTACAAATAACGGGAGAAATTTGTATGGATGGACTCTAATCATTTCTGATTGCCAACATTCTCGGATCTCGGGATCAAAATTTGCGTAGTTCAAAATTGATAAATTCTCGTTTGGATTTGCAATCCGTTTATATTCTACCCTCATTTTTGTGATATTGACCGTTACGAATAACGAGAGAGGTTTTTTTTGTTGGACTCGAATTACTATTTTTTCCCTACCTAATGGTTTTTTGGGATAAAAGTCTGCGGGAGAGATTTTTTTTGTTGGACTCGAATTACTATTTTTTTCCCTACTTACCGGTATCTCAGTATGGAAGTCTGCGTATTTTAAAATTGGTAAATTTTGATTTATGCAATCCATTTATACTCAGGTGCTTGAGTTATTTTTTTGAAAGTTGGATGATATTAACCGTAGACATAACAGAAAATATTGAGTTTGATTTTTGGTGTAGGATACTTACCGTTGAGTTAACCGAAAAATATCGAATTGTATTAAGGTGGACTCTAATCTTTTATGATTACCTACGTACCTGACTTCGGAATCAAAGTTAGCATAGTTAGAAATTGATAATTTTGTCTGTTTATGCATTTCATTTAAACCATGGTCCACGTGTAGAATTCTTTTGAATGTTTGGTGATATTAACCGTTACAAATAACGAGAGAAATTTGTATGGATGGACTCTAATCATTTCTGATTGCGAAGATTCCTGGATCTCGTGATCAAAGTCTGCGTAGTTCAACATTGATAAATTCTGTTTGGATTTGCAATCCGTTTATATTCTACTGCTCGTGTTGAATTCTATTGAAAGTTTAGTGATATTGACCGTTACGAATAACGAGAGAGGTTTTTTTTATTGGACTCGAATTACTATTTTTTCCCTACCTACTTGTATCTCGGGATGAAAGTCTGCGGGAGAGATTTTTTTTGTTGGACTCGAATTACTATTTTTTTCCATACTTACCGGTATCTCAGTATGAAAGTCTGCGTATTTTAAAATTGTTAAATTTTTATTTATGCAATCCATTTATACTCAGGTGCTTGAGTTATTTTTTTGAAAGTTGGATGATATTAACCGTAGACATAACGAGAAAATATTGAGTTTGATTTTTGGTGTAGGATACTTACCGTTGAGTTAACCGAAAAATATCGAATTGTATTAAGGTGGACTCTAATCTTTTATGATTACCTACGTACCCGGACTTCGGAATCAAAGTTAGCATAGTTAGAAATTGATAATTTTGTCCGTTTATGCATTTCATTTAAACCATGGTCCACGTCTAGAATTCTTTTGAATGTTTGGTGATATTAACCGTTACAAATAACGGGAGAAATTTGTATGGATGGACTCTAATCATTTCGATTGCCAAGATTCCCGGATCTCGGATCAAAGTCCGCGTAGTTCAACATTGATAAATTCCGTTTGGATTTGCAATCCGTTTATATTCTACCGCTCGTGTTGAATTCTATTGAAAGTTTAGTGATATTGACCGTTACGAATAACGAGAGAGGTTTTTTTTATTGGACTCGAATTACTATTTTTTCCCTACCTACCGGTATCTCGGGATGAAAGTCTCGGGAGAGATTTTTTTTGTTGGACTCGAATTACTATTTTTGCCCTACTTACCGTATCTCAGATGAAAGTCTGCGTATTTTAAAATTGGTAAATTTTGATTTATGCAATCCATTTATACTCAGGTGCTTGAGTTATTTTTTTGAAAGTTGGATGATATTAACCGTAGACATAACAGAAAATATTGAGTTTGATTTTTGGTGTAGGATACTTACCGTTGAGTTAACCGAAAAATATCGAATTGTATTAAGGTGGACTCTAATCTTTTATGATTACCTACGTACCTGGACTTCGGAATCAAAGTTAGCATAGTTAGAAATTGATAATTTTGTCTGTTTATGCATTTCATTTAAACCATGGTCCACGTCTAGAATTCTTTTGAATGTTTGGTGATATTAACCGTTACAAATAACGGGAGAAATTTGTATGGATGGACTCTAATCATTTTCGATTGCCAAGATTCCCGGATCTCGGGATCAAAGTCCGCGTAGTTCAACATTGATAAATTTCGTTTGGATTTGCAATCCGTTTATATTCTACCGCTCGTGTTGAATTCTATTGAAAGTTTAGTGATATTGACCGTTACGAATAACGAGAGAGGTTTTTTTTATTGGACTCGAATTACTATTTTTTCCCTACCTACCGGTATCTCGGGATGAAAGTCTCGGGAGAGATTTTTTTTGTTGGACTCGAATTACTATTTTTGCCCTACTTACCGGTATCTCGAGATGAAAGTCGCGTATTTTAAAATTGATAAATTTTGATTTATGCAATCAATTTATACTCAGGTGCTTGAGTTATTTTTTTGAAAGTTGGATGATATTAACCGTAGACATAACAGAAAATATTGAGTTTGATTTTTGGTGTAGGATACTTACCGTTGAGTTAACAGAAAAATATCGAATTGTATTAAGGTGGACTCTAATCTTTTATGATTACCTACGTACCCGGACTTCGGAATCAAAGTTAGCATAGTTAGAAATTGATAATTTTGTCCGTTTATGCATTTCATTTAAACCATGGTCCACGTCTAGAATTCTTTTGAATGTTTGGTGATATTAACCGTTACAAATAACGGGAGAAATTTGTATGGATGGACTCTAATCATTTCGATTGCCAAGATTCCCGGATCTCGGGATCAAAGTCTCGCGTAGTTCAACATTGATAAATTCCGTTTGGATTTGCAATCCGTTTATATTCTACCGCTCGTGTTGAATTCTATTGAAAGTTTAGTGATATTGACCGTTACGAATAACGAGAGAGGTTTTTTTTATTGGACTCGAATTACTATTTTTTCCCTACCTACCGGTATCTCGGGATGAAAGTCTCGCGGGAGAGATTTTTTTTGTTGGACTCGAATTACTATTTTTGCCCTACTTACCGGTATCTCGGGATGAAAGTCTGCGTATTTTAAAATTGGTAAATTTTGATTTATGCAATCAATTTATACTCAGGTGCTTGAGTTATTTTTTTGAAAGTTGGATGATATTAACCGTAGACATAACAGAAAATATTGAGTTTGATTTTTGGTGTAGGATACTTACCGTTGAGTTAACAGAAAAATATCGAATTGTATTAAGGTGGACTCTAATCTTTTATGATTACCTACGTACCCGGACTTCGGAATCAAAGTTAGCATAGTTAGAAATTGATAATTTTGTCCGTTTATGCATTTCATTTAAACCATGGTCCACGTCTAGAATTCTTTTGAATGTTTGGTGATATTAACCGTTACAAATAACGGGAGAAATTTGTATGGATGGACTCTAATCATTTTCGATTGCCAAGATTCCCGGATCTCGGGATCAAAGTCTCGCGTAGTTCAACATTGATAAATTCCGTTTGGATTTGCAATCCGTTTATATTCTACCGCTCGTGTTGAATTCTATTGAAAGTTTAGTGATATTGACCGTTACGAATAACGAGAGAGGTTTTTTTTATTGGACTCGAATTACTATTTTTTCCCTACCTACCGGTATCTCGGGATGAAAGTCTCGCGGGAGAGATTTTTTTTGTTGGACTCGAATTACTATTTTTGCCCTACTTACCGTATCTCGAGATGAAAGTCTCGCGTATTTTAAAATTGGTAAATTTTGATTTATGCAATCAATTTATACTCAGGTGCTTGAGTTATTTTTTTGAAAGTTGGATGATATTAACCGTAGACATAACGGAAAATATTGAGTTTGATTTTTGGTGTAGGATACTTACCGTTGAGTTAACAGAAAAATATCGAATTGTATTAAGGTGGACTCTAATCTTTTATGATTACCTACGTACCCGGACTTCGGAATCAAAGTTAGCATAGTTAGAAATTGATAATTTTGTCCGTTTATGCATTTCATTTAAACCATGGTCCACGTCTAGAATTCTTTTGAATGTTTGGTGATATTAACCGTTACAAATAACGGGAGAAATTTGTATGGATGGACTCTAATCATTTCGATTGCCAAGATTCCCGGATCTCGGATCAAAGTCTCGCGTAGTTCAACATTGATAAATTCCGTTTGGATTTGCAATCCGTTTATATTCTATCGCTCGTGTTGAATTCTATTGAAAGTTTAGTGATATTGACCGTTACGAATAACGAGAGAGGTTTTTTTTATTGGACTCGAATTACTATTTTTTCCCTACCTACCGGTATCTCGGGATGAAAGTCTCGCGGGAGAGATTTTTTTTGTTGGACTCGAATTACTATTTTTGCCCTACTTACCGGTATCTCGAGATGAAAGTCTGCGTATTTTAAAATTGGTAAATTTTGATTTATGCAATCAATTTATACTCAGGTGCTTGAGTTATTTTTTTGAAAGTTGGATGATATTAACCGTAGACATAACAGAAAATATTGAGTTTGATTTTTGGTGTAGGATACTTACCGTTGAGTTAACAGAAAAATATCGAATTGTATTAAGGTGGACTCTAATCTTTTATGATTACCTACGTACCTGGACTTCGGAATCAAAGTTAGCATAGTTAGAAATTGATAATTTTGTCTGTTTATGCATTTCATTTAAACCATGGGCCACGTCTAGAATTCTTTTGAATGTTTGGTGATATTAACCGTTACAAATAACGGGAGAAATTTGTATGGATGGACTCTAATCATTTCTGATTGCCAAGATTCCCGGATCTCGGGATCAAAGTCCGCGTAGTTCAACATTGATAAATTTCCGTTTGGATTTGCAATCCGTTTATATTCTACCGCTCGTGTTGAATTCTATTGAAAGTTTAGTGATGTTGACCGTTACGAATAACGAGAGAGGTTTTTTTTATTGGACTCGAATTACTATTTTTTCCCTACCTACTGGTATCTCGGGATGAAAGTCTGTGGGAGAGATTTTTTTTGTTGGACTCGAATTACTATTTTTGCCCTACTTACCGTATCTCGAGATGAAAGTCTCGCGTATTTTAAAATTGGTAAATTTTGATTTATGCAATCAATTTATACTCAGGTGCTTGAGTTATTTTTTTGAAAGTTGGATGATATTAACCGTAGACATAACGTAAAATATTGAGTTTGATTTTTGGTGTAGGATACTTACCGTTGAGTTAACCGTAAAAATATCGAATTGTATTAAGGTGGACTCTAATCTTTTATGATTACCTACGTACCCGGACTTCGGAATCAAAGTTAGCATAGTTAGAAATTGATAATTTTGTCCGTTTATGCATTTCATTTAAACCATGGGCCACGTCTAGAATTCTTTTGAATGTTTGGTGATATTAACCGTTACAAATAACGGGAGAAATTTGTATGGATGGACTCTAATCATTTCGATTGCCAAGATTCCCGGATCTCGGGATCAAAGTCCGCGTAGTTCAACATTGATAAATTCCGTTTGGATTTGCAATCCGTTTATATTCTACCGCTCGTGTTGAATTCTATTGAAAGTTTAGTGATATTGACCGTTACGAATAACGAGAGAGGTTTTTTTTATTGGACTCGAATTACTATTTTTTCCCTACCTACCGGTATCTCGGGATGAAAGTCTCGGGAGAGATTTTTTTTGTTGGACTCGAATTACTATTTTTGCCCTACTTACCGTATCTCGAGATGAAAGTCTCGCGTATTTTAAAATTGGTAAATTTTGATTTATGCAATCAATTTATACTCAGTGTGCTTGAGTTATTTTTTTGAAAGTTGGATGATATTAACCGTAGACATAACGTAAAATATTGAGTTTGATTTTTGGTGTAGGATACTTACCGTTGAGTTACCGAAAAATATCGAATTGTATTAAGGTGGACTCTAATCTTTTATGATTACCTACGTACCCGGACTTCGGAATCAAAGTTAGCATAGTTAGAAATTGATAATTTTGTCCGTTTATGCATTTCATTTAAACCATGGGCCACGTCTAGAATTCTTTTGAATGTTTGGTGATATTAACCGTTACAAATAACGGGAGAAATTTGTATGGATGGACTCTAATCATTTCGATTGCCAAGATTCCCGGATCTCGGATCAAAGTCCGCGTAGTTCAACATTGATAAATTCCGTTTGGATTTGCAATCCGTTTATATTCTACCGCTCGTGTTGAATTCTATTGAAAGTTTAGTGATATTGACCGTTACGAATAACGAGAGAGGTTTTTTTTATTGGACTCGAATTACTATTTTTTCCCTACCTACCGGTATCTCGGGATGAAAGTCTCGCGGGAGAGATTTTTTTTGTTGGACTCGAATTACTATTTTTGCCCTACTTACCGTATCTCAGATGAAAGTCTCGCGTATTTTAAAATTGATAAATTTTGATTTATGCAATCAATTTATACTCAGGTGCTTGAGTTATTTTTTTGAAAGTTGGATGATATTAACCGTAGACATAACAAAAAATATTGAGTTTGATTTTTGGTGTAGGATACTTACCGTTGAGTTAACCGTAAAAATATCGAATTGTATTAAGGTGGACTCTAATCTTTTATGATTACCTACGTACCCGGACTTCGGAATCAAAGTTAGCATAGTTAGAAATTGATAATTTTGTCCGTTTATGCATTTCATTTAAACCATGGTCCACGTCTAGAATTCTTTTGAATGTTTGGTGATATTAACCGTTACAAATAACGGGAGAAATTTGTATGGATGGACTCTAATCATTTTCGATTGCCAAGATTCCCGGATCTCGGGATCAAAGTCTCGCGTAGTTCAACATTGATAAATTTCGTTTGGATTTGCAATCCGTTTATATTCTACCGCTCGTGTTGAATTCTATTGAAAGTTTAGTGATATTGACCGTTACGAATAACGAGAGAGGTTTTTTTTATTGGACTCGAATTACTATTTTTTCCCTACCTACCGGTATCTCGGGATGAAAGTCTCGCGGAGAGATTTTTTTTGTTGGACTCGAATTACTATTTTTGCCCTACTTACCCGTATCTCAGGATGAAAGTCTGCGTATTTTAAAATTGGTAAATTTTGATTTATGCAATCAATTTATACTTAGGTGCTTGAGTTATTTTTTTGAAAGTTGGATGATATTAACCGTAGACATAACAAAAAATATTGAGTTTGATTTTTGGTGTAGGATACATACCGTTGAGTTAACAGAAAAATATCAAATTGTATTAAGGTGGACTCTAATCTTTTATGATTACCTACGTACCCGGACTTCGGAATCAAAGTTAGCATAGTTAGAAATTGATAATTTTGTCCGTTTATGCATTTCATTTAAACCATGGGCCACGTCTAGAATTCTTTTGAATGTTTGGTGATATTAACCGTTACAAATAACGGGAGAAATTTGTATGGATGGACTCTAATCATTTCGATTGCCAAGATTCCCGGATCTCGGGATCAAAGTCCGCGTAGTTCAACATTGATAAATTTCCGTTTGGATTTGCAATCCGTTTATATTCTACCGCTCGTGTTGAATTCTATTGAAAGTTTAGTGATATTGACCGTTACGAATAACGAGAGAGGTTTTTTTTATTGGACTCAAATTACTATTTTTTCCCTACCTACCGATATCTCGGGATGAAAGTCTCAGGGAGAGATTTTTTTTGTTGGACTCGAATTACTATTTTTGCCCTACTTACCGGTATCTCAGGATGAAAGTCTGCGTATTTTAAAATTGATAAATTTTGATTTATGCAATCAATTTATACTCAGGTGCTTGAGTTATTTTTTTGAAAGTTGGATGATATTAACCGTAGACATAACAGAAAATATTGAGTTTGATTTTTGGTGTAGGATACTTACCGTTGAGTTAACAGAAAAATATCGAATTGTATTAAGGTGGACTCTAATCTTTTATGATTACCTACGTACCCGGACTTCGGAATCAAAGTTAGCATAGTTAGAAATTGATAATTTTGTCCGTTTATGCATTTCATTTAAACCATGGGCCACGTCTAGAATTCTTTTGAATGTTTGGTGATATTAACCGTTACAAATAACGGGAGAAATTTGTATGGATGGACTCTAATCATTTCGATTGCCAAGATTCCCGGATCTCGGGATCAAAGTCTGCGTAGTTCAACATTGATAAATTCTGTTTGGATTTGCAATCCGTTTATATTCTACTGCTCGTGTTGAATTCTATTGAAAGTTTAGTGATGTTGACCGTTACGAATAACGAGAGAGGTTTTTTTTATTGGACTCGAATTACTATTTTTTCCCTACCTACTGGTATCTCGGGATGAAAGTCTCAGGGAGAGATTTTTTTTGTTGGACTCGAATTACTATTTTTGCCCTACTTACCGTATCTCGAGATGAAAGTCTCGCGTATTTTAAAATTGATAAATTTTGATTTATGCAATCAATTTATACTCAGGTGCTTGAGTTATTTTTTTGAAAGTTGGATGATATTAACCGTAGACATAACAGAAAAATATTGAGTTTGATTTTTGGTGTAGGATACTTACCGTTGAGTTAACCGAAAAATATCGAATTGTATTAAGGTGGACTCTAATCTTTTATGATTACCTACGTACCCGGACTTCGGAATCAAAGTTAGCATAGTTAGAAATTGATAATTTTGTCCGTTTATGCATTTCATTTAAACCATGGGCCACGTCTAGAATTCTTTTGAATGTTTGGTGATATTAACCGTTACAAATAACGGGAGAAATTTGTATGGATGGACTCTAATCATTTCGATTGCCAAGATTCCTGGATCTCGGGATCAAAGTCTGCGTAGTTCAACATTGATAAATTCTGTTTGGATTTGCAATCCGTTTATATTCTACTGCTCGTGTTGAATTCTATTGAAAGTTTAGTGATGTTGACCGTTACGAATAACGAGAGAGGTTTTTTTTATTGGACTCGAATTACTATTTTTTCCCTACCTACTGGTATCTCGGGATGAAAGTCTGTGGGAGAGATTTTTTTTGTTGGACTCGAATTACTATTTTTGCCCTACTTACCGGTATCTCGAGATGAAAGTCCGCGTATTTTAAAATTGATAAATTTTGATTTATGCAATCAATTTATACTCAGGTGCTTGAGTTATTTTTTTGAAAGTTGGATGATATTAACCGTAGACATAACGTAAAATATTGAGTTTGATTTTTGGTGTAGGATACTTACCGTTGAGTTAACCGTAAAAATATCGAATTGTATTAAGGTGGACTCTAATCTTTTATGATTACCTACGTACCCGGACTTCGGAATCAAAGTTAGCATAGTTAGAAATTGATAATTTTGTCCGTTTATGCATTTCATTTAAACCATGGGCCACGTCTAGAATTCTTTTGAATGTTTGGTGATATTAACCGTTACAAATAACGGGAGAAATTTGTATGGATGGACTCTAATCATTTTTGATTGCCAAGATTCCTGGATCTCGGGATCAAAGTCTGCGTAGTTCAACATTGATAAATTTCCGTTTGGATTTGCAATCCGTTTATATTCTACTCGCTCGTGTTGAATTCTATTGAAAGTTTAGTGATGTTGACCGTTACGAATAACGAGAGAGGTTTTTTTTATTGGACTCGAATTACTATTTTTTCCCTACCTACTGGTATCTCGGGATGAAAGTCTCAAGCGGGAGAGATTTTTTTTGTTGGACTCGAATTACTATTTTTGCCCTACTTACCGGTATCTCGAGATGAAAGTCTGCGTATTTTAAAATTGATAAATTTTGATTTATGCAATCAATTTATACTCAGGTGCTTGAGTTATTTTTTTGAAAGTTGGATGATATTAACCGTAGACATAACGGAAAATATTGAGTTTGATTTTTGGTGTAGGATACTTACCGTTGAGTTAACCGAAAAATATCGAATTGTATTAAGGTGGACTCTAATCTTTTATGATTACCTACGTACCCGGACTTCGGAATCAAAGTTAGCATAGTTAGAAATTGATAATTTTGTCCGTTTATGCATTTCATTTAAACCATGGGCCACGTCTAGAATTCTTTTGAATGTTTGGTGATATTAACCGTTACAAATAACGGGAGAAATTTGTATGGATGGACTCTAATCATTTTCGATTGCCAAGATTCCCGGATCTCGGGATCAAAGTCCGCGTAGTTCAACATTGATAAATTTCGTTTGGATTTGCAATCCGTTTATATTCTACCGCTCGTGTTGAATTCTATTGAAAGTTTAGTGATATTGACCGTTACGAATAACGAGAGAGGTTTTTTTTATTGGACTCGAATTACTATTTTTTCCCTACCTACCGGTATCTCGGGATGAAAGTCTCGCGGGAGAGATTTTTTTTGTTGGACTCGAATTACTATTTTTGCCCTACTTACCGGTATCTCGAGATGAAAGTCCGCGTATTTTAAAATTGATAAATTTTGATTTATGCAATCAATTTATACTCAGTGTGCTTGAGTTATTTTTTTGAAAGTTGGATGATATTAACCGTAGACATAACAGTAAAATATTGAGTTTGATTTTTGGTGTAGGATACTTACCGTTGAGTTAACCGTAAAAATATCGAATTGTATTAAGGTGGACTCTAATCTTTTATGATTACCTACGTACCCGGACTTCGGAATCAAAGTTAGCATAGTTAGAAATTGATAATTTTGTCCGTTTATGCATTTCATTTAAACCATGGGCCACGTCTAGAATTCTTTTGAATGTTTGGTGATATTAACCGTTACAAATAACGGGAGAAATTTGTATGGATGGACTCTAATCATTTTTGATTGCCAAGATTCCTGGATCTCGGGATCAAAGTCCGCGTAGTTCAACATTGATAAATTCTCGTTTGGATTTGCAATCCGTTTATATTCTATCGCTCGTGTTGAATTCTATTGAAAGTTTAGTGATGTTGACCGTTACGAATAACGAGAGAGGTTTTTTTTATTGGACTCGAATTACTATTTTTTCCCTACCTACTGGTATCTCGGGATGAAAGTCTGCGGGAGAGATTTTTTTTGTTGGACTCGAATTACTATTTTTGCCCTACTTACCGTATCTCGAGATGAAAGTCCGCGTATTTTAAAATTGATAAATTTTGATTTATGCAATCAATTTATACTCAGGTGCTTGAGTTATTTTTTTGAAAGTTGGATGATATTAACCGTAGACATAACAGAAAATATTGAGTTTGATTTTTGGTGTAGGATACTTACCGTTGAGTTAACAGAAAAATATCGAATTGTATTAAGGTGGACTCTAATCTTTTATGATTACCTACGTACCCGGACTTCGGAATCAAAGTTAGCATAGTTAGAAATTGATAATTTTGTCCGTTTATGCATTTCATTTAAACCATGGGCCACGTCTAGAATTCTTTTGAATGTTTGGTGATATTAACCGTTACAAATAACGGGAGAAATTTGTATGGATGGACTCTAATCATTTCGATTGCCAAGATTCCCGGATCTCGGGATCAAAGTCCGCGTAGTTCAACATTGATAAATTCCGTTTGGATTTGCAATCCGTTTATATTCTACTGCTCGTGTTGAATTCTATTGAAAGTTTAGTGATATTGACCGTTACGAATAACGAGAGAGGTTTTTTTTATTGGACTCGAATTACTATTTTTTCCCTACCTACTGGTATCTCGGGATGAAAGTCTGCGGGAGAGATTTTTTTTTGTTGGACTCGAATTACTATTTTTGCCCTACTTACCGGTATCTCACGATGAAAGTCTGCGTATTTTAAAATTGGTAAATTTTTATTTATGCAATCAATTTATACTCAGGTGCTTGAGTTATTTTTTAGAAAGTTGGATGATATTAACCGTAGACATACAAAAAATATTGAGTTTGATTTTTGGTGTAGGATACTTACCGTTGAGTTAACCGAAAAATATCGAATTGTATTAAGGTGGACTCTAATCTTTTATGATTACCTACGTACCCGGACTTCGGAATCAAAGTTAGCATAGTTAGAAATTGATAATTTTGTCCGTTTATGCATTTCATTTAAACCATGGGCCACGTCTAGAATTCTTTTGAATGTTTGGTGATATTAACCGTTACAAATAACGGGAGAAATTTGTATGGATGGACTCTAATCATTTTCGATTGCCAAGATTCCCGGATCTCGGGATCAAAGTCCGCGTAGTTCAACATTGATAAATTCGTTTGGATTTGCAATCCGTTTATATTCTACCGCTCGTGTTGAATTCTATTGAAAGTTTAGTGATATTGACCGTTACGAATAACGAGAGAGGTTTTTTTTATTGGACTCGAATTACTATTTTTTCCCTACCTACCGGTATCTCGGGATGAAAGTCTCGCGGGAGAGATTTTTTTTGTTGGACTCGAATTACTATTTTTGCCCTACTTACCCGTATCTCAGATGAAAGTCCGCGTATTTTAAAATTGATAAATTTTGATTTATGCAATCAATTTATACTCAGTGTGCTTGAGTTATTTTTTTGAAAGTTGGATGATATTAACCGTAGACATAACGTAAAATATTGAGTTTGATTTTTGGTGTAGGATACTTACCGTTGAGTTAACCGAAAAATATCGAATTGTATTAAGGTGGACTCTAATCTTTTATGATTACCTACGTACCCGGACTTCGGAATCAAAGTTAGCATAGTTAGAAATTGATAATTTTGTCCGTTTATGCATTTCATTTAAACCATGGTCCACGTCTAGAATTCTTTTGAATGTTTGGTGATATTAACCGTTACAAATAACGGGAGAAATTTGTATGGATGGACTCTAATCATTTCTCGATTGCCAAGATTCCCGGATCTCGGGATCAAAGTCCGCGTAGTTCAACATTGATAAATTCCGTTTGGATTTGCAATCCGTTTATATTCTACCGCTCGTGTTGAATTCTATTGAAAGTTTAGTGATATTGACCGTTACGAATAACGAGAGAGGTTTTTTTTATTGGACTCGAATTACTATTTTTTCCCTACCTACCGGTATCTCGGGATGAAAGTCTCGGGAGAGATTTTTTTTGTTGGACTCGAATTACTATTTTTGCCCTACTTACCGGTATCTCAGATGAAAGTCCGCGTATTTTAAAATTGGTAAATTTTGATTTATGCAATCAATTTATACTCAGGTGCTTGAGTTATTTTTTTGAAAGTTGGATGATATTAACCGTAGACATAACCGTAAAAATATTGAGTTTGATTTTTGGTGTAGGATACTTACCGTTGAGTTAACCGAAAAATATCGAATTGTATTAAGGTGGACTCTAATCTTTTATGATTACCTACGTACCCGGACTTCGGAATCAAAGTTAGCATAGTTAGAAATTGATAATTTTGTCCGTTTATGCATTTCATTTAAACCATGGGCCACGTCTAGAATTCTTTTGAATGTTTGGTGATATTAACCGTTACAAATAACGGGAGAAATTTGTATGGATGGACTCTAATCATTTCGATTGCCAAGATTCCCGGATCTCGGATCAAAGTCCGCGTAGTTCAACATTGATAAATTTCGTTTGGATTTGCAATCCGTTTATATTCTACCGCTCGTGTTGAATTCTATTGAAAGTTTAGTGATATTGACCGTTACGAATAACGAGAGAGGTTTTTTTTATTGGACTCGAATTACTATTTTTTCCCTACCTACCGGTATCTCGGGATGAAAGTCTCGGGAGAGATTTTTTTTGTTGGACTCGAATTACTATTTTTGCCCTACTTACCGGTATCTCGAGATGAAAGTCCGCGTATTTTAAAATTGATAAATTTTGATTTATGCAATCAATTTATACTCAGGTGCTTGAGTTATTTTTTTGAAAGTTGGATGATATTAACCGTAGACATAACGTAAAATATTGAGTTTGATTTTTGGTGTAGGATACTTACCGTTGAGTTAACCGAAAAATATCGAATTGTATTAAGGTGGACTCTAATCTTTTATGATTACCTACGTACCCGGACTTCGGAATCAAAGTTAGCATAGTTAGAAATTGATAATTTTGTCCGTTTATGCATTTCATTTAAACCATGGTCCACGTCTAGAATTCTTTTGAATGTTTGGTGATATTAACCGTTACAAATAACGGGAGAAATTTGTATGGATGGACTCTAATCATTTTCGATTGCCAAGATTCCCGGATCTCGGGATCAAAGTCGCGTAGTTCAACATTGATAAATTTCGTTTGGATTTGCAATCCGTTTATATTCTACCGCTCGTGTTGAATTCTATTGAAAGTTTAGTGATATTGACCGTTACGAATAACGAGAGAGGTTTTTTTTATTGGACTCGAATTACTATTTTTTCCCTACCTACCGGTATCTTGGGATGAAAGTCTCGCGGGAGAGATTTTTTTTGTTGGACTCGAATTACTATTTTTGCCCTACTTACCGTATCTCGAGATGAAAGTCCGCGTATTTTAAAATTGGTAAATTTTGATTTATGCAATCAATTTATACTCAGTGTGCTTGAGTTATTTTTTTGAAAGTTGGATGATATTAACCGTAGACATAACGTAAAAATATTGAGTTTGATTTTTGGTGTAGGATACTTACCGTTGAGTTAACCGAAAAATATCGAATTGTATTAAGGTGGACTCTAATCTTTTATGATTACCTACGTACCCGGACTTCGGAATCAAAGTTAGCATAGTTAGAAATTGATAATTTTGTCCGTTTATGCATTTCATTTAAACCATGGGCCACGTCTAGAATTCTTTTGAATGTTTGGTGATATTAACCGTTACAAATAACGGGAGAAATTTGTATGGATGGACTCTAATCATTTCGATTGCCAAGATTCCCGGATCTCGGATCAAAGTCCGCGTAGTTCAACATTGATAAATTCCGTTTGGATTTGCAATCCGTTTATATTCTACCGCTCGTGTTGAATTCTATTGAAAGTTTAGTGATATTGACCGTTACGAATAACGAGAGAGGTTTTTTTTATTGGACTCGAATTACTATTTTTTCCCTACCTACCGGTATCTCGGGATGAAAGTCTCGCGGGAGAGATTTTTTTTGTTGGACTCGAATTACTATTTTTGCCCTACTTACCGTATCTCGAGATGAAAGTCCGCGTATTTTAAAATTGGTAAATTTTGATTTATGCAATCAATTTATACTCAGTGTGCTTGAGTTATTTTTTTGAAAGTTGGATGATATTAACCGTAGACATAACGTAAAAATATTGAGTTTGATTTTTGGTGTAGGATACTTACCGTTGAGTTAACCGAAAAATATCGAATTGTATTAAGGTGGACTCTAATCTTTTATGATTACCTACGTACCCGGACTTCGGAATCAAAGTTAGCATAGTTAGAAATTGATAATTTCGTCCGTTTATGCATTTCATTTAAACCATGGTCCACGTCTAGAATTCTTTTGAATGTTTGGTGATATTAACCGTTACAAATAACGGGAGAAATTTGTATGGATGGACTCTAATCATTTCTCGATTGCCAAGATTCCCGGATCTCGGGATCAAAGTCTCGCGTAGTTCAACATTGATAAATTTCGTTTGGATTTGCAATCCGTTTATATTCTACCGCTCGTGTTGAATTCTATTGAAAGTTTAGTGATATTGACCGTTACGAATAACGAGAGAGGTTTTTTTTATTGGACTCGAATTACTATTTTTTCCCTACCTACCGGTATCTTGGGATGAAAGTCTCGCGGGAGAGATTTTTTTTTGTTGGACTCGAATTACTATTTTTGCCCTACTTACCGTATCTCGAGATGAAAGTCTCGCGTATTTTAAAATTGGTAAATTTTGATTTATGCAATCAATTTATACTCAGTGTGCTTGAGTTATTTTTTTGAAAGTTGGATGATATTAACCGTAGACATAACAAAAAATATTGAGTTTGATTTTTGGTGTAGGATACTTACCGTTGAGTTAACCGTAAAAATATCGAATTGTATTAAGGTGGACTCTAATCTTTTATGATTACCTACGTACCCGGACTTCGGAATCAAAGTTAGCATAGTTAGAAATTGATAATTTTGTCCGTTTATGCATTTCATTTAAACCATGGGCCACGTCTAGAATTCTTTTGAATGTTTGGTGATATTAACCGTTACAAATAACGGGAGAAATTTGTATGGATGGACTCTAATCATTTTTGATTGCCAAGATTCCTGGATCTCGGGATCAAAGTCTGCGTAGTTCAACATTGATAAATTTCGTTTGGATTTGCAATCCGTTTATATTCTACCGCTCGTGTTGAATTCTATTGAAAGTTTAGTGATATTGACCGTTACGAATAACGAGAGAGGTTTTTTTTATTGGACTCGAATTACTATTTTTTCCCTACCTACCGGTATCTCGGGATGAAAGTCTCGCGGGAGAGATTTTTTTTGTTTGACTCAAATTACTATTTTTGCCCTTCTTACCGGTATCTCAGAATGAAAGTCTGCGTATTTTAAAATTGATAAATTTTGATTTATGCAATCAATTTATACTCAGGTGCTTGAGTTATTTTTTTGAAAGTTGGATGATATTAACCGTAGACATAACGGAAAATATTGAGTTTGATTTTTGGTGTAGGATACTTACCGTTGAGTTAACCGAAAAATATCGAATTGTATTAAGGTGGACTCTAATCTTTTATGATTACCTACGTACCCGGACTTCGGAATCAAAGTTAGCATAGTTAGAAATTGATAATTTCGTCCGTTTATGCATTTCATTTAAACCATGGTCCACGTCTAGAATTCTTTTGAATGTTTGGTGATATTAACCGTTACAAATAACGGGAGAAATTTGTATGGATGGACTCTAATCATTTTCGATTGCCAAGATTCCCGGATCTCGGGATCAAAGTCTCGCGTAGTTCAACATTGATAAATTTTGTTTGGATTTGCAATCCGTTTATATTCTACCGCTCGTGTTGAATTCTATTGAAAGTTTAGTGATATTGACCGTTACGAATAACGAGAGAGGTTTTTTTTATTGGACTCGAATTACTATTTTTTCCCTACCTACCGGTATCTCGGGATGAAAGTCCGCGGGAGAGATTTTTTTTGTTGGACTCGAATTACTATTTTTGCCCTACTTACCGTATCTCGAGATGAAAGTCCGCGTATTTTAAAATTGGTAAATTTTGATTTATGCAATCAATTTATACTCAGGTGCTTGAGTTATTTTTTTGAAAGTTGGATGATATTAACCGTAGACATAAACCGTAAAAATATTGAGTTTGATTTTTGGTGTAGGATACTTACCGTTGAGTTAACCGAAAAATATCGAATTGTATTAAGGTGGACTCTAATCTTTTATGATTACCTACGTACCCGGACTTCGGAATCAAAGTTAGCATAGTTAGAAATTGATAATTTTGTCCGTTTATGCATTTCATTTAAACCATGGGCCACGTCTAGAATTCTTTTGAATGTTTGGTGATATTAACCGTTACAAATAACGGGAGAAATTTGTATGGATGGACTCTAATCATTTTTGATTGCCAAGATTCCTGGATCTCGGGATCAAAGTCCGCGTAGTTCAACATTGATAAATTTCGTTTGGATTTGCAATCCGTTTATATTCTACTCGCTCGTGTTGAATTCTATTGAAAGTTTAGTGATATTGACCGTTACGAATAACGAGAGAGGTTTTTTTTATTGGACTCGAATTACTATTTTTTCCCTACCTACCGGTATCTTGGGATGAAAGTCTCAAGGGAGAGATTTTTTTTGTTGGACTCGAATTACTATTTTTGCCCTACTTACCGGTATCTCAGATGAAAGTCCGCGTATTTTAAAATTGATAAATTTTGATTTATGCAATCAATTTATACTCAGTGTGCTTGAGTTATTTTTTTGAAAGTTGGATGATATTAACCGTAGACATAACGTAAAATATTGAGTTTGATTTTTGGTGTAGGATACTTACCGTTGAGTTAACCGAAAAATATCGAATTGTATTAAGGTGGACTCTAATCTTTTATGATTACCTACGTACCCGGACTTCGGAATCAAAGTTAGCATAGTTAGAAATTGATAATTTTGTCCGTTTATGCATTTCATTTAAACCATGGTCCACGTCTAGAATTCTTTTGAATGTTTGGTGATATTAACCGTTACAAATAACGGGAGAAATTTGTATGGATGGACTCTAATCATTTCGATTGCCAAGATTCCCGGATCTCGGATCAAAGTCCGCGTAGTTCAACATTGATAAATTTTGTTTGGATTTGCAATCCGTTTATATTCTACCGCTCGTGTTGAATTCTATTGAAAGTTTAGTGATATTGACCGTTACGAATAACGAGAGAGGTTTTTTTTTATTGGACTCGAATTACTATTTTTTCCCTACCTACCGGTATCTTGGGATGAAAGTCTCGGGAGAGATTTTTTTTGTTGGACTCGAATTACTATTTTTGCCCTACTTACCGTATCTCAGATGAAAGTCGCGTATTTTAAAATTGGTAAATTTTGATTTATGCAATCAATTTATACTCAGTGTGCTTGAGTTATTTTTTTGAAAGTTGGATGATATTAACCGTAGACATAACGTAAAAATATTGAGTTTGATTTTTGGTGTAGGATACTTACCGTTGAGTTAACCGAAAAATATCGAATTGTATTAAGGTGGACTCTAATCTTTTATGATTACCTACGTACCCGGACTTCGGAATCAAAGTTAGCATAGTTAGAAATTGATAATTTTGTCCGTTTATGCATTTCATTTAAACCATGGTCCACGTCTAGAATTCTTTTGAATGTTTGGTGATATTAACCGTTACAAATAACGGGAGAAATTTGTATGGATGGACTCTAATCATTTTCGATTGCCAAGATTCCCGGATCTCGGGATCAAAGTCCGCGTAGTTCAACATTGATAAATTTTGTTTGGATTTGCAATCCGTTTATATTCTACCGCTCGTGTTGAATTCTATTGAAAGTTTAGTGATATTGACCGTTACGAATAACGAGAGAGGTTTTTTTTATTGGACTCGAATTACTATTTTTTCCCTACCTACCGGTATCTTGGGATGAAAGTCTCGCGGGAGAGATTTTTTTTGTTGGACTCGAATTACTATTTTTGCCCTACTTACCGGTATCTCGAGATGAAAGTCCGCGTATTTTAAAATTGGTAAATTTTGATTTATGCAATCAATTTATACTCAGTGTGCTTGAGTTATTTTTTTGAAAGTTGGATGATATTAACCGTAGACATAACGTAAAATATTGAGTTTGATTTTTGGTGTAGGATACTTACCGTTGAGTTAACCGTAAAAATATCGAATTGTATTAAGGTGGACTCTAATCTTTTATGATTACCTACGTACCCGGACTTCGGAATCAAAGTTAGCATAGTTAGAAATTGATAATTTTGTCCGTTTATGCATTTCATTTAAACCATGGTCCACGTCTAGAATTCTTTTGAATGTTTGGTGATATTAACCGTTACAAATAACGGGAGAAATTTGTATGGATGGACTCTAATCATTTTCGATTGCCAAGATTCCCGGATCTCGGGATCAAAGTCCGCGTAGTTCAACATTGATAAATTTTGTTTGGATTTGCAATCCGTTTATATTCTACCGCTCGTGTTGAATTCTATTGAAAGTTTAGTGATATTGACCGTTACGAATAACGAGAGAGGTTTTTTTTATTGGACTCGAATTACTATTTTTTCCCTACCTACCGGTATCTTGGGATGAAAGTCTCAGGGAGAGATTTTTTTTGTTGGACTCGAATTACTATTTTTGCCCTACTTACCCGTATCTCAGATGAAAGTCCGCGTATTTTAAAATTGGTAAATTTTGATTTATGCAATCAATTTATACTCAGGTGCTTGAGTTATTTTTTTGAAAGTTGGATGATATTAACCGTAGACATAACGTAAAATATTGAGTTTGATTTTTGGTGTAGGATACTTACCGTTGAGTTAACCGTAAAAATATCGAATTGTATTAAGGTGGACTCTAATCTTTTATGATTACCTACGTACCCGGACTTCGGAATCAAAGTTAGCATAGTTAGAAATTGATAATTTCGTCCGTTTATGCATTTCATTTAAACCATGGTCCACGTCTAGAATTCTTTTGAATGTTTGGTGATATTAACCGTTACAAATAACGGGAGAAATTTGTATGGATGGACTCTAATCATTTCGATTGCCAAGATTCCCGGATCTCGGGATCAAAGTCTCGCGTAGTTCAACATTGATAAATTTCGTTTGGATTTGCAATCCGTTTATATTCTACTGCTCGTGTTGAATTCTATTGAAAGTTTAGTGATATTGACCGTTACGAATAACGAGAGAGATTTTTTTTGTTGGACTCGAATTACTATTTTTTCCCTACCTACCGGTATCTTGGGATGAAAGTCTGCGGGAGAGATTTTTTTTTTTGGACTCGAATTACTATTTTTGCCCTACTTACCGTATCTCAGATGAAAGTCCGCGTATTTTAAAATTGGTAAATTTTGATTTATGCAATCAATTTATACTCAGGTGCTTGAGTTATTTTTTTGAAAGTTGGATGATATTAACCGTAGACATAACAAAAATATTGAGTTTGATTTTTGGTGTAGGATACTTACCGTTGAGTTAACAGAAAAATATCGAATTGTATTAAGGTGGACTCTAATCTTTTATGATTACCTACGTACCCGGACTTCGGAATCAAAGTTAGCATAGTTAGAAATTGATAATTTTGTCCGTTTATGCATTTCATTTAAACCATGGTCCACGTCTAGAATTCTTTTGAATGTTTGGTGATATTAACCGTTACAAATAACGGGAGAAATTTGTATGGATGGACTCTAATCATTTTCGATTGCCAAGATTCCCGGATCTCGGGATCAAAGTCTCGCGTAGTTCAACATTGATAAATTTCGTTTGGATTTGCAATCCGTTTATATTCTACCGCTCGTGTTGAATTCTATTGAAAGTTTAGTGATATTGACCGTTAAGAATAACAAGAGAGGTTTTTTTTATTGGACTCGAATTACTATTTTTTCCCTACCTACTGGTATCTTGGGATAAAAGTCTGCAGGAGAGATTTTTTTTGTTGGACTCGAATTACTATTTTTGCCCTACTTACCGTATCTCGAGATGAAAGTCCGCGTATTTTAAAATTGGTAAATTTTGATTTATGCAATCAATTTATACTCAGTGTGCTTGAGTTATTTTTTTGAAAGTTGGATGATATTAACCGTAGACATAACATAAAATATTGAGTTTGATTTTTGGTGTAGGATACTTACCGTTGAGTTAACGTAAAAATATCGAATTGTATTAAGGTGGACTCTAATCTTTTATGATTACCTACGTACCCGGACTTCGGAATCAAAGTTAGCATAGTTAGAAATTGATAATTTCGTCCGTTTATGCATTTCATTTAAACCCGGTCCACGTCTAGAATTCTTTTGAATGTTTGGTGATATTAACCGTTACAAATAACGGGAGAAATTTGTATGGATGGACTCTAATCATTTCGATTGCCAAGATTCCCGGATCTCGGGATCAAAGTCTCGCGTAGTTCAACATTGATAAATTTCGTTTGGATTTGCAATCCGTTTATATTCTACTCGCTCGTGTTGAATTCTATTGAAAGTTTAGTGATATTGACCGTTACGAATAACGAGAGAGGTTTTTTTTATTGGACTCGAATTACTATTTTTTCCCTACCTACCGGTATCTCGGGATGAAAGTCTCAAGGGAGAGATTTTTTTTGTTGGACTCGAATTACTATTTTTGCCCTACTTACCGTATCTCAGATGAAAGTCCGCGTATTTTAAAATTGGTAAATTTTGATTTATGCAATCAATTTATACTCAGTGTGCTTGAGTTATTTTTTTGAAAGTTGGATGATATTAACCGTAGACATACGAAAAATATTGAGTTTGATTTTTGGTGTAGGATACTTACCGTTGAGTTAACCGTAAAAATATCGAATTGTATTAAGGTGGACTCTAATCTTTTATGATTACCTACGTACCCGGACTTCGGAATCAAAGTTAGCATAGTTAGAAATTGATAATTTTGTCCGTTTATGCATTTCATTTAAACCATGGTCCACGTCTAGAATTCTTTTGAATGTTTGGTGATATTAACCGTTACAAATAACGGGAGAAATTTGTATGGATGGACTCTAATCATTTCGATTGCCAAGATTCCCGGATCTCGGGATCAAAGTCTCGCGTAGTTCAACATTGATAAATTTTGTTTGGATTTGCAATCCGTTTATATTCTACTCGCTCGTGTTGAATTCTATTGAAAGTTTAGTGATATTGACCGTTACGAATAACGAGAGAGGTTTTTTTTATTGGACTCGAATTACTATTTTTTCCCTACCTACCGGTATCTCGGGATGAAAGTCTCAGGGAGAGATTTTTTTTGTTGGACTCGAATTACTATTTTTGCCCTACTTACCGTATCTCAGATGAAAGTCTCGCGTATTTTAAAATTGGTAAATTTTGATTTATGCAATCAATTTATACTCGTGTGCTTGAGTTATTTTTTTGAAAGTTGGATGATATTAACCGTAGACATAACGTAAAATATTGAGTTTGATTTTTGGTGTAGGATACTTACCGTTGAGTTAACCGAAAAATATCGAATTGTATTAAGGTGGACTCTAATCTTTTATGATTACCTACGTACCCGGACTTCGGAATCAAAGTTAGCATAGTTAGAAATTGATAATTTCGTCCGTTTATGCATTTCATTTAAACCCCGGTCCACGTGTAGAATTCTTTTGAATGTTTGGTGATATTAACCGTTACAAATAACGGGAGAAATTTGTATGGATGGACTCTAATCATTTCGATTGCCAAGATTCCCGGATCTCGGATCAAAGTTCGCGTAGTTCAAAATTGATAAATTTTGTTTGGGTTTGCAATCCGTTTATATTCTACCGCTCGTGTTGAATTCTTTTGAAAGTTTAGTGATATTGACCGTTACGAATAACGAGAGAGATTTTTTTTGTTGGACTCGAATTACTATTTTTTCCCTACCTACCGGTATCTTGGGATAAAAGTCTCAAGGGAGAGATTTTTTTTGTTGGACTCGAATTACTATTTTTGCCCTACTTACCGTATCTCGAGATGAAAGTCCGCGTATTTTAAAATTGGTAAATTTTGATTTATGCAATCAATTTATACTCAGTGTGCTTGAGTTATTTTTTTGAAAGTTGGATGATATTAACCGTAGACATAACATAAAATATTGAGTTTGATTTTTGGTGTAGGATACTTACCGTTGAGTTAACCGTAAAAATATCGAATTGTATTAAGGTGGACTCTAATCTTTTATGATTACCTACGTACCTGGACTTCGGAATCAAAGTTAGCATAGTTAGAAATTGATAATTTTGTCTGTTTATGCATTTCATTTAAACCATGGTCCACGTCTAGAATTCTTTTGAATGTTTGGTGATATTAACCGTTACAAATAACGGGAGAAATTTGTATGGATGGACTCTAATCATTTCGATTGCCAAGATTCCCGGATCTCGGATCAAAGTCCGCGTAGTTCAACATTGATAAATTCCGTTTGGATTTGCAATCCGTTTATATTCTACCGCTCGTGTTGAATTCTATTGAAAGTTTAGTGATATTGACCGTTACGAATAACGAGAGAGGTTTTTTTTATTGGACTCGAATTACTATTTTTTCCCTACCTACCGGTATCTTGGGATGAAAGTCTCATGGGAGAGATTTTTTTTGTTGGACTCGAATTACTATTTTTGCCCTACTTACCGTATCTCGAGATGAAAGTCCGCGTATTTTAAAATTGGTAAATTTTGATTTATGCAATCAATTTATACTCGTGTGCTTGAGTTATTTTTTTGAAAGTTGGATGATATTAACCGTAGACATAACATAAAATATTGAGTTTGATTTTTGGTGTAGGATACTTACCGTTGAGTTAACCGAAAAATATCGAATTGTATTAAGGTGGACTCT
The DNA here is from genome assembly GCA_030674075.2 of Linum usitatissimum. Classification (NCBI taxonomy): domain Eukaryota; kingdom Viridiplantae; phylum Streptophyta; class Magnoliopsida; order Malpighiales; family Linaceae; genus Linum; species Linum usitatissimum. The sequence goes on from JAUJYP020000848.1 coordinate 4,074,568, forward strand.
AATCTTTTATGATTACCTACGTACCCGGACTTCGGAATCAAAGTTAGCATAGTTAGAAATTGATAATTTCGTCCGTTTATGCATTTCATTTAAACCATGGTCCACGTGTAGAATTCTTTTGAATGTTTGGTGATATTAACCGTTACAAATAACGGGAGAAATTTGTATGGATGGACTCTAATCATTTCTCGATTGCCAAGATTCCCGGATCTCGGGATCAAAGTCTCGCGTAGTTCAACATTGATAAATTTCGTTTGGATTTGCAATCCGTTTATATTCTACTCGCTCGTGTTGAATTCTATTGAAAGTTTAGTGATATTGACCGTTACGAATAACGAGAGAGGTTTTTTTTATTGGACTCGAATTACTATTTTTTCCCTACCTACCGGTATCTTGGGATGAAAGTCTCAAGGGAGAGATTTTTTTTGTTGGACTCGAATTACTATTTTTGCCCTACTTACCGTATCTCAGGATGAAAGTCTGCGTATTTTAAAATTGGTAAATTTTGATTTATGCAATCAATTTATACTCAGGTGCTTGAGTTATTTTTTTGAAAGTTGGATGATATTAACCGTAGACATAACAGAAAATATTGAGTTTGATTTTTGGTGTAGGATACTTACCGTTGAGTTAACAGAAAAATATCGAATTGTATTAAGGTGGACTCTAATCTTTTATGATTACCTACGTACCCGGACTTCGGAATCAAAGTTAGCATAGTTAGAAATTGATAATTTTGTCCGTTTATGCATTTCATTTAAACCATGGTCCACGTCTAGAATTCTTTTGAATGTTTGGTGATATTAACCGTTACAAATAACGGGAGAAATTTGTATGGATGGACTCTAATCATTTTCGATTGCCAAGATTCCCGGATCTCGGATCAAAGTCCGCGTAGTTCAACATTGATAAATTCCGTTTGGATTTGCAATCCGTTTATATTCTACCGCTCGTGTTGAATTCTATTGAAAGTTTAGTGATATTGACCGTTACGAATAACGAGAGAGGTTTTTTTTATTGGACTCGAATTACTATTTTTTCCCTACCTACCGGTATCTCGGGATGAAAGTCTCGGGAGAGATTTTTTTTGTTGGACTCGAATTACTATTTTTGCCCTACTTACCGGTATCTCGAGATGAAAGTCCGCGTATTTTAAAATTGGTAAATTTTGATTTATGCAATCAATTTATACTCGTGTGCTTGAGTTATTTTTTTGAAAGTTGGATGATATTAACCGTAGACATAACAAAAAATATTGAGTTTGATTTTTGGTGTAGGATACTTACCGTTGAGTTAACCGAAAAATATCGAATTGTATTAAGGTGGACTCTAATCTTTTATGATTACCTACGTACCAGGACTTCGGAATCAAAGTTAGCATAGTTTGAAATTGATAATTTCGTCCGTTTATGCATTTCATTTAAACCATGGTCCACGTGTAGAATTCTTTTGAATGTTTGGTGATATTAACCGTTACAAATAACGGGAGAAATTTGTATGGATGGACTCTAATCATTTCGATTGCCAAGATTCCCGGATCTCGGGATCAAAGTCCGCGTAGTTCAACATTGATAAATTCCGTTTGGATTTGCAATCCGTTTATATTCTACCGCTCGTGTTGAATTCTATTGAAAGTTTAGTGATATTGACCGTTACGAATAACGAGAGAGGTTTTTTTTATTGGACTCGAATTACTATTTTTTCCCTACCTACCGGTATCTTGGGATGAAAGTCTCGCGGGAGAGATTTTTTTTGTTGGACTCGAATTACTATTTTTGCCCTACTTACCGGTATCTCAGATGAAAGTCCGCGTATTTTAAAATTGGTAAATTTTGATTTATGCAATCCATTTATACTCAGTGTGCTTGAGTTATTTTTTTGAAAGTTGGATGATATTAACCGTAGACATAACATAAAATATTGAGTTTGATTTTTGGTGTAGGATACTTACCGTTGAGTTAACCGTAAAAATATCGAATTGTATTAAGGTGGACTCTAATCTTTTATGATTACCTACGTACCTGGACTTCGGAATCAAAGTTAGCATAGTTAGAAATTGATAATTTTGTCTGTTTATGCATTTCATTTAAACCATGGTCCACGTCTAGAATTCTTTTGAATGTTTGGTGATATTAACCGTTACAAATAACGGGAGAAATTTGTATGGATGGACTCTAATCATTTCGATTGCCAAGATTCCCGGATCTCGGGATCAAAGTCCGCGTAGTTCAACATTGATAAATTTCGTTTGGATTTGCAATCCGTTTATATTCTACCGCTCGTGTTGAATTCTATTGAAAGTTTAGTGATATTGACCGTTACGAATAACGAGAGAGGTTTTTTTTATTGGACTCGAATTACTATTTTTTCCCTACCTACTGGTATCTCGGGATGAAAGTCTGTGGGAGAGATTTTTTTTGTTGGACTCGAATTACTATTTTTGCCCTACTTACCGTATCTCAGATGAAAGTCTGCGTATTTTAAAATTGGTAAATTTTGATTTATGCAATCAATTTATACTCAGGTGCTTGAGTTATTTTTTTGAAAGTTGGATGATATTAACCGTAGACATAACATAAAATATTGAGTTTGATTTTTGGTGTAGGATACTTACCGTTGAGTTAACGTAAAAATATCGAATTGTATTAAGGTGGACTCTAATCTTTTATGATTACCTACGTACCCGGACTTCGGAATCAAAGTTAGCATAGTTAGAAATTGATAATTTTGTCCGTTTATGCATTTCATTTAAACCATGGTCCACGTCTAGAATTCTTTTGAATGTTTGGTGATATTAACCGTTACAAATAACGGGAGAAATTTGTATGGATGGACTCTAATCATTTCGATTGCCAAGATTCCCGGATCTCGGGATCAAAGTCCGCGTAGTTCAACATTGATAAATTCCGTTTGGATTTGCAATCCGTTTATATTCTACCGCTCGTGTTGAATTCTATTGAAAGTTTAGTGATATTGACCGTTACGAATAACGAGAGAGGTTTTTTTTATTGGACTCGAATTACTATTTTTTCCCTACCTACCGGTATCTCGGGATGAAAGTCTCGCGGGAGAGATTTTTTTTGTTGGACTCGAATTACTATTTTTGCCCTACTTACCGGTATCTCGAGATGAAAGTCCGCGTATTTTAAAATTGGTAAATTTTGATTTATGCAATCAATTTATACTCAGTGTGCTTGAGTTATTTTTTTGAAAGTTGGATGATATTAACCGTAGACATAACATAAAATATTGAGTTTGATTTTTGGTGTAGGATACTTACCGTTGAGTTAACCGAAAAATATCGAATTGTATTAAGGTGGACTCTAATCTTTTATGATTACCTACGTACCTGGACTTCGGAATCAAAGTTAGCATAGTTAGAAATTGATAATTTTGTCTGTTTATGCATTTCATTTAAACCATGGTCCACGTCTAGAATTCTTTTGAATGTTTGGTGATATTAACCGTTACAAATAACGGGAGAAATTTGTATGGATGGACTCTAATCATTTCGATTGCCAAGATTCCCGGATCTCGGGATCAAAGTCGCGTAGTTCAACATTGATAAATTTCCGTTTGGATTTGCAATCCGTTTATATTCTACCGCTCGTGTTGAATTCTATTGAAAGTTTAGTGATATTGACCGTTACGAATAACGAGAGAGGTTTTTTTTATTGGACTCGAATTACTATTTTTTCCCTACCTACCGGTATCTCGGGATGAAAGTCTCGCGGGAGAGATTTTTTTTGTTGGACTCGAATTACTATTTTTGCCCTACTTACCGTATCTCAGATGAAAGTCTGCGTATTTTAAAATTGGTAAATTTTGATTTATGCAATCAATTTATACTCAGGTGCTTGAGTTATTTTTTTGAAAGTTGGATGATATTAACCGTAGACATAACATAAAATATTGAGTTTGATTTTTGGTGTAGGATACTTACCGTTGAGTTAACAGAAAAATATCGAATTGTATTAAGGTGGACTCTAATCTTTTATGATTACCTACGTACCCGGACTTCGGAATCAAAGTTAGCATAGTTAGAAATTGATAATTTTGTCCGTTTATGCATTTCATTTAAACCATGGTCCACGTCTAGAATTCTTTTGAATGTTTGGTGATATTAACCGTTACAAATAACGGGAGAAATTTGTATGGATGGACTCTAATCATTTTCGATTGCCAAGATTCCCGGATCTCGGGATCAAAGTCCGCGTAGTTCAACATTGATAAATTTCGTTTGGATTTGCAATCCGTTTATATTCTACTCGCTCGTGTTGAATTCTATTGAAAGTTTAGTGATATTGACCGTTACGAATAACGAGAGAGGTTTTTTTTATTGGACTCGAATTACTATTTTTTCCCTACCTACCGGTATCTCGGGATGAAAGTCTCATGGGAGAGATTTTTTTTGTTGGACTCGAATTACTATTTTTGCCCTACTTACCGTATCTCAGATGAAAGTCCGCGTATTTTAAAATTGGTAAATTTTGATTTATGCAATCAATTTATACTCAGTGTGCTTGAGTTATTTTTTTGAAAGTTGGATGATATTAACCGTAGACATAACGAAAAATATTGAGTTTGATTTTTGGTGTAGGATACTTACCGTTGAGTTAACCGTAAAAATATCGAATTGTATTAAGGTGGACTCTAATCTTTTATGATTACCTACGTACCCGGACTTCGGAATCAAAGTTAGCATAGTTAGAAATTGATAATTTCGTCTGTTTATGCATTTCATTTAAACCATGGTCCACGTGTAGAATTCTTTTGAATGTTTGGTGATATTAACCGTTACAAATAACGGGAGAAATTTGTATGGATGGACTCTAATCATTTCGATTGCCAACATTCCCGGATCTCGGATCAAAGTCCGCGTAGTTCAAAATTGATAAATTTTGTTTGGGTTTGCAATCCGTTTATATTCTACTCGCTCGTGTTGAATTCTTTTGAAAGTTTAGTGATATTGACCGTTACGAATAACGAGAGAGATTTTTTTTTGTTGGACTCGAATTACTATTTTTTCCCTACCTACTGGTATCTCGGGATGAAAGTCTGCGGGAGAGATTTTTTTTGTTGGACTCGAATTACTATTTTTGCCCTACTTAACGGTATCTCAGATGAAAGTCTGCGTATTTTAAAATTGGTAAATTTTGATTTATGCAATCAATTTATACTCAGGTGCTTGAGTTATTTTTTTGAAAGTTGGATGATATTAACCGTAGACATAACATAAAATATTGAGTTTGATTTTTGGTGTAGGATACTTACCGTTGAGTTAACATAAAAAATATCGAATTGTATTAAGGTGGACTCTAATCTTTTATGATTACCTACGTACCTGGACTTCGGAATCAAAGTTAGCATAGTTAGAAATTGATAATTTTGTCTGTTTATGCATTTCATTTAAACCATGGTCCACGTCTAGAATTCTTTTGAATGTTTGGTGATATTAACCGTTACAAATAACGGGAGAAATTTGTATGGATGGACTCTAATCATTTCGATTGCCAAGATTCCCGGATCTCGGGATCAAAGTCCGCGTAGTTCAACATTGATAAATTTCGTTTGGATTTGCAATCCGTTTATATTCTACCGCTCGTGTTGAATTCTATTGAAAGTTTAGTGATATTGACCGTTACGAATAACGAGAGAGGTTTTTTTTATTGGACTCGAATTACTATTTTTTCCCTACCTACCGGTATCTCGGGATGAAAGTCTCAGGGAGAGATTTTTTTTGTTGGACTCGAATTACTATTTTTGCCCTACTTACCGTATCTCAGGATGAAAGTCTGCGTATTTTAAAATTGGTAAATTTTGATTTATGCAATCAATTTATACTCAGGTGCTTGAGTTATTTTTTTGAAAGTTGGATGATATTAACCGTAGACATAACATAAAATATTGAGTTTGATTTTTGGTGTAGGATACTTACCGTTGAGTTACCGAAAAATATCGAATTGTATTAAGGTGGACTCTAATCTTTTATGATTACCTACGTACCCGGACTTCGGAATCAAAGTTAGCATAGTTAGAAATTGATAATTTGTTTGTTTATGCATTTCATTTAAACCATGGTCCACGTCTAGAATTCTTTTGAATGTTTGGTGATATTAACCGTTACAAATAACGGGAGAAATTTGTATGGATGGACTCTAATCATTTCGATTGCCAAGATTCCCGGATCTCGGGATCAAAGTCTCGCGTAGTTCAACATTGATAAATTTCGTTTGGATTTGCAATCCGTTTATATTCTACTCGCTCGTGTTGAATTCTATTGAAAGTTTAGTGATATTGACCGTTACGAATAACGAGAGAGGTTTTTTTTATTGGACTCGAATTACTATTTTTTCCCTACCTACCGGTATCTCGGGATGAAAGTCTCGCGGGAGAGATTTTTTTTGTTGGACTCGAATTACTATTTTTGCCCTACTTACCGTATCTCAGATGAAAGTCCGCGTATTTTAAAATTGGTAAATTTTGATTTATGCAATCAATTTATACTCAGGTGCTTGAGTTATTTTTTTGAAAGTTGGATGATATTAACCGTAGACATAACGTAAAATATTGAGTTTGATTTTTTGTGTAGGATACTTACCATTGAGTTAACCGAAAAATATCGAATTGTATTAAGGTGGACTCTAATCTTTTATGATTACCTACGTACCTGGACTTCGGAATCAAAGTTAGCATAGTTAGAAATTGATAATTTTGTCTGTTTATGCATTTCATTTAAACCATGGTCCACGTCTAGAATTCTTTTGAATGTTTGGTGATATTAACCGTTACAAATAACGGGAGAAATTTGTATGGATGGACTCTAATCATTTCTGATTGCCAAGATTCCCGGATCTCGGATCAAAGTCCGCGTAGTTCAACATTGATAAATTTTGTTTGGATTTGCAATCCGTTTATATTCTACTGCTCGTGTTGAATTCTATTGAAAGTTTAGTGATATTGACCGTTACGAATAACGAGAGAGGTTTTTTTTTATTGGACTCGAATTACTATTTTTTCCCTACCTACCGGTATCTCGGGATGAAAGTCTCATGGGAGAGATTTTTTTTGTTGGACTCGAATTACTATTTTTGCCCTACTTACCGATATATCAGGATTAAAGTCTGCGTATTTTAAAATAGGTAAATTTTGATTTATGCAATCAATTTATACTTAGGTGCTTGAGTTATTTTTTTGAAAGTTGGATGATATTAACCGTAGACATAAAAAAATATTGAGTTTGATTTTTGGTGTAGGATACTTACCGTTGAGTTACCGTAAAAATATCGAATTGTATTAAGGTGGACTCTAATCTTTTATGATTACCTACGTACCTGGACTTCGGAATCAAAGTTAGCATAGTTAGAAATTGATAATTTTGTCTGTTTATGCATTTCATTTAAACCATGGTCCACGTCTAGAATTCTTTTGAATGTTTGGTGATATTAACCGTTACAAATAACGGGAGAAATTTGTATGGATGGACTCTAATCATTTCTGATTGCCAAGATTCCCCGGATCTCGGGATCAAAGTCTCGCGTAGTTCAACATTGATAAATTTTCGTTTGGATTTGCAATCCGTTTATATTCTACCGCTCGTGTTGAATTCTATTGAAAGTTTAGTGATATTGACCGTTACGAATAACGAGAGAGGTTTTTTTTATTGGACTCGAATTACTATTTTTTCCCTACCTACCGGTATCTCGGGATGAAAGTCTCGCGGGAGAGATTTTTTTTGTTGGACTCGAATTACTATTTTTGCCCTACTTACCGTATCTCGAGATGAAAGTCCGCGTATTTTAAAATTGGTAAATTTTGATTTATGCAATCCATTTATACTCAGTGTGCTTGAGTTATTTTTTTGAAAGTTGGATGATATTAACCGTAGACATAACGTAAAATATTGAGTTTGATTTTTGGTGTAGGATACTTACCGTTGAGTTACCGTAAAAATATCGAATTGTATTAAGGTGGACTCTAATCTTTTATGATTACCTACGTACCTGGACTTCGGAATCAAAGTTAGCATAGTTAGAAATTGATAATTTTGTCTGTTTATGCATTTCATTTAAACCATGGTCCACGTCTAGAATTCTTTTGAATGTTTGGTGATATTAACCGTTACAAATAACGGGAGAAATTTGTATGGATGGTCTCTAATCATTTTCGATTGCCAAGATTCCCGGATCTCGGATCAAAGTCCGCGTAGTTCAACATTGATAAATTTCGTTTGGATTTGCAATCCGTTTATATTCTACTCGCTCGTGTTGAATTCTATTGAAAGTTTAGTGATATTGACCGTTACGAATAACGAGAGAGATTTTTTTTATTGGACTCGAATTACTATTTTTTCCCTACCTACCGGTATCTCGGGATGAAAGTCTCGCGGGAGAGATTTTTTTTGTTGGACTCGAATTACTATTTTTGCCCTACTTACCGTATCTCAGATGAAAGTCTGCGTATTTTAAAATTGGTAAATTTTGATTTATGCAATCAATTTATACTCAGGTGCTTGAGTTATTTTTTTGAAAGTTGGATGATATTAACCGTAGACATAACATAAAATATTGAGTTTGATTTTTGGTGTAGGATACTTACCGTTGAGTTAACAGAAAAATATCGAATTGTATTAAGGTGGACTCTAATCTTTTATGATTACCTACGTACCAGGACTTCGGAATCAAAGTTAGCATAGTTAGAAATTGATAATTTCGTCTGTTTATGCATTTCATTTAAACCATGGTCCACGTGTAGAATTCTTTTGAATGTTTGGTGATATTAACCGTTACAAATAACGGGAGAAATTTGTATGGATGGACTCTAATCATTTCGATTGCCAAGATTCCCGGATCTCGGATCAAAGTCCGCGTAGTTCAACATTGATAAATTTCGTTTGGATTTGCAATCCGTTTATATTCTACCGCTCGTGTTGAATTCTATTGAAAGTTTAGTGATATTGACCGTTACGAATAACGAGAGAGGTTTTTTTTATTGGACTCGAATTACTATTTTTTCCCTACCTACCGGTATCTCGGGATGAAAGTCTCATGGAGAGATTTTTTTTGTTGGACTCGAATTACTATTTTTGCCCTACTTACCGTATCTCAGATGAAAGTCCGCGTATTTTAAAATTGGTAAATTTTGATTTATGCAATCCATTTATACTCGTGTGCTTGAGTTATTTTTTTGAAAGTTGGATGATATTAACCGTAGACATAACGTAAAATATTGAGTTTGATTTTTGGTGTAGGATACTTACCGTTGAGTTAACCGAAAAATATCGAATTGTATTAAGGTGGACTCTAATCTTTTATGATTACCTACGTACCCGGACTTCGGAATCAAAGTTAGCATAGTTAGAAATTGATAATTTCGTCTGTTTATGCATTTCATTTAAACCATGGTCCACGTCTAGAATTCTTTTGAATGTTTGGTGATATTAACCGTTACAAATAACGGGAGAAATTTGTATGGATGGACTCTAATCATTTCTGATTGCCAATATTCCCGGATCTCGGATCAAAGTCTCGCGTAGTTCAAAATTGATAAATTTTGTTTGGGTTTGCAATCCGTTTATATTCTACTGCTCGTGTTGAATTCTTTTGAAAGTTTAGTGATATTGACCGTTACGAATAACGAGAGAGATTTTTTTTATTGGACTCGAATTACTATTTTTTCCCTACCTACCGGTATCTGGGATGAAAGTCTTGCGGGAGAGATTTTTTTTGTTGGACTCGAATTACTATTTTTGCCCTACTTACCGTATCTCGAGATGAAAGTCTGCGTATTTTAAAATTGGTAAATTTTGATTTATGCAATCAATTTATACTCGTGTGCTTGAGTTATTTTTTTGAAAGTTGGATGATATTAACCGTAGACATAACAGTAAAATATTGAGTTTGATTTTTGGTGTAGGATACTTACCGTTGAGTTACCGTAAAAATATCGAATTGTATTAAGGTGGACTCTAATCTTTTATGATTACCTACGTACCCGGACTTCGGAATCAAAGTTAGCATAGTTAGAAATTGATAATTTCGTCTGTTTATGCATTTCATTTAAACCATGGTCCACGTGTAGAATTCTTTTGAATGTTTGGTGATATTAACCGTTACAAATAACGGGAGAAATTTGTATGGATGGACTCTAATCATTTCGATTGCCAACATTCCCGGATCTCGGATCAAAGTCCGCGTAGTTCAACATTGATAAATTTTGTTTGGATTTGCAATCCGTTTATATTCTACTGCTCGTGTTGAATTCTTTTGAAAGTTTAGTGATATTGACCGTTACGAATAACGAGAGAGGTTTTTTTTTATTGGACTCGAATTACTATTTTTTCCCTACCTACCGGTATCTTGGGATGAAAGTCTCGCGGGAGAGATTTTTTTTGTTGGACTCGAATTACTATTTTTGCCCTACTTACCGTATCTCGAGATGAAAGTCCGCGTATTTTAAAATTGGTAAATTTTGATTTATGCAATCAATTTATACTCAGTGTGCTTGAGTTATTTTTTTGAAAGTTGGATGATATTAACCGTAGACATAACGTAAAAATATTGAGTTTGATTTTTTGTGTAGGATACTTACCATTGAGTTAACCGAAAAATATCGAATTGTATTAAGGTGGACTCTAATCTTTTATGATTACCTACGTACCTGGACTTCGGAATCAAAGTTAGCATAGTTAGAAATTGATAATTTTGTCTGTTTATGCATTTCATTTAAACCCTGGTCCACGTCTAGAATTCTTTTGAATGTTTGGTGATATTAACCGTTACAAATAACGGGAGAAATTTGTATGGATGGACTCTAATCATTTCTGATTGCCAAGATTCCCGGATCTCGGATCAAAGTCCGCGTAGTTCAACATTGATAAATTTCGTTTGGATTTGCAATCCGTTTATATTCTACTGCTCGTGTTGAATTCTATTGAAAGTTTAGTGATATTGACCGTTAAGAATAACAAGAGAGGTTTTTTTTATTGGACTCGAATTACTATTTTTTCCCTACCTACTGGTATCTTGGGATAAAAGTCTGCGGGAGAGATTTTTTTTGTTGGACTCGAATTACTATTTTTGCCCTACTTACCGTATCTCAGATGAAAGTCTCGCGTATTTTAAAATTGGTAAATTTTGATTTATGCAATCCATTTATACTGTGTGCTTGAGTTATTTTTTTGAAAGTTGGATGATATTAACCGTAGACATAACGTAAAATATTGAGTTTGATTTTTGGTGTAGGATACTTACCGTTGAGTTAACCAAAAATATCGAATTGTATTAAGGTGGACTCTAATCTTTTATGATTACCTACGTACCCGGACTTCGGAATCAAAGTTAGCATAGTTAGAAATTGATAATTTTGTCTGTTTATGCATTTCATTTAAACCATGGTCCACGTGTAGAATTCTTTTGAATGTTTGGTGATATTAACCGTTACAAATAACGGGAGAAATTTGTATGGATGGACTCTAATCATTTCGATTGCCAACATTCCCGGATCTCGGATCAAAGTCCGCGTAGTTCAACATTGATAAATTTCCGTTTGGATTTGCAATCCGTTTATATTCTACCGCTCGTGTTGAATTCTATTGAAAGTTTAGTGATATTGACCGTTACGAATAACGAGAGAGATTTTTTTTATTGGACTCGAATTACTATTTTTTCCCTACCTACCGGTATCTCGGGATGAAAGTCTCGGGAGAGATTTTTTTTGTTGGACTCGAATTACTATTTTTGCCCTACTTACCGTATCTCAGATGAAAGTCCGCGTATTTTAAAATTGGTAAATTTTGATTTATGCAATCAATTTATACTCAGTGTGCTTGAGTTATTTTTTTGAAAGTTGGATGATATTAACCGTAGACATAACAAAAAATATTGAGTTTGATTTTTGGTGTAGGATACTTACCGTTGAGTTACCGTAAAAATATCGAATTGTATTAAGGTGGACTCTAATCTTTTATGATTACCTACGTACCCGGACTTCGGAATCAAAGTTAGCATAGTTAGAAATTGATAATTTTGTCTGTTTATGCATTTCATTTAAACCATGGTCCACGTGTAGAATTCTTTTGAATGTTTGGTGATATTAACCGTTACAAATAACGGGAGAAATTTGTATGGATGGACTCTAATCATTTCTGATTGCCAACATTCCCGGATCTCGGGATCAAAGTCTGCGTAGTTCAAAATTGATAAATTCTGTTTGGATTTGCAATCCGTTTATATTCTACTGCTCGTGTTGAATTCTTTTGAAAGTTTAGTGATATTGACCGTTACGAATAACGAGAGAGATTTTTTTTATTGGACTCGAATTACTATTTTTTCCCTACCTACTGGTATCTCGGGATGAAAGTCTGCGGGAGAGATTTTTTTTGTTGGACTCGAATTACTATTTTTGCCCTACTTACCGGTATCTCGAGATGAAAGTCTGCGTATTTTAAAATTGGTAAATTTTGATTTATGCAATCAATTTATACTCAGTGTGCTTGAGTTATTTTTTTGAAAGTTGGATGATATTAACCGTAGACATAACAGTAAAATATTGAGTTTGATTTTTGGTGTAGGATACTTACCGTTGAGTTACCGTAAAAATATCGAATTGTATTAAGGTGGACTCTAATCTTTTATGATTACCTACGTACCTGGACTTCGGAATCAAAGTTAGCATAGTTAGAAATTGATAATTTTGTCTGTTTATGCATTTCATTTAAACCATGGTCCACGTCTAGAATTCTTTTGAATGTTTGGTGATATTAACCGTTACAAATAACGGGAGAAATTTGTATGGATGGACTCTAATCATTTCTGATTGCCAAGATTCCTGGATCTCGGATCAAAGTCTCGCGTAGTTCAACATTGATAAATTTCGTTTGGATTTGCAATCCGTTTATATTCTACTCGCTCGTGTTGAATTCTATTGAAAGTTTAGTGATATTGACCGTTACGAATAACGAGAGAGGTTTTTTTTATTGGACTCGAATTACTATTTTTTCCCTACCTACCGGTATCTCGGGATGAAAGTCTCGCGGGAGAGATTTTTTTTGTTGGACTCGAATTACTATTTTTGCCCTACTTACCGTATCTCGAGATGAAAGTCCGCGTATTTTAAAATTGGTAAATTTTGATTTATGCAATCAATTTATACTGTGTGCTTGAGTTATTTTTTTGAAAGTTGGATGATATTAACCGTAGACATAATTTAAAATATTGAGTTTGATTTTTGGTGTAGGATACTTACCGTTGAGTTAACCGAAAAATATCGAATTGTATTAAGGTGGACTCTAATCTTTTATGATTATCTACGTACCCGGACTTCGGAATCAAAGTTAGCATAGTTAGAAATTGATAATTTTGTATGTTTATGCATTTCATTTAAACCATGGTCCACGTCTAGAATTCTTTTGAATGTTTGGTGATATTAACCGTTACAAATAACGGGAGAAATTTGTATGGATGGACTCTAATCATTTCTGATTGCCAACATTCCCGGATCTCGGGATCAAAGTCCGCGTAGTTCAACATTGATAAATTTCGTTTGGATTTGCAATCCGTTTATATTCTACCGCTCGTGTTGAATTCTATTGAAAGTTTAGTGATATTGACCGTTACGAATAACGAGAGAGGTTTTTTTTATTGGACTCGAATTACTATTTTTTCCCTACCTACCGGTATCTTGGGATGAAAGTCTCGCGGGAGAGATTTTTTTTGTTGGACTCGAATTACTATTTTTGCCCTACTTACCGTATCTCAGATGAAAGTCTGCGTATTTTAAAATTGGTAAATTTTGATTTATGCAATCAATTTATACTCGTGTGCTTGAGTTATTTTTTTGAAAGTTGGATGATATTAACCGTAGACATAACAAAAATATTGAGTTTGATTTTTGGTGTAGGATACTTACCGTTGAGTTAACGTAAAAATATCGAATTGTATTAAGGTGGACTCTAATCTTTTATGATTACCTACGTACCCGGACTTCGGAATCAAAGTTAGCATAGTTAGAAATTGATAATTTTGTCTGTTTATGCATTTCATTTAAACCCTGGTCCACGTGTAGAATTCTTTTGAATGTTTGGTGATATTAACCGTTACAAATAACGGGAGAAATTTGTATGGATGGACTCTAATCATTTCGATTGCCAACATTCCCGGATCTCGGGATCAAAGTCCGCGTAGTTCAACATTGATAAATTTTGTTTGGATTTGCAATCCGTTTATATTTCCTACCGCTCGTGTTGAATTCTATTGAAAGTTTAGTGATATTGACCGTTACGAATAACGAGAGAGGTTTTTTTTATTGACTCGAATTACTATTTTTTCCCTACCTACCGGTATCTCGGGATGAAAGTCTCATGGGAGAGATTTTTTTTGTTGGACTCGAATTACTATTTTTGCCCTACTTACCGGTATCTCAAGATGAAAGTCCGCGTATTTTAAAATTGGTAAATTTTGATTTATGCAATCCATTTATACTCAGTGTGCTTGAGTTATTTTTTTGAAAGTTGGATGATATTAACCGTAGACATAACGTAAAATATTGAGTTTGATTTTTGGTGTAGGATACTTACCGTTGAGTTAACAGTAAAAATATCGAATTGTATTAAGGTGGACTCTAATCTTTTATGATTACCTACGTACCTGGACTTCGGAATCAAAGTTAGCATAGTTAGAAATTGATAATTTTGTCTGTTTATGCATTTCATTTAAACCATGGTCCACGTCTAGAATTCTTTTGAATGTTTGGTGATATTAACCGTTACAAATAACGGGAGAAATTTGTATGGATGGACTCTAATCATTTCGATTGCCAACATTCCCGGATCTCGGATCAAAGTCCGCGTAGTTCAACATTGATAAATTTCGTTTGGATTTGCAATCCGTTTATATTCTACTACTCGTGTTGAATTCTTTTGAAAGTTTAGTGATATTGACCGTTACGAATAACGAGAGAGGTTTTTTTTATTGGACTCGAATTACTATTTTTTCCCTACCTACCGGTATCTCGGGATGAAAGTCTCATGGGAGAGATTTTTTTTGTTGGACTCGAATTACTATTTTTGCCCTACTTACCGTATCTCAGATGAAAGTCCGCGTATTTTAAAATTGGTAAATTTTGATTTATGCAATCCATTTATACTCAGTGTGCTTGAGTTATTTTTTTGAAAGTTGGATGATATTAACCGTAGACATAACATAAAATATTGAGTTTGATTTTTGGTGTAGGATACTTACCGTTGAGTTACCGTAAAAATATCGAATTGTATTAAGGTTGACTCTAATCTTTTATGATTACCTACGTACCCGGACTTCGGAATCAAAGTTAGCATAGTTAGAAATTGATAATTTTGTATGTTTATGCATTTCATTTAAACCATGGTCCACGTCTAGAATTCTTTTGAATGTTTGGTGATATTAACCGTTACAAATAACGGGAGAAATTTGTATGGATGGACTCTAATCATTTCGATTGCCAACATTCCCGGATCTCGGGATCAAAGTCTCGCGTAGTTCAACATTGATAAATTTTGTTTGGATTTGCAATCCGTTTATATTCTACCGCTCGTGTTGAATTCTATTGAAAGTTTAGTGATATTGACCGTTACGAATAACGAGAGAGGTTTTTTTTATTGGACTCGAATTACTATTTTTTCCCTACCTACCGGTATCTCGGGATGAAAGTCTCAGGGAGAGATTTTTTTTGTTGGACTCGAATTACTATTTTTGCCCTACTTACCGTATCTCAAGATGAAAGTCTCGCGTATTTTAAAATTGGTAAATTTTGATTTATGCAATCCATTTATACTCAGTGCGCTTGAGTTATTTTTTTGAAAGTTGGATGATATTAACCGTAGACATAACGTAAAATATTGAGTTTGATTTTTGGTGTAGGATACTTACCGTTGAGTTAACGTAAAAATATCGAATTGTATTAAGGTGGACTCTAATCTTTTATGATTACCTACGTACCCGGACTTCGGAATCAAAGTTAGCATAGTTAGAAATTGATAATTTTGTATGTTTATGCATTTCATTTAAACCATGGTCCACGTCTAGAATTCTTTTGAATGTTTGGTGATATTAACCGTTACAAATAACGGGAGAAATTTGTATGGATGGACTCTAATCATTTCGATTGCCAACATTCCCGGATCTCGGGATCAAAGTCCGCGTAGTTCAACATTGATAAATTTTGTTTGGATTTGCAATCCGTTTATATTCTACTCGCTCGTGTTGAATTCTATTGAAAGTTTAGTGATATTGACCGTTACGAATAACGAGAGAGATTTTTTTTTATTGGACTCGAATTACTATTTTTTCCCTACCTACCGGTATCTTGGGATGAAAGTCTCGCGGGAGAGATTTTTTTTGTTGGACTCGAATTACTATTTTTGCCCTACTTACCGGTATCTCAGGATGAAAGTCTGCGTATTTTAAAATTGGTAAATTTTGATTTATGCAATCCATTTATACTCAGGCGCTTGAGTTATTTTTTTGAAAGTTGGATGATATTAACCGTAGACATAACATAAAATATTGAGTTTGATTTTTGGTGTAGGATACTTACCGTTGAGTTAACATAAAAATATCGAATTGTATTAAGGTGGACTCTAATCTTTTATGATTACCTACGTACCTGGACTTCGGAATCAAAGTTAGCATAGTTAGAAATTGATAATTTTGTTTGTTTATGCATTTCATTTAAACCATGGTCCACGTGTAGAATTCTTTTGAATGTTTGGTGATATTAACCGTTACAAATAACGGGAGAAATTTGTATGGATGGACTCTAATCATTTCGATTGCCAACATTCCCGGATCTCGGGATCAAAGTCTCGCGTAGTTCAACATTGATAAATTTTGTTTGGATTTGCAATCCGTTTATATTCTACCGCTCGTGTTGAATTCTATTGAAAGTTTAGTGATATTGACCGTTACGAATAACGAGAGAGGTTTTTTTTATTGGACTCGAATTACTATTTTTTCCCTACCTACCGGTATCTCGGGATGAAAGTCCGCGGGAGAGATTTTTTTTGTTGGACTCGAATTACTATTTTTGCCCTACTTACCGTATCTCAGATGAAAGTCCGCGTATTTTAAAATTGGTAAATTTTGATTTATGCAATCTATTTATACTCGGGCGCTTGAGTTATTTTTTTGAAAGTTGGATGATATTAACCGTAGACATAACAGTAAAATATTGAGTTTGATTTTTGGTGTAGGATACTTACCGTTGAGTTACCGTAAAAATATCGAATTGTATTAAGGTGGACTCTAATCTTTTATGATTACCTACGTACCCGGACTTCGGAATCAAAGTTAGCATAGTTAGAAATTGATAATTTCGTTTGTTTATGCATTTCATTTATACCCAGGTCCACGTGTAGAATTCTTTTGAATGTTTGGTGATATTAACCGTTACAAATAACGGGAGAAATTTGTATGGATGGACTCTAATCATTTCTGATTGCCAACATTCCCGGATCTCGGGATCAAAGTCTGCGTAGTTCAAAAATGATAAATTTTGTTTGGGTTTGCAATCCGTTTATATTCTACTACTCGTGTTGAATTCTTTTGAAAGTTTAGTGATATTGACCGTTACGAATAACGAGAGAGATTTTTTTTATTGGACTCGAATTACTATTTTTTCCCTACCTACCGGTATCTTGGGATGAAAGTCTCATGCGGGAGAGATTTTTTTTGTTGGACTCGAATTACTATTTTTGCCCTACTTACCGTATCTCAGGATGAAAGTCTGCGTATTTTAAAATTGGTAAATTTTGATTTATGCAATCAATTTATACTCAGGTGCTTGAGTTATTTTTTTGAAAGTTGGATGATATTAACCGTAGACATAACATAAAATATTGAGTTTGATTTTTGGTGTAGGATACATACCGTTGAGTTAACGTAAAAATATCGAATTGTATTAAGGTGGACTCTAATCTTTTATGATTACCTACGTACCCGGACTTCGGAATCAAAGTTAGCATAGTTAGAAATTGATAATTTTGTATGTTTATGCATTTCATTTAAACCATGGTCCACGTCTAGAATTCTTTTGAATGTTTGGTGATATTAACCGTTACAAATAACGGGAGAAATTTGTATGGATGGACTCTAATCATTTCGATTGCCAACATTCCCGGATCTCGGATCAAAGTCTCGCGTAGTTCAACATTGATAAATTCCGTTTGGATTTGCAATCCGTTTATATTCTACCGCTCGTGTTGAATTCTATTGAAAGTTTAGTGATATTGACCGTTACGAATAACGAGAGAGGTTTTTTTTATTGGACTCGAATTACTATTTTTTCCCTACCTACTGGTATCTCGGGATGAAAGTCTGTGGGAGAGATTTTTTTTGTTGGACTCGAATTACTATTTTTGCCCTACTTACCGGTATCTCAGATGAAAGTCCGCGTATTTTAAAATTGGTAAATTTTGATTTATGCAATCCATTTATACTCGTGCGCTTGAGTTATTTTTTTGAAAGTTGGATGATATTAACCGTAGACATAACGTAAAATATTGAGTTTGATTTTTGGTGTAGGATACTTACCGTTGAGTTAACATAAAAATATCGAATTGTATTAAGGTGGACTCTAATCTTTTATGATTACCTACGTACCCGGACTTCGGAATCAAAGTTAGCATAGTTAGAAATTGATAATTTTGTATGTTTATGCATTTCATTTAAACCATGGTCCACGTCTAGAATTCTTTTGAATGTTTGGTGATATTAACCGTTACAAATAACGGGAGAAATTTGTATGGATGGACTCTAATCATTTCGATTGCCAACATTCCCGGATCTCGGATCAAAGTCCGCGTAGTTCAACATTGATAAATTTCGTTTGGATTTGCAATCCGTTTATATTCTACCGCTCGTGTTGAATTCTATTGAAAGTTTAGTGATATTGACCGTTACGAATAACGAGAGAGTTTTTTTTATTGGACTCGAATTACTATTTTTTCCCTACCTACCGGTATCTTGGGATGAAAGTCTCATGGGAGAGATTTTTTTTGTTGGACTCGAATTACTATTTTTGCCCTACTTACCGTATCTCGAGATGAAAGTCTGCGTATTTTAAAATTGGTAAATTTTGATTTATGCAATCCATTTATACTCAGGTGCTTGAGTTATTTTTTTGAAAGTTGGATGATATTAACCGTAGACATAACATAAAATATTGAGTTTGATTTTTGGTGTAGGATACTTACCGTTGAGTTAACGTAAAAATATCGAATTGTATTAAGGTGGACTCTAATCTTTTATGATTACCTACGTACCCGGACTTCGGAATCAAAGTTAGCATAGTTAGAAATTGATAATTTTGTATGTTTATGCATTTCATTTAAACCATGGTCCACGTCTAGAATTCTTTTGAATGTTTGGTGATATTAACCGTTACAAATAACGGGAGAAATTTGTATGGATGGACTCTAATCATTTCGATTGCCAAGATTCCCGGATCTCGGGATCAAAGTCTCGCGTAGTTCAACATTGATAAATTCTGTTTGGATTTGCAATCCGTTTATATTCTACCGCTCGTGTTGAATTCTATTGAAAGTTTAGTGATATTGACCGTTACGAATAACGAGAGAGGTTTTTTTTATTGGACTCGAATTACTATTTTTTCCCTACCTACCGGTATCTCGGGATGAAAGTCTCAAGGGAGAGATTTTTTTTGTTGGACTCGAATTACTATTTTTGCCCTACTTACCGTATCTCGAGATGAAAGTCCGCGTATTTTAAAATTGGTAAATTTTGATTTATGCAATCCATTTATACTCAGTGCGCTTGAGTTATTTTTTTGAAAGTTGGATGATATTAACCATAGACATAACATAAAATATTGAGTTTGATTTTTGGTGTAGGATACTTACCGCTGAGTTAACATAAAAATATCGAATTGTATTAAGGTGGACTCTAATCTTTTATGATTACCTACGTACCTGGACTTCGGAATCAAAGTTAGCATAGTTAGAAATTGATAATTTCGTTTGTTTATGCATTTCATTTATACCCTGGTCCACGTGTAGAATTCTTTTGAATGTTTGGTGATATTAACCGTTACAAATAACGGGAGAAATTTGTATGGATGGACTCTAATCATTTTCGATTGCCAACATTCCCGGATCTCGGATCAAAGTCTCGCGTAGTTCAAAATTGATAAATTTTGTTTGGGTTTGCAATCCGTTTATATTCTACTGCTCGTCTTGAATTCTTTTGAAAGTTTAGTGATATTGACCGTTACGAATAACGAGAGAGATTTTTTTTGTTGGACTCGAATTACTATTTTTTCCCTAGCTACTGGTATCTTGGGATAAAAGTCTGCGGGAGAGATTTTTTTTGTTGGACTCGAATTACTATTTTTGCCCTACTTACCGGTATCTCGAGATGAAAGTCTGCGTATTTTAAAATTGGTAAATTTTGATTTATGCAATCAATTTATACTCAGTGTGCTTGAGTTATTTTTTTGAAAGTTGGATGATATTAACCGTAGACATAACATAAAATATTGAGTTTGATTTTTGGTGTAGGATACTTACCGTTGAGTTAACGTAAAAATATCGAATTGTATTAAGGTGGACTCTAATCTTTTATGATTACCTACGTACCCGGACTTCGGAATCAAAGTTAGCATAGTTAGAAATTGATAATTTTGTATGTTTATGCATTTCATTTAAACCATGGTCCACGTCTAGAATTCTTTTGAATGTTTGGTGATATTAACCGTTACAAATAACGGGAGAAATTTGTATGGATGGACTCTAATCATTTCGATTGCCAACATTCCCGGATCTCGGATCAAAGTCCGCGTAGTTCAACATTGATAAATTTCGTTTGGATTTGCAATCCGTTTATATTCTACCGCTCGTGTTGAATTCTATTGAAAGTTTAGTGATATTGACCGTTACGAATAACGAGAGAGGTTTTTTTTTATTGGACTCGAATTACTATTTTTTCCCTACCTACCGGTATCTTGGGATGAAAGTCTCGCGGGAGAGATTTTTTTTGTTGGACTCGAATTACTATTTTTGCCCTACTTACCGTATCTCAGATGAAAGTCCGCGTATTTTAAAATTGGTAAATTTTGATTTATGCAATCCATTTATACTCAGTGCGCTTGAGTTATTTTTTTGAAAGTTGGATGATATTAACCGTAGACATAACATAAAATATTGAGTTTGATTTTTGGTGTAGGATACTTACCGTTGAGTTAACCGAAAAATATCGAATTGTATTAAGGTGGACTCTAATCTTTTATGATTACCTACGTACCCGGACTTCGGAATCAAAGTTAGCATAGTTAGAAATTGATAATTTCGTCTGTTTATGCATTTCATTTATACCCAGGTCCACGTGTAGAATTCTTTTGAATGTTTGGTGATATTAACCGTTACAAATAACGGGAGAAATTTGTATGGATGGACTCTAATCATTTCGATTGCCAACATTCCCGGATCTCGGATCAAAGTCTCGCGTAGTTCAACATTGATAAATTTTGTTTGGATTTGCAATCCGTTTATATTCTACCGCTCGTGTTGAATTCTTTTGAAAGTTTAGTGATATTGACCGTTACGAATAACGAGAGAGTTTTTTTTTATTGGACTCGAATTACTATTTTTTCCCTACCTACCGGTATCTTGGGATGAAAGTCTCATGGGAGAGATTTTTTTTGTTGGACTCGAATTACTATTTTTGCCCTACTTACCGTATCTCAGATGAAAGTCCGCGTATTTTAAAATTGGTAAATTTTGATTTATGCAATCAATTTATACTCGTGTGCTTGAGTTATTTTTTTGAAAGTTGGATGATATTAACCGTAGACATAACATAAAATATTGAGTTTGATTTTTGGTGTAGGATACATACCGTTGAGTTAACGTAAAAATATCGAATTGTATTAAGGTGGACTCTAATCTTTTATGATTATCTACGTACCTGGACTTCGGAATCAAAGTTAGCATAGTTAGAAATTGATAATTTTGTATGTTTATGCATTTCATTTAAACCATGGTCCACGTCTAGAATTCTTTTGAATGTTTGGTGATATTAACCGTTACAAATAACGGGAGAAATTTGTATGGATGGACTCTAATCATTTCGATTGCCAACATTCCCGGATCTCGGATCAAAGTCCGCGTAGTTCAACATTGATAAATTCCGTTTGGATTTGCAATCCGTTTATATTCTACCGCTCGTGTTGAATTCTATTGAAAGTTTAGTGATATTGACCGTTACGAATAACGAGAGAGGTTTTTTTTATTGGACTCGAATTACTATTTTTTCCCTACCTACCGGTATCTCGGGATGAAAGTCTCAAGGGAGAGATTTTTTTTGTTGGACTCGAATTACTATTTTTGCCCTACTTACCGGTATCTCAGATGAAAGTCTCGCGTATTTTAAAATTGGTAAATTTTGATTTATGCAATCCATTTATACTCGTGCGCTTGAGTTATTTTTTTGAAAGTTGGATGATATTAACCGTAGACATAACATAAAATATTGAGTTTGATTTTTGGTGTAGGATACTTACCGCTGAGTTAACATAAAAATATCGAATTGTATTAAGGTGGACTCTAATCTTTTATGATTACCTACGTACCTGGACTTCGGAATCAAAGTTAGCATAGTTAGAAATTGATAATTTTGTCTGTTTATGCATTTCATTTATACCCTGGTCCACGTGTAGAATTCTTTTGAATGTTTGGTGATATTAACCGTTACAAATAACGGGAGAAATTTGTATGGATGGACTCTAATCATTTCGATTGCCAACATTCCCGGATCTCGGGATCAAAGTCCGCGTAGTTCAACATTGATAAATTTTGTTTGGATTTGCAATCCGTTTATATTCTACTCGCTCGTGTTGAATTCTATTGAAAGTTTAGTGATATTGACCGTTACGAATAACGAGAGAGGTTTTTTTTATTGGACTCGAATTACTATTTTTTCCCTACCTACCGGTATCTCGGGATGAAAGTCTTTGGGAGAGATTTTTTTTGTTGGACTCGAATTACTATTTTTGCCCTACTTACCAGTATCTCAGGATGAAAGTCTGCGTATTTTAAAATTGGTAAATTTTGATTTATGCAATCTATTTATACTCAGGTGCTTGAGTTATTTTTTTGAAAGTTGGATGATATTAACCGTAGACATAACATAAAATATTGAGTTTGATTTTTGGTGTAGGATACTTACCGCTGAGTTAACATAAAAATATCGAATTGTATTAAGGTGGACTCTAATCTTTTATGATTACCTACGTACCTGGACTTCGGAATCAAAGTTAGCATAGTTAGAAATTGATAATTTTGTCTGTTTATGCATTTCATTTAAACCATGGTCCACGTGTAGAATTCTTTTGAATGTTTGGTGATATTAACCGTTACAAATAACGGGAGAAATTTGTATGGATGGACTCTAATCATTTCGATTGCCAACATTCCCGGATCTCGGGATCAAAGTCTCGCGTAGTTCAACATTGATAAATTTTGTTTGGATTTGCAATCCGTTTATATTCTACCGCTCGTGTTGAATTCTATTGAAAGTTTAGTGATATTGACCGTTACGAATAACGAGAGAGGTTTTTTTTATTGGACTCGAATTACTATTTTTTCCCTACCTACCGGTATCTCGGGATGAAAGTCTCATGGGAGAGATTTTTTTTTGTTGGACTCGAATTACTATTTTTGCCCTACTTACCGTATCTCAGATGAAAGTCCGCGTATTTTAAAATTGGTAAATTTTGATTTATGCAATCAATTTATACTCGTGTGCTTGAGTTATTTTTTTGAAAGTTGGATGATATTAACCGTAGACATAACATAAAATATTGAGTTTGATTTTTGGTGTAGGATACTTACCGCTGAGTTAACATAAAAATATCGAATTGTATTAAGGTGGACTCTAATCTTTTATGATTACCTACGTACCTGGACTTCGGAATCAAAGTTAGCATAGTTAGAAATTGATAATTTTGTCTGTTTATGCATTTCATTTAAACCATGGTCCACGTGTAGAATTCTTTTGAATGTTTGGTGATATTAACCGTTACAAATAACGGGAGAAATTTGTATGGATGGACTCTAATCATTTCGATTGCCAACATTCCCGGATCTCGGGATCAAAGTCTCGCGTAGTTCAACATTGATAAATTTCGTTTGGATTTGCAATCCGTTTGTATTCTACTGCTCGTGTTGAATTCTATTGAAAGTTTAGTGATATTGACCGTTACGAATAACGAGAGAGGTTTTTTTTATTGGACTCGAATTACTATTTTTTCCCTACCTACTGGTATCTCGGGATGAAAGTCTTTGGGAGAGATTTTTTTTGTTGGACTCGAATTACTATTTTTGCCCTACTTACCGGTATCTAAGGATGAAAGTCTGCGTATTTTAAAATTGGTAAATTTTGATTTATGCAATCTATTTATACTCTGTGTGCTTGAGTTATTTTTTAGAAAGTTGGATGATATTAACCGTAGACATAACATAAAATATTGAGTTTGATTTTTGGTGTAGGATACTTACCGCTGAGTTAACATAAAAATATCGAATTGTATTAAGGTGGACTCTAATCTTTTATGATTACCTACGTACCTGGACTTCGGAATCAAAGTTAGCATAGTTAGAAATTGATAATTTTGTCTGTTTATGCATTTCATTTAAACCATGGTCCACGTCTAGAATTCTTTTGAATGTTTGGTGATATTAACCGTTACAAATAACGGGAGAAATTTGTATGGATGGACTCTAATCATTTTCGATTGCCAACATTCCCGGATCTCGGGATCAAAGTCTGCGTAGTTCAACATTGATAAATTCTGTTTGGATTTGCAATCCGTTTATATTCTACCGCTCGTGTTGAATTCTATTGAAAGTTTAGTGATATTGACCGTTACGAATAACGAGAGAGGTTTTTTTTATTGGACTCGAATTACTATTTTTTCCCTACCTACCGGTATCTCGGGATGAAAGTCTCGCGGGAGAGATTTTTTTTGTTGGACTCGAATTACTATTTTTGCCCTACTTACCGTATCTCGAGATGAAAGTCTGCGTATTTTAAAATTGGTAAATTTTGATTTATGCAATCCATTTATACTCGTGTGCTTGAGTTATTTTTTTGAAAGTTGGATGATATTAACCGTAGACATAACATAAAATATTGAGTTTGATTTTTGGTGTAGGATACTTACCGTTGAGTTAACGTAAAAATATCGAATTGTATTAAGGTGGACTCTAATCTTTTATGATTACCTACGTACCCGGACTTCGGAATCAAAGTTAGCATAGTTAGAAATTGATAATTTTGTCTGTTTATGCATTTCATTTAAACCATGGTCCACGTGTAGAATTCTTTTGAATGTTTGGTGATATTAACCGTTACAAATAACGGGAGAAATTTGTATGGATGGACTCTAATCATTTCGATTGCCAACATTCCCGGATCTCGGATCAAAGTCTGCGTAGTTTAACATTGATGAATTACGTTTGGATTTGCAATCCGTTTATATTCTACTGCTCGTGTTGAATTCTATTGAAAGTTTAGTGATATTGACCGTTACGAATAACGAGAGAGGTTTTTTTTATTGGACTCGAATTACTATTTTTTCCCTACCTACCGGTATCTCGGGATGAAAGTCTCAAGGGAGAGATTTTTTTTGTTGGACTCGAATTACTATTTTTGCCCTACTTACCGGTATCTCGAGATGAAAGTCCGCGTATTTTAAAATTGGTAAATTTTGATTTATGCAATCAATTTATACTCAGGTGCTTGAGTTATTTTTTAGAAAGTTGGATGATATTAACCGTAGACATAACATAAAATATTGAGTTTGATTTTTGGTGTAGGATACTTACCGCTGAGTTAACATAAAAATATCGAATTGTATTAAGGTGGACTCTAATCTTTTATGATTACCTACGTACCTGGACTTCGGAATCAAAGTTAGCATAGTTAGAAATTGATAATTTTGTATGTTTATGCATTTCATTTAAACCATGGTCCACGTCTAGAATTCTTTTGAATGTTTGGTGATATTAACCGTTACAAATAACGGGAGAAATTTGTATGGATGGACTCTAATCATTTCGATTGCCAACATTCCCGGATCTCGGGATCAAAGTCTCGCGTAGTTCAACATTGATAAATTTTGTTTGGATTTGCAATCCGTTTATATTCTACTCGCTCGTGTTGAATTCTATTGAAAGTTTAGTGATATTGACCGTTACGAATAACGAGAGAGGTTTTTTTTATTGGACTCGAATTACTATTTTTTCCCTACCTACCGGTATCTCGGGATGAAAGTCTCATGGGAGAGATTTTTTTTGTTGGACTCGAATTACTATTTTTGCCCTACTTACCGGTATCTCGAGATGAAAGTCTGCGTATTTTAAAATTGGTAAATTTTGATTTATGCAATCAATTTATACTCAGGTGCTTGAGTTATTTTTTAGAAAGTTGGATGATATTAACCGTAGACATAACATAAAATATTGAGTTTGATTTTTGGTGTAGGATACTTACCGCTGAGTTAACATAAAAATATCGAATTGTATTAAGGTGGACTCTAATCTTTTATGATTACCTACGTACCTGGACTTCGGAATCAAAGTTAGCATAGTTAGAAATTGATAATTTTGTATGTTTATGCATTTCATTTAAACCATGGTCCACGTCTAGAATTCTTTTGAATGTTTGGTGATATTAACCGTTACAAATAACGGGAGAAATTTGTATGGATGGACTCTAATCATTTCGATTGCCAACATTCCCGGATCTCGGATCAAAGTCCGCGTAGTTCAACATTGATAAATTCCGTTTGGATTTGCAATCCGTTTATATTCTACCGCTCGTGTTGAATTCTATTGAAAGTTTAGTGATATTGACCGTTACGAATAACGAGAGAGGTTTTTTTTATTGGACTCGAATTACTATTTTTTCCCTACCTACCGGTATCTCGGGATGAAAGTCTCGCGGGAGAGATTTTTTTTGTTGGACTCGAATTACTATTTTTGCCCTACTTACCGGTATCTCAGATGAAAGTCTGCGTATTTTAAAATTGGTAAATTTTGATTTATGCAATCCATTTATACTCGTGCGCTTGAGTTATTTTTTTGAAAGTTGGATGATATTAACCGTAGACATAACATAAAATATTGAGTTTGATTTTTGGTGTAGGATACTTACCGCTGAGTTAACATAAAAATATCGAATTGTATTAAGGTGGACTCTAATCTTTTATGATTACCTACGTACCTGGACTTCGGAATCAAAGTTAGCATAGTTAGAAATTGATAATTTTGTCTGTTTATGCATTTCATTTAAACCATGGTCCACGTGTAGAATTCTTTTGAATGTTTGGTGATATTAACCGTTACAAATAACGGGAGAAATTTGTATGGATGGACTCTAATCATTTCGATTGCCAACATTCCCGGATCTCGGGATCAAAGTCCGCGTAGTTCAACATTGATAAATTTTGTTTGGATTTGCAATCCGTTTATATTCTACCGCTCGTGTTGAATTCTATTGAAAGTTTAGTGATATTGACCGTTACGAATAACGAGAGAGGTTTTTTTTATTGGACTCGAATTACTATTTTTTCCCTACCTACCGGTATCTCGGGATGAAAGTCTCGCGGGAGAGATTTTTTTTGTTGGACTCGAATTACTATTTTTGCCCTACTTACCGTATCTCAGATGAAAGTCTGCGTATTTTAAAATTGGTAAATTTTGATTTATGCAATCAATTTATACTCGTGTGCTTGAGTTATTTTTTTGAAAGTTGGATGATATTAACCGTAGACATAACATAAAATATTGAGTTTGATTTTTGGTGTAGGATACTTACCGCTGAGTTAACATAAAAATATCGAATTGTATTAAGGTGGACTCTAATCTTTTATGATTACCTACGTACCTGGACTTCGGAATCAAAGTTAGCATAGTTAGAAATTGATAATTTTGTCTGTTTATGCATTTCATTTAAACCATGGTCCACGTCTAGAATTCTTTTGAATGTTTGGTGATATTAACCGTTACAAATAACGGGAGAAATTTGTATGGATGGACTCTAATCATTTCGATTGCCAACATTCCCGGATCTCGGATCAAAGTCTCGCGTAGTTCAACATTGATAAATTCCGTTTGGATTTGCAATCCGTTTATATTCTACCGCTCGTGTTGAATTCTATTGAAAGTTTAGTGATATTGACCGTTACGAATAACGAGAGAGGTTTTTTTTATTGGACTCGAATTACTATTTTTTCCCTACCTACCGGTATCTCGGGATGAAAGTCTCGCGGGAGAGATTTTTTTTGTTGGACTCGAATTACTATTTTTGCCCTACTTACCGGTATCTCAGATGAAAGTCCGCGTATTTTAAAATTGGTAAATTTTGATTTATGCAATCCATTTATACTCAGTGCGCTTGAGTTATTTTTTTGAAAGTTGGATGATATTAACCGTAGACATAACATAAAATATTGAGTTTGATTTTTGGTGTAGGATACTTACCGTTGAGTTAACGTAAAAATATCGAATTGTATTAAGGTGGACTCTAATCTTTTATGATTACCTACGTACCCGGACTTCGGAATCAAAGTTAGCATAGTTAGAAATTGATAATTTCGTCCGTTTATGCATTTCATTTATACCCCGGTCCACGTGTAGAATTCTTTTGAATGTTTGGTGATATTAACCGTTACAAATAACGGGAGAAATTTGTATGGATGGACTCTAATCATTTTCGATTGCCAACATTCCCGGATCTCGGGATCAAAGTCTCGCGTAGTTCAACATTGATAAATTTTGTTTGGATTTGCAATCCGTTTATATTCTACCGCTCGTGTTGAATTCTATTGAAAGTTTAGTGATATTGACCGTTACGAATAACGAGAGAGGTTTTTTTTATTGGACTCGAATTACTATTTTTTCCCTACCTACCGGTATCTTGGGATGAAAGTCTCATGGGAGAGATTTTTTTTGTTGGACTCGAATTACTATTTTTGCCCTACTTACCGTATCTCGAGATGAAAGTCCGCGTATTTTAAAATTGGTAAATTTTGATTTATGCAATCCATTTATACTCAGGTGCTTGAGTTATTTTTTTGAAAGTTTGATGATATTAACAGTAGACATAACAGAAAATATTGAGTTTGATTTTTGGTGTAGGATACTTACCGCTGAGTTAACATAAAAATATCGAATTGTATTAAGGTGGACTCTAATCTTTTATGATTATCTACGTACCCGGACTTCGGAATCAAAGTTAGCATAGTTAGAAATTGATAATTTTGTATGTTTATGCATTTCATTTAAACCATGGTCCACGTCTAGAATTCTTTTGAATGTTTGGTGATATTAACCGTTACAAATAACGGGAGAAATTTGTATGGATGGACTCTAATCATTTCGATTGCCAACATTCCCGGATCTCGGGATCAAAGTCCGCGTAGTTCAACATTGATAAATTTCGTTTGGATTTGCAATCCGTTTATATTCTACCGCTCGTGTTGAATTCTATTGAAAGTTTAGTGATATTGACCGTTACGAATAACGAGAGAGGTTTTTTTTATTGGACTCGAATTACTATTTTTTCCCTACCTACCGGTATCTCGGGATGAAAGTCTCTTTGGGAGAGATTTTTTTTGTTGGACTCGAATTACTATTTTTGCCCTACTTACCGGTATCTCAGATGAAAGTCCGCGTATTTTAAAATTGGTAAATTTTGATTTATGCAATCAATTTATACTCGTGTGCTTGAGTTATTTTTTTGAAAGTTGGATGATATTAACCGTAGACATAACATAAAATATTGAGTTTGATTTTTGGTGTAGGATACTTACCGTTGAGTTAACCGAAAAATATCGAATTGTATTAAGGTGGACTCTAATCTTTTATGATTATCTACGTACCCGGACTTCGGAATCAAAGTTAGCATAGTTAGAAATTGATAATTTTGTATGTTTATGCATTTCATTTAAACCATGGTCCACGTGTAGAATTCTTTTGAATGTTTGGTGATATTAACCGTTACAAATAACGGGAGAAATTTGTATGGATGGACTCTAATCATTTCGATTGCCAACATTCCCGGATCTCGGGATCAAAGTCCGCGTAGTTCAACATTGATAAATTTCGTTTGGATTTGCAATCCGTTTATATTCTACCGCTCGTGTTGAATTCTATTGAAAGTTTAGTGATATTGACCGTTACGAATAACGAGAGAGGTTTTTTTTATTGGACTCGAATTACTATTTTTTCCCTACCTACCGGTATCTCGGGATGAAAGTCTCGCGGGAGAGATTTTTTTTGTTGGACTCGAATTACTATTTTTGCCCTACTTACCGGTATCTCGAGATGAAAGTCTGCGTATTTTAAAATTGGTAAATTTTGATTTATGCAATCCATTTATACTCGTGCGCTTGAGTTATTTTTTTGAAAGTTGGATGATATTAACCGTAGACATAACGTAAAAATATTGAGTTTGATTTTTGGTGTAGGATACTTACCGTTGAGTTAACTTAAAAATATCGAATTGTATTAAGGTGGACTCTAATCTTTTATGATTACCTACGTACCCGGACTTCGGAATCAAAGTTAGCATAGTTAGAAATTGATAATTTTGTCCGTTTATGCATTTCATTTAAACCATGGTCCACGTGTAGAATTCTTTTGAATGTTTGGTGATATTAACCGTTACAAATAACGGGAGAAATTTGTATGGATGGACTCTAATCATTTCGATTGCCAAGATTCCCGGATCTCGGATCAAAGTCTGCGTAGTTCAACATTGATAAATTTTGTTTGGATTTGCAATCCGTTTATATTCTACTCGCTCGTGTTGAATTCTATTGAAAGTTTAGTGATATTGACCGTTACGAATAACGAGAGAGGTTTTTTTTATTGGACTCGAATTACTATTTTTTCCCTACCTACCGGTATCTCGGGATGAAAGTCTCAGGGAGAGATTTTTTTTGTTGGACTCGAATTACTATTTTTGCCCTACTTACCGTATCTCAGATGAAAGTCCGCGTATTTTAAAATTGGTAAATTTTGATTTATGCAATCCATTTATACTCGTGTGCTTGAGTTATTTTTTTGAAAGTTGGATGATATTAACCGTAGACATAACATAAAATATTGAGTTTGATTTTTGGTGTAGGATACTTACCGTTGAGTTAACGTAAAAATATCGAATTGTATTAAGGTGGACTCTAATCTTTTATGATTACCTACGTACCCGGACTTCGGAATCAAAGTTAGCATAGTTAGAAATTGATAATTTCGTCCGTTTATGCATTTCATTTATACCCCGGTCCACGTGTAGAATTCTTTTGAATGTTTGGTGATATTAACCGTTACAAATAACGGGAGAAATTTGTATGGATGGACTCTAATCATTTCGATTGCCAACATTCCCGGATCTCGGATCAAAGTCCGCGTAGTTCAAAATTGATAAATTTTTTTTGGGTTTGCAATCCGTTTATATTCTACTGCTCGTGTTGAATTCTATTGAAAGTTTAGTGATATTGACCGTTAAGAATAACAAGAGAGGTTTTTTTTATTGGACTCGAATTACTATTTTTTCCCTACCTACTGGTATCTTGGGATAAAAGTCTGCGGGAGAGATTTTTTTTGTTGGACTCGAATTACTATTTTTGCCCTACTTACCGGTATCTCAGGATGAAAGTCTGCGTATTTTAAAATTGGTAAATTTTGATTTATGCAATCAATTTATACTCAGGTGCTTGAGTTATTTTTTTGAAAGTTGGATGATATTAACCGTAGACATAACAGAAAATATTGAGTTTGATTTTTGGTGTAGGATACTTACCGTTGAGTTAACTGAAACATATCGAATTGTATTAAGGTGGACTCTAATCTTTTATGATTACCTACGTACCTGGACTTCGGAATCAAAGTTAGCATAGTTAGAAATTGATAATTTTGTCTGTTTATGCATTTCATTTAAACCATGGTCCACGTCTAGAATTCTTTTGAATGTTTGGTGATATTAACCGTTACAAATAACGGGAGAAATTTGTATGGATGGACTCTAATCATTTCTGATTGCCAACATTCCCGGATCTCGGGATCAAAGTCTGCATAGTTCAACATTGATAAATTCTGTTTGGATTTGCAATCCGTTTATATTCTACTGTGATATTGACTGTTACGAATAACGAGAGAGGTTTTTTTTATTGGACTCGAATTACTATTTTTTCCCTACCTACCGGTATCTCGGGATGAAAGTCTCGCGGGAGAGATTTTTTTTGTTGGACTCGAATTACTATTTTTGCCCTACTTACCGGTATCTCAGATGAAAGTCCGCGTATTTTAAAATTGGTAAATTTTGATTTATGCAATCCATTTATACTCGTGCGCTTGAGTTATTTTTTTGAAAGTTGGATGATATTAACCGTAGACATAACATAAAATATTGAGTTTGATTTTTGGTGTAGGATACTTACCGTTGAGTTAACCGAAAAATATCGAATTGTATTAAGGTGGACTCTAATCTTTTATGATTACCTACGTACCCGGACTTCGGAATCAAAGTTAGCATAGTTAGAAATTGATAATTTCGTCCGTTTATGCATTTCATTTATACCCCGGTCCACGTGTAGAATTCTTTTGAATGTTTGGTGATATTAACCGTTACAAATAACGGGAGAAATTTGTATGGATGGACTCTAATCATTTCGATTGCCAACATTCCCGGATCTCGGGATCAAAGTCCGCGTAGTTCAAAATTGATAAATTTTGTTTGGGTTTGCAATCCGTTTATATTCTACCGCTCGTGTTGAATTCTTTTGAAAGTTTAGTGATATTGACCGTTACGAATAACGAGAGAGATTTTTTTTGTTGGACTCGAATTACTATTTTTTCCCTACCTACCGGTATCTTGGGATAAAAGTCTCATGGGAGAGATTTTTTTTGTTGGACTCGAATTACTATTTTTGCCCTACTTACCGTATCTCAGATGAAAGTCCGCGTATTTTAAAATTGGTAAATTTTGATTTATGCAATCAATTTATACTCAGTGTGCTTGAGTTATTTTTTTGAAAGTTGGATGATATTAACCGTAGACATAACGTAAAATATTGAGTTTGATTTTTGGTGTAGGATACATACCGTTGAGTTAACATAAAAATATCGAATTGTATTAAGGTGGACTCTAATCTTTTATGATTACCTACGTACCCGGACTTCGGAATCAAAGTTAGCATAGTTAGAAATTGATAATTTTGTATGTTTATGCATTTCATTTAAACCATGGTCCACGTCTAGAATTCTTTTGAATGTTTGGTGATATTAACCGTTACAAATAACGGGAGAAATTTGTATGGATGGACTCTAATCATTTCTGATTGCCAACATTCCCGGATCTCGGGATCAAAGTCTCGCGTAGTTCAACATTGATAAATTTCGTTTGGATTTGCAATCCGTTTATATTCTACCGCTCGTGTTGAATTCTATTGAAAGTTTAGTGATATTGACCGTTACGAATAACGAGAGAGGTTTTTTTTATTGGACTCGAATTACTATTTTTTCCCTACCTACCGGTATCTCGGGATGAAAGTCCGCGGGAGAGATTTTTTTTGTTGGACTCGAATTACTATTTTTGCCCTACTTACCGTATCTCAGATGAAAGTCTGCGTATTTTAAAATTGGTAAATTTTGATTTATGCAATCCATTTATACTCGTGTGCTTGAGTTATTTTTTTGAAAGTTGGATGATATTAACCGTAGACATAACGTAAAATATTGAGTTTGATTTTTGGTGTAGGATACTTACCGTTGAGTTAACCGTAAAAATATCGAATTGTATTAAGGTGGACTCTAATCTTTTATGATTACCTACGTACCCGGACTTCGGAATCAAAGTTAGCATAGTTAGAAATTGATAATTTCGTCCGTTTATGCATTTCATTTATACCCCGGTCCACGTGTAGAATTCTTTTGAATGTTTGGTGATATTAACCGTTACAAATAACGGGAGAAATTTGTATGGATGGACTCTAATCATTTCGATTGCCAACATTCCCGGATCTCGGGATCAAAGTCCGCGTAGTTCAACATTGATAAATTTTGTTTGGATTTGCAATCCGTTTATATTCTACCGCTCGTGTTGAATTCTATTGAAAGTTTAGTGATATTGACCGTTACGAATAACGAGAGAGGTTTTTTTTATTGGACTCGAATTACTATTTTTTCCCTACCTACCGGTATCTCGGGATGAAAGTCTCGGGAGAGATTTTTTTTGTTGGACTCGAATTACTATTTTTGCCCTACTTACCGTATCTCAGATGAAAGTCCGCGTATTTTAAAATTGGTAAATTTTGATTTATGCAATCCATTTATACTCGTGTGCTTGAGTTATTTTTTTGAAAGTTTGATGATATTAACCGTAGACATAACGTAAAATATTGAGTTTGATTTTTGGTGTAGGATACTTACCGCTGAGTTAACATAAAAATATCGAATTGTATTAAGGTGGACTCTAATCTTTTATGATTACCTACGTACCTGGACTTCGGAATCAAAGTTAGCATAGTTAGAAATTGATAATTTTGTCTGTTTATGCATTTCATTTAAACCATGGTCCACGTGTAGAATTCTTTTGAATGTTTGGTGATATTAACCGTTACAAATAACGGGAGAAATTTGTATGGATGGACTCTAATCATTTCGATTGCCAACATTCCCGGATCTCGGGATCAAAGTCTCGCGTAGTTCAACATTGATAAATTTCGTTTGGATTTGCAATCCGTTTATATTCTACCGCTCGTGTTGAATTCTATTGAAAGTTTAGTGATATTGACCGTTACGAATAACGAGAGAGGTTTTTTTTATTGGACTCGAATTACTATTTTTTCCCTACCTACCGGTATCTCGGGATGAAAGTCTCGGGAGAGATTTTTTTTGTTGGACTCGAATTACTATTTTTGCCCTACTTACCGGTATCTCAGATGAAAGTCCGCGTATTTTAAAATTGGTAAATTTTGATTTATGCAATCCATTTATACTCGTGCGCTTGAGTTATTTTTTTGAAAGTTGGATGATATTAACCGTAGACATAACGTAAAAATATTGAGTTTGATTTTTGGTGTAGGATACTTACCGTTGAGTTAACCGAAAAATATCGAATTGTATTAAGGTGGACTCTAATCTTTTATGATTACCTACGTACCAGGACTTCGGAATCAAAGTTAGCATAGTTTGAAATTGATAATTTCGTCCGTTTATGCATTTCATTTATACCCCGGTCCACGTGTAGAATTCTTTTGAATGTTTGGTGATATTAACCGTTACAAATAACGGGAGAAATTTGTATGGATGGACTCTAATCATTTCGATTGCCAACATTCCCGGATCTCGGGATCAAAGTCTCGCGTAGTTCAAAATTGATAAATTTTGTTTGGGTTTGCAATCCGTTTATATTCTACCGCTCGTGTTGAATTCTTTTGAAAGTTTAGTGATATTGACCGTTACGAATAACGAGAGAGATTTTTTTTGTTGGACTCGAATTACTATTTTTTCCCTACCTACCGGTATCTTGGGATAAAAGTCTCAAGGGAGAGATTTTTTTTGTTGGACTCGAATTACTATTTTTGCCCTACTTACCGTATCTCAGATGAAAGTCCGCGTATTTTAAAATTGGTAAATTTTGATTTATGCAATCAATTTATACTCGTGTGCTTGAGTTATTATTTTGAAAGTTGGATGATATTAACCGTAGACATAACGGAAAATATTGAGTTTGATTTTTGGTGTAGGATACTTACCGTTGAGTTAACAGAAACATATCGAATTGTATTAAGGTGGACTCTAATCTTTTATGATTATCTACGTACCTGGACTTCGGAATCAAAGTTAGCATAGTTAGAAATTGATAATTTTGTCTGTTTATGCATTTCATTTAAACCATGGTCCACGTCTAGAATTCTTTTGAATGTTTGGTGATATTAACCGTTACAAATAACGGGAGAAATTTGTATGGATGGACTCTAATCATTTTCGATTGCCAACATTCCCGGATCTCGGGATCAAAGTCCGCGTAGTTCAACATTGATAAATTCCGTTTGGATTTGCAATCCGTTTATATTCTACCGCTCGTGTTGAATTCTATTGAAAGTTTAGTGATATTGACCGTTACGAATAACGAGAGAGGTTTTTTTTATTGGACTCGAATTACTATTTTTTCCCTACCTACCGGTATCTCGGGATGAAAGTCTCGGGAGAGATTTTTTTTGTTGGACTCGAATTACTATTTTTGCCCTACTTACCGTATCTCGAGATGAAAGTCCGCGTATTTTAAAATTGGTAAATTTTGATTTATGCAATCCATTTATACTCAGGTGCTTGAGTTATTTTTTTGAAAGTTGGATGATATTAACCGTAGACATAACGTAAAATATTGAGTTTGATTTTTGGTGTAGGATACTTACCGTTGAGTTAACGTAAAAATATCGAATTGTATTAAGGTGGACTCTAATCTTTTATGATTACCTACGTACCCGGACTTCGGAATCAAAGTTAGCATAGTTAGAAATTGATAATTTTGTCTGTTTATGCATTTCATTTATACCATGGTCCACGTGTAGAATTCTTTTGAATGTTTGGTGATATTAACCGTTACAAATAACGGGAGAAATTTGTATGGATGGACTCTAATCATTTCGATTGCCAACATTCCCGGATCTCGGATCAAAGTCCGCGTAGTTCAACATTGATAAATTTCCGTTTTGGGATTTGCAATCCGTTTATATTCTACCGCTCGTGTTGAATTCTATTGAAAGTTTAGTGATATTGACCGTTACGAATAACGAGAGAGGTTTTTTTTATTGGACTCGAATTACTATTTTTTCCCTACCTACCGGTATCTTGGGATGAAAGTCTCGCGGGAGAGATTTTTTTTGTTGGACTCGAATTACTATTTTTGCCCTACTTACCGGTATCTCAGATGAAAGTCCGCGTATTTTAAAATTGGTAAATTTTGATTTATGCAATCAATTTATACTCAGTGTGCTTGAGTTATTTTTTTGAAAGTTGGATGATATTAACCGTAGACATAACAGTAAAATATTGAGTTTGATTTTTGGTGTAGGATACTTACCGTTGAGTTAACGTAAAAATATCGAATTGTATTAAGGTGGACTCTAATCTTTTATGATTACCTACGTACCCGGACTTCGGAATCAAAGTTAGCATAGTTAGAAATTGATAATTTTGTCTGTTTATGCATTTCATTTAAACCATGGTCCACGTGTAGAATTCTTTTGAATGTTTGGTGATATTAACCGTTACAAATAACGGGAGAAATTTGTATGGATGGACTCTAATCATTTCGATTGCCAACATTCCCGGATCTCGGGATCAAAGTCTCGCGTAGTTCAACATTGATAAATTTCGTTTGGATTTGCAATCCGTTTATATTCTACTCGCTCGTGTTGAATTCTATTGAAAGTTTAGTGATATTGACCGTTACGAATAACGAGAGAGGTTTTTTTTATTGGACTCGAATTACTATTTTTTCCCTACCTACCGGTATCTCGGGATGAAAGTCTCAAGGGAGAGATTTTTTTTGTTGGACTCGAATTACTATTTTTGCCCTACTTACCGGTATCTCGAGATGAAAGTCCGCGTATTTTAAAATTGGTAAATTTTGATTTATGCAATCCATTTATACTCGTGTGCTTGAGTTATTTTTTTGAAAGTTGGATGATATTAACCGTAGACATAATAAAATATTGAGTTTGATTTTTGGTGTAGGATACTTACCGTTGAGTTAACGTAAAAATATCGAATTGTATTAAGGTGGACTCTAATCTTTTATGATTACCTACGTACCCGGACTTCGGAATCAAAGTTAGCATAGTTAGAAATTGATAATTTCGTCCGTTTATGCATTTCATTTATACCCCGGTCCACGTGTAGAATTCTTTTGAATGTTTGGTGATATTAACCGTTACAAATAACGGGAGAAATTTGTATGGATGGACTCTAATCATTTCGATTGCCAACATTCCCGGATCTCGGGATCAAAGTTCGCGTAGTTCAAAATTGATAAATTTTGTTTGGGTTTGCAATCCGTTTATATTCTACCGCTCGTGTTGAATTCTTTTGAAAGTTTAGTGATATTGACCGTTACGAATAACGAGAGAGATTTTTTTTGTTGGACTCGAATTACTATTTTTTCCCTACCTACCGGTATCTGGGATGAAAGTCTCAGGGAGAGATTTTTTTTGTTGGACTCGAATTACTATTTTTGCCCTACTTACCCGTATCTCAAGATGAAAGTCCGCGTATTTTAAAATTGGTAAATTTTGATTTATGCAATCAATTTATACTCAGTGTGCTTGAGTTATTTTTTTGAAAGTTGGATGATATTAACCGTAGACATAACGTAAAAATATTGAGTTTGATTTTTGGTGTAGGATACTTACCGTTGAGTTAACATAAAAATATCGAATTGTATTAAGGTGGACTCTAATCTTTTATGATTACCTACGTACCCGGACTTCGGAATCAAAGTTAGCATAGTTAGAAATTGATAATTTCGTCCGTTTATGCATTTCATTTATACCCCGGTCCACGTGTAGAATTCTTTTGAATGTTTGGTGATATTAACCGTTACAAATAACGGGAGAAATTTGTATGGATGGACTCTAATCATTTCGATTGCCAACATTCCCGGATCTCGGATCAAAGTCTGCGTAGTTCAACATTGATAAATTTTGTTTGGATTTGCAATCCGTTTATATTCTACCGCTCGTGTTGAATTCTATTGAAAGTTTAGTGATATTGACCGTTACGAATAACGAGAGAGGTTTTTTTTATTGGACTCGAATTACTATTTTTTCCCTACCTACCGGTATCTCGGGATGAAAGTCTCATGGGAGAGATTTTTTTTGTTGGACTCGAATTACTATTTTTGCCCTACTTACCGGTATCTCGAGATGAAAGTCCGCGTATTTTAAAATTGGTAAATTTTGATTTATGCAATCAATTTATACTCGTGTGCTTGAGTTATTTTTTTGAAAGTTGGATGATATTAACCGTAGACATAACAGTAAAATATTGAGTTTGATTTTTGGTGTAGGATACTTACCGCTGAGTTAACATAAAAATATCGAATTGTATTAAGGTGGACTCTAATCTTTTATGATTACCTACGTACCTGGACTTCGGAATCAAAGTTAGCATAGTTAGAAATTGATAATTTTGTCTGTTTATGCATTTCATTTAAACCATGGTCCACGTGTAGAATTCTTTTGAATGTTTGGTGATATTAACCGTTACAAATAACGGGAGAAATTTGTATGGATGGACTCTAATCATTTCGATTGCCAACATTCCCGGATCTCGGGATCAAAGTCCGCGTAGTTCAACATTGATAAATTTTGTTTGGATTTGCAATCCGTTTATATTCTACTGCTCGTGTTGAATTCTATTGAAAGTTTAGTGATATTGACCGTTACGAATAACGAGAGAGGTTTTTTTTATTGGACTCGAATTACTATTTTTTCCCTACCTACTGGTATCTCGGGATGAAAGTCTGGGGGAGAGATTTTTTTTGTTGGACTCGAATTACTATTTTTGCCCTACTTACCGGTATCTCAGATGAAAGTCCGCGTATTTTAAAATTGGTAAATTTTGATTTATGCAATCCATTTATACTCAGTGTGCTTGAGTTATTTTTTTGAAAGTTGGATGATATTAACCGTAGACATAACGTAAAATATTGAGTTTGATTTTTGGTGTAGGATACTTACCGTTGAGTTAACCGAAAAATATCGAATTGTATTAAGGTGGACTCTAATCTTTTATGATTACCTACGTACCAGGACTTCGGAATCAAAGTTAGCATAGTTAGAAATTGATAATTTCGTCCGTTTATGCATTTCATTTATACCCTGGTCCACGTGTAGAATTCTTTTGAATGTTTGGTGATATTAACCGTTACAAATAACGGGAGAAATTTGTATGGATGGACTCTAATCATTTTCGATTGCCAACATTCCCGGATCTCGGGATCAAAGTCTCGCGTAGTTCAACATTGATAAATTTTGTTTGGATTTGCAATCCGTTTATATTCTACTGCTCGTGTTGAATTCTATTGAAAGTTTAGTGATATTGACCGTTACGAATAACGAGAGAGGTTTTTTTTTATTGGACTCGAATTACTATTTTTTCCCTACCTACTGGTATCTCGGGATGAAAGTCTGCGGGAGAGATTTTTTTTGTTGGACTCGAATTACTATTTTTGCCCTACTTACCGTATCTCGAGATGAAAGTCCGCGTATTTTAAAATTGGTAAATTTTGATTTATGCAATCCATTTATACTCAGTGTGCTTGAGTTATTTTTTTGAAAGTTGGATGATATTAACCGTAGACATAACGAAAATATTGAGTTTGATTTTTGGTGTAGGATACTTACCGTTGAGTTAACGTAAAAATATCGAATTGTATTAAGGTGGACTCTAATCTTTTATGATTACCTACGTACCCGGACTTCGGAATCAAAGTTAGCATAGTTAGAAATTGATAATTTCGTCTGTTTATGCATTTCATTTATACCCCGGTCCACGTGTAGAATTCTTTTGAATGTTTGGTGATATTAACCGTTACAAATAACGGGAGAAATTTGTATGGATGGACTCTAATCATTTCGATTGCCAACATTCCCGGATCTCGGATCAAAGTCTCGCGTAGTTCAACATTGATAAATTTTGTTTGGATTTGCAATCCGTTTATATTCTACCGCTCGTGTTGAATTCTATTGAAAGTTTAGTGATATTGACCGTTACGAATAACGAGAGAGGTTTTTTTTATTGGACTCGAATTACTATTTTTTCCCTACCTACCGGTATCTCGGGATGAAAGTCTCGCGGGAGAGATTTTTTTTGTTGGACTCGAATTACTATTTTTGCCCTACTTACCGTATCTCAGATGAAAGTCTCGCGTATTTTAAAATTGGTAAATTTTGATTTATGCAATCCATTTATACTCGTGTGCTTGAGTTATTTTTTTGAAAGTTGGATGATATTAACCGTAGACATAACGTAAAATATTGAGTTTGATTTTTGGTGTAGGATACTTACCGTTGAGTTAACGTAAAAATATCGAATTGTATTAAGGTGGACTCTAATCTTTTATGATTACCTACGTACCCGGACTTCGGAATCAAAGTTAGCATAGTTAGAAATTGATAATTTTGTCTGTTTATGCATTTCATTTATACCCTGGTCCACGTGTAGAATTCTTTTGAATGTTTGGTGATATTAACCGTTACAAATAACGGGAGAAATTTGTATGGATGGACTCTAATCATTTCGATTGCCAACATTCCCGGATCTCGGATCAAAGTCCGCGTAGTTCAACATTGATAAATTTTGTTTGGATTTGCAATCCGTTTATATTCTACTCGCTCGTGTTGAATTCTATTGAAAGTTTAGTGATATTGACCGTTAAGAATAACAAGAGAGGTTTTTTTTATTGGACTCGAATTACTATTTTTTCCCTACCTACCGGTATCTTGGGATAAAAGTCTGCGGGAGAGATTTTTTTTGTTGGACTCGAATTACTATTTTTGCCCTACTTACCGTATCTCGAGATGAAAGTCTGCGTATTTTAAAATTGGTAAATTTTGATTTATGCAATCCATTTATACTCGTGCGCTTGAGTTATTTTTTTGAAAGTTGGATGATATTAACCGTAGACATAACAAAAATATTGAGTTTGATTTTTGGTGTAGGATACTTACCGCTGAGTTAACATAAAAATATCGAATTGTATTAAGGTGGACTCTAATCTTTTATGATTAACTACGTACCTGGACTTCGGAATCAAAGTTAGCATAGTTAGAAATTGATAATTTCGTCCGTTTATGCATTTCATTTATACCCCGGTCCACGTGTAGAATTCTTTTGAATGTTTGGTGATATTAACCGTTACAAATAACGGGAGAAATTTGTATGGATGGACTCTAATCATTTCGATTGCCAACATTCCCGGATCTCGGATCAAAGTCCGCGTAGTTCAACATTGATAAATTTCGTTTGGATTTGCAATCCGTTTATATTCTACCGCTCGTGTTGAATTCTATTGAAAGTTTAGTGATGTTGACCGTTATGAATAACGAGAGAGGTTTTTTTTTTGGACTCGAATTACTATTTTTTCCCTACCTACTGGTATCTCGGGATGAAAGTCTGCGGGAGAGATTTTTTTTGTTGGACTCGAATTACTATTT
This sequence comes from Linum usitatissimum, assembly GCA_030674075.2. Taxonomy (NCBI): domain Eukaryota; kingdom Viridiplantae; phylum Streptophyta; class Magnoliopsida; order Malpighiales; family Linaceae; genus Linum; species Linum usitatissimum. Next base: position 4,116,847 of record JAUJYP020000848.1, read on the forward strand.
TTGCCCTACTTACCGTATCTCAAGATGAAAGTCCGCGTATTTTAAAATTGGTAAATTTTGATTTATGCAATCCATTTATACTCAGTGTGCTTGAGTTATTTTTTTGAAAGTTGGATGATATTAACCGTAGACATAAACTGAAAAATATTGAGTTTGATTTTTGGTGTAGGATACTTACCGTTGAGTTAACATAAAAATATCGAATTGTATTAAGGTGGACTCTAATCTTTTATGATTACCTACGTACCCGGACTTCGGAATCAAAGTTAGCATAGTTAGAAATTGATAATTTCGTCCGTTTATGCATTTCATTTATACCCCGGTCCACGTGTAGAATTCTTTTGAATGTTTGGTGATATTAACCGTTACAAATAACGGGAGAAATTTGTATGGATGGACTCTAATCATTTCGATTGCCAAGATTCCCGGATCTCGGGATCAAAGTCCGCGTAGTTCAACATTGATAAATTTTGTTTGGATTTGCAATCCGTTTATATTCTACTCGCTCGTGTTGAATTCTATTGAAAGTTTAGTGATATTGACCGTTACGAATAACGAGAGAGGTTTTTTTTATTGGACTCGAATTACTATTTTTTCCCTACCTACCGGTATCTCGGGATGAAAGTCTCGGGAGAGATTTTTTTTGTTGGACTCGAATTACTATTTTTGCCCTACTTACCGTATCTCGAGATGAAAGTCCGCGTATTTTAAAATTGGTAAATTTTGATTTATGCAATCCATTTATACTCGTGTGCTTGAGTTATTTTTTTGAAAGTTGGATGATATTAACCGTAGACATAACGAAAAATATTGAGTTTGATTTTTGGTGTAGGATACTTACCGTTGAGTTACCGTAAAAATATCGAATTGTATTAAGGTGGACTCTAATCTTTTATGATTACCTACGTACCCGGACTTCGGAATCAAAGTTAGCATAGTTAGAAATTGATAATTTCGTCCGTTTATGCATTTCATTTATACCATGGTCCACGTGTAGAATTCTTTTGAATGTTTGGTGATATTAACCGTTACAAATAACGGGAGAAATTTGTATGGATGGACTCTAATCATTTCGATTGCCAACATTCCCGGATCTCGGATCAAAGTCTCGCGTAGTTCAACATTGATAAATTTTGTTTGGATTTGCAATCCGTTTATATTCTACCGCTCGTGTTGAATTCTATTGAAAGTTTAGTGATATTGACCGTTACGAATAACGAGAGAGGTTTTTTTTATTGGACTCGAATTACTATTTTTTCCCTACCTACCGGTATCTCGGGATGAAAGTCTCATGGAGAGATTTTTTTTGTTGGACTCGAATTACTATTTTTGCCCTACTTACCGTATCTCGAGATGAAAGTCTGCGTATTTTAAAATTGGTAAATTTTGATTTATGCAATCCATTTATACTCAGTGTGCTTGAGTTATTTTTTTGAAAGTTGGATGATATTAACCGTAGACATAACGTAAAAAATATTGAGTTTGATTTTTGGTGTAGGATACTTACCGTTGAGTTAACGTAAAAATATCGAATTGTATTAAGGTGGACTCTAATCTTTTATGATTACCTACGTACCCGGACTTCGGAATCAAAGTTAGCATAGTTAGAAATTGATAATTTTGTCTGTTTATGCATTTCATTTATACCCCGGTCCACGTGTAGAATTCTTTTGAATGTTTGGTGATATTAACCGTTACAAATAACGGGAGAAATTTGTATGGATGGACTCTAATCATTTCGATTGCCAACATTCCCGGATCTCGGATCAAAGTCCGCGTAGTTCAACATTGATAAATTTTGTTTGGATTTGCAATCCGTTTATATTCTACCGCTCGTGTTGAATTCTTTTGAAAGTTTAGTGATATTGACCGTTACGAATAACGAGAGAGATTTTTTTTATTGGACTCGAATTACTATTTTTTCCCTACCTACCGGTATCTCGGGATGAAAGTCTCAAGGGAGAGATTTTTTTTGTTGGACTCGAATTACTATTTTTGCCCTACTTACCGGTATCTCAGATGAAAGTCCGCGTATTTTAAAATTGGTAAATTTTGATTTATGCAATCCATTTATACTGTGTGCTTGAGTTATTTTTTTGAAAGTTTGATGATATTAACCGTAGACATAACAAAAATATTGAGTTTGATTTTTGGTGTAGGATACTTACCGTTGAGTTAACAGAAAAATATCGAATTGTATTAAGGTGGACTCTAATCTTTTATGATTACCTACGTACCCGGACTTCGGAATCAAAGTTAGCATAGTTAGAAATTGATAATTTCGTCCGTTTATGCATTTCATTTATACCCCGGTCCACGTGTAGAATTCTTTTGAATGTTTGGTGATATTAACCGTTACAAATAACGGGAGAAATTTGTATGGATGGACTCTAATCATTTCGATTGCCAACATTCCCGGATCTCGGGATCAAAGTTCGCGTAGTTCAAAATTGATAAATTTTGTTTGGGTTTGCAATCCGTTTATATTCTACTCGCTCGTGTTGAATTCTTTTGAAAGTTTAGTGATATTGACCGTTACGAATAACGAGAGAGATTTTTTTTATTGGACTCGAATTACTATTTTTTCCCTACCTACCGGTATCTTGGGATGAAAGTCTCGCGGGAGAGATTTTTTTTGTTGGACTCGAATTACTATTTTTGCCCTACTTACCGTATCTCAGATGAAAGTCTGCGTATTTTAAAATTGGTAAATTTTGATTTATGCAATCAATTTATACTCTGTGTGCTTGAGTTATTTTTTTGAAAGTTGGATGATATTAACCGTAGACATAACGTAAAATATTGAGTTTGATTTTTGGTGTAGGATACTTACCGTTGAGTTAACATAAAAATATCGAATTGTATTAAGGTGGACTCTAATCTTTTATGATTACCTACGTACCCGGACTTCGGAATCAAAGTTAGCATAGTTAGAAATTGATAATTTCGTCCGTTTATGCATTTCATTTATACCATGGTCCACGTGTAGAATTCTTTTGAATGTTTGGTGATATTAACCGTTACAAATAACGGGAGAAATTTGTATGGATGGACTCTAATCATTTCGATTGCCAAGATTCCCGGATCTCGGATCAAAGTCTGCGTAGTTCAACATTGATAAATTTCGTTTGGATTTGCAATCCGTTTATATTCTACCGCTCGTGTTGAATTCTATTGAAAGTTTAGTGATATTGACCGTTACGAATAACGAGAGAGGTTTTTTTTATTGGACTCGAATTACTATTTTTTCCCTACCTACCGGTATCTCGGGATGAAAGTCTCGCGGGAGAGATTTTTTTTGTTGGACTCGAATTACTATTTTTGCCCTACTTACCGTATCTCGTGATGAAAGTCTGCGTATTTTAAAATTGGTAAATTTTGATTTATGCAATCCATTTATACTGTGCTTGAGTTATTTTTTTGAAAGTTGGATGATATTAACCGTAGACATAACCGTAAAATATTGAGTTTGATTTTTGGTGTAGGATACTTACCGTTGAGTTAACAGAAAAATATCGAATTGTATTAAGGTGGACTCTAATCTTTTATGATTACCTACGTACCCGGACTTCGGAATCAAAGTTAGCATAGTTAGAAATTGATAATTTCGTCCGTTTATGCATTTCATTTATACCCCGGTCCACGTGTAGAATTCTTTTGAATGTTTGGTGATATTAACCGTTACAAATAACGGGAGAAATTTGTATGGATGGACTCTAATCATTTCTGATTGCCAACATTCCCGGATCTCGGGATCAAAGTCTGCGTAGTTCAAAATTGATAAATTTTGTTTGGGTTTGCAATCCGTTTATATTCTACGGCTCGTGTTGAATTCTTTTGAAAGTTTAGTGATATTGACCGTTACGAATAACGAGAGAGATTTTTTTTATTGGACTCGAATTACTATTTTTTCCCTACCTACCGGTATCTTGGGATGAAAGTCTCAGGGAGAGATTTTTTTTGTTGGACTCGAATTACTATTTTTGCCCTACTTACCGTATCTCGAGATGAAAGTCCGCGTATTTTAAAATTGGTAAATTTTGATTTATGCAATCCATTTATACTCAGTGTGCTTGAGTTATTTTTTTGAAAGTTTGATGATATTAACCGTAGACATAACGTAAAATATTGAGTTTGATTTTTGGTGTAGGATACTTACCGTTGAGTTAACCGAAAAATATCGAATTGTATTAAGGTGGACTCTAATCTTTTATGATTACCTACGTACCAGGACTTCGGAATCAAAGTTAGCATAGTTTGAAATTGATAATTTCGTCCGTTTATGCATTTCATTTATACCCCGGTCCACGTGTAGAATTCTTTTGAATGTTTGGTGATATTAACCGTTACAAATAACGGGAGAAATTTGTATGGATGGACTCTAATCATTTTCGATTGCCAACATTCCCGGATCTCGGATCAAAGTTCGCGTAGTTCAAAATTGATAAATTTTGTTTGGGTTTGCAATCCGTTTATATTCTACCGCTCGTGTTGAATTCTTTTGAAAGTTTAGTGATATTGACCGTTACGAATAACGAGAGAGATTTTTTTTGTTGGACTCGAATTACTATTTTTTCCCTACCTACCGGTATCTCGGGATGAAAGTCTGCGGGAGAGATTTTTTTTGTTGGACTCGAATTACTATTTTTGCCCTACTTACCCGTATCTCAGATGAAAGTCCGCGTATTTTAAAATTGGTAAATTTTGATTTATGCAATCCATTTATACTCAGTGTGCTTGAGTTATTTTTTTGAAAGTTTGATGATATTAACCGTAGACATAACGTAAAATATTGAGTTTGATTTTTGGTGTAGGATACTTACCGTTGAGTTAACCGAAAAATATCGAATTGTATTAAGGTGGACTCTAATCTTTTATGATTACCTACGTACCCGGACTTCGGAATCAAAGTTAGCATAGTTAGAAATTGATAATTTTGTCCGTTTATGCATTTCATTTATACCCCGGTCCACGTGTAGAATTCTTTTGAATGTTTGGTGATATTAACCGTTACAAATAACGGGAGAAATTTGTATGGATGGACTCTAATCATTTCGATTGCCAACATTCCCGGATCTCGGATCAAAGTCTCGCGTAGTTCAACATTGATAAATTTTGTTTGGATTTGCAATCCGTTTATATTCTACTCGCTCGTGTTGAATTCTATTGAAAGTTTAGTGATATTGACCGTTACGAATAACGAGAGAGGTTTTTTTTATTGGACTCGAATTACTATTTTTTCCCTACCTACCGGTATCTCGGGATGAAAGTCTGCGGAGAGATTTTTTTTGTTGGACTCGAATTACTATTTTTGCCCTACTTACCGTATCTCGAGATGAAAGTCTCGCGTATTTTAAAATTGGTAAATTTTGATTTATGCAATCCATTTATACTCGTGTGCTTGAGTTATTTTTTTGAAAGTTGGATGATATTAACCGTAGACATAACGTAAAATATTGAGTTTGATTTTTGGTGTAGGATACTTACCGTTGAGTTACCGTAAAAATATCGAATTGTATTAAGGTGGACTCTAATCTTTTATGATTACCTACGTACCCGGACTTCGGAATCAAAGTTAGCATAGTTAGAAATTGATAATTTCGTCCGTTTATGCATTTCATTTATACCCCGGTCCACGTGTAGAATTCTTTTGAATGTTTGGTGATATTAACCGTTACAAATAACGGGAGAAATTTGTATGGATGGACTCTAATCATTTCGATTGCCAACATTCCCGGATCTCGGGATCAAAGTTCGCGTAGTTCAAAATTGATAAATTTTGTTTGGGTTTGCAATCCGTTTATATTCTACCGCTCGTGTTGAATTCTTTTGAAAGTTTAGTGATATTGACCGTTACGAATAACGAGAGAGATTTTTTTTGTTGGACTCGAATTACTATTTTTTCCCTACCTACCGGTATCTTGGGATGAAAGTCTCAGGGAGAGATTTTTTTTGTTGGACTCGAATTACTATTTTTGCCCTACTTACCGTATCTCGAGATGAAAGTCCGCGTATTTTAAAATTGGTAAATTTTGATTTATGCAATCCATTTATACTCGTGTGCTTGAGTTATTTTTTTGAAAGTTTGATGATATTAACCGTAGACATAACCGTAAAATATTGAGTTTGATTTTTGGTGTAGGATACTTACCGTTGAGTTAACCGAAAAATATCGAATTGTATTAAGGTGGACTCTAATCTTTTATGATTACCTACGTACCCGGACTTCGGAATCAAAGTTAGCATAGTTAGAAATTGATAATTTCGTCCGTTTATGCATTTCATTTATACCCCGGTCCACGTGTAGAATTCTTTTGAATGTTTGGTGATATTAACCGTTACAAATAACGGGAGAAATTTGTATGGATGGACTCTAATCATTTCGATTGCCAACATTCCCGGATCTCGGATCAAAGTTCGCGTAGTTCAAAATTGATAAATTTTGTTTGGGTTTGCAATCCGTTTATATTCTACCGCTCGTGTTGAATTCTTTTGAAAGTTTAGTGATATTGACCGTTACGAATAACGAGAGAGATTTTTTTTGTTGGACTCGAATTACTATTTTTTCCCTACCTACCGGTATCTTGGGATGAAAGTCTCAAGGAGAGATTTTTTTTGTTGGACTCGAATTACTATTTTTGCCCTACTTACCCGTATCTCGAGATGAAAGTCGCGTATTTTAAAATTGGTAAATTTTGATTTATGCAATCCATTTATACTCGTGTGCTTGAGTTATTTTTTTGAAAGTTGGATGATATTAACCGTAGACATAACAAAATATTGAGTTTGATTTTTGGTGTAGGATACTTACCGTTGAGTTAACCGAAAAATATCGAATTGTATTAAGGTGGACTCTAATCTTTTATGATTACCTACGTACCAGGACTTCGGAATCAAAGTTAGCATAGTTTGAAATTGATAATTTCGTCCGTTTATGCATTTCATTTATACCCCGGTCCACGTGTAGAATTCTTTTGAATGTTTGGTGATATTAACCGTTACAAATAACGGGAGAAATTTGTATGGATGGACTCTAATCATTTCGATTGCCAACATTCCCGGATCTCGGATCAAAGTCGCGTAGTTCAAAATTGATAAATTTTGTTTGGGTTTGCAATCCGTTTATATTCTACCGCTCGTGTTGAATTCTTTTGAAAGTTTAGTGATATTGACCGTTACGAATAACGAGAGAGATTTTTTTTATTGGACTCGAATTACTATTTTTTCCCTACCTACCGGTATCTTGGGATGAAAGTCCGCGGGAGAGATTTTTTTTGTTGGACTCGAATTACTATTTTTGCCCTACTTACCGTATCTCGAGATGAAAGTCTCGCGTATTTTAAAATTGGTAAATTTTGATTTATGCAATCCATTTATACTTGTGTGCTTGAGTTATTTTTTTGAAAGTTTGATGATATTAACCGTAGACATAACAGAAAATATTGAGTTTGATTTTTGGTGTAGGATACTTACCGTTGAGTTAACCGTAAAAATATCGAATTGTATTAAGGTGGACTCTAATCTTTTATGATTACCTACGTACCCGGACTTCGGAATCAAAGTTAGCATAGTTAGAAATTGATAATTTCGTCCGTTTATGCATTTCATTTATACCCCGGTCCACGTGTAGAATTCTTTTGAATGTTTGGTGATATTAACCGTTACAAATAACGGGAGAAATTTGTATGGATGGACTCTAATCATTTCGATTGCCAACATTCCCGGATCTCGGGATCAAAGTCGCGTAGTTCAAAATTGATAAATTTTGTTTGGGTTTGCAATCCGTTTATATTCTACCGCTCGTGTTGAATTCTTTTGAAAGTTTAGTGATATTGACCGTTACGAATAACGAGAGAGATTTTTTTTGTTGGACTCGAATTACTATTTTTTCCCTACCTACCGGTATCTTGGGATGAAAGTCTCGCGGGAGAGATTTTTTTTGTTGGACTCGAATTACTATTTTTGCCCTACTTACCGTATCTCGAGATGAAAGTCTCGCGTATTTTAAAATTGGTAAATTTTGATTTATGCAATCCATTTATACTCGTGTGCTTGAGTTATTTTTTTGAAAGTTGGATGATATTAACCGTAGACATAACACTAAAATATTGAGTTTGATTTTTGGTGTAGGATACTTACCGTTGAGTTAACAGAAAAATATCGAATTGTATTAAGGTGGACTCTAATCTTTTATGATTACCTACGTACCCGGACTTCGGAATCAAAGTTAGCATAGTTAGAAATTGATAATTTCGTCTGTTTATGCATTTCATTTATACCCTGGTCCACGTGTAGAATTCTTTTGAATGTTTGGTGATATTAACCGTTACAAATAACGGGAGAAATTTGTATGGATGGACTCTAATCATTTCGATTGCCAAGATTCCCGGATCTCGGATCAAAGTCTCGCGTAGTTCAAAATTGATAAATTTTGTTTGGGTTTGCAATCCGTTTATATTCTACCGCTCGTGTTGAATTCTTTTGAAAGTTTAGTGATATTGACCGTTACGAATAACGAGAGAGATTTTTTTTTGTTGGACTCGAATTACTATTTTTTCCCTACCTACCGGTATCTTGGGATGAAAGTCCGCGGGAGAGATTTTTTTTGTTGGACTCGAATTACTATTTTTGCCCTACTTACCGGTATCTCGAGATGAAAGTCTGCGTATTTTAAAATTGGTAAATTTTGATTTATGCAATCCATTTATACTCAGGTGCTTGAGTTATTTTTTTGAAAGTTTGATGATATTAACCGTAGACATAACAGAAAATATTGAGTTTGATTTTTGGTGTAGGATACTTACCGTTGAGTTAACCGAAAAATATCGAATTGTATTAAGGTGGACTCTAATCTTTTATGATTACCTACGTACCCGGACTTCGGAATCAAAGTTAGCATAGTTAGAAATTGATAATTTTGTCTGTTTATGCATTTCATTTATACCCCGGTCCACGTGTAGAATTCTTTTGAATGTTTGGTGATATTAACCGTTACAAATAACGGGAGAAATTTGTATGGATGGACTCTAATCATTTCGATTGCCAACATTCCCGGATCTCGGATCAAAGTTCGCGTAGTTCAAAATTGATAAATTTTGTTTGGGTTTGCAATCCGTTTATATTCTACCGCTCGTGTTGAATTCTTTTGAAAGTTTAGTGATATTGACCGTTACGAATAACGAGAGAGATTTTTTTTATTGGACTCGAATTACTATTTTTTCCCTACCTACCGGTATCTTGGGATGAAAGTCTCGCGGGAGATTTTTTTTGTTGGACTCGAATTACTATTTTTGCCCTACTTACCGTATCTCAGGATGAAAGTCTGCGTATTTTAAAATTGGTAAATTTTGATTTATGCAATCCATTTATACTCAGGTGCTTGAGTTATTTTTTTGAAAGTTTGATGATATTAACCGTAGACATAACAGAAAATATTGAGTTTGATTTTTGGTGTAGGATACTTACCGTTGAGTTACCGAAAAATATCGAATTGTATTAAGGTGGACTCTAATCTTTTATGATTACCTACGTACCCGGACTTCGGAATCAAAGTTAGCATAGTTAGAAATTGATAATTTCGTCCGTTTATGCATTTCATTTATACCCCGGTCCACGTGTAGAATTCTTTTGAATGTTTGGTGATATTAACCGTTACAAATAACGGGAGAAATTTGTATGGATGGACTCTAATCATTTCGATTGCCAACATTCCCGGATCTCGGATCAAAGTTCGCGTAGTTCAAAATTGATAAATTTTGTTTGGGTTTGCAATCCGTTTATATTCTACCGCTCGTGTTGAATTCTTTTGAAAGTTTAGTGATATTGACCGTTACGAATAACGAGAGAGATTTTTTTTGTTGGACTCGAATTACTATTTTTTCCCTACCTACCGGTATCTTGGGATAAAAGTCAAGGGAGAGATTTTTTTTGTTGGACTCGAATTACTATTTTTGCCCTACTTACCGGTATCTCAAGATGAAAGTCTGCGTATTTTAAAATTGGTAAATTTTGATTTATGCAATCAATTTATACTCGTGTGCTTGAGTTATTTTTTTGAAAGTTGGATGATATTAACCGTAGACATACCGTAAAATATTGAGTTTGATTTTTGGTGTAGGATACTTACCGCTGAGTTAACATAAAAATATCGAATTGTATTAAGGTGGACTCTAATCTTTTATGATTACCTACGTACCTGGACTTCGGAATCAAAGTTAGCATAGTTAGAAATTGATAATTTCGTCCGTTTATGCATTTCATTTATACCCGGTCCACGTGTAGAATTCTTTTGAATGTTTGGTGATATTAACCGTTACAAATAACGGGAGAAATTTGTATGGATGGACTCTAATCATTCTCGATTGCCAACATTCCCGGATCTCGGATCAAAGTCTCGCGTAGTTCAAAATTGATAAATTTTGTTTGGGTTTGCAATCCGTTTATATTCTACTCGCTCGTGTTGAATTCTTTTGAAAGTTTAGTGATATTGACCGTTACGAATAACGAGAGAGAGGTTTTTTTTATTGGACTCGAATTACTATTTTTTCCCTACCTACCGGTATCTTGGGATGAAAGTCCGCGGGAGAGATTTTTTTTGTTGGACTCGAATTACTATTTTTGCCCTACTTACCGTATCTCAGATGAAAGTCCGCGTATTTTAAAATTGGTAAATTTTGATTTATGCAATCCATTTATACTCGTGTGCTTGAGTTATTTTTTTGAAAGTTTGATGATATTAACCGTAGACATAACATAAAATATTGAGTTTGATTTTTGGTGTAGGATACTTACCGTTGAGTTAACCGTAAAAATATCGAATTGTATTAAGGTGGACTCTAATCTTTTATGATTACCTACGTACCCGGACTTCGGAATCAAAGTTAGCATAGTTAGAAATTGATAATTTCGTCTGTTTATGCATTTCATTTATACCCAGGTCCACGTGTAGAATTCTTTTGAATGTTTGGAGATATTAACCGTTACAAATAACGGGAGAAATTTGTATGGATGGACTCTAATCATTTCGATTGCCAACATTCCCGGATCTCGGATCAAAGTCCGCGTAGTTCAAAATTGATAAATTTTGTTTGGGTTTGCAATCCGTTTATATTCTACCGCTCGTGTTGAATTCTTTTGAAAGTTTAGTGATATTGACCGTTACGAATAACGAGAGAGATTTTTTTTGTTGGACTCGAATTACTATTTTTTCCCTACCTACCGGTATCTTGGGATAAAAGTCTCGCGGGAGAGATTTTTTTTGTTGGACTCGAATTACTATTTTTGCCCTACTTACCGTATCTCGAGATGAAAGTCCGCGTATTTTAAAATTGGTAAATTTTGATTTATGCAATCAATTTATACTCGTGTGCTTGAGTTATTTTTTTGAAAGTTGGATGATATTAACCGTAGACATAACAAAAAATATTGAGTTTGATTTTTGGTGTAGGATACTTACCGTTGAGTTAACAGAAAAATATCGAATTGTATTAAGGTTGACTCTAATCTTTTATGATTACCTACGTACCTGGACTTCGGAATCAAAGTTAGCATAGTTAGAAATTGATAATTTTGTCTGTTTATGCATTTCATTTAAACCACGGGCCACGTCTAGAATTCTTTTGAATGTTTGGTGATATTAACCGTTACAAATAACGGGAGAAATTTGTATGGATGGACTCTAATCATTTCTGATTGCCAAGATTCCCGGATCTCGGATCAAAGTCTCGCGTAGTTCAACATTGATAAATTTCGTTTGGATTTGCAATCCGTTTATATTCTACCGCTCGTGTTGAATTCTATTGAAAGTTTAGTGATATTGACCGTTACGAATAACGAGAGAGGTTTTTTTTATTGGACTCGAATTACTATTTTTTCCCTACCTACCGGTATCTTGGGATGAAAGTCTCGCGGGAGAGATTTTTTTTGTTGGACTCGAATTACTATTTTTGCCCTACTTACCGTATCTCGAGATGAAAGTCTGCGTATTTTAAAATTGGTAAATTTTGATTTATGCAATCCATTTATACTCGTGCGCTTGAGTTATTTTTTTGAAAGTTGGATGATATTAACCGTAGACATACAGTAAAAATATTGAGTTTGATTTTTGGTGTAGGATACTTACCGTTGAGTTAAAAGAAAAATATCGAATTGTATTAAGGTGGACTCTAATCTTTTATGATTACCTACGTACCCGGACTTCGGAATCAAAGTTAGCATAGTTAGAAATTGATAATTTCGTCCGTTTATGCATTTCATTTATACCCCGGTCCACGTGTAGAATTCTTTTGAATGTTTGGTGATATTAACCGTTACAAATAACGGGAGAAATTTGTATGGATGGACTCTAATCATTTCGATTGCCAACATTCCCGGATCTCGGATCAAAGTCCGCGTAGTTCAAAATTGATAAATTTCGTTTGGGTTTGCAATCCGTTTATATTCTACCGCTCGTGTTGAATTCTTTTGAAAGTTTAGTGATATTGACCGTTACGAATAACGAGAGAGGTTTTTTTTATTGGACTCGAATTACTATTTTTTCCCTACCTACCGGTATCTCGGGATGAAAGTCTTGCGGGAGAGATTTTTTTTGTTGGACTCGAATTACTATTTTTGCCCTACTTACCGTATCTCGAGATGAAAGTCTCGCGTATTTTAAAATTGGTAAATTTTGATTTATGCAATCCATTTATACTCGTGTGCTTGAGTTATTTTTTTGAAAGTTTGATGATATTAACCGTAGACATAACGTAAAATATTGAGTTTGATTTTTGGTGTAGGATACTTACCGTTGAGTTAACCGAAAAATATCGAATTGTATTAAGGTGGACTCTAATCTTTTATGATTACCTACGTACCCGGACTTCGGAATCAAAGTTAGCATAGTTAGAAATTGATAATTTCGTCTGTTTATGCATTTCATTTATACCCAGGTCCACGTGTAGAATTCTTTTGAATGTTTGGTGATATTAACCGTTACAAATAACGGGAGAAATTTGTATGGATGGACTCTAATCATTTCGATTGCCAACATTCCCGGATCTCGGGATCAAAGTTCGCGTAGTTCAAAATTGATAAATTTTGTTTGGGTTTGCAATCCGTTTATATTCTACCGCTCGTGTTGAATTCTTTTGAAAGTTTAGTGATATTGACCGTTACGAATAACGAGAGAGATTTTTTTTGTTGGACTCGAATTACTATTTTTTCCCTACCTACCGGTATCTTGGGATAAAAGTCTCGCGGGAGAGATTTTTTTTGTTGGACTCGAATTACTATTTTTGCCCTACTTACCCGTATCTCAAGATGAAAGTCCGCGTATTTTAAAATTGGTAAATTTTGATTTATGCAATCAATTTATACTCGTGTGCTTGAGTTATTTTTTTGAAAGTTGGATGATATTAACCGTAGACATAACGGAAAATATTGAGTTTGATTTTTGGTGTAGGATACTTACCGTTGAGTTAACAGAAAAATATCGAATTGTATTAAGGTGGACTCTAATCTTTTATGATTACCTACGTACCTGGACTTCGGAATCAAAGTTAGCATAGTTAGAAATTGATAATTTTGTCTGTTTATGCATTTCATTTAAACCATGGTCCACGTCTAGAATTCTTTTGAATGTTTGGTGATATTAACCGTTACAAATAACGGGAGAAATTTGTATGGATGGACTCTAATCATTTCGATTGCCAAGATTCCCGGATCTCGGATCAAAGTCTCGCGTAGTTCAACATTGATAAATTCCGTTTGGATTTGCAATCCGTTTATATTCTACCGCTCGTGTTGAATTCTATTGAAAGTTTAGTGATATTGACCGTTACGAATAACGAGAGAGGTTTTTTTTATTGGACTCGAATTACTATTTTTTCCCTACCTACCGGTATCTCGGGATGAAAGTCTCGCGGGAGAGATTTTTTTTGTTGGACTCGAATTACTATTTTTGCCCTACTTACCGTATCTCGAGATGAAAGTCTCGCGTATTTTAAAATTGGTAAATTTTGATTTATGCAATCCATTTATACTGTGCGCTTGAGTTATTTTTTTGAAAGTTGGATGATATTAACCGTAGACATAACGTAAAATATTGAGTTTGATTTTTGGTGTAGGATACTTACCGTTGAGTTAACAGTAAAAATATCGAATTGTATTAAGGTGGACTCTAATCTTTTATGATTACCTACGTACCCGGACTTCGGAATCAAAGTTAGCATAGTTAGAAATTGATAATTTCGTTTGTTTATGCATTTCATTTATACCCCGGTCCACGTGTAGAATTCTTTTGAATGTTTGGTGATATTAACCGTTACAAATAACGGGAGAAATTTGTATGGATGGACTCTAATCATTTCGATTGCCAACATTCCCGGATCTCGGGATCAAAGTCTCGCGTAGTTCAAAATTGATAAATTTTGTTTGGGTTTGCAATCCGTTTATATTCTACTCGCTCGTGTTGAATTCTTTTGAAAGTTTAGTGATATTGACCGTTACGAATAACGAGAGAGATTTTTTTTATTGGACTCGAATTACTATTTTTTCCCTACCTACCGGTATCTTGGGATAAAAGTCTCATGGAGAGATTTTTTTTGTTGGACTCGAATTACTATTTTTGCCCTACTTACCGGTATCTCAGATGAAAGTCTCGCGTATTTTAAAATTGGTAAATTTTGATTTATGCAATCTATTTATACTCGTGTGCTTGAGTTATTTTTTTGAAAGTTGGATGATATTAACCGTAGACATAACGTAAAATATTGAGTTTGATTTTTGGTGTAGGATACTTACCGTTGAGTTAACCGAAAAATATCGAATTGTATTAAGGTCGACTCTAATCTTTTATGATTATCTACGTACCTGGACTTCGGAATCAAAGTTAGCATAGTTAGAAATTGATAATTTTGTATGTTTATGCATTTCATTTAAACCATGGTCCACGTCTAGAATTCTTTTGAATGTTTGGTGATATTAACCGTTACAAATAACGGGAGAAATTTGTATGGATGGACTCTAATCATTTCGATTGCCAAGATTCCCGGATCTCGGGATCAAAGTCTCGCGTAGTTCAACATTGATAAATTTTGTTTGGATTTGCAATCCGTTTATATTCTACCGCTCGTGTTGAATTCTATTGAAAGTTTAGTGATATTGACCGTTACGAATAACGAGAGAGATTTTTTTTATTGGACTCGAATTACTATTTTTTCCCTACCTACCGGTATCTCGGGATGAAAGTCTCGCGGGAGAGATTTTTTTTGTTGGACTCGAATTACTATTTTTGCCCTACTTACCGTATCTCAGATGAAAGTCTCGCGTATTTTAAAATTGGTAAATTTTGATTTATGCAATCCATTTATACTCGTGTGCTTGAGTTATTTTTTTGAAAGTTGGATGATATTAACCGTAGACATAACAGTAAAATATTGAGTTTGATTTTTGGTGTAGGATACTTACCGTTGAGTTAACAGAAAAATATCGAATTGTATTAAGGTGGACTCTAATCTTTTATGATTACCTACGTACCTGGACTTCGGAATCAAAGTTAGCATAGTTAGAAATTGATAATTTCGTTTGTTTATGCATTTCATTTATACCCCGGTCCACGTGTAGAATTCTTTTGAATGTTTGGTGATATTAACCGTTACAAATAACGGGAGAAATTTGTATGGATGGACTCTAATCATTTTCGATTGCCAACATTCCCGGATCTCGGATCAAAGTCTCGCGTAGTTCAAAATTGATAAATTTTGTTTGGGTTTGCAATCCGTTTATATTCTACTGCTCGTGTTGAATTCTTTTGAAACTTTAGTGATATTGACCGTTACGAATAACGAGAGAGATTTTTTTTTATTGGACTCGAATTACTATTTTTTCCCTACCTACCGGTATCTTGGGATAAAAGTCTCGCGGGAGAGATTTTTTTTGTTGGACTCGAATTACTATTTTTGCCCTACTTACCGTATCTCGAGATGAAAGTCTCGCGTATTTTAAAATTGGTAAATTTTGATTTATGCAATCTATTTATACTCGTGTGCTTGAGTTATTTTTTTGAAAGTTGGATGATATTAACCGTAGACATAACAAAAATATTGAGTTTGATTTTTGGTGTAGGATACTTACCGTTGAGTTAACAGAAAAATATCGAATTGTATTAAGGTGGACTCTAATCTTTTATGATTACCTACGTACCTGGACTTCGGAATCAAAGTTAGCATAGTTAGAAATTGATAATTTCGTTTGTTTATGCATTTCATTTAAACCCTGTCCACGTGTAGAATTCTTTTGAATGTTTGGTGATATTAACCGTTACAAATAACGGGAGAAATTTGTATGGATGGACTCTAATCATTTCGATTGCCAACATTCCCGGATCTCGGATCAAAGTCTCGCGTAGTTCAAAATTGATAAATTTTGTTTGGGTTTGCAATCCGTTTATATTCTACTGCTCGTGTTGAATTCTTTTGAAAGTTTAGTGATATTGACCGTTACGAATAACGAGAGAGATTTTTTTTATTGGACTCGAATTACTATTTTTTCCCTACCTACTGGTATCTCGGGATGAAAGTCTGCGGGAGAGATTTTTTTTGTTGGACTCGAATTACTATTTTTGCCCTACTTACCGATATCTCAGATGAAAGTCTGCGTATTTTAAAATTGATAAATTTTTATTTATGCAATTCATTTATACTCGTGCGCTTGAGTTATTTTTTTGAAAGTTGGATGATATTAACCGTAGACATAACGTAAAATATTGAGTTTGATTTTTGGTGTAGGATACTTACCGTTGAGTTAACCGTAAAAATATCGAATTGTATTAAGGTGGACTCTAATCTTTTATGATTACCTACGTACCCGGACTTCGGAATCAAAGTTAGCATAGTTAGAAATTGATAATTTCGTCCGTTTATGCATTTCATTTATACCCCGGTCCACGTGTAGAATTCTTTTGAATGTTTGGTGATATTAACCGTTACAAATAACGGGAGAAATTTGTATGGATGGACTCTAATCATTTCGATTGCCAACATTCCCGGATCTCGGGATCAAAGTCTCGCGTAGTTCAAAATTGATAAATTTTGTTTGGGTTTGCAATCCGTTTATATTCTACCGCTCGTGTTGAATTCTTTTGAAAGTTTAGTGATATTGACCGTTACGAATAACGAGAGAGATTTTTTTTGTTGGACTCGAATTACTATTTTTTCCCTACCTACCGGTATCTCGGGATGAAAGTCTCGCGGGAGAGATTTTTTTTGTTGGACTCGAATTACTATTTTTGCCCTACTTACCGGTATCTCGTGATGAAAGTCCGCGTATTTTAAAATTGGTAAATTTTGATTTATGCAATCCATTTATACTGTGTGCTTGAGTTATTTTTTTGAAAGTTGGATGATATTAACCGTAGACATAACAAAAATATTGAGTTTGATTTTTGGTGTAGGATACTTACCGTTGAGTTAACCGAAAAATATCGAATTGTATTAAGGTTGACTCTAATCTTTTATGATTACCTACGTACCCGGACTTCGGAATCAAAGTTAGCATAGTTAGAAATTGATAATTTTGTATGTTTATGCATTTCATTTAAACCATGGTCCACGTCTAGAATTCTTTTGAATGTTTGGTGATATTAACCGTTACAAATAACGGGAGAAATTTGTATGGATGGACTCTAATCATTTCGATTGCCAAGATTCCCGGATCTCGGATCAAAGTCTCGCGTAGTTCAACATTGATAAATTCTGTTTGGATTTGCAATCCGTTTATATTCTACCGCTCGTGTTGAATTCTATTGAAAGTTTAGTGATATTGACCGTTACGAATAACGAGAGAGGTTTTTTTTATTGGACTCGAATTACTATTTTTTCCCTACCTACCGGTATCTCGGGATGAAAGTCTCGCGGGAGAGATTTTTTTTGTTGGACTCGAATTACTATTTTTGCCCTACTTACCGTATCTCGTGATGAAAGTCCGCGTATTTTAAAATTGGTAAATTTTGATTTATGCAATCCATTTATACTCGTGCGCTTGAGTTATTTTTTTGAAAGTTGGATGATATTAACCGTAGACATAACGTAAAATATTGAGTTTGATTTTTGGTGTAGGATACTTACCGTTGAGTTAACGTAAAAATATCGAATTGTATTAAGGTGGACTCTAATCTTTTATGATTACCTACGTACCCGGACTTCGGAATCAAAGTTAGCATAGTTAGAAATTGATAATTTCGTTTGTTTATGCATTTCATTTATACCCCGGTCCACGTGTAGAATTCTTTTGAATGTTTGGTGATATTAACCGTTACAAATAACGGGAGAAATTTGTATGGATGGACTCTAATCATTTCTCGATTGCCAACATTCCCGGATCTCGGGATCAAAGTTTGCGTAGTTCAAAATTGATAAATTTTGTTTGGGTTTGCAATCCGTTTATAATCTACTGCTCGTGTTGAATTCTTTTGAAAGTTTAGTGATATTGACCGTTACGAATAACGAGAGAGATTTTTTTTTTGGACTCGAATTACTATTTTTTCCCTACCTACTGGTATCTTGGGATAAAAGTCTCGATGAGAGATTTTTTTTGTTGGACTCGAATTACTATTTTTGCCCTACTTACCGTATCTCGAGATGAAAGTCCGCGTATTTTAAAATTGGTAAATTTTGATTTATGCAATCCATTTATACTGTGTGCTTGAGTTATTTTTTTGAAAGTTGGATGATATTAACCGTAGACATAACGTAAAATATTGAGTTTGATTTTTGGTGTAGGATACTTACCGTTGAGTTAACGTAAAAATATCGAATTGTATTAAGGTGGACTCTAATCTTTTATGATTACCTACGTACCCGGACTTCGGAATCAAAGTTAGCATAGTTAGAAATTGATAATTTCGTCCGTTTATGCATTTCATTTATACCCCGGTCCACGTGTAGAATTCTTTTGAATGTTTGGTGATATTAACCGTTACAAATAACGGGAGAAATTTGTATGGATGGACTCTAATCATTTCGATTGCCAACATTCCCGGATCTCGGGATCAAAGTTCGCGTAGTTCAAAATTGATAAATTTTGTTTGGGTTTGCAATCCGTTTATATTCTACCGCTCGTGTTGAATTCTTTTGAAAGTTTAGTGATATTGACCGTTACGAATAACGAGAGAGATTTTTTTTATTGGACTCGAATTACTATTTTTTCCCTACCTACCGGTATCTCGGGATGAAAGTCTCGGGAGAGATTTTTTTTGTTGGACTCGAATTACTATTTTTGCCCTACTTACCGTATCTCGAGATGAAAGTCTGCGTATTTTAAAATTGGTAAATTTTGATTTATGCAATCCATTTATACTCGTGTGCTTGAGTTATTTTTTTGAAAGTTTGATGATATTAACCGTAGACATAACAGTAAAATATTGAGTTTGATTTTTGGTGTAGGATACTTACCGTTGAGTTAACCGTAAAAATATCGAATTGTATTAAGGTGGACTCTAATCTTTTATGATTACCTACGTACCCGGACTTCGGAATCAAAGTTAGCATAGTTAGAAATTGATAATTTCGTCTGTTTATGCATTTCATTTATACCCAGGTCCACGTGTAGAATTCTTTTGAATGTTTGGAGATATTAACCGTTACAAATAACGGGAGAAATTTGTATGGATGGACTCTAATCATTTCTGATTGCCAACATTCCCGGATCTCGGATCAAAGTCTGCGTAGTTCAAAATTGATAAATTTTGTTTGGGTTTGCAATCCGTTTATATTCTACGCTCGTGTTGAATTCTTTTGAAAGTTTAGTGATATTGACCGTTACGAATAACGAGAGAGATTTTTTTTGTTGGACTCGAATTACTATTTTTTCCCTACCTACCGGTATCTTGGGATGAAAGTCTCGGGAGAGATTTTTTTTGTTGGACTCGAATTACTATTTTTGCCCTACTTACCGGTATCTCGAGATGAAAGTCTGCGTATTTTAAAATTGGTAAATTTTGATTTATGCAATCCATTTATACTCAGGTGCTTGAGTTATTTTTTTGAAAGTTTGATGATATTAACAGTAGACATAACAGAAAATATTGAGTTTGATTTTTGGTGTAGGATACTTACCGCTGAGTTAACATAAAAATATCGAATTGTATTAAGGTGGACTCTAATCTTTTATGATTACCTACGTACCTGGACTTCGGAATCAAAGTTAGCATAGTTAGAAATTGATAATTTTGTTTGTTTATGCATTTCATTTAAACCACGGTCCACGTCTAGAATTCTTTTGAATGTTTGGTGATATTAACCGTTACAAATAACGGGAGAAATTTGTATGGATGGACTCTAATCATTTTCGATTGCCAAGATTCCCGGATCTCGGATCAAAGTCTCGCGTAGTTCAACATTGATAAATTTCGTTTGGATTTGCAATCCGTTTATATTCTACCGCTCGTGTTGAATTCTATTGAAAGTTTAGTGATATTGACCGTTACGAATAACGAGAGAGGTTTTTTTTATTGGACTCGAATTACTATTTTTTCCCTACCTACCGGTATCTCGGGATGAAAGTCTCGGGAGAGATTTTTTTTGTTGGACTCGAATTACTATTTTTGCCCTACTTACCGGTATCTCGAGATGAAAGTCTCGCGTATTTTAAAATTGGTAAATTTTGATTTATGCAATCCATTTATACTCAGTGTGCTTGAGTTATTTTTTTGAAAGTTTGATGATATTAACCGTAGACATAACGTAAAATATTGAGTTTGATTTTTGGTGTAGGATACTTACCGTTGAGTTACCGAAAAATATCGAATTGTATTAAGGTGGACTCTAATCTTTTATGATTACCTACGTACCCGGACTTCGGAATCAAAGTTAGCATAGTTAGAAATTGATAATTTCGTCCGTTTATGCATTTCATTTATACCCCGGTCCACGTGTAGAATTCTTTTGAATGTTTGGTGATATTAACCGTTACAAATAACGGGAGAAATTTGTATGGATGGACTCTAATCATTTCTCGATTGCCAACATTCCCGGATCTCGGATCAAAGTCTCGCGTAGTTCAAAATTGATAAATTTTGTTTGGGTTTGCAATCCGTTTATATTCTACCGCTCGTGTTGAATTCTTTTGAAAGTTTAGTGATATTGACCGTTACGAATAACGAGAGAGATTTTTGTTGTTGGACTCGAATTACTATTTTTTCCCTACCTACTGGTATCTTGGGATAAAAGTCTGCGGGAGAGATTTTTTTTGTTGGACTCGAATTACTATTTTTGCCCTACTTACCGATATCTCAGGATGAAAGTCTGCGTATTTTAAAATTGGTAAATTTTGATTTATGCAATCAATTTATACTCAGGTGCTTGAGTTATTTTTTTGAAAGTTGGATGATATTAACCGTAGACATAACAGAAAATATTGAGTTTGATTTTTGGTGTAGGATACTTACCGTTGAGTTAACAGAAAAATATCGAATTGTATTAAGGTGGACTCTAATCTTTTATGATTACCTACGTACCTGGACTTCGGAATCAAAGTTAGCATAGTTAGAAATTGATAATTTTGTCTGTTTATGCATTTCATTTAAACCATGGTCCACGTCTAGAATTCTTTTGAATGTTTGGTGATATTAACCGTTACAAATAACGGGAGAAATTTGTATGGATGGACTCTAATCATTTCTGATTGCCAAGATTCCCGGATCTCGGATCAAAGTCTCGCGTAGTTCAACATTGATAAATTCCGTTTGGATTTGCAATCCGTTTATATTCTACCGCTCGTGTTGAATTCTATTGAAAGTTTAGTGATATTGACCGTTACGAATAACGAGAGAGGTTTTTTTTATTGGACTCGAATTACTATTTTTTCCCTACCTACCGGTATCTCGGGATGAAAGTCTCAAGGGAGAGATTTTTTTTGTTGGACTCGAATTACTATTTTTGCCCTACTTACCGTATCTCAGATGAAAGTCTCGCGTATTTTAAAATTGGTAAATTTTGATTTATGCAATCCATTTATACTGTGTGCTTGAGTTATTTTTTTGAAAGTTGGATGATATTAACCGTAGACATAACGTAAAATATTGAGTTTGATTTTTGGTGTAGGATACTTACCGTTGAGTTAAAAAAAAATATCGAATTGTATTAAGGTGGACTCTAATCTTTTATGATTACCTACGTACCCGGACTTCGGAATCAAAGTTAGCATAGTTAGAAATTGATAATTTCGTCTGTTTATGCATTTCATTTATACCCAGGTCCACGTGTAGAATTCTTTTGAATGTTTGGAGATATTAACCGTTACAAATAACGGGAGAAATTTGTATGGATGGACTCTAATCATTTCTGATTGCCAACATTCCCGGATCTCGGGATCAAAGTCTCGCGTAGTTCAAAATTGATAAATTTTGTTTGGGTTTGCAATCCGTTTATATTCTACCGCTCGTGTTGAATTCTTTTGAAAGTTTAGTGATATTGACCGTTACGAATAACGAGAGAGATTTTTTTTGTTGGACTCGAATTACTATTTTTTCCCTACCTACCGGTATCTTGGGATGAAAGTCTCGCGGGAGAGATTTTTTTTGTTGGACTCGAATTACTATTTTTGCCCTACTTACCGTATCTCAGATGAAAGTCTCGCGTATTTTAAAATTGGTAAATTTTGATTTATGCAATCCATTTATACTGTGTGCTTGAGTTATTTTTTTGAAAGTTTGATGATATTAACCGTAGACAGAACATAAAATATTGAGTTTGATTTTTGGTGTAGGATACTTACCGTTGAGTTAACAGTAAAATATCGAATTGTATTAAGGTGGACTCTAATCTTTTATGATTACCTACGTACCTGGACTTCGGAATCAAAGTTAGCATAGTTAGAAATTGATAATTTTGTCTGTTTATGCATTTCATTTAAACCCCGGTCCACGTCTAGAATTCTTTTGAATGTTTGGTGATATTAACCGTTACAAATAACGGGAGAAATTTGTATGGATGGACTCTAATCATTTCGATTGCCAAGATTCCCGGATCTCGGGATCAAAGTCGCGTAGTTCAACATTGATAAATTTCGTTTGGATTTGCAATCCGTTTATATTCTACCGCTCGTGTTGAATTCTATTGAAAGTTTAGTGATATTGACCGTTACGAATAACAAGAGAGGATTTTTTTTATTGGACTCGAATTACTATTTTTTCCCTACCTACCGGTATCTTGGGATGAAAGTCTCGCGGGAGAGATTTTTTTTGTTGGACTCGAATTACTATTTTTGCCCTACTTACCGTATCTCAGATGAAAGTCCGCGTATTTTAAAATTGGTAAATTTTGATTTATGCAATCAATTTATACTGTGTGCTTGAGTTATTTTTTTGAAAGTTGGATGATATTAACCGTAGACATAACGTAAAATATTGAGTTTGATTTTTGGTGTAGGATACTTACCGTTGAGTTAACAGTAAAAATATCGAATTGTATTAAGGTGGACTCTAATCTTTTATGATTACCTACGTACCCGGACTTCGGAATCAAAGTTAGCATAGTTAGAAATTGATAATTTTGTTTGTTTATGCATTTCATTTAAACCACGGTCCACGTCTAGAATTCTTTTGAATGTTTGGTGATATTAACCGTTACAAATAACGGGAGAAATTTGTATGGATGGACTCTAATCATTTCGATTGCCAACATTCCCGGATCTCGGATCAAACTCGCGTAGTTCAACATTGATAAATTCCGTTTGGATTTGCAATCCGTTTATATTCTACCGCTCGTGTTGAATTCTATTGAAAGTTTAGTGATATTGACCGTTACGAATAACGAGAGAGGTTTTTTTTATTGGACTCGAATTACTATTTTTTCCCTACCTACCGGTATCTCGGGATGAAAGTCTCAGGGAGAGATTTTTTTTGTTGGACTCGAATTACTATTTTTGCCCTACTTACCGTATCTCGAGATGAAAGTCCGCGTATTTTAAAATTGGTAAATTTTGATTTATGCAATCCATTTATACTCGGGTGCTTGAGTTATTTTTTTGAAAGTTAGATGATATTAACCGTAGACATAACAGAAAATATTGAGTTTGATTTTTGGTGTAGGATACTTACCGTTGAGTTAACAGAAAAATATCGAATTGTATTAAGGTGGACTCTAATCTTTTATGATTACCTACGTACCCGGACTTCGGAATCAAAGTTAGCATAGTTAGAAATTGATAATTTCGTCCGTTTATGCATTTCATTTATACCCCGGTCCACGTGTAGAATTCTTTTGAATGTTTGGTGATATTAACCGTTACAAATAACGGGAGAAATTTGTATGGATGGACTCTAATCATTTCGATTGCCAACATTCCCGGATCTCGGATCAAAGTTCGCGTAGTTCAAAATTGATAAATTTTGTTTGGGTTTGCAATCCGTTTATATTCTACGGCTCGTGTTGAATTCTTTTGAGAGTTTAGTTATATTGACCGTTACGAATAACGATAGAGATTTTTTTTGTTTGACTCGAATTACTATTTTTTCCCTACCTACTGGTATCTCGGGATGAAAGTCTGCGGGAGAGATTTTTTTTGTTGGACTCGAATTACTATTTTTGCCCTACTTACCGTATCTCAGATGAAAGTCTCGCGTATTTTAAAATTGGTAAATTTTGATTTATGCAATCCATTTATACTCGTGTGCTTGAGTTATTTTTTTGAAAGTTTGATGATATTAACCGTAGACATAACAGAAAATATTGAGTTTGATTTTTGGTGTAGGATACTTACCGTTGAGTTAACAGAAAATATCGAATTGTATTAAGGTTGACTCTAATCTTTTATGATTACCTACGTACCTGGACTTCGGAATAAAAGTTAGCATAGTTAGAAATTTATAATTTTGTTTGTTTATGCATTTCATTTAAACCCTGGTCCACGTCTAGAATTCTTTTGAATGTTTGGTGATATTAACCGTTACAAATAACGGGAGAAATTTGTATGGATGGACTCTAATCATTTCTGATTGCCAAGATTCCCGGATCTCGGATCAAAGTCTCGCGTAGTTCAACATTGATAAATTTCGTTTGGATTTGCAATCCGTTTATATTCTACCGCTCGTGTTGAATTCTATTGAAAGTTTAGTGATATTGACCGTTACGAATAACGAGAGAGGTTTTTTTTATTGGACTCGAATTACTATTTTTTCCCTACCTACCGGTATCTCGGGATGAAAGTCTCGCGGGAGAGATTTTTTTTGTTGGACTCGAATTACTATTTTTGCCCTACTTACCGGTATCTCGAGATGAAAGTCTCGCGTATTTTAAAATTGGTAAATTTTGATTTATGCAATCCATTTATACTCGTGTGCTTGAGTTATTTTTTTGAAAGTTAGATGATATTAACCGTAGACATAACGTAAAATATTGAGTTTGATTTTTGGTGTAGGATACTTACCGCTGAGTTAAAAGAAAAATATCGAATTGTATTAAGGTGGACTCTAATCTTTTATGATTACCTACGTACCAGGACTTCGGAATCAAAGTTAGCATAGTTAGAAATTGATAATTTCGTCTGTTTATGCATTTCATTTATACCCTGGTCCACGTGTAGAATTCTTTTGAATGTTTGGTGATATTAACCGTTACAAATAACGGGAGAAATTTGTATGGATGGACTCTAATCATTTTCGATTGCCAACATTCCCGGATCTCGGGATCAAAGTTCGCGTAGTTCAAAATTGATAAATTTTGTTTGGGTTTGCAATCCGTTTCTATTCTACCGCTCGTGTTGAATTCTTTTGAAAGTTTAGTGATATTGACCGTTACGAATAACGAGAGAGATTTTTTTTGTTGGACTCGAATTACTATTTTTTCCCTACCTACTGGTATCTCGGGATGAAAGTCTGCGGGAGAGATTTTTTTTGTTGGACTCGAATTACTATTTTTGCCCTACTTACCGTATCTCGAGATGAAAGTCTCGCGTATTTTAAAATTGGTAAATTTTGATTTATGCAATCCATTTATACTGTGTGCTTGAGTTATTTTTTTGAAAGTTTGATGATATTAACCGTAGACATAACAGTAAAATATTGAGTTTGATTTTTGGTGTAGGATACTTACCGTTGAGTTAAACCGAAAAATATCGAATTGTATTAAGGTGGACTCTAATCTTTTATGATTACCTACGTACCTGGACTTCGGAATAAAAGTTAGCATAGTTAGAAATTTATAATTTTGTTTGTTTATGCATTTCATTTAAACCCTGGTCCACGTGTAGAATTCTTTTGAATGTTTGGTCATATTAACCGTTAGAAATAACGGGAAAAATTTGTATGGATGGACTCTAATCATTTTCGATTGCCAAGATTCCCGGATCTCGGGATCAAAGTTCGCGTAGTTCAACATTGATAAATTTTGTTTGGATTTGCAATCCGTTTATATTCTACCGCTCGTGTTGAATTCTTTTGAAAGTTTAGTGATATTGACCGTTACGAATAACGAGAGAGATTTTTTTTTATTGACTCGAATTACTATTTTTTCCCTACCTACCGGTATCTTGGGATGAAAGTCTCGCGGGAGAGATTTTTTTTGTTGGACTCGAATTACTATTTTTGCCCTACTTACCGGTATCTCAGATGAAAGTCTCGCGTATTTTAAAATTGGTAAATTTTGATTTATGCAATCCATTTATACTCAGTGTGCTTGAGTTATTTTTTTGAAAGTTTGATGATATTAACCGTAGACATAATATAAAATATTGAGTTTGATTTTTGGTGTAGGATACTTACCGTTGAGTTAACCGTAAAAATATCGAATTGTATTAAGGTGGACTCTAATCTTTTATGATTACCTACGTACCCGGACTTCGGAATCAAAGTTAGCATAGTTAGAAATTGATAATTTTGTCTGTTTATGCATTTCATTTATACCCCGGTCCACGTGTAGAATTCTTTTGAATGTTTGGTGATATTAACCGTTACAAATAACGGGAGAAATTTGTATGGATGGACTCTAATCATTTCGATTGCCAACATTCCCTGATCTCGGATCAAAGTTCGCGTAGTTCAAAATTGATAAATTTTGTTTGGGTTTGCAATCCGTTTATATTCTACTCGCTCGTGTTGAATTCTTTTGAAAGTTTAGTGATATTGACCGTTACGAATAACGAGAGAGATTTTTTTTGTTGGACTCGAATTACTATTTTTTCCCTACCTACCGGTATCTTGGGATGAAAGTCTCGGGAGAGATTTTTTTTGTTGGACTCGAATTACTATTTTTGCCCTACTTACCGTATCTCGTGATGAAAGTCCGCGTATTTTAAAATTGGTAAATTTTGATTTATGCAATCCATTTATACTCAGGTGCTTGAGTTATTTTTTTGAAAGTTTGATGATATTAACCGTAGACATAACATAAAATATTGAGTTTGATTTTTGGTGTAGGATACTTACCGTTGAGTTAACAGAAAATATCGAATTGTATTAAGGTGGACTCTAATCTTTTATGATTACCTACGTACCCGGACTTCGGAATCAAAGTTAGCATAGTTAGAAATTGATAATTTTGTTTGTTTATGCATTTCATTTAAACCATGGTCCACGTCTAGAATTCTTTTGAATGTTTGGTGATATTAACCGTTACAAATAACGGGAGAAATTTGTATGGATGGACTCTAATCATTTCGATTGCCAACATTCCCGGATCTCGGGATCAAAGTCTCGCGTAGTTCAACATTGATAAATTTTGTTTGGATTTGCAATCCGTTTATATTCTACCGCTCGTGTTGAATTCTATTGAAAGTTTAGTGATATTGACCGTTACGAATAACGAGAGAGGTTTTTTTTATTGGACTCGAATTACTATTTTTTCCCTACCTACCGGTATCTCGGGATGAAAGTCTCAGGGAGAGATTTTTTTTGTTGGACTCGAATTACTATTTTTGCCCTACTTACCGGTATCTCAGATGAAAGTCCGCGTATTTTAAAATTGGTAAATTTTGATTTATGCAATCCATTTATACTCGTGTGCTTGAGTTATTTTTTTGAAAGTTGGATGATATTAACCGTAGACATAACGTAAAATATTGAGTTTGATTTTTGGTGTAGGATACTTACCGTTGAGTTAACATAAAAATATCGAATTGTATTAAGGTGGACTCTAATCTTTTATGATTACCTACGTACCCGGACTTCGGAATCAAAGTTAGCATAGTTAGAAATTGATAATTTCGTCCGTTTATGCATTTCATTTATACCCCGGTCCACGTGTAGAATTCTTTTGAATGTTTGGTGATATTAACCGTTACAAATAACGGGAGAAATTTGTATGGATGGACTCTAATCATTTCGATTGCCAACATTCCCGGATCTCGGATCAAAGTCTCGCGTAGTTCAAAATTGATAAATTTTGTTTGGGTTTGCAATCCGTTTATATTCTACCGCTCGTGTTGAATTCTTTTGAAAGTTTAGTGATATTGACCGTTACGAATAACGAGAGAGATTTTTTTTGTTGGACTCGAATTACTATTTTTTCCCTACCTACCGGTATCTTGGGATGAAAGTCTCGCGGGAGAGATTTTTTTTGTTGGACTCGAATTACTATTTTTGCCCTACTTACCGTATCTCAGATGAAAGTCCGCGTATTTTAAAATTGGTAAATTTTGATTTATGCAATCCATTTATACTGGGTGCTTGAGTTATTTTTTTGAAAGTTGGATGATATTAACCGTAGACATAACGTAAAATATTGAGTTTGATTTTTGGTGTAGGATACTTACCGCTGAGTTAAAAGAAAAATATCGAATTGTATTAAGGTGGACTATAATCTTTTATGATTACCTACGTACCTGGACTTCGGAATAAAAGTTAGCATAGTTAGAAATTTATAATTTTGTTTGTTTATGCATTTCATTTAAACCCTGGTCCACGTGTAGAATTCTTTTGAATGTTTGGTGATATTAACCGTTACAAATAACGGAGAAATTTGTATGGATGGACTCTAATCATTTCTCGATTGCCAACATTCCCTGATCTCGGATCAAAGTCGCGTAGTTCAACATTGATAAATTTTGTTTGGATTTGCAATCCGTTTATATTCTACCGCTCGTGTTGAATTCTATTGAAAGTTTAGTGATATTGACCGTTACGAATAACGAGAGAGGATTTTTTTTTATTGACTCGAATTACTATTTTTTCCCTACCTACCGGTATCTCGGGATGAAAGTCCGCGGGAGAGATTTTTTTTTGTTGGACTCGAATTACTATTTTTGCCCTACTTACCCGTATCTCGTGATGAAAGTCTGCGTATTTTAAAATTGGTAAATTTTGATTTATGCAATCCATTTATACTCGTGTGCTTGAGTTATTTTTTTGAAAGTTGGATGATATTAACCGTAGACATACAGTAAAATATTGAGTTTGATTTTTGGTGTAGGATACTTACCGTTGAGTTAACATAAAAAATATCGAATTGTATTAAGGTGGACTCTAATCTTTTATGATTACCTACGTACCCTGACTTCGGAATCAAAGTTAGCATAGTTAGAAATTGATAATTTCGTTTGTTTATGCATTTCATTTATACCCCGGTCCACGTGTAGAATTCTTTTGAATGTTTGGTGATATTAACCGTTACAAATAACGGGAGAAATTTGTATGGATGGACTCTAATCATTTCGATTGCCAACATTCCCGGATCTCGGATCAAAGTCTCGCGTAGTTCAAAATTGATAAATTTTGTTTGGGTTTGCAATCCGTTTATATTCTACTCGCTCGTGTTGAATTCTTTTGAAAGTTTAGTGATATTGACCGTTACGAATAACGAGAGAGATTTTTTTTTTTTGACTCGAATTACTATTTTTTCCCTACCTACCGGTATCTTGGGATGAAAGTCTCATGGGAGAGATTTTTTTTGTTGGACTCGAATTACTATTTTTGCCCTACTTACCGTATCTCAGATGAAAGTCCGCGTATTTTAAAATTGGTAAATTTTGATTTATGCAATCAATTTATACTCGTGTGCTTGAGTTATTTTTTTGAAAGTTGGATGATATTAACCGTAGACATAACAAAAATATTGAGTTTGATTTTTGGTGTAGGATACATACCGTTGAGTTACCGTAAAAATATCGAATTGTATTAAGGTTGACTCTAATCTTTTATGATTATCTACGTACTCGGACTTCGGAATCAAAGTTAGCATAGTTAGAAATTGATAATTTTGTATGTTTATGCATTTCATTTAAACCATGGTCCACGTCTAGAATTCTTTTGAATGTTTGGTGATATTAACCGTTACAAATAACGGGAGAAATTTGTATGGATGGACTCTAATCATTTCGATTGCCAACATTCCCGGATCTCGGATCAAAGTCCGCGTAGTTCAACATTGATAAATTCCGTTTGGATTTGCAATCCGTTTATATTCTACTCGCTCGTGTTGAATTCTATTGAAAGTTTAGTGATATTGACCGTTACGAATAACGAGAGAGGTTTTTTTTATTGGACTCGAATTACTATTTTTTCCCTACCTACCGGTATCTCGGGATGAAAGTCTGCGGGAGAGATTTTTTTTGTTGGACTCGAATTACTATTTTTGCCCTACTTACCGTATCTCAGATGAAAGTCTGCGTATTTTAAAATTGGTAAATTTTGATTTATGCAATCCATTTATACTCAGGTGCTTGAGTTATTTTTTTGAAAGTTGGATGATATTAACCGTAGACATAACGTAAAATATTGAGTTTGATTTTTGGTGTAGGATACTTACCGTTGAGTTAACATAAAAATATCGAATTGTATTAAGGTGGACTCTAATCTTTTATGATTACCTACGTACCCGGACTTCGGAATCAAAGTTAGCATAGTTAGAAATTGATAATTTTGTCCGTTTATGCATTTCATTTATACCCCGGTCCACGTGTAGAATTCTTTTGAATGTTTGGTGATATTAACCGTTACAAATAACGGGAGAAATTTGTATGGATGGACTCTAATCATTTCGATTGCCAACATTCCCGGATCTCGGATCAAAGTTCGCGTAGTTCAACATTGATAAATTTTGTTTGGATTTGCAATCCGTTTATATTCTACTGCTCGTGTTGAATTCTATTGAAAGTTTAGTGATATTGACCGTTACGAATAACGAGAGAGATTTTTTTTATTGGACTCGAATTACTATTTTTTCCCTACCTACTGGTATCTCGGGATGAAAGTCTGCGGGAGAGATTTTTTTTGTTGGACTCGAATTACTATTTTTGCCCTACTTACCGGTATCTCAGGATGAAAGTCTGCGTATTTTAAAATTGGTAAATTTTGATTTATGCAATCCATTTATACTCAGGTGCTTGAGTTATTTTTTTGAAAGTTGGATGATATTAACCGTAGACATAACGTAAAAATATTGAGTTTGATTTTTGGTGTAGGATACTTACCGTTGAGTTAACAAAAAAATATCGAATTGTATTAAGGTTGACTCTAATCTTTTATGATTATCTACGTACCTGGACTTCGGAATCAAAGTTAGCATAGTTAGAAATTGATAATTTTGTATGTTTATGCATTTCATTTAAACCATGGTCCACGTCTAGAATTCTTTTGAATGTTTGGTGATATTAACCGTTACAAATAACGGGAGAAATTTGTATGGATGGACTCTAATCATTTCGATTGCCAACATTCCCGGATCTCTGGATCAAAGTCCGCGTAGTTCAACATTGATAAATTCCGTTTGGATTTGCAATCCGTTTATATTCTACCGCTCGTGTTGAATTCTATTGAAAGTTTAGTGATATTGACCGTTACGAATAACGAGAGAGGTTTTTTTTATTGACTCGAATTACTATTTTTTCCCTACCTACCGGTATCTCGGGATGAAAGTCTGCGGGAGAGATTTTTTTGTTGGACTCGAATTACTATTTTTGCCCTACTTACCGTATCTCAGATGAAAGTCCGCGTATTTTAAAATTGGTAAATTTTGATTTATGCAATCCATTTATACTCAGTGTGCTTGAGTTATTTTTTTGAAAGTTGGATGATATTAACCGTAGACATAACGTAAAATATTGAGTTTGATTTTTGGTGTAGGATACTTACCGTTGAGTTAAAAGAAAAATATCGAATTGTATTAAGGTTGACTCTAATCTTTTATGATTACCTACGTACCCTGACTTCGGAATCAAAGTTAGCATAGTTAGAAATTGATAATTTTGTCCGTTTATGCATTTCATTTAAACCATCGGTCCACGTGTAGAATTCTTTTGAATGTTTGGTGATATTAACCGTTACAAATAACGGGAGAAATTTGTATGGATGGACTCTAATCATTTCGATTGCCAACATTCCCGGATCTCGGATCAAAGTTCGCGTAGTTCAACATTGATAAATTTTGTTTGGATTTGCAATCCGTTTATATTCTACCGCTCGTGTTGAATTCTATTGAAAGTTTAGTGATATTGACCGTTACGAATAACGAGAGAGATTTTTTTGTTGGACTCGAATTACTATTTTTTCCCTACCTACTTGTATCTCGTGATGAAAGTCTCCAAGGGAGAGATTGAAATCAAAGTTAGCATAGTTAGAAATTGATAATTTCGGCTCGTTTATGCATTTCATTTAAACCATGGTCCACGTCTAGAATTCTTTT